>OY743214.1:14133592-16533592 GCA_963555745.1 Cardamine flexuosa | reverse complement strand
ACCGATTTCGCCATCGTGTCGATCGACAATGTATGCTCGTGTCGCTCGACACAAGTACATTGATTTTGGATTTTTGCTGATTCTTGGATTTGTTCTCTTATCTCTCTTTCAGGTTCATCATGACTGGTAGGGGGAAGCGACCACGGACTTCAGAGGTTCAGGGAGAGTCTAGTAGTACGCCATTTCCACCTATTGCTTCTCATAGTCCATGGCCTTGTCGAGAGGGGCTGAGGATTAAAGCCCAACGCAATTGAGACGGGACCCCAAGGGAGGAGGTGATGAAGCCTAAGTGTTACAACCGTGAGATCTCTGATGAGTGGGACAAGTATGATACTCGGTTCTACAATGCTTGGTTGAACATGGAGATTAAGCCCACCCGGCTTATGGACAGCGTTGCCTTGCAACGTATGGACATCAAGGATGAGTGGCTGCAGGCTTTGCAGAAGATTGGGCTGGGTACTATGTGCACTCAGTACTACGAGGTCTATCCGGAGTTTTTCCGGCAGTTCATGGCCACAGTGCAACTCTACTACACCTCACCTGAGGGGCTAGCTCAGACGGGTATCATCACATTTATGATTCAGGGAGTTCGGTACAGGATTTCAATCCCTGATCTTTCCACTGTCTATGGGTTTGACCCAACCATGACTGGGTCAACTCTGGCCGAGAACATGGCGATACATTTCCAGACCTATTGGGGTAAGTTCACGGATGGGAACTACAGCGCCAAAGGGTCCACACAGTCCGACATTCGGCACCCGGTTCTTTGTTATGTAGTTCGAGCCATCTCAAACATGCTGCTGTGTAAGATGGAGGCCAACAAGATGAGACGGAGTGAGTTGGTGCCGATGTTCTATGCAATTCAGGAGTTGTTCACTGAGGATTATACCGAGCTAGATCCTGATGTGAACCGTGGCTTGATATTTGCGCATCATCTGGTTAGTTTGAAGGTCCTCCCATTCACGGGTACGAGGGACAAGTCAGAATCTATGGGTAGCTTGTTGACTCCCATCTTCCGTTTCTACGGGATTAGCACTAATGGAGTCAATGTGCTCACTGAGAGATCCATCATGGACGAGGGGTTCTTGACGCACGCCAAGTGGATTATGAAGGATTGGGTTTGGTGCTACCGCAGTGAAGGAGTATATTATTTGGTGAAGCTTCCGCAGACGGAGCTCACGGGTATCACAGGGAGTAAGGTGTGCCTCCTTTTCCAGCCACATCACACACTATGCTCCCTTGCTCCTCAGACCCACCATCGCAGAGGCGCCTCTTCACAGTCCGTTCCTACAGCTTCCAAGGATGACCCAATTCCTGACTCTACTGCACTTCAGTACGGACTTCCCGCTACACCTCCCATTCCTATAGAGACTGCTGTGTTTCAGAGGTATGTCGCGGATAGCTTTGAGAGTGTCTGGAATGCGATTGCTTCACTCTCTCACTATGGATGTGTTTGTCGGACCGATGCAGCTCCCACTTAGCCCCGGCCTATCCCGATTCCCACTCCTACTCCGTCTTCAGATCTCATTTCAGAAGAGGATTAGTTCTTCTGTTTTCTTTTTCCTTTGAGACATTGCTTTTGTTTGTGCTTTATTTGCTTCATATTTTTGTTTTTGACTTATACTGAGATATTGTTGAACTTCTTTATGTTATATATCAGCTTCTTATTGACATGTTTTGCTCTTAATCAGGATCTAAATGTCAGAAAACGAGTTGGATGATCAGTTGCATGGTGTCAGAATTTTGGAAAACCACATCCCTGCTCATGATGATCGACACGCAGGGTGTGTGTCGGTCGACATGGATACACCATCTCAGGTCACGTTTTTTAAAACATACCAGTTCAATCTCTATTCAATTTTATTTCTTTTTATCAATTTCCTTAGGCTTATGTACACTGGGGACAGTGTAGTTTAAGTCTGGGGGAGGTAGTTGCTAACCATATCTATTCTTTTGAGAGTCAGTCCAATTTTTTGTTTTTCAAAACCTTTGTTTTATTGAGTCAAAACTTGTCCAGAAACAATGATGATTACCGAGGAAACAACCACACTTTGCAGTAAGCTCTCATGTGACCATTGGGTTCTATCCTAACCTGAATCCGAGACTAATGGAAAACTCAATTGCTAGTCAGAGTGCTTAAGATCCCCATGTTTCCAATGTCCTAGATCTGAGCTAAGTACTTTATTTTATTGATGGAATTGATGCCTGTTGGGTTTGATTTTTTGTATAAGCTTGACACTCTGGCCTGTTTGATTTAAATGTAGTACTCCTCTCCATTGTCCTAATTCTGAATTTATAACGGTGAGATGATTGTCATTAGGATAAACAGTAGGAAGAAACTTCTGATGACCATTTGTTTATTCTAATAAAAAGATCACACAGGAATTATAAACGGTAGGAAGAAACTTCCGATGACCATTTGTTTATAATCTCTGAAGTTATGAATTTAATCCTTAAAAAATAAGTAATAATAAATAATAAATCTAGGAGAGTTTAAAGAGTACCAATAAAGTTGATAATGGCTGGTTTATTATAGTGAAGTATGGTTATAAATCTAGAAGATCCTTGGCATTGAAACTGTTGGTAGGATAGAGAAACAGCAGTGAAGGTTGCTTGTTGGATTATATTGAGTAAATTGTGGTGGAAATTAGGAATGCTGCGAATGCCTGCGACGAATTACATGGTGGTCTGGAGATTGTGATTGTGGTGTTCCAATGAAGTTATAAGTTTCGCAATTTTCAAACTACTTCCTTGGTTTGGTTTTATGTTTTGCTTGAGGGCAACCAAAAGCTAAGTCTGGGGGAGTTGATATATCATAGATTATATGGTTTGATGACATGATAAATGTATTAATTTTGGAGTCTTTTCTATATATATATTGAGTCTTATTAGGAACAAACACGGATTGGACCCTGATTAGCACTTTGGATGCATTTGGAGGCTAGTAGCTGAGCAAATCAACAAGGAGACGAATATTCCTGTCCACATCGATCGACACGCCTTATCTGTGTCGGTCAAAACAACTGCGACGATAATGACGCCTTCGAGTTTTATCAAGTTTCAAGAATTACAACTTTGCCCCAGAAGTTTATAAAGTTTATACTTCATGCATAATCGTGTTTTTAGGTTAAACTATATTTCAGAAGTCCAAGAGACTAAGTTTGGTCATTCTCTAAGTTTTTGAGAAGTTCTAAGTTTTTTGTAAGTTTCAAGGAGATTATTGGAGAGAAGATTCAGATCTCACACTTTGTAGAGAGAAGATTCAGATCTCACACTTTGTAGAGAGAAGAATTCTGAACTCCCTTTGTTTTCTTATTTTCTATTTTATAAGTATTATTAAGACAATGATTTTTGTTTCATCTTCTATGTCTGAGTAGTCACCTTATTAGATCTAGGGTTTCAAAAGAGATTATGAAGGATTGTTGAAATTGGGAATAGTCTTGTTAAGTTATCTGTTATGTTCTTCATCTAGATTTGATAATTACACTAGTCTTAAGATTGATCACCTTAATACTGGTACCGTAGGATTATTGGTAGGCACGAGAGTGCTATTGATATCCCGACCCAATCTTAGATGAGCAAACAGCCTTTTCGCAGCGAGAGTTGGTTTTGGAATTGTGTAAACATATCGTACTCGCACTATCATAGAGACTTTATTTATTGGTATTTTGCAAAGAGATTTGGTTTGCTTCTGTTTAGAGGATAGATGTCGTCGCAGCGAGATTTGGATGAGATATCACATTAGTGTTACGAGTTTAAGAACCGCACAAACACTTTAGACCTGATTTAGGAACTGCCCAGTTCACTTTCTCGAGTTTTCCTGATTGATGTCCCTAGGTCTAGCGCTTTTAATCAGTTGAATTAATCCTGTTAAATTGCTATTTCGTTTCTTGCGTTGCTTATTTAGTTTCTATTTATTTAATCTAGCTTACTTAGAATCTGTCCATCTATTGTGTGAGTTTTCAGAGTCCTTGTGGATTTGATCCCTAAGTGCTGCAACTGACCTCTTAATTTGAAAGAGTAGCTTCTAGGGTTATATTTGACCCCTGTCATGTTGCGGTGAACTTGTTCACAATGAGCCTAATTTCTTCCGTGTAGGCATTGGTGGGTGATGCTTCATAGTCTTCATAAGTGTCCATCTTCATGACATCTCGTGAATTAAAGTAATGATCCATAGAAGGGTAGTATCGGTCCGAGTAGTATGGTCCGAAAGAATGAGATGGATTCATTGGACGATCTCCAGAGGATCAAGAAAGTGATGGACAACCAGAGTGCCTCATCATAGGTGTACCACGAGATGGCTGAGAGTAGCCGTGGTAAGCTCCAGAAGGTGAGCTAGAGGTCCGGATGTGTCTCCATCCATAGAGTTGTGTTGCGCCAACAGCTGCGCAAGAGTAAGGTTGTGAAACTTCTCAGGGAAAGCATCGAGGTTCATACTCAAGGTCTCCTAAAACAATGCAAATCACAATGTAAAATTAGTAGCACAATTTTCTATAAGTTACTCAAGTTCATAAATTTGTGAACAGAGCAATCTCTCCCCAGCAACGGCGCCAAAAACTTGATGTGTCGTAAGTTTTCCTCAAGTGAACTACACAACGTATAAGCTGCAAGTGCACAGCAATCAATCATAGTACTTAAGGTATATCGATCTCACAGAGAGAGAAGATGTATTGCAAATCAAGAGGAACAAGTAAAGCTAGAACTTAATAATAAAAGGGGGTTTTGTGTCACGCAAATCAGGCAAAGCAAATAAAACGGTTTGTAAATCTATATGAGATGAATGTTGGGCTTTTAAGGGATCTCCAGGGTTCAATGATCAATCAATTCAAGATGATTTATATGTAATGCATGTCTATCTCCTAAGTCTCGGACTATGAAACACGAAAGTTCGGCTAACCTATTGTCATAGAGAAAACTGGCTGAAATCCACAAATCCTATTACTCAACTACCGTAGGCAATAACATAGGTTTCAAATAATTAAATTCAAGTTCATTCCAAATCCATAAAACTCCATAACTAAGGGATGTGTGATTGTTATGACTCGATATTCATTCTATCTAGGTTCCAACAAACTAAGCGAACGGTTCGAATTACTTAGATGCCTAAAATCAATAGCTAGTTCATGACTCTAACTATATGCATTAAGAATAAGATAAAACTGAAAGACAGTGTAAACGATTATGCAAATACGAAGAAAACTCGCCACTCAAAAACAATGATCATCTCGCCCCATTGATTGGCCCTTTAGACCCAACTGGATAGTCTACTCAGCCATGCTCAAGGTTGTCATCGATGATATGAAAGAGTAAAATATAGATCTAATGCAATAAGGTAAAGGTTTAGAGATTACTTCTTTAGATCCGAAAATAACAAAGACTTCTCCTTTGACAAAGTTACAAAAGAATAGGGAAAGAGATGGTGGAACTTCAAAGCTTCTGCGAGATCAATAGGCTTCTGTGGCTCCTTGGAGACGGTGTCGGCTTCTTGATGTGGAGGACAAACTTCTAGGGTTTTTGTGTGAACTTTGGTGGTGAATGAAACTTGGGTGAGGCACGAAACTTTTATGAGGCACACGAAACCCAAAGTCTATAAACTTGTATATATAGGTCTTGGGGTGCAAGAGATCGGCTTCTAGGGTTTAGGAGGGGCAGACTCGTCATCTTGGTGAGTGTGGAGGCAATGGGCCAAGCCTAGTGATGGGACAAGCATCTAAGGCGATGAAGGAGGCTGGCCTCAGTCACGAGCTTAGTGACCGGGGTGTTCAAGAGGCCTGGCCTCGGTCACGAGCTGAGTGACCGAGGTTTTGGTGCTTTGGCTCTTAGTTGACATAGCTTCATTTTCTGGGATGCGTCTTCTAAACGGCTGAATGGATTGCTTCGATTCTTGTTCCATACGAATCTTGACTCTTCAGGCTTTCCAATAATATAGAGAACTCCAATTTTAGTCCATGGGAAGGTCTTCAAATGTTTTCAAACTTCTGATGCTCTGAAACTGCCTCAAAACGGGTCTTTGCTCCTTTTTGATCTATATTCCCATAAAACCTGTAAAACCTCTTTGACACTAATAATACTTCATAATAGCCTATTTAGCCTTGAAATCATACCAAATCTCTCTCAAAACGATATAAAAACCATAGTCAAAACGGGTCAAAATACGATGTTATCAGTCTGGTATCTCATTCATCTCGTAATCATCTTCTAAGTTTAATTACAACGACCCTTCCAAAGCCGCCAGTATTGGATCAAAACACTCCCCATTACCTGTCTCACATCCAACTATATCAGATTCAAGGCTCCAAGAAGCTGCAGATGCTACTCCTTGGGTCGGACTTGGACCTCAGTTTGAATGAACCAGACCAGCTTGAGGATCATGAGCCAAACTTGCTATGAGCTGCTTTAGGTGAAACCTCGGCCAATTTTGCTCCAGAAACTCTATTTGAGAGGTTTTCGTTGTCCACAGAGTTAGAACTGGGAAAATCACCGAAGAGGAAATTGTCAGGATTTTGACAAACTGATTAAAACCCAGGTGAGCTACTCGTGTTCTAAAACTTTTGAAGCATAGTTTGTGCTACCCCTGGGGAAAATATTCGTTAGATTTGGTTCGATTCGCTATTCGCTTTTTTTATTCAAAAAAACTGAATATTCGTAATTTTACGAAGCAAAGCAAATATTAAAAATTAGTATTCATCAAAAACGAAGCAAATATCAAATACTAAACTTTTAGGATGTGAATATTCGTTTCGCTTCGATATATCTATATATACATATATATATGGATAATTATATAAATATATTGCATATTGATTATATCTATATAGAAATTGCAAAATTTTATTTATCAAATTAATTATATAAATATTAAAATTTAATAAATTAAGAAAAAATATGTAGTTTTAAATAAAATATTGCTATTGTATGATAAATTTGGATTTTTTCTTTATTTTATTTTATTTTTATTATTATTTTAAAATTATTACGATGTGAATCGAATGTCCCCGAATATTCGATTAGGTTTTGAAGCGAATACGAATAGTAAAACCAGTTATTGGGACAGAAGCGAAGCGAATACGAATACTTTCAAAAATCTGAATATTCGCTTCGTGCCCAGGCCTTTGTGCTGCTTCGTTATCAATGACTGATATTTAACAATCTGACGGTTAAGATGACAATGTGGTGAGAAAGAGATGATCTGAGTTGATCTTTTCATTCATCTTAATGAGTGTATGTATACAAGAGAGTGTATGCCCTAGGAGTATATTCTAAACGTGATATACAATATAATATTTAA
Source organism: Cardamine flexuosa (assembly GCA_963555745.1). Lineage (NCBI taxonomy): Eukaryota > Viridiplantae > Streptophyta > Magnoliopsida > Brassicales > Brassicaceae > Cardamine > Cardamine flexuosa. The sequence continues at coordinate 16,526,304 of OY743214.1, read as the reverse complement.
GGAATTGGAAAAATAACATAAATTACATAATAATCTCTAATATTCCCCCTAAAGGTGGCCCATGGTGGTCTCGAATGCCCAACTTGCGAAGAAGATAATCCAGCTGTGAAGAACCAAGTGCATTGGTTAACATGTCCGCTAGCTGACTATAAGTGTGTACCTTTGACGTTGCTAAAACACCAGCCGTGATTTTTTTGCGAAGAAAGTGACAATCCCGTTCAATATGTTTAGTGCGTTCATGGAAGACTGGATTTGTCGCTATATGAAGGGCGGCTTGGCTATCAAAAAACATTATCATGGGATCTTTGTGTGGAATGCCAAAGTACGAGAGAAGTTCTCGATCCCATTTAAGCTCTCGTGTAGTATAACTCATAGCCCGATATTCTGCTTCCGCCGAAGACATCGAGACAGTCTTCTGCTTCTTAGTCTTCTAAGCTATTGGTGAGCCACCTAAGAGAACAACATACCCCGTCAAAGACTTACGATTGAGAGGACATGTAGAAAAATCCAAGTCTTAATACGCGGAGATACGAAGATCACTATCAGCCCGTAATAAAATGCCTTGTCCTGGAGAACCCCTTTAAGTAACGAACAACCTGAGTCGCAGCATCCCAATGCTTAGTCTTTGGTTCCTTAAGAAACTGAGCCAAAATATGCACACATAATATAGTTCTGGGCGTGTGATTTTAAGATAGACAAGTCGACCAACTAGACGACGATATTGAACCGGATCCGTGTATAATACATCATCTTCATCATCAACTTGGAGACTATGATTTTGTTTAATAGGTGTGGTTACAGGTTTGCCCGCCAAGTAACCACATTCACCAATAATATCAAGCACATACTTTCTTTGAGATAAAATAAATCCCCTCCGGAGAACGAGATAATTCAATACCAAGAAAATATTTTGTCGGACCCAAATCTTTCATGTGAAACATTCTCCCAAATAACCTTTAAATCGAGCAATAGCCTCCAAATCATTGCCACCCATCAACAAGCCATCCACATATAACAACACATCAAGATTAAGTTCGCCATGAGACAAGTAGAACAACGAATAATCAGAATATGTTTAAACAAATCCATACCCGAGTAAAGCAGCGGTAAGCTTAGCAAACCAACAACGAGGTGCCGGACGGAGACCGTATAAGGATTTACGAAGTCGACACACCTTATTTGGTTCAGAAGAATGAAAACCTGGATAAAGCTTCATATATACTTCTTCTTCTAAGTCACCATGAAGAAAGGCATTGTGAACATCTATCTGGTGAACTTTCCAATGCTTAACAGCTGCAACTTTAAGGAACATGCGTACCGTTGTCATCTTGGCTACCAGAGCAAATGTCTCTTCAAAATCTTTTCCTGCAATTTGTCTATCACCACAAATAATGAGTCGCAATTTATGACATTCAATCTCACCATTCGCTTTGTATTTAATCTTAAATACCCATCGACAATCAGTTGCTTTCTTACCAGGTGAAAGACCTGTGGTGTACCATGTACCATTTTCTTGTAAAGCTGTTTTTTTTCACCACCCATAGCTTCACACCACACTCTATATTTCACTGTCTCCGCATAGGTCTGAGGAATATAGTTCGAAGTAATTGCAGCAAGAAAAGCCATGTGCTTATCCAAAAAATGATCACAATGAACATAGTTCGAGATTGGATAAAAGACAGTACCTTGAGATGAAGACGCTGATGTCGGTGTAGGAGTACGAGGTGAGGGGTCAGTGGTGCACCGAGTCGTATATAAGATATAGTCATTAAGTCGTTCTGGCAATTTATGTAGACGTTTTCCAATGCCTAACTGTTCCACAACCGGTTGTGCTATCTCGAGACTGTTCTCTATAACCGCAGATGACAAACTTTCCTTATCATGGACGTTATTTGTCGTCAGAGCTTTCAACACGGGAGATGTAATCAATCTGCCCCTTACTTAAGGGACGTATTCTTCTGATACAATTTCAACAGCTCGTTGTTCTGATACATCCTCTGTGTTATCATCCAAGATCGGTAAAACTGGTGTGGGAATCAAAAAATCATCATCGCAAACTCCTTTTGATATCGGCTCTAAGGAAGCTTCCTGAGTTGATGTTGGTGAAGTACTAAACGGAAACTCAGTCTCATGGAACACTACATCACGTGAGACAAAATATTCTTCTTTCTCAATATCAAACAAACGCCATCCTTTATGGCCATACGGATATCCAACAAACACACAACGCCTACTCCGTTCTCCAAACTTGTCCTTATCACGAGATTTTCAGTGAAAATAACACAAGCACCCAAATACCCTTAACATATCAAAAGATGGAACTGACCCGTACAACATTTCATATGGCATATTCCCATGTAAATAGAGTGGATGGTGTTCTATTAATGAGATGAGCTACTGCTAAAACTTATTCTCCCCAGAAACGAATCGGAAAATGTGCTAGAAACATGAGTGATCTAGACACATTCAAAATATGTCCATGCTTCCTTTCAGCCCGACCATTTTGTTGAGGTGTATAAACACACGAGGTCTGATGTAAAATCCCCTCTTTCTCAAAAAACGGCTTTAAACATATAAATTCGGACCCATTATCACTTCGTACCACATGAACTTTCTTATCAAATTTTCTTTTCACCATAGCACAAAACTTTTGAAAGGAATCTGCAACCTCACGCTTTTCTTTTAAGAGAAAAATCCAAACCGCACAAGAATAATCATCAACTATCATTAGGAAATAAGCAGCACCTGATGAAGAAACCGTACGATAAGCACCCCAAATATCACAATGAATTAAATCAAATAAATTCCCAGCTTTATTAGAACTCTCATGGAAACAATCACGGGTTTGTTTAGCTCGAAAGCAAGTATCAAAAATAACTTGTGTCTCAGAAGGTTTCCCAACATCAAAGTGAGTCGATAAAAATGACAAAACTCTACAAAGTTGTGTTCCCAAAGACTTTGCCGTATGAGCTTGAGCACCAATGACACCACAAAAAACATAGACCCCTCCACACTTTCACCCGCACCAATCAGCGTCTTCGAGGTACGTTCCTGAAAATACATAAGTCCTCAGTAAATGTAATTGACCCTTTATTTTTTAAAGCAACTTAGCCACGGAAACTAAAGAAAATTTCAGTTCTGGTGAATATAAGACTCCTCGAAGCCATAATTTTCCACCAAGAAAAATATCTCCTTGTTTAATAGCAACTGCCCAATCTCCATCAGGTAATCTAATCAAACATGGAAAAATATCAACGAAATTGCTCAAGAGTTTCAGGTTCCACGTCATGTGGTGTGAAGCTCCTGAGTCAATGATAAATTCAAAATTATATTTCTTACCAGTCAAAGTGTCAATGGAGTTTGGTTGATTGGTGTTAAGAATCTTCACAACAGCAGTCCATTGATTATCAGAAAGTTGCGGAAGAGAGCCACGATCAAATTCTTTCTTCTCGGTATTTGTTGTATGAACAATCTGAGAAGCTCATCCAGTCGGTGTTCCACCTCGTCCTTGTCCTACAAAGATCCCAACCATACCTCCTCCATGTCCAAAGCGACTACCACGAGCTCCTCCTCTTCCACTCATATTTCAACCTCTTTCTCCCCACCACTCTGAATATCCTTTGAGTTGAAAAAAATATTTCTTCGCATGTCCATACTTGCCGCAGTGTGTGCAAGTAACATCCTTTTCATGATCAGGGAGTGGAGAAGAATGAACTCGATGTCGCGCGTACACAGAAAACCCCACAGCTTCAGTTTTCATGTCTCTGTCTCGTGACATATTATATTGTCTCTCCTCTCAAATTATATGTTGATAGACTTGTGAAAGCTTCGGTAATGGTTCCATGCTTGTGATAGTAGAGCGCACCGTGCCAAATCTTGCCGTATCTAATCTGTTGAGAAAGGTGTGGGTGCGTTCCTCATCTCAATCTTCTTCGAGTTGCGCAGCAAGCTCTCCACACGAACATGATCTAATAGGTTTATAGACCACCAATTCATACCACATCTTCTTAAGCTTTCCATAATACACCATAACAGTGTCTCTTTGTTGACGACAATTAGCCAAATCGCCTCTTAATTCACTAATTCTCGGTCCATTCCCTGCCGAAAATTAAAGCTTCAAATCATCTCATAGAAGTTTCACCTCTTCTACCATTGAGATTGAAGTCCTAAAAGTAGGTTCGATGGTGTTCATAATCCATGACAACAGCATAGAATTCACAATCTCCCACTGCTCGATTTCTTTCGGATCTGTGGGTTTCAGTAGAGTTCCATCGAGGAACCCTAAATTCCTCTTTGTCCGCAAGGCATTCCGCATGTGCTTGGACCAATCTTCATAGTTCTCTCCACGTAGCTGTACCGTTGTGATCAAGTTTCTTGTTCCATCTGAAGGATGAAGGTAAAGTGGCGAGAGAGTTGCCTCTTGTGAAGCTCGCAAGGCCTCCTCTTAAGCTGTACGCACCGTCAAAGTTCTGTCACCCATCGTCTTCTTCTTTTCTGTTTTTTTTTCTTTTTTTAAGTCTCCTGCTCTGATACCATGAAAATGTGGCGAGAAAGAGATGATCTGAGTTGATCTTTTCATTCATCTTAATGAGTATATTTATACAAGAGAGTGTATGCCCTAGGAGGATATTCTAAACGTGATATAGAAGCTGTAATATCTAAGGAATTGGAAATATAACATAATACATAATATCCTCTAATATAAGACCAACCCAATGGCCCCGACAATTCTCCTGTTCATCTCCAGGAAATCTCCTCTTTTGTTGCTTACCAAAATTTTTCTGTTGCCATCATTACTCTGTTTTACTAATTTGTTGTTGCCTCTGCTCCATCACCTGAACTTTTTGTCCCACATTAAGCAGGTTGCTTTCGGTAGCTTGTTGTTGCTGCCTTAACCTGACGAGTTCTGGCATAAAAACATTCTTATCCCGCTTAAGTCTTTCCACTTCTTCTTCTATTCCAAAATTCCTAACCTCGACACAAGCATCAACATATGAGTTCTGAACTTGAGTTTTTTGCTGATTCTGCTGCACATGCGAAGGTTTCCTCCTCACAATAGTTTTTGGCCTCTTAAAAACACTTCATTTGCAAATTCCCATCAATCTGGATCAACTTTTCTTAAACACTGTACATAAGAATACAAAGAGACTACAGAGATAAACCAAATTCCTACTAATGAACTGAAACAACGAAACAAAACAAAAATTGCTTGAATTTTCTGAGAGTAGAAAGCCAACATAGAGCAAAGAGGCAAAGAGGTACACCGACTAACGACCTTTCTTTGAGTTCACGAATCTAAGCCAAGGAGAAAAAGATTGCAAACAGTGTGGTTTAGAAAAGCTAATCCATTATCTTGTTACACAAGAAACTGAAGACAAAGATCTAAAGGTGTATAGATCATAAATAGATCTTGCAATAAAGTAAATCACATGGTTAAACAAGACAGAAAATCAAAATAAGCGACTCAGTAAGTAACTTTAACCCATGTAACTTAAGTGTTTTTTCTCCTTCTCATCAAGCTCTTTGATCGCTTCTTGATTTTGGATTTGTGAGTTATGATGCTGAGATTCAAAATCATCTTGATTGTGTAGTTTCTGGAGTTATATTGTTTCTGGGACAGTTAAATCATCTTGCTTTTTAAGGATGCTGAGATTCAAAATCATAGTATGTCCCTCCTTATACCCAAAAGGAGCTTCTCGGATGTTATCCACATCTGATTCTCAACAAGTTTGTATACTTTCATAGAAAACATCCACTGGTTATTCATATATTATGTAAATTTAAAAGACACGAAGAGAAATAACTGCTCTGTCCCTTGGATCGTTGAGGGCCCACATCTAAAGCCAAAGCTATATACGTCCACAATGAGGCTAGTTGGCTCTATAAAGACGACTATCTCGCACCACTGCTTCATCATGTAAATGCTGAATGTGTTAATCTTATTAGAATGAGATGATTACATATATATAGAGTAGAGACTTAGGGTTAACCTAATTACAATAAATAACTTTACATATATACTAATATCCTCTATATGCCCTCTCAAGATGGAGGCACTTTCTTGACTCCGATCTTGTTACATGCCCTTTGGTATGATCCTCTGGATAGTGGCTTAGTTAGTGCATCGGCCAGTTGATCACGTGTAGGTACATGGGAGACTCGCAGTATCCATGATTGAATCTGGTTTCGAATAAATTGATAATCTAGAGCAACATGTTTCATGCGAGAATGAAATACCGGGTTGGCGCAGAGATATGTTGCTCCTACATTATCACAATAAATAACAGGAGGAGAGCGTAAAGTAAGACCCAGTTCTGTAAGTAGAGAGCAAATCTATCGAACCTCAGAAGCAGTGTTTGCAGCAGAGCGATATTCAGCTTCCATGGAGGATCGAGAGACACTTTGCTGCTTTTTAGAAAACCAAGAGATGGGGTTGCTTCCAATATATATGACATAGGCATTAGTCGAGACATAGTCATCTCGATCACCTCCCCAATCCGCATCAGAAAAAGCATGTAGCGATAGAGGAGAGTTTGAGTTAAGGAAAATGTCATGAGAAACCGTACCCGCTAGATATTGAAGGACCCGTTTGGCTGCTTGCCAATGTTCCGTAGTAGGGAGATGCATAAACTGAGAGAGATGATTCAACGCATAAGCAATATCGGGTCTTGTGAAGGAGAGATATTGGAGACTTCCCACAAGAGATCTGTAAGGTGCTCCATCGTTAAGTTTTGTACCACTGTCAAGTGTGAGTTTTGGAGTAGTCGGAAGTGGTGTGGCAACTGGCTTGGCGTCGGTCATGTTTGTTTTGGCAAGGAGATCATGTATATATTTTCGCTGCATGAGATGGAGGCCAGTCAATGTTCTTGTAGCTTCAATGCCTAGAAAATAATGGAGATCTGTGGGGTCCTTGATAGAGAAGCGATCTACAAGTGAGGCTAAGACTTGTGCTATCACACTGTTGTCATTTCCAGTCACCAAAATGTTGTCAACATATACAAGGACGTATGTGAATGTTTTTTCTTGATGACGAACAAAAAAGAGGTATCAGCAAGAGAGTTGATGAAACATGTGGTGATAAAATGTTGTTTTAGAGCCATGTATCAAGCTCGAGGTGCTTATTTGAGTCCATAGATAGCTTTTCTGAGGCAGCACACATGATTGGGACGATCTCTATCAATGAAACCCGGTGGATGAGACATATATACCTCTTCAGTTAGTTCTCCTTGAAGAAAAGCATTGTTGACATCTAGTTGCTTGATTGGCCATGACTTAGTAACAGCGACTTTGAGAACAAGTCTAATTGTGGTGGATTTGATTACCAGGCTGAAAGTCTGTGCATAGTCCACACCATACTGCTGATTGAATCCTTTACCAACAAGTCGATATACCTATCAAGAACACCATTGGCATAATATTTAATGGTAAACACCCACTTGCAGCCAATAATGTTTGGGATTGAATCTGGGGAAACAAGATCCCACGTTCGATTGATCATAAGGGCATCAAATTCAAAGGAGCAAGCACGTCTCCATTTCTCATCTTTCAGGGCCTATGCAATTTTTGTCGGTTCTTTTGTTGACTGCGGAAGATACACGGTTAGGATATATTTTTTTGTGGGCTTGGTAATGTTATTTTGAGACTGAGTGATGATTCGACGGTTATTTTCTGGTGGTGGTGGAGGATTAACTATTGGAGGGCTAGGCGATGGTGATGGTGGTGGTGTGGGATCTCTTGGAGGGCTAGTCGGTGGAGATGGTGGTGTTGTTGGAACTCTTGGAGGTACTGTGGTAGTGGTGGTATTGGTTGAATGTAAAGGTGAGGGTGGACGAGGCTGAACTGTGGGATGCAGTTCATTTTGTGGTGGAGCAGTGGGCTAATTAGGAAAGGGGGTTATCTGAGCCACGGTTTGTGACGCATTTTCATTTAGATCAGTGGGCTCAGGTGGAGGAAGAGAAGAAGAATAAGCTGGTGCTAAGTTAGAAGGTAATACCTGAGATTGTTGTGGTGTTGGAAGCGGTGGAGGAACTGGTGCAGGAGGCTCCATGTGGTGAAGAACTGAGCACGGGGGCATAGAGGGCGGCGACCTAGAAGGAGTAAATCTGAGTGTAGTGAGTGGCGGAATTATTGAAGATGTAGTCAACTCCAAAGGTGTAGAGACAGCTTTGACGGAACTAGCAAAAGGAAAAGCTTCTTCATCAAATTGGACATGTCTTGATACATAGAGATGACTCGAGGGAATATGGAGGCAGTGAAAGGCACTTTCTGTTAATGAGTAACCAACGAACATACAAGCAAAAGACCGATCATCAAGTTTGTGCCAAGTATAAGGACGCAGCCAAGGGTAGCAAGTGCATCCAAAGACGCGGAGCTTTTCATAGTTCGGAGAAGTACCAAATAGTTTGTAAAACAAAGACTCAAGTGACAAGACCGGTGTTGGGAGTCGGTTGATGAGATATACTGCCGTCAAGAAAGCATATAGCCCGTATTCTTTTGGCATCAAGGCTTGAGAGAGTAATGTAAGACTGGTCTCCACTATATGGCGATGCTTACGCTCCGATATCCCGTTATGCTCCAGAGTATGTGGAGGAGAGGTTAAGTGTGTAATACCATGTAGCGAAAGAAACCGACGTAGAGCTATAAACTCTCCACCATTGTCTGTAAATAATGTGCCAATAGTTGCTTGAAAACGATTCTCCACCAACGACTTAAAAGCCACAAATATATCATGGACCTCCAATTTTTGTTTAAGGGGATACATCCAGGTATATCTAGTATAGTGATCCACAAGAACAAGATAATATTTGTAATTTTTGATAGAGATGATAGGTGAAGACCACACATCACTAAAAATGTACTCAAGAGGACGAGTGGAGACAATGGAAGTTTAAGAGAAAGGGAATTTGTGTGTTTTATTAATGAAACAATCTGAGCAAGACAACTGTTTATGAGGAGAACGCAAAAGAGGAAGTGAAAATTTAGAAACAATAGTATTTAAAATAGAAGATGATGGGTGGCCTAAGCGAGAGTGCCAAGAATAAACAGAGGTCTTTGGAGATGGTGAAGCAAACATGACTTTGGCGTGTGATGAAGAAACCGGCCACTCATACAACTCATTCTTAGTTCTGCCTTGGAGTAACGGGGCCCCCGTGCTGAGATCCTTCATCTGGACACACGCAGGAAAGAATTCAACGGAGACTTGATTAACATTACATAACCGATAAACCGATATAAGATTCTTTTGAATATCGAGTACACAAATAACATGCTTTAATGCTAAGTCACGAGTATAAAAGGGAAGAGAAGTTGAATCCGTATGTGTAATAGCAAGATTCAAACCATCAGCAATTATGACATCTTCTCCTCCATTGTATGGTTGATGAAGGGCAAGATTGTTGAGATCAGAGGTTATGTGATGAGTGGCTCCAGTGTCAAGTAACCAATTGTTTGCCGTGTAGGGGGAGTTCATTACCATGTTGGCACGAGACTGAAGTTGTGGACACCTTCGTGCACTATGGCCTTGAATATTACACAACTGACACTTCCCTAGGTAGGGTTGCAGACCACGATTGTCTTGGCGTGGAGTGAATGAGGACTGCTGCCACGACATGCTGTTGTTGGTGTTGTTGTCATTGTACCGTGGACGGGGTGAGCTGTTGTAGCCAGTATTGTTGGAACCATTGTTGTTGTTGTGGCGTTGTTGGACAACATTGGCTGTTACTGGAAACGACGAAGAGGAGCCATTGGAGGCGGACAAAAGCTTGGCTTCATGATTGATGAGACGTTCATGAACCTCAGTAATGGAAGGTGTAGTATCTTTACCTTCAATTTGGTCAACAACTGTCTTGTACTCCTCAGAAAGACCTTCAAGGATCATCTCAACTTGATGTTCATGATCAAGAGGTTTACCAAGGAGAGCGAGTTCATCCATGCGTGTGACAAGTCCATGAAGGTAATCATCAATAAATTTGTTACCTTTCATCCAGTTTTTGAGTTGAGCTTTCAGCTGTTTGATATGACCTCTACTGGGTTTCGCATACCTCGAAGCAAGCTTTGTCCATATCTGTGATGAGGTGGTTGTACGGGAGACAAGAGGCTGAAGCATATTGAAGATCGCACCAATCAAACCACTATAGATCAACTTGTCTTGACGCTTCCAGATGAGAAACGCAGGGTTCTCTGTTGGTATTGCCGCAACAAGGATGGTGGAAGGCGGCGGCGGCGGCGTTGATCCATCAAGGTGGCCGGCAAGGCCATGACCATCAAGCAAAGCATGGACTTGGAGACTCCACATGAGATAGTTTGTTGAGGTAAGTTTTGACACATTGGTCATGTTGATATTAAGGACAATGTTTGTGTTTGTTGGTACATCATCGTTGTTAGCCATGGGAGCAAGTAGAGAACGAGAAGAAGAGAAGAAGAGTAGTGGCGGCGAGGGAAAATAAATTTTGGATCTAGGTTTTAGTATCGTATTGCTCTTGATCATGTAAATGCTGAATGTGTTAATCTTATTAGAATGAGATGATTACATATATATAGAACAGAGACTTAGGGTTAACCTAATTACAATAAATAACTTTACATATATACTAATATCCTCTATACATCACAAGCCTCTTTCTTTTGTTTTCATGACCCTATAAGCAAGAAGAACCATAGAGCAAAAGCTATAAAGCCAATTGTTTAATCGATTGTCGTCATTTACCAGTTTACAACGTAGTAAATCCATATATATGAGCTGCTATGAAAACCTAAACCTAATCAAAATATTTATAAGAATTGAAGAGATGGTGAAAGATTTTTAGGGTTTACTTTTTTCTTTAACGGAAATACAAAACAGAATGGCCCAATCGTTTTTATTTTATAGTCGACGAGCTAATAAGGTATTAGAGGTTTTGAAATATTTAATGGATTACGCCCATATTTGGATTCCAGCCTTTTGTTTGATATGAGAAGTATTCGGTTTAAAGTTAGAGACATTTGTTATTATTTTAATTACGTGGGAAGGGTATATTAATAAATATGAGTAATTAACCACTCTAACTTTTAATATGGAGTAAAATGCCTTGTCAAATATAATAATAATTATTATTATTTTTATTATTATTATTATTATTATTATTATTATTATTATTATTATTATTATTATTACTACTATTATTATTATTATATTTTTCCGGTGGACGGGTTATTAAAAATTAAAATAAATTTAATTAATATTATAACTGATGTATTTTAATATATATTTTTATGTATGTCTTGAGCTATATACTTGAAAATAATTGATTTTCACGGCTTTTTTCACTGATTCTTATTCATCACACTATTTTCAATCTCCAACAAAAACTCCACCATCCTCCTCACTTCTTAGTATCCATATTTGTATATGAGAAATGATTATGATGTAATCAACTCTCTCAAAATATATGTCACTTGTTTCGAACTCCTTTTTTTGGGAGAGATCAATTATGATGTCCTCTCTTTGGAAGAAATAATTTACACACTTTGTATTTAATTAACACGTGTCATGATGAGGTGAATTACTAATTTTGAATAATTCATCTTTATATAATAAGATATCTTATATATCATATTTAATCTTATTATATAAAGACTAATGATTCCAAGTTAGTAATTCGTTTGATCATAACATGTATTAAGTTAAAACCATCAGATCTTGACACGTGTTTAATTGAATAAAATCTATATATTATCAGAAAAATAAAGAAAATTTAAAAAAGAAACAGAATCCTAAAACAAAAAAAAAGTTCATTTTACTTTTAGTAAAAAGAAATTCAATAATCAATAGATATCATGTTAAAACTATAAATATCATGATACACATGTCGGCTGATCGACTAGATTCTGGCATGTGTAAAAGTAATTGTGTTTTTATCTTTCCGTAATAAAAAAACCAAATAAACAAATAAATATATGATAAAATATGTATTTTTACTTTTTCTAATATATATGTTAAGTCTTATTTTTTAATTTTTCATAAAATTTGAACTTCACTTCAAACCTAATTTATTATATTAATTGGTTGAGTTAGGAAATGAGCATCAACGTCAATCTTAGTGAGTTAAATACGCAAACTAGTGGCAACAAGAATGTCAAGAGGTTATCTCATGTATAAAATGTTAGGAATACTGAAATGAGATTCAAAATAAATACTAATAAATTATGTGTGATTCTTTAATATATTTTCATATAATAGATGCAAGATAACAAATTGCTTCGAAAATTGTATAGTATTTTAGATTTAGGAATCATTTAGAGAAGAAAAACTAAGAGAATAAAGAACAAAAAATGTGAAAATAGTTTCTTACAAAGGAAAGACATCATAACTGATCTCTTTCAAAGAGAGGATATAAAAACAAGAGACATAGATCCATTTTGAGAGAGCTGATTACATCATAACAATTTCTCATGTACAATTATGAATCTGAAGAAGTGTGGAAGATGATGGGATTTATATTGGAGATTCAAAATGGTGTAGTGGATAAGAATCAACTGATAAAAAAGAAAATCGTGAAAATCAATCATTTTTAGGTATATAGCTCAAAACATGCATAATATATATATAGTAAGATCGATCATTTATAAAAAGAATTTGTTTAATTTTTCTTAAATTTAGTTTATTTTAATATTTTAAAATTCATCGATCGGACGGGTCCAAATATATATATATATATATATATATATATATATATTTGTGACTTAGTTTGTGTGTTCTTATACTATATGTAATTCCATAGTATATTTGGTTAACTAATATTTTTTGTATTTAAATAGTTATTTCTAAAAATTTGATTTAAGTTAATTATAATCAATATAAAGACAATCATATAAAATAAAAATTATTTTGAAGTTAAATTTTAAAGTTTTATCATAAGAAAGCAACATACTATTTAACTAAATGGTGGTATCCCATTGGTTTGGAGTTGGGTATCAGTCTGCCTTGATATCAGAGTTCGACTTTATTTGGCCACCCAATCCACAACAAATCTGTGTCAAAAGAAAATAAAGTTTGACTTAAAAGAGTTCAGTTTGGATCTAAGATCCGGAAGAACTTCCTAATTACAAAAAGAAGAAAAGAAAGAAAAAGCACATCTTTATTCACGATTGTTCCTCCATTAATTTTTTATATACAAATTTTACTTGTTCATCTATTTTATTATTTGCTTGTAATATTATACTCCCTTTATTTTATTATTTGAGATTAGTTGATGAGTTCTTGCTAATGAATTAATCATGAACTATTCTCAAAATAGATTTTGTAAACTGTGTCTTTTCACCAATATTATTATCTTATTATATAAAAATTACTGATTCAAAGTTAGTAATCACCTGATCATGATATGTGCCAACTAAAATGATCAGATTTTGATACGTGTTTATTAAATAAAACCATAAACTATCAAGAAAAGAAAGAAAACTAAAAAAGTAATACAATCTTAAAAGGAAAAAAATAATTCTAATTTTCCATCCTTATAGTTATTAAGTAGAAAAACGTATTTAACTAAATTAAAATTATATTTTGACAAATTTTCTTTTGAAAAAGGAAAATTTAAAATAAGTTTCTAATCTTAAAATGTAAACAAAAATAAACCATATATTATTATAAAAAATCAAAGGAATGCAATTTTAAAAGGAAAAAGAATTTTAATTTCCCATAATAAAATTTAAGCTTTTCTTTTCTAACTTAGATTTTTAGATAATTTAAACTCCAATAATAAAAACAAAAATAGGCACAAATCTATTAAGAGAGTGTTGTTTATGCGGAGCAATTTAAAACTAAAATAAGTTTCTAATCTTAAAATGTAAACAAAAAAGGAATTAAACCATATATTATTAAAAAAAATTAAAAGAAATACAATTTTAAAAAGAAAAATAATTATAACTTCCGAGAATAAAATATAAGCTTTTCTTTCTGAATTTAGATTTTTAGATTATTGAAACTCCAATAATTAAAAAAAAAAGATAAAAATCCACTGAGAGAGTGTTGCTTATGCGGAGCTAAGTGTCATACACTAATTCTGGATCCAGATGATGGAATAAGGCGGTGGATTTCTGTTATAGATTAAAAATGATGGTGTTAATTAAAACAATCAGATTTTGACACGTGTTTAACTAAATAAAACCATAAATTATCAGAAAAAATAATTAAAAAATGAATACAACCCTATAAGGAAAAAATAATTATAATTTTCCATCTCCATAGTTATTAAGTAATAAAAAGTATTTATTTTAAAACTAATTATATTTTGACAAATTTTCATTTGAAAAAGAAAAATTTAAAGTTAGTTTCTAATCTTAAAATGTAAACAAAAGAGGAATAAAAGCATAGATTATTAAAATATATATACATATATATATATATATATAATATTTTAAAAGGAAAATAATTCTAATTTCCCAGAATAAAATACAACCTTTTCTTTTCGAATTTAGAATTTTAAATTATTTAAACTCCAACAAGTAAAAAGGAGAGGTAAAAATCTATTGAGAGAGTGTTGCTTATGCAGAGCTAAGTGTCATACACAAATCTAGATTAAGATGATGGAGCAAGGCGGTGGATTTCTGCTAGAGATTAAAGATGATGGTGGATGAGAATTTGATGACCGAAAAGAAAAGAAGCCTCGAAAACAAAATATTTTCAGATATAAATAAAATCGAGAGACTGTGAAGAAAGAGTTGAGCAAGAGGATGTTGTTGGAAACATCAAGAGTCAAGGAATGGTGAAGGTTTTTGGCGAGTGGTGCAAGAAGAAAATGTTATTCTTTTGGGAACCAAGAAAATATCTTAATAAGAAGATATCAAAGAGACAACAAAAATCTTGCCAGAAAAATATCTCGCATATATATGAGAGAGATCTGGTGCGAGAAGAATATGGTATTCTTTTGGGAACCGAGATAAGATCTTAATAAGAAGACATCAAATAGATAACACAGATCTTGCCAGAAAAATTTCTCGCATATATATGAGTGAGATCATAGCCTCTGATCATTTTATCCAATTCTTTTAGTTATCACGCTAGAGTTGGACGTTTAGATTTAGTTCACGCCTATCAGGTTTAGAAGCCTATGATCCATTTGGATATTTGTATTTTTGGTTCAGTTCGGTTCCATCTCAGTTTGAGACAGTTTTAGTTACACAAAGATATCGGAATAATAAATAAAATATTGTTTAAATATAAATAACGTTTGATTGAATATTCACAAATATAACGAAAAATTTAAAACTTTTTGGTTAATTTGGGTATTTTGGGTATTTTAGTATAAAAATAATTTATTTTTTTGAGCTTATAATTATAGGGTAATTGGATTATATCAAATTTATATTTTTGATATATAGTTGTATTTCTAGTATTTTGGCTACCCATTCAGTTCTCCGTTTAGTTCTTTGGATATAGATATCGAGGAGGAGGCCCGAGCTCTGGATAATCAGCTTAGTCTTCTGGTTTTACCACTCAACCCGCCATACCAAAAACCGGTGGCAATTAAGTCGGCGCTACCCCAAGCTTGGGGCGTGGAGGACTCGATTATCAGTAGAGCTAATGATGATAGAACCTATCAATTCTATTTTGACGAAGAGCATCATCTACACAACGTTCTTGATGGACAACCGTGGCACTGTAATGATTGGATGGTGGTAGTTGATAGGTGGACTTGGCGACATCAACCAGACTTTCTTGAAAAAATCAGTTTCTGGGTTAAAATACTTTACATACCTGAAGAATATCGCTCAGTTGATATAATTAAGTGGCCAAAGTCTAAGGGTATGTCAAGAAAGTGAAAATCATTGAGGCCAAACCTGGAGCTGACGGTGAAGTATGGGTCTGAGTAATTAAAAATGTTAAGGATCGTTTACTGTTTGTTCGCTATGTTGAATTCGATCCAACAGAACCAGAAGTCTTTATTCGTTACATCTATACGAAGCTCCGTAAATTCTGTTTTAGATGTGGCACCTTATCTCACTCTGATATAGCCTGCGACTATGAAGGTTATGTGTATCAGGCAGAAGCACAACTTGAAGGCACTGGTTCTGATACTCAGCAGGATAATAGAACCCAAGGAGACTCAATAGCTACGCCAACGGTGGGTCAAGATCCTAGTCAACATAATGGAGTTCATGATACGACTATGAGGGACCAATCAGAATCATCTAGACCTATGGTAGGCACTGTTCTTCAGACTACTACGGCAGTTGATAAAGATGTAGACAATATGTCTATTACTCCAGACAACACTATAATTGTGACAACAGAAGTAGGTGGTCCATCTCAACTGCAAAAAGAGGGCATAAGCGAAAGGCTCTCCAAGTAGACTCTGAAGATGCAGTTTCTACATCAAAGCAACGAACTGAAACAGTTCCTATCAACACTGGTGAATGGTTAGTGGCTACCCTAAAGCCACCGGTGGCCCAATGAGAATATTGCATTGGAACTGTCAGGGTTTGAGAAACCCCCTGACAGTTCAGTATCTACAGGAGATCAAACGTCAACGATCTCCTGATATAATGTTTCTCGTGGAAACAAAAAACAATGTACAGGATGTTGGCAATCAACTCAAGCTACAAGCGACAGTTTTGTCTACCCTCTGTTGGAACCAGAGGAGGATTAGCTATATTTTGGCATCAGAATGTACAGTTGGAAGTCAGGAGCTCTTCACTTCATTTTTCAGATGTATATATTACTGAAGGGAGTAATACATTTTGTTTGACTTATATATATGGGCCTCCGGATCATAAAGCAAGGCAGAGTTTATGGCGAAGTATGATCGCAAATGCTTCAAGGTATACTTCAAATCCACGACTTATCCTTGGAGATCTTAATGATATTAAATCCAATGAGGAAAAGTTGGGTGGACCATTCAGACCAGAGTCATCTTTTGCTCTCTTCGTGGAATGCTTAATGTCAATGGAGTACAAGAGCTGAGAACAGTTGGAGAAAATTACACTTGGGCTGGGAATAGATATTCATATACCATCCGATCAAAAATTGATCATGCTCTGGCTAATATATTCTGGTCTGAAGCCTTCCCACAAGCCTATGTTCAAGTACTAAGATGGATGGGATCCGATCATAGACTCTTACTTCTGGATACTAATGACACAAGATGGAGGAGCAAGAAATTCTTCAAATATGATAACAGGTGGAGAAATAATCCAGAAGTCAGGAGTTTACTGAAAACAACTTGGGAACAGTCTTGTCAGTATTTGTCACCGAGATATTTTAGCAAGGCTATCGCCAGATACAGGGACGCTCTATCAAATTAGAAGCGCAAGACAGTATCCAATACATAGTTGGAGATTGAAGACCTCAAACAACTTTTACATCAAGCTTATAACTCTTCCACTTTAGACTTTCATCTTATTGGTTCTCTTAAAGCTCGACTCACATATTTATATAGGATGGAGGAAGAATATTGGAAATCCAAGAGTGGAGTGCATTGGATGAAAGCAGGAGACAAGAATACCAAGTATTTCCATGCAAAAACAAAAGAAAGGCAATCATTGAATCGTATTACAATGCTGGAAGATGATCGTGGCAAAATCTACAAAGAACTGTACACCTCCACTCATAGCCATATCGATGCTGAGCTACTTGAAGGTATTCCATCTACTGTAACTGCTGAAATCAATAATGATCTTATAAGGCCTGTATCTGTAGAAGAAATAAAAAAGACACTATTTGATATTGATCCAGGCAAATCTCCTGGACCAGACGGCATGAATACAGGATTTTATAGACAACATTGGGCAGTTCTTAAGGAAGATATATGTAAGTATGTTCAACTTTTCTTCCGACCTTAAGGAGTTTGCTCTTAATCATACTAATATTTGCCTACTGCACAAGAAAGACTCCCCTACCAACCTTAAGGATTTCAGGTCTATCAGCTTATCAAATGTTGCATATAAGATCATTTCTAAAGTCCTAGCCAATAGGCTAAAACCGTGGCTACATAAACTTATTACAGAGAATCAGACTATTTTTATTCCTGGAAGGCACATCACGTATAACATATTAGTAGCCCATGAATTGTTGCATTCATTGAATACCAAGAAGCTTACTCATGACTATATGGCTCTCAAGCTGGACATATCTAAGGCATTTGATAAAGTTGAATGGTCTTTTTTGTAT
Source organism: Cardamine flexuosa (assembly GCA_963555745.1). Taxonomy (NCBI): domain Eukaryota; kingdom Viridiplantae; phylum Streptophyta; class Magnoliopsida; order Brassicales; family Brassicaceae; genus Cardamine; species Cardamine flexuosa. The sequence goes on along the minus strand of OY743214.1, from coordinate 16,508,159 downwards.
GCAGTTATGGAAAGGATGGGCTTCCATCAACAGTGGATCTCTTGGATTATGAAGTGTGTTAGTACAGTCTCTTACTCAATATTGATCAATGGTGTACCAACAGGAAATATACTTCCCTCTCGTGGTATACGCCAAGGTGATCCTATATCACCCTATCTTTATTTACTCTGTACGGAAGGGCTTTCTAGATTGTTGTATAACTATTCAGCTCGCAAAAAATTAATTGGATATAAAGCATCCCGAGGTGGTCCATCAATAACTCATCTGCTTTTTGCAGATGTTTCCTGCTATTTGCCAAAGCAAGTATCTCTGAAGCGGGCTTGGTGAAGGAGTTGCTAAACAAATTTGCAAAGGCATCTGGACAACAAATCATCCCTTATGTTTAGCAAAGGAGTTCATTCAATGATTCAAAGCGATATTGCAGATATCTTGAATATCCACCAAACTGGAGGACTTGGTAAATACTTGGGTCTCCCTGAATCTATTGAGAGAAACCGTAGTGATACCTTTGCATACCTCAAGCAACGAATCAGCCATACGATTGATAGTTGGTCCACTAAACTTCTTTCTCCAGCAGGTAAAGAAATCCTTCTCAAATCTGTAATAACAGCTATACCCACCTATACTATGAGTTGCTTCTTATTGCCCAATCAGTTAATCCATAAGTTAATGGTGGATATAAGGAGATTTTGGTGGTCGACACATACAATCTCCTGGGTAGCTTGGAATAAAATTACTGAATCAAAAATGAAAGGTGGTCTGGGTATTAGAGATTTTTCAATCATTTAATATAGTGTTGTTAGCAAAACAAGGCTGGAGATTACTTCATGAACCCCAATCACTCCTAGCCAGAGTCTACAAAGCCAAATACTATCCAAATTGTTCTTTTCTTGAAGTAACTAGAACTCGTCGCACGAGTTATGCTTGAAAAAGTATTATGGCGACTCAAAAATTATTAAAGAAAGGGGTCATATGAACAATAGGAACGGGAAATCAAGTATCTGCATGGCAGGACAATTGGATTTTAGATGACAAACCTAGAGCTCCTTGCTCCCTGCATACAATTTCTAATTCCTCTTTAAAAGTTGCTGATTTTTTCATCCCAGGAACAAGAAGATGGGATCAAGCTAAATTACAACAACACGTTCAGCCTCAAGACATATCACTCATCTTGCACACAAGACCATCTCAAACTCAGGCAAGTGATTCAGTATCATGGGGTTATTCCCAAACAGGAGTCTACACGGTGAAAACAGGATACTATCTCCAAAGACAGCTTACTGAAGAAGCTAATCCATTGGAGGCCCAAATCATTACTCCTGAAGAAAAGAATCTTTACAAAGCTATCTGGCAATTTAACACTCCGAACAAAGTGAAGCATTTTTGGTGGAAAGTTGCTCATAATAGACTGCTGGTGCACACTCAGTTACGAACGAGGGAAGTCCGCGTAGATCCGCTATGCTTAATGTGTGGTGAAGCACCAGAAACAGTCAACCATTTGATCTTCCAATGCCGAGTTGCCAGAGAAATATGGGACTTAGCTCCAGCTTAACCCCATCAGGTGATCTCTTTTCTACTCAGGAACTAAAGCAAAACTTAACTACTATATTGGGATGCATAAAACAACCCAAGAAGCAGTTCTCTTTATTACCCTTCTTAGGCTGGATTTTATGGAAGGCTAGGAATAAACTTATTTTCGAAGGTAGAAGAGAACATATCACACATGTCATTTGTAAAGCGATGCATGACTATCACTTATGGCAACAAGCTCAATGTGATCTTTCGGAGGAAACACTAACATCAAAATCCATGTCATCAAGACCCTCAACTAAACAAGAGATACTAGATCATAGTAATGAGTTTGTTTGTTTTGTAGATGCATCGTGGATATCAACGACTACCAGAATAAGGATAGCTTGGGACTTGTATCATAAAAATGGGAGACTCCTTATTCAAGGTACATCAACAGCTGATCCAATATTATCACCTTTAGAGGCAGAAGCTATTGCTTTAAAATTTGCAGTGCAAGAGCTAGCGAAACTCCGCTATGATAACGTACTGTTTGTGGGTGACTGTTAAGTAATCTATGGATCATTGCAGGGATTCACTGATGCTCACAAGAACTGTTGGTGTCCTGTGCAAATCAAAGCAGACATAATTGATATTTGTCAACTCTGTTCTAAGGCCAAATACTCTAGTTTTATGTATGTACCTTGAGTTCTACTTACGGAAGTAGATGCTCGTGCTAAAACAGCCAGATGTTGTAATAGTCCATGTGTTGTAAAATATAGTTAAAGCTTAATAATAAATAATAAAATTACCGACAATAAAAAAAAGATATCGAGGAGGAGAACTCATTAGAATTATTGTCGGTTTGGATTTAAGTTTGGTATTTTTTGGATTTGATTCTGTTCAATTTTTCAATTTTTTCAATACATGTTTTACATAATGATGAAAAAAATAAACAACAAAATGGAACCAAATACAACTTGACATGGTATAAATTTGGGCTTTTAATATGTTAATAATATAACTATAATATAAAAAGTTGAATTAATTTATTTATGTATAAAGTAAACATATGTAAATAGTTATTGTTTCTTTGAAAAAATGTTTTGTACTTATTTTCTTAAAATAATTTAAAATATTGTGTTAACAACAAATATTTAATTTATTAGTTTTACCTAAATTTAATTTATTTATAAATTTTAAAAAACCCATCGGTCGATTCTAATTTAGTATGTTATAACATTCGATTCAATTGGACCGAACTCCGAATCCTATGTATATATATTTATACTTGTTTTTTTCTTGACAGGATTTATATTTGTTTATTGTGTGAATATATATATTATTGTAAAAATCCAACACTATCTATCTTTTCACATTCATCACATCCCCACTAGAGAAAGAAAGATCTTACTCTTTTATCTCTCTCCTTTTTTGTTTTCGCTTTCAGATTGAGTTTGACTCTTCGCCAGCCACCGCCTCCTCTCTGCCTCTCTCCATCAATGGCGACACCATACCCTCTCCCTCTCCTTAAGTAAATAACCCATTTTGCTATCTTTTTGTTTTGTTTTGTCTCTCTCCTCTCTAATAAGATATCAAATCTCAAAAACCCTAGATTCACAAAAACAAAACTCCTTCTCTTATGTTCTTGTTTCTTCCATGTCCATATGGATTCTGGTAATAGTGGAAGCTTACAGTCTTCAAGTGATGACCACGAGTCTTCAGCAGATCACTCCTCTTTTTACCTCTCTCCTTTCCAACCACCAACACATCCTTCTTCCTCTACCTTCTATGGCGACCCAACAACTCTCCCTTCCTCCTCTTCCTCCACCACTTACCTAAACTTCGTCAACAATCTAATCTCCGATGACATTCTCAACCAAACTCATCTCCTCGCACCTCCACCACTACCACCACCACTTCCTCCTCCTCCTTCTTCCTCCCGAAACCCTAGAAAACGAACAAGAGCTTCAAGAAGAGCTCCAACCACTGTTCTCACAACCGATACTTCTAACTTCAGAGCTATGGTTCAAGAATTCACCGGCGTCCCTGCTTCTCCTTTCTCTCACACTTTCTCCTCCACTACTCGCCGCTTTGATATTTTCCGATCTCCTTCCGATCCTCTCAGTTACAACCCTTTTCGTCCCATCCCTCAAAAGGCTCAACAACCTTTGATCCCTTCATCTTCCCTGAACTTTCATGCTCTTCCTGATCTACCCCTCCCACAGAATCACCAAGTTTCTACATTTCAATCTCTTTTATCTCATCAACATCATCATCAAACAACACTTTCATCTCTTCAAGATCTTGACTCAATGAATCTTGCAGCATTACAACAAAATCACCATCCAACGGCTGATGATGACCACCAGCTAATGATGAGACAGTTCTCCGAGTTCGACCGCCGGACGTCGGAAAAGGGACCGGAGATTCAAAACAATGTCTCATCTTCTTCTTCAGCTCTTATCAAAGACACTTCAGGTACTACTACTACTACTACAACAACAACAGTTGATCCATGGATTTGCCCTACAGATCATTCCAATAATTAAATATCATATATATGCTATTTTTTCTTCTAATTATTAAACCATATCTTATAATGTTAAATGAGATTGTAGTCACTGAGATTGAATTATCAACTTTTTATTTTTATGAATGATATATTCCATCAAAATACTTATTCTCATTTTTAGTGATTATACTCTGGCTTGGCTACACGTTACAATGACCCATAATGGGGTATATGATTCTTCTCCACATGTTGTAAGTACTGTATAGAAGTATCTATCTATGTATATATTTTATACGTTACATATTTGGCTCTTAGGTCTTTGATGATAATCTTATTCGGATTTGGTTCGTTGGTCTATACAAAGGACAGTTCACACGTGTAACGTGTTTGTTCCATCGTTACTTTGACATCTCTCCCCCTCTCTATTTTATAGGTTTCATAGTCTGATTAATGTTCCGACTACTTTTATTAACTGCTCTCCATCACTCTTTGTCGAAATAGAAAAACTAGGTGTTAGTATTTGTCCCTTTCTTTTCGGTGTAAATTCAAAATATCTTTATTAACTTACATAGGCAGGCAACTAGCTACAAAATGAGAATTTAGTGCAGTAATCAAATCATCTTTTTAAAAAAAATATTATTTATTTTAATTTAAATGTGAATCATTTCAACGTTGAAAATAATTACTCATAGCATATTATTACTTAACAAAACATTTATGGACATTATTGAAGAAGACATATGGGAGTTTACACTGGATTTCAGTTTAGTTTTTGTGGAAGTTTGGATTTATGAATAATTACATCAAAAGTAAAAACTAATCTAATATATATCCTTGGTTTTTATTTCAGTTTGAATAATCAAATGTTTCTATAATTCCTAGCAAACGAAAATTTTAATTAATTATTTTCTTGCTTTGAATTTGTTCTTCTTTTTTTTTTGATATAGCTTAAAAATAAATCCATTTAAGCTATCTTAAAATATGGTTTGATTTTCTAATCGATTATTTCAGTTTGATTAGGTTGAATCAAATCAGTTTGTCTTGAATATTGTATTAAAGTGCGTATATTATTATAATGTTTGTAAGAAATTTGATGATTTTTTCCATACACATTTCTTGGATATTTCTAACTAAATTTGAGTTTAGAAGCTCACATATGTCAGGCGAAGAATGTTTTCAATAGACCTTTTCATGAGTTGATTACTTAGTTTTGGTTAAACTTTTCTTCAGTCACTTGACTATAAACTAATATTCTTTTAACTATTGAAAGTTGAATATTCTGAAAATAGATAAGTTTCTGTTTACTCTCTGGTTATACAATTTAAAGTTTCAATCGTTGTAGCTTCCGTAGAGTTTGCTAATACAATTAGCAAAGTAGTTGAAAACTAAGAGAACATACTTTTAATGTGTAACGTTTCTATAAATTGCCTGAATTCAATAAATTATATATATATATATATATATATATATATAATAAGATAAGGTGTGCTTATTAATGATATTCCAAAATAAGTCAACTGAGCATATCTCTTTCCCTAGACAGTTTGAATTTTCTACCATATAAATAACCAAAGTTTTGGTCTAGCACCAAATTTTGTTTTTCCAGGAATATAATAACAAAGTATTCAGATCCTTTTTTAGCAGCCACTTTGATCAGATATCAAGTCAAAACTGTAAAAGTGATGTTTAAGGTAAACAAATAGTGTAACTTTAGGAAGTTTGTCCCTTTCTATAGCAAATTTTGCCTCTCTTTTAGAATTACATATATAGTTTGTATATATCACGTTTTCCTTGACGTTTTGTGGCAGATAAGTGAAATCACCCTCTACTTCTAAGTATATGCCGTAGGTCGTTTATCGTAATAATGATTTGGTCACTTAAATATACATATTAATCTTCGGATTCTGTTAAAAAATAAATACTTTTGTCATTTAATTACATCCCGCACTTGGCCAGTATCAAGTAAGCACTTTTACGTTTTTTTTTGTCTCGAACATAATTATGTTAGAAACTCAAACTTTTTCGTATTGGGTATTTTGTTTCAAATGTTAAGTAGTGTTTGAATAGAAAAATAACTGTTGATTATTTTTTTCTTTGATAGAAGATAGGTTGAAAGTTCATTGCATGAAATATGGACCATATATTTTACTAATCTCTTCGTGAAAAAATCTTCTGAAAATTGCTTTCCTTTTTGAGGATTAGGGTGATGGTAAAGTCTTTCCCATGGCGTTTTGTTTGTTTTCCTATAGTAGATGGTGCGAGAGCAGGTTAAGTAACTTGCTTAAATCCTTTTGTAATTAGTTATTAAGGAAATTTAGAAATGACAAATCATTAGAAAAATAAACAGTGGAAGTAATTTGGAGATTTCAACCAAAAGAAAAAATAAACAATGGAGAAGTAGAAACTGTTTACTAAGAGAAAAATGGTCAACTTTTTTTCTTTGATAAAGGTCAATGGACAATGAGTCATGGCTGTTATACATGAAATTGAAAAGTATTAGAAGTTTGAGTATTTCCATGATTAATTGACGAAATGATTTTAATTAGAAATTTATTAAAGCAAAATACAAACGAAAATTGTCATTATTAACCTTGCGAGACGGTCCTAATACGTTAAGTAAGATTAAGATACGAATCGAAGCTTCTTAATTATTGGGGGTTATTTTTATTTTTACGACAAATATTAATTATATTAATTTGAATTGATAAATTTGTTAATCAAGCTGGAGGGTAATTACAACCAGAAAAAAAAAAAAATTTGCAGGTTGATGAATTGATAATAGATGTACAACTTCATTGATGTTCCGTAAGACAGGTGTTAGTCTTATTTATTCAAATTTCTTCATCCATTCCTTGATATCTTTGCATAAGTTTAGAACTGCAATGTCTTCATAATCTTCATTGATTAAGTTAACAAGCATCTGATAATCTCTTTCAGAAATTAATTTTTTGAATCCTTTACACCAGACCATTTCTAATGCAACCAATTAAAAAGGTATATCGCAAAATTTGTAAGAATACGTATAACATAATACAAAATTTTCATACTTTCCTATTATTTGTTACTCATACGCTGCTTTACATAGTTGAAACTGCACACACGTAAAACCTACGTTATATAACACATAATATTCAAACTTCCCTATCAAAACTGCATACACGTATTTTAAGTGTAATGAAGCGTTTTGAGTAAAAGTAATAGGGAAGATTGAATGCATACAGCATACACGTACGTGTACATATATATATATATACTGTTACACACGTTATTTTCCTCTATTGTATTGCTACAATCCCATGACCAAGGGCCTTACTAATATGTAAATAATTATTTTGTGGATCTACTTTTCTCAATAGTATAACGCAATATATATACACACGTACGTTTATGCATTTAAAAAAAGAAATAAAAGAGTAAAACTGTAATATATGTATACAATATATATACACACGTACGTGTATGCATTTAGAAAACAATGATGATAAATGGTCGGGCGATCAAGTTGGGGAGATATTGAGGGCACGATGCAGATATAATAATCATACGAATTTTAGGTGATTCGTGTCTCTTTCTTATTTGGCATCATTTGAAATGGCCCACGCCAGAGAATATTATTATTTCTAGTAATTATGAGCATATATTCATTTCATTTGGATACGACATCTCCAGAACAGGTTATAAGATCTTCTCATCTACACGTATTTAGCGGGTATTTAGAGTGTGCAGATAATTTAATTGGAGTTTATTGAATGAAACTGGAATATAAAATCTGAGTCCTATCATTAAAAAATTTTAAGTACGTAGAACTAAGAATCAAGATTGTGAAGTTTCGTATCCTTAATTTAGTGGAGTACCTGATTGGGGGCCACAGAAAATGTGACGAAAGCATAGCTCGTTGGACATATAATTAAAGGTTTAATGCATATAATGTTCTTTTGTCAAAATTTTGGAGAATGACACCACCTAGAAAACGTAAGGAAATAATTGTTACTGTAGTGATTGGTGAAAAATTTTATTAGGTTTTTGACATAATCCTCCCAAAAAAAAATCATTAGGGTTCTGATTGTTTTTTTTGGAGAAAATAAGACTCTAAATACTTACAATTAAGTCACTCTAGTGTAAAAAATAGAAGACAAATTAATTAGAAGGCCAATTGTCTCCATCTTAGAATTTCAGTTAGATTTTAATTTGTTCTCAAACTTATTATAAACTGAGATGTTGAGATCGAATCGAACATTTCATTTTTGATATTTTTAAGCATCATTTTAAAAAGATGTTTATTTGATGTTCTCTAACAACAGACTTGCATTCAAGAGATTTTTAAACATCATTTCATTTTATTTTTTAAAATTATTATAAAATGGGTACTGAGATGTTGATTTCAAACTGAGAGTCACTTCTACTTTATTTTTGGGTTGATTTAAAAAAGATGTTTGTTTGATGTTCTCTAACAACAGACTTGGATTGACAATATATAAGAAAAATCTTATTATACAATAGTATATTAGATTTTTTATAGTTATTTTAAGTTAAAAGTTGAAATTAAGATGGTATATGTCTAAACACTTTGAAAAATATTTTTTCGTTATAATTATGATGAGGTTAAAAATATTTCTAACAAATTAGTGTGCATTTGATTTAGATATGAATCTCCGATTATTAAACCAATTAAAGCTTGTGTTATTTCCTAATGCAGTTTTTTGGCTTTCTACTTTCTACTTTCGAATCTGATATACAGTATAGTACAACCAAAAATACGTTATCTATCGAATTGATATGAAAGAAAATATCATTGCATATAAAATTTGAAAAGTCAATCTAATAGTTATTATTTTTCAAATTTGAAAAGTCAATCTAATACTCCATCCATCTGTTCCAAAATATAAGTATTTTTAGTTAAAATCTCACTTATTAAGGAATTTTTTTTAAAATTAAAATCATCATTAGTTTAATTTTCTCTCTTTCTTCTCACCAATACTTTAACAAAAATTTCTTTTTTAGTTAAACTAAATTATTTATCTTTGTGTAAAATTGCATAGATATTTGCAAAAATCCTTATAAAGTGGAACAAAATAATTTGGCTAAAAATTCTTATATTTTAGAACGGAGAGAGTAGTTATTACTTTTCAAATTTGAAAAATCAATCTAATTGCATATAAAATTTGAAAATTTGAAAATATCATTGCATATAAAATAAGAAAATACCACGTGGTCGTGGGTTCGATCCCCACAGGCGACGCCAACTCTTGAATTGCAGAATTTAATTAGGATTTTTGATGTTATACCTGCACCTTGAGAAATGTTGCCTACGTATACTTGTGAAGGGTTCAAACCATTCGTAATTCATAGAGATTTGTGGAGGTATTTTGGTGTAAATGAGGCGATTTGTGCCTTGATTATCGATGTGTTTTGAAATTATTAGATATTTTTTGATGATTTCTCTATGATTATCATGATTTTTAGATAATTTCTTGAAGAAGAGGGAGCTCTTTATTTATAGTGGTTTGAGGAGGTTTAAATTCTAATTTCCTTATTGAATTAGGATTGCTTTTTCGTCCAGGATTTCTTTTTCCGAGTTGATTTTCTTTTTTGAAAGGATTAAGTCGGTTTAAGTATTCATGAGCCAATTCGATTGGGTTTTGAGAGAAGTCGGTCTTGATTTGGATCGGGTGTAAGACAGGGTGATAAATCCGGTACCAACACATATATAACAATATTTCTATGATAAAAAATAAACCCAATTTAAGTTGAAATAAACAAAAATCAATTCATCAAGTGTTTTAAAATGTATAAAAACTAAATTATAAAAGTTATATACATTTCAAATAGTAACCTAAAACTAATTCATCGAAGTTTTGAGAAAAATAAAAAATAGCAAACAAATAAATATTTGGAAAAGTGTCATAAAATTTAATTGAAAATTAAAAAATTACATTACATAATATAAAAATTAAAAATTTGACACGTAAAATCTAATCGATCGATTTACAAATATCAATCTTGTAAGATACAATTATCATTTTTGTGATGAATTCTGTTATGATTTCGAATAATATATATTGAACAAACTTTTAAAATGCAGAATAGAGAAAAACAGATTAAGAAGACGAATACCTTTTTATCTACTGATTCTTTTTCACTCTAAGACACAGAGCCGGGCCTGAGCAAAGTTTGAAGAAACATTTGAATGGGGTCCCACTTTTTAAGGGGGCCCACAAAAGAAAAAAAAAAGTTTTGTAAAAAAAAAAAAAATTATATATATTATCCTGATAATATATTAATTTTGTAAAACTGATTAAATATTGTGTGGGTCCCATATTATTATTATTTAAATATATAGTATATTATTTAGTTTTAAAAAAGGAATATTTAAGTTAACTTCTTCCTTTACTATGTGATTTCTCCAAAAAAAAATTTTAGTTTTAAACTTTGTTTTCCTCCATTGAAGAAGAAAAGAAGATCAATCTTGCTAACAAAATTCTGAATTGTTTACTTATTTTAAGGTAAAAAAACTATTTCAATTTTACTTATATGTTTTTTTTTTTGTTTGTGCATCATTCATCAAATTGAATATTTGATTTTAAAATTCGTTTTTACTTTATAAGTATTACTTTTTGATTACTGAATATTTATGTGTAGACGTGATACATAGAAGATGACTTCAGGATTTCAAAAAAAAAAAAAGAGAAGAATAGAAGAATTGGTGAAATCTCAAGCTGGTTCTCTTTTCAAGTATTTTAAGAAACCAAACCCCTTTAGAACTGGTGATCTTGATGAAATTGAGGAGGTTGATGGAGCTGAAGAGGATGATGGAATTGATGAGGTTAATGGAGTTGATAATGGGGATGAAACTAGAACTGAATGTGACAATGAAAAGCAAAAGGAGAATGAGAATATGGATGAGAAAGATGATGAAGATGTCAATCAAAGCGAAGAGGAAGATCACTTTGAAGAATATGATTCATCTTTGGATATTATGGATCCTGCAAATTGGGGACAAATTGATCATAAGTTAATAGACTATTTGGTTAAGAAAGGTCCTCTTGCACCACCATCTGAAAATTATATATTTTCTCCAAATACTGATGGTAGACGTTTTTCTCATAGACATTACAAGAGGCATTTGGAGAATGGAGATAGAAAAGACAGGCGTTGGTTGATATATTCAACAACATCACATAAAATCTATTGTTTTTGTTGCAAGTTGTTCACTCGGTACAAAGATATCACTCAACTTTCAAGCATTGGTTTCATGGATTGGAACAATGTTGTAGTAAGGCTTAGCGAACACGAGAAAAGTCATGATCACATCACGTGTATGAGCAAGTGGATGGAACTAGAGTTGAGGTTTCAAAAGAATCAGACAATTGATAAGTGTGTCCAAGAGGAAATCAACAAAGAAAAGAATCATTGGAGAGAGTTGTTATTGAGATTATTTGCAGTGGTGAAGTATCTGGCAAAGAGTAATATAGCGTTTCGGGAAAATAGCGATAAAGTTGGTGAAGATAACAATGGAAACTTTTTGGGAAATATCAAAATGATTGGTGACTTTGATGCAGTAATGCGGGAGCACCTTAAGCGAATTAAAACAAAGGAAACTTACTACCATTACCTCAGCCACAAGATTCAGAATGAGATGATAGGAATGTTGGGATCTGAAATCAAGCTTATGATCATTAAGAAAATCAAAGCAGCAAAATACTTCTCGGTTATTCTTGATTGTACTCCAGATATTAGCCACAAAGAACAGATGTCTCTTATTATTCGATGTGTAGATGTATCGGTGGATCAAGCTCATGTTAAAGAATTTTTTCTTGCTTTTGTGGAAGTTGATGATAAGTCAGGAAAAGGACTTTTTGAGCTACTTTGCAAAACATTGGATGGTCTTAATCTGGACATTGATGATGTTAGGGGACAAGGTTATGACAATGGATCTAACATGAAAGGAAAAAACAAGGGAGTGCAAAAGAGATTGCTTGATATCAATCCGAGGGCCTTTTATACACCATGTGTCTGCCACAATCTGAATTTGGCTATTTGTGATATCGCCAAATCTTCTGACAAGGCAATGTCATTCTTTGGGATCATCCAGAGTTTATATCGATTTTTTTCTCCTTCTACGACTAGGTGGGAGATGTACAGAAAAAAGGTGGGAGGTCTTACACTTAAATCCTTATCAGATACGCGTTGGGAAAGTCATCTTGAAAGCGTCAAAGCAATACGTTTTAAAGCTCCAGAAATCAGAGATGTCTTACTTGAATTTGCAGAAAACAGAGATGACCCACAAGCAAGAAGTGATGCTGAATGTCTTGCAACAAGTGAAACACATGAAATTGAAGGATTTGAGTTTCTGTTTGGTATGGTTATATGGTATGAGATTCTGTTTGTTGTGAACACAGTAAGCAAGACGCTACAATCTGAAGATATGGATATCGATGATGCCATTGCTCAACTAAAAGGGTTAGTTTCTTTTTTCCAAAAGTATACAGAAACAGGTTTTCAAGAAGCAAAATGTGAAGCTTTAAAACTTGCAGTTGATATGGATATTGAACCTGTGTTTCAAAAGAAGAGCAAACGCCTTATTAAAAGAAAACGTCACTATGATGAGGAACTAGAAAAAAATGATGATGCAGGACTCGTTCTAAGCTTGGAAGAGGATTTTAGAATTAATTATTTCATCAAAATCGTGGATCAAGCTCTAGTTTCTTTTCAAACAAGGTTAGAACAATTTCAAGAGTATGAAAATATTTTTGGATTTTTGTTTAGTTTACGAAAGCTCAACTCAGCAAATGAAGATAGTTTGAAGACATCATGTATTAACCTTGAAGCTTTTCTTAAGCATGGAGCAGTTTCAGATATTGATGGGAATGATTTGTTTCTGGAAATTAAAGTTTTTAGAGAAGTTCTACCAAAGGATTTGAAGAAGACTGCAGAGATATTGGAATTTTTGAAGAGATTGAGGATTGTTATCCAAATGTATGGATTGCTTATAGGATAATGCTGACTATTCCGGTTTCAGTTGCCTCAGCTGAAAGAAGTTTTTCTAAGTTGAAGTTGATAAAGTCTTACCTACGGTCAACTATGTCACAAGAAAGGTTAAACGGATTAGCTATGATATCGATAGAAAAGGCCATGGTTAAAAACCTCGATTATACAAGTTTGATGGATGATTTCGCAGAGAAAAATGCAAGAAGGGTTGTTTTTCAGACTTTTTAAATTGTTATTATTTTTAAAAAAATATTATTATAGTTTTTTTTACTTAAGTTTTGTCAAGACTAGAAAAAAAATTCTCTAATTGAAAATCAGTTTTTTATATTATAAAAATTAATTGTTAATTTATTTTTTCGCTTGGGGCCCTAAATTTCTAAGGACCGGCTCTGCTAAGACATTATCTAAATCAAGCCTTATTTGCTAAACAAGCTTGGAGACTTATTTCCAATCCTCAATCTCTCCTGACAAGAATTTACAAAGGACGGTATTTTAAAAGAAAAGATTTCATTAGTGCTAGTATGGGAGATCATCCTTCCTATGCTTAGAGAAGAATTATGTTTGGACGGGAGTTGTTAGAGAAGCATCTTGTGAAACAATAGGGAATGGGGCTTCTACTAACGTCTGATTCGATAGTTGGATTTTTGATAAAGAACCTAGGACACCTTCAATAAACAACCATTATAAACCTTTGGTTAAAGGTTTCAGATTTGTTGGACTTACATGGTGCATGGAATACTGGGATGCTCTTGACACTATTTTTTCCAAATGATCGATGTTAAGAGGATTATATGTCTTCTCCCCCTAACTGTGATCTTCATGATAGTTGGTACCCCCTAACTGTGATCTTCATGATAGTTGGTACTGGACGTATACGAATAATGAAGAGTACACCGTTAAGAGTGGTTATTTTTTGGCCTCTAAAGCTGTTATGTTGGGATTGAATATTTCTAAGGATATTTGAAAAGCTGTTAAGGAACTTAAGTCCCGGGTGTGGGAGATGCATACAGTCCAGAAGACTAAGGTATTTTTATGTAGAGTGTTGTCGGGCTCTCGCGGTTGCAAAAGACCTTGTAGCTCATGGTATTAGTACCTGTTTGAACTGCAAACTTAGCTCCAATGCTTTGTAATCCATTGCCCATGTTCTGTTTCTATGTATTTCAGCGCAAAGAGTGTGAGAGCTTGCAAATATTCCTGTACCACAACTTGGGTTTTCCGGGTTGGTTTTGGAGAACATGAGGTATGTGTTTGATCAGATTGCTAGTTCGAAGGTTTCTCCGCTTTTTCCATTGGCTATACCTTAGATTTTATGGGGAATTTGGAAACATATGAATGTTTTTATTTACGAAAACAATCAAGAGGATTCAAATGCATTAGTGGCTCATGCTTTGGAGGAAGCTGAATTATGGAAGCAAGTCAAAAAAGAAAAGTTGATGGCGCCAGTTAGGTCTATCCATTTTCTAATTTACCAACGCAGTGGTCTAGACCCGTAAGTTGTTTTTTGAAGTGTAATGTAGCCGATTCTTGGAGAAATGATGTTTTGATGTTTGGATCCTCTTGGATTGTTAGGGATGGCAATGGTAATGTGCTATATCATGCAAGAGAGGCCTTTGTGGCTTCGTCTTCCCGTTTAGAGGCAGATATTTGTATCATTGAATGGACTTTGTGGAGCTTACTGGATTTGCGGTTACAAGATGTGGAGTTGTGGTCGAATTTTTCTATGGCTTTGACATCAATCAAGGAAGTTGGGAAGTGGCCTAGATTTTGATTTCACGTGGAGTGTATTTTCTCTTTGGCTAGGAGTTATAGGAATCTCATGTGGTGTTTTTCTCACTTCAAAGCAAATTCAGTGAGATATTGCTGAGAGTGTGATGCGGGATGGTCGTTTAAGATGATACCTTCTGATAAGTGGTCGGGTGTGGTTGCATTCAAGGATAGTGGAAGTTAGTCAATGATTTTCTCTTGTCTTTGTTTTGTTTTTGTGTCTTGCCTCACTTGTTTTAAAAGTTTTGAAGGCATTTTCCTTCTTAATATATCAATCATTTGGCTTAAAAAAAAAAGACATTATCTAAATCACAAAACTTGATACAGTAAAAATATGAAATATATTAATATGAATATAAGAATATTCTTCATCTATTTTTACAAATGAGAAATTTTAATGATTTGGTGAAATCAAATGAATTTTTAAATGAAAAATGGAGAACAAGCAAATTGAGATAAATACTTTTTTTTATGAATACATTTTAATCTAAGATTTCTGATTAGTTCTATGAATAATTAATTATAAAATGTATGTTTTTTGTAATATCTAACCAAATAAATGAAAAATACTTGGGTCCACCCCTTTGTTCACCTCCTCTTTCTCTAACCAATCAAAATATGCTATGTAATATTATCATTAATTACTCTTTTTAAATCTAATCAATTAATCATTAACCACTAAAATAATAACTATAACTAAATAATTAAACATATAAAATTATATACCTTAAAACATATAAACAATAAAACATATTTAATATTTTAAAAAATTTAGCCATTGGGTTCGCTGAGTTGTATCACTTATGGTATAGTTTTATATGTTTTATTTATTTAATTTAATTTAATTTTTTTATTTAAATAACAAATTAAGCAAAATTAAGAAATTAATTTTTTTACCCTTTCGTTCGGTGAGTTGTATCCCATAGGGTATTAGTTTTATATGTTTTATTTATTTAGTTTTAATTTTTTTTGTTATATATAATACTACATGAATAATCTTATTAAATAAATTTTCTTAATTTATTTTATATATTTTATTTTTTTAATTGTAATTTTAATTTATTATTTTTGTTTAATATAATTTTATCTCTTTTTCTGGGTTAAAAAATGATAATGAAAAACAGAACTAAGATAGAATCATTGAAAATTTTCTTTTTCCACCGAAAGATTTCTCATTGAAACAGATCTAATCGATCAATAAGACTAAATTCTATAAAGACACAACCAGAGACTGAATCAATCAATAGAACTCTAAACGATCCTTAAGAAATCGACTTAGTTCTATGCTTAAGAAGGAAGCCTTTTTTTTGTCTGCTTTTTCTGATCAGTTGATTCTTCAAAACAAAGATCCGCTGAATTTCTTAGATCCATTTCCGTTTTCGCCTCCACACTGTTAGGGTTCGCAACTTGATTCGGATCAAGAACACTATGAAGAAGCAAATCAATCATGTATAGACAAGCAACAAGGCTTCTCAGATCTATCTCATCAAAAGCTTGCCGTTGTTATACCGGCGGCTATGAGGTTTTCCCGTCATGTTATTCTCTCACTTTGTTGACCCAATCTTGCTCTTTTGCATCGGATCATCCACCTCCTGCAGCTGTCTTTGTTGACAAAAACACATGAGTCCTCTGTCAAGGTATTACCAGAAAGAATGGGACTTTTCACACTGAACAAGCCATCGAATACGGTACCATTGAACAAGTCATTGTGAGATAAAATCGGCTAAGGTTTGGTTTATTAGTTGTAATCGAATTTTGTCGGGTTTTAGTTTGAATTGGTATGGGTATTGGTTTGGTATAGATATTGGATGGTTTTGTATCGTGGTTTGATGGTTTGCTGATATATGGATATCTAAAAATATCGAATTTTTAATTCGGGGGTAATTAGGTTGAGCATAGTTTATGAATGGACATCTATACTGATGCTTTAGTTTGGGCTCTATCTAGTTCGATACGATACTTATAGTGGGAAAAGAGATCGTTTTCTAAATGTAACTTCAATTCTTTTTGTTATTTATTAAACAAAAGTCATTTTTTCGTGCCAACGGTAAACCCTCTTTTCAACAAAATATCTTGACCTGACCAATTAGCTCTTTTGAAGGATCCCAAATGAGAGACACCCAACCCAAAGCCATTTTGACACCATATTCAAGTAATACTAAATCGTATTTTACTTACCTACCTATTATTATTAAGTACTGAAAAGGTATTATTTCACTACAAAAAGTGGGCATTTTACATTATTTATTTTTATATTAGTGTTATTTATAAATGATATAAAATACTTTTACATCACTTAAATAAATAATTTATTTTTGTGTGATGCAAATAATTTACATGTTAACAACTAATGCAAATTTATATAATATTTGCATCAGTTGTTGTAAGTGATCTTAATTTGTATCAATTGCCAAAAAATGATGTTATTTTTACATCATTTTATTTAAGTGATTTTATTAGTTGTATCATTTATAAGAACTGATTTAATAATTGTAATCATTTACACGAACTGATTTAAACTATTATAACCACTTAGATATAACAGATATTATATTTATGTTTATTTTATAAATGATTCTAAAATATTAATCTAATTCTTAGCATATTTTATTTTAAGTTAAAATATTTATTTCAGTTTCCATGATTTATTATAAAACTTAGGCCTAATAAATCGAATGAGCCTTAGTAATTTTGAGTCAATAACTGGTAGTGGAACATGCAGTATTTATAACTGCAAATGTCAAAAACTTCTTTTCTCATCAGTCGATGTGGGACATTTGAAATTTTGTCATTCTTTCAGTTTTGTATTATTTAAAAAATGATGCTACCAAAAATTAATAGATACATCAATTATTTAAATGATGTAAATTTATATTTTGTATCATTTTTTGATAAGTGATACAAACTAACCGAAATTAAAATAATTTAACTTAATTGATATAAAACTAACTAGTAATAATAACATCAGTTAATATAATTGATGCTAAGTTATATATATTTGCATAATCTATAAATAATTGATTTAAAATAATATCATTTTATTAAATGATACAATTTAAGTGGTGTAAAATGGGGGTTTTTTGTAGTGTTTCTCTTAGAGTAGGTATAGAGCTTGCTATGTTAGGGATGGTGAAAACGCTTTGGTAAAAGATAGCCTTTTATTAGGCTATTAGCTTAGCAGACACTCAACTCCTAACTAAGTAGGATTATACAGAATTTACTTAATTAATATAATGTTCTCTGTAGAGTGACTTGCTTGAAAGTCTTCTCCGAAGAAAAGTCAAGTCTAGGAGAGTTTATTCATACCAATTTTTAATAAATTTACACTTAGTTTTCCATACTTTTTCAGAGTAAAATGATATGTTCAGCAAATAGATATCGTATAAACATTGGTTTTTGGCGTTTTGCACATTTTGGCATATTACAAGCCAATGAGGTCAAAACGTGAAAATAGAGCAAAACACACTTTTTGTTGTTTTGTTAATTTGTTTACACTCGAAACAAAAGGTATCCTAAAAAGGAATAATTCCCATCTCATAGTGAAACTCATTACAATTAAAGTCAGGATTTCTAGCAAACCAAAGATCGTTTTAACTGATGTTACCACTAAGATTGCTGAAAAACTAGACAAGACCAATATATAAGCTGCAAAAACAAAGGAAAATGATCTCTTAAAATGGAGCCCAAAGAAGACCTTAGTTACTATAATATATGCGATGTGATCTAAAGCAAGCACGAAATCCACCAATGCTTTGATCACGATCACACAGATTTAAAGTTTAAGGTTTAAACAGTTGTACTAGTTGAAGATGCAGGTGGAGGATGAAGGGTGTGGATTGAATCCACAACCAACAAACAAACAAGATAACTTGAATCCACAAGCTACTTATTTCGCAATCTCACAAGAGTGAAGCGAATCCACACTACTTAATTCGTTTTGATTTATCTACCTTAGAATCATATGTCCCATATAGAACTCAATTAACTATTCTAGCTTGTGTTTCAGCTGATTGTCATTTACCTTAAGTAGTTAAGTTAGCATACGTGAATATATTGCATAAAGCAAATTTCGTTCATAGGCTTTGATTTCACAAATGTATGGATTGTTAAAAGGAAGAATAATGGATTATTTTGCGTGAAAATATGGAAGAGAGAAATGAAGGTTTGCATCTAAGTTAGAGCTGGTTTCACATTAGTACAATACTTAAAAAAAGTTTTGCTGTAGTTAGGCCATTATCTTTGTCTGCCTTAATGCTTTGTCTACTGAGCTTCAACTACCCCACTTATGTTTTCCACTCCCTCCTTTCATTTTCCTCCGCCTTTTCTAGTTTATGAAGAGAGTTGAACATGTTAAATTCTCTTAAAATATTGACGTGTACATACTCACATTAACTGACGTTTTCTCATTTAGCGATATTGTTTTTGAAGTTTTCTCAATTTGTTAATAAAAACTGCATAATTCTAATATATTGTGTTTTCTAAAAATTAAAATAATTATTAGTTGAAGCACTACAAATATTATTGTTTGTTTGTCTTGTCGTATTTCCAAATTAACCGTCAATATGTGAAATTTGATTATTTTAATTCAGTGGTTGTGGTATTAATATATTTGTATATTATATATTTTTCTCTAAAATAGTGATATTTGATGAGTTATTAGCACTATGACTAAATTTTTTCAGAAACTTCATACAAAATATACATTACTTTTTACTCCAGCTATACCTTTTTCACTTTTCAATATTAATTAATATTATTTACCCTCAACTAATTCCTTGGAATGTAAGTTTTATAGTTAGTTTCCTTTTACTCAGTGTTGTTGGATTAAAGTATGTAGATTAGTTACCAATGGATGACTTAGTTTCTCTTTAGTTATGGTCGTCGGATTCAAAGTAAACATTTAAAATCTAGTAGACGAAATGGGGATGTATTGGAATATTTGAGGAGATTTTAGTTTAAGTGAAAAATCATGTGTTTTTAAAACGTAAATTTTAATTATTATTTTTTAAAATTCAGTGTTATTGGATTAATGATTTAAAATTATACATTTAAATATATTGTTATTGAAAACGTGAATAGAATTTGATTTAAAAGTTCATGTTATATTTAAAAGGATTACTTAGTTAAAAATACAAAGACCAAAATCTCATAATTTTAGTTGAGATTTCAAAGAATTTAATAATAAAAATTTTTAATTCACCAAAATTTAACCAAATTCTCTCAAAACTGATTAAAACTCAAATCTCTCTAAATATTTATTTCAATACACCTCCTTTCCTTAATATCATATTTTTCTCATATTTCCTTATAGATTCTCTTATTCTCGTTTCACATATTTTCTCTAGTCTTCATCTTCCATTTTTGTGTATGACAAATCAAATTTATATTACTTTTCTCGTATTTGATATTTTAAAATTAGAGTCACACACAAAATTTTATAGATACCCGATAATATTTTCACCCACGCCATCTATCTTTTTTTGTCAATTTGTTCATTCTTAATGGTTAAATATATTCGTAATGCACAATCCATTATATTAAAGGAACAATTTTTATTTTAAGCCTCTTTGATTTTAATTTCAATGGAGTCTCCTGGAAAAGTTTTTATAAAACAATAGGAGTCTCTATTTGAAATTAAATTTTCAAAAAGGAATGTCTTTGGTAGTTTTACCTATATATTAAATTATATGATTTAAAAATTTTAACAATTAAATAAAGAAATTTCTTATGCACGTATATGCTTACATTAGAATAAAAATTATTAATCTTGTTGTACATTTTATTTTAATACCAATTATGCTTAATATAACATCAAAATTGTTACATTAAAATGATCATATTTTAAAACCATAAACTGCAAACACTAAACCTGATTGTATTTTAAAACCATAAACCGCAAACACTAAACCTTAAAACATAGTAACAACTCCAAACCCCTAAACTCTAAATGCTCCTGCAAAGTTTAAGCCAAAACTGAGCTCGTTAGCCAACCAAATAGTACTAAAAGTCGTGAGATAACTCATAGTTAACTCGATAAAATTATCTCTCAGGAATACATGAATAAATCAACAACTAATTAACCGTTCAAATCTCAATCCCACAGTTGAATATTAAGAAAGTGGTGTCAAAAATCACGGCTCCAAATCTCATGCACATCAGACTTCACACGAGCCATCCATGTTTCATGAAGATGCTGCATCATAACTGTTTTCTTGATTCAGATTTGGACAGTTTAAGTTGTTTCTTTCGTAAGAAGCAAGCCTCATCACTGCTAGGAAATAACTCTGATAACGTTGATACTGGCTTAAAAAGCTTCTATGACATGAGATCTATATAGTTACATCGTTTATCTGGTATATAACGTTGTCAGACATCGACGGAAACTCACCCTCAAAACCCTAACTTGAAACTGTTTATTTTTCTCCTTTTGTCTTCTTCTTACTCTTTCTCCTCCTCTTCCTCGACTGTTCTCAACACCACTGACTCTATTATACATACCTATGGACTCAACATGGATCAGTATCATCTCTGGTCCACCGCTTCTTTCTCACGCTATAGTCTCCTTCGTTCTATCTTCTTATTCTTCTTCATTCTTTTTTTTTTGGTTTTATTCTTCTTTATTCTTCTTCATTCTTCTTCATTCTTCTTCATTCTTCTTCTCGTTTGATCTCTCTTTTCTTCTTCTCCTTCTTTCTCAATATCTTTCTTTTCTTTTTCTCCTTTCTCCTCCTTATTCTTCTACTCTTTTCTTTCGTGGGTTTCTCTCCTTCGTCTTTCATTACATAGATATATATTTTTCTTTCTTTCTTGCTTTTCCTTTCTTGTTCTCTTCTCAAATCTGCTTCTTCTTCCTATCCTTCTTTCTTTTCTTCTTCAGATAAAGGCAATATGGTGGTGCAGGAACACAACATGATCGGTGGTGGAAAGAGACACTAACTGAGTGGTGCTGCTCTTAAGGGATTGACATTTGTTCCTTTGATTCTGTTGATCCACGAAAAAGGCAATATATATTTTACACGAGCAAACACAATACCTATAACTTTTTGTCGTTAGCAAAAAACGAGGATAGACCATAATGGGCTGGAACTCAAGAGAAAAAATGGCCCAAAGGAGAATAGTGGGAAAGCTTAGAGCACCTCTATTTAGATAACCCACTAAGTATCTAACTAATAAAATTATATTTATGTTTAGTTTAAACTACCTGTTTCACCCGCGCGATACGCGCGGGATCATAGACTATTTTAAAATAAACATAGAAAGATAACTAAAATTACAAAAGTAATAAATTTAAAATTTGTTTAGTTTTTTTCTATATTACATTTTGGAATAAAATTACATCAAAATATTATAAATACTTGCTATAAGAATAAAAATATCTAACAAACTACAATTGGTAACATATTCACATGCCAAATCGATTAAATTTTGAAGTCATTGCATTTCTATGTTGCTTGGAGGTTGTTTTGTTAAGCAGATAAGAACACTAATACTTGGAACTGCTTTTGTCTCATTCTAAAGGGGAACTTTCCATCAGGTGGTGTTATAAAAATTCTAAGGATCAAAAATGTACTTCCAACATTTTTACTAGTTATAATCTTTGCTTGAATCACATGATCAACTAACTGGAAAAGTTGCAGTCTCGTACCATTACACAAACAACCTTTAGGATCAATATTTCTAAGGACCATAATAGGAGTCCATATCTTCAGTACCAATTTATGGTTAGGCAAGCCCGCCACCTTGACACTGTTTAAAAACTCTGTAGAATACATAACATCTTTCAGGCTCGCCTCTGAAATCTCATACTATCACAACTTAGGTAAACCTTTTCCTCAGCTGTCATCTAAAATAGAACTTATCAATAGTTATGAATACACGAGAAATATTAATGATTAGAAAGACAATATAAATATTATGTATATGAAGAAATAAATACCTTTCATCTTAGACATCATGTATTCATTGATCTTGTTAACATCATTATTAGTTGGACTAACAATGGCTCTTTGTTGGAAAAAATCCGGCTAAGTTTTAGAAGTCAACTTATTTACGTACTGGCGAAGATAGAAACAACATAGAAACTTGTGCTAATATTTCGAAGCAATCCAAATCTCAAATGAGCGGTCTTACCTCCTGGCATAAACAAATATGCAATTCCACTAGATGCAACGTTGAGTACTATAAGTCTGCGAGACCTAATCGAAGCATAGAAATCAGACCAAACATATGTCTTACCAGTTCCCCCAAAACCATACACGAAAACATGCCCCCTATTTTACGATCAACAACACCTAGTACCTTATCATATGCACCTCTTTGTTCGACAGTTAGTTTAGGAAGCAACCTGGCATATTATGCAGACTTCGTCTCAGGATCATAACTTAACTCATCATCCAAGGGAACATTTCGACGTGTATCAACTATATCACCGTCCATGAAAAGGCATTTTTGAGAATTTTGCTAAAAAATACCACATAAACGCATGATTCTTTCTATATCGAGAAGCGTATAATTCTTTAGCTGGGTGATCGTCAGAGTTAGGCCTACAAAAAAATCAAAACAATTATATAAATTAGCAATTAATAACTAATTATATATAAACAAAACAAATACTGAACAAAGAATATGAAAGACGGAGTACCTTGGTTTTTGGTAATTCTTCTTTGTGACACAAGAATTTCGTCAGGTAATAAAACCCAAGTAGCATCCCATACCCTTAAAGGATCAATAATGTCTTTAGATATCATAAGCATAACAAAAAGCCTTCTCAAATATGAACTCGTAACCAGACATTTGCTTATTTAATAGCGTCAATATATTTCTAATTGTCAGCAAGCAAACCCATAGCATTACATACGTCTTCAAACTTTTCATAAAAAACATGTTTCCATGTTTGGATATCATTGTAAGATGTAGGACCTTCGAAAGTATTCAATATAATTTATAGATAATATTTTTCCCCAATAGATTGACTAACATATATGATTCTAGCGATTGTAAGTTCATGTTTCTTCCTTTTACTCCAGACTCGTCTCTTCTTCTTACTCAAATAATATTGCGAAGGAAAATCTACAACTAAT
Source organism: Cardamine flexuosa (assembly GCA_963555745.1). Lineage (NCBI taxonomy): Eukaryota > Viridiplantae > Streptophyta > Magnoliopsida > Brassicales > Brassicaceae > Cardamine > Cardamine flexuosa. The sequence continues at coordinate 16,484,303 of OY743214.1, read as the reverse complement.
CTATCCAAGCTAGGAACATTGACCTTCCGATATATGTCTGATTAATAACATAGCTGCCCACATCGTTTTCATCATAGATAAAAACTTCCTCATCCTCAAGATAAAACGTTAGTATCTAAACATGTGTAGTTCGATGATGAGTATAGTAAACCAAGATTTGCCATGTAGCCTCAGAAGGCGAAATATACCTACACATCAAAATGTTCCAAGCATCACAAGCAAACCAATGATTAGATACTAAACAACAACAAACACAAATATAACTGAAAACATTTATTTTGATGTATTGAAACAAACCTGCAAGTATAGTAAATCTCATCATATACTTCCCACCATCAGCATCTTTTACCAAGGTCGCACGAACGTAATCATGACCATTATTAATGTACTTGAACATCTACTTGATCAACCTCAATTGGTTACACTATTTTACATTTATATGAGCCCGATAACGCCTGCATAGTTCAGTATTGTACATTACAATGTAACGGTTATCACAACGAAACCCTCTCTCTCAACATACCTACCATTTTCCCTATGTCTATAAATTGGATATCTATCATCATCAATCCTTGTTTTAGAAAAGAAAGGTCTGAGATTATATTCCATACATTTTCCAGCTATCATACATGGAGTTTCTTTGTTGACAATCCCACACAGACCATGTACCATCATATCACCAACGACCTTGTACAAATATGACTCCACATTTTGATCAGGAATTTCAACACTGATAATCTTATCAATGTCATCACTACTTGGTATTTTAGACTCTGGTGCAAGAAAAAGTACTAAATGCGCATGTGGCATCCCTCTCTTCTGAAAGTCTATGATGTACAAAGCTGCAATCATGATAAGTTACAAAATAAAAATTAATACACAAGTTATAACTTGTTTTTTATATAATAAATATAATTATATAGACTTTTTCTAGAATAAAACCAATCAAAATGAAAAACTCGGTACCGGATTGAACTCTCCATGCATCCCATTACAAGTTAGCTCATTCATGAGATTATCAAGTTTCATCTTAAAAATACTACATAAAATGTCAGGACGATCCTCTGTCTTTAGATTATGCTTATGGAGAAACCTTGTAATCTTTGGCCATTTAGGATTACAAGTAATAGTAATAAGAAGATCAGGGAATCTAAAATATCTGCATGTGGCCATTGGATCTAGATAAGGCTTCATCATATATTTTGAACCTCCAGTGAAATATGAAGGAATAATTATCTGACGACCGGTCTGTGATAGATTACACTTTCCAGATTCAGCAGACTTCCTAATTTTGGAATGACTCTCCATCCGAAGTTTTTTCTGGTTATGATAAATAAAATCCAGAGGATTACTTTCTATCATCGTATAAACATCAACCAGGAATTGCTGAAACAATCTGCCGGACATCACAAGAGTATGAGCCTCATTAATCCTGAACTGAATACGAAATGCAAAATCACTCTCACATACTAATATTTTTCCTTTTCTTTCCTTCATCACTGGCATACCCAATATCTATCCCTAACCTAAAATCATCCTCTCCATAAGGAAACAGCAAAGAATAATGAAGAGGCAAATAACCAAGATGCAACTCACTTATATGCTGATAACCACCACATCTACTTTGAATAACAATGTCACGTGAAATCTTCTAAGAGCCAAAATTGTTTACCACCAGAGCAGCAACTTCATCAGCCGATGGAAGATTCTGATACCTACCATCATACCCGTAGTATTGTTTGAAGAATTTTTTTTTTGCGGCGTTACGTAAAGACTGAACATGTGGATTATGAGGCATCCAACATTTTTTTAATCATCTTGACTACCTGTTCTTTCAGTTTGATACCACAGCTACCCTTTATGCATTGAGAAAATAGAGTTAGAATTCAAAACTAAAATAGGATAAATTAGAAACAAAAAAGGCAAATGAAAACAATCATTACCCGTACGTAGTCATCCTAATAGCGATTCATGCAATGTATCGTAAATGTACAATTGTAAAAACAAAGGAGCCTGGCTCTCTTCTGGTAAGATATCACCAATACGATGATAATTCTTGCCGTGCAATTGAAAGACATACCATCCTTTTCCATCATTCACAGAATGAAAAATCTTGCCACCTAAGGATGTTAAAGAAAACATCATATTATAGGCCTTTATAAACTCACAAAAATGCTTACTAAGCACGTCACCGTTATATAACAAAGCCATTAACGTCTTGGGAGGATCTTTCAAAAGGGGAATTTTGATGTTCTCATGTTTACAGCATGCCATAAAGACTGGTGTACATCATACTTGCCTCTTATTAATCCTTTTCCCATATCACAAACAAACACCACAATAACTACAAGTGTAAGCATAGTATCATACATTAAATGGATATATCCATAATATATTAAGACCGTCAATAAAACTAAGAGCACTTCTAAAGTATATATATATATATATATATACATGAATTCATATCAATAAATTAAATAAAAAGGATCAAGAAGCAAGAGATTTAAATTAAGAGGTCGAAACATAAGTAAGATACTAAAATCAAGATGGAAGCAGAACATAGAACCTTTATGAGAAACTCGATTCTTTAACCAATTATATATTAATTAGATAATCTAATGGTTGTTTAAAACATCATTATTATACAGACAAGAAAGTCAATAGATTCCCACTCAATGAGAATGTTCTAAGATCCAAAATTATAACATAGAAGATAAACTACCAAAATATAAGAACTAATACCGTTTGGTTTCAGTCCTAGCAATATAGATGTAGACGATTCAGTATCTTTAGTTGAAACGATGAGGTTCTTGGTAGATCTCCAAAATTAGGCTCCTGGTCATAAACTTCATAATCTACGTCGACATCATCTATGGCATGTAACCCAATACCTGGCAGTACATTTAAGAGTTATGAATCGTCTTCATCCTCCAACTCAGTATCACTCGCCATGAAATGAACAAAACCTTTTTCATTAGGAGAAAATATAAACTTTTCTGCATATCCACCTAATTCGCCTAGAGGAGGATATGAGATTTTCTTTAATCTCCGTGATTCACAGTAGTGCTGCATACACGCAGGACAAAGGTGTGATTATAACATTATAGTTAGATCGATTTAGTTAGTCTTCATTTCTTGTTAACATCTAAATATTTGCTTTGACATTAAAAAAAAAGGAAGAAAACAATAAAGAACACCAGAGCAAGAACACTTTAAAATATTATCGTCAAACCACAAATTTGAAATAAACCATAACGACATAAACTATAAGTAAACTTATTAGTAGGAGGAGATCATCGAGTCACGAATCTGAAACATGCAAAGAGCATTCAAAATCATTATAATAAAAATATATTAAATAAGAATGAAACGCTAAAAAAGAAAAACAACTACCAAATTGATTTCAAACATTACATGTCATGAAACTTATTAATTTCAGACCTATCAAGATTGAAAAGAACATCAAATAAACTATGACGACTGTTAACAGCAAGAGTCCAGGTCCATCATTTGCCATAAGCCCAAACCAAATGAAAAAATTTCCTAAAATGAAAATGGTCAAATTTTTATTTTTTTTGGTAAAAAGCCCTGCAGATATTAATTGTTTTTGTAAAAGGACTCTACATATATTAAATATTTTGTAAAAGAGCTCTGCAAATATTAATTTTTTTTTTGTAAAATGACCCTGCAAATATTTTTTTTTTGTAAAAAACCAGCAAATATTATTTGTTTAGAGCCCCAAAACTATATGAGACGGGCCTCAGACCACCTATAACCAAAACATAAGAAATGTAATATGTAATATATACATTATATAAAGAAGAACACAGATTAAACAAAACCACGACTTTAAGCAGTAACAAAACCTGTTGCAATAAAATTATGCACAAGCCACCACCTCATAACAACAACTAATATAGAACCACCAGAATTATCAATGATATCAAACATACTAACGACAAGATCATCCCAAACCAAAAAATGCATCAACGTTTCCCTGAAACATAAATAATACGGTGTAAAAAGATAGACAAACGTAGAAACACAAGATTTCATTATTATAAATTTAGTCTTGAAAGAAGGAGATATAAAACTAAAATTTTATCATGGAACATAAAATATACACACTTTCCGTTATTTCCATTACGGTTTTGGGGATGTAATTCCAGAGATGAATACTCCATAACTTCTCCAAAAAAATTTAAAGAAATAAAGATAACATATCTTACTCATTCTCAGAATATAGTAAGATGGGTCTCATGAACATCTCCACCCTATCTTGAGAGAGACTATTATGCATTTATGTAGCACAACTAATTCAATTAGTGAATTAACCATGGTTAGTATGTTTTCACACCATGAGTTAGGTGATTTACTTTCTTTTTTTTGTTTCTCAAATATGTATATAAGCATCGTATCAGCCGATTTGAAAATTCTTTTTTTCAGAAAACAATTCCTCATTTTGTTCTCCTAAAACATGAGTTAAATACTTTCTTTAGATCTGTAAAAACAAACGACATACACTAATATTAGATTTGTTGTTTCCATGTAAAAATATTAGACAACGTTCTTATGAACCGTGATTGAACAATATGAAGTATCAGCAAGGTCGGTGGATATAACTTCACATTACATTGCAACAGCAACAAAGCAAAATAGTTGAACTATTACCCATTTAAAATTGTGTTTTTTGTGTTCCAAACACAAAAGGAGTACTAATGCTTGAGAGAAAACCACAAAATACACTCACCTTGCCAATAGACTTCAAAGTAAAAACTCATCATCTTGATTATCTAACTTTGAACTTGATTTTTGTTTGAGTTCCATGGAAACACTTATTTCCATAACTTGATTTATCAGAAACTGAATAATGATCTATTGCAACCTGTGATACACAAAGGAACAATTTTTTTTTGGCATAATTCAGTAAACTCTTTCACTATTTTAGACATGTATATTGATAGCTCTTTTTGATAGGTTTTGCTATAAACCAGATATGTGTTACTTCACCATCTCATGTTTCTTTATGTCTTTCTAAACTTGGAGATTATATGACTACAAATCTTAGAGTTTTGGCTGTATATACAGATTTTTTTTGTTACTAAATTATTTCATGTCGTAACAAACAAAATTTTCCAACATACAACATATTTTATTATCATAAAGGAACATTTCTGATAATAATACAATATTTCTGATCTTATTAACTTTCTATATTTTTCAACCACAATAATTTCCATCAATTATGGTTTCATTGTCTATTTCATGTTTTTTTTAATATCTATTTACATAACATCAACAGACCCAAAACAAAACAGAGTCTATAAAAATAGTTTTGACCAATGTAAATCTCAAAATATTAAAAACAATGTTCAGTAATCATGAAATATAACTGATTGATAACTTTGAAACTGCAACTGTCATTTATTTCTTAACTGTTTCATTTTATATTTTTTTACTCTTTTAAATTTATCTGAATATCCGTAAAATAATTATATTAAACTTGCTTGAATTTGTAATATGTTTTACTTTTTGGTGAGTTTCATTATGATTTTTTTTTACCCAATCATATATACTTTAATAAATGATTAAAAAAAAAGAAACAAAAAGATTTGGCTATCCATCTGACCATCTCAACTACTGTACTCATCAAATAGAAAGAATTACAATCAAGAATTTCATTCTTTAAAAATAAACACCAAGCACTCCTTCATGTAAAGATGTATCTCTTTCTGGTAAGGATAAACCTAGCCCCCACCTTCATGATTTATGTGAAAGAATAACATGTGCTCATTTCCATGGATCATTGGAAAGAGTAAAACGTTTTCCTTGCAGTATTGGGATCCACCATGAAGGCTTGATAGGCTAACCATTTTCATCTATAAAACCAGACCAAATTTTCCCAGCCTCCTAATAAAATGATCAGCTGCTCAAATGGAAAAAAAAACCAATATTAAGGGAAAACCTAAACCTCAAGTATTTCATGCATACCACAATCCCACCGATAGATTAGGATTGGATAATTTCCTAGAGTTTAGAGTTTGAGAATGATCAAGTTTCACATGTATTTGATTGTGTTGACCTTACAACCAAATATAACAACTTTGACAGAGTCGCGCTCCGTACCTTTACACTCTTGTTCTAGGTCCTAACCATATTTGAGATTCAAAACCATTTGGTATGTTAGAAGTTTTAACAATAAATACTAACTGTTTATGAGAAAACTATAACATACGCTTTTGGTAGGGAAAAAAGTACATATCATATAACTGTAACCTACTAAACTAAATTTTCACTCCATAACGTCCTACCAATAGATAGATGACAAAGTGAAATTAATTCCGTTAAACATTAAGCAAATCTAACACTAAAAATAAAAAGAAACTAAAATTGAAACATTAGTTGCAACTAAATCATAAAGGCACCTCAAACAATATAGGATATGGTATTTGGAGGTTTGCTAGCTCATGTCCCCAAGCCTTATTTCATTTATTCCACCTGGATTAAAATGTATGCTTCAGCTTTTGGTAAATAATTTATACAACTACATCAAAAAGGAAGTACTTACAATTCCCTTAGTGCCCAACTACGTAAATACATTATGACTTTCTCAAAATAGTTTCCTCTCCTTCTTTTCATTCTCCTTCTTCCCTATCCTAAATGCCTAAGAAGCAAAATGTTGCTATTGCTTGTGTTGAATTAGTCCATTATGTGGCCTCATAAACAATTTCACCGTCCAAGTCAAATGCTTTGCATACATTGTTTCCAGTACAATTCCACCTCATTTCTTCTCTGTTCGTATTACTTGAAGCCATAAAAAAACATATCAAAGATATTAAAAAGCACTATAAAAAAAAAAAAATCCATGTCATTGACTACAATCAATGATTTTGGTTAATTGACTACAGAAACTCTCCACTATGGGATACGTCCCAACACCTCTTTTTTTCTTTAGTTGATTGACTGCAAAAAGCTTTGAATAAGCCTCTATATTCGAATCTTCTTCTCGGTTGTGCATCAATCTGATCCTTGCAGAGGAACAAACCAAAGAAACTCCAACAGTAGTGATGTTTGGAAAATGATTCTCCCTCGAACTGTAAATCACAGACTGGAAAAATCTCTCGCTCTCTTGTAAAGTATTATAAACTTCCTCTTTCCTACCTTGATATCTTTATATGCATTAATTGAGAGCACAAAACGAATAAATTCTACAATCCGTGTAGCTCATGTAGTCCACACGTGATGTACAGAGGCTGAGCCATTTTGGATAAACGGAAAATATGAGTATATAAAAAAAGCATGAAATTTAAGTCTCAAAAAAATAAAAGAAAAATAAGCTCCTTGCAAAATCTCATAAGAGATCTAACTGCTGTTTTAAGTAAACAAACAAAAAGTGAGAAACTTGAACATACAGCCACATGAGTAATAATGCGAGACATATACTTTTCCAATATTATTTGGAAAGGGTTTTCCTCCTCCTTTCTACTCTATCATCTAATTGTGAGCTCTCCTTGCCCAAGTACACTTGGCTGTTTTATTCTTCATTACGCTTCCACACTCTACAGATCAAGAAACATAGTACCACGAAATTGATCAAACCAAGAAAACCTCTATGACAAATATAGTTTTTTTTAAATAAATTCTTCAAGATGCCAGCAGCCATACCAGACGTAAAATAAAAATAAAATAAAATAAACAAAGAAAATCTTCACTCGATCTCCGATAAAGTTTCCGTAGTAGATTGTGACCACAACGATGGAGCTGCGGATTCGAGTCACATCGAAGCCTTTATTGCAGATTTCAACCCTATATGAATTTTAGGTGATAAAGCTCCCGTTCGAAAATGTTTTAACTTGAAAGATCAAATCAATGAAAAACAAAACAAAATATCAATGCAGAACAGAAAATTCTCAATGAAAGTATACCAAGCCGTCTGGGAGACTCAGATTCCTCTTCGCGATAGAATTTAGAGGTGTGATGGGTCACACTTGCATTGCCAACAGTTAGATAAATCTAAAGATAAACCCTGTATTATATCATAACTATAAACAAACAAAAAAGTTACAAATTAAAATCATAAAAATAGAATGATAAAGCCTGGTGAACAATACGTGATCAGAAGTATTATTCTCATATATGCGTTAGATAAAATATAATGCAAAAAAATTGGAAGAAAAAGGATAAACCTTGGACATGTATAAGGATATGCCTATTCTGTGATGAGAATCCAACGGTACAAAATTCTTGATAATGGTTTGGGTGGAGGCTGGTGGTAAGAGCCTTGAAAAACCTAACTGATGTGTCGATGACACTGCCAAAACTGTTAAAAAGTTATTTCAAAATATATGTCAAAAACATAATATACTACCCAAGATTAACTTCGTTTTCATCATCCAATGTTTTCCTTTTCTCAATGAATTAGATGCTCTCAGAGAGGCAGTTTCAGTGATGCTTTGAAAGCTGCCCTCTCCAATGTTCAAATACATAAACTGTGCACCAGTTTTCATGTCCACTTGCTGCACAAATAAGAAAATTAAGGAGATTTGATCATTAGCTTACATAAAATTTTAGTACCTCTCTTGCCAATGAGTTGTTAATAAGATGGTAAAACGAAGAAGATTCCTCAAATGATTGTTGGAGTTGTACGGGTAATGATACTGTGTCGTTGGCTCCTGAATCGGATAAATCTCTTAGCACCATACTTCAATCATTAGCAGCTTGCATGTTCTACATGGAAGATCTCTCAAGAAAATTCACTTCGATTCCATGATCGTCATGCGTCTGTGTCATATTCCCGTTACACTCCATGCCCGTATTGTTATTTGACGGCAACTGTAATTTCACAGTACTTCGACAAGAGGAAACCAGTTCAGATAAAGCTAACAAAACCAAAGATAAGAATGATCAGCAAACTGAAAATAATACAGACACAGCAGCTCTTAGAGTAAAGCACTCCAACTTCTTTCAAACGAACTCATGAAATCAGGAAGCAAGCAGAAGATTCTATTTTGAATTGGTTGCAAAGAGACAACTTCTACACTAAGCAGATAACATGTTACTTGAAACACCTGGAGTAACCAACCCGAAAGCAAGAAAGCTAAATATTCTAGCAAGTATCTGCGAACTATGATTGTGTGTGATAAAAAAAAAGATTCAGTTTGGCAAAGCTTACTAAAAGTAGCTATTAATATAGGGACTTACAAAGTTGGAAGCATTATATATCTTGAATGGACTATAATTAACGGGAGCTTCAGCAAGAAATAGCTCTAGATAGTGAAAAAGCAAACTTGCCATCATGTAAACTATCATTAAGATTAAAATCCAGCATTGGACAGAGTTTGAGATTTTGCACACAACACTATCTACTAAATCAAGTAACTGAGTTTGGTTTTACCTTTTCGTATGCATATGAACATATCAAGCTTATAGATAGATAACACATAAACATTACATGTATTTTAATAGCAATAAAAAGAAAAAGAAAGCTACAAAAAATAAGCAAACGAATGAAAAGAAATCAAAATCAAGGTAACAGGGAATAGCTATAAGAGAAAGCTTAATATCGGATCACAGAGAAACAAAGATAAAAACTTGTGTTAGTAGTAAAGCATTAAAATCGTTAACAAATAAAGAAACTGTATTATTACATTATTTTTATGCTGGGAGGACAATTTACATGTTGAAGTCATTCTTTTACATGGAACTCATCAAGAGTGTCCCGTTATAAGTTATGTTAACTATATTCAGTAAAACAAAAAAAATTAGGTCATCATAAATAACCAAAGAAAATAGAATGTAAGGAGGCCAAATAAATATATATATATATATATATGAAATAGAGAAAATTTCCGCAGTTGACTAACCTTACAGCTTGTATCAAGTTTCCATACAACTTTCAACGACAACGGAAAAACATTTCAAGCAAGAGCAAGAAGTAACATTATTAAAACATGGTAACTTGTAAGTGCATGTGATTATAAAAATGGCCTAGCTATAATCTAAACAGTTTATTTATTTATTTATGTTACCTCCTTGGTTTGATAATTTCAGAGTCGTTAGCTTGTGATACATGGGTCTGATTATTCTCATGATACTAAAGAGACCTGTAATAGAGAGAGATGCATAATTAGAAAAAAATACAAAAGATTGTGAGGAATAATCAGAAAAGAACCTAAAGAAATTCTCCAGAGATACTTACCAAAGTCAGCAAGGCTATTGTCCAAAGAGATACTAAGGCTAGGAACATGGAGATTGTTGCAGGGAGTGAGTCTATACGATGGTTATTTGACAAAAACATTGGTAACCTAGTTAAATATCCTAAATTCAAAAGAATAACAAATTATAGGTTTAAAAATATCACCTCTTGAGAACAATCTCTTTCAAGTTCATCTGAATGACAAAAAAGAAATTAGAAACATAAAAACATGAAGAATAAGATCAAACGATGAAATTGCTATTAGAAGTAACTTTTCTCATCTTATTGGAGTTCTCTTCTATAAAACAAATCTGAAAGAATAAAACTATAAACGAAATAATAGTATTCATGAAATATTGTAGATATCCCGACCGGATGTTATATATTATAAAAGATTTAGGTTTTGAACATCAGTAACTGATCAAAAGAAATATAAAAATGTGAAGGAATTCTGATCTTTGATATGTCTCTGAAATGTCAAACAGAGAAAAATCATAATTATAAAATCATAATCACAATCTTTTATATAAAATCTGATAAACATGTGCTGGATCACAAAAGAAACTAAACGGAGAAACCTAAAAATTTAAAACTCTGAATTAGTAATAAAAAAAAAGAGATACATACCTCAAACATACCTAAATTGATGCATATTCAAGTGATTTGCAATGAACAATCATGAAACGATTAATAAATTAGGAACTATGAACAATCATGAAAACAATAATTAATAATATAAAAATCCTAGTAATACCTAAAATCCCAAAATCCTAAACGGCTACTTGATATTTATAAGATCGGAGACACTTTAAATCTAGGTTAAACCACCTATACAATATTATGAGGCTGAAATTAGACAAAATTTAAAAATACATAGCGGGCCTAACCTCGGCCCTAAAATAAATAAATTAGTGGATTAAATTAATTAAATTTGAAACTAATTAAAGAACCGAAATAAAATATAATGGCCTGGCTAAGTTAAAGGCCAAATAGTATCATTAATACCATAATTCATTTAATCTAAACGACACCATAATCTCAACTTTGATTATGGTGCATTCTGACTTCTGCTTTAATAAATCACTAGAGTTGAACCCACGGTGTTTTCTTAACCAATGTAACAAATATTTATATTTTATTATTTAATATTTTCTTATCAGTTTTCCATATAATTTATAATTTTTAAGATTTTGTTCGTTTCAATTATATATTTATTTTTCTTTTACTTATATGTAATTTTAACTTCATTAAATTATAAAATATTAACTTTATATTTCAAAATATATGATATATTATTTTTATCAACTATATACAATTATTAATTTTATATAGAATTTACTTATTTTTATTAAAATTTGGTAGTTTGCAAATTGATCCACCAATTCGCAGACAAAATCTGATATATTTGCGGTCAACAAAACCCTATGTCGGATTTACTTGTATCTATCTTGCGAGTAACAATCTATTTGGCATCTCTACTGATGTGAACGTTGAATATACACTTTTTTATTGATTGAGTAATATATGTCCATTTATAAAAATTCGAATCACAATATATACATTTCACTCCGACATCATCCAAGAACTCCTCCGTCAAGCAGACATTTTAATTTTTTTGTAAGTAGCTATTATGTCCAAATGTGTCCCATTATGTCCAAATGTATCACATGATAGCGAGCTGGCCCGAAAATTTGACTTTTTACTTAATTTAAATCTCTTTTGTAAAATAAACAATTTTTAATATAAATACTTTTAATACTCTCTTTTTCATAAATACTCTAATCATAAAACTTTATCATATATTATTTTCATCAAGTATACACAATTATTAATTTTATATAGAATTTAGTTATTTTATTAAAATTTGGTAGTTTGCAGATCGATCCACCAATTCGTGGACAAAGTCTGATATATCTGCAGTCAACCAAAATCTTATGTCGGATTTACTTGTACGTATATTGCGGGTATCAATTCTTATAAAAATTCAAATCACAATATATACAGAAAATCCTAAATTTTTATAAATTGTATTGATTATATAATAATTCAAAATAATGTGAATAAAATTAAACAAATATTATAGGAGAATAAGAACTCATACTATTAAAATAGTAATATTGGATAAGGAAATGATTGTAAATTAATTTTATATTTATTTAGATAGAAGAAAAATATAGAAACTAAATATTGAAATGATTGGATACATTAATAAATATTTGGTGTTTGGATGCAAAAATATGTTTTAGGGTGTTTAGTAACATGAATAACCCAAATTTGTACTTCAATTTTAATAGTATAACTAGATTTGAACCCATGGTACACCGCGGTCAATTGTTTTCATACAAAATTATAATATTTTATTAATTATTTACTATTTATAAATATTGGTATTTTAAACTTATTATAACTTTCTGTGTATAAATTTAACTTATTAATTTGTTTTCTTTACTGTTTATAAATACTTTTATTTTGTTTGTTTAATATATTTTTGTTTATTTAATATGGGTTTGTCATCGAACTGTAGTATTTTCATGTAGTTTAAATATTTATAATCTTTATAAGTTTAATTTTAACATTTTATATATTATTTTAAAAATTTTTAAATATTAAATTTGTTCAACTAAAGAACCGAACTAAACTGAGTAAAATAAAATATTTAAAATTAAATGCATTATAAGTCAAGCTTCATGCTGTAGTATTTGTCTGGTGGTCCCAGGTTTCATAGTCGGCCGATCTTTTGCGAACATTGATTCACGAATGGAACTTGGAAGCAGATCTTCTTAGTGTACTTTGGGTGGTAGAGAGTTTGGATAATCTGAAACTGCATTATATTTTCTTTGAGGTGACTACCTTATGAGTCCCTCCATGGAGATGATGTTCTGAAGCCTGAGCGAATTGACAAAGAGCTTTCGCCTGTAAAAGATGAATTGACAAAAGTCACTCTTATTATGTTAAAAGTAAGAGTCTCTAAGTTATTCATATGGTTTTATTAGTTAAGAGTTTGAAACTTTTAAATTAGAAATTCTGACAACAATTTTTTTTTAAACAAATACATTTTAAAACGTGAATTAAGTCAAACGCGGTATAGTAAACACGATTTTATGGTTAGCTAAATGACACTAAGGTTTTAGTTAGAGATGTGGAATTGTGAAGAATTGAATAATTTTAGGTTGGAAAATAAAGAGGTTAAAACTATAGGTGGATTGGGTTTGAAAGCATAAATTTGGAGGTGATTCTTATAGTCAACCCTAAAAATTTAAATTTTTATTAATCATATGCATTATATAATAATTTAAAATAATATGAAAATAATATCAAACAAAGATAATAGGAAAATCATAATTCATATTATTAAAATCACAATATTAGATAAGTAATGAATTGTAGAGAAATATTATATAAGAAAATGATTGTAGAGAATTAATTAGTTAAGAGGTGTTTGGATGTAAGATTAAGATACTGGGTGTTTGGTAACAGGATTTTCCAAATTTGTACTTCAATTTTAATAGTATAAGATATAAGATTTACAATGCGGTAGAGACTAAACGTAAAACTCTCATTTAATAACCTTACACCATATACAGTTCATACAACACATGAGATCTCAAAAATACAAATTACACGTGATAGTAGTAAAGCATTAAAATCACCAATTAATATAGAAAGTATACTAATTACAATATTAATTTGTTCATTAACTTAATTTGATTATAAAATATCACGTAAATACCATTAGATCCGTTTATTATCAAACCCAGTCCACTAATCTGTCAAACCAACTAAAACATACATTCAGAAAATATCAGCATATTATATAAACTTACCTCATTAGAAGTTGAATCCGAATTTGATACTTCAACACACCACCGTTTGGCGACAAAAATATTAAAACCTAACACATCATATATCAATAACAAACCATAAATTAGTACACAGAAGATAAAGATTATGAAACATTAGCACAAATAATATACTCATAACAAAACATATATCAGTACATAAAAAATAAAACATTACATGTCGGTCACCCGAAACACAATTTGACGGTACTGCTTACAATATATAATCTGCAGTTGATAGTATAAACATTAGTCTACAAAGAAAAGGAAAAATTGACAATACCAGTAGATCTGTCTTGTTTATCAAACCCTAATACAGTATTCTGTTAAATAACCCAAAACAAATACACAGAAAATATGAATATATTATTATATAAGCTTACCTCATAAAAAATCATTAATCTAAATATCATTAGATCCGTTTTCTTTACTAAACCCTAAACCATTAATATTGCAGACCAACAATATATTATATAATCTTAAATTAGTACACAGAAGATAAAAGATTATGGAAACTTTGGAACATTAACACAGTTAATACACTCATAACAAAACATATATCGGTACATAAAATATAAAAGATTACATATCGATCACCCTAAACTATTCGCATATTAAGAAAAGTAATAATTGACTAACCTAAATTTATACGTTGATGAAGACGGTCACATCACCGTCGTCATGGCGTCCACACATATAACCTGCGAGTGTAGAGAAAAAAAATCACAATCTAACAAACGTTGTACTCAAACAACAAAGTCACCATATACCACTCAATCAAAAATATATAACGACAATACAACACATAAAACATATTAGGTCATATGATAATTGAAACCCATCAATATATATATACGTTAATAAGAGGCGGTTGCATTAGCTAGGGTTTACGTTATTGGGCTCTAATTAATCGGCCACAATAATTCATCACGATCAACATATTATGGGCCATTAGAATCGGCCCTAAAATACATTAATTAGTGGATTTAATTAATAAGATCGAAAATAATTAACAGAACCAAATTAACACATAATGGGCTGGCTAAGTTGAGGGCTAAATAGTATCATTAACACCATAATTCATTTAATCCAAAACGACACAAAAATCTCAACTTTGACTGTGGTGCATTCTGACTTCTGCTTTAATAATATATATAGATTAAGTTGAGAAACTCATCTAATTTTGGTGTTTCATTGATAAGATACCAATTAAGTATCTAAAATATATAATACTAAGTTCTGCCATAAACAAAAACAAAATATTTTTGATTCAAACAAATTAAAACCAATGAGGAGGAGACACATAAAGGTTCTCAAGGGATTATAAGAATCTCTCAAATGAGAAACGGGTCTTAGAGTTTTTCAATAAAAACTTATTTTTAATTTATTTTTAATTGTTTTGCACGTTTTGGTGTTGGATACTCCTAACTTTCCCACCAGGATCGTCACTAATCGAGATGAGCATTTTGGTGACCGAATTCATATTTTAAACTTAGTTCTTCGGACTGTTATCTGAGCGCTCCTGTCAAAAGAATGTGAGTGAATTTGGCACACTTTCTTTTGACAAGAAAGTTAGATGTGAATTAAAAACATGAGATATGGGTGGTTTTTGGTGGGAAACCAATTAGGTTCTCCTCAAGCTTGATAGGTTTCATTCATGATTTTCAATTGTTTTTTTCTGGAGGTGGTTCCATCCGCCATGTTATTTGTTGGTGATGCTACCAATTCCTATCATCTCTCTCAAGCTTGGAAAAATCTGAGAGCGCTATTGCGTGGAAGAGGTAATACTTTCCATGTTCTCTTCTCCCCACTGCACGACATGCTATATATTTTATACATGTTCATCACTCTAAATTGTTGTAACGCTATTTCTACAATAGGGCAAACTGAAGAAATTGTAAAGTTGATTGTATAAAAAATGATACTGATACATGAATCAAGAATGAGATTTTGCAGAGCCGAGACACTCTTTCCTTAATTCTGAAAACGCCATGTAGTTTGACTGTTGGATGACGTTCCGAATCTCAGGATACAACTGCAATTCTTCTGTTTTGCACAACCCAATAACAGAATCTAACGAACGCTAGTGATGTGTGTACTCTCAGACTCAAAACTAGAGAAGATACATGAGGGAAATTTTGTTGTATATGTGAATTTATAAAATTATAGTCTCTCTCTAATGAGAAGACAATGACAACGATTTTATAGCCTCAAGAACTCATGTAACCTCCATAAAAATAAAGAGGAGAATAACAACTTAATTGAGAATTAATTCTCATCTTAATTGTGTTGTTACAATATTAATTTAAAGGAAATATTTGTTGATTTAGTCAACAATATAACTTGAATAAATTTGGACAAATAAAAATAATTATTTGGGTTGCTAGCCCATTATTCAGATTGCAAATTTCATAACCCACATCCAGCATGGCTCGGTGCACAAGCGGTTTGAGTTTCTCCTCTAAATTTTGAAGTGCGACATTTGACATTTAGTCAAGCTAGCTATTTTGGAGCTCATTTCGTATTCAAACTTTAATCCAATTTTGACAAATGAATATACTATGTGTTATAGTGTTTATTTCATGGAATCCAACTCATCTTTTTATCTGTTCAATTCGGCAACCGAATGTCAGCGGAAAAGTTACAGGAAAAGTGACTGGTTCCATTTGTCATAAAATGGGTTCCAAAAATCCCCCACATGAATAGAAATTACTCTAAACATATGAAGTCTCTACTGACTCGACTGACTCGATAGACTGGAGTGATTTTGTAGGATGAGAAAGGCGCTGGGAAAAAAGGTTTATAGAGGTGAGGAAGAAGTCATGGAATTCCACAATCTAAAGCTTCGAGACATAGTGACCTTATTCAGTCTAGGTATCTAACCATTGGCGCTATGCCATATTATTCATATTTTTCAGTGTGTCGTAGATCCCATGTAAACTCATAGTAGTGTATCTTTGTTGTTTACACTTGTCATGTTAAAAGTAGCCCAGACGTCGATCTCGTACTAGAAGAGGCTAAACAGACTCCATTCACTGAACGAATGATAAGGGCCGACATGACCCAGTTCGCTAAACTAAAAATACCAAGCTACGACGGTACAACCAAGGATACAACGGACCCCATCACCCACATCACCGCTTTCACCATTGCCGCTAATCGAGCACACATCTTGAGTGAAGACAGAGACACCATGCTTTGTCAATTGTTCATGGAAAAATTGAGCAGAGCTGCCATCCCGTGGTTCTCCAAACTTAAACCCAGAACAATTGACTCGTTTAACGACCTCATACAAGCCTTCATGAAGCAATATTTGATTTTAGTCCAACACGGACAGTCATCAGCTGACCTGTATAACGTCAAGCAAGAGCCTACATAAAGTATTCGATCTTTCATTGACCGCTTCAAAAAGTCACATCTTACCTGACCATGGATGACACAACCTCTATCGAAGCTCTGCGAAAAGGTCTATGGTTTGAGGGTCATTTTCAAGAAACACTCAGCTACAAAAAGCCGACCTCCCTAGAAGATGCCCTTCACCGAGCTACAGTGTACATAAACATCGAGAAATAAAATAACTCTCTCAGAAAATAGCATGCATCACGGATTCCTGCAGCACCAGTAAAAGAAAAAAGTAAAAGAAGCATTTTGAGAACCACGCCTCCACAGCTATAACGAGCCGAAGCATCACGACTCCTCGTACTTCGTAAGCAGAAAAACGCGCTCCATACCGTGGAACAAGTACGTTAGACCCGAGGAGGAACCTGAGGACAAAGGGATCAGTCACAGAAATCAATCAGACGACTATAGGCGGTCAGATCATGACCAGTCTAAACAATCAGATGATCGACAAGGTAGTTCGTCAAACTCTTATTGCGATTTTCACACTTCGTCAGGACATTCGACGGAAGTTGCCGACATCTGTATGACGAGCTATACAGGAGGTGATGCAACCTTAGCTACCACGTATGCGTCTGAGGATGATCTGGATGAGCCCGAGACAAAAGTTACCTGACCCAACCATGCTGAGCACCCGAGAGCACAGGTTGCGGCCCCGAGCTTCCCAAAGCGCGGGATCAGATCGGGGAGCAGAAGAAGTATTGGGTATGACTCAGTGCCTTCGTGCAGCAAGCTTTGGAGAGCTCCCCGATGGTGCAAGGGGGACAGGTCACCGAGTCAATGGTGACCGGGAATGACAAGGACTTCATCCTTAGCGTTCTCACCATCCTTAGCGTTTCCCCACTCAGGTTTTAGCCCTATGAGGTTTTACCGAGGGGGTTTTAATGAGGCTTTAAAATTGGCGCATCACACTCGACCCCGAGTAACTTCCCACGTGGAAACCTCCATGCCACTTTGGAAAAGTTACCGAGTGTGATCCTATCTTTACCAAGGAGTTCACCGCTTTACCGAACTCTTTTTCATCTCTTTTTAATAGTTTCATCCAAGCGGTCCCACATCTCTTTTTATTAGTTGCTCGAGTCATCGAATCGTCTGGTTTGTTCTATCCGTTCCGACCAGAAACAAGTCATCTCGTTCTGACACAACGACACAACCTCGGGGTCATATCTGGGATTGTGTCATTTGTATCAGAGCTTAAGCTTCGTTCAAAAGGTTGTGTTTTTTTTTCTTTTTCGTTCGATCTTCCATTTTTCACCGTTTGTTTTCTTGCCTTACCATAGAAAATCCATAAAAATGTCAATATTGTTTTCATTCCGCTTGTTTTTAGGTTGCTAGTTCAAATTTTATTTAAGGTACATTTTTGTTCTTCGAGTTCTTCACCATTGTTGTTGAAGCTCTAAATTGGGGAATAAACGTCCTTGTCTCGATCAAAGGCGAGTCCTTGAACGAGACTCGGCCACATTCTCTTTAGGTTTTGGATTGTGTGGTTTTGATTAATAGCGCGTCGTAGGTCTTGTCGTATAGGGATTATTCTCTTTATCATTTCACACGCATCCACTATTGTCCACTCATTTCAAAATCAATCTGTTACACGTGTTTGTTGACTCGGGTAAACACTCACGTTTGCTGTGTTTTTCTTACGAGGTACCGGTTTCACCTAGGCTACTTAGGGCTTCCAGGAATCACCTAGGGCTTCCGAGGTTCTTACCGCATCACCGAACCTCGTCATTCACCGCGATCGATTCACCAAGACGTACTAGCCCATTCCAAATCATCTAGTCCGTATTCACCGTTCTTACTGGCTGATCCACCCCGGCAAGTTACACCAGTCCCAATGATCAACCACTCCGGCCAACCACTTTGGGCCGCCATCCGCATTACTGGACAACCAAACTGACCAAGCCTTTCTGGGCTCTATCTCTGGTGACTCTACCCCGACGACTCTACCCCGGCGACTATATACGCCGCTGACTAGACTCCACCGTCCATACTACTCCAGTGACCAGATCACCGTTACTTCGCTGTCTGTACCTCACTGCTCGATTCATTTCGTTGACTGGACTACCCAACCTCACAGTCTGTACTCGTCCAAGCCGTACAAATCCGAGTCCACTCCGCCATCCGTACATCATCGAAATTCTTCCGTCATCCATACCGATCCATTTTTTAAGGACGATCCACCACCTCCCCTTCCTAATTTAAGGGTTGTACTAGCCGGTATTCAAGCTAGGCTCGATCAGCTTGATGCCTGCCTGGTGGCGAATCAACCTCCACCTGAAGTTGTTCCGCCTCTTCCTGATCCACCTGTCGCTGACTAACCCAACGCCCCGAATCCTCCCCATGCTGGTTTTGGAACCGATTCCGAGGAAGATTACTATGAACCCCAAAGAGCATGATGTCATCGTCGAAACAACCCAGCCGTTTACGATCAAGATGATAATGGCCCGCGTCCAGAAGCTCCCAGGCACAAATTCACGCCTTCCACATTTGTCATAAAGGTTGATCCAGAAGCTTATCTTGATTAGGAATGTCGAATGGATCATGTATTCGACTGCTATGACTATCCGAAAGCGAAGAAGGTTACTTATGTCGCGGCCCAATTCATGGACAACGCTCTTACTTGGTGGGATCGTGCTCTTGCCAAGAGAAGACGGCAACATGAAGACATGATTCCTTTTTAAGAAATCATGAAGTATGTTATGAGACGTTGGTACATCCCTCCCATGTATCACCAGGAGCTCCAAAAACGTTTATGGAAGCTACAACAAGGTTCCTAGAGTACTTTGAAGAAATCGAGCATGTTCAGAACCGGCTCCAACTCAACGATTCGTAAGAGACAACGATATGGTGGTATTGAGGAACTCTTTCACCTAACTATCCATATCGAGCAACAGAACAAGTGCAAAGCCGCAAGCGGCATCCGGCCCCGATCCCAGAACAACCCGAGTTGGTCTTCAAACCCAACCGCGCCTAATCAAGCCAACTGGTTCCCAGACAAAGGGAAATCAGTCACCGTTGACTCCCGGTTCAAGCCCCGACAGCCGAAAGTTCGCAAGGACCCTCGACAAGATGTTAAGTGCGATTATAACCCAAGAAGAAGCCAGGAAATGATCTATTACAAGTGTCAAGGATGACGACGATTTTGCACGCGAGTGCCTAAACAGCCGGGTCATGATTCTCACCCTGGAAGGCCAATACAAGTCCAAGGACGAGGCTCTCAGGAAGGCAACCGAAGAGGAGGAAGAAGTAGCTGCTTCATCGAGGGTGATGTAGAGTATCCTGACATTGGGGAGCTACTCATGGTCCGAAGGATGCTCAGCACTAGCATCGCCCTGACCACGCATCCCAGCGCGATAAACTTTTCCATACCCATTGCACTGTCAACGACAAACTCTTTCTCCCTACTACTCCTCACCCTTCTCCCTATAAGTTGCGCTGGTTAACGAATCACAAAATGGTTACCATTAGGGAGAAAGTAGAAGTGCCATTTAGTATTGGGCAATATCGGAACTCGGTCCACTGTGATGTGGTACTGATGCAAGATGGCCACGTCCTACTTGGACGTCCATGGCAGTTTGATAAGAATGCCACTCATAATGGTGGCACCAACTTTTACTCGTTTATGCATGATAGTAGGCAAATCAATCTAGCTCCTTTATCACCGGCTCAAGTTTACATAATGCAAGTTAAATTGTCAAAAGATGTTAATGATAAATCTAACTTCCTTATTAATTCTCAGGATGTTAGAAAATATTTAAGCACTGGCTCCTAGTCATTACTCATGGTTTATCGTGAGAATTTGCATGTAGGTACCCCGGAATGAGAACTGCTGAAAGAAATCAAAGAAGCCTTGGACAAGTACCAGGACGTGTTCCCCGAGGAAGACAGAAGCTGGAGGATGTGTGTTGATTGTCGTCCCATCAAAAACATCACCGTTAAGTATCGGCAACCAATTCCCCGGCTCGATGACATGCTTGACGAGTTGAGAGGATCGGCCATATTCTCGAAGGTTAATCTTAAGAGCGGTTATTATCAGGTTTGTATGCGGGAAGGTGATGAGTGGAAGACCGCATTCAAAACCAAACATGACTTGTATGAATGGCTCGTTATGACTTTTGGTCTTTTGAACGCCCCATCCACATTCATGCGGCTAATAAAACATACGCTGAGGGCACACATCAACCGGTTCGTTGTTCTCTACTTTGACGACATATTGGTCTACAGTAAGAATCTTACCGGAGCATTTTACGCATATGGAAGCGGTCTTACAGACTTTGCAGGAAGCCGAGCTTTATGCCAACATGATGAAGTGCGTGTTCGGAGCGTCCGAGCTCGTGTTTTTGGGTTTTGTGGTCAGTTCAGAAGGTTTGAAAGTGGATGGGGAGAAGATCATGGCTATTGAGAAATGGCCTACCCCTACCAACATCAGCCAGGTCCGGAGTTTCCATGGCTTGGCCAGTTTCTATTGACAGTTTGTCCAAGATTTTAGTTCGGTAGCGGCTCCTCTTACCGCTTTGATCAAGAAGAGTACCGGTTTTGTTTGAGGACCCCGACAACAACAAGCCTTTAGCGAGCTAAAGAAACATCTTACCCAAGCACCCTTACTTTTCCTGCCTGACCTCCAGCGCACGTTCAAGATTGAGTGCGATGCGACCGGTATCGGCATTGGGGCAGTACTTACTCAGGGAGGTCGACATGTTGCATATTTCAGCGAAAAGCTTAGCGGGGCAACGCTCAACTATCCAACATATGACAAGGAGCTGTACGCACTTATCCGGGCATTATAGACTTGGCAGCATTACTTACTGTCCAAAGAATGCGTGATCAACACGGGTCATGAGACGTTGATGCATCTCCGAGGCTAAAACAATCTCAAGAGACGTCACGCTAAGTGGCTTGAGTTCATCAAAAGGAGAACGTTGTTACCGATGTTTTATCCCGACGCCACGCATTGATCACCACCGCGGAAGCCAAAATACTCGACTTCGAGATGCTTAAGGGGCCTTATGAAAATGACCCGGGGCTCGGAGATTGTTACCGGGATCATGGGAAGGGAGCTTACAAGAATTTCTTCATCCATGAGGGTTTCCTTTTCAAGAGAAACCAACGGTGCATTCCTACCGGGTCAACACGAGAGCTGCTGCTATGCGAGGCTCACCGCGGCGGTCTTATGAGTCACTTTGGGGTCAACAAGACCCTGGCAATGCTTCAAGAGCATTTTTACTGGCCAAAGATAAGAAACATGGTGGAAACCTATTGCGCCCGATTCCTTACCTGCCTTAAGGCTAAGTCCCCGCTCACCCGATGCAAGGATTGTATCTCCCGCTTCCCATCTCGATATACTTAGTGACTGGGTTACCCAAGGTGGACGACAAGGATTTAATCATGGTTATGGTTGATAGATTCTTGAAGATGGTTCACTTCATACCTTGTGCCTGCACCTTGGACGCATCTATGATCGCAGATCTCTTCTTGCGTGAAGTTGTCCGGTTTCATGGGTTACCATGGACGATCGTGTCGGATTGAGATCCCAAGTTCCTTGGGCATTTTTGGAGGACGCTTTGGAAGCACTTGGGCACCAAGCTACTGTTCTCCATGACATGCATCCCCAGACTGATGGGAAAACCAAAGTCGTCAACCGGTCGTTAGGATCTTTACTTCAGGCAGCCATCGATCCAAACCGGGAAAACTGGCTAGTTTGTATTCTGTTTGTGGAGATCGCGTACAATAGCTCTGTGCATTCGGCTACTATGGTTTCCCCCTTTGAGGCGGCCTATGGTTTCATTCCCTTAACCCCATTAGATATGCTTCCCTTGCCCCCCAGAAGAATCAAAGATCAAGATGGCGTCACCAAGTCCGAGTTCGTTAAGGAGCTGCACGTGCGAGTCCGGGAAGTTATTGTGAAGAAGACCGAGCAGTACAAGCGCAAGGCTGACCATGGGAGGCGTATGTTGTTTTTACAGCATAGAGACTGGGTTTGGGGAGCCGGACTTTTCCGGGTTCTCGAATGAATCAACCCAAACGCCTAGCGGCTGGAAATTACAGGTAAGTCTAAGGCTTCTACTACGTTAAACATAACTGACTTATCTCGTTACGATCCAGGAGACGAGTCGGTTTTGAGGGAAAAACCAAAGCAAGGGGGAGGGAATGATGCGACCCTAGCTATCGCGTATGCGCCCGAGGACGATCCGGATGAGCCCGTGACCGAGGTTACCCAACCCAACCATGCCGAGCACCCGAGTGCACCGGTTATGGTCCCAAGCTTCCCAAAGGGCAGGATCAGATTGGGGAGCCAGAAAAAGTACAGGGTACGACTCAGTGCCTTCGTGGAGTAAGCTTTGGAGAGCTCCCCGATGGTGCAAGGGGAACCGGTCACCGAGCCAATGGTGACTGGGAACGACAAGGACTTTATCCTTAGTGTTCTCACCATCACCTGGTGAGACGTTACAAATCGCCAAGGATGAGCACTCTTTTTCTCCACTTGGGTTTTACTCCTACGAGGTTTTACCGAGGGATTTTTAATAAGGCTTCAAACTTGGCGCATCACACTCGATCCCGAGTAACTTCCCGCGTGGAAACCTCCATGACAGGTTGGGAAAGTTACCGAGTGTGATCCTATCTTTACCAAGGAGTTCACCCCTTTACCAAACTCTTTTTCATCTCTTTGTATTTGTTTCATCTAAGCGGTCCCACAAAGGATACGCTAGAATTTTGTCAAGTGAAACCCTAATGAAGGGCTCCACTATATAAGCACGGGATCCCGAGTTGTAAGAGGGTTAGCCAATATTAAAAGAAACTTTGTTTTACACAATCATTTGCTCATCTTATTTGATCCGAGTTCATTCTCAAATTTGAAACCCAAAAATTCTTGTAGCCAGGTTTGAATCGTTGTCCATGTGTATCGTGAGTTCCTTCATCATTCTTGTGGCCGAGTCTTGATCCATTGTTCTATCATTCATCTCTATATTATTTCCTCTTGCGACCCATCGTAACCGGAAGCGTTCCACGTTCCACTTCTATCCTCACATATTATTGAGTTTGGATTTATGAATAGGTCAACCAGCTGGACCGAAGCCCACAACAGCTTTTATGGTATCGATAAGCGAAAAGTGTAGTATAAATATTCTATATATCTGATGGAACAAAGCTTTTCGATAGATAGAGATACTGCTATGTAAGATTGCTGATTGCATGACCAGTTTCTTGAGAGTTAGGGCAGCATGACCAGATCAAGATGAGAGCCAACTTATCAATATGAACCATTCCAAAAGTTTCAGCTAGGCTGCCCAAGCCAATGCAGAACATGTTCACAATATTCGTAATTAAGAAATAAATGGTCCCTAATATCAGGATTGATATTACGGAGGGAACAATAATTTTCAACATTTATTCCAAACAAACTTAGACCAAGAACAATTGGAGTTGAAGGTCTTAAAATCTCCTAGGCAAACTGATTATGCATTCATGCACGTTTGCGGTTTCCAGTATTTTCTCTGTTTCAGTTTTTCGACTTTGCAGCTCCATTTCCTTCTCCATTAAATCTCTCACACATCCATTAAATCCAAATCAAGCTTCACAAATTCATCTTCTTTATTCTTAACAATTAACTGTTTGCACAAACCTTCGATTTCAGATTTAGTTATCTTCAATTTGTCTGCTAACTTGGACTCTCTCTGTGAATATCTTGGTTTAAGCTCTTTTTGTTAGTAAGAGTGTCTTATACAGTTTATATTGGTTTAAGCTTTTTTGTCCGTCTTATGCAATGTGTTTTGTATAATAGTCTCTTATGTTTCTTATTTCTTCCAAAAGATTAAAATAACATCTATACACAAACAAAAAAACAAATCGATTTTGTTATTCAGTCAAATGGTGATTGTTATTCAAGACAGAGGATGAAGAACAAATCAAATAACATAGTCATTGAATAAATATTAGTAAATGATAACATAGAACTAAATAACTACATTGATTCTACTAATTTGGTTCATTATAATCACATCAAAATTTGGTTTTTCTACAATTTTTGTTTTACCGGTGAGAATTATTTTGCTCTCTCAACCTCTCTAGTATATTTCTTACCAGTTGCACAATTGAGAAATTACCAAGAGATGCATTGAAAGAACAATAAACATGTATACTGGATCTTAAGAGTTCATTATTTTATGGAGAGATTTAGATCTGCCTTTTTTTACGAAAAGATTAAGATATACTTTGAGTATGCCTTTAGCAATGAATTATGGAAGCTGACATTTGAGCATTCATACAAAGGATTTTTTATCAAGCTATAATCTATCTCTTGTGGAAGTAGAGGAAAACAGGACTCCACTCATCAATCTATCAGCAGTGTAGTTCAATACACATTTGGATAAACAGAGGATTGGGTGATATTTCAACATAAAGTCTAAAAGTCCGTCTCTCCGTAAACAACGTCAAATACAACTATAAAAAAAATCATTAAGAACAACAGACGAAGTAAATAATTACCAATCTTTGTGAGCAGTGGGCAACGTCACCAGAATGAGCTGTTGTGTCTAATTCACAGAGGTACTTAGATTGGTACAACATTGACATGATGTCCATAAATAAATACAACACAAAATTAGATACATGCTGATGCATTATTTGTTTCAAAAAATTTATGGAACACACTAATCAAACAACCAAACACAAAACTAAGCAAATCAAGAAACAGAAAGAAAATCAAAAATAAACACTGACATATAAAATTATGAAATTAAACAGTTTTATGTTCAAGGTTTTCAGTATTATAAACAATTTAGGGTTTTGAATATGATTAAAACTATTTCTAATAGGCAATATATTAAGGAAAGAAAATAAAAAAAAATTCATTAATAAGCAATTCTTGTAATTATAAATCCCTTAAACTCATTATTTTACGTAATTTACATTATTTTATTGTGTATTTGGGCGATAATTTTATTTTTAAGTTTTTGGCAGATATCAATTTTATGCTAAATTTTATTGAGAAAATGAAAGAACCATGAGAAATAATTAAAATTGCAATAATTAAGTAAATGGCTTTTAGAAAATATGAAGTTATGCAAATGAAAATATATATTTTTAGAAACTCTCAGAGTCTCTCAGAAGTATTATTGGGAAAATTATCTAATAATTATTATTTTACCCTACTATTTTGAATCTATACTTTTTTAAGAATTTAATAATATATACTTTATATTATTAAAAAAGTTAAATTGCCCTCAGAATTATTAATATGTTAATTTGATTTTAAAAAGCAGAATTTTAAAAAATTTAGGGAGATTTATGTGTTTGATTAAATATATATATATATATATATATCAATTCTTCCTCATATTTTCACGACAGAAAAAAAAAATCATGTTCATCTCCTGCATTGCTCTGTGTTCGATTATATTAACAAAGACTTGACTTTCTGCTCTCTCCCTCTATTCTTGTGGTCTTCATCTCCTTTTTTTCAGGTGATTGATTTGTTTAGGATTTTGAGGTTAAGTGAACTCATGTTTCTGCTTCAATTTTTGTGTTTCTAGATTTCTGTTGTGATTCTTTTAAAGAGAATCATGAAGAATAGGCTTCAGTGTTATGGATTCTCTGTGGATTATTAGAGTATACAATATATTTCTGCCAAGACTCTTTATTTGTTTGATTGATAAGCTTGAGTCTTGTTCAAGGCATAGTTCTAGAATCTCTGTTTGATTTTTACTGATATTTTTAGTAAAGAAGTAGTAACATAAAAGACTCATTTTATTACTTTATTTATTTTAGGGATGGAAGAAGACTTTCCGAAATGCTATTTTAGGTTCTAGAGATGAGCCTCCAGTAGTCTACATTAGGTAAGGTAACATATGAATTCTAGATTAAGTAAAAGATCTATCCTAGATTAGGTAAAGTAAAAGACGTATTCTAGGTAATACATATTCTAGATTACGTAAGGTAGAATACATATTCTAGATTACGTAAGGTATACCATATTCTAAATCAACCAACCTTAACGCTTGATCAATCAACCTGCAAAATTTTGGTGAATAACAATTACAACCTCTTGAGGCCTTGATCCATAAGTTTGTGGCCAATGCATATTCCTTGAGTTTCCACTCGAACTACACCTTTCTTATATGTGAATAGATGAGGACGTACTACAGCCACAAAACTGACCGGGTCGTGGAGGTACACTCTTGAAACCACCAACAAAAAAAACTTTTGAATAAAAACTGCAATTTTCAAGCATTGGTTATTAAATTCACAATGTCTTACTTACCGTAAACAAGACACGCACGTGACTCACCGAATATTTTGCATTGGTAAAGGTTAGTCAACTGTAACAATGTTTGTGCTTCGTTTGATTTGTATCTGAATCAATTTTAGTTAAGTTTGTTACACCACCATTGTCTTCTAACTTATCTTTTTTTGGTCATGATATATCATGTATTTTATGGTTTTATGACATGATATATGCATTGGTTTTAGAGTCTTTTGTATATATATTGAGTCTTATTAGGTACAAATGCGAGATGGACCTTGTTGATACATTATGGTGCAATTATGGAGCACTGTAGCTAAAAAGTTGGAAAGTTGATGTTCATTAAATTACTGTTCATCAGCACTGTTCATCGAGAACTGTTCACTGTTACTGTTCATGTCGACCGACACACATGAACAGTGTTGGTCGACATGATACTATTCACGCTGAAGATTTGCAGTTTTTGCTCATAAGTTTTCCTTATTTGGAATTAGTCTAATTTATGTTTTAACATATATATATATATAGTATTTTTAGGTCATTGTTTAGACCTATGCTTTATTTTCTACAGCCACCTTTTGAGAGATATTTTTGGAGAAGATTTCTAAACTATTATCTCTTCTCTTGATATATTTTTTATGAGTATTATTCAGATTATGATTTGTGTTTCATTGATTATGTCTGAGTAGTTTACTTGTTAGATCTAGGGTTTTCAAAAGTTTATGAGGAATTGTTGAATTGGGCATACATATAAGGATATTCATAATTTTCTTCATCTAGATTTGAATCTATAATAGTTCTAGGCTAGCCGCCAGAATCTATAATTATAGGAATGTTAATAGGCGCGAGAGTGCTATTGATATTCTGACATAATCATAGATGAACAAACAGCCTTTTCGCAGCGAGAGATGGTTTAGGAATTTTGCGAACATATCATACTTGTTATTCATGCAGACTTTATTTATTAGGATTCGCAAAGAGATTTTGTTTTCTATTGTTTAAAGGATAGATATCATCGCAGCGAGAGTTGGATAGATATCATAGTAGTGTTATGAGTTTAAGAACCAGACATACAATTGCATCCTAATTATTGAACCACCCAGTTCACATTCCAAAGTATTCTTTAATTGATTTCCCTAGGTCTAGCTTCTTGTCATATTGAATCTACATCCTTATTTTATTGTTTTCATCTTGTTTTATTTGATTTACATTCATTGGTTTAGCTTAATTTTCAAAACTGATAATCTATTGTGTGAACTAGAGTCTATGTGGAATTCGATCCCTAAGTACTACAATGATCTCTTAATTTGAGAGAGTAGCTTTAAGGGTTAATTTGAGCATATCAAATTTTGGCGCCGTTGTCGGGAACTCTTTGATTCACCATTAGGTTTAGGTTAGAATTTCATCTAAATTTTTTTTTTTTGTTACTTACGCGTTCTTTCTTTTCTTGTGTATTTCAGGTGCATGCATAAGCACGGTACCAGGAGCAATAAGGATCTTTCACTTGTGAATTTTTCTACTAAAGAACTAGCAAAGTTAGAGCGAGCTAACTGGAAAGCACAAAGGATATCAGAGATGTTTAATCCACTGGTGTTGTTTAGTGATGAGGCTGGAGTTTTGCGTGATTCAGAGGGGCATGTGCGTAATGCGCATGGTCAGAAATTGGATGCTGATGGAAACGCGGTTGTTGAAGTTGATGAGCGTGTTGACCGACACCTAGCTCACCATGTCGGTCGACACGGTGACAATGTTGATGATCTGCAGAGATATAATACAGCTGAGGAGAGAACACTTGCTGAGTACAACTGACCTAGTCAGTTATATGCTAATAGGTCTTCTATCTGACCTCCTGCTTTTCAGAGGAATGACTTTGAGTTGAAACTCGCATACTACACTCTTGTGGGACAGTACCCTTTTCATGGTCTTTCCAATGAACACCCAATGGATCACATCGAGAGGTTTGAGGATTTGGCTTCTAGCATTAAAGCCATTGGAGTCTCAAAGGACTACATTTTCTGCAAGCACTTCCCATACTAACTTGCTGGAAAAGCAGCTTATTGGCTTAAGCAGTTGAAATCGGGATCTTTGATGAATTGGGACGCAACTAAGACACCCTTTCTGAACAACTTCTATGATGATGCGAGGTATGAAGATTTGAAAAATATGATCTCCCAGTTTACTAAAGGACGTACTAAGACATTCAAAGCAGCTTGGCTAAGATTCAAGGGATATCAGAGAGACTGTCCACATCATTATTTCAGTGAGGTTCAGCTCTTGAATACTTTTGATGAGTGTCTATTTTGTAATGTTTTTACTATTGTTTTACTTGTCTTATTGAGTCTAGAAATTAGGTTTTTTGTTCTTCTGGCCGATTTTAGTGTCTTTTCAAGTTTTCACTTCCTTGGAGCTAAAATGGGCAAAATGGAGCAACTATGGATGTTTGTACACATCATTGGATTTTGGAGACATCCTGGATCGATCGATCCTGAAGAGGATCGATCAAGCACGATGAGTATCGACCGATCCTGAAGCAGATCGGTCAGTCAAAGGAATCAGATGAGGTGGCACGGATCAGATGAAGTAGATTTCCTAGGCGGCCAAAGAGACCTAGACACGATTTTTACTGTTACTCTGCTATTTTTGTTTCTCATTTTAGATTTGTAAACTTTTACATTGGTTTTTCTCAAATATAAAGTATTTTCATTGCATTTTCAAGATCTACATTCTGTCTTCATCTCTTTCTTTGTGTTTTCAACCATATAACATCATGATCTATCAACCCATTGTCATGGTTGAGTATTTCTGCATGTTGGGAGATGGGATTTATTCAAAGGGATTTAATTTTTTAATTAGGTTATTGTTATAGATTATAATTATGGTCAATATATCTCTACTTTTATGAATCAAATGCTTTTGTTAGGTTGCCGAATCTATCAAATGATTCATATGGTTTTATAGTACAGCTAGTGTTGGCTATTCTACCCGGAATCTATAGTTTGTAGGCTTGATTTCCAGATTTCCAAGAGTTGAAGCTAGATCTACAAGTGAACTTTATCAAACTAGTGCAAAATATGCTATCATAGGTCATAGCGGATTTATGATAGAGTAATATTTGGTTTTTTTGAAAATATTTATTTTGGTACAATGTTTGTGTTCTAGATCTAGATCATTTAATTGCTAATCCGGTTAGATATCATTTTTATTTATTTATATCTTTGCGATTTTCCAGATCCCAACATTTGTTTTAAATTGATTTCTTTCCTTGTTAAAAGATTTTATTCGGAATTTATTCGGATTTCCTTTTGTGACAACTTTCCATATTTTTCATCCTAGCTCTGTTTAGATCTGCGGATCTATAGTGCTCTTTACTCTTTGTGGATCGATCTCACCATTATACTACCGCGCACAACCAGGCACTTGCGGGAACCATTAGTTGGGTAAAACCTGATGCATAAAACATCACATCAACTTTCTTTAGAGGTGTTGATTGGAGGTATCAGATGACTTTAGATGCTGCTAGCAGTGGAAACTTCAAAACCAATACACCAAGGGCTGCGACTAAGCTGATTGAGAACTTGTCTTCTAGTAATAGTACCAAGAATGCAGACCTTGAGAGGAAAGACAAGCAGCTAACGCGGAATATGGTCAGATTGCTGAGGTGAATGTAAGGTTGGATATGGTACACAGTCTTCTTTTGGGTAAGAAATAAGTTAAGTGTGCTACAGAGGTTGAAGAAAAGGATGTTAACTACATCAGTGTAACTGGATATCAGAAACATAGTTATGGATACACACCATGGCCTGAGTACCAACAGCTCTATCCGAATAATAGTTTCACCAGGAACTATGAATCCTCATCTCACCAGACAGCTCCTCCAAACACTAAAGAAAGTGAGATTAAGACTATGTTGGAACAGATACTAGAAGGTCAGCAGGATATCGCAGTTGATTTTAATGGGAAGATTGATGCTTTGTACACCGACTTGAATGAAAAATTTGAAGCTTTGGACAACCATGTGAAGAAGCTAGATATTCAGATTCCCAAACAGCTAGCTCTTCAAGAAGATCTGATACAAAACAACATCAACATGCCACGCTGTTACTTTGAGTAGTTGTGAAGAAAGGATTGTCATCTGAGGACAACATAGATCTGGAAGAAGTGGAAGATGATGTGATTTCCGAGGAGATTTTGTCCACGTCGACGTGAGTGCAACAACAGTCTGATTTCAGCTGAAACAACTCCACAACCTGCAGAAAGGGTTTACAAACCATAGGTACCATATCCTTATCCAATTCCAA
This sequence comes from Cardamine flexuosa, assembly GCA_963555745.1. Taxonomy (NCBI): domain Eukaryota; kingdom Viridiplantae; phylum Streptophyta; class Magnoliopsida; order Brassicales; family Brassicaceae; genus Cardamine; species Cardamine flexuosa. The sequence continues at coordinate 16,452,332 of OY743214.1, read as the reverse complement.
TGAAGTCTAAGAAAGAGATGGAGGATATGAGATGCAAGGATATGAAAAATAAGGTTATGACTGAACTTCCTCAAGTTGATGAAGTTAAGCTTTCACTTCCACTCAAGAGGTATGTTAAAAGAATGGTTACAAATGGTGTGAGCCCTGAGGAATGAGCTTTGCTTACCAGAGACATCAGTGCAATTTTCTTGAACAAGATCCCACACAAGAGGAAATGAAAACAAAAGGAAGTGGTAGTCTCTGAACAAGGTAGCGTCATGATTAAGAGTAGGACTATAGAGAAGCTACCTGACCCAGGAAGTTTTGTGCTTGATTGCTGCATCTTAACAAAAATATTTTCTCATTCTCTTTGTGATCTTGGCTCAACTATCGACTTAATACCTCACTCCATTGCTGTTAGACTTGGGATGACTGTTTTCAAGCCAACAAATATCATTATTTTCTTGGCTGATAGGTCCAAGACGATTCCAGAAGGTGTTCTAGAAGATGTTCCAGTAAGGATTGGAGATTGTTTGATTCCCACAGACTTTCGGGTGTTAGAATATGAGGAAGAACCTGAGGATCCTCTTATTTTGGGAAGATCTTTCTTGGCTACAGCTGGTGCTCTCATTGATGTAAGAGTAAGCAAGATAGCTTTGAATTTGGGTGACCAGGTCATGAACTTTGATATGGATAAGTTGAGAGAGACACCAACCATTAATGGTCAATCATTCTCTGTAGAAACTTCCACCGACATTACTGTTGGGTATGTCAAGGAGTTGGGTCATAATGAACAAGTGAATAAGCAAGCTTCTGAGCTTGAAGATTGGAGTGGTGAACAGATCTTAAAGCCTAGGCTGCAAGACGAGATTGTACACACTAGAATATTGTTAGAGGATGATGTTTTTCTGATGGAAACAAGGATTCCAGAGAGGAATTTCAGAAAAAGTGCAGATATCGGAGTGGGTTCGTGTCGATCGACATGATCACCAGTGTCGGTCGACACGCTCTGGCAGTTGTTCCGCAGTTGTCTATAACCGCTGGTTTTCAGGATTATCTTAATGCTTCAAGTCTGAGAGTTGTTGTCAAACAGAAACCTCCAGATCCCACACTCCATTCACCCCGGAAAAAGCAAAGGTATGCATTTTCTAAGCCCAAATCATCTAAGATCATCAATAAGATTTTTCAAGATACAAAGACTGTTTTGCAGTTAACCAAGCCACGAGATTCTTGTAGAGCGCTTGTTTCTTCTGTTGATGATTTTGCAGGGAAAAGAAGTTTCATACCCAGACCAACGTCTCACCCGGCTGATGTTTCTCATTACCTTGGTCGTTCTCATGCACCTAATGCTTATACTCCACCATGGAGGAAGCTACTTCTTTCCAAGAGACATTCAGTGACACTTGCTCATCCACCAGATGCTCGTGCTTCAGCCAAGTCAAGCTTATGACTTTCAAAACAAGCGCTTAGTGGGAGGCAACCCACTCTATAGTATTTTTTTTCCTTTTCTCTTTGTTTTTGCTTTTGATTTTCATTGGAACTTATTCGAATTTGTTATGTTATCATATTATCTTGTTATTTGACGTGATTTGGAGCTCTTAATCAGGATTTAATGTCAGAAAACAAATTGATTGACCAATAAAATGGTGTGAGACTTCATTATACGATCTTCACCCTCATGTCGACCAACACACAAGATGTGTGTCGATCGACATGCACCACTATATCAGGTCACGAATTTCAAAACTTAACAGTTCATTTTTGTTCCAATTTTATTTATTTCTTTCACCTTCCTTATGCTTAATTACACTAGGGACAGTGTATTTTAAGTCTAGGGGAGGTTATTACTAACTCTATTTATTCTTTTGAGAGTCAGTCCCAAATTTTCTTTTATTTTTCAAATTTTTGTTTTATTGAGTCAAACCTAGTTAGAAACTATGAACTATCTCTTGGTTTATTGTTGTTTGCTATGTTTTTTGGTGACCATTGTTGCAGAGCTTATTTAGATTCAACTAATGGAAAAACCCCAAGTCTGACCGGTTAACTTGAGACTCCCATACTTACAACAGATGTCCGCTATAGCCTGAGCTAATTTATGTCAGTTCTTTTTACCTCATGAACGAAATTGGTGTTTGAGAGCTTGACTTTTCATTCATACCTGATCTGATAAAACCGAAGTAAGTTATGATGTCTAGTCTCCCCTAAAAAAAAAAAAAAAAAATCTTTAAGGTATAGTCTATGAATGACCAAGTGATTCTTTGAAGTAGAAGTGGGTAAGAGAAATCTATGCCCCCATAGTTCTATTTCTTAAGGAGATGATGAAAGTAGGGATTGCTATGAGGGTAGGAGCGATCCCGTGACCCATTATTCACTTCTAATAGCCTGCCTTCATAGACAAAAAGAAAATGAAAATAAAACCCAAATAACAAAGGATTCAAGTGTGGGGGAGATGAAAACATCATTGTTGTTGTGAGGTTTGTCTTGTTATGGTATAGGATGACGGCTGAGTCTAGAAGGCTCTTGAGCATTGAAATCAAAAATGAAACCCAGCAATGATTGGCTTACTAAAGAGATATGTTGTTAAGTTGTGGTGGGAATTGAGAAGACTTTTGAATGACTACGGTGAATGTACATGGTGGTTAGTCTCTGAATTGTTCTTGTACCATGTGGATTACATGATGACTGGTAAGCACAATGTTCTAAAGAGTATGTGAGTTTCGCGATGTTCAAACTTCTTCCTTGATTAAGTTTTCTGTTTGCTTGAGGGCAAGCAAAAGCTAAGTCTGGGGGAGTTGATATATCATGTATTTTATGGTTTTATGACATGATATATGCATTGGTTTTAGAGTCTTTTGTATATATATTGAGTCTTATTATGTACAAATGCGAGATGGACCTTGTTGATACATTATGGAGCAATTATGGAGCATTGTAGCTGAAAAATTGCAAAGTTACTGTTCATCAGCACTGTTGATCGAGAACTGTTCACCATTACTGTTCATGTCGATCATCAGCACTGAAGATTTGCAGTTTTTTCTCAGAAGTTTTCCTTATTTGCAATTAGTCTAATTTCGTGTTTTAACATATTTATAGTATTTTTAGGTCATTGTTTATACCTATGCTTTATTTTCTACAAGCACCTTTTGAGAGATATTTTTGGAGAAAATTTCTAAACTCTGATCTCTTCTCTTGATTTATTCTATGAGTATTATTCAGATTATGATTTGTGTTTCATTGATTATGTCTGAGTAGTTTACTTGTTAGATCTAGGGTTTTCAAATGTTTATGAGGAATTGTTGAGTTGGGCATAAACATATTAGGATATTCATAATGTTCTTCATCTAGATTTGAATCTATAATAGTTCTAGGCCCGCCAGAATCTATAATCATAGGAATGTTAATAGGCGCGAGAGTGCTATTGATATTCTGACCTAATCATAGATGAGCAAACAGCCTTTTCGCAGTGAGCGTTGGTTTAGAAATTTTGTGAACATATCATACTTGTTATTCATGCAGACTTTATTTATTAGGATTTGCAAAGAAATTTGGTTTTTTATTGTTTACAGGATAGATATCGTCGCAGCGAGAGTTGGATAGATATCATAGTAGTGTTATGAGTTTAAGAACCGGACATACAATTACATCTTAATTATTGAAGCGCCCAGTTCATATTCCTAAGTATTTCCTAATTTATTTCCCTAAGTAAGCTTCTTGTCATATTGAATCTACATCCTTATTTTATTGTTTTCATCTTGTTTTATTTGATTTACATTCATTGGTTTAGCTTAATTCAAAACTGATATGTATTGTGTGAACTAGAGTCTTTGTGGAATTCGATCCTTAAGTACTACAGTGATCTCTTAATTTGAGAAAGTAGTTCTAAGGGTTAATTTGACCATATCAGGTCACTTGTGGTATTTCCTTCCTTTTTTCTTGTTGACTTTTGTTTGCGGACATGTTCTTTATTTGCTTAGCTCGTTTTGTTGTGCTACAGTGTAAATGATTAAGTATGGGTTCAATCTCCCTTGTATGAGGAAGCATTGAAAGCAATGAATGGCTTCATAGATTTTGCTGGTCTGTATTTTGCTCCAGCTCAGCTGACAACATCTCCCAAAATCATAAGTTTCAAGCTGTTGGTGTTGGTAAGTGAGATCAATGCTGCTATAAAATATTCTTAGCTTTGGCTGTAACATTCTAAAAACATGTTACAAGCATATGCTATGAGCCTATGACGGTGGAATTGCTTTTATCTGGTTCATAAAAATAAATCATTTTCATGATTTCAGGAGGAGAAGTTTCCATGAATAATTTCAATTGGAGCCTTTAATCATTTCTAGAACTTTCATCAGTGATTGTTGCATTATGGACTATTTATCAACATATGGTTTAACATATATTGTTCTTTTTGTTCAGGATGGGCATTTGTGGATTCTGTTTTGCACAGGTTGGCATCTCTTTGGGTTGGTGCTCGAGGACTAGAGTTCACTTGGGATTATGTTTTACAAGGACTTGAAGCCAATGAAAATCTGGTGTTAACCAATCTCTTACTTCTAGAAAGATCCATCTCTAATTGTTTCTTGACTTTCATCTAATGTTTGTATCAAACCCAGGTGTTCACAATATGTTTAGCTGTGCAAGGTTCATTGATGTGGCTACGCAAGAACAAACCAAAGACTGTAATCCCATCATATACATTTGTGCAGTGATCATCGCAACAATGCCTTCAATCACAAGTTATCTAAAGAGAGTCATGGGATGGCATTTCCCACAAATTGTTGGGTTTGAGCTGGGGACTTCTCTGTTAATGGCTTTCATCAGTTTTCAACTCTTCATCCTCTGTCATAGACTTTTTTTATGATTCCACTTCTCAGCAAAGATCAAAGATAGCTCAACTGCTTCTAGGCAGAGCTTTTTGTTAATGGGAAAACTATTCAGAAAACTATTCAAGTATAGCTTAGAGCTATTTTAATTGTTGGAGAAAAATAACTTGCACTATTAAAACTTTTTGTTATTAATCGACCATGTTTATAGTTTAAATTTATTTTAAATTTTAATTTAATTATTTAAATACACATAAAATTTAATTAAAGGTTCATTTGGTAATTAATATAGGTTAACTAATTAAAGGTATATATTAAAAAAAAGGGTCAAACAATCATTTTTAGCTAATTTTCCCAATATTATTTTAATATATATAATTTAATTTAATTATTTATTTAAATTTTTTTTATTAAAAAACATAAGAAACATTCACATTTATAAACAATTTTCCTCCAGTGTGGGCAACTAACTCTAGAGTAAAATTCTAATTTTATTAATGTTTGGTTGGAAAAAAAAACAAGAACCAATAATATGTTGACTTATGTGAGGGAGTATCTTAAAGAGGTTTTCAAGAGTTCTCATTTTGAACACCAATTCTCATTTCTTTTTTTTACTTTTTATTTTTATTTTTTTTATATTAATAAAAAAAATTTAAAAAACTTCTCACTGCACATATTCTAAAAAGCTTCAAATAATATAAATATATTTTTTTTTCCCAAAAACATTAGTCACCATAAGATTAGTTACCTAATCAGCAAAATAGCTCCTATGATAGACCATAACAAACCCCAAAAATTAAATCTGAACTAATTTGGAAAAATAACCTTTGAGATATAAGCTTTGAGAAATTCTTTACGCGTGGAATTGAGGTTGTACATCTTCCAAGTAATTAACAAACTAAAAGAAAAGAAAAAAGAACGTCAAACTTATCTTTGTGTATAAGTGTAATTTGGTGAAGAAAGCCATGTGTTACAACTTACAAGTTACAACCCAATATTTGAAATTTTAAAATCTTAATAATAAAACCGGCTACTTTAGGTAATCCTCCAACTAACCACCGTCACCTGTCCAGCACCAAAAAAAAAATAAAGAGCCGATCACATGCCAAGAGAATAATTAAAAGTATTTAAAATTCTTTTTTTGAAAAAGCATCCAATAAGATCAAAGGCGGTACTTGATTCAAATATTCACCAGTTAGAGGATAAAGAAACAGAGAGATAATATTTATTTATTTCTTTTTATAATATATACAAAGTTTTGAAACAGAAGAAGAGTAGCTACCACTCCACTCTTTTCGTCTTTCTTCTATATACATACGTTTCCTTTGTGTTTTTACTCTTCCTTTGTCTCTCAAAATCTCCTACGAAATCTCCGCCATTGTTGTTGCAATCAAAGCTTCTAATCTACTAGTACTCTTTCTTCACCTCTCTCTCGTTCTCGTTGTCTCTTTTTTATTTGGAACTTTGTTTTGAGTTTTTGTTGATTTTTCTTTTGTTTAAAAGAAGATGGAGAAAACTACACCAGTGAGGAAACCACACATGTCTACGGCGGATCTACTCACATGGCCGGAGAATCAACCATTTGAGTCTCCCGCCGCTCTAGCTTCTCGCTCCGCCGCTAGATCACACCAGGTATTAATAATTCAGCTAATTTAGCGATCTATTAATTTCATTATTCATTTTGTTAATTTGTAACTGAGGGAAACAATCTTAGCCGTTGGATTCAATTTTTAAACAATGTTAATTTGTTAATTTCGTGATCTACGAATTAATTTGATTCGTTTTCAGATTTTTTTGGTATATTTAAAATTACGGGAAGAAAAACTCTCAGCCGTTGGATGGAATGTTTAAACAAAGATACTACCAGTTTCACTCAATTTGTTAATTCCGTGATCTACGAATTAATTTGATTCGTTTTGATTTTTGTGTAAATTCAAATTTGTGGGAAAAAAATTTTTAGCTGTTGGATGGAATGTTACGACTTTTTAACTCAATTTGTTAATTTCGTGATCTACATAATTTTGAAATTTGTTTCCTTTTGTTTTTGTAAATTTGAAACAATCTCAGCCGTCGGATGGAATAAGTAAAGTGGTGTTTGGAGGGCAAGTTACGGATGAAGAAGTTGAGAGTTTGAACAAGAGGTAAGAGAGATCTAAGGATTTTTATTTTTTTGGATTGAGGAAAATTAGAAAAAAAAAAACAAAACGGTAATGTTCTATTTTGATGATTAATAAATGCGGAACAAGAAGTAGTACGAAAGAATCTGTCAATTTGTTAACCGATGATCCTGTCTTTATTGGACCATATAGAATGTTTTTTGGTAGGAGAGTTTAATCGTCATAATTAATGCCCTTAATAGGAAACATATTTGGTATTTAATTACATTCCTTTTTTTTTATTTCTTATTTTGACTATTTTTCTCCTAATTTCTGCTAATTTCATTCATTTAGAATAACCAAGAAAAACAAAATATAATACTATAGCTGAGATTGTTTCTTAATATTATTTAGTGTAGTTTCTTAAATTTGGGCTTTCAGCTAAAAATTTCTATAGCCTGAAAACATAAAATTGGTTTCTTTAACATTAGATTGAATTTGGGTTGTCACTTATTGTACAACCGTGCGGTTACTACGACATATGTCAATGTGTTTTGGTTGTGTATTCAAATCTAGTTCAATATGGAAATGAATTTGGTTGGTTTTGTAGGAGACCATGTTCAAACTACAAGATGAAAGAGATCACAGGGAGTGGCATTTTCGCCGCATACAAAGAAAATGATGATTCTGAGTTAGGAAATGCTAATCCGGCGACAAACGGAAAAACAAGAACATTTCAGGTTTGTTTTGAGTCTGTGTTTCTTCATGAAGAACTGTAAACATTTTTTAGTTTGCTTGATCACTCTATGCGTTTGGGTTGTTTCAGCAACCAGCAGCAGCAATTCTGAGTCACATTTCATTTGGAGAAGAAGCGATTGTAACACCAAAGAAGCCAGCAACGGTACCAGAAGTGGCGAAGCAACGCGAGCTTAGTGGTACATTGGAATATCAATCTGATGCTAAGCTTAATAAGCAATTCTCAGATGCTAAGTGTAAAGAACTTAGTGGTCATAACATCTTTGCTCCTCCACCTGAAATCAAACTTCGTCCTATTGTTCGCGCTTTGGCTTATAAAGACAACTTCAACTTAGGAGAATCAGATACCAAACCTGTAACGCCTCTCTAAACTTTACTCTTAGCTACTTAGTTTTGATTGAGATGATTCAACACTAGTATATATATGAGAGATATTGACCATCTACTTCGCAGGATGGGGAAGTGAAGACAGCCAAGAAGATTCCAGATAGGAAATTCACCGATTTGTCCGGGAATAACATATTCAAAGGGGATGTTACGCCTCCTTCTGCGACCGAAAAGCTTCTAAGCACGGCCAAGTTGAACGAGATAAACGGCAACGACATATTTGCGGATGCTAAGGCTCAATCTCGTGACTACTTTGGTGGTGTTCGTAAACCACCCGGTGGAGAAAGCAGCATTGCTTTGGTCTAGAGAAATTTATACCAAAAATAATTATTATAGCCCAAATTAAATTCTCTACAAAACTTAGAAGGTCTAACTATTTATTAATCATCATTATTATAGACAATGTACTTTAGTATGTTTTCTTATTTCTATCTTTTCGGATTTGTGTGATTGGATGGTTATGAAATGATCTGGTCTCTTAGGACTTTGTGGAGTTTATTGTTTTTTTTATGAGTTCAGAGACTTTAACTATGGCTCATTGTCTGGGTAAGATATTCTCTCTTGTGGGGAATTATGTTCTTTAGGATTTCAGAATCCAAATTTTTCCCTTTTTCTTTATAATTTGTTCTTCACTTTATCATTTTCTATATATTCTTAAACTTTTTAATAGTTTTTTTTGTTAAAGTTAAAACTTTAAAGTTTTAAACACTTAATAGTTATGTATATCTACGTAGTTTGTTAGATATAAAGAAGCTTATGTAAACTTTTCTTCACACCATCCTTGATATATATATGGTCTTGTTATCACAACATATATTTGGGTGTTTATTCTAACAAATAATAGTTTTACTGTGGTCTGAAGTACAACTCATCTGGTTCAAATAAAACTGCATTTTGAATAGTATGTCCGACACTTTTGTTGGAATTTCAGGGGTTCTTGTTTATGTAAGTTGTTGTTACCTTGGTTTTTTATCATGCCACTGAACTATACAAAAGGTCCATGTTTGATTGGTTAGCAATGAACATTAATTTGGAATAATTTTTTTTATGTGTTTCTCAGGTTTGCAGACCCTTATCATTATGAAATGGTTTGGCCATTAGCTTTTACCAGAAGAATAAACTATGTTCCCGAGAACACTACGTTCCAATAATTTCACATACTTGAATGATTTCAATAGAAAGAAACTTAGATTTTAACAGTTAGCCTAGAAATGTGTCAATTTGGCAGTTGAATGTTTGGAGTTTTGCATACCCAAATATAAATAACGTAGAGGTTTGAATTGATAAGCCACGAAGTTTGGTGATTACATAATATTAGGATCGGATCCGCAGCGTACGTGCGGGGTTATATTTATAAATAAAACTTATTTGATATTTAATTTTGAGATATAATATAGTTGTAAATATTAAATCATATTACATATACATTTTATAGATTAATCGAAACACTTATAGCAGTTTGATTAGGATTGCCAATTCGGATTTAGATTAGATTTTAGTTTAGCTTATTTCAATATATAACTTAAGCATATTTATTTTGTAACAAAAAACTGTTGTGTTTTTTATCCATCCAATTTTTTTGTCTTATAATCATTTCATTTATATAATTACTCGTTAAATAATTACTCGTTTGATAATATTTATTATAAGAAATTGAATAAAAAAATTTAGATAAACTATGTATCCCCGTTTGAATATTTAACTATTATAAAACTAATGGTATTTATTCAAATATTTAATAATTTTCTAAAGAAAATACTTAAATACATATTTAAAAAAGTTACTCAAAATTTTCAAAATACATGTCTTTGTCTTGCAGTGGATCTTTACTCGTTTAGAAACAGATATTTTAAATAATGGTAACATATAATCTAGAGATTAAATATATGTTCAGATGAGTATTCTCATTTAACTAACAGTTTTATTTAACTTTTAATAATTTTATCATTTAAAAGAAAGAAAAAAACGCAAAACACTTAGAACACTAATAAAAACCGCTCGTAGTACTAATAGTAATATATTTTTACGTGGATTTAAGAATTTTAATTAATGGGTATGGATTTCATTGCTTTTGAAATTGACTGGTTGTGGTTTCTGTAGATCTAAAATTAATGTTTAGATTATAGAATTTTTCAAAATGCTAATTATAAAACATAAACATCTAATATATAGTATTTGAGGAGGACACTTATAAAAAAACTCTTACCCTCCCATGGTAATTTACATGGTTACCATGCTGAGGTGTCAGCACCACAATATTTCTTAGAGATTTTTATAAATAAAACATCAATTACTAGAATAATTACATTTTATGCCACTTCACACTAAACCTTACTATATAAATATTTGATATAATTTTCACTTAATTCTGATTTAATAACTACTAATTAATTTGAAATCTATAATTGATAACATATGGATCGTAAACTCAGTTGTATTTTATTTCAAATATAGTTCTATTTTTGTTCCTTAAATTACTGTATCATTTAATATATTTGATTTTGGTTCTGATTTCATAAGTATTAATAATTTGAAATTTATAAATGATAACATATGAATCATATATTTTAATTTATTTTCAAATATAGTTTCTATTTTGTTTTCTTATATTACCGTATCATTAAATATATTCTAAAATATTTACCTATCTATAAATACCAAACAATTGGACCATCATGATCAACACATAATCACCTACATGGCATCGTGAAAATCATGGTAACAATAGAAAACCAAGATGTCAAAAGTAGTTTATCCAATGATCAATTTAGTCAGGTATACTGTCTGATTTGTATTTGCTTATTTTCAACACATATCTCATGCACCGAGAAAGTTTGGAGATCTAATTGATGTCTTTCTGCATTACCTGGTCAGATTTTTATCACACTATATATTGGATACATCTAGGCATATATGTAACCGTGCCACATCCGATAATTCATTGGTTGTTTTAACTTAAATTTATCAGGTAAAGATGCATCATGGATCGTATATCGTGGAGGTCTGTTTTAATTTCTTATTATGTTCATATGTTGAAGGAACATGTTGTTACAGAACTGGTGAAGGTTATGCTCTCCTACAGTTCATCTGCTTACTCTCCTTTATCTTCTTCAGATGAGGTCAGTAGCTCTAGAATTTCCAATCACAATTTTAAAATATAAATCCGCACAAACTGTTTATCATGAAGAATTAAGAGTAAGAAATAGGAAAGGAGATCACTTAGGAAATACCTCAATTTCCAGCTGGTGAGTTATTTTGGTTATTGTAAGCCTCTGAGATATTTGACGTGTTGTTTTTTATGTCCTGCAGGAATCAAACTCTATTGAGGTATGGATCGACCATCTACTTAAGCTTGCCTGGATTTACTTTTTATTTGCCCAGGAAAAAAAATCTGTAAGGAAAAGGAAAACGAAATTTGACTGTTTTCTCAGATATTCTTGGGCACAATGTTTCAATCTGAGTTTTTAAGTTTTGGGAGTTCAACGACTTGTTTGAATATTACCAATCCAAAATAATATCCTTCAACATAGTTGTTCTCTAACACATTAGAAGACTAAATAATTATAATGTGAATGTGGATATGTAGATGGAGAAACAATGCCAGCGAGATTCTACAAATGTGCGTTTAATTTTCCTTGGCCTAATTAGTTAATTGTAACATCAAGTTGTTTACAGAGTAATGACATGGAGGTTGGCTTAAGAACTTGAATTACATGCATCCGGTGTGTTTGAATTAGGAAACCATGATGTTATATTACATGCATTGAAGACAATATGAACATTTTAACATGGTTTTATTATGTAAACTCTATTTATTTTTAATGAGTCAATATGCAAATAGCTACATGGATTTTAATTTACAATCGTTAAATTTTTTCTCTGTTCTAAATATTGTTTAAACTGGGTCTTTCGTTCAAGCAATTTACTGGGTCTTCTGTCCATCTGTTTATAGTTTGACTTGGATTTACCATTTCTGACAGACTTAATTTCCCACTGAGAAGCTTCTATAGTGTAGCATACTACATGCCACCAATCACATACCAGAATGAGAAAAAGTCGAAGAATCCAAACAAACATTTGCATACAAGGAGCTGTTCAGTCTCAAAATGCTTTGTTTCACCATCGGTCACCTACCATATTACATGTAAGCAAGTTGCTGTTACTAAATTCTAAACACGTATAAGCGGATCTTGGTTTAACTTACCCGGCTTCTTATATGGCTCGAGACCAAAATAAGTTTGGAGGGAAAATCAGAGCTGCTGCCCAGTCCCTTATTGATTACGGATTTGTTGTTATAATTTATCTTGATTAGAAACTAATTTGTTTTTCTCCTTTCTGGATGAACTTGATTATATTTTACTACCAACCCTATTGATTTAACTATAAGTAAAACCAAATTTAACCATCAATACACAATGTGTCTAAAGCAATTAGTAAAATATTATTTGACGACCAGTGTTAGTTCAAAATTCCAAAGATGGTTGAAAGTAGAAGAATTACCCTTTCTTCATATCTGAAACAATATGACAAATCTAATCAATACATTTAGGATAAAGGTTTTATATCCGTTAAAAGACACAAACTAAATCAGCAATCAATGCAATAGACATCTTCTTTTTCGAGCATATTACCAATACTAGCTAATTTTCTTAATCTCCAGAATTCAAAGTGAACTGAACACAATAAAAAAATATTGAACATAGAAAACGAATAAAGGTTTAAAAGCTATATCATAATCAAAAAATCAATCTGTTCAGTTCCTAATTGAATTTGAAGATATGAAATCTATATAATTCTAAATTTTAGTCACAAATCAACAACGAAATAAAGCAACCACCATCAAATTGAACCCAGATTGTCGATCGGAGATTGGACCAGGATTCGTCCTTGGCTGCACAAAAAGAAGAACGACAAAACAATGATATTCAACAACCATTTTTTTCTTCTTTCTTTTTGATCGACAATAAAAAAAAACTCAACATTTAGAAAATTTATTGGACTCTGTATTACTTTTATTAGGCTAAGCCCATCAGTACATTTTATTAAAAAGCAACACAATAAGTTTCACAATATTTATACAAGCCCATGAATATAAACTATTTATCATAAATAAAACAAAACTTAATAAATTACTAAAAATATAGAAAACAAATAATAATAAAAAGTTACCAAAAATAAATAAATACCGCGCAGTGCGCGGGTCTGATCTAGTTATAACTTATTACTTAAATAAAACGATAACATGAAGATAATGGTCCAACAATAGATACGTTGAGTGGATACATGTATTTTTGAAAATCAGAAATGCATAAAATTATCTTAGTAAGAGTTTTGGATGATCTTTACATAATCTTAATCTCTGAATGGAAGCGTGAGGGAAAAACAACGTTGACTTAATATAATTTGACAGAAGTGTTTGAACTGCATAACAAATATCATAAGACTATAAGCTTAATTCGGCCTACTTTCGTTAACTACTGGAATTGCTGGAACAAAGAGAACTGGAGAATAACCTTCTCTATTGATATCACTTATGTAACCAATAAGATCGATATAGAGAATTTAAACCTCCACTTTAAAAATTGAATGGCCTTGCTCTAAATGATTTGAATTTAGAAACGTAATTTTTTTTTCTATATTGGTAAAAAAGCTTTCATTTCCTAAAAGTTTGTTAGAGAGATTAAACCAGAGTTCAAAACTCTTTTAGCTAAACTGTTTGCTACAAACATTAGAAGATTTTGGAATATTAAAATAGATAGTGGTGAAAGCCAACATAAGCTCTCTAATTTCTTGTAATAGACATAGGCTGTTATTGTTCGGTTACATATGTTCCGCCGTTCCAGTATAGAAGTAGGGTTTGGAAAGTCATTGATGTCATACGTTCAAACTCTCAGCCTCTAATGCGAAAATATGTCATTATGCGTTTCCTTTGAGTTGAGGAGCTTCACAATCATTTGCGATTGAAAGAGGAGTAGCAGTTCGTCGTAGTTGCATTCCAGTGCCTTGGATAATGCCTCTCTTATTGCATCTCCCTCTGGTGCCAAAACTGATGGTACATGAAGCAAGGAAGCCAAAAACTTAAAACACATATGGTAGCATCATCACCAGCCGATTTTAATTTTGAAGTAAACTCAGCTCCTAATTTTCAAAAATACTTCAGATTTGAGTCCTACATGTCTGAAATATTAGATACAATATATTAAAATTGGTTAAGAGAATCTGGTAAGATTTTAAAATCTAAAAACAAAAATATGTTAAGTAAAGATGTAACAATAAAAAAATGAATAAAATATACATGTAATGTAGCAGCAGAACATTGGTGACATTCGTATTATCCAAGACCAATGCAACTTAAAGCTATAATATAAGAAAACAGAAATTAGCAAAACTAAACAGATACATAGAAAACAATAAAATAAGCCACAGTAGGGCATACCAAACATAAATAATTAACTTTGGCAAACAAACAAAACATCAGATTAGCTAAAAAATAAAATAGAAATTAGGTGACCGTCATTTTTTGCAAGACAGATCAATTTCTACAGAAGTGGCTGAATTTTTATGAAAACAATTTTGCATATTTATAGGGATAGATCGAGTTAATAGGAAAATTTAAGTGTACCTATTTTGAATTCGTTTTTAAAGCACGATTAAAGTTGAGAAATGTGTTGAGAAATTTACACTAATCAGATATTGTAAAATGCTTGACATAATTTCTAAACAATACTATATTAATGCGTAAAAGTACATGTTTAAAAGATGAGAATATTCTTAATTGATTGAGAGATTTCAAACAATTTCCATAATTTATGCAATCTATATTTAATTCATAGTAAAATCTGGCTACAAAATATACATTTAGCAAAATTAAGTGCTTATTGCAAAGATACTAACATAAAGTCTGTAACTTTTTAATAGATATTTTCTGTATTTTTAAATATATATCTAAAATTGGGATTTATGATTTAATATATTAGTTTATTATTTATTTTCATATTATCAAATGTAATATATAATTGGTTAGTAAGTGATTTTAGTTTTATGAATAATAAATTACGTTTTTAAATATAAAAGTTGTATATAATATATAGTTTTATACTATATGATGAGCTAAATACAAATGAGATCTAATATATATTTATGAATTAAATTATTTCTAATCATATTTTAAAATGTCATATTATTATACTATAGTATAACAAAAACTACTGTTTAAATGGTATCATAATATATGAATATCATATATGTTATATGTTGTAAATGTTATATCATATATAAGTGTATTTAAATGAGTTATATAAAAATTATAAATATTCTAATGACTAATGTATAATGGCAAAATATGTAATTAGTCTAGTAATGGTTGCCTTGTTTTAAATGTTTTCTAAGAATTGACGTGGTGTTGACACATCAGCATGACACCCACGTAAATACCATGGAAAGAGAAGGTTATTTTTAAAAGTGTCATTCTCAAATAATACCTACTAGGATAAGAGTCGCGCATCGCGCGGGAGGGAGGTTTAAAAATAATTTTATTGTTAGTAATTATTAAAATTTAAGTTATAAAGTGAAGTGTCAAAAAATTATATATCGTATTTATTATTTGATATTTTGTATTATTATTTATGTTTTTGTTATACGGTCTTTTTTTATTGTTGTCTCTTTTTTGTTTTTAGGATTGTATTTTGCCTTCCTCTACAAATATGTTTTTTTTTCATCTCTTTTATAGGTTTTCGAATTATTTCCTTTTTTTTTTTTTTCTCTCTCTCTCTCTCTCTTTTTCCCCTATCTTGATGTTTCTCTCTTGCTTTTATGATTGTATTTAGTGTTACTTCTTCTTCTACACATGACTTTTTCCTTTCATTTTTATAAGTTTTTGAATAAACATAATCTTTACTTGATTGTTATCCAATATTTTCTATATAAAAAAAAATTGTATATAAATTATTTATCTTTTCTTTATTTTATGTAACTTGATGATTTAACATCTCTCTCTCTCTCTCTCTATTAAGATTGTGGTTAATCCTTTTATTCTTCTTACATGTATGTCTCTTTCTTTCATCTCTTTTATACGTTTTTCGAATTACCTCTTTCTCTCTCGTTCTCTATCTCTTTCTCTTGCTTTTACAATTATATTTACTATTTAGTCTTCTTTTTCTACTTCTTCCTCTACACATATGACTCTTTCCTTTCATTTTATAAGTTATTAAATAAACATAATTTTTACTTGATTGTTATCCAACATTTTCTATAAAAAAATAAAATAATAATATTGTATCTAAATTATTTACATTTTCTTTATTTTATATAACTGACATGATTTAACATCTCTATCTATCTCTCTTGTTATTAAGATTGTGGTTAGTCCTCTTATTCTTCTTTCATGTATGCCTCTTTGTTTCATTTCTTTTATAGGTTTTTCGAATTACATCTTTCGCTCTCTCTCTCATTCTCTATCTCTCTCTCTTGCTTTTACAATTATATTTACTATTTAGTCTTCATCTTCTACTTCTTCTTCTAAACATATGATTCTTTTCTTTCACTTTTTATAAGTTTTTGAATAAACATAATCTTTACTTGATTGTTATCCAATATTTTCTGTATAAAAAAAAATTGTATATAAATTATTTATCTTTTCTTTATTTTATGTAACTTGATGATTTAACATCTCTCTCTCTCTCTCTCTATTAAGATTGTGGTTAGTCCTCTTATTCTTCTTACATGTATGTCTCTTTCTTTCATCTCTTTTATAGGTTTTTCGAATTACCTCTTTCTCTCTCGTTCTCTATCTCTCTCTCTTGCTTTTACTATTATATTTACTATTTAGTCTTCTTCTTCTACTTCTTCTTCTACACATATGACTTTTTCCTTTCATTTTTATAAGTTTTTGAATAAACATAATCTTTACTTGATTGTTATCCAACATTTTCTATAAAAGAATAAAATAATAGTATTGTATCTAAATTATTTAGATTTTCTTTATTTTATATAACTGGCATGATTTAACATCTCTTTCTCTCTCTCCCTCTCTCTCTCTCTCTCTCTCTCTCTCTCTCTTTTGTTATTAAAATTGTGGTTAGTCCTTTTATTCTTCTTACATGTATGCCTCTTTCTTTCATTTCTTTTATAGGTTTTTCGAATTACCTCTTTCTCTCTCTCTCTCTCTCATTCTCTTTATCTCTCTCTTGCTTTTACAATTATATTTACTATTTAGTCTTCTTCTTCTACTTCTTCTTCTACACATATGACCATTTTCTTTCATTTTTATAGGTTTTTGAATAAACATAATCTTTACTTGATTGTTATCCGATATTTTTTATATAAAAAAAATTGTATTTAAATTATTTATCTTTTCTTTATTTTATGTAACTTGATGATTTAAAATCTCTCTCTCTCTCTCTCTCTCTTGCTATTAAGATTGTAGTTAGTCCTCTTATTCTTCTTACATGTATGCCTCTTTCTTTCATCTTTTTTATACGTTTTTCGAATTACCTCTTTCTCTCTTTCTCTCTCTCTCTCTCTCGTTCTCTATCTCTCTCTCTTGCATTTACAATTATATTTACTATTTAGTCTTCTTCTTCTACTTCTTCTTCTACACATATGACTCTTTCCTTTCATTTTATAGGTTTTTGAATAAACATAATCTTTACTTGATCGTTATCCAACATTTTCTATACAAAAAAAAATATTGTTTCTAAATTATTTACCTTTTCTTTATTTTATGTAACTCGAATGATTTAACATCTCTCTCTCTCTCTCTCTCTCTCTCTCTTGTTATTAAGATTGTGGTTAGTCCTTTTATTCTTCTTACATGTATGTCTCTTTCTTTCATCTCTTTTATAGGTTTTTCGAATTACCTCTTTTTCTCTCTCTCTCTCTCGTTCTCTATCTCTCTCTTGCTTTTACAATTATATTTACTATCTAGTCTTCTTCTTCTACTTCCTCTTCTACACATATGACTCTTTCTTTTTCTTTTTTATAGGTTTTTGAATAAACATAATCTTTACTTGATCGTTATCCAACATTTTCTATACAAAAAAAAATATTGTTTCTAAATTATTTACCTTTTCTTTATTTTATGTAACTCGCATGATTTAACATCACATCAATTTTTGTCCAATCTTTTGTTGACTCAAAGTATTTTTTTGCTTCTGTCTCACTATTGCTTTTCTGATTGTATTGAATCTTCTTCTTCTTACATATACATTTTTGAATCACTTCTCTCTCTCTCTCTCTCTCTCTCTCTCTCTCTCTCTTTCTCTCTTTCTCTCTCTCTTTTGCTTTTACGATTGTATTTAGTTTTCTTATTCTTACACATGCCTCTTTTTCATCCCGTTGTCCAAGATAGACATGTATAAATTATTTATATTTTATTTATTTTTTATGTAACCCCATGATTTAATATTGCGTCATAATTTTCTTTCAGTCTCCTATTTAATATAAGGTATATGTTTATTTTTGTCCCACTTTTGCTTTTACAAAAAAAAAAAAAAAGAGATATAATCTACTCTTTTGATGAACATTTCCGTACCATGGTTTCAATGGAGATGAAGAACTTTAGGGTTAGATCTCTTGAAAGGATTAAGAGTTTGACCCATTAAAGGATCTACTTGTTTTTAAAATTGAAAAGTATTCTCTTTGGCTTTTCTCAATTAGTTAGTTTTTCATTTTGGATTAGTCAAAGTTTAGTGAAATTAGTCAACGATTGGATAACGTCAAAATGAAGCTCAATTTTGAAATTTTTAATACACTATTACTCTTCATGATCATAACATAAATATTTTACCCTATAAAAAGCAGAAAAATATATTAATAAATTCTAATGTGAAACTGTTGGTGATATTTAAATTAAAAAAAAATCAAAGGTTCATATCTGACTTAGAACACCAATACTGCCTAGTTGCAAAGATTCATGTTTGACTTTTAGTGTTTGCTTATTGTCTCTGAGTTTTGAAAAAAAAATATGAAAAGTTTAACGTGTAATTTAGTTGTCTGCATCCAAAAAAGAAGAAGGTCAAAGCTTGCTGTTAGAAAGTGTGTTAGCTTAACCCAAATAATTATGCATGTTTTGCATAAGAATATCACAGAGAAACAATCATAGATTAGTGGTAATTTCTTCATGCATGAACAAACAATGCAAACCAAATCATCACATTATATCAAGCAGTAGATACATGATGTCTTTTCCCATGTTCACATTAAATTGTTTCCGCTAAATTTACTAACACAGATTTATCCTTCCCGATAAATTGTTATTGTAACGAATTCATTCATTTTCTCAGTTGTATTGTCTTCGTTAGTATATTCAATTAATAATTCTAATACTTTTAAGAAAATACATAAACCTAGAAAATCATGTTTTGATATATTTTTAATCTCTTGTGTACCATCTCTTTTCCATCTTTCTATCCTTCTACTCAAGTCAATAAATCAGAATTTTTTTTCTGAAAAGGCATAACAACTGTATTTTTCCTTAATTCTTTTGATGCATAGGCTATATGGCTCTTTCTAAAACTAAAACAAAGCCTTTATCAAGTCGAATAAGTGGCTGTTAAAATCACTAATTACATATTCTATAAGAGATATCATATTTAAAATATTGAGCGAGCAACCCAATTCGAAAACCACATTGTTTCTGTTCTTCATATATCAATTATGTACAAAAATTTATTTGTTCATAATGGGTGTCAAATATTTCAAAAACTTTAACTTCTTTATTGTCTCATTTGGTGCTTTATAGACAATTTCTGATTGTAACAAACTAAAAAACATGTGTGACTTGATTGTTTTATTTCTTTCTGCAATAACTGTTAAATACTTTTCCTACCAATGACTTAAACATGCTTATCTACTAACAATCAAACTCATAAATCATGTTTCATTAACTAATTACATGGCAGAGAATACTATAAATTTTAATTAGAAAAAGACAGAAATGATTTTTTCTATAATATTTTATGTTACATATATATTTTTACAAAATAATAGAATGTATAATATTAAAAACATAAGAATATTTATTTCACAAATAATAGAAAGCTTAATGTTAGATGGGATTTAATTTTACAATACTAAAACAGTAATCAAATATACAAAAATTATAAATGCATAAACATGTCTGAACCATTTATCTCTCATGGTTTGTTTCATAACTTCACTCCAATCCGTTGAGCTACCTGCAAAACCAAAAATAAAACAATATATTCTGTAATGCTAGCAATGATTTTTTAAACGTTGAAACATTTGTTTAAATCTAATCAAGCATTAACCAAGTATCAAAATTAGACACAATAACAAAATTTACACCCGCTTCTTCTATAATATTATGTAGCAACACTTTAAAAAGTACCACAAATTCATGTAACATCTTATCTTCATATATTAGTCATAATAGTCACCTAGTTAAACATGAAAGAAAAAAAAATCAATATACATAATTTAAAACCAATCTTAACAAAATATATATATATAAAGAATCAAAATTAAAATGATTCATACCATTTCATAATAAAGTGAGAAATAGAAATTAGTAATCATTACAATCATGGTCTGAGGATATACCTACAATCAAATATCAAGAATGCACACTCAAAAACGTTTGTTGGAAGAAGAAGACCAATATTGTAATTGGTTTTGCTAATCATTTTGTTCATGGGCACAAAAACCATACATCAGGTAACGACTATAATAAAATGCAAACAGTGCAGGAAATTTTTTTCCTCTTGCTAGTTCACCAGTAGGCTACTACAACAGCTACACAAAGCGAGGCTCCTCTTTGACCACCTGAAATACCTTCGAAGACTTGTTTTGACATAAGGTGGTAAGTCTCCAATTTTTTTAGAACAATAGCACAAATCAGCTCCTAGAATCTTCTTTTCTAGTCGTAAATCTGCAGCTCTGGTTTCTTCAGTAAAACCTGCATCACATTTTAACCCAGGAAGGGTTAGATAAAGATCAATTGAACACAACATGATCTCTATCTTCGTCCTTATTATCTAGCGGCATGAGATAAGAAAACTAATGTATTGGATCAAGTGAGAAATTAATTTTAAAAATAAAACTACATTTTTTTTAAAAACAGTACCACATGAAGAAGATTCCATAGCTTTGATCACCACTGGAATTACTACAGCCAAATTCAGAAGATTACAGTTAAATTCAGCAAAGTCAATCAATGTCTCTCCTACAACAC
The DNA here is from genome assembly GCA_963555745.1 of Cardamine flexuosa. Classification (NCBI taxonomy): domain Eukaryota; kingdom Viridiplantae; phylum Streptophyta; class Magnoliopsida; order Brassicales; family Brassicaceae; genus Cardamine; species Cardamine flexuosa. The sequence goes on along the minus strand of OY743214.1, from coordinate 16,431,102 downwards.
CAGATTTTGTAGATCCCTGCAAAAAGAAAAAGCTAAGAACATCTTTAAAACAATGTCAAATCTCAAATTTATATTCAAATTTTAAGTTTCCTCACCATAATTTACACATCTAACCCTTGAGAAGGCGTTTGCTGCTCGAGAAAGTTTAACACAAAATCAGAAATTAAACAATGAAGAGTCAGATTAATATCACCAAAAGAATTAGGTTTTTGAGTACTGATTTCTGATTACCATTACAAAGTTGAGCTTTGTTGCTCCATTGCTTATAACCTGAGTTTCAGCTCTGTATTTTTTTTGTTACTCCATTTGTGTCTCTCTGATATATCAAACGGTATTGTAAACTTATAAGATTATTATATCCACCAGAACATCTGTCTTTATTCCTAAAACTTACTTATCAAGCTAGTTTTCTCCTTTTCTTCTCTTCAAGATTATTAAGACAACCAAAAAAATGTGTCATATTCAAAAATAGGCAACATAAAACAGTCACTCATAAGTAGCTGCATCAATGTGTCTAAGACCAACGGATGTAAATGTCTGAGCTGTTTTAACAATCTATCTTAGTGGGACTGGCTATGAAAAACCCAGGTGATATTTGAACAGTGACGTATTAAAATGAACATGTTCACTTACTGCACTTCTAAGGCCATGCTTGGTCCTGAAAATAACAGTCAAAATGCTAATATGAGCAAGTTAACTAAATATAAATTCTGAAACAGAGAAATTCATCAAAGAAGCAATTTACCTAAAGGAAGCCACCACCAGCACATCAAGTCCTTTACGGATGAAAAAACTGAATTACACTCACCCAAAAATATGCAACACTTTCCCAATCAAATCATAGTTTATCTCGCCAATGTATAATATACTTTGATGTAAGCTACAAAAATCAATAGCGCAATGATAGACTCAATGTCATACCTATGAACAGCAAGACCACTAAGAAGCTTATATAGCTTTGAGCTCTGTTTTCAACATAAAGCTCAACACTGTCCCAAGCTAAACTTGAATCTCTTCTGGAGAAAAGATGTCAATTCCCTAATTCTCCTCCACTTCTCAGCAGAACCCAGAACCACAAAATGTAGATATCAGATCTCGAAACACATTCACAGTTCCCTAAATCAAAGAAGAAATGATTGGGCGCAAATGATCAACAACATTTGAGTAGACGACACATTAAAAATATCATTACAGTCAATAATACAGTTCAAAACACTATATAAATCGATTAAAAGAAAATTAAAATCACTAATCACCTTTCTCTTCTTGCTGATTTGAGTCGCCATGTTGTGGATGTGAAAATCTGCCGATCACTAATCTCCTATAGTTAATTAGGAGCATGGAGTTTTCAATATAAGAAGAGTACCTTTCAAATTTAAATATAGAAGGGAGAAGAATACAGTAACAAAGAAACGCCATAGAAGGCGTTGAAGTTCCGGTGATGGAGAAGAATAACAACTAAGAACATCTTAAAAACCATGTCAAATCCCAATTTTATATTCAAAGTTTAATTTTCCTCACCGTATGACAAAAACAGAAAACAGATTGAATGTTTACAAAAGCCAGAACAAAGAATCAACGATCCCTTTTCACATAGACATTTGGTCGAACACAAAACATGAAAAAACTATATCCGCGAAACTCTGTTCTGAATCCATATCATATTATCGGAAAAAACTGTATCAACAGGAAATCAAATAGAACAGAACAGAATATAAAACAAAGCATGTTCTAAATCCATCATATTATCCATGAAACTCTGTTCTGAATCCATCATATTATGAGACGACAAAAAAACCATTCATAGTATACAACCCACTTTGATTCAAAGTTCATAAAACAACAGACTGGAAAAAGGAATCAAAGGAATCGAATGACTGAAGAGAGACTCTCAATTCTATCCCACCGGAAAACAAAAACACAAAACAGAAAAGACAATCTGGATTTAACCCCGACATTTGATAGGACTGGGTCCAAAATTGATCAAAAAATACAAAAATATAAAAAAGTGTTTCTTCTATCCGGGAGAATTAAGAGAGAGAACTCTAAAACAATTTATATAAATTTAGCTTGATGAGTAGAAGTTTGATGTATGTAGAAATTCTCACAAAAAATGAAATTTATAGATAACTTACATGTTAGGGTTATGATTCATTCGATTAGAGAAAATCTTGGAGAGCAAGTAAGATATCTAAGATAGAGAAATCAAAAATTGATTCTTGACTCAATCACCATGAATGAGACACAGGTTTAAGGAAAAGTTACGATTTCTGAAGTAACTATCTCGGTACCACTGAATATTCTAATTGAAGATTTCTGAAATTTTTGTTTAGTAAATCTTAATTCATGGGTAAAGAATGCTTTTAATATTTATCTCAGAAATAATGCAGCCCTTTAAATGGAAAATAAAATCGGTAGAGAATATGCTCATTATCTCTGTTAATTAAAGTCAACCCACACGCAAAGGAAAATTCAACTGCACATAGATTAAGACATGGATCTTGATTGGTTTTAAATTAATCATGTTTAATTATTTTTTAAATTGAATATTAGTTTAAGATTAGTGAATCACAATTTATTATTGATTCACATTAATTATTTGTGGCAAATGTTTTCCCTCCAAAAAGAATAAGTTCAAATTGTATCAAATAATTGGATAACTATTACAATATGATTTGAGATATTGTAAATGCTTGACAAATTTCAAAATACTACATATATGTTTTAAATGTAATTATATTTAAAAGTTTTAGAATATTCGTAATTGGTTTTCTATTTTAAAAACAGTTTCCATGTTTGTAGCAATCTATATCTAGTTTACCATATAATAAGTTGATATATAGATTTAGCGAAATTAAGGGAATATTGGAAAGATACATACATAAAATCCGAATTGTTTTCATATATTCAGTTGTCTATAGTTTAAATATACTAAAATACTATTTTCATTTTTTATTATAGAAATATCTATAAGATTATTTTGTTATTAAAAATATTACTTTATTCCAAAATTTTATATTATATCTTTTTTAATAAAAAGTTTCTTAAATAGAAACTCATATTTACTATATAGATTGAATAGGATAATACGTAGAAACTCATATAAAAATTGTTTTATGATGAAATTATTATATTAGTTGTTAAATATAACTCATATAATATAATATATAAATTGAAATGGGAAAATATAGATTATGAACTTTATATTTTTAGTCACTTTAAACAAATAGATTGCAATGAAATAAAATTTAATATTTAAATTTAAATGGGAAACTATATATTATGAATAGTAAAAAAAACATTGTATTTTATATAAATATATTGATTATTATAAAATATATTTCAAAACATTTTGATAAGGAATTCTGAAGTTTTTTAAAACTGTTAGAGAAATAAATGGCATTTAAATTAAATCTTAACTGAATTTTTATTTAAGAAAAAAAGAATATTTATTTAAATAAAATATAATGTGACAAATGATATATGTCTAATGGCGTATTATGTAATTAATCTAGTAAATGATGTCTTGTTTCAAAATAATCTGAGAGGGTATGTGGTGATGACACATCAGCAGTGACAGCTCTGTAATATTCCATGTAAGCATAAAATTACTTTCATAAATGTGCTTCTAAAATAATATATAGGAAATTAGATACTTTACTAGATATTTTTAATCTTCTAGTAAAAATGGAAACTGAAACTGAATATAAAAAGGAAAACCGAAAAAAAGAGAGTCAAATATATATTCACTAATTATCAGACTGGAACATCTTTTTATAAATAATAATAATATACTAGTAGTATGGTGCAAAAGATCGAACCTTTCTGTCATTATCTTTTTGAAGAATTCAGTAAAAATAGAAGAAGACATAAATAGAAAATGAAAGAAGACAAAAAAGAAAAAAGAAAAAAAGGAAAGTTGAAGTTTCCTATAAAATAGAGGAGGAAGAGGGTTTATTGTATGTGCAAAAATCGAAAGTTGTAACCCAAATTAGAAATCTGAAAATAATTGTTGTTACTGAAGAAAGATAAATCATTGATATCATGATGGATGAAACGGGAAAGATTGTGATGAGGTTTAAGATAGGCAATTGAAGAACAAAACTGATTCTAAAACAGAGAACAAATTTGGGAGTAGAAATCTTTAACTTCAACAACTATTCAAAAGAGTCCTAGGCCATGTTTAATGAATAAAGGAGTCGTGCCTCGACGTATTTTGTCACATGACGAACCACACTAATAGTTGTTTTACTTTTGGGAAAATTCCACATAAATACACAAACGGTTGTTTTATGACGATTCAGGTTTTTATTCAGTTTGAATAAACCAGGATGTTATGAAGTGACTGATTCCGGTTTAGGAATTGTCAATTGAATCAGCTGAATAAGGAAGCAAGTCAAAGACTCTAACTGTAGTAGAGGATTTGCTAATATAAGGAGAACGATTTGTACTTGAGCGTTTTCATATTTTATTCTTTAATTCATTATATTTTTGTTACTTGTTGAGCTCAAAGGTTGTTGAGAGTTCATTCTCACCATTGTTGTAAGCTTAGTTCTTGAGCAAGATTCTTTCTCATATTGTTAGTGGACTGCCGGATTGATTCGGCCCCGGACGTAGACGTGATCACATTGATTGCGTTGAACCGGGTTAACAAATCTTCTTGTTCTTACTTTGTTTTTCGTTTTGAGTTAACTTGATCTTGAGTTGAAATTGAGTGTTTGTGAGTGCGTGTGAGGTTATCCAAGTTCAGATTCTTAGTTTTCAGCAGGTGAAGATCGTAACATAGTGGTATCAGAGCTCAGCTCTTGTAACATGGCGAAATAACGTGTTGAGATCGAGAAATTTGATGGTGCTTCAGATTTCTCGCTATGGAAGATTCGGATGATGGCACATCTTGGGATTCTGGGATTGAAAGGTATTATCAATGATTTCAGTCTGATGATGGAAGTTCCTCTAACAAAAAGTGAAGAGAAGAAACCCAAGATTGATGGTGATGATGAAGATCCTAAAGATGCGACATCCAAATCACTAACGAAGACCATTCCAGATCCTGTAAAGGTAGATAAGAACAAGCTATGAATCTCATTATCTTGAATGTTGGTGATACAGTTCTTAGAAAAATCAATCACTGTTTGACTGCGGCTGAGATGTGGGATACATTGAACAAGGAATACATGGAAACATCGCTGCCTAACAGAGTTTATCTGTAGTTAAAGTTATGTTTTTTCAGGATGAATGAGTCAAAGAGGATTAATGAGAATGTTGATGATTTCTTAAAGATTGTTGCAGAATTAGGCAGTCTAGAAATCATGGTTAAAGAAGAGGTTCAAGTCATTATAATCTTGAACTCCTTGCCTCTCAGTTATAATCAGCTCAAGCATACTCTTAAGTATGGTAACAAGATGTTATCGGTCCAAGATATTGTTTCATCAGCTAAATCTCCTGAGAGAGAAATATCTGAGCAAAAGGAAACGTCTAGAGCTTCAAATACAGTTTTATACACAAATGAGAGAGGCATATCACAAAATAAAAATCAGAAAGGTGGTAGTCAAGGAAAAGGAAGAATCAGGTCAAACTCAAAGACTCGTGTTACATGCTGGTTTTGTAAGAAAGAAGGCCATGTAAAGAAAGATTGTTATGCGAGAAAGAGAAAGATGGAAAATGAGGGTCAAGGTGAAGCTGGGGTAATCACAGAGAAACTTGTGTTCTCAGGAGCCTTGAGTGTAAATGATCAGATGGTTAAATATATGTGGGTATTGGATCCTGGTTGCACTTACCATATGTCATCAAGAAGAGAATGGTTATGTAGTTTTTAGGAGATTGGAGCCACAAAAATCTTGCTTGGTGATGATCATTAAGTAGAGTCGAAAGGCATTGGATCCATAAAGATCAACACTCATGGAGGCTCGATTAAGGTACTGAACAATGTCAAATATGTGCCTGATCTAAGAAGAAACCTCATCTCTACTGGAACATTAGACAAGCTGGGTTATAACGTGGAGCTGGCAAAGTGAGATAATTTAAGGATAATACAACAGCTCTATGCGGTAGTATGAAAATTTGATTGTACATTCTCGATGGAGAAACAGTTGTGTCAGAGAGTTGTATTGCCGAGAAATCAAAAAGTACTACAGCTCTATGGCATAGCAGATTGGGACACATGAGCATTAACAATCTGAAGATACCAGCTAATAAAGGCCAGCTGGATAAAAAGGAAATCAAAGAACTAGATTTATGTGAGCATTGCATTATGGGCAAGGCAAAGAAGTTGAGTTTCAATGTTGGAAAGGATGCTGCTGAAGAAGCATTGAGATATGTCCATGCTGATCTGTGGGGATCATCGAATGTTACTCCCTCCATTTCAGGTAAACAATACTTTCTCTCTATCATTGATGATAAGACTAGAAAGTATGGTTATGCTTTCTTAGAACCAATGATCAAATGTTTGAAAAGTTCCATGAATGGAAAGGTTTGGTAGAGAACTAGATTGGAAAAAATGTTAAATGCTTAAGAACTGATAATGGCCTAGGGTTCTGTAACAAAAGATTTGATGCATACTGTAAGGAGCACGGTATAGAAAGGCATAGAACTTGTACATATACACCACAACAGAATGGTGTTGCAGAACATATGAACATGACAATGATGGAGAAAGTTAAATGTTGGTTGAATGAGTCTGGATTAGATGAAAGCTTCTGGGCTGAAGTAGCTTCAACTGCTGTCCATGTCATAAACAGATTTCCATCCTCAGTTGTTGATCACAACTTTTCCTGAAGAGCTTTGGTTAAACAGAAAACCCGGTTATAAGCATCTGAGGAAGTTTGGCTCTATTGCATATGTACATCATGATCAAGGAAAGCTTAAGCCTAGGGCTTTGAAAGGGATTTTCTTAGGTTATCCTGAGATACGTTCAAATTAAAACCTTAGAACTACTCTCTCAGATTAAGAGATCAATGCAGTCTTTAGGGATTGAATTCCACAGAGACTCTGAAAGTTCACGCAATATATATAACAGATTCGAATTAAGCTAAAAAATAAATAAAGTAATCAAATAAAAGCAATACAATAAACAAAATACTAGAATGAATGTGGGTAAGTTCGGATAATTTAAAAGTTAGACCTAGGGAAAATCAATTAGGGAATACTTTGGATTGTGAACTGGGCGGTTCGATAAATAGGATGCAATGTGTGACCGGTTCTTAAACTCATAACACAATTATAATATCATCCAACTCTCGCTGCAATGATATATATCCTTAAATCACAGAAAATCAAATCTTTGCGAGTTCTAATGAATGAAGCATGCATTAGTGCCAAGTATAATATGTTTACAAAATCCCTAAACCAAATCTCTTTGTGAGAATGCTATTTTGCTCATCTATGATTAGTTTAAGATATCGATAGCACTCTCGCGCCTACTAACATTCCTATGATGCTAGAATTCAGGAGATAAATCTAAAATCTAGTGTATATTCAAATCTAGATGAAGAACATTATGAATATCCTAATAAATGATGCTCAATTCAACAATCCATTGTAAACCCTTGAAGTCCCTAGATCTGACAAGGGTTTTACTCAGATATAATCAATGAAGGACAAATCATAGTCTGAATAATACTCATAAAATAAATCAAAATAATTAAAGGAGTTCAGAATCTTCTCTCTACAAGGTAATTTTTGATTCTTCTCTCCAAAATATCTCTTTGAACTTGATAATACAAAACTTAGTCCTTTTTAGACTTCTAAGACATAGATATAATCTAAAAATACGAAAAGGGCTTGAATTACAAATAATAAAAACTTCTGGGACAAAGTTACAATTCTTGAAATTTGATAAAACTCGAAAGTGTTCGACTGTTTTCATGCGTGTCGACCAACACCAGTGATGCGTGTCGATCGACGTGAACTATAATCTTCGTCTCCAAGTCATTTTGCTCTGCTACAAGCCTAACCGCGTATGTCTCATATCAACACCTTGCCATGCATTATAGAACAATGTGTCATACTCATCCAAATCCTCGGGCCATCTCAGACTTCAGATGCACTCATCTCGGGTCGTCTCAGACTTTAGATCGCTGTCCTAATGGCGTTTCATCCTGATCAGCTGAGTCTCAGGCTTGGGCCAAGGAGCACAGACATAAGCATTGATCGGGAAGTCGGACGTAGGCGTGGTGGCTATGATGGCGGTGGGGGTCGGCTTGTCATCAGTAAAATCAATCTCCTCTTTTCGGATACGCTTGTTCCTCGTTGATCTCCTAGTAGACATCTGCAAAACACAAGAGATAACACGCAAATTTGTTCATGTTGAAAAACGGGCTCGCATGTCGATCGATACAGAGAACCCGTATCGATCGATGTGATACGGAAAATCTTGAAATCTGCTCAAATTACGAAAATCTCCAATCAAAACAAGTCCAGATCAAAATTCACCACTTAATCATCAATATCAATCATCAAACTCTCATTAAAAACTTTAATTCATCATCATTAACACTTCAACAATTTTGAAATTAAGCAAAACTATTTCAATTTTCATCAATAAAAATTCATGACTTTTTTTATCAATTCAAACAAAATTAGCAAAAATCTACACTATAATCCTTCTAAATTCATCCTAATCAACTAAGATTAGCAACTATTAAGAGCAAAAACGGATTATCAAAGTGAGAGGTTCAACCTTGAAATTTGGAAAATTAAGATGGATTTATGTTATACCTTGGATTTTGATAGAATGGATGATATAGGAATATAGAGAATGAAAATCTAATGATTTAGACACTTGAATGGTTCAAATTGATGAAAATTTGAGAATTTGCAAATTTGGGTGGGGTTTTGCGGTTTTTGGTCGCGAAAGATGAAAAAGGAAAGTGAAGAAGAAGGAGAACAATCAGGTAGATATACTAACCTGATGTTCGTATTAACCGACACAAGGTAGTCATGTCGATCGACACGGACAATACCTTGATGTTTCTTGGCCGAAAAATTTGTTAAGTCCTCCAAATGATGATTAAACATTCCAAATTTGTGATTAAACACGACTAGTTCATTAAACAAATCAAAAATATTGAAACTAGAAAAACAAGACACAAAAAGCATATTTACAGACTTACCGGTTGGTTGCCTCTCACCAAGCGCTTTTTCAGTCATTAGCTTGACTTTGTCAGGTATCAGGCGAGTGGAGTGTCTCCGGAAGAATCCAAATGTGATGATGAATTTTTTGAACTAAGATCATCTTCACTGAGGTTCAACATCTTAGGTTTAAGAACTCTGTGCATCATCTCATCCATAGCGGCTTGTCCTATTGCCTTAAAATCACGAGTAATGATGGCTCTGACCTTAGCAAATGGTCTTGAGGCACTTCCATACTGCAGTTTATACTCAATGATATCACCAGCTTGTGTCGCAGGAATCAAAGTCATAAGAGCATCTACAGTCACTGCTCTTCTCTGCAGTTTCTTCTTTTTCTACCCACAGTTTTGGATTTCGACACAAAGTCAAACTCCGGATTATATCTCAGGCGGTCCACTAATTCCGCCATAATACCCCGTCTAGACAACATTTATGGAATTCGACACACAGTCAAACTCCAGATTATATCTCAGGTGGTCCGCTAATTTCACCATAATTCTCGTCTAGGCAACTCTTTCGGATTTGACACACAGTCAAACTCCGGATTATATCTCAGGCGGTCTGCTAATTCCACCATAGTTTCCCATCTAGGCAACACTTCCAGATTTCAACATAGTCAAACTCCAGATTATATCTCAGGCGGTCTGCTAAATCCGCCATAATTCCCTGTCTAGGCAACATTTCTGGATTTCAACACACAGTCAAACTCCGAATTATATCTCAGGCGGTTCACTAATTTCGCCAAAATTCCCCATCTAGGCAACACTTCCAGAATTCGACACACAGTCAAACTCCAGATTATATCTCAGGAGGTCCGCTAATTCTGCCATAATTACCGTCTAGGCAACTTTTCCGTGTTTGACACACAGTAAAACTCTGGATTATATCTCACGCGGTCTGCTAATTCCGCCAGGTGGTCCGTTAATTCAAATTAAAAACTTCGAACTACTCTCTCAAATTAAGAGATCAATGCAGTACTTAGGGATCGAATTCCACATAGACTCTGAAAGTTCACGCAATATATATAACTGATTCGAATTAAGCTAAACAATAAATAAAGTAATGAAATAAAAGCAATGCAATAAACGAAATACTAGAATGAATGTGGGTAAGTTCAGATGATTTAAAAGTTAGACCTAGGAAAAATCAATTAGGGAATACTTTGGATTGCGAACTGGGCGGTTCGATAAATATGATGCAATGTATGACCGGTTCTTAAACTCATAACACAATTATAATATCATCCAACTCTCGCTGCAATGATATATCCTTAAATCACAGAAAACCAAATCTCTTTGCAAGTTCTAATGAATGAAGCATGTATTAATGTTAAGTATGATATGTTCACAATATCCCTAAACCAAATCTCTTTGTGAGAAGGCTATTTTGCTCATCTATGATTAGTTCAGGATATCAATAGCACTCTCGCACCTACTAACATTCATATGATACTAGAATTCAGGTGATCAATCTAAAGTCTAGTGTATATTCAAATCTATATGAAGAACATTATGAATATCCTATTAAATTATGCTCTATTCAACAATCCATAACAAACCCTTGAAGTCCCTAGATCTAACAAGAGTTTCACTCAGACATATTCAAATCTAACAAACAGTATAAGATCTAGGTGGAGTTACTGAAGAACTTGAAGAAGTCATTGAGACTTAATCCAATGATGATGAAGAAGAAATGACTGAAGACAGAGTCTTGACTCCTGTCCCTAGAGGTTTGACGAATTACAAGTTGGTAAAGGATAGAGTTCGAAGACCTATTGTTGCTCTAATGAAGTTTAATGATTACACTCAGTTTGCCTTTGCATTAGTGGCATCTGAAGTGATAAATGTTGAAGAGCCTTAGTGTTATCATGACGCTCTAAAGTGCAAGGACTGGGAAAGATGGAATGGAGCAATACAAGAAGAAATGACTTCTTTCACTAAAAATGGTACTTGGTTAATCGTGGACACACCAGATGGTCAGAAAGTCATTGGGTGTAGGTGGTTGTTTAAACTTAAACCCGGAATACCAGGTGTGGAATAAATGAGATATAAGGCTATACTTGTTGCAAGATGATTCACACAACGAGAAGGCATTGATTATCAAGATATTTTTTCTCATGTTGTTAAACATACTTCCATATGATTTCTCATGTATTTGGTTGTTAATCTTGACTTGGAGCTGGAGCAAATGGATGTTAAAATAGCATTCTTAAATGGATAGTTAGAAGAAGAGCTGTACATGGAGTTACCAGAAGGATTTGAGCTACCCGGAAACAAAGAAAATGTATGGTTGCTTAAGAAATCTTTATATGATTTAAAGCAAGCTCCTCGTCAGTGAAATAAGAAGTTTGATAAGTTCATGATTGATGAAGAGTTTTTTAGTAGTGAATATGATCCTTGTGTATATGTAAAGATGATTGGTGAACAAGATCATATTTACTTGTTGGTATATGTTGATGACATACTAATATCGGCAAAGAACATGTCACATATAGATCGACTAAAGGAGAGACTCAGTGAAGAATCTGAAATGAAAGATATGGGTCCTGCTAGTAGAATTCTCGGTATTGAGATCACTAGAGACAGGGAAAACGGAGTTTTGTACTTGTCACAATCTGGGTATTTGAGTAAGGTGTTTGACAGGTTTCATATGTCTGATGCTAAGCCATCAAATACACCGATTGGGACACATTTTAAGTTGTCAGCAGTAAAAGAAGATTCTGAGTGTATCGACACAGAGCAGAGGTAACACCGTATTCAAGTGCTGTTGGGAGTGTGATGTACTCTATGATTGGTACTAGACCTGATCTTGCTTATGATCAAGATTTTGGGTTAAAGCAGGATAAGTCACAAGTGTGGTGTGATTCTCAGTCTGCTATTTGTTAAGCCAAGAATAGAGTATATAATGAAAGGACAAAGCACATGGCAGTAAAGAGATATTTTCGAAAGGAGATAAGTGAAGGTGGTGAGATTGATATTTTGAAGATTCATACATCTTGGAATCCTGCGGATATACTAACCAAGTGTATTCCAGTTGCTAAGTTTGATTCAGCTTTGGAGCTTCTGAAGCTGATCAAGTGGAAGTGAGTGCATATCTCACATATTGCTGAAGGTTAAATCCAAAGTGCAGTTCACTAATGGAGAAGGAAAACTTGAATCAAGGTGGAGTGTTGTTTTATGATGATTCAGATTTTTATTCGGTTTGAGTAAACCAGGATGTTATGAAGTAACTGATTCCGGTTTAGGAATTTTCAATTGAATCAGCTGAATAAGGAAGCAAGGCAAGATTCTTGAGCAAGATTCTTTCTCATATTGTTAGGGGATTGCCGGATTGATTCGGCCCCGAACGTAGACGTGATCACATCGGTTGCGTTGAACCGGGTTAACAAATCTTCTTGTTCTTACTTTGTTTACGTTTTGTGAAATTGAGTGTTTGTGAGTGTGTGTGAGGTTATCGAAGCTCAGATTCTTAGTTTTCAGCAGGTGAAGATCGTAACACAAATTATTTATCGATTTCTATAAAAATATATAAGTTTTGTGGGTATCCAAGAATATTAATTGATTTTTCTTTCTCTTATAATATGAAAACTTTTAAATTATATATCCATTTAAAATTAGGATTTGACAAAAAAGTAAAATCTATATATTTAATTTTTTTTAAAAAAAAATTATGATTATAAACTTTTTTATAAAACCAGTTAAAAATTCAATAAAATCTTAAATTTAAGTTAAAAGATGTCTTAAAATAAAATTTAATCTTTTAAAAGTTTAAATTTGTAAATAAAAATAAAAAACAGATAAAACTTATAATAATTTTAAACTATTTAAAATTCAAAATATAAATCTTTAAATTCATAAATTTTCAGTAATAAAGTTACCTATATTTTTGAAAATAACATTTTGAAATTTTGTGCGTATATAATAATATAGGTTGTATTTATTTGTGATATGGGTAATTTCTGATGTAAATAATATAATATATATATATATATATGACTATGATATATGTTATTTAGCTTACATATGCTAGTAAAAAAATTTAAGTACTTGAATATTTAATGAACTAAAATTTTCCTAAAAGGTATACTATATGAAACTATTTTGTATCTATAATATAAATGTTAAATTTTAGACTTATTTGAAGATTTTGATTTAGAAAATATTTAAAGAAAATCCAAATAATTTGCTATTTGTTACTTTAGAGGATGGATGAATTGAAATTTATTCGATTGGTTGCAACTTTGAAGACTCTAGATAATTTTAAAATCTACACAGTTATGTTTTAACCAATCTGACTTAAAAACTTAAAAAAATAAAGCCTAAGAAAAACCAAAGCATTACTAAAAGCTTACTCCTCTCCATCGGTAGATTGTCAGACGCCGGAGACCTGCAGAGTCATTTCATAGTGTAGCTCTATCATCCTTGGTTGTATTCATCTTTGGATTGGGGGTACTGCTATTCCGTTTTGCTCTAATACACTCTAAATCAGCCTCTGATCCCAGGATTGCAAGAGTTCTGGCGCTGTGTGTGGGTGAAATTCTTATTATTGTAACTCTGATTGGAATTATTTCTAGACCAGAAGAACCAGAAACTGAAGAGCTATTTCAAGCGTTACTGAAACAAAACTCCTCTTCACCGGTTGATATTCAGATGACTAAACTTCTCTCCCAGGGTTGATATTCAGATGAAGCGATGATTAAAGTTTCGTCCTTAATTAACAGGAGAGAAAAAATGAGTTTAACTTTTATTTATTTTTCAATTAACATTTAAAAATTATTTGATTGTGTTTGGATACATGGATAAGGTAAAATATAAATACATTTTTGACATTAATGAGATTTGTTTTTGTTCTTTGTTTCAGTGGCATTTCATATTATATTCTTAGAACATAATATAAGAAGAAAACTAAACTCTAAATAGAAATAAGGACCCAAACATATAAATGTAGATAAAAACTATATATAATTTTTTATTTGCTGATAATATTACAAATTCAGGACGACCTGCCTGGTAAGGTCTACAAACGATTATTACCAAGACCTAGATTTAATATCTCCATATCATCTTCTTAAGACAAATATTATTGACGAGTCCCAATCAAAAGCATTGAAAAATTGCAAGAATTCTTTTGATGGTAGAAAACTCCCTCTGCCCCAAGCAAGTAAGCTTGCACTGCAGAATGTTCAAAGGCATCAATCTGCCAACCAACTCTAGGAACCTTACCAAACTCAGAGAAAACAAGCTCTAAATCAAGAACAGTAAATATAAAAGAATGTATGTCAAAAGGATACACCATTATATCTAACTTCTAAATTAGATGTGTTCCATGTGTAGGAGCTCAAATTAGCAACACTAAGATGTGAATGAAACCAAAATATTCATAAACATTAAGAAAAGATTTGAGCGGAGGCAAGAGAGAAATATATTTCCTTAATCCTTTGAATCAACTCGTAGTGCCACGAGTTTGTGAGATTTAAAAATCTTATGATACAACCACACAACCACTCGAAACTCATTCTTAACCAGCTCTTAATCCTAAGATACTCTCAACAAAGACTTACTTTTAGAATGAGCAATTGCTTGTGCTTTTAGTGTGTTTGATCGCGTGTCTCTACAAGATAAAATTCCTTGCTTAAATAGAGGAATTTTGATTTTCAAATCAATGAACAACCCAGTGAAGCACTTCTCACACAAATCAAGGAGAAGTGGGTAACGAGGAGATCGTGCAACCAAAAAGACCGAGTCTCACGGGGTCAACATCTCTCTATTTTTTCGGCTCACCCACCAACTCAAATCTTGAGCTTAATGAGACCACAATACCCATTTATCATTAACAACACCAATTTTTATTAAGCCCAATAGGCTTTTATAATAATCGACCCAACACTAGGTGGTGACAAAAAGCTATGCAGTTTCTCTATCTTCCAAAGCCATCTTATCATCAAAGGAAACAAAATTTGCATGGTTTCATAGAAAGCAAAACTAAGAAATTGAACAGTAATTTCTCCATGTTTTTCTCCATCTGAATTGTTATCTCTGATTAAGCCTTCTTCATCTTCAGTAAATATGAAGTAATCAGTCATCATTAACCGGTCTTCAATCCCGAGCTAAACCAGCTTCCAAAGACTCAGCTAGAGGTTTAGAATATATCCCACGAGCAAACGGTGGTATAAATACAAGATAAGGAAATTAGAAGATATAATTAAGAAAGTGGGGTGAGTGTTTGTGGGCATATAAATTATAGAAGAGTCGGAAGAAATGAAAGATTGGCGTGAGATAAGACTTCTCCCGAAGAGCTATAATAACTGAGAATATATATTAGAAGACTTTCAGTTGGAGCCTGCACCTCAAAAGAATGATAAAAAACGTAGAAACTATTATAAATTCCTGTGGGGTTCATTCCTAGTAAATATAATAATCATTGGTTTTTGAGTTCTTAAAATTTACATTTGTGTTAAAGGATCGCAACTGTAATGCAACATCTCTATATTGATCCAACTCCACACTTGCGCCTCTCCTCCTCTCATTTCTCTCTTCAGATACAACCATCTCGAAAGATCTTTTCTTTGTACTATCTTGAAACGATGTTGTTTCTCTTTTTCTCCTTCTTATACAAAAACAAAGAAGAATTAAAATTTTAAAACTAAATATTTGAACCTTAATTTTAATGGATTTCCTCCAAAAATAAGGAAGAATTAGATGGACCAAGTGAAAACGTACATCCATCTACATTAAAACCTCTATAGGTTGATGTTTCAAAAACAGCTTAAATAAGTAATTTTAAAAACAAAATTTGGATAAACCCAACAATCCAAAACTAGAGATACGATAAAAGGATGCAACACACATGTTTTATAATCATTTTAAGAGTAACTCTTAGCTTCGGCTCAGACCATTTTAATCTGATTTGTTAACAATCAAGCAGCAGAAAATCAGAAAATAAGAAATAACATATGTCGAGAAATTAAAAGAAAATCACTATGACCACTCCCAAGCTGTGACCAAGAGGTATGACAAACTCAAACAAGAATCAGAAACAATTAGTTAACAGTAGCCTCACAATCATAATCAGGTACAACCTCACACAAATTTCTGTCAGTCAATCTGTTTCATTATCCACAACAATATCTTCACGTTCTCTGCTTCAAAGTGATTGTAGCTTTTTCTTTTTGTCATCTCGAGATTCTGGGATTTTAAGTCACAGGAGAAAGGATACAGAGAATTAGGGTTTTGAACAATTTCTCCATGTATCACGTTTTTTGTTCTTGACATCTTAAGTTTTTTTATGTTTCTGAAACCTTGTCATTTTATTCTCCGTCAAAAAGTAAACGATAGTTAGATGACAATTAGTGTTGATCAAAAATAAATTAATTAAGCTCAGTCAACACAAAGTTTGGTATTTTTTTTACTATTCAAAAGTATGTGCTTTTTTAAGAGAAAACATGAAAGTTAAGTATTTATTTGACCGTTTTCTAATTTAACTTTTAAGTTATGGGAAATAAGGGTCTAATATTTGTAAAAATTTAAATGAAGGTCTATTTTGTTTTTTTAGCTCAGGCCCCTCCAAATCATTAAGCTGGACTTCCGTACTTTCAACAACTGAAGCTTTCGAAAACAGAACTTGTTATGAACTTTGGGGTTGAAACAGGGATCTGTTCCTGCGAGATTGGTGGATAAGGTTTAAGGTTTGGAAAACTAAGATCAAGTCCTTAGTGCAAGAAGATATTCTCCAAGAGCAGCATTGAATTGTTGTTATTTTGTGTTTCAAAATCGGATACAGCATTAGAAAAAAAACAATGCCCTTTTTGTTTTTGTTAACAGGTCTCTTTTTTTTTTTGTAGTGAAAACAACTTTTATCAAACTAGAACTATGTGTTAGTCAGTGGTTTAGGCCATTTACTCTTTAAATATAGATGTAACTTACGATTGTCTCTCTCTTTTGCATTATTTAAGAACTCAAAAACACACAACAGAAACAACAAAACAAAGTTTTTAAAGAACAAAACCAAAAGATTTAAAACTCATCAAAGAAAGAGAGAGATAGATAAGAGAAAACAACAGCTATATATAGAAGCTTTATTTGTTTTTTTCTCTTGAGGATGATTGATTGATTAAGCATCATCTTCACCGAGAAGTGCAACAAGCATCTTCTCGTAATCTCCACGAGTGTCTTTGGTAATAGCTTTCTCCAAAGGAATGCTGTTCCTGCGCTGATACTCAGCTCCAATGATCTTCAAGTCAATCTCAGCTCTTGTGGTCACAACTCTAGTAAGGGCTCCTTCATCTGTACCAGTTTTGTTGATTGCGGAACGAAGAACTTCAACAAAGTAAAGCTCTGGTCTTGTCAAGCACTGAATAGTTGACCTCAGCAATGCAAGAAACTTGTCATCATCATCTCCTTCCTCAAGGCTCTTGAGGACTTCCTCGCCGTGATCATCTTGGTAACGGTTGAAAGTAGCATTGATCTGAGCTTTGCTTCTTGTAGACAAGATTCTAATGACATCCTCATCATTGTAATGCTTGTCCTTGATTTTCTCATGGATCAGCTTAGCCTCTTGCTTAGCCAATGTCATGTTCACTTCATCTCCTTCGTACCTGTATGAGCTAACAAGAGGAACCAAAAGCTTTCTGAAGTCACCGGTGGTGTGATGAGCAACGTCCTCTTCAAGAGACTTCTTGTAGCGAGCATGGTACGCTTGTCTCGCGTGAAATAGCTGACTTGAGGTCCTTGTGCAAGCTACTTCCATAAGCACTTGGTTGCTTGAAGTCCATCTTTTGGTAGCTTCATTAGCCAATAAGGCATCGCGTTCACCGGGTTCAAGAGTCCAGAGCAAGATTGCTCTCTATTCATAACCAAACAGATACAATAAAATAACACAATTTTAAATAATAAAATATTAGGATACAAAAATAAAATGAATGAAAATGTTCCGAAAATCAAACCTCAAAGTCGTTTGAGAGTTCCTTGTCAAGAGTCTTGAGAAGATCTTCACCATAGGTCTCATGATAAGTTTGCCTGATCAGTTTCCTCTGTTCAGCACTTCTGTGACCCAAGATTGATATGATCAAGTCCTCGTTCGTACCCCATCCTGCGAAAACACGAATACGATTTTATGTCAAATTGGTAGATCCAAGAAAGTAACAACAAAAGGGATCAAAGCGATTCATAGTATAATCTCAAGATCTTAAAGTTGGGATTACAAACATATCATAACTACATTATAGATCTAAAACAAGAAGACAGATCTGTGACTATGAGAATCAAAACATTCAAATCAACAACTCTTGAATGAAAAGTTCATGATCATATAAATCAAAAGTTCTATACTCATCGGATCATCATTACAAACAAACAAATCTTCTGGATCCAGACACGATCCGATCCATGAACGAACAATCTTTATCTACTACATCAACACATCATCAAACAAATGATCATTAAAACAAATAACACTACCGACAAGGATCTGATCAGAATAAAAACAGGACCGAGATCGATCCACATATAAATAAAAAACAATAAAAACAGATGATCATTCAATAATCCAACAAATCACAAAACAACAGATTCATCATTTTACAAAAAAAAGGTTGACACAGATCACCAAAACAGAGACGAAGAATAAACATAAAAACAACCTTCAAAAGCGGTTCTCAATTGCTCAGCATCATCAGATGGAGAAGGAACAGAAGAAGAAACCTTAAGAGTCGCCATTTTTGCTTTGCAAGTTCTTAGTTTTGTTCCACTCAGTGTGTATGTTGAGAGTCGAAGCCGATACAAGCTTGGCTTATAAAGAGGAATCAAAGGCTAAGGCACTAGGACACGTCGAGGCCTGTCCGTATATACTAAAATATCCCTAGGGAATTATACCCTTTTATTTTTTAATGCCACGTGTTTCCTACACCTTTTCAATTATTGTTTTTATTTTATCCGTATTTGCTTTACTTTTTCTTTATTCGCATTTCGCAAGATCATGATTTTACCGACAACTATCGTAATCTCGCTTAACGGTTTTGATTGGTTGTTATAAAACCCAACCACAAGATTATACGCGTTTAAATTTAATTGTTTAAATCGATTTGGTAGTATTTTAAGACGTTGCAAAGTACTAGAGGAGCTCGATATAATAGTTTTCCTTCATGGATCGGATCGTGTCTGGATCCAGAAGTACTAGACGTTACAAAACAAATTAGTAATAGTTTTCGTTATGTATGTGTTTGACATGTGTATTTCAGAAAATTAACTTTTTATTTTCTTAAAGTTTTGTTTTTTTTCTCCTCAGAATCCATATTACAATAATAACATTAGGAATTTTTTATTTATTTTATCTACACAATTTTGGGCTAGAATTGAAATCTACAATATACAAATAGTTTTACTTGGTAGCCATTCAAAACCTCACAATCCAACGATAATAATAAAGTATGTTTTCTATTAATTATGTGGTTTATTTGAAAGACAAAAACTCAAAGATTTTATGGAGTCCAGGCAGATCCAATAGATCTATCAACGAAGTTTAATGCTTCACCAATCTATCTATCTATCTACATTTGTTTTAAGTTTGTTTTTGTTAACTTCTTTGTATCCAACCATTATGTTAATGGGATTGTTAATGAAATTGTACTTTCTACTTCAATTTGACATATTTCGGAAAAACACTGATCCTATACCTTGGTTAAGAAATTAATTTGTTTCTACGAGAATGGAAAAACGTTTTTGCTAGACACTAAATGTTAAAGACGGATAATGCGAACTATTCTTTTATAAATAATGGATTGTCAGCATTTCAAGACAAATTGCTCGAGATTAGTTACTATTGTGCAATTTCTTGACAATTGGTCTACTCTTTCCAATCTTCTTGATTTGTTTAGCTGTTTCAAACTTCTCCTCATAATTTTCTGTTGTCACAAATTATTTGTTCACTCACTTATTTTACAAACTATTTAGCATGTTTATCTTAATAAAGATTTGTTGTTGGGGGTGGGCATAATTTTTGTCCGGTCCCATCCATTCCATCTCATCCTCAGTAAAAAATTCATGTATCATTCTGGAATATATTCTTGTATGGTACAATTTTTTTTTTCCTATCGGAAACATGATGAGAACAGTAATTTCCAAACTCTCATTCGGAATAAATTATATATAATGGATAATATTATATATATATATATATATATATATCTTATAAATATAATAATAGAAAATTAGAATATATTGAATCCCATAAATATAACTTTTATTCTCTTAATATAAACATTTTTCTTTTTTTTTGTATGTTTAAATGTTCTTTTTTCCCCTTCTAAAATAGCTACTATTCTGGTTGATTTTGTATTCATATAACTCAGTAAAAAAATAAATGAAAAATAATGCAAGGAAAGATGAAGATTAGTTACTTGATTTATTTAAAAAAATCTTTCGGTAGTTATTTGCTTTATTGAGATTTTAGATTGCTATAATTAAAATATATCGAAAGATTTTAGATCATTTTATTTAAGCCAAATAACTACCAAAAGATTTTAAAATTTATTTTGGTTTATTTTGATGATTTATAACTATGAAATTTATGCTGAGTTTTTTTAGAATTTTAAAATTTTGATATTAAACAAACGAATTTATTATAATTTACCATGTTTATTTTTTAGAATTTACGTTTCCGTTCTTGTTCCGTCATGTCTCGTATCATCCTGCTCTCATTTTATATTTTATATGTGACATATTTTGTTATTTCCGAGTTTTTATCCTGTTTTTGTTCTCGTAAAATTTCATCTAAAATTTTTATTTGTTTATTCTTAATCTATTATTATTTATTTTGATTTTGATAATTTATCTCCAGACAATTAAGAAGTATTATTTTAATATTAATTAATATGTGTTTATCAAAGGAAAAAAAAAACACCTTGTAATCGTTCAAGAACTCGAAAGAAATGTCTTGGTTGTGGATTAAATCATGCCACTTCACAGGCGAGGGTTCTTGTCTTCTTGAACCAAACCGCCACCTCTAATGTTAACCAAAGATTTTGATAATTATAAACTTTATTATTCATAATTATGTCAAATATGTGATTTAATACCTAATAAAAATAAATAAATAAGATTTAAATCCACCTGTACAAATTCCAATAATTCCACTAGTACTCGCTGGATTCAAATCAGCTATAACTATATATGTATTTGCTAATATCACATTATCACCTACGAACGTGATGTCCATTAGAACTTATTTATGTATTTGTACATGACCTACTATGCTTAAGAAAATGTCCTAATATTTTCTGGCGATAAATATATACAGTCTCAAATTTTGTTTGCAATATTAATAATTTATATGGAAGATCTTTTTACTAAGTATATATATCTCAGACTGTGAAAAGTTCAGAGATTCTTTTGTGAAAATATATAGTTGTTTAATTTTTATTTTTTTGTCGCACAAGATCTTCATTCAGTGCTATGTCTGGATTGATCGTCGAGATGTAGTGAGGTTATCTAACACGATCAACACCCGTAAAAGAAGTAGTTTTCAACTCGAACTCATCAACTGATCTTGGTTTTCACCAGAGTGATCACCATTGTCTCTACAGTATCCGGACCATTACACTAGAGAGCAAATTGGTTAGGAGGAGAAATACTTTCATCAACACATCAATCGAAAGAAACATATCTCTCATCAAGAGGGATACCAATAAAAGGGTTCTCTCCTTTGACAAGGAAGATACATAACACAAACACTCCGCGGAAAATAGCATTAGTGGAGACAAATGATCCAGCTACATACAGCTTGATTGAAACATTGTAATAGCTCCAGATAGATTTGAAAACTGAGGCAAAGTACTCAAGAGATACCGTGAAATCAACAAAACAGAATCACCTGTAGCGTTGCATATTCATGGAAGTGAAGGCTCGAATACTGGTGAAGACCATAATATCAATACAAGAAAATGTTGATATTGCAACATATTTATGTCACGTTCAATTTTATTACAATTTAGTAACACAATTTGCAATATTTTTGCAATAATAGATATTGCAATTTTGTTATAAATTCATTGCAAAATTACGACTAATAGTTTTGTTGAACAATCCGTTACTATTTTGTAATATTTTTACGACATGTAAAAGTCACTTGCAAAAATTATAAGAAAGATTCAACAATTTTGGATCGTTGCTATTAGGCAAGAAAATTATACTAAAATTATGTAGCAAAATATGTGACAATTTAATCACTTCATTTGTAATATTACAATAACTCTTTTGCAACATATATTTTACATGAATATGAAATTAGTAAAGAGAATAAAAGATTTTAAGAAATAATGACTATGAAATACTTTTTAATGTAGAAAAGAGTTAAAAAATTATCTGTTGTTGTCTTTTTTTATTCAAGAAGATAAATCCTGTTTTTAAAAAATTATGTACTTGCTCATATCTAATTTTCTATTCGACAGTTTTTTTTTTGAGAAAGAAAAAGTTTATTAAAAAATATATAATAAATACTGATTAATATTTAGAGAGAAAAGTTGATCAGACTAAATAACAAACTCAAAGAAGGGTTGAATTATATTGCTTCTTTGTTCGTATACCTTTGTGTTGTTAGTGTTTTTTTTTTTCTGTGTGTTTTATTATTCGTTTCTAAATTTTTGATTCTAATATTGTCTTTTGATGTGTTGTTGGGTTAGTCTAAAATCCAAAATCTAATGGGCTTAATTATTATTATGTGGCTGCTTGTAATTTGTTTTGTAATTTGAATAAAATAAACTAAAACAAAATTTAGTGGGCTTAGTTATACTAAAAAATTTCTTTTTGTCGATATAGTTAAGAGTTCCTTTTTCTATTATGATTTGTATCAAGTCTTTTGATACTTATATAAGGAGTTTAAAGATCTATAATATTATTATCAGATTAATAACAAAAACCTAGACAAAGAGTATTAACTTCAAAAAAATTTTGTTCTTAATTGTTTTTGGTTTCTTAGGGTTTTGTTCATATCTTCTGAAATTCACAGCACTATCTAAAGTTGACATCAAGTTTTCTAAAGAGGTATTTATTCTCTGACTTACCTTTGAGCTGAAATTGACCATGTCAATTTATGTTTCAGATAGTATTAACTTTTATTTTGTTTAGTTTTTTTATGTTTCTTTTCGTAGTCTTATAAGAATTGCATTTTCATTCAATTATTTTACTCTTTTTTTTATTGAACAGCACAACTACGAGTTATTGGGTTACTTGGAAATGTCTTCGAATGATGATCATAATGCTTTGTGGAAATGGATGTATGAAATAATAGATCAGACAACTAGACAAGTCTCAGATGCATTCATGGAAGGACTAAAACATTTCATGATTTTTGCTAAAAATCATGACTTATTTATTCAGAAGCAGAAAATGTTTTGTCCATGCATCAAATGTGAGAATAGAAAGTTTTTTGATGAGGAGATAGTTACTGGTCACTTATATAACAGAGGGTTTGTGGCCAACTATTTTGTTTGGGTTTCCCACGGAGAGCACAATGAGACTGATAATCAACCTGGTTATACTGAAGAAAATATCACCATGAATGATCTAAACTCTTATGTCGAGATGGTCAATGATGCTTTTAATGGACATACATCATCCAATCTCAGTATGGAAGAAGAACCCAATGAAGAAGCCAACAAGTTTTTCAATTTGTTAAATGCAAGCCAGAATCCAATATATGATGGATGTAGAAAAGGACTCTCACAATTGTCATTGGCGTCTCGATATATGACTCTGAAAACTGATTATAATTTATCGAAGAAATGCATGGATGCCATTGCTCAGATGATGAAAGACTACATGCCCGAACCCAATAATGCCCCTGCCTCATACTATGAGATAAAGAAATTGATGCGATCTCTTGGTTTGCCTTACATGAAGATTGATCTGTGTCAGAAAAAACTGTATGTTTTTTTGGAAAAATGATGCAGATCTAGAATGCTGTAGATTTTGTGGAAGTGATAGATTCAAAAGTGCAAAAATATCGGGAAGAAAGCAAGTTCCATATCAGCGAATGTTTTATTTGCCGATAGCTGATAGACTGAAAAGGTTATACCAATCAAAGAAAACAACATCATTTATGAGATGGCACAAACATCATTATTCAAGCCATGGTTGTGACGTAATGTGTCATCCATCAAATGGTGAAGCATGGAAACACTTCAACAAGGTATTTCCTGGTTTTGCTAATGAGTCTAGAAACGTATATCTTGGTTTATGCACTGATGGATTTAATCTTCTTGGAATGTTTGGCCAAAATTACACACTATGGCCTGTTATAGTGACTCCATATAATCTACCACCTGACATGTGCATGAAAAGAGAGTTTTTATTCCTTACTATTTTAGTTCCTGGTCCAAATCATCCAAAAAGGAGCTTAGATGTATTTCTACAGCCACTCATAGATGAGTTAAATGGTTTGTGGAGTGATGGAATCCAATCGTATGATGTATCAATGAAGCAAAACTTCACATTACGAGCTATGCTCTTGTGGACAATCAGTGATTTTCCTGCATATGCTATGCTATTTGGATGGACAACCCATGGTCGTTTAGCTTGTCCTTATTGTATGGGTGATACTGAAGTTTTCTGGTTGAAAAATGGGAGAAAAATATGTTGGTTTAATTGTCACCGTCGTTTTTTTTCCAAATGATCATAGTTTACGGCATAACAAGAAAAACTTCAAAAAAATAAAACTGTGGATTCAGACCCACCAGCAGTACCGGGGAAGATTTATGGAGTGATCATGTTTCTGATTTGCCAAAAACAGTCAATTGTGGGGGAGAAGGACATCCAAAAATAGTGGGATATGGTGCAACCCATAATTGGCACAAGAAAAGCATATTCTGGGATTTACCTTATTGGAAAAATCTTCTCATTCGCCATAACCTTGATGTGATGCATGTCGAAAAGAATTTTTTGATAATATCATCAATACAGTGTTGAATGTTCCAGGGAAGACAAAATACAATGTCAATTCCCGTATTGACATGACTGAGATTTGCAACCGAAAAGATCCGCTTCCATTATTTAGATTATCTCCAGAAGCCAAGATATGTTTATTTGATTGGTTAAAAAATGAAGTTAAATTTTCAGATGGTTATGCATCAAGTATATCTTCTTCTGATGGAGTTAAATTTTCTAAAATGAAGAGTCATGATTGCCATGTTTTTATGCAAATGTTACTTCCAATTGCTTTTGCTGAGTTGTTACCTAACAACATTCATCAAACATTGTCGGGTATGTTTTCTAGATATAAATTCACTTCCATTTATATATAATACCTTGATTAGGTGTGGACTTTGGATAAGATATAAACTATGTCAATTATGTAATTTTTTTTTTACAGGTATAAGCATGTTCTTCCGTGATCTATGTACACGGACGTTAGAAAAAGATTCACTGGAAATTATGAAAAATAACATTGTTGTTATTTTGTGTAATTTGGAAAAAATATTTCCGCCATCTTTTTTTGATGTGATGGAACATTTGACAATTCATCTTCCTCATGAAGCAAAACTAGTAGGTCCTCTTCAGTTTAGATGGATGTATCCGTTTGAACGATACATGTATCACTTGAAGAAAAAGGCAAAAAATAAGTCTAAAATTGAAGGATCCATCGTGGAACAATATGTGAACGAGGAAATTTCAGATTTTAGCTCCTATTATTTTGAATCGCATATCCAAACTAAGAATCGCAATGATTCTCGGAATGATGATGGAGGTGTTGCATATGATTATTCATATTCAGATATTCCCGAAATATTTTTACAGAGTGGAAGAGGTAGTGGTAAACCTGAGGACATTTGGTTAGATTCTAGAGATTACAAGCATGCACATTTATATGTTCTTCTGAATTGTGGTTATCTACAACGTTTTGAAAGGTATACCATGTCTCTAATTTAATTTAATAATTTTATAATAATTTCTTATAAGTTTACATGTTAGATTCGATATCTAAATTTTACATATGCTTTTACATGTTGTTTGTTGAGGAAATGAAAAGCTTATATCCCACTACTAGTGCGGCTGAATTACCTGATTTAAAAGAGTTGTATTTTGCATCATGGTTACATAAACATGTAAGTATTATATAATTAAAAATGTAATATATTGTATGTTGTTTATTAATTACTAATTATTGTATTTTGTACAGGTTCAACTCGACACAAACCGTAGTGTTTATCCAATATGGTTACACGAATTAGTACAGGGTCCAGCAACTAAAGGAACATCTTGGCCGATGTTTTTTTGTCGTGGTTACAACTTTCACACGGTAGAACACAGAAAAAATTAGAATACATTTAACTATGGTGTTTGTGTGAAAGGGGCATTTGGTGATTCCAGTGAAGAATCTGATTTTTACGGAATCTTAACACAAATATTTGAGCTCTATTATCCGGGAGTTGTTGGTCTTAGAATTATTCTTTTCAGATGCAATTGGTATGATTCAACAATGAATAAAGGTATACGCATTAACAAATCAGGGATTGTTGATGTTAACCGAGCTAGCAAATACGGAAAGTACGATCCTTTTATTCTTTCTAGCCAAGCAGACCAAGTATGTTATGTATCATATCCTCGTATAAATAAAAAGAAAAGTGATTGGTATGCTGCAATAAAGATACAACCAAGAGAAAAGGTTATATCCAATGAAGAGGTGGATCTGAGTCCTTTGCAATATGAGAATGATTATACATTAGTTGAGGCTGATCCAAATATAATGGTTGATAGTTTAGATGATCAACAAGGAGAAATTGTCAGTCTCAATGATGTTGATATCAATGATGTTGATGTCGATGATGTTGCTGGTGAAGAACTAGGTTCAGATTCAGATCCAGATCCAGATGATGTACCTCATGATTTTGATGCAACAGAATACGATTTAAATTGATATACTCTTACTCCCTTTAAAATATACTCTTTATTTTGTTTTATTGATATCTTATTTACTTTGATGCTCAAGATTTATTTTCGTTTAATTTCTACTTGTATGTTCACGGTTATTTTAGTTACAAATTTTACTTTTATGTTCACAAATCATAAAAATTTGATTAGTCTTACTTCTTTTTCGTTTTGTTTGTGGTGTTTTTGATTTTTTACTTTTTACTATATATGTCTCTGTTTTTTGTTTTTGGGGGTGGCTTTTATTTTCAAGTGTAAGTAATCCTGTCAAATGAGTTTTTCTTGTTCTAGGTTTAGCAACTCTATATGCTATATGTCAATGAAAATTCACTAAATTCATTGATAAAATGAAAAAAAAAAGCAGAATGACTCTTGAGAATATAAACGAAAAAGGAGAAAAATAAAATCTAAGTGGCATATTTGCTTTAATAAGAAAGAAAATGACGTGTTTGTGTTAGAACAGAGTACATGTGACTCTGAAAGTGTATGTATGTATGTATATAAACTTAAACCAGTGGATGCATAGGTGTCTTAGTGCTGCTCTATTTTGAAAGCGGTTAGTGGAAAATTCATGGGAAGAATACAAGTGATGCTCTGTTTTTATGCCACATATATCTTTCTTTGAAAATTACACTGACAAAATTTGATTTTGTGTAAAACAATTCAAATTCAATGGATCTCTTATCGGCTTCACTATATTTGTTTAACCTTGTTCGTAAAATATTCAGTAAACTGAGTTAAATAATTGATAATGAAATTCATTATTTAGTAAAAATATTTTACCGCCACCATTTTCCCTCTTTCTCTTGCATTTCACGTTTATTTACATAATTTGGATAATTACAAACCTGTTGTAAAAATATACAGTTATAGCATATACGTGAATCTATTATATTTGTTTAACTTTGTTTGTAAAATATTCACTAAACTGAGTTTAGTACTTTATCATCAGATTCTTAATTTATTATATAATTGTTAAATTTAAAATCATAATAAATATATAGAGGTTTTAGAGTCCACAAAGATTTCTTTTGTATAAGTTTACCTTGATATTTTAAAATAACTCACTGCCTAGTTATTAGTAGATATATTTTTAATAAATCTAATTTTCCTTAATATTTATATTTTCAGAGAAAATTTAATTGGAATCCCGCACTTGAATCTGAAGTGAAGAAAACATTCCACAAATGTGCTGCAACTAAGTTGATTGGTTTGATTAGCCGAGTTAAAGAAAGGGGTAAACAGCCCTATTGGATTATGGATGATGACTACACAGATTTGGTGGAGTATTGGGGAACAGAAAAATCAAAGGAAAAAAGCAAAAAAAGCTTCCAAGAGTCGGATGTCTGATCGAAATGGTTTGGGGCCTCATAAACATCGAGCGGGTTCACGTTCGTATGCTAAAATTGCTGATATTTTGGTAAGAAATGTTTTTATTTTAATTCTCCCAACATTATTTATTTAAATGTTTATATTGATATTTTGTAGAAAGAAAAGACGGGGCATGCATCATACATTGATGTTCTTCGGGAGACGCACAAAAAAACAGATGGATCATTTGTTGATGAAAGGGCAAAGCTCATCAGTGAGGGATTTGAGAAAAATCTTGTTGATATAATGCTTGAAGGTAACATCCCAGCAACAGAGATAACTGCTAAGAAAAAGAATGAAATCTATTTAAAGGTAATTTAATATTATCCTCAAAACTATTATATATACTAGAGTACCTTTTTTTTACGGCTATATACTAGAGTACTCTATTATAAGTATATATACTGGAGTACTTATAATAAATAAGTTGTTTACCAAAACCTTTTATAATAATACAGATTGTTGAAGCAGTAAATGGTCATGTGTTCGGTCTAGGAGCTCAGCCTCATGAACTCTCAATTAACGCTGGAGTGCCAGCTACCATTGAAAATCACTTGGATTATGAGGCACTTAAACAAAAGTTGGAGGAATATGAGGCACTTAAGCAAAAGTTGGAGGAATATGAGGCACTTAAACAAACGCTAGCGGAGATCAATCAAGAAAATATAGAAATCAAAGAAAGACTCAACAGGCTTGAAGGTTTGGAGAAAATGCTTGATATCCTTTGTCCTCGTCTCTCATCAGGTCCCTCATCACGCGCAATGTAATTTTTCAGTTTTATTATCATATTAGGTTTTGATTTTTCTTTGGTTATTTTTTATTATTTCTGGATTTATGCATTGTTGGGTATTTTGATATTTGATTAATTAATAAAATTGGTTATTTAATTTATTTATTATTTTAATAGTTTTATGATAAAAGTATTTACAATAAATTTAAATTCATGTCATAAAAAAAACTAATTAAATTCGTGTCAAAAAAATATTCAGAATTTTTTTCATATAGATTAATGTCGTAAAACAAATTAAATTTCTACAAAGACACAATAGAATTATGATTACTAAATTAAATTCCTACAATGCAATGAAATATCATTTGTAAATGACGTGTAAGTATTTGCAACAAGTTTGCTTTGATCATTCTCGTAAAATATCTGCATAAAATGGATATTAAATTATCATAATTAAAAATTTGCAACAATATTTGTTATATGTTTCACGTAACACTTATTTTTGACAATTTATAGGTTTAACGAAACATCGTACTTTTACCATAAAATTTCTACATATATGTTGTTGTGTTTTTATGATATATATAGCAAGAAATTAATCATTACAAATTTGTTTTGGTATTTGCTATACATTTTTGTAGCAATAACTTGCAACAATCTGTAGTTGCATTCATGTTTTGGAGTTATACAACAAATTTATAATAAAACTATTGTTGCATAAATGTTACAGAAATAGCAAGAAAAAAATTCATTACAAATCTTGCTACATTTGTGCGATAAATACAAATTTGCAACGATCAAATAGCAAGTCTGTAAATTTTGTCTCACTTTTATTGCAAATTCATATTTGCAACAAAATATTGACCTTTAGCAACAAATTTGTAGTCTTGCAATATCAACATTTTCTTGTAGTGTATGTAGTCGGATATTCTTGTCAAAAACAAATTTCTTCTTCTTTATTCTTGTCATTTACATCTATATTGACGTAAAATCACAGTAGTGAAAGTCAAATGTTTGGTATAAATCAGTAAACGAATATATTTCTACTAAAATTTCACTTAGATTTGGGCAAAATCACTTAGCATTATATGTAAATTAGTTTAGGTGAATCACGACGTTAGTGTAGCTTTGTTTTCTGCGAATCATGAAACCTCAAATACTTGCTTTATTTAATAGTTCCTTACTTCCTTTTACGTCCGGTTCTAAACACAACCGGGTCAAGTTTGAAACCGTTAAGATAAATCAAGTTCTTTTACTTATGGATGCCGCAGTAGCTTGCAATCATAAAACTCAAAGAGATATAATTTACTTGGAGCGCAAAATTGTGGAGAGCATGAATTAATTACTGTTCATTTTAGAGTTGCAACACCACCGTGAGTCAGAGGTTGGCAGTTTGAAGTTTCCCTTATTCAATTTACAAGTTTTAGGATTTTTCTTAACTCACAAAGAATAGATCCAAAATTATTTTTTTGCTTTCTAACCCATAAATAATTGGAGCCGGCTTTGGTCCTTCATAGAAATTTTAAAAGTTTTTGGATCCAATCCTAAAAATATCGAATAAACTGATGGGGAAACCCACATTCTACTTGTATTTTTTGAGACTTAGATAATGCAACCACGTTAGAGCATTTTCAAGGGAACACTCTATCATAAAATTTTAACACTTCACCTCAAACTCTAAAACTTCAAATTTTGAAATGTTGAATAGTAACACTTTACACTCCAAATATAGAATGTTACTATTCAACACTTGAAATTTGAAATTTCATCTTTTTTATGGAGTGTCACCCAAACTCTAAATATGGAGTGTCACTATTCAACACTTCAAATTTGAAGTATCTTTTTAATTTGCATTTTACTCCCTATAATTTTATATCATATACATAATCTTATTAATTTTGTTTCTTTTATCATTTTACTCTAGTAAAATGTTTAGTTAATAAATATTTCATATGTGAGTTTATAAAATTAATTTTACATATAAATTGAAATAAAATTTTAAAATAAGAAAATGTTAATATATAATAAATATTACATGATATTAAATAACAATAATATTACATTAAGAAAATGAAATACAAAATAAAGTATTACAAGAAAATAAAGTTACATAATCACATAAACATTACACAAACTAAAATACAACAACTATTCTAATAATTAGGTAAATTTGATCCCCAACCTCCAAGGTCATCAAAACTTTGTCCATACAAATTTAGTGAAATAGAAGGTTGTCGTTCTTGATTCTTTTTTTTGGTATGATTCTTGCTTGTTCCGATTGAAAATACTCACAAGTACTACTATCGGGGATAGAGTCTAAATCTTTTAACAAAATATTATTTTCCTCTTGTATTTCTGTAAAAGCTCATTTTTGCATCATTTTAATTGTTACCTTCAGCAAGAGTTTTTCTTTTTTTTGATCCTATGGGACATTGAGATGAATTTGATCCAACATCACTACTACTTGAATTGATCAAAAATTAAGACATTCCTGGAGATTGTGATGTTGGAGAGCCGACAAAATTGCTCCCGCTATGAGGAGTATTAGACATACCGATGTTGACATTATATGTGAATTTTGGTATATCCTTCACCAAAATCCACACATGGTCAAATGTAAAACCTTTTTTTTAGTTTTGGATCTTGTACAAACAATTTTTTAGCTTTTTCCATCTGTAAGTATTAGAGCATAAAATTTTGTTAATACATAACCAAATATGCTCTACGAACAAAGGAAGCAGCAGCTGTGGAATATATGGCGGTTAAAACAAATATGTCAAAGGCTTACGATAGAGTTGAGTCAAGTTTGGAAATTAAAAACAGTTCCTAAGATAAAGCACTTTATCTGGAGAGCATTAAAAGGAGCAATGGCCGTTAAGGAAAGACTTATAACAAGAGGAATTCCTAATGATCCGACCTGTTCGTCTTGTAACCTGGCTCCAGAATCGGTATGTCATGTCCTATTCAGCTGTCTGATAGCCATACAAGAATGGATTGAAGTAAAACTTCCGATTCCAAGAGCTGGCTTTTCTCTTTCCTCAGCTTTCATCAAAATACATCATATGCTGGCTTGCATTGACAAACAATCCATTGATTCCCTTAACCGCAGAACTTTTCCTTGGGTGCTCTGGAACATTTGGAAGGCACGTAACTCCTTTGTCTATGAAAATTCTCGTATATCTCTGCAGAAAGTCTTGTGAAGAAGGCACAGGATCAAGCGGAGGAATGGTGTGTTACTAACTCAGCGCCGGATCCCTCCCCGGCGGAAGAAGCATTCATTGCCAATAGATTGTGGACACCCTCATCACCAGATTTTACAAAATGTAATATTGGAAGTTCATGGGACTTTCGGCACCAACACAGTGGAGCGGCATGGCTCCTGAGAGATCATCTTGGTGATTCATTATACCACAGCCGCAGAGCCTATTCCTATGCACACAACAAGGTTGAAGCAGATCTAAGGAGCTTACATTGGGCAATTGAGAACTTGGGTAACTTAAGGCAAAGTAAGGTTACATTTGAGGTATCTTCAACAGAAGTGGTTGAGGCTTTCGGATCTCCCACTAGATTTCCTGAGTATGCTATGTTGATCGCGGAAATTCAACATCTGCTCCATAAATTCGTCGGTTGGAGGCTGGTTCTTGTTCTGGAGAGGTGTAACAAGCCAACTCTGCGATTAGCCCACAGCGTGACCGAAGAAGGGAGATCCCAGTATTATATCTCAAGAGGAGCTCCTGTCTGGTTATTATCTCTGACCCTGTTCGAAAATAACTAAATTTCAAGGAGAAGCTGATTTCTTCTTTCGATTGACTTTGAGGTTGAATGGTTCACTTCATTTTCATCTGGTTTTTTTTTCTCTCTCTAAAGTATTACACAACTCTATTTTGAGGTCATTTTCGGTTTGGGCCCTTTCATGGCATTTTCCTTTGTCTCGTAACTCTATAGGCTCTCAGTCTTTTTAATGAAATCTTTTACTTTGCGGAAAAAAAAATTGAGTAGAAAAATAAATATACTTACAATGTCAAATTCTGCTGCACCACTTGGATTATGCAGCTCCTCAAATTTCTAATTGGATATGTAATGGTATTCATCCTGTATTCTAGAGATTTTTTGCTTCTAATTTTCCAACTCTCATTTTTTTTCCAACATAACTTTTACCTATTTTTTCCCATAAATTTGCTAGAGACTGGTTATTGCTAACAATGGAATCTTGTTATTTTCTAGATAGATAGACCATAACAACTCATCTTCATGTTGATTGAATGATGTGCCTCTTATCTTTTTCCATATTTGTTTTAGAAGAGAAGGAGATATATATTGTTTTTTGATGAGCTAGAGAAGGAGATACAGTAGTTGAATTGTGATTTTTTTCATTGCTTGAAGACTATTACTTATACACAATAATGGATAAGATTTCAATCCAACCGTTAGTGATGGTGATATCTAAAAAACAACTTAGACTAAATTAGTTATAAAAGGAATACCTTAGAGCATCCTCATCCCACAATTCCATCAAAGTGTCTTTAACTCATTTTATTTATTAAATATTAAAATAACAAAAATTAAAACCAATGAAAACATGACACATAATTCAAGAATGTCTTTAGTAAGTGTTTTAATGTCTTCTTAAAGACTTTTTTTTTCTCTCTCTTCATGGATGTCTTTAGATTAATATTAAAATATAGAGAAGACACCCCCATTTATGTCCAATGGAGATGCTCTTAAGGTCAAGTG
This sequence comes from Cardamine flexuosa, assembly GCA_963555745.1. NCBI lineage: Eukaryota > Viridiplantae > Streptophyta > Magnoliopsida > Brassicales > Brassicaceae > Cardamine > Cardamine flexuosa. The sequence continues at coordinate 16,397,223 of OY743214.1, read as the reverse complement.
GAAGAAGTTGAGTTGTTGTTGAAGCAGATTATGTTTCCGTTAGCAATCCAAGTCTCCAGCTGTACATTTAATCCGAAATATGTTAATAGAGATCATCAAATTTCAATTTGACTATACAAAAAAGATTAAGATTCATCACCTTGTCTGTCTGCATTATTTTCTTCCTTGTCAACATTGTTTTATCAAATTCAAAGGATACATCGTTTTATATAACTAAAGAAATTAAGGCAAACAACAGACAGATTAGCCAAAATGGTACATCCAAGAGTTCTCTCAACGTCCTAATGTTCCAGCTCAGCCATACGTTTCACCATCAAACAGATATTCGAGGCTCGAGACTGGTTCTGCGAATTAAGCTTTCTCTTTATCTTATACAACAAAAAGCAATAACTCATGAAACTATGCCCACTTCTCTTGATCATCAAAATGTAAAATTTCAGCTTCTGGCCCAAGACCAATTATGACTTCTTCAGTGACAACATTCTCCTAATCATCAATCACATTATCAAATTAATATCCTGAAAAATTAACTGAAGGGACAGACAAAAATAAAGACATACGAACATGACTTCCTTTGATTTGTGCATAATCTTGCTGGTTGTGTACATTTTGATTAGATCTTTTAGATGTAAGAACAAACTTGTACTAGCAAAATCTTCTTCAGCCCAGCTTCTTTAAGGTATCTATTATCTAAGATAACAGAGACAAAACTTAGAGAAATTAATATAAAAGCAGAAAGAAAAGATCCAAAATTTTTATAGAGAAAAAAGAATAAAAGAAACCTGGGGAATCTGAAGATTTGTTTCATTCTCTGTCTCCCCCAAAACATATTAAAATTATTAAAATCATATCAAATTTGATGGATATAATTTTAATATGATGGTTGATGGAAAGTAAAATCTAAATGAATGGCATATATTGATTTGTCAAAATTTTCTTATGTGATATAGTGGATGTGATTTTTAATCCAATGGTTGATGATGGGGAGGATATAATAAATGGTATAGATTGATTTCTCAAGATTTTTTATATCATATTTTGGATAGGATTTTAATCTAACGACTGATGGTGGAGGGAATATAATGAATGGTGTAAATTTATTTCTTAAGATTTTCTTATATCATATTTTTAATAGGATTTTAAAGGTTGATAGTGAAAGAAATTTAATGAATTATGTAGATTAAAATTTTTAAGATTTCTTATCTTCTTAAATAGTATTATTTTACATTATAATGTAGTGTTTATTTATTAAATATTGTTTATAATATTTTTTAAGTATCTTTTAAGTTTTTTATAAATTTTTTATGATATTGATTAATTGTGATTAGTATGAGGACTATAATACATATTAAAAAATAGTTTTAAAGTTGTATATGAATTGTTACCATTAAAAACAAACACACACACTTCAAATATGAAGTGTTGGACATATGCTATTACTAGGTACTCCTTTATTTCATTTTTATAGTTTTAAAGTTTAAAATTTGTTTCATTTATAAGTATTCTTTTGTATTTCCAAGGTTTTGACAAAAAATTTATAATATTGTTTTAATTAAATGTGAAAAGATGTAGAGTATATTAATAAGGGATATACGGGTCAAATTCATTGGTTTCTTAATTAATGTGCAAAATGCTTAAAGTACAAATAAAATGAAACACAAAAAGTAAAAAAAAAACACTCTTTTTGGTTAAATTTATAAAAGCTCATCCGATGAGCGGTTTGATATAGTTTCAAAAAAGATAAACTCATTCGTACTAACAACTGACCACTCCATAAAAACTAGGACCATGTATAATGTATGATGTAACTTATAATCTTCTTGCTCTTAAAGGTCCATGGGTCATGGCTACATACTGGGGATAAAGTACACATAACTTAGATTTATTCATATTTGAAATATTTATGTATGTTACTTGATCTCGTAGGTATGTAACAAAAACAAATAATATCAATCTAAGTTCATCGAAGTCTAAAACATACGAGTAACTCTTCAAATTCATCTTTATTTTAATATACATAAAAATTTATTTTAAATTGACCAACTGCCATCAATGATAACCAAAGTAGGCGATGGCATGAAAATGCTCCGAACTCATATGACTCTTGGCCAACTATACTAGTTTTGGCCCAAAAAAAAAATCTATACTAAACTCGATATTCTTTTCGATTGGAGTGGATCAAATTTTACACTTTGCCTCTGGAAAAAACAATCTATTTTTTCTTTCCATTTACAAAATAAGTTTTATTGAGTCATCATAACTTGACTCTGTTTTTCTTTCTATGTTTTCTGATTATTTAAGGTTTTTGACTAAATCCTATGATCTAAATATTGGTGTGTGTTGAAGAGTCACAAAAAGACCACTAATGTTTTATAGAATTCCATATGTTTATTTTTTACTTTTAAGGGACTTGCTCTTCAATTTCCAAACCAACACATCGGACCTACTATAAACAACAATACGACACTAACTTCTTAAAGATTTGCACAGTCCGATGGAGAAACGAAGTTCATGGAAAACCATCAAAACAATATCTTAAAATGTATAACCAAAATACAACGAAAACTTTTCATCCTTAAATAAATGTTTACAGCACTCGTAAACACAAATTATGATAAATCCCTAAATATATATTGGTGGGATTGACGTAAGATTTAGGAAAATTCTGAGGAGACTGACATCATCGTCGGTCGAGATTGTGGTTCCGCTTGTAAACACAATAACGCAACTTTCACCATGGTCAAAAGCTTCTCTCTAATCTCCGGCTCTGGTTCCGGCAAACGTTCATCGGCAATATTTCTCAGCGACAAAGTCTTCCCCGGCGAAGAATACATAGTTGAAACCAAATCTCCTGGATGCTTTCCCTTCACTACTTCGAGTATCAGAACTCCGAAGCTATACACATCACATTTCTCCGTCACTTTCATCTTGTAAGCTAACTCTGTTGAGAAAAATTTCCAGAAAATAAACAATTTCAAATTCGAATTTGTAGGTTTCCATTTCATAAGCTCAAAATCGAACTTAGTGATTTCAATTTCTGGGATTTCAGTTTCTTAAGCTCAAAATTGAGTTTAGGAATTTCAATTTCACGAGTTCAGATTCGAATTTAGGGATTCAAATTCCATAAGCTCCAATTCGAATTTAGAGATTTCAATTTCAGTTTAATTTTTTGTAGAAGAATTTTACCTGGAGCGACGTAGCCATAGGTTCCGGCTACGGCGGACCAATTTGAAGCACCCGTCTTGAGAAGCTTCGCGGTGCCAAAATCAGAGATCTTAGCTTCATAATCATAATCAAGAAGGATGTTACCACTGCTAATATCACGGTGAACGATCGGAGTTGGTCGATCGTGGTGCATATACGACAACGCGTAAGCTACACCTTTCACTATATTGATCCTCTTGTTCCAATTTAGCCGTCTTGCTTCTTCATCATTAGCTAACACTTTGTTTAAACTTCCTCTTTCCATGTACTCGTAGATCAGAAATGTATGGCGGCGGTACGAGCAGAAGCCGAATAGCTTGACCACGTTGCGGTGGCGAATCTCTGTTAAGGCCTTTACTTCGTTTACGAACTCTTGCTTCACCATTGGCTTTGATATCTCTTCGTCTGTAGTTTCGTGTAGCTTTTTCACTGCTATGATGTCACCTGATGGAAGGTTTGCTTTGTAGACTTTGCCGTATCCTCCGATTCCAATTAGGTATTTTGGATCGAATTCTTTGGTTGATTTGATGATTTCTTGGTATTTGACTTTGCCATCATAGCTAAAGATTGACAAATTCTCTCCAGTTTCAGAATCTAAGTTGTTTCGAATTTGCGGTTTTCGTTTGCGGAGGTAGTATGTGAATGTTCCTGCGCATATAGAGAGAATGACGAGTGCTCCTAGGATCGGAACTAGTATCCACACAACAATGTAGTCGTTCTTATTTGATTTCTTGAACCCACTGGAATACTTGGAGGTGATAGGGCATGGTTTCAACCTTTGGGTAGGAGCATTACTGCATAAGTCGATGTTTCCCTTCAATGCATCTGCAGTTGCGTTTTGAAACGCGGGGACATTGGGGAGTGGACCCTCGAAGTTATTGTCTGATATATCAATGTATGTCAGCCCTTTCATGTCGTTGAAACTTGTTGGAATGGGGCCCGAGAGATTGTTGTGTGAGAGGTCGAGGTTCTCGAGGCTTGTCAGAGAGCTGAGTTGTGATGGGATTTCTCCGTCTAGATGGTTGTGGCTGAGATCAAGATGAGATAATGCAGTCAGCTTTGACAGTCCGGGAAAGCGTCCATCGAACTTGTTTCTGCTCAGGTTCAGGCCATGAAGGATATTAAAGGAGTTGAAGGTTTCTGGGATCTGGGAGCTGAATTTGTTTGAGGATAAATCAAGAGCCTCAAGCTTGGTTAAGGAACTTAATCCAGCAGGAACTCTTCCAGATAACTGATTCCCATTAAGTCGTAGCCTTGACAAACCTGTGAGATTTCCAATTGCTTGTGGAAGTTCACCAGTGAGGTTGTTGGTAGATAGATCCAGCTCACCCAATTGTTTCATGTTCCAAATCTCGGGTGGGATAGCACCAGTGAGGTTGTTGTTTGACATGATCAAGTAACCTAGCTTTTGACTCTTTTCCCAGTTGCCTGAAATCTCACCGTAGAAGTTGTTGTGGCTGAGATCAATTAAATTAAGATATGGGTAAATCCCAAAAGCTTCAGAAATATCTCCGGTGAACCCGTTCCCTTTGAATCTTGCTCTGATAAGGGTTTTGCAGTCTCTCAAGCTTTTGGGAATAGGACCTTCGAAGTGATTATCATCTAATGTGATGTTCTCAAGCTTGCTACCTTTGCAAATTGTTTCAGGCAAGAAACCGGTGAAGTTGTTTGTGTCGAGTTGCAAAACAGTTAGTTCTGAAGAGTTTGCAACTCCTGGTGGGATCGTACCCGAGAGCTTGTTCTCGCGGAGGAACAACAATTCCAACTTGGTAAAGTTACCGAAAGAATTAGGAATCGAACCTGTAAGGTTGTTCTGACTTAACTCTAAATCAATCATGGATTCCATGCTGCCTAGCTCTGGGGGTATGACACCAGTTAATTGATTTAGGTAAAGATGAAGAACGGCTAAGTTCTTGAGATTTCCAAAGGAAGAAGGAATTGAACCGGTAAGGTTGTTCGAATAAAAGCTAAGGGTATGTAGACTGGCCATGTCACCGATCTCAGGCGGGATTTCTCCGGAAATATTGTTTTCAAACATGTTGAAAAGACTTAATTTCTTCAACTTTCTAAAAGTAGGAGGGATTTGGCCAGTGAGGTTGTTTCTATCAAGGCATAGCTCAACAAGGTTGGTTAAGTTTCCAATTTCGGACGGAACTGGACCAGAGAAATGGTTGAGAAAGAGGTACAAGTTAACCAAGTTGGATAGGTTTCCAATGGAAGAGGGTATTGGTCCAGACAAGAAATTGTTATACAAGGCGATTTCTTCAAGTGAAGTTAACAGACCGATCTCAGATGGAATCGACCCGTTTAACTTGTTTTCAGCAAGATGGAGAGTTTCTAGGTTTCTTAATTTGCCAAGCTCGGGTGGGATTTCTCCGGTTAATTGGTTTATGGAAAGATCTAAGTATCTGAGTTTAGAAAGGGATCCGAATTGAGGAGGAATGGTTCCAGAGAAACGGTTCATGCTAAGATCAATGTAAACTAGTTTTTGGAGCGAAGAAAACGGGAAATCTCGAAAAGTACCTTCAATGGCAGTCTCAGTAAGGTTTAACCTTATAACTCTCCCTTGTCTGTTGCAGGAAACACCATGCCACCTGGTGCAGAAGTGAGTATTGTCGACCCATGATGACAGCTTTGATAAGCTTGTCTGGTTCGTAAAAGTCGATTTCCATTTGAGAAGTGCGTTAGCTTCTGTGATAGTTGCAGAAGCTGCAATATAACAGCTCAAAATTGTGAATATGATTAAAAGAAAACGAAGATTATAAGGATTTTTCATCGCAAAACTCATTCTCACTTATGCTGTTGGTGTGTGGTAAAACTAATCCCAAGTTCTTGCTTTTTTATAATCTTCAAGTTCACTCTAGTGGTTGACTTGGGGTCGTCTCTTTGATAACGATGGTCTAACCCGTCTATGGGTTCAAATAACTTATTTTGGTCGTTTATTTTGGTGAATTTATGAAATTAGACATGGCAAAGTGCTTTTTGGTTTATTTCGTTGAACATTTCGTTTGTGAAACGCAAGTCATCATTGTTTTGTGGAAAATGATAGTAAATATATGGTCATTGAGATGTGCTTTTCTTATAAAAGACCAAAAGATAAAAAAACACTTGTATTCGTGACGACTGAGATTTGTTTGGTTATACTATTCATCAAAGACAAAAATTAGAGAGTAAAAGAATGAATGATGCTCACTTTTCTTCAAATTTCTTTCCCGTGCCTTATGTTTCACGGAATAAAAAAATTAGGTTTATCAACACTGTTTTTTTTTTTTTTTTTATGTTTCTCATTTAAATAAACAAATAAAATAAAAAGTTTCGCATTTATCCTCTTTTAATAATAAAAGTCTGTATTTTGTCACTTTCTATTTATTAAATTTCATTAACAAATATTTTGATGTAAAAGAATATTTTTGTGAAACAAACACAAAGCTATAAACTTATGAATTTAACCAAAAAAAGAAGAAGCTATTAACCTATACTTAATTTAAGACAAGCCAGTAAAATATTCCATCGTATTGGTTTGTGTTAATTAAGGAGAAAGAACTCAAAAGGCGTGTGTGAGAGAAAGAACTCCATACCTACACGAGAATATAACTGCTCTATACTCAAAAAATCTCTAAAATGGTTAGCTTCTTGCTCTCCCTTTCGAGCTGCCTATAAAGTAACTAAAAATTATATTTTTTTTATATCTGCTCAGTTTTGAACCAAAACGTGTGTAATATCCCAAAAATTCCAAAAAGAGATTTCTGAATGTTACTAAAATAATTAAATAATGTTATAAAATTTCAGAATACACAATGTCTGAAATCTCAGAAAATTCAAATTAATTCAGGAAATAAGAGAAGTTAAAATGTAGAAAAACTACCAACTCTTGCGGTATGACGAATTCAATACTCTAAACCTCAGCTAACCGCTACTACTGTTTAAAGCCATCTGCACAAGAGCTTATATGAGCAAAATATTATTTAGTGAGACTAAACCCGATAGACTCAATACTAGGGTTTAATCTCGCACATAAAAATGTTCATGTATTGGCCCTAACCTAAAACTGATATTTTTATTTTTTATCAACAAATATATATTAACTAAAACGATTCAATGATTCAAACCGGGGGTATAAAATTTACATGAATAATAAAATGTGGATAAAGTCTGGTACTCTGTGCCAATTTATCCGCTTTTGAATTTAAATTACGAGAAATAAAAAAAAGTGAAAAAGAACATACTTTTTATTCTCTCCAGATCTTCAAGGTGCATTGCGAAAGCAGGTCAATCGGTCGATGTAACCACCATCTTCACTAGCTTGGAAGAGTCTGTTGCAAATGCTACTTCTGCTTCTGTTTTGTTATAAGACTGGACATTTTCCAAATAAGCGTTTCTAATTCCGCGTGTAAAGGAGAAAGGCATCGACGAGTGTTACATGCCCCCATAATTGTTTCTTCCGCTTCTTCCTTAAAGCAAAACTAACCTAAACCAGAGAATTTATCCATCTTTTTCCATAAACCATCTATATAACAATGGTACCCTTAAACTCTGAATGATGTGAGTCTCGTGTAACTATAGTATCCTGAGAGTTTTTATTCAACTCACTATTTTGTATAACTTGTGCCGATTTCCAGACTAAAACTTCAGATTCTGCTAATTTTAAACTTTCTTTTGAGTTTCTATCAATATTCTGATATACCTTATTTTAAGAGCAAAACATATGTCAATAATATTTTAAAGACAATTGTTGGAAAACACATTTTTGTGTAGTGACTTAGTTCAGTTCAAGTCATGGGATTAACTTTTTTTTTCTTTTTGCTTTAGGCACATCATAGGCCGGTTCTGGAGAAAAGACTACATTCTACTTATGTTTTTCGAAATTTAAATAATGTAACTACATTACCAGATATAAATGCACTTAACAATGTAACCACATATATGAAAAAAAAACACTTACCGATAAGTGGTATGATGTCTCAAAAGTCAAGTTCACTGGCATGCACCAACAATTGTTTACTCTGTGGCAAAGATTAGGGCCATGTAACTTAACCAGTATAATAGTGTAGGCAAAAAAAAAAAAATGATATATATAATGGAAGGAGGAACTCTTTCTACCTAAACTTCTTTCTATTTCAATAAGTAACACCGGTGGCGAAACCATAACTTTATTTAACTAGGGTCAAAAGAATATATGAAATAAAGTAGTGCATAAACTCCAAAAAATAAATTACAATCATATTTTACAATCATTCATAAATTGAAACGTGTTTATCACTGTTTTATTTGTTACGTATTTAAATAACTTTTTTGATAAAAATAAATAAATAATCACTTAAAAACTGATTACTAATATGATTCCATAGTGCAATCTTCACAATCTTATTTCGGAAAGACATCTCTCGACAGTTATAATAACAACATGCAAAATCGTTTAATATAATAACTACACTAAAAATTAAAAATAGAAAGAAGTTTAGAGTTTAATTCACGTAATACTAAATTCTAAATTGAACAAAAATTTAGATTTAATCTATTCCACTTATGGTGAAATATATATAACAAATGAAAATATTACATGAAATCCATCAATATTTTATGATTTAGATTGTATTTGCTCATAAAACCCTATAATCGTTGAAACAATCTAAGGGTGAAAGAGACCAAGAGTTTAGAGTTGTTATTTTTCTCTAAGACTAAAAAATTACATAGTTAGATTTTTCTAATTGTTAATTTTGTGTTTTTGTTAATATTATTAATTTAATATCTAATAATTATAGATCATTCATAATATTTTTATTTGGTCACAAATTTACTATCTAAACATAAACCCAACTAAACAAAAGTGTAAGGTTAATTTTTTTTTTGTTAGACTAATTTATTAATGGAGTCAAACTTATTTTTTCAGTGGGATTTCTTAAAACGTAACATGAGAAAAAAAAAGTAGTTAGGTCAGGTGACCTCCTTTCACTATAATGTCTCCGTCCTGAATAACGTTATGTATGTCATGCAACTTAAGCAATTTCATATCTAACCTTTTTATATATACAATTTTTTTTTTGTTTATCTTCTATTAATTTCATATTTATCTAAACTTCTCTTAAAGCAAAACAAATTGAATAAATTTTATAAATTAAAAATAATAAAAAATAAATAAATTTGAAGTGTATTAATATCAAAAATATAACTTTTCTTCTTTTATTTTTTGTTTAGTATTGATTAATACTCATATTCTTTAATTCATCTAGAATTATTATTTTTTGTAATTTTTCATATGTTTATGTTAACTGTATGTCTAAATTTTAAATAAATTTTAAACCAAAATTTCTGAATTTTAGCATTATTGTATTAAAAAAAAAAATACAAAATCTAAATCTAAATTTAAAATATATCCGCATATTGCATGATATCTCTCATAGTATTATTATACAAATCTCAACATTTTTCTCATTTGGAGAGGCTCAAATTTTGAGAAAATTGCATTTTTAATCTTGAACGTGTCATATGGTAGCATTTTAAACCTCAAAAGACATTACACTAACATTTTAAATCTTCAAACTATTTTTACTAACATTTTAAATCTTGAAACTACCTCCTACGTTTTTCCGCCATAAAATTCATTACAATATATTTACCAGAAAACTAATATAATTTCTGACGGTAATTTAATAAAACATTATTATGGTAATCCGATGGATTTTCGAGAAAATAGTTTTGTTGGAATTCTAGAAAAATAAACAGTTATATAAATATACATATTTTCCAACGGATTCCCTATGGTTACTCAAAAATCTGTGGAAAATTATCTTACGGATTACTGACATAACTTTTTTTTGTCAAAATTCCATCGGATTAAGATCCCATCAAAATTTTGTCACTGCAAAAAAATGTTACCAGAAAATTGACAGAATTTCCGATGGGATCTTAGTCCGACAGATTTTCGACATAATAGATCCATCGATAATTCGTCAAATAATTTTTGACAGATTTTCGAGTAACCATCAGAAATCTGTTGAAAAATGTGTATATTGCTATAACCATTTGAATATTCAAAATTCTGACAAAAGTATTTGGTCTGAAATCCATCGGGTTACCGTCAAAATAATGTCGGATTACTATTAGAAATTCCATTAGTTTTCTAGTAAATATTTTGTAATGAATTTTGTGGCAGAAAAACATGGGAGTTAGTTTCAAGATTTAAAGTGTTAGTAAAAATAGTTTAAAAATTTAAAATGTTAGTAAAAAAAGTTTGAAAGTTTAAAGTGGTAGCATATAACATTTTCAAAGTTAAAAACGCAACACTGATCTTCGTAGGCTTCCGTATGTTTCTTTCTTACAAGTAAAAATATTTGCGAACTTGATCTTCAATTTCCGAAGCCACATATCGTTTTCATCCACAACAATTTGAAACTAAGTTCTCAAATATTTTTACTTGTAAGAAACGACGATCATGGAAAACCAAGAAACACTATCATAGAACATAGTTTAGAGTATAGGTCACATTTAAAAACGCAAAACCAAGCATTATATCTGAAACTTCTTTGAACTGCACTAGTAAACAAAAATTATTATATACATAAATATATTTCCTGGCCACTTTCACACTCTTCAAGAGCTTCCTTCTAATCTCCGGCTCAGATTCCTGCAAAAGATTACCGGAAATACTTCTCTCCATTTATAGAATCTGAGTTGTTTTTAATTTGCAGTTTTCATTTGCCGAGGTAGTAGGTAAATGTTCTTGGGCATATAGAGAGAATGATGAGTGCTCCTACCATACGCACTAATATCCACACAACGATGTAGTCATTCTTCTTTGATTTCTTGAACCAACTTGGAGTGATAGGGCATGGTTTCAACCTTTGTTTAGAAGTATTATTTTTACATAAGCCTCGGTTTCCCTCTAAGGCATCTGCGGTTGCGTTTTGAAACGCTGGGATATCAGGAAGCGGACCCTAGAGGCTCGAGGTTATTGTATGATATATCAATGTATGTCAGCCCTTTCATGTCCTTGAGTTTTTTTGGAATGACACCTGAGAGATTGTTGTGAGAGGTCGAGTTTCTCGAGGCTTGGCAAAGAGCTCTGTGATGGGATTTCTCCGTCGAGCTGGTTGTGGCTAAGATCAAGAACAGATAATTGAGTCAGCTTTGAAAGTATGGGACTGTGTCCATCGAACTTGTTTCTGCTCAGGTTCAGCTCATAACGCTTGTAAAAAGAGTCGAAGGTTTCCGGGATCTTGGAGCTGAATCTGTTTGAGGATAAATCAAGAGATTCAAGATTGGTTGAGGAACTTACTGTTGCCGGAACTCTTCCAGATAACTGATTCCCATTCAGTCGTTGCCTCGACAAACCCTTGAGATTTCCCATTGCTTCTGGAAATTCACCAGTGAGATTAGTGGTAGATAGATCCAGCTCACCCAATTGGGCCATGTTCCAAATCTCGGTGGGATAGCACCAGCGATGTTGTTGTTTGACATGATCAAGGACCCTAGCTTTCGAATCTTTTCCCAGTTGCTTGAAATCTCACCGTGGAAGTTGTTGTGGCTGAGATCAATAAGTTCAAGATTTGGGTAAAACCCAAAAGCTTCAGATATATCTCCGATGGATCCATTTGCCAGCGAAGAAAGCTCTCATCAGGCTATTGCAATCTCTCAAGCTTTTTGGGATAGGTCCTTCGAGATGATTGTCAATTAGTGAGAGATTCTGAAGCTTGCCTCCTTTGCAAATGGTTTCAGGCAAGAAACCAGTGAAGTTGTTTTTGTCGAGTTGCAAGACAGTTAGCTCTTGAGAGTTGGTTGCAGATGCAGATTCTGGATCAGCTGGCTGTCTAGATCAAGAGGCTGCATCAGATCACATCAGGACGTTTTAAGCTGACATGGAAACGGGAACTGACGTGGCATATTTGAAGTGGATGATGTGGCAAACTCAAGGAAGGTGTGGACTTACTTGAAGCTGAATATTTTGGATGGATGCAAGAAATACTCGAAGATATTCTCTGCACCCATTTAAAGAAATGATAAACTTGAGGAGCAAATTTATTCCTTAGGAGATTCGGTGGGGATCTCTGACCCTAGGTAGTTAGGGTTTTGATATATATAGTCTAGAGGCGTCATAGGAGTTGGCTAACAGTTTAGAACTATTTTGTATGATTGTAAACTTTGAAGCTAAAGAATAAAGCTTAGAAGGTGTGTGTTCCCTGATTCGGTTTTACATCTCTGAGTGGGTAGATTCAAAACCGGAGTTAGGTTTATTACTTTACTGTGAGATCTTCGAGCGGGTAGATTCATAGGAAAGTAAGTGTTCTTCAAAGCTGAACAGAAAACAGTAGGCTGAGAAGGTGTTGGGTTGTGGTTTGACTTTGATATCATTGAGAGGATTGATTCAAAGGAGAGTTTAGCCTAGGATTTGTTTTAGTCGGAGAAAAGTCTATTAGGAGAATATATTGTGTAAGTCCGAAACATATAGATCTTTGTGTAAAGATTATACTGTTAATAAAACAAGTTAAAATGTTGGCTTTGCGCGTTCCAAGCATATATCTGTGTGTTTCTAGTCTCTATACCTTTACACTGGTGGGATCGGACCAGAGAGCTTGTTTTCACAGAGATACAACCATTCAAACTTGGTAAAGTTACCAAAAGAATCACGAACAGAACCAGTAAGTTTGTTCTTACTTAACTCTAAATCAATCACGGATTCTATGTTGCCTAACTCTGGGGGTATGAGACCAGATAGTTGATTTAGGTAAAGATGAAGAGTGTTCAAGCTCATGAGATTTCCTAAGGAAGAAGGAATTGAACCGGTAAGGTTATTTGTATGAACACTAAGGTAATCTAGACAGACCATAACACTGATCCCATGCGGAATTTCGCCGGAAAGATTGTTTTCAAACAAGTTGAGAAAAGTTAGTTTCTTCAACTTTATAAAAGTAGGCGGGATGAGGCCAGTGAGGTTGTTTCTATCAAGTCATAGCTCAACAAGGTTAGTTAAGTTTCAAATCTAGGGCGGAAGTGAACCACAGAGAGAGTTGGAAAAGAGGTATAAGTTAACCAAGTTTGTTAGATTTCCAATGGAAGAGGGTATTGGTTCCGGAAAAGTAATTAGTATACAAGGCGAGTTCTTGAAGTGAAGTTAACAGACCGATCTCTGATGGAATCAACCCATTTAACTTGTTTTCGACAAGATGGAGAGTTTCTAGGTTTCTTAATTTGCCAAGTTCGGGTGGGATTTCTCCGGTTAATTGGTCTATGGAAAGGTCAAAGTGGATGAGTTTAGAAAGGGATCCGAATCGAGGAGGGATGGTTCCAGAGAAACGGTTCATGCTAAGATCGACGTAAGCGAGATTCGGGGAGAGAAGAAAACGGGAAATCTTGAAAAGTACCTTCAGTGCAAGTGGCTGTAAGGTTTAACCATATAATGCTCCCTTCTTGGTTGCAGGAAATACCATACCACCTAGTGCAGAAGCTAGTATTGTCCACCCACGACAACAGGTTTGATGAACTTTTCTGGTTGGTAAAAGTTGATATCCATTTGAGAAGAGCGTTAGCTTCTGAGATAGTTGCCGAAGCTGCTATAGAACAGCTCAAAGTTGTGAATATGATTAAAAGAAAACGAAGATTATAAGGATTTTTCTTGGCAAAACTCATTCACACGTAGTTATGCTCTTGGTGTGTGTGTGAGAAAGCTATCTCAACTTCTTGCTTTTCTATAGTCTTCACTTAGTGATTCACTTTGGGTCGTCTCCTTGATAGTGAAGGTCTAACCTGTCAATGGGTTCGAATAATATTTTTGGCTGTTTATACTGGGAAATTACGAAATTAGACAGAGAAAAATGGGTTCGAAAATGCTATCATACTTGTAAATATCTGGTCAAGGTCTCTGGCTATTGAGATGTGTTTTATTATAAAAGACCAAAACAGCAAAAAAAAAAAATTGTCTAATTGTCAATTGAGGATAAGTATTTATTATTTCAGAGAATAAGACGATGGCGATAATTAAAGGAAAGTTTGTCAATTCCGGCCTGTACTATAGCTATATCAATTAACCGGTTAAATTTATATATGAACTATACCCCAATGTATATACATGTCTTGATTATTATATATTTTGAATTCGATACATAAACGTATGAACTTGTGCTATTTTATACATATTGACTAACAGTTTAACTCGACGTTAACTCTTGATGACGTGGCATCTACGAAATTGAAAACAAAAAAAAATTGTATAGTTAATAAGACTTGAACCCATAACCTTTAATATGAAAATCACTCTCAATACTAGTTGGGCTGTGACAATTATTATGTAATCATAAACATACCAATATATATGCCTTTCCGATGAAGAGGAAAGAATTCGACAGCCGACGTTAGGGTTTTGAAGAGGAATCTTAATATATGGCCAGTCCTTTGTAAAATTATCAAAATCTATGCTTATTTAATTGCTACACATTCAGAATTAATCGGTCTTAAAGTACTAGATTAAACTGAACTGGGTCAAGTAACTACATATGTAATCAAACTAAATCAAAATCGAATGGTCGTTTGGACAATTATGGTTGATGAAGAAGACAAAACTATTTGGTGAAGCAATATTTTAAGCTATATATATTTGTATGTTTATGATTTACATAATAATTGTTACAGCCCAACTGGTATAAAGAGTAATTTTATACCTAAAGGTTATCGGTTTGAGTCTTAGTAATTACACAAAAATTTTCGTTTTTAATTTCGTGGATGTCACATCATTGAGGCATGTTATCAAGAGTTAACGTTGAGTTAACACTGTTAGTCAATATATAAAATAGCACAAGTTCATAAGTTTATGTATTGAATTAATTTTTTTTAATAATTAAGGCATGTGTACTGAAGTATTATTCATATATTAGTTTAATACATGGCCATAATACATGCTATAATTGGCCAACTTTCCACAATTACACGAGGATATGTAAGTTCAAAGACCAAGTAAGTACTATCTAGTGTTTTTGTTTTAAGTATAAGTTAATTTTGTTCATTTTTAGCCTTTTATGTAACTATTACTCTGTTTGTTCATTATTGATTATACTAGATTAATACCCTTGTTATGCAGCGGAATATTTTTTTATAAATATAAATACTTTCAATACTATCGAATGTTATTTTGTGTTATCTTCATATAGTATAGTGTTGTTTAAATATTTTTTAAAGTTTAGAACCTTCATACAAATTGATGTTTTTGTTATAAAATCATTAGATGAATGTCTATTATAGACCCATTTTTTAAAATAATCTAGTTTGTTCTCCAATTTTTTCCTTCTCTCCAAGTATTGTATCTTATATATATTCTTTATTATTCATGGATAAGACACAATTTTCTTTTCTATTTTTTTTTTAACACGTTATCATCACGAATCAAATCATCTGACTAAAAAAAATCATAGCCGCCTAAAAAACAAAAGCCTAACCACCTAAAAAAAAAAAAAGTCCTAGCCGCATAAACCTTGGCCGCCTGAGATCCGCCGTTTCGATTTGGATCTCTCTATTTTCGTTTCCAAGAGATAAGTTTACCTCATGATTAAAACCATATGCTTTTGTTGCTATTGGCTAAATTTATTTAATTTGTTGATATTATTCTTCACGATCTAGCTGGTTTATATTGTGAAATTTTTAATGCTTGATTATTATAATGTTTGGTTGAATAAAAGTGAATTCTCTATTTTTGAGAAGTGAACAAATCGATTTTATTGGTGGCATTATAGATGAATTTGAAATTAAATTAAAAGATTATTCTTCTTCTTACTTTACGATTTGTTTGATCTATCACGTACAATCGTCTTGTTCTTAAAACATGTTTTAATCTGACCATCATTGACTTGATTATTCCTTTGTTTTAATTGCTTTGTTATTTGGTTTGATGAATCGCTGGTTTAAGTCAGTCTAATAAATTGGTGATCATGGCCACATGTTTTATTTTTATTTCTGATTGATTCATATTTTATCCATTCATAATTATTGTTCGTTGGTTTGGTATTACATGTGTGATGTGCATGTTTATTAGTTTTTAGATTAATTATTAGTTATAATTGATTTAAAGAAACCACAAAATTTTATGTTAAATCGTATTTGGTTATTGACTAAAAACGTTTCATGCTATTTTGAAATGAAGGGTTTAATATAAGAGAATGGGGAAAGCAAATTCTAAACCATGAATCTATAATTGATGCTGTCTCCGTTCTCCGACGACGTCTCCGACATGATATGATTTTCATCAAACTAAGGGTCATCACTTATTTATTAATTATTAAATTGATAAGCACCGATCAGTCCTCTTTAAATATACATATATGAATCAATAATTTAATTTATCAATAACTGCTAGTAGAATTTCTAATCCATAGCTATGTTGGTTTGATATAGAATAGAACAACTTTAAAATGGATACACTATTTTAAATAAGTGATGTAACTCTTCTAGTATTGTTGTACGTAAATCGTTGCTTTATTGTTTGGTTTGATTAATTCTCTATAACCAAAGATATATTTAAATGATCGAAAACTCTATTATTTTATAGTAAATTGTTGATTCTTTATGTCTAAATACCTCTGTATTTTAAAATGAAGTTGTGATAGGAAATAATTGGTCATATTTAATGAGATATTTCTGCCAAAAATATTTGGCCGGCGCGTCTTCATTTTCAGACATCGTCGCTATCCCAACCAGTTCAGTCATCAAGTGATGTGGTGCCACTTCCATTTCCGTCAATGGTGATCCATCTCAATAACCAATCGAGATAAGTATATTGCATGTTTAAGTTTATTCATGCGTATAAACTGACAAAACATGCATCTAGATATTTCTACCATTGTCACATGCATAATTATGATTGGCTATACTCTTATTTAAAATTCCATTTTGAATAATGAGTTGATTTATCCTTTAATGGTTATGTGACGTAGACTTAGAACTAAGTCTAGATTCATAAAGCTTTATTTTTGTAAATAATTTGAAGCCTTGTCACTTTCATGAATCGTTGGTTTATTATTTAAACTGGTGAATTATTTTGATTAATTGATTGAGAATCTAGTTTATTGACATGGTAGTGAACTTATGAATGATGATATTGATTGAGTTATTCTAAATTTTGTATTTTGATGTTGATTTATTTTTCTTGAAAAGAAATAAATGGTGGAGATTTATGTTTGGAAAAGAGTACAACTAATCACACTATTATAAAAAAGATTTCATTCTCATTTGAAAATTAAAGAGGCTAGTGTGAATACTCTCTCGGGTAGTGCAAATATAAATAAAGATTTAAAATGAGCATATATGTTATTGCCTATGGGAATGTAAATTAAAATTGTTGATGAATTATAACGAGATATAATATGTTAGATTCCCCTATGTCTCAGAAAAATCTATTGGATTTTAAAGATGTCCATATAAATGGATATCATATTGAGGCTGTGAGCGAAGAAAATGATTAATATCTTCAGATGATAAATATTATCAAAGGCTCTAAAAATTATTGTGGAAAGACTACCTGCATTCTCCATTTGATTGTACTATACTAATATTAGTACAAATGAAACAAATGTTAAAGTAAACTAGAAGTTTACTTAGAACTTCAATGATTGGCACGACCGGTTAGACCATTTCGGTTCGATGATGATGCGAAAACTAATCATGAATTCATATGAAATTTTATTAAAGAACAAAATGCTTTTTTCTTATGATATTATATGTGCTGCCTGCTCAGAAGGCAAACTATCACCAGCCAAAATAAACTCTGGGTTGATTAATTTTTCAAGACAAAATACAAAGAAAATTTGTGGATTGATCACCCACTTAATATCTTTGTTATTGACTCGCAACATGGTGTTTGTGAGGCTACTTGGTTAATTGATAATTCTGGTGAATTCCATTGGAATAAGTGTTAAACATCTTGTAGTTCAGGTTCATACACAAGATATTACATGCAGTAGCATTGATTTGCATCATGCCAATGAATATTATAAGATCTCCCCAAAACAATTAGTTTTTGGTCAGAAACCAGATATTTCTAATATTAAAGTTTTGAATATAATATACATAAGTTGCTCCACCAAAGCAATTTAAGACGTGACCTCAAATGAGTTTGGGAAACTATGTTGGATATAAAACTCCCTTGAAGAGGAGAGTGTTATGCAAGTGAGTTAGTAATTCCAACATAAGGGTGAGAAGATAAACAACATGAAAAGAAATAGATTGAAAGGAGTTCTCATCGATCCTCGTCATAATAACGAATGTGAACTAAAAGTTCAAAAAATAAATAATTTACAAAGTTTAGCGTATCGATTGCTAGACACTTACTGACCTGAATCTAGTGATAAAGTCAGATATTCCAGTTGTGCTCCAATTAAAATTGATGTCCTAGAAGGACTGTATCAATTGCAAATAAGTCTAAAATCGCATAAAGCGTGAGCGACCTATTGGTTCCAAAGATAAAAATCTCAGAAATTAAAAAAGGAGTAGATATTAGAAATGGTAGGACCGAGGTAGCAAATAATTGTGAATGATCTCGAGAAGAGACATTAGACATGATAAAGAAAGGAATCCAAGTACTTGGTAGTGATAAAAGATTTTAACTAGTTGAGTCATGTCTAGAATAACATGGAACCAAAAAAGCAAATCAACGTTAATACTATTTGTGCATGCAATGTTGCAGTTGATGTAAAGATGAAAATCGAGGATCATAAACCGCGGTATAAAAGTTTATGAAAAGTGTACACAAAGTGATGATTAACCAAAGTGAATGGAAATAATCTCTTGGAGAGATAAGTATGTAGACTAGTAGTCCATACACATGAATGTGTAAAATTAGTAGAACAAGAAGAACAATAATTGTGTTATTATAAGAGATATATAAAGGTTCTGAGAAAAACCTAGAAATCTCCACTGGTGGATGCAACCATGTTTAAGTTCCTAAATAGTCTAGCAGTAAGAGTTATATCTTATTTAGTCCCAAGATTTAAACTGTTAGAAGCAGCCCTAAAAGGATTTAAATTGCTAGAAGAAGCCCTAAAGGTATTTAAATTGCTAGAAGCAATTCAGAAAGATTTGAACTGCTAGAAGCAGCCATAAGGGTTTAAGATGCTAAAAGAAGTTCGAAAAGGTTCAGTTACCAGAATGGTACTGTGCAATATATATTATATAAAGCATAAGAGTGTATGTGCAATTATTAGAACTCCTGGAGAGAGTTTATATTCATTAGAATATTTAAAGAAAGAAAATAAGATGAAAATACTCTTCTAGAAAATGCAAAATGAGATTTTGCATGGGTTGTATATGAATATGAGTCTTCATGACAATTGTAAATATTTTATCTCGTGATACCGAAATTTGCACGAACCGTATTTTTCACGAATCAGATTATGCTGGTATTGTATAAACAAAATTCTGTAAGAATTCTATATTTTATCTAGATCTGATTATAGCTGAATCTTGTACAGTTCTCAGCATGCAGAACTTTTGCACTGAGAAAATGAAATCAGAATCTCGTTTGCTACCCCAAGTAGGGATGTCCAAAAATTCTTTATTATCGGTCCTTAAGTGGGATTCAATTCGAGATAGGCATGTAAAAGCTATAATCTCGAGGGGGAGTGTTAGAATCCCACATTGGTTATATAAAGGGACTAGCACAAGTATATAAGAGATATGAAAAAATCCACTCTTGTAAATTGGTTTGTGTTGGAAGCCCATATGACTTAACATGGATCAGTAGTTTAAACATCAGCGAAACTCTTGACGAGTTGTTGCAAGTAGTATTATGAGAATAATATGAGATAAAGAACCTTGAACAGATATAGTTATCTTTTGGTATCTTAATTAGAACATCTAGTAAATATAGATGTTATCTCAGAGATCCTTGTAGGATTTTACATAATAGATGTTCGCATATGTTTGGTATGGATGTACCATACTTAAACTGCTACTTAAGCAATTTATTAATCTCTTTCATAATTGAAAGATGAGATTTTATGTTAAAAGGGAAAGCAAAATAGTAACTCTTACAATAAGAGGATAAATGTATGGAAGACAATATGTAAAAGAATTTTTTTTTAATAGTCTTTATTAGACACTAATGAGATCGCCAGTAGTGAAAATGATGATGATTCATATGAGTCATCTACGAGACATGAACTGCAGAAGAACAACAATGTACATGGAATGAAGATTCGTTCAAGTGAAGATTTTACAAGCTTATTTATCAAGACGCTCCAAATTGCCACTTTCAAGATATTAGTTCACCAAGATTGGATCGCGACATCTCAAAGATCAGTGATGTATTCATGAGGGAGAGTAAATGCGCGCTGCACTCTTTTTCTCTTAACCATGGTTTTTTCACTGGGTTTTCCTAATAAGGTTTTTAATGAGGCATCATTCATCTTATGCGCATTAGGAATATTTTTACTATAATGACATCCAAGGGGGAGTGTTATAAACCCATTAGATGGATGCCCATTATAGGCCCATCTTCTAGAATAGTCTAGCTTATTCCCCAAATTCTTCTTCTTCTCCAAATATTGTATCCTATATATATTCTCTATTATTCATGGAACAAGACACACAATTCTCTCTTCTCTTTCTTATCTTTAACAGTTTTGTATTAGTTTGAATTTTTTGTGGCTTTTGTAATAGTGAGTTTGTATTTGGGTTTTCTTTTTTGTCTTTGTTTTATTAGCTTTAGTTTATTAGTGTTTTCATTTTTGAAGATGTTAATTTCACTATGTTAGCTTTGTATTTGTTGAGATTATTTTTAAAATATGATAAATATAAAAATAATGAAATTTAAGATATTTGAATTGGTAATTTGCTTATTCAATTATATATGCACATTTAAGTATGATTAATAATGGCAATGGTAGTTTATATTAAGCTTTTTTTGGTATAATTTTTTCTAGGAGGTTTAGTTTTGTTTCATTAGCCATTTTTATATAACTTAAATTTAAGATATTACAAAGAAATTTTAATTTTCTAAATTTTATTATTATTTATTATTATTATTATTATTATTATTATTTATTTTTTATTATTATTATTATTATTATTATGATTATTATTATTATTATTATTATTATTATCATTATTATTATTATTATTATTATAATTTTTAGGTCTAATATCTCATATAGTTTGTGCATACAAATACATATTTATTATCCATATACGAGGTTTGAGGGTGAAGAAACCATTAAAACTTACAATTTTCAGCCAAATAAACCTTATAAAAGTACCAAATAATACCCTATTTAAATATTATGGATACAAATACATTATAAACTCTATAAAAAAGTTTTTAAAAATTTAAGTAATATAGCAAAATAACTTTAGTGGATATTGTATGGACAAAAATCTCCTACTTTGCATCAACAACATGAAATATAGTAGAAAAATTTAGACCACAAAATAAGTTTTACAGCCACATTTTTTGTTTATTTTTTACAATAAGTGTAAATTTTCCACGATAATCATGTTCTCTTCTCATTCGTCTTCTTATTCTTCACCTATTGTTATCTCAATAATTTCCATTAGTCATGCTTTTTTATTCGTATCTAACATATCACATCATTTTTTTACCATATTTTTTGTTTATTTTTCATTCATGAGGAGATATTCATTAAAAATTAATTTCTATAAATTTCATTCATGAGGAAATATTATAAAAGTTGATAATCATGGATATGCATTATTGAACAAACTCTACATCTTCAAAATAATTTGGGGATACCATAATCAAACACCCCTCCCCCACATCTGAAAACCATAATTCTCAAATCTCTTACTGAGAATTCAAAAATCTTCTTTAAAAAAATTCATATTAAAGAAAATCTAAACTCTTGACTCTTAATCCAGCAAAAAAGAAATAGCTTAAGAAAACATAAAGCCAATACTAATCAACGACATGAGACTCGATTAGATCGGTTAAAAATAGCTAATCAACACATGTAATTTAATTCGTGTTAAAATAAATATTATATTGTATGTATAACTAAAATAATTGATTTGTTTAGAAAGCTTTTTTTTTTAAACTTATTTATGGTAAAAATATATATTATATAATGTGCATAAATAAAATGATATGAATATTTTTTTAAAAATTTATTCATGATAAAAAATAAATATTATAATTTTTATCTTATGTATATAATTAAAATGATTTGATTGGTTACATAGTTTTTCATTACTTGATGTAGCATCAAAAATCTGATGCGTTTACTTAGGTGTATTAATAAAATAATTTGATTGGATTATAAATTTTTTTCATTTATTGACATGTCAAACTCACAATGAAAAAAAAAATTAATGTGTCATATCAAGAGAGACACACTGCTTTATTATAGTGTTGATTTCTACAATTTTCATACATATTAAAAAAACATTAAAAACTGATTATAAATATATTATTTTGTGTGATTAACAATGTTCAATAACTCTAAACCAATAATGTTCACTTATTTTTTTAACTTTACAATCCATGATCAGTGAAAATAAAAACTATATGGAAAACCTAAAAAATGTACATTTTTGAAACAATTTTGTTTCCTAAAAATATGATCGGTTTAGAAATAGATGGAGTATTTGATTATGAGTAAAATCATGATCACTTAAAAATATAAATTAAGTTAGATTTTTCTTCGTCACCATTATTTTACTAATTAAACTAAAAAATCTAACAGTAAAGTACAAATATATTATCTGATGCAACAACTATAATAATATAGTATATTATAAATATTAGTTATAGTTATATTTTATTATATTGATTAAAAAGTATAACCGAGAAGTAAATGAATCCAAAGAGTCGCTTAATGATCATCAAAGATTCATCATCATGTTCATGCAATTGAAATATATTATAATAGATTTAAGTTTTAACCTGACAAATGAAAGCGTAAGTGCACAGTAAAGTACACGGTAAATCTACAAGAAACAATTGTCACAATAAAAACTTCCGAGAGCAGTTTAGAGCTAGAATGATAGAATTGGTTTTTTTTTGTTGTTTTTTATTCCAGATTTGCAGGATAAAACTAACAAAGAAATTAGACGATTGTAGATTATAAGATTTAACACATTGGGTCATAGGGTATTTCAGAGATTTGGTGATATGATGAATTCAAAAAATCAAGAGTTAATATTTAATAACCGTTCTCGAACATGAAACACAATGATTAGACTAATCCTCTACCAAGGCATTAGCCACTAAAAAAGAAAACACAATTGTTAAACTCTCATTTGAAACTATGGATTCAAATTCACATGACCATGTTCATTAAGTTCACAACACTTTCTAACATCAACTTGAGGGGGATATACATATTATATATATAGAGTCGGTGTTGAATCCAAGGATTCAGTGGAGGTATTTACGTAAAAGAGTATTTATTGATCTGAGTAAAAGAATGTGTTTACAAAAGTTTTTAAAGAAAGAAAAGTAGAGAGAAAAAGCTGTGATGCTTATGCGAAAGTCGCTCCGAGAAAGCTTGTGGATAGAGAGATAAGTCGAGGTATTGATTACTCGGCTACAAGGAGAGGGTAGTCTCCCGTTTGACCGATTTCTCTGCCAGATTGAAACATGAATTACAAAGAACTGAAATGGTGAATAAGAAAGATTTCTGAAAGCTACTTTACGTGTGAAGGAACCCTGCTATTTATAGGGGTTTAGAGTCGGCGACAAAGCCCAATGGGCCTTTGTTTGGACTCCTTTTCCAGCTAGGAATGCGTCTCCTCCCTGGTTCACTTGACGAGCTTGGTCCATCTAAGCCGTTTTATTTAGGCGAGATTGACCTAACAAAAGTTGGTTTTGCCAGGCTTTCTTCTCGGGTCAAACTAAGTCGGGACAGCTCTTGACGGGGTGCTAAACGCGATACCAACAGTTAGTCCTCCCTAGTTCATTAAGGCATTTAATAAAGTAAGAAAAAGGGTTCGAGATGACTTAGATCGACTTGTCTTAATCTGTATATCGACTAGCGGAACATGATCGGGTCGGCTTATGCTGCGACAAGGTTGGCTTATGACGCGACATTTAAACCAGCTTATAGAGTGACTAGGTCGGCTTACCATGCATAGAGAAGTTCGACACATTATCTTGTAGAGGTCGACTCTATATACGGCGAAGCTTTCAGATAAATTTTTGTAGATCTTGGTAGGAGCAGTTTTGGAAGAAAAAGAAGGGTTTCATAGGTTTGTAGACTGGAAGCCGAAACGTCGCATTCTCCTTATATAAGAATGGTCGTTGTTGCTCATTTCTAACCTTCTCATCCAAAATCCCAAGGTAATCTCTCTCAAACTTGCTTTTTGATTTATATATTTAACCGTCACCTCATCGTAATAGATTTCTTAACTCCACCGTAATTTAGATTATTTCCCGGTGTGATCTTCAACTTAATTTGTGTTTTCCGATCTATCTTCAAACTCTCCGGTAGATCTTCATACATCCCCTTAGATCTTCATTCTTCTTTTTAGATCGACCTTTGCTCCTTAATCTTAGATTTGCTAATGCGCTTGATTCCCGCTTTGCCTATTACAAGCAAGTTCCTAAAAGCAAGAATTCTGATGCCGAGTTCTTCATCCAGTTCTTCAGGCCAACCACTAAAGACGATACCAACCTGCCAGAAGTGCAATTTTCATCCGAAATTAAGGGATGAGGACATTGATCTTCCAGGATCTCCACGAATTAGTTATCCTCTGCTAACTGATGATGAGGCAAGCTATATGATTCGGGGTCTTGAGGAAGAAATCCTAGGTAGTGACAACGAGATGACTGGTAATGAATACAGTGAGGCCTCCACAAACGAACAAGAAGAGGATATCAAGGTCAAAGAAGCAGAAATCGAGGGAACGTCGAACACCAAAAGGCAACGGGACAGAGGCAAAGGGGTCCGTGTAGAAAAGCAGAAGTAAGGGGGCAGAGTATTTTCATTGCAACAATAACTGTGACATATATCCGAGCTGGACCACGCCCGAATCATTTAGGATAATGAGGGAGTACTATAATATGTCAGACGACGTCCTGATCGTGATCATGACTATTGGAAAACTGAAACAAGATATTTTGTGGGGGTCAGAGGTTTCAATTCCTCAATCAATGTAGTACTTGAGGTGTCAATCCATAATGGGTGATATAAAAAATCAGGATGTGATCTAACAATCTTAATCCAAGCCAAGCATAGTAAAAAGATGGTTTATCTAACAGCCTAAGTGAAAACAAATCCACTCGATCAGAAGGATCGAGTAGCAAGGTCGAGTAAACTAAAGAACAACGCACTCGATCAGATGGGTCGAGTACACGGATCGAGTAAGCGACTAAACAAAAATAAACCAGATAAACAGGATTGTAAAAGCAGATTATAACTAATAGGGATCGAAGAGATGAGATTATTGACCAATGAATGCTGGTAAACCTTTCTGATGTTTATCAAGCAATAACCACAAATCATTTTGGGCTAATTGAAACACATATTTTCTCAGTGATAAATATGCATGGAGGGTTTCAATTCCTCATTGTTGTTGTAATACATGAGGTGTCAATCCATAATAGGGTTAGTGCAAGTAATCACAATGTATCAATGCATAATAAGTTAAGCCAAATCAGAGATGATATTTGAAACTAACAACCTAATGATTGTAAAAGCAAATACCTAATAATTAAAGCAATGAACACTTGAGATGTCAATTCAAATGAACAAAGAGTAAACAAACAAAGCAGGGAAACAAAAGTAGAAAGCCACCCGTTCGATACGGTCGAGTGGTGTGGTTGAGTCGGATTGTAAAGTCACAGAATCACTAAATAGAATGAGTAACTAAGCATTTAATGCAAGAATAAAGAGATAGGGATCATAGGGATGAATCAATTGACTAAGGGATCACTTTCATAACCTGGGTACTTAACAAACACAACCTATTTTTAGGCTAATCCTTTGACGATAAATGTATGAACCGATCAAACCCACTATCGTGGTGAATGACCTCGAATCCAATGGCTCAACATACCCGATTCTGCTAGAGTCAAGCCATTGGACAAGCATTAAAAACCCATCTACCTAAGCCAACATAATTTCCTAACAATAGCTTTGAATATCATGGATTCTAAATGCCATTGAAGCACTCTCCACTAGCTAGTGTAACTAAGTCTCTGGAAAGAGTTGATTAAACAACCTCAAAGCACTATCGTGAAGAGATCATTTAGGATCATATTCAAGTTGATCAGAAATGAATAAGCATTAAGCATTCTCACCCAAAAAGGATTTAAAGCATTTAAGAACTTTAAAACTACCAGATTAATCAAGATCCACCATAATCTAATCCATCCCTAATAACCCTAAGGTTAACTACTCACTAAGCATAATCATAACTAAATTTGCAAACCCAGAAAGTTCTAAACCTGACATATGAGATATATCAGATTGAGATAAGAAGGTTTGCTGAAGAAAATAAATGAAAGTACTGATTGATTAAAAAGATATAAGGTTTACAAATATCTAAAATGAAGAACAAGAGAGAGAGTAATTTATGAGGCAGAGAGAGATAATTTCAGGTCTAAAAACAACCACACCCTTTGTTAGGGTTAACACATGTGCTTTTATACTAAAAATAAGGTTAAGGATAAGACAAAATAGCTATCCTACTAATCCGGCAATACCACTCGACCATAGTGATCGAGTAGCTTCCATCTTCCTTCAATCTCCTTCTTGAGCTGATCCGAAACTCCTATCCAGCTCCTCAATGATCAAAAGCTTCATTAGCATCCATGTTTACCTGTAAACAACCCACAATATGCAATATATATACAATGCTCATGCAAAGGACCCTAAAACTCAAAGGGAGTGAAATATGCATATAATGGTATAAACAGGGAATGAATATGCACTAATATGATGATATTGTATGCTTAAAACATATAAAATGCAGTGTTATCAACTCCCCCAAACTTATCCTTTGCTTGCCCTCAAGCAAATAAAAGACTGATTGGAGAAGTAGTTTGAAAATGGGGATTCATAACCAATGCCAAATAACTAAACCTCTAACCTCAATGTCATGGTTAACAGTTCTAGAATGCTTATGCAGATGATCCATACATAAAAACTTTATCCATGTTCATCACAAAAGATTCAAAATTCATCCTAAGCCGCAACAAGCATTCAAAGAACTCTATCCCTTTAACATTCATCAAACGAGAACAGTAGATCAAATTAAACACTGATTAAGAACTCATATGGTTTTGAGGGACAGGTTTTAAGAGACTAAAATGGTCTCTTTTTCCTCCGGTTTTTAGCGCATTAGTAACAAGGATCTCTCAATGAATGAATTGAATTTTGGGAGAATGCTAAAGGTTAAAACCAACTGATGCATACAGGAGCAGAATCTCATTTACCCAAGAACACACAACTGATTTTACCTAAATCTATACTTAGAAATATATCCTAGTTTTTCAACCTTTCTTTTTCTTTTCTCTCAAGGCATACATTGTTTTATCTCAACTTAGGATTATTTCTCTCTTTTTATTTTCTAAGGAAAGAATCTTTACTCTTTTAAACTCTTCTAGTGGATCTGGGAAAATTCTTTTTCTGGGCTAAGGCACCTACTCGACCACTTGGTCGAGCTGTGTGATCGAGTCACATCTTTTCACTTTCTTATCTTTTATTTTTATATTTCCTGAGCCTATCTTCATAATATAATCATCCAGATCCTTTACTAGACACTCATTACTGTATTTTTTTGTGTTTTATCCTTTCCAAAGATTTTTTAGCACTCTTTTTCTCTCTTTTTACCACTAAAAACATTAACCAACCCCTAGTTCAAACTTCCTATCCTATTCTGGTCCAAAAATCATGAACCAGATTCTACATGAGAAGCTATTCATGTTGGCTTATACCTAACACTTTCTCCTAAGTTCAATCCGGAAATAGGTCTCAACTCAAGATTAATTCATGGTTTGAAAAGAAGGTATGTTTGGTGATTATTTGGAACTGTTCCAAAGACGGGAACATGTACTTGGATAAAAAAGAGTGGAAAAAGGGAATAAGAGTATCTAAGTATTTTATGGTAGGCATGAGTTCATAAACAATGTTTAAGTTTGATAATTAAAATATAAGATTAGGTTCTTATAATTAGGGATATAGTTTCTTATTCACAGCAAATTTCAACCTAAGTATGAACGGTGAATTTAAATTCCAAATATGGTGCTGCCTTAGTTTTCAGGATCAAATGCAAGCATTGAACAACTAGAAACCATGGCATTAAGATTAAAATTTTAATTATGAGGCGGTTTGGTTTAAAATTCATCATTATCCCCTATGCAATGCAACAATCCTAACATGAATGATTCTAGACTCAATCCTAATTATGCAAATGAACTGCATGACATTCTGTTTTTAAAATTATTTTTCAGAAGTTTTTCAAATTTTTATTGTTTTTAAATGCATATAGATGCTGACTTAATTATATGAAATTTGAATAAGAAAACAGAAAACATGATTAGATGAAACTCTCAGACTCTCCCCCAAACTTAAATTACACAATCCCTTGTGTAATAAAAGATTCAGAGGATTATTTGAGAGATATAAAGACAAAATAAAACTAATATGCAAATGGTTTAATACAATGAAAAAGGTTGGTTTGTGGTACCTTATGGGGATGGATCCTCAAGATTGTCGAGGAAATGGTTGGACTGGCCTGGATGGAGGACTTGTAAGTCACCTGATAGGAGATTGTGGCTTTGCCTTATCACTTCCAGCAGAGTTGAAGCATTAGCTGGTGTTGGAATCCGCTTCCCATTCTCGTCAAATCTCACCTTGAATTTCTTCACTGGTTCTTGAGGTTTAACTTCTGGTTGTTTCTCAGGCTTCTTCTCTTTGTCTTACATGGCCTTCTTCGTTGAGCTTCTCAAGGTTCTTGAAGAGCTTGACATCTTGTTTGGTCGTAAAAAGCTAAGGATAAGAGCTTAGAGATATTTTTATCAGAGAGGAGATTACGAGTATGAGTATGAGGACAAGAGATGAGGATAGGGGATTTAAAGGAGGGTTGGATAAGGTTTTTGATAAGAAAATCTTGGTGGTCCCTACTTAATGTACAAGTAGGGTAGGAAAAACCTGGGACTCGACCAAGGTGATCGAGTCTAGTAGTCGAGTCATTTCCTGCCCTTCGTTTGTCATCTTAATTCTCTATAAATTTGTATCTCTGTCATCCTTGCTTGATATCTCAGACCTTAAAAATAAATAGATATTTACAAGGATAGTCATGGGATTTCTTCCCAAGAGAGCTTGTTTAAAGGTCTCTTAGCTTGACCAAATGCCTATTCAGTCTTTGGAGAGTTCATCTAGGTCAACTGAGGTCCCTTCAGGAAGTACCCTATCTGCCAAATATGGCTTGACTTGTTGACCATTATACCTTGGAGCTTTAGTTCTTTCCTTGTATACCTTGGAGCTTTCAAATGCATCTAGTCTAATTTCCTCCAGCTCATGCAGATTCATCTCTCTTTTCTCCTGGGCACTCTTGAGGTCAAGGTTAAGTAGCTTTGTAGCCCAAATAGCTTTATATTCCACTTCCACTGGTAGGTGACATGCGTTTCCATATAGGAGCTGGAATGGGGTTCTTCCTATATGGGTTTTGAATGCTATTCTGTAACCCCAAAGACTCTCATCCAATTTGGTTGCCCATTCTCTCTTTAATGTTCCAACCACTCTTGCAAGGATAGCTTTGATTTGTTTGTTGGAAACTTCCATTTGACCACTGGTTTGAGGGTGACAAGGTGTTGCCACCTTGTGTTTGACTCCGTATTTCCTCAAGAGTTTCTCAAACAGTTTGTTGATGAAATGTGATCCCCCATCACTTATAACTACTCTTGGAACTCTGAGTCTAGGGAAGATTATGGTTTTGAACAACTTCAGGACCACTTTAGCATCATTTGTTGGTGCTATGGTTGCTTCCACCCATTTACTTACATAGTCCACTGCCACCAGAATATATGCATTCTCATGTGATGGTGGATTGAAAGGTCCCATGAAATATATTCCCCACACATCAAACACTTCCACCTCCAAAATAGGGTTCTGAGGCATTTCATTTATTCTGCTGATGTTCCCCATTCTTTGACATGCATTGCACTTAGAGATGAAGTCGTTGGTGTCCTTGAATATGGTTGGCCAACACACTCCTGCTTGCAGAGCTTTCTGGACTATTTTAAAAGTTAAAAAGTGTCCTCCGTATACAGACCTATGACAATGCTCCAATACTCCTCTCACATCTCTTTCTGGGATGCACCTCCTAAAAAAACCATCTACCCCTCTTTTGTAGAGATAAGGTTCATCCCAGAGATGTTAGGAGCATCTCTGTAGAACTTCTTTTTCCTTTATGGATCTAACCATCATGATCCTTCCCAACAGCTTTTTAGTTAACCATATCTACATACCAAGGCGATTCTTCTAACTGCTCGACCCCGGACTCGAGCAGTTTGATCAAGTCCACTTCAATCCCCTTGACTCCTATTGCCATCAACTGTTCTTCTGGCATTGAATAATCAATAGACATCTTGTCTTTCATTCTCATTCTTGACAGATGATCAGCAACACTATATTCTATCCCCTTTGTGTCCACTGTTTCCATATCAAATTCTTGAAGTAAAAGAATCCACCTCAACAACCTTGGTTTGGTTTCCTTCGTGGCATATATGCACCTCAAGACTGCATGATCAGTGTACACTATCACATTTGATCCCACTAAATAGCTTCTGAATTTCTCAAATGCAAAAAACACAGCAAGTATCTCCTTCTCTGTTGTTGCATATCTCCCTTGAGTCTCATCTAGTGTCCTTCTTGCATAATAGATTACATGGAGCTTCTTGTCTATCTTTTGTCCTACAGCATAATCTGACACATCACACATAATCTCGAATGGGTAATCCCAGTTTAGAGCTTGAACTACTGGTGTTGTGATTAAGGCTTCCTTTATCAGGTGAAAAGCTTTCAGGCATTCTGCATCAAAGTAAAACTCCTTTTCCTTTCACAGTAGCCTGGTCAGTGGCCTTGCAAGCTTAGAGAAATCTTTTATGAACCTCTTGTAGAAACCAGCATGTCCTAGGAAGCTCCTTATATCCTTCACAGTCTTTGGTGGTTGCAACTGTAGCATCACCTCAATCTTTGCTTGGTCCACCTCTATTCCTTTCTCTGAAATCTTGTGGCCAAGCACAATCCCTTCCTTCACCATAAAGTGAAAATTTTCCCAGTTGAGGACAAGGTTTGTTTCCTCACATCTTGTTAAAACCATGAGAGATTAGATGAACAGGAGAAGAAGCTGGATCCATAGACTGAAAAGTTGTCCATGAATACTTCCACCATCTCCTCTTTTAGATCTGAAAATATTAAGGTCAGACACTTTTGAAAGGTTGCTGGTGCATTGCACAGGCCAAAAAGCATTCTCCTATAAGCAAAGGTTCCATATGAAATGTGGTCTTTTCTTGATCATTAGGGTGAATTGGAATTTGAAAGAAATCATTGTATCCATCAAGGAAACAGTAGTAGGGGTGGTTGACCAATCTTTCCAATATTTGGTCTATAAAGGGTAAAGGAAATGGTCTTTTCTTGATGCAGCATTCAACTTTCTATACTAATTGCACATCCTATGGCCAATTATGGTTCTGGTGGGTATAAGTTCTTCTTTATCATTTTTAATAACAGTTATTCCACCTTTTTTTTGGAACACAATGTACAGGAGATACCCAAGTACTATCTGATATGGGATAAATGATTCCTGCATCTAATAGTTTAAGGATTTCCTCTTTTACAACTTCTTTTAAATTTGGATTCAATCTTCTTTGATGCTCAATACTAGAATGCTCTTCATTTTCAAGATGAATCCTATGTGTGCATAAGGTATCAGAGATACCCTTGATATCATCCAGTGAATAACCTATTGCCTTCCTAAAGTTTTTCAGTTCAGCTAGCAATGCATTTAATTCATCAGATCCTAATTTATCATTTACTATGACAGGATATGTGGAATTTTGACCTACAAATGTATACCTAAGCCCATCTGGAAGAGGTTTGAGATCCACCTTTGATGCTTTAAGTTCTGACCAATCGTCTGAGCCCATCCTCTCAGACTCGACCTTATGCTCGAGTGTCGTTGTCGAGTGCAGTGTGCTTGACCGATCTAGTCGAGTGGTGTCATCGAGTGACATTGCTTCTTCACTTGGGTCGGTCAAATTTTCGAATTCATCCAGATTCTCTACCTTTTCCTTGGAGTCCATGATGGATCCATAATCTGAGGTTACATTGTAGAGATATCCGTCTTTGTCATCCTTTGTTAAAACTGTTCTCAAAGGGTCTTCCTCTAATATATCTTCTTGGATTTCTGCTGCAAGTACATCTGATTCCTCCATTCTGAACAGTTGACCTCCTATAGTTGGTTTCTTCAGTGACTTGTTTATGTCAAAGTTCATGATCACATCTTGCCCCAACTTAAGGTCAATCTTTCCATTCTTAACATCAATTAAAGCCCCAGCAGTTGCCAAGAATGGCCTCCCAAGTATCAAGGGATCTTTTGGTTCTTCATCCATCTCTAGCACTACAAAATATGTAGGAACCTCCACATGTCCAATCCTTACTGGTAAATCCTCCAGAAGACCATGAGAGAGTCTTACTGATCTATCTGCTAGCACCAAAGAGATTTTGCTTGGTTTGAACTTGTTGAAACCCAGCCTTTGCGCTACAGAAAGGGGCATTAGACTGACTGAAGCTCCCAAGTCACACAGACAATTTTTGAAAACTAGGGGACCCAATGAGCAAGGTATGGTGAATGAGCCTGGATCTCCTAGTTTCTCTTGAACAACGATGTTCCTTTGAATAATGGCACTGCATTCATGTGTCAATACAACCATCCCTTGAATTTATTTTTCTCTTTCTGTAACGAGATCTTTTAGAAATTTTGGAGCAGGTGGTATAAGCATGAATGCATCTAATAGTGGCATTTGAACTTCTACGTCCTTCAAATGCTTAGCAAAGAGGGCTTTGTATTTGGCTGCCATATGTTTTTTACATCTTCCTGGGAAAGGTAGGGGTGGGATGTATGGTGGTGGTTCATAAGCTTTCTCCTTTGTTTAACCTTGATTCTCTTTAGCTGTTGGTGCTTTGCTCGATCGGTTTTTCGAGTAGGTTGGTCAAGTAGAACTTCAGGAGTTGTTTGCCCTGATTTGCTATCAGTATTGATGAACCCCTCCATGTCCTGTTCATCACAGTCCACTGTGACTTCAGGGATGCCAACTCAAGTGGGTAATGTTTGTCCACTCCTTAGGTTGATAGCATTGGCAAACACGTTTGGGTTTGTTAGTCCCTTTCCTTGAGATACATCCTGATGTAGTGTTGACAAAGATTCCTTGTTGCTTTCCATGGATAAAATCTTTTTATTCAGCTGGTCTATTCTGTTGTGTAGAGCTTGGATATTGCTGTCCACTTTGTTGTTAACTTCATCAAACATTGTTTTGGCGTCTAAGGCACCTTTATCTTGACCCAGTAATATTTTCTGTAGCATGCTCCTGATGTCTATATCCGAAGTAGTGTTTGTTTGGTGGGTCTGTGAGCTGACAACATTTGATGGGTTATTGTATCTGGTTGTAGACATGCTTTGAGTTTGGCTATGTGGGAAGAAACTTCTGTTGAATCCTCCAGCATTCTGTAGGTAATTCATTTTCTCTAGTTCAGTAGTCTCCTCATCTTGACTTTGAATAAGATCCTCTGTGTTGGCAACTTGGACTGTTGCTTTATGAGCTTGCAGAAGCTTATCCAATTTCTCATTCAACATGTGCAGCTCTTGCTTGTGTGTTTCCTCAGTTGCTTTGTATCCTAGAGCGTTCTGTGTGTGTTTTTCATCATAGTTCCCATTTGACTGAGCTAAATTTTCCACCAATTCCCAACCTGGATCAACTTCTTTAGTGAAGAAATTCCCATTACTTGCTGTATCAAGTTGTATCCTTACTTTTGGTGAAGATCCTCTATAAAGCGTACTGAGTAGACTCTCAGGAGTGAACCCATGGTGAGGGCATTTAATGGTATACCCTTTTAATCTTTCCCAAGCATTTGAAAATGATTCTCTACTCCGTTGTGTGAAACTAGATATCTCGCTCCTGATGCTGATTTTCCTTGATCTTGAAAAGAACTTGTTGATGAAAGCTTGCTTGCATTCTTTCCATGTGGTAATGGATCCTGGAGTGATGTTCTTTTCCCACTGATGTGCCTTATCCCCTAGTGAGAAAGGGAACAATGTCAGCTTGAAACTGTCTTCACTAACTCCAGTGATTTGTGTGAGGCTACAGAGTCTATCAAACATATCTAAATGCTCCAAAGGGTCTTCTGGTGGTAGACCATAGTACTTGTTTCCTTGTACCATTGTGATCAAACTTGCTTTTATCTCAAAATCATTCTGAACAGCCGGAGGTACAGTACCATGTCTTGGTGTATGTGTTGCACATGCATCACCATTTCCGATAGTGTGTTGCATGGTTGAGCTATAGTATCAGAATATAAATTTGTAGATTGGACTCGATCAGTACGGTCGAGTAGGTAGGTCGAGTTAGGTGCCTAATACAAACAAAGGGCAAAAAGCAAACCAAATCAGTAACCAAGTAAAAGTAATCAAATAACTTAAGCTTAAAAACAAAGAAATTGTGAATGGAACACAAATAAACCCAAATGGCAACAGCGCCAAATTGAAACATGTATTTTCTCAGTGATAAATATGCATGGAGGGCTTCAATTCCTCATAGTTACTGTAATACATGAGGTGTCAATCCATAATGAGTTTAGTGCAAGCAATCACAATGTATCAATGCATAATAAGTTAAGCCAAATTAGAGATGATAGTTGAAACTAACAACCTAATGATTGTAAATGCAAATACCTAATAATTAAAGCAATGAACACTTGAGATGTCAATTCAAATGAACAAAGAGTAAACAAACAAAGCAGGGAAACAAAAGTAGAAAGCCACCCGATCGATATGGTCGAGTGGTGTGCTCGAGTCGGATTGTAAAGTCACAGAATCACTAAATAGAATGAGTAACTAAGCATTTAATGCAATAATAAAGAGATATGGATCATAGGGATGAATCAATTGACTAAGAGATCACTTTCATAACATGGGTACTTAACAAACATAACCTATTTCAAGGCTAATCCTTTGACGATAAATGTCTGAACCGATCAAACCCACTATCATGGTGAATGACCTCGAATCCAATGGCTCAGCATACCCGATTTTGCCAGAGTCAAGCCATTGGACAAGCATTTAAAACCCATCTACCTAAGCCAACATAATTTCTTAACAATAGCTTTGAATATCATGGATTCTAAATGCCACTGAAGCATACTCTCCACTAGGTAGTGTAACTAAGTCTCTGGAAAGAGTTGATCAAACAACCTCTAAGCACTATCGTGAAAAGATCATTTAGGATTATATTCAAGTTGATCAGAAATGAATAAGCATTAAGCATTCTCACCCAAAAAGGATTTAAAGCATTTAAGAACTTTAAAACTACCAGATTAATCAAGATCTACCCTAATCTAATCCATCCTTAATAACCCTAAGGTAAAACTACTCACTAAGCATAATCATAACTAAATTTGCAAACCCAGAAAGTTCTAAATCTGACATATGAGATAGATCAGATTGAGATAAGAAGGGTTGCTGAAGAAAATAAATGTAAGTACTGATTTCTTAAAAAGATATAAGGTTTACAAATATCTAAAATAAAGAACAAGAGAGAGGGAGTAATTTAGGAGGCAGAGAGAGATAATATTCAGGTCTAAAAATGAGCGCAACCTTTATTAGGGTTAACACATGTGCTTTTATACTAAAGATAAAGTTAAGGATAAGACAAAATAGCTATCCTACTAATCCGGAAATACCACTCGACCATAGTGATCGAGTGGCTGGTCGAGTAGCTTTCATCTTCCTTCAATCTCTTTCTTGAGCTGATCTGAAACTTCTATCCAGCTCCTCAATGCTCAAAAGCTTCCTTAGCATCCATTTTTACCTGTAAACAACCCACAATATGCAATATATATGCAATGCTCATGCAAAGGACCCTAAAACTCAAAAGGGAGTGAAATATACATATAATAGTATAAACATGGAATAAATATGCACTAATATGATGATAAATGTATGCTTAAAACATGTAAAATGCAGTGTTATCACTAATGCCTAGACAATGGATTTCTAAACAACCTAATCCATTGTCGTGACAGAAGGCCTCAAGATCCACCAATGACACACCCGATTTTTCCAGGGTTACCATGATGAATCAAGCATAAAGAATCCATCCATTAAAGCCAAAACACACCTACAGCCCAATTTTGCCAGGGTAGTGTATGTGGATCTCTGGAAAAAGTTATTCCAATGAATCCATCATACTGTCGTGTGGGATCCATTTGAGATCATGCTCCAATTGATCAGAGAGGAGCAAGCATTAAGAACACTCACCCAAAAGGGATTTTCTATTTAAAGCACATAATATAAGTCATCAGATCAGTAAACCAAGCATCCATGGATCTATCACATCCCAAATCTCCTTAATGAAACAACTCAGAAATTAAACTAATACTTGGATCTAAAATCCCAAAAATCATCAAAGAAGATATAAGATGAATATCCTAGAGAGATAAGCAAGTATGCAGAAGACAATAAACGCAAATACTCAATAGATTAATCAGAAAACAAGGTTGCAAATACAAAGAAAACTAGAGAAAACTAGAGAGAGAAAGTGCTGATTAGAATTTAAAACTCAAAAGAAAACTAGGTAAAAAATTGTATATGGCGTTCTGATCCAAAAATTCCTTTTATATAGAAGGATCAGAAGCCCTAATCCTCATGATAAGTCCAAGGATTAGTTCCTACAAATTAGGATTAAAAGTGCTCGGGCGCCTAGGTCGAGTAGGGGATCGAGTGGTCTGGTGAGAAGTGAGCCAAATGCTTACACTCGATCATGGGATCGAGTCTTTTGTCCGAGCATGCTTACGCGGGCACAGACCTAGCAGGTGGGTCGACTGATCGAGAAAGGTTTTCTGGTGCTTCAACTCGAGTGGTCTGGGTCGAGTCAGGTGATCGAGTCAGACTCCTGATGTCCATCCTTAGCCATTTTGCTCCAATAGTACCTGAAATAACTCCAATATGCAATATGTATACAATGCATATGCAAGACTCTCTAAGTGACCTAAAACGATACAAAATGGTACAAACAATGCATGAATCTAACCTAAAGTGATCATAAAATTATGCCTAAAATATGTAAAATATGGTGTTATCAACAACACTCATGGCATTGTCCTAGAGGATTTGTTTGTCTATACGAGAGCTATTTCCTTGAGGCCAAACTCTGGTTTCCGTTGCCAGAAGTTTTTATTTCTTACTGTCGTGCTTGTGAGATCATGATTTCTCAGCTATCAACAAAGTTGATATGTCACATCATTGGTCTTATAACGCTTGGCTCCAAGGTGTGAGTGGAAATAACAACCCATTTTCTGGAGTCGATCTGCTAGATAAAGGGGAAGAAGACTTTCTATGTCTCGACCAAACAGAGCTTCAACGTGATCACCCACAACAGTGGTGATAATATAAAGAATGGTAAGAGATTATATTTTTTTACTAGGATAGATGATCTGAAATCACCCTACTCTAACACATTTTTTTACTCTAGATGGGCAGATAAATATGGTAGATGACCAGGACGACATTAAATGTTTTTGCTCGTTTACCTTAAATACTTGTCTCTGATCAATCTTTATTTCCTTTAGGCGACCTGAAGTGGCCTGATATTACATTAGCCCGGATCCAGAAAGCTCGTAGGAGGATCGCCAAAGGTAATCATGTTTGCAGAAGATCGGACTATTTTAAATCGAACTTGAAAGTCGAGCTAAAGATTTTTCTGTTTTGCAGCTAAGTGGGTGTTGTCCCCTTGTAAATCCATATCATCGAAACAACTTGACGAGATGGCGCTAATAGATCTTGGAGATAGTCCTAGCATCGTTGCAGTAACTCCTCGATTTGGCAAAGATCGTGTAGTAAGAAATCCAAGAAAGGCGCTGTGCCTGCTGCCACGAACGGGAAAGGCGCGGTTATGGCAGGTAAAGAGAAGAGTCATCATTTGAGGCTGAGGGTTCAGAAGGACAAAGGCATGGTGATGCCGCAGGAGGTGGTGCAGATATCTCAGGCACCAGATGCATCCCAGACGCTACAGGTAATAACCGACCATCCTGAAAGTACCAGTAAACGTGCCCGTTTTGAAGGCGAGCTGCCTATCATGGAGCCAAGTCCTAAGAAGCAAAAACTGACATTACCTGATGTCGCAGTAGATTTTAACTACTCCAGCGATAAAAAAATATGTCTGGCATGACCGCCAAGCCTGTGGCGATCTCCTCCTTGCTATCACTGGGTCATCCGCACCCCGAGCTGAAGCTGGAGATGTAACTGATGCTAGTTTTAACTACATCGCTCAAATGCACTTCAAGATAAACACTGTGACCCCGACTATTGCCTTGTGTAGATTGACTGCTAACTTTGGAATGAAATTTTTCAGGCCGGTGCTGCTATCGCAAAATTTACGAAGATATGCAACACGAGAAAGAGAAGGCAGGGGGTGACGCGGCTGAGATTGAAAAGCTCTGCCATAATGTTAAGAAAGCCAAAAGAGCGATGAAGCTGGAAAATGATAGAACCAAGGAGTTGGAAGCCAAGTTGAAAGCATCTCCTGAAGAGGCGGAAAAGTTTTTTGAGCAGGCCAAGGAAGAGAGTGATGATCATGAGAAGACCAAGGTCAATGTCGAGATGCTTAGGATCCACAATGGGCATCTACACAAACTTTTTAGTAAGGAGCAGGCTAGCCTTAGGGACTCTCGAGCACAGTGTGTCATTGCTGAGTGTAAGGTGCAAAATGGCTTTGTTGAAAAGTGTTAGGTGACCTTTGAGCGGGTCAAGACCTATCTCTTTCAGAAACAAAGAGGCCGATGATAGCAAATTCTTGTACCATCAGGCCAATGGTATTGTCGAGGTCTTGACTGAGGCGAAGGAGAAAGGTGACTGGACTGAGATCGACAAGGTTATCGCTCATTATGAAGAGCTGCGAGCTGAATATTAGGAAAAAGCAGTAAAGGAGGTTTGGATGAAGTCCCAGAGACCAAACTGAACGATCGCCGTCTTATTGGCGGTGGCCGGATTAATGATGATGAGCTCGTTCTTAGTGCCTATGGGTCAAATGACGACTTGCGCACAGAAGACGGTTCTTTGTTGCTCAAAGACGTGTCGTCCCAGAGTCCGCCTAAAGACGCCATTCCCAAGTGAGAGCTCGGCTTCCTTCTCCCTTCTTTTTTTTTAAAATACTTTTCAAATGATAATGGGTTGTTTGTGACCTTCTTTTTTCAATGTATTAACATTCTCCGGAATAGTTTTTACTCGTTTAAATGTTGTTTTCTTTGTATCCAGTTTTGCCAGACGTAAGTAGTTCAATTGGTGAGCTGATTAGGCGGGCATGACGTTGGCATGGTTCACACTTGGCTGAATATTTTTCTCAATCTGCTACCACTGTCGGCCACTAATATCTGTGTCTTCGGATTTTTAGCGCTAAAGCTCGACCGCTGGAATGATTTCCTCCTGTGCTGTTGTGGGTCTTTGTCATGATCCGCTCGACTTCTACTCCAAATGTGCAAGAGAAGAGAAGTCCATATGATCCACGTTGATATAGCTTGTTTTTGATCATGCTATAGTGAACAACACAGGCTTTCAAGCGGCAAGCTTCCCATTTTTCACTTGGTTATTTGCCTCTTTCGAGGTAGGCGATGATAGGAAGTCGCCAATCCTTTAGAAGGGCTTCATGGTCAGGGTCAGGCCGATTCTAGATCATTTCTTGATCAATATCATTGTGAAGGTCGCCTATTTGGCAGATACCTTTGGACAGATCGATGCTTCGTTTTTTGACTGAATCGATTGGGACTATCCTATAAAATGGATAATTCTTGCTGGCCATGTTAGCTAGTGCATCTGCCACCTTATTCTTGGACAGCGGTATTTTGATGAGGTTAAAAGTGGTGAATTCCTTTGATAGAGTGTGAAGTAATTCTTGATATTTGCCCATCCTTTCATCGCAATTTTCCTATCCGCCGGTCTATTGGCTTGCAACGAGCTGAGAATCGGAGTATACATTTAATTGCTTCACCCCGACGCCTAAAGCGAGCCTTAGCCCGACAATCAAAGTTTCATATATGGTTTCGTTGTTTGTAGCAGGAAAAATTCGAGGCTCATGGCTTGTTCGAGGACCTTGCTAGTTGGCGACTGAAGTAGCATTCCGATGCTGGTTTCATCTTTTGTAACTGAACCATCGATGTGCATGCACAGTTCCCAATTTTGTTCAGGTTGGTTGTCGATATGCTCTTCCTATGGCAGCTCGACAATGAAATCTGCCAAAACTTGAGATTTGTGCGTCTTTCGTGGTTGGTATTTGATATCATATTTGCTTAGCTCGACTGCTAACTTGGTCAATCTTCCAGATTGGTTTGAAGAATATATTATGGTTCAAATGTTTCAATCGGACCACACGATCACTGGGTGACTCTGGAAATATGGGTGAAGTTTTCAAGATGAAGTTACCACGGCAAAGGCGATTTTCTCAGGTGCAGAATACCCGCGGGTTCAAGGGTTTGATGATGTAAAATATCGTTCTCTGTTTGCCACACTATTTTTTAACCAGAACACAGCTTACCTTGCAATCCAAGACGGCGACATATAGGCACAATGTTTTGCTGTTATTTGTTCTGACGAGCTTGGGAGCTGTAGAAATAAACGATTTTATTTCCTGGAAGACGGCCTTGGATTTGTCATCCGAATCAAAAATAATTTTGCTACAAAGGAGCTGATAAAAAAGGAAGGCATCAATATGTCGATCTGGCAATAAACCAGTTGAGTGCGGCTATTCGTCCTGATAGCCGTTGTGCTTCTTTTTTGTTCTGAGGTGAGGGTAGGTTGAGGACGGCTAATATCTCTTTCGGATTTGCTTTAATTCCTCATTTTTTCACTGTATAACAAAGTACCTCGCCCCGAGGTGACGCTGAATGTGCATTTTTTGGGGTTCAACTTCATCCCGTACTTGTGTAGAACCTCAAAGCATGTTTTCAGGTGGTCGATGTGGTCCACTGCTTTGGCTGATTTTACAAGCATCTCGTTGATCTAAACTTCCATTGTCTAACCGAACTGGCTGGCAAACATCTTGTTGACAAGGCGTTGATAAGTTCCTCGATATGTGATGAATTTTGTCTTTTCTTTGTCGTCGGGGTGCAAGTGTATCTGATTGTATCCAGAGAAGTCGCCCATGAAGGATAGAAGCTCATTTCTCACGATTGCCTCATCTTATCGATCGTGTGGGGTAAGGGAAAACAATCCTTGGGACAGGCCTTGTTAATATCCATAAAGTCGAGGCAAACTCTCTATTTACCGTTCTTTTTTCTACTACCATGGGGATTGCCAACTATTCTGGATATCTTACTTCGTAAATCGACCCCGCCTTTAAGAGTTTGTCGACTTCACCATTGACCGCTTTAGCGCGCTTGATTTCTAACTTTCTTCGCTTTTGCCGGATTGGTTTGTATGTTGGATCGGCGTTAAGCTTGAGTGTTGTGATCTTTGGGTTAATGCCAATCATGTCTTCGATTGTCCAGGTGAAGATAGAAAGATTCTTGCAAATTAAATTTTTATAGCTGTTGTCGCTGAAATGGGTCAAGCTGAGCCATGATGCCTACGTGTTGTTCGGGATGTTTTGGGTTTATCGGGATTATGTCAACAATCTCCTTGTCGAATTTAGTTGGTCTGCGCTTGATTATATCGGGTTCAATCTGTTCGTCGGAGATTGAATTGACCAGGATAGTTGGTGCCTAAAGTTTTCGTTCGGCGTTAAAACACATTTGAGCTACTGTTTGGTTTCCTCTGATGGTGAATATGCTCCCACCCTAAGGGAAACAAATGCACTGGTAATAAGTTGACGTGACAGCTCTCATTGCATGGATCCATGGTGTCACGACTATCACATTATAGATTAACGGCTCGTCAATAATCAAGAACTTGATACTCTTGAAAGCATTGTCAGCGTAGACAGGAAGCTTGGTTGTGTTGATCGTCGTTATGTGGCAATTTTTGAATGTGGTGAGGGTTTCAGTTACTTTCTTTTATGTCGGACTCCGAAATTTTCATTTTAGCCAAGGGAGCTTTGTACAGTAGGTCGACAGAGCTACATATGTTGACGAGAACTTTACTGACATTGCACTCGCCGACGTCAAGAGTGATGATGAAGGGATCATTGTGTTGGCAGGTGCAAACCTAATATATTCGACGAGGAGAATATAATTCGCATGAGGCCTATTTCCGGATTGAACTTAGGAGAAAGTGTTAGGTATAAGCCGACAGGAATAGCTTCTCATGTAGACTCTGGTTCACGAGTTTTGGACCAGAATATGATAGGAAGTTTGAACTAGGGGTTGGTTGGTGTTTTGAGTGGTAAAAAGAGAGAAAAAGAGTGCTAACAAATTATTTGGAGAGGATAAAACACTAAAGTATATTAATAAGTGTCTAGTAAATGATCTGGATGATTTATTATGAAGATAGACTTAGGAAATAGAAAAGGAAATATAAGCAAAAGTGAAAAGAAGTGACTCGATCATACAGCTCGACCAAGTGGTCGAGTAGGAGCCTTAGCCCAGAAAAAGAATTTTCCCAGATCCGCTAAAAGAGTTTAAAAGATTATAGATCCTCTCCTTAGAAAACAAAAAGAAAAAAATAATCCTAAGTTGAAGAGAAAACAATGTATACCTTGAGAGAAAACAAAAAGAAAAGTTGAAAAATTAGGATATGTTTCTAAATATAGATTTAGGTAGAGTTAGTTGTGTGTTCTTGGGTAGATGAGAGTCTACTCCTGTATGCATCAGTATGCTTTAACCTTTAGCATTCTCTTAAAGTTCAATCCATTCATTGAGAGATCCTTGTTACTAATGTGTTTAAACCAGAGGAAGAAGAGACCATTATAGTCTCTTAAAACCTGTCCCTCAAACCAAATGAGTTCTTAAACAATGTTTAATTTGATCCACTGTTCTCGCTTAATGAATGTTAAAGGAATAGAGTTCTTTGAATGCTTGTTGCGACTTAGGATGAATTTTGAATCTTTTGTGATGAGCATGGCTAAAGTTTTTAAGTATGGGTCATCTGCATACCATTCTAGAACTGTTAACCATGACACTGAGGTTAGAAGTTTTGTCATTTGGCATTGGTTCTGAATCCCCATTTTCAAACTACTTCTCCAATCAATCTTTTATTTGCTTGAGGACAAGCAAATGATAAGTTTTGGGGAGTTGATAACACTGCATTTTACATGTTTTGAGCATACATTTATCATCATATTAGTATACATTCATTTCCTGTTTATACCATTATATGCATATTTCACTCACTTTAGAGTTTTAGGGTCCTTTGCATGAGCATTGCATACATATTACATATATTGGGTTGTTTACAGGTAAAAATGGACTATGGAAGCTTTGGAGCACTGAGGAACTGGATTGAAGTTTTGGATCAGCTCAAGAAGGAGATTTAAGGAAGATGGCATCTACTCGACCAGCCACTTGATCACTATGGTCGAGTGATATTTCCAGATTAGTAGGAATTCTATTTTATCTTTATTTTAACTTTGT
Source organism: Cardamine flexuosa (assembly GCA_963555745.1). Lineage (NCBI taxonomy): Eukaryota > Viridiplantae > Streptophyta > Magnoliopsida > Brassicales > Brassicaceae > Cardamine > Cardamine flexuosa. The sequence continues at coordinate 16,353,313 of OY743214.1, read as the reverse complement.
CTTTTAGTATAAAAGCACATGTGTTAACCTTCATGAAGGATGTGCTCGTTTTTAGACCTGAAATAATCTCCTATGCCTCCTAATTACTTTCTCTCTTGTTCTTCAATTTAGACCTTTGTAATCTTGATATCTTTTTATATAATCAGTACTTGCATTTATTTTCTTCAGCAAACCTTCTTATCTCAATCTGATCTATCTCATATGTCAGATTTAGAGTTTTTGGGTTTGCAAATCTAGTTATGGTTATGATTAGTGAGTAGTTAACTTTAAAGTTATTACGGATGGATTAGATTAGGGTGGATCTTGATTAATCTGGTTGTTTAAAGTTTTTAATTGCTTTAAATCCTTTCTAGGTGAGAATGTTTAATGCTTATTCATTTCTGATCAACTTGAAAATAATCTTAGATAATCTCTTCACGACGGTGGTAAGAGGTTATTTGATCCAGCTTTTTCTAGAGACTTGGTTACACTAGCCAATGGAGAATATGCTTAAATGGGCGATTTGCTTCATGATATTCAAAGCTCTTGTTAGGAAATTTTGTTGGCTTAGGTAGATTGGTTCTTTAAGCTTGTCCAATGGCTTGACTCTTGCAAAATCAGGTATGTTGAGTCATTGGATTCGAGGTCATTCACCATGACGGTGGGCTTGACTGGTTCAGATATCTATCGTCGAAGGATTAACCTTAAAATAGGTTGTGTTTGTTAAGTATCCAGGTTATGAAAGTGATCCTTTAGTCCATTGATTCATCCCTATGATCTCTATCTCTTTAGTATTGCATTACATGTTCAATTACTCGTTTTATTAAGTGATTATGTGCTCTTACATTTCGACTCTGCCACACCACTCGACCATACTGATCGAGTGGCTTTTTACTTTTGTTTCTTTGCTTTGCTTGTTTACTCTTTGTTCATTTGAATTGACATCTCAAGTGTTCATTGCTTTCATTATTAGTTATTTGCATTTACAATAATTAAGTTCTTAGTTCCAATTATCATCTTTGATTTGGCTTAACTTATTATGCATTAATACATTGTGATTGCTTGCACTAAACTCATTATGGATTGACACCTCGTGTATTACAACAAGAGTGAGAAATTGAAACCCTCAATGCATTTTTAGAACTCACAAAACTGTTGTTTCAATTAAGAACATGCAACCAAACATACGAGAAATGAGAAGAATTTTGGTATTTTCTGGTTTAAATTAGACAACATCGGTTAAATATGATTAATTGTTAAAGCTAAGTGGTTTAGTGTTTTCTAGAAAACAGTAAACTGATGATACTGTAGAATCACATTTTTATGTGTTGTTTCATTAAGAGTGAAACGTACAATTATATAGATGCTAATAAATATTCTATTGGATATTCTATTAAACTATAAAAGCTAGATTTTTACGTAATTGTTTGGATACTCAAATGTTTGAGTAACCAATATCTTTGGTAACAAGATACAATATCTTCAATACACTCCCTCAAGTGAGAGCATACAAATTTTGTATGACCCACTTGAACCAAAAGTTTGTATCGGTTCCATGGTTCGGTTTCGTCATTTTTTCGGGTTCAGTTTCGTCAGTTCTTCAAATTCATGTTCATCAGTTCTTCGGATTCGATTGCGTCAGTTCTTCGGGTTCAGTTTCGTCAGTTCTTCCGGTTCTGTTTTGTCAGTTTTTCAGGTTCAGATTCATCATTTCTTCGGGTTCTGTTTCGTCGGTTCATCGTCACCATTTTCAGTTGAGTTGTCGGGATCGTCAGTGTCTTTATCTCCATCATCGTAGTCATCTTCATCATCTTCATCATCTTCATCATCATCACCATCATCTCCCTTTTCTATCTTCCAAGATCACCATGAGAAATTTAAACACTTATTATTGAGTCTCAAATTTCTCATGTGTCCCACCATCGTCTCCACCACACATCGTTGGGCTCGTTGTCAAAACATAAAACGCATAACAAAACAAATTGACACAAGTCATGGATCTATCATGCGTAGAATTTAACATAAAGAAAATTAATTTTTGTTATTTGTTTTTTAATTTTCTCAGACTCTGATATCATCTAGAATCACATTTCTATGTGTTTTCATTAAGAGTGAAACTTACAATTATATAAAAAGCTAGATGCTAATAAATATTCTATTAAACTTTAAAAATTATATTTACGTAATTGTTTAAATATTCAAATATTTGAGTAACCGAGATCTTTTGTAACAAGATACAATATCTTCAATAGATATCCATAGACTATGTTCAAACTATATTTTTGTGTGGATTGAGATTTCGAACATTTAATTTGTGTGTACTAAGAAATGATTCTTATGTTTTATGTGGATATAAAACAAGGGTGAACGGAATATATAACCATGGACAACCGGTTAATTAGGTGCGATGCGAAAATAAATAGAAAATTAAATCTCGATCAACTAAAAATCCTAAATGGCATTATAGTCCCTACAGTAATTTATGGGCTACCGAAACCGTGGGTCAGAAACATTAAATGCTGAACGCGCGTGTGTTGGATATTGTAACTGTAGTGACGGCAGTGGATTTTCAGAGATTTAGTGCAGATAATAAAAGATTTTATGGGCAACAAAATCGTTGTTGCAGGGGTCTCGAAACGTGCAAACAAAAATTTAACGAAGTTTTCTATTTATTACACTCGACATTCGGTGGAAACACCATTAAAACTTATCATTTAAGAACACGAAAGAGAAAGTTGCAGAGAGATCCGGTTACCATACCTGCAAAACGGTAAGCATTTACTTCTGCATAACGTATAAAACTGTGAAATTTTTTTGGGATTTTTTTTAATCCCCTCTACGAACGGGCGAGGTAAAAAAAAATGTTATCCTGTGCAGGCGGAATAAACCATGCCTTTGACTGTGCTAGTTGATAGAGGAGACTGGAAATTGGAGCCGTTTGGGTGATACAAGCATGTTTGCCATGTTTGTGATACGGGTCTAGAGGTCACGCTTGGAGAAGAAATCAACTATAGTGGCGTAGTCACCACTCTGCAAGAGAGGCTAAGACTTAAGCCAAGCGACCGGATGGAGCTTTCATACCAATAGCCTCCATGGGTGTTGGGACCTGAGTGGCAGCTCGTGAAGCCTATTAAAATAATGAACGACGAAAATATGTCGTTATTCATGGCTATACGCATAGACCTTGAGGGTCTTTGTCGGTTAAAGTTATACCGGGTACTCCTATTAAAATTGCCACCTACAGTCGGGTCTTTGAAAGAAAGAGGAAGCGGGAACGATGCTAGTGATTCGGTAAGCCTAAGTCTCTGTGAGGCAACAAGGTTGTCAATGGATAAATTAATTTTACCGGTAACCGAGTTACGGGTGATTGCTCAACTCTTATGAGGCACGGCTCGACACCGCGGTCGCGAATTGAAAGCTTCCATGACTCGGGGACTTTTACAGATACTGTCAGTAGAAGACTATTCTCTATGCCTGAAATGTGGCCAAAAGTTATGGATACAGTGGGAGGAGAGGGAGAATGTTCCATTGCAATGTTTGGCAAAGGGGGTTGGGGTAAGGCAGCTGTTCAAAGAGACTGGAGAAAGTACGCAAGTTGGTGCACAAGGAGCCTTCCCGCCGGTAAGTAACACCCCACATTCCCAGACGCATGCTGTACAACAAAGGCTTGCAACGACGCCAAACCTAGCTCCGCCAGCCAATAATGATGAAGGAGTTAATGATGGTAGATTGAGACTAACCCTATCGAGAACATGGTCTGACAACATGGGGGCTGTGTTTGAAAAATGTACACCCACTACTGTTTTGGATTTGTCAAGCTCGGACACGTCAATGTTAACCATGCCGAAGCAGACTTATCCGATGGTGATGTGTGTAGAGACGAATGGACAACGGGTAAGTGTGATTATTTTTAGTGGGTAACAAGTTTGTTAACAATTTCAGCTGTTTCTCGGTAATAATCTTTTATTGAGGTAACGCCGGCCAGTGCAGACAGCGATGACCCAGATGGATATACAGGTTTGAGGATTTCATGAAACTCCTCAACTAGAAAAGAGAGAAAAATACCGCATGCGCAGATTACCTGACAGGTGTAGGGTTTGAGCACTAGACGAGGTCACAGTTCGTGGGCGAGAGATACAATGTTATGACGAGCAACCTGTCAGAGTCATTGAACAATAGGTTGACGATGATTAGAGATTATCCTGTAATATCTATATTAGAGTCTTTACGGACAATGTTGGTGAGCTGGTTCACTTTGCACCGTCAAGCAGCGTACGAGGACGGTAACCCGATCCCACCTAAGGTGCAAGAAATGCTGATCGAGAAGTTCTGCAAGCGTGTCGGTTACCATTTACAGAAGATAACAGAGGGGCAATATGAAGTGCATGATGAGAAAGACAACGCCTTCGCGGTTACCCTGCTTGAAAGAACGTGCACATATGGTGAGTTCCAACTGATTACGATACCATGTACACATGCTGTTGCCGCCGGGATTCGTGAAGGAATCAAGGTAGACAGCTTGGTTGGTCATCATCACACCGTCGAGAATCTGAAGCTTTCTTATGCCGGGCTTGCAATGCCGGTTCCGGATATGGCTGAACTGGCACCGTGTGCTGATGACGTTGGTGGGGGGCAGTTGCGCCACCGCATGTCTGCCGCCCACCCGGGAGGCCAAGAAAACGCAGGTTCTTGTCACATATAGCGAATGCGTGTTAGGTGTGTGTGCTAATTGTAACATGTAGCTGCTTGTTTATGTGGCCGCAGCGGCAAGCAGGAAAAAGTGTGGTCGATGCCACGGTCTGGGTTATAATCGTGCAACGTGCCAGGCGCCACTTCCGGTAATTGTTTTAACCGTTATTGCTTACATCGATACAAATGTTAGCTGGTACTTACTTCGTTAAGAAAACAGGCGCCGTGATTTGATTGCCCGTTGTTCCGGGTGGAGTGCGTGTTTTGGCGATAGTGTGACTTGTAGGCAGTGAAGTTGCAGGTTGGGAATGTGGCTAGCAGGGTGATCGTTACTAACACCCCCCCCCCCCCACCGAGGTTTATGTTATCGGAAGTAGTCACAGGATGGTCTCGTCAAATGGTTAACTATATGTCTGTATAATTACTCTTAGATTCCGTTTCGTTGTTGGTCTACCAACTTACCTTTTGTAACCATGGCATAAAAAACGCTGAAATATAAGTTGGTCAACCAACCAATGTTTATCCATGTATTTATTAACGGGTAATCATATATTTATGGTCTATCAAAAAACAGACATAATCCACGATTGAATTTGGGGGTAAGACATTCAGGGTAAGTAGTGAAAAAGGGGGAAGGTGTGACAGATAAGGCCATGATTTTCCTTGTAAACCTCGTGCACAGACCATACTAGAAGCATTTAAATCTCTGGAAGCACGGAAAACTATACGACATCAAAGAAAGGTAGAAAATTGGCAAGAGGATTCTTAGGTTAAATAACTTGACCTCGAGATATCGAGATGTGACACGATGTAAATAGTATTGACTGGTAAATATATCTTGTGAAATAGCTGGCATATATTGATTTAGCTGCCACCCGGTATTAAAAGGTAATCATATAATTATGGTCTGGGGTAAAAATCGTTAAACTGGTAAGCAATCGAGTGTAAGTTCCCGCGGTTACCGATTGAGTCTGAACGGGTAACTCATCATGCAAAATAACTGGTTGGCCACTTAACGTAATCAGTTTAAAGAGGGCAGGTGTAGGAGATATAACTTGATTAATGTAGAATATCTGGTAAGCTAGCATCAAACATAGAGTTTATACGACAAAACAAAGAATACGAAAAACACATAAGTTAGCAAGGCAAAAGGAACAAAGTTCTGTGAAAACGAGACATAGAGTGTCAAGTAAAATCCACCTGCATTAGCACGTACACCAGTTTCTTAGTCTCTGCTAGAGCTGTTAGATGGGCATGCCCGCGACCGCCTGGACAAGCCCGTCGGAGACTGCCATTACCTCAGACCGCTGTGGGTGCGCCCGCGAAGGACCGCGTATATGAATATGAGTGTCCATAACCGCCCCGCAAAGAGAAGCGGGTATGCAGGCAGGCCCGCGGGCTTGACGGTTAGTTCTCTTCTCTTGATCAATTGAATCTTCATCTTTGATATTATAAATTTTGACTGCTAAAATTAATTGAAATCGATTGTAACCTCTTGATTGAACTCAATTTCAAGATTTATGATTTTGCATGGGTATTAATCTCTAAAATTAATGGGAACTGATTGAATTCTATTGTATCTTGATTCTTGAATCTTGAGTCCTCACACCTGATTCTCGTCTTGATCTCTCCATTTTCTTATCCTTATTTCTTTTGTTATAGAATTATGAATCACTTTTGTGAAAGTTCTAGTAACTCGAAAGTATATGTTTCTCTCTAGCGTAAATTTCATCTGATCTCTTCTTCTATCACGTAAGGCTATGAGGAATGCTGAATTTTAAATTATGAAATCGGAATTAGCTAATTAGGAGTGTTGTTTCGTCATTTTATTGTCCTTATTTCTTAATATGGAACATGTTCTTCAAACGATATCGATATGCTAAACCCACCAATTGAGCTTGTAACCTTTTTCCTTTGGTTAGAGTTGTAATTTGGAGTTTGTTAATTTGATTAGCTGTCTTTCATTCTTTGACACTTTCTCATGCTCAATGCTATGGAGAATTTGCAGAGAACTGTCCTAGAAGGCCACACTCATCATAGACAACAAACGGAGAAGTGAAGGACCTGAACAACAAGGCAAACCATAACACAGAGCCTCTTTAAAACAGAGTAAAAGGTAGGAAATATGACAATTGACATGTTAGTGGTTTTTTCTTATACTAATAAGAAGCTTTGTTGATTTTTTAATCCTAATATAGGTAACGAGCGTGGAAAAAGTATTTACTTTTCTATTTTATGTAGTTTATGTGAGAAAATAATCTTTATAAACTCTGTAAAGGAGGTTTAACTAACATTCTTGTAATACAGATAATGAATTTTTCAACGAATTGAAGTATCATGATGCTATAAGATATTACACTGAAACAATTAGAAGGAATCCAAAAAACCCACAAATAAGGCCAATTCATCATCATATTCATATAGAGTAAGACATTACACTGGAAATTTAGCTCTGTTTGAGGAATTTTTGTGTTTCTGAGATAGTTTTGCTTAGTTTGGTTTGGAACAATAACTAGAGCTGTCAAAATCAAAACTCAATAATAAAAGTCTAGAACTGAAGCATTGTTTATATTGACTATTTCAAGTGACTATGTCAATTTTTTGTGAATTTTAAAGCTAAGTGTGTGTGTAAGAGTCAAAGCCTCTAAGATAGCCAAAAACTTCAGCTGTAGGCGAAGCCTCTACATCAGAGAAAAGATTCAACTTGCAGACCACCCGCAAGACCGCAAACCCGCAGCGGTTCAACCCGCACAATCCGCAAATCCGCCTGGTCATGCCCGGTAGGCCCGCTAATTCATGGACATAAATTATAGTGTCCAGGCCCGCCCCACAACACTACTTATTGGGCATGGCCCGCGGGCAGCGGTCTACATTGACAGCTCTAGTCTCTGCAAGGAGTATATCGGCTGTGACTTCTTCGCACTCATCCATTCCGCCTACCGCATGTGCATGGATAAAGAACACAGTCATAAGATCAGAATCCTGCGGTGCGACGACCTGTCGGGTGCATGTGGCACATTCCAGCGTCAACGGCATAGTTCAAATTTGCGATATCTGCTCATTGTTGCAGCCTGCTTCAGTAGACACGGCAACATCGCAGCGATAGGTTGCAGATCATTGGTGATCGACGCATCAGAGCGAAGCTGTATTTTGGTGACCAAAACAGTTATCTTGGAGGAGAGTAGGTCAATGCACATGGCTTCCCAGTTTTTTTCTATCGAAGTTGAAAGGGATATACAAGTAGTCCGCTTCTTTGTATAGCTGGACGCGATCAGGTTTGTCAGCCCTAGAAACCGTGGTGATGAGACTGGCTGGAAAAGTGAAGTCGTCCGGCTTGGTAGCCTTGCAGAACTTTGGATACAAGCGTGTTAGCTGCGACACAAACTTAGAATCCAACACAACAACCCGGAGCTTCTGACCATCAACATCCTCGGATCTGAGCAAGTGCCTGCTGAATCTGATAAGGGCATACATGACCTTGTTGCCCCCGTGTTTTTTCCTCTCCAGCAAGTAGAATACCTCTTTGTTAGTCAACGATACTCCCCCGTCAAGTGCGATAGAATCGGCTGCATAATGGGATCTACTTACCTGGTAACTTTGAGCTTCTGCAGAGATCGTTCAAATCGAGCCTTGCCTTCCTCCTGGTCAACCCCGACGTGAGGGGGGGGGTGGCCTATTAAAGTCTTCATACACTTAGCACATACGAACCGATCGTCGATCCTTCTGAAAAACGTACGCTGCCTCTTGCTTTTTCGGGGATATATGTGAGGGGAGTGGGGTGACATAGTTGTACCTAGGTTATACACTATTTTGGTATTGTCGTCTTTGCTTTGATGCTCATGTGGGGTTGAGTGGCCACTGGTCAGTTCTTGCGGTGACATCACCGTATTCGTTAGCTGAACGCCGACTTCCGGTGTAACATAAAACAACAAAATAAACGTGATAATGTTGTTGGCAAGGGGTAACAAAAAGTGGTGTACTGATGTGGATACTGATGCTCTCAGCATAGGTAGTAGTGGCAGATCGGGATTACAGGAAATGTTTAAGGCGCCGTATATACCTCCTCTAACTCGCTTCTGAACTTTCTTCGGCCACGGCGTCCGCATTGCCGTCCGACCACCAATTTGGACTCATTAGACGCATATTAGTCTCATTGCCAGAAATTTTGTATAATACTTATGCTTTTGCCGCTATGCTAGCCTACTTCGCGTGCAGGAAAACCCGCTTCCGATGACCCCTGCAAACGGTTAGCTGACCCACCCGAGGTGTTTGTCGAGCTGCTGTTTTGCTTGGTTGCTATACCGGTTGTTGACACGGTGAATAAGAGTTAGACGATATACAAGCATTTATACGGTAACTCAATCAATATCGTGAAACTTAAGGATTCTAACTTACATATGTCGGGACTTCCGGGTGAGAGTCTTCAGCCTGACCCGTCCCCTCATCCAACGTGTCTTTCTCTTCACCGTCTGACTCATCGCTCTGAACAAACAGCAAACAAGTTAATTAGATACATATAATACAGAGGTTCACATAGTCGTAGGCCGCCCATTTACCTTGTCCGAACCTGTTTCTGAACTCCCCGCAGCCTCTGCGTCTACGTTGACTGACTGCAAACAAATAGATTACCATTAGCAATGTATTGGTCTCATTACCTGGTTTAATATATACTTACGTTGTTGGTGCTGGTTTGACCTACTTCGCCTGCAGAAGACTCGGCTACCGGCGACCCCTAGAGACGGTTAGGTTCCCCATCTGAGGCGTTTGACGGACTCTTGTTTGCTTGGGATACCGTTTTGGTGGTTGGCAGGCACAGTAAATGTTAGTGGTTGCTACGCAGTGTGTCAGGTAAACAAAAGAAAGTCCTACTTGTGAATGTCAACTTACATCTGCCGGCACTTCACGATGAGTTTCGACGCCAGCCGTCGGGTCTTTGGGATTGACAGGCGTGGGATCTGCCTGCTGTGGGGACTTCCTCATACACATACGTGGATATAATTATCAGGTAACACGTAGCATAGCGAAATTTTTTGTAATAAAACTTACCGCCTTATCACTGTAGAAAACGACTATCTCCTCAACACTAGCTGGCTGCAAATCAGGGGGGTTGTCGCTGGGGGTGTGGTTAGATTGACCACCAATTATCATAGATGGATTGAGACCGGTATGAGGGAGTTCAGTGTTGAAGTCCGGCATATGGCCGTCTTCAGCCGAGAGCGAGTATCTGCCTGTGCGCTGCCCCAGCGGGCCTTCAGCAAAATCCCATTTATGATATCCGCCTTCAGGTTGCCTAACTTTTGGTCTAGCATATCAGACAACATATACTTATCCAGGGTACCAACATTGTTGTGGTCAGTACTACCCCTAACGGCCGAATGCCTCCTGGACAATGATGGTTGATTGGCAACGTCCGAATCCATTTTCCCATGATTTACCCCTCCTGGTTTTGCTGGACGGTCGCACGATAGGACGAGGAGCTGTACCAGACGTTGTACCGCCGCATTTAACTCCCCTCTTGCATTGTTTTGGTACAATCATCTCGGCTGGGATACACTTGCCTGGGAACATTCTGTTCGTGAACTTAAATCCTTCACTTATAAGGTTGACCATGTTGGCAACTACCTCGTCATCCTTGTCGTCGGAACACGACAAATCCTCTTCGTCGTCCAGAATATCAGGGTCGTCCGGCAGTATCGACGTCACACTGACCTGTCAAGAGGTGACCTTGATACCATCAGATTTGATGATCAGTAAGTATAAACTTAACGACTAAACTAGATTACCGTATAACATCCAGTAAACCCGTTAAACATCCCTTCGTCAATCAGCTGCTATTGGTTTTTCTTTTCTCTGTTTATCAGGTAACCTATGTTTCCGGTTAACAAATTTATTGCAATTACAGCAAGTATTTACCTTGCATTTCTGGTCCAGGTCACTGGCATTTGCTAGTCGCAAAGGAGCACATATCGGGCCGGCATATCGATATCCATCCCGTCGTCGGATCCACTACGGGATGTTGGTGGATGGACATCGACTTCTTGGATAGCGGGGACGGCCTGTAGAACATCCAACTGGAGAGCGTAAAAGAAACCTTGGACAGACACGCTGCTAGTGGCCAGTTGAGCTATGTCCCTATCCTTGATAGACGACATCATCATCTTGAACGAAAGACGTCCCCATGGATATGCGAGGAATGCATCAATATCCTCCGTCATGTTGGCGTGCTCTTTGATGACTTTAGGGTGGTGACAGGTTGGGAGCAATATACCGTCGACAAGGGCAAGAGTCGCGTAGCGGAGGCGCATTTTCTGGTCTCCCATCTCTTTGTTCCACAGAATAGTTATCAACCTGTCAATAGTGATGTCGTCTTCAAGCCCGAACATGATCGATGTGTACGGTATAACGTTCTCCCCAGTGCCTTTCTTCTTATTTTTCTTGACAACCGGGAATCTCCCACATGCCAACCCGGTAACAAGCTTGAACTATCTCAAAGAATACCTAATCGATACGCCCCCAAACAAAACCCATATCTCGTTTGGACTCGAAACCTTGAGCTGCCGACCCAACAAGAACAATCCAAAACTCCCAGACAAAGCAGGTTTGTCGGGCATGTCAAACAATCCCCCCAAGGGTGATGCTTGTAGATCCGCGATCTCATCATCTTCCAAGGCTGCCATAATGGTAGTAATCATTGGTGGTTTTTGGTACACATTAGCCCTCTCCCCCAGCGGGAAATGGCCGTGAGCGATCAGCCGCTCCAGTAGAGTTATTTCTTCCATCTGCAGAAAAAGAACGGTAACATAAGTATATGGTACCTGGTAATAAACATGTGGTAACACATACAACGCCTATGGCCGCATATATCGACAGTACCCGTTAACTGAGCTGGTAATATACTTTGCAACTGTACCATACGCTAAGCAACGGTATCCGCTAAAATGGTGATGTTACCGTCTAAATCGACACTATATCAGGACCCAATAACACTTCCGTTTTGGTTTCCCGGTTAAGTGAAAAGCCTGTAATACCGCGCTACCAAAAAACTCAGCGGTGTTTATAGTCGGGCTACGAATTTTCTAATAAATGGTCCCGGTTAACTGGAATTGTAACTAGCATGTGCTAATTATTAGTTTCCGGCCCCCAATACATAACATCTCGCAAAATCGGGGCCCATAACTTAAGCCACAACCAAAATCTTCAACAAAGATCAGAACCTAAGATCAGAACCCTCAATGACACGGGTAATCTATACGGCTAGTTACTGGAATTGCATTAAAAACACAGTGAGCAAGATTTTCGTTATCAATTGAGTTTGCTGCGTTGGCAGGATTTAAAATTGGAGATGTGCTGCAACTGTGGTATACAGATATTGTGAGAAAACTTTTGGTTTGGTTGTAACTCATAGACAAAATAAAACGGAATTGAGAAGAATGAAAACACTTTTTATATAATTATAGATATAAAATCTTCACGACGGTTGCATATCTCTATCCAACTTTATTTTCGAATTACAAACTTTGGTAAATCCACAGTTACCAACTTACGAATATGTTGCTAACTAAGTTACTCCTTGGTCCAAACGAATGTCCAATAACTGTTACTGACACACGTTATTTCTTATACCGTAGGCTTGTGTCCTTTAGACCATCTCCAACCGATTACTCTATTTTTTGCTCCAAAATGGAGTAACTCCATTTTGGAGGTGGGGTTTTCTCCATCTGATTACTCCATTTGTTACTCCAAAATATATTAGTTTAAATTTATTATTTTTTATTTAATTATTAATTTTTATTATAAACCCATAGTTTTAAATTTATAAATTCTACCAATTTATTTAAAATTAAACAATAAATACCAAATTACAATACTATTTAAATTTTAAATTTATTATAAAATATTGCCAATTATTTTTTTAATAGAACTAAAAAATTGTTTTTATATGTTATTGGGCTAAAATTAGATTTTTAAATTTTATTTAAGTACAAAATATAAAAAGATTAAATTTAAAGGATTGATTTGTAAATAAAAAAATTCACCTCCAAAATAGAGGAAAAAAATGAAGATCTCTAAATATAGAGGAAAATATGGAAATCTTCATTTTGGAGGTGGAAATAGAGGTGGATTGGAGATAATTTTTTTTTTAAATGAAGTTTAAAGACGAAAATGGTGGTGTGTTGAAGATGCCCTTATGCTGATTGGCCGCTGCACTCCGGAAGGGTATCTCTGTAAATGCATCATTGTTGAAAATTAAATTATGCATGAAATTTTATTAATGTTTGATACTTAATAAACTAGTCTTCCATTATCAGATATTGCAATTTCCCTATAAAACAAACCTTAATTTCTTCTAAGTCAACTCTTCCACAGGCTCCCAAAATATTAAATAAAATATCTTCAGGAAATTAAAAAATTAACACGTTTACTCTTCCAGAACGTACCAAAACAATGACATAGGAACATAAAAGAAAAGCAGCAAATTAAAAAGGAAGATCCGTCTAAGATTGCCGACAAAGAAAGAAAAAGAAAAAAGAAAGAAAGAGATACCAACTGAATATCTCAATATCCTTTGCTGTATACTCCAACGGAATCTGCTGCGGTGATGAGCAGAGATGATGATACTATCGGAGGACTTGGCCCGATGAAATGGCTTCTGGGCTTTGGTTACTTGGTACAAGGATTTAGAGGTTTCCCATGGCTAGGAGCCAATTTCTTCCTGACAGATGAACTCCATGTCAATCCTTCCGTGCTACAACTTCTCCAGAACTCAGCCAATCTTCCAATGGTAGCTAAACCCGTATACGGCATCGTTTCGGACGCTGTTTACTTGTTTGGCCAACACCGTATCCCATACATCGCTTTTGGAGGTTTGTCATCACAATTAGCTTTTTGATTATGCACGTTTGTTCAAGCCGATGGTTTTATTTGATAATCGTCCTCTGCAATCTGGAATTGAGAAATTCCTCTTGAATATTGTATTATGTTTATTGCAGCTTTGTTACAAGCAATCTCATGGCTAGCGATAGCTTTCCTCTCAAGATCCAATGTGTCAATCTTAGCTTTGTCATTATATCTTGTCCTTAGTAATCTTGGAGCTTCGTTAGTAGAAGTAGCAAATGATGCAATTGTAGCAGAGGCCGGAAAGCAAAAAGCCGCATCGTCATCTAGTGAGCTAGCATCGTTTGTTTGGATGGCTTCTTCTCTTGGTGGGATCTTGGGAAATCTTTTAGGTGGTATCGCTATCAAAACGTTTTCGGCGCAGTCAACGTTCCTGGTGTTTGGCATTTTGGCTCTTGTTCAGTTCCTCGTATCTATAAACATCCGAGAAAAGTCTCTCAACCTTGCGAGAAATCCATCCCCCGCTGGTATTGGGAAACACATCTCTGACCTTTCAAAAGTGTTGAGGAAGCCAGAGATTTCTTATTCGATAGCTTGGATGGCGTTATCAACCGCTGTAGTTCCTGTTCTGACAGGGACAATGTTCTTTTACCAAACAAAGTTTCTGAAAATCGATGCGTCTTATCTTGGGATCTCCAAGGTGTTTGGTCAGATTGCAATGCTCTTATGGGGTGTTGCTTACAATCGTTGGCTGAAATCCATCAGGCCTAGGAAACTGATCGCGGCCATTCAGGTGACCATAGCTGTCTTTGTGGTATCCGATGTCTTGTTTGTGAAAGGCGTGTACCGGGATTTTGTGGGAGTGCCGGACTCGGTTTATGTACTCTTCGTTTCTGGAATCTTGGAAACTCTCTTTTACTTCAAGAATCTTCCTTTTACCGTCTTGATGGTCCGCGTCTGTCCTCGTGGATGTGAAGGGTCTCTCATGGCATTTGTCATGTCGGCCATTGCACTCGCATTCATAGTTAGTGGATATCTTGGAATCCTTCTTGCATCATTTGTCGGTGTAACGGAGGCTGATTTCTCCGGGTTTCCTCGCGGACTCGCTATAGAAGCCGTCTGCGTTGTGATTCCGCTGGGCTTAACTTCCTGGATATATGATCAAGTCGAAAGTAAAAAGAAAGAATGATGAGTTCAGCAGGAAATAAATATCCTTCTGTTACCTTCTTGTTGTTTGAGAATGGTTTCATTTTCGTAAAGATAAATCATATCGAGTTAAGAAAACATAATAATATACCTGAAATTTTACATTTCTTTTCTACCAACCAATTCCTTGTACTAGTTTATAAAATTAACCCAGAGGTACAATCATCAGACAAAGAGAGCATTGATTTATTCAGTTAAAAAAAAGGTGAAATTTCATCTTTGGCGTTTAATACAAGAAGAATGACGAACAAAAAAAAACGCAATCACTAATTTATAAATTTGCCTTGTTCAGAGATTTCAGATTTGCAAAAAAGAACCCCTAAAGCTTTTGACTAGTCGCAGCTATTTCGTGAGCCCAGAGGACCCAAGTAAACCTCTTTAACCTGCATCATCTTCTCTGTCTTTGAATCTTCTGATTGACTCGGATTTGTATGATGAAATTCTAACTTTGGATTTTTAATTCTGCCAGCTGCTTACAATGAGAAGTCGATCGTGTTTCTTACATTCAATAACTCCAACTCCAGGTAATCTCTATGATAGGATTTTCGTTTGTGTTGATTTGTTAAATTGTTTAGATGAGTTGATAAATTCCTCAGGAATTAGTCTAAATCCACTTCTTTTTTTCACATTGCTTAGGTTTAACCAATCGAAATGCGTCTTTTTCGAGACTCGGGTACGCTCAAAACAAGAAAATCAGCTGCAGTTTGTCCAACACAGAGAATGTGGCTTTTAAAGGAAAAAAGGATAAACCTTTGGTAAAGATGTGTGGCATCACATCAGCCAGAGATGCTGCTATGGCAGTTGAGGCTGGTGCTGATTTCATCGGGATGATTATTTGGCCGAATTCAAAACGATCCATTTCTCTTTCCGTTGCAAAAGATATCTCCAAAGTCGCTAGGGAAGGCGGGGCCAAACCTGTTGGTGTTTTTGTTGAGGATGATGAAACCACAATACTCAGAGCAGCTGATGCCTCGGACCTTGAGTTTGTGCAGGTTTGGTTTTGGTTTTGTGAATTTTCTCAAGTTAATAATAAACTGTTGATGATGAATTTATGGTTTCTTTCCAGCTTCATGGTAATAGCTCTCGTGCTGCTTTCTCTGGATTAGTACGCGAAAGGAGAGTCATATATGTCCTTAATGCAAGTGAGGATGGAAAACTCCTCAATCAAGTTCCTGAAGAGGATTCTCATCTCGCTGATTGGATTCTTGTGGACAGTGCAACTGGTGGGAGGTACGTTGAATTTTCTTTCCTCTTTGAATAACATGATTGGCTTAATAACATTATTTCTCTTGTATGCAGTGGAAAAGGATTTAACTGGTCTCAGTTCAAGTTACCTTCAATCAGAAGCAGAAATGGGTGGCTTTTAGCTGGGGGAATCAATCCGACTAACGTTTCGGAAGCACTTTCTATACTTCAACCTGATGGGATTGATGTTAGTAGCGGTATTTGTTGTACTGACGGTATTCACAAGGATAAGTCTAAGATAAGTTCCTTCATTACTGCAGTTCGCTCTGTACACTACTAATGGCTATAGCAACATAAGCCAAGGCTTGTAACTACTCTTGTTTCCTTGTCATTGTTGTTTTGGCTACCATAATAATGTCATTCAATAGTTCGATTGTTCAGATTGAAGAATAAAATTTATCACTACTCTTATTAGATGAATTTGATAAGCAATGCTGAAGTTTTGATTCACTAACTTTGGAATTTTGCGATCAAAGAAATGGCAAAAGCTGGTACATACTAATAAAACGGATCTCAGCAGAAATGAAATGATCTGGTTTTACAAAAATTACATAGAAAAATTTTAACATTCAAGAAGAAGCATATGTGTCAAAGGTCCTATACTTCTCTTAACACGATTAGATTAAACCGCGACATTTGGTGACGCTGGAAACTCTTCATACCCTGTGATTCCTGTAATCCTAATCCTCGTATTTGGCTGCAATAATCATTATGTACGTTTGTTTTAGTTTGATTTCAAGTTTAAGCAACAAATAGCAGATTTATCGACAATGGAAATACCTGTCTGTGACCAATATTTCTACGGTACTTCTTCTTAGCCTTGTACTTGAAGACCACCACTTTATCATTCAGACCCTGCGAAAACGAAAGTTAGGAGCCACAAAGTCGAAAACAGAAATAAGAAATTTTAACAAGTATCGAATTTTACTTGGCTTTCCACTACAGCATGTACAGTAGCATTGGTCACAACCGGTTTGCCAATGTAAGTGTGTGTCTTTGTTCCCACAAGTAACACTTTGTTCAGAACAATCTACACAAAATGATGAAAAACTTCAATAATCACCAAAAACCAACAAAGAACAACTCACTTAACATTGTTAACAATAGACCAAAAAAAACAACTTCTACAGAAAGAAGTTATAACGAAGTTTTACTCTTATACCTAAGGTTACACCAACATTTCATAGATTATCATTTCGTTACTCCGAATTTTAGAAAAGAGAAGCCATCATATAGAAGAATTCTTGAAAGGAATGTGCGTACCTGATCATCGACATTTGCATCTTTAAGCCTCGAAGTGTAGAGATATCTCCCTGGAAATACTATGTATTGGCGTCCACCAATCTAATTAACCAAAGAGAACAACACTTAAACTAAATCAAACAAGGATATTTCATAATACAGAGTTTTTATACTGACTAATCTTATCACTAACAAGTACTAAACCTAACTCTTTATAAGCCACAAACACACAGTTCCACATTTTCAAACTCTAAATCAACCAAAATTAGTAGCAAAACCCCAAAGATTAAATCAAAACTGATGATTGTTTCTCATTGTATTCCAGCTCTCACTAAGAAGTCAACATTTCATTAGTCCTAATCATAATCCTTAAGTATATCAAAACTAAATTAATTCAAAGCAAACTCAATAAATCACCCAAAATTACTTGCAAAATCTTTGAAAACACACACATAAAATTGAAACTAAGAATTTGCTTTTATTTTCGTTTCATTCATCCGCTCACCATAATAACAGCGAAAATCTCTTCTCGTTTAGGTTTATCTTCAGTGACCTCTGAGACATCGGAGACCACCACAGCTTCGATATCTGTAGTCTCCGGTTCAGCGACGACTGATTCAGCGAATTTTGGAGTGATTGGCAATGCGACTCGAGACGATGACGTAGTGGAAGGAGGAAGAAAGCGAATCACAGGTTTAGTTAAATTAAGCGAAGGTTTATAGAGAGAAGCAATGGTAGTGCTAGAACGGTGAGAGTTGACATTGCAATGAGCTGAGAAAGTTGAGCAGAGAGAGAGTGACGCTGAAGAAGACGCCATTGTTTTCGCCGAGATAGCTCGAAACTTTGAAGCTCGACGGTGAATAAATCGCTGAGTTATCCTATCCACTTAACTCTTTAAATTACTAATATACCCTTGTATTCAAATTGGTATTATAGAATTTGATTTTTCGGTTTGATCTTTTGGGTTTTGATTTTTTTGAGGTTTAGTGAATATTCAAGATCCGAAATATAAACCTTAAGCATATTTCAGTTCGGTTATGCATGAAAATTTCCGGGTTTGTTTGATGTTGTTGAACATGAAAATTAAGGGTGTTCAATCCAAAGTAAAATGATTCGATCCAAACCGAACCAAAATATTCAATCTGAAAACTGAATACAAACCAAACCGAAAAGAAAAAATGAACTAAACTGAATGTTATTTGAAAACAAATTATGTGTTTGACTAAAATCCGAATCTGAATCCGAATCAAAAGCAAACCCTTTCTAAATCATCCACTTTCATAAACAGAAATTTGAAAACCCGAAAAACATAAACCAAAACTGAGGCTTTAATTGTTTTAGTAATATTTAGCATATTTTTAAATACTTAATTTTTTAAAAATAATTTTTTTAATTGTTTAGATTATAATAAAATGTGTTTTTGTATTTGATAAATCTCCCATTGGTTTATTTTTTTACCCCCTCGTAATAATTTATTTGGTATTTAAAAAAAATATATAAAGCAAAATTATCCATACTATGAAAAAAAAATTTAAAAGTTGTTGCTCATCTACAAAAATAACAAGGAAAGCAAAAAAAAAAACAGAATATATTTCTATATTTTTTGTTCCAAAATATATATAAAGAAGAAATGACAAAACAAAACAAAAAAACTGAAATTGTGAATGGATGATGGGTTGGTCAGTCATCAGATTTTTGACCATCAACTCCAAAAGCATCAGCCATGTTGAAGTTCAAGTTTTTCATCATAGTCCTACTTCTTCCAACTCCATCTCCTTTCCTCATCATTGCCGTAAACTCCGAAAAATCGATCTTCCCGTCCTACCAAATTCACACAAAACCTCAGTTTTATTGAAGAAACGAGGAAAACACAAAGAGAAAAAGGAAGAAGAGTGTTATTACATTGTCAAGATCAATCTCTTTGATCATATCATCAAGAGGTGTATCACATAGACCAAACTCTGTGCAAGCTGACTGAAGCTCATCAATGGTGATATATCCACTTCCATCTTTGTCAAAGAATGAAAATGCAGCTACCAGATTCTCCTCTCTCTCCATCTTGTTCATGTGTAATGTCGCTGCTAGGAATTCTCCATAGTCTATTGTACCACTGTTGTCGATATCAGCCTGTTAAAAATACATAAGATGAGATGTTTTAAGAAAACGAAATTGTTTAAGAGGTAAAGAGATTTTTCTTTCATACCGCGTCCATAAGAGACTTGATTTCTGATTCCATGAGTTCAGATCCGACTCTCTTCAAACCAGCTTTGAGCTCTTCAAAAGTAATCGTTCCGCTATTGTCTGTGTCTATCATCTTGAATAGTTCCTTTAGACCTCCGATTTCTTCCTCTGAAAGTCTCTCAGCGATCACCTGTGAGAACCACATTTGTTCAGAGAAAGCCCACATAAAGAAGAGGCGAATGCAATGTTATTCGAATTCATACCCGTAAAGCCATTTTCTTAATCTTATTCATTTGTGAAAACTGCTTTAGCCGCGATAAGACTGCTGGATCGAGAGGCTTGTCTGGTGCCGCTTGTTCATCCACAATCCATGGGTGACCTATAACATTCAGACAAAAAACTCAATACTCATTGCTTACCAAGAAACCATTAAGAACCAAAAATAAACTTACACAAGGCTTCATGAGCAGAAATGCGTTTCTTGGGGCTCCTTTCGAGCATTTTGTAGATCAAATCTTTAGCAGCTTCAGAGATACTAGGCCACGGGTCAGATTTGAAATCTAACTTCCCTTGCAAAATCTGTCTAAAGATTCCAGACTCCGTTTCTACAAGGCCCAAGAGAGAAAGACTGATGTATCATTGCAAACAAAACTCGAAACTTGTAAGTAGAGAAGACTCTATAGTTTTTTGTAGACTAACCTGCCCAGAAAGGAGGAACTCCGCTGAGTAAGATGTAAAGGATAACACCAGCGCTCCACACATCTATTTCAGGTCCATAACACTTCTTTAGAACCTCTGGTGCAACATAGTACGGACTTCCTACTACGTCATATAGATATTGTCCTGAAGCAAATAAACAAAAACCAATCAGGCAGGATAACTCCAATCAACAAATGAAGTTTCAGAGACGCAATGAAGAACTTCTATACAAAGCAATGTTCCCCTAAACACAAGCATCAAAATTTGAATTTAATTATGATTCAGTAAAACAGATCATCAAGGCTGAGAAAAAGCCATATTTCAATTTAGAGACGAAAAATGTATATCAATACAACCAAACAAACATGTTTCAAAATGGCCATTTAACAATGCTTAATCACTAATTTTTATTTCAATCCAGACACAAAAGCAGAATCAGCATAAAATTTCAGAGACTCAATGAAAGCATCAAGGCTATCGATTTAACAATGGTCAAGAAACAATCCAACACAGACCAGAATCTTTAAATTCCGTTATCCAATTCAAGAATCGAACCTATATCTCTCACCAAACAAAAGATCTTGATCAACGAAGGAATCCAAAATGAAAAATCGAACCTGGCTTGTAGAAGACAGACAAACCAAAATCTGTAGCCTTAAGCTTAGCATCTTCTTTAGGGCTATCAAACAAGAAATTCTCAGGTTTGAGATCTCTATGCATAACACCAAGAGAATGACAAGCCTCAACAACACCAAGAATCGTCTTAATAAGCTTCACAGCTTCACGTTCACTAAAATGTCCTTTAGCAACAATCCGATCAAAAAGCTCACCACCTTCACAAACCTCCATAACGATATGAACAAAAACGGAATCCTCATAAGTCCCTTTGATCCTTACAACATTGGGATGTTCAGAGAGATGATGCATGATCTGAATCTCGCGCCACACATCTTCGTAATCTTCGCGGCAAACGAGCTTTCGCTTAGGGATTGATTTGCAGGCGTAATTAGCGGAGGTTGATTTCTCTGTGCAGAGATAGGTTGTTCCGAATTGGCCTTGGCCTAGCTTTTTGCCGAGGAGGTAGTGATCTCTTAATCGTGGTGTTTGATATGGAAGAACTGTGTTTGATGGACGTCTAGGGTTTGGTTTCGATTCCATCTTTTTGGATTTCTTTGTCGATCTCGATTTGAAGAAGAGGAAGGTGATGAAATTGATAATAACGGACCTTTTCTTTGTTTTTAACAACCAAAGGCTCCTTGATTTGCTTCCCTCTGCTCCATTTTTTTGACTCACTCTTATATCATTTTTATCAATTAATCTATCACATTTCTTTATTTTCTAATTCTTTTTTTTTGTTAATCATCATATTTTGGGTTAATTAGTTTGGTTTGAGTTGGAAATTTTTGTCAGTTTAAATCAGAATTTTTTGTTGATTCTGTTTATGGTAAAATTTGGTTTGGTTTGGCCTAAACCGTTTAGGCAGATTAAATTTTATTTTAAAAAAAATTGTGTCGTTGAATTTTGATTTAGTTTGGGGTAATTAAAACTATATTTTATTTATCAGAAATTAGATTCTTTTATATAATAAATTTCTTTTATTTTGAAGAAATTATGGCAATTATTTCGATGAACTTGGTAAAAAAGAAAAGTTTGTTACAATCAGAAACTTTTATAAAAAAATTAGTACTTTAAAGTTTAGAGATTTCAAACCGAACTCAACCGGTTACCAAATCAAATCCAAGTCTGTACCACTTGAATTTACTTTTACCATGTACACTGAAGTCTAACGGAATTAGTCAAACATTTTTGTTTGGAATATATGTCCAGCCTTGATTATTCCTCTTCTTTTAAAACATTAAGTAGTTAGATGATCCATTAACCAATTCGTTTACAATTAATTCGTTTTTCAATACAGGGATTTTGTTAAATTCTTCTGCACGTAGGAATTTTGTAGTTAGACCTCAAATAACTTGTTCATATAAATCATAACTTTTGTAAGATTATAAGATAAGCTTTGTCATACCAAAATCAGCTTGAGGCAGCCGAACGTAGAAGTAAAATAGGAATAACTAACCAAATAAATGTATATGCAAATGCAACCAAAGAAAATAATAATAACATATTGCTCGTAGGCCAAAAACAAAAGGAATCAAGAAGAAACTAGGCTTGAATAAAAAAAATCAACCAACCTTAGCATAATCTCTCTGACTAATAATATTATTTGATTGGTCTAGGCTAGTGGATTGGGTCATAGTCATACAAACTACAAAGAGAAGATTGGTGGATCATTGACAACACGTTTACATGACTTGGACCCACTTTATCTGCACGTCTCATTCTAAATTGCATTCAGTATGGAGACTTGTGATTCTGTATCCACTTGTATTATTTTTATCTTATTTATTGTAATGGTCCAATAAATTTTTACAAAGGGGAACGAGTAAACTGCACGTAACTGTAGTCTCCTATATTTTAAATAAGAGAAATAACAATCGTTTGAAAAATTTAGTATCACGTTTTGAAACCGAGAGATTAAGCCTTATGGTCCGAACACGATTAAAAACAAGGCACCGGATCTTGACCTCTTTAAAAGAATAAAATAATTTATAGGAAGTCACTTCCGAGTTTAGAGTTCCAAAAAAGAGTTATATAACAAAATCATCCAGACCGATGTATTCCATATCATCGATTCCATATACTTCGTCCATGTTTTTTTCTGCAGTTTGGTTGAAACTGTTTGTTTTATGCTCCAAATGGTAGCCTCACATTAACAAATTGAAAAAATTGAATAAGCATTTATCTAATATTTTATTATTTGAAATAAATAGATTAAAAAAATTATTCAATCTGTTCAGTTAAAAAAACTGAATAAATAATATAAATTATAAAAGAAATGTGTTCAAGTCATTCATTTATAATTTTAGAGTTGAATGAATTGAATGAGATTCAACTCAAAAAGTTTTCAATTATTTTTTTTAACTCATTCGTTTTAATGGCTATCATTTACAGCCTTACTGTAGTCAATTATTCGTGGCCAATACCTTTTGTGTTCTTTATTTATTTAATTTTTTGTGATAATTTTAAAATTCATACCTAAATTCTAAAACAAAATTTGAAAATAAGGAAATGAAATGGTAGCAAGGTGATTTAAAACCGGTGTTACTCCATGTGAGGGGAAAGAAACATTCAACCTTTGACCACCAGACTAAATTCTAATTTTGGTAGATCGAGAATCAGTTTAAAGTTTATACTATTCCTTTGAGATAATACGTTTAATAATGCTGGAAAAGTTAAAACTTATTATTATTATTTTTTTGTCGTCACTAAAACTTATTAATTATAAAGCGATTCAATCATTTATTTTAACATTCATTTAGGCTTTGAATGGAAGCGTGAAAAAACAGCAGCTCAAATAGAAATAAGGCAGTTCAGATACACCCCCAAAAATATCACCAATCACAAAAAAAAAAGTTGATTATGTGGATCAGTAGCGGAAAAACTGCATCTAAAAAAACAAGTGAAACTTTTTTTTTTGTTCATTGTTTTTGAGATCCACCATAAACAGTAATGACCCCTCAGAATTGATGTATTTTTGTCCTTTTACCATCATGAATAGTCATATATATTCATCTATAAATAATTTTACTCTACTAACAAGTAGCTAAAATACTTTCCAGCTGTATTGTTTATTTCCATATAGTTACACATGCATTCAATTATTATTTTCAAATAGTAGATGGTGAAAAACACGTGAATTTTTTTGTATTCCACCAACCTAGCAGATTTTGTGTGTTTCTATAAAATAAAATATCAACTCCTCTTTCTCTTCATTATCTTCTTCACTATCACTCTCCTCCACGAGTCACTCATTCTCCCACTCACTTTCTTTGATCTTCTTTCTCCATGTTATCTTCTTCTAATTTATGTCAAATTAAATTCACTGTAACGCAAAAGAAATCGGAAGCAAGTGTTTCACTTTAACGCAAAAGAAATCAGAAGTAAGTGCTTGGAAAAAAAAAATCTAAAACCAAAAGAGAACAAGTAAGTTTAATTTAAATGGTGTGACAATTAAACTTAAAAACAGTGTATATTACATCAATATTTTAATTAATTTAATAACATAACAATTTTGAATTTGTAAACATTTTTATGTAATATATATTTGTATTTGTTAGGTTAAAAACATACTTTTCATAAAATAAAATCAGTTTCATATATTATATTAGCTAAATACTAAAAAATTACAAAGTTTTCTAAAATTATTAACTCTAAATAATACATTGATCTATAAAATTCAGAGAATTTTTGTATCGTACAAATATATTATAAATAAATCTATATGATAAAAGTAATATATGTGTTTAATTTTAAGTTTTTCTAATGTAGAAATGGCATCAAATCGTCGACAAAGCACAAATTCTTCTGAGCAAACCAATACGAGTACTCACAATGAAACGACAGCCAGGGTAATTTTTATTATTTTAATTAGTATGCACATTTAAATTTATTTAGATTTTTCGTCAGAAATAAAAATATGTTTTCAATAATCGTAGAATGAAGACAACTTTAAATGGACTTATCAACGAAAAAAAAGACTCATTGAATTGTATGACAAAGCAATTGCTATGAATAACTACTCTTTTAAGGATCCGACACTGTATGGCAGAGAGTTTATAACTCGAAAGTTTAATGAGGAGTTCAACTTGAATGTTAATTATAAGTTTTTCAAAGAAAAGCTTGATAATTTTAAAAAAAATTATAAGAAGTGGAAGACTCTTATGACATCGTCCACGGGCATTTCATTTGATCCGACTACAGGCACGATATCTGCATCTGTCCAATGGTGGAAAGACCGTGAAGCGGTAATTGCTTATAATTTTCTCATTACAAAAATATGTTTAGTCAATGTAGGTATACAAAAATATTTGTGTGCCTTACAAACTTTTTATATTTTTAACAGGAATGTAAAATAATTAGTTCACTTAAGCGACAACCACCAGAGTTTTGGGATGTGATGCAACGTTGTTTCACATTATATATGTCCAATCACAACCTCAATATTCTATGAATCAAAGAAGAGTGGAGATGATGAACGAACGTGTAGGCAATGATTAAGAATATGTGAACTCAGACACAGATAGAAGTGACATGGCACAAACTCAAGTTCCCGAAACCCAAGAAAACGAAGAGGTGTATCGTGTTAACATTGACGATGAATCACGCCCTTCAACTGAGTTCACTCGCGATCCTGTCCAAATTCCTTCTTCGAGAATTCAACAACGAGGGAGAGTAAACCGTCGAATAAGTTCACAACGATCTGCAAGAAGCTCACGAGTTGCATTTGGAAGTGGTCCTCTAGGAGCTCGTAGGAGTCAATCCTTTGAGACAACCTTGACAGATACAATGGCTGGATTTAGAGAGTTCCAACGCCAAAGTTTTTCACAACTACGCCCAGGTGCTTTTGACCAAGATGATTTTGATGAATTTACTATGGCTAGGCAGATATTTGAAGCCATGGAGGTTACAAAGTTCTCTGACTTTTGGTGCAAATGCATGCATCAATTTCAAGAAGACAGATTTTGGCGCAAGTATTTCATTGATAAAGCTGAAAGCTCAAACGAAGATAAACTTCAATTCCTCGAAGCTTTAACTGGATGTACACGCCATGGTGAAACGTGCGAGAAGCGGTTAGGCTCAAGGCAACATTATGGAAGTCCAAGTTCAAGTGGTGTTCTTTCAGGTAGTCCATCATCTGGTGGAAATAATTCATGGGGTCAAACTTCACATGGACAATGGGGTCATGGTTTTCAGCAATCGGGTCCACCTCCAAATGCTCTGCAATGGGACACCTTCAAATGCTCAGCAATGGGGCACACCTCCAAATGCTCAGCATTAGGGCACACCTCCAAATGCTCAACAATGGAGTTCCCAACCAAACCCACAACAATGGAGTACACCTCCAAATACTTCACAATGGGGTACACAACCAAATCCACCGTAATGGGGTACACCTCAAAATGCTCCACAATGGATTTCACCACAAAGTGATGCACAATGGGGCAAACCTTCAAATACTCAACAATGGGGTTCATCGTCAAATACTCAACAATGGGGTTCATCGTCAAATGATCCACAATGGGGGTATTCACCAAACGATTTACAACGTGATTCATCACCAAATGCTAATCAATGGGGTTCTTCTTCAAATGTTTCACAGTGGGGTTCTTCACCAAATGCTCGACAGTGGGCTCCAACTAAAAATGTTCAACATGGATTTTCATTGGGAGGTTCAGTAGAAAATGCTCCAAATGCTCAAACAGGAGTTTCAGCTGAAGCAGAAGCTAGACAGACACCACGAACACATATAACAGGAGGATTGTTTAACATCTGGGGAAATCAACGAGGACCCGATTTAAATGAAAGTCAACAAAATACTTCAGAAGATGAAGATTAGTTTAGTAGCTTATGTGTTTTGTTATTAGCAATTACGATCGGTTTTACTTTATATGTGCTTTGTTCTTATATGTGTTATGGATCTTTGATTAATGTTATTTCTTATCAATCTAATTTAGTTTTTACCTCATATTTGTTAAATTTCAGGCTTTTCGTATATGTCAATTACGATCACAAGGAGCATACGCTCTAAGTTACGAAGATAGAATTGAGTTGTGGAATTTGGAGAATGAGCAATTTGAAGAGTTGATAATTCAACCATCATTGAATTACTATGAAAGATATTTTCAAAGACGACCAAGCCAAACAGATGGTGGTTTAGGATGGAGGAATATTTGGTGTTGACTTCAAGTAGATGGTGCTGCTTGTCTTCAGCTGTTACGGATGTCACTTGATTGTTTCGTAACATTCTGCCGTATTTTACAAACAGATTATGGATTACAACCAACATTAAATGTAAGTATCGAAAGAGTGTGGCTATGTTTCTAAGGATATGTGGGCACAATGAAGTTCAAAGGGATGTTAGATTACGCTTTGGCCGGAATCAGGAGATAGTGAAGAGAAATTTTTTTGAAGTTTTGACAGCTGTCGAGTTACTTGCTTGTGATTATATCAGGACTCCAACAAGTCAAGAATTACTTCGGATTCCAGAACGACTACAATTGGATCAAAGGTATTGGCCATATTTTAGTGTATTTTTTGGAGCAATAGATGGGGTTCATGTATGCGTTAAAGTGAAACGTACATTACAAGGAATGTATTGGAATCGACATGATAGAACATCTTTCAACATCATGGCAATATGTGATTTAAATATGTTATTCACATATGTTTGGAATGGAGCACCAGGATCATGTCACGATACTGCAGTTCTCGCCATGGCACAACAAAACGATTCTGAGTTTCCTATGCCTCCGGAAGACAAATACTATATAGTTGATTCTGGGTATCCAAATAAAAAGGGTTTTTTGGCTCCTTACATATCTTCACGAAACAGGGTAGTAAGATATCATATGTCACAGTTTACCACTAATCATCCTCCAAGGAATAAACATGAACTGTTTAATCGATGGCATGCATCTTTGCGGTCTGTTATTGAGAGGACATTTGGAGTTTGGAAGAAAAAATGGAGGATTCTATGTGAATTTCCTAGATATAATATTGAAGTGCAAAAAAGAGTGGTAACAGCTACAATGGGGCTACATAATTTTATTAGAATTTCAAATTTTTCAGATGAAGATTTCGCTGAAGCAATGGGACACACAGAGATTACAAACACAGATGTTGCGACTGATCTAGCGGACATGGAAGTAGCGGAGGTAGCGGATGGAGATTTTATGACGAACATCAGAGAAAATATTGCAAATGTGTTATGGGAAGATAAAAATCCTTGATAGTAAATATTTTTAGTCATTTCGTGGGTTGTTTTGTATTTTTTTCATGTATAATATTTTTTTTATATTTATAAACATAACTATATTTATTGTGTTTGTAAATTAAGTTTTGCTTGAATTTTATTTTTAACTTTTGTATAAACAAAATGATAAAATTATGCAGTTATTTATAAATAAATGATGTGTTTTAGTAAATTTATTATTTTGTATTGATAACACATTATTAATGTTATTATAACTATACAAATTATTCTTACACTATATAAAAAATTAGATACTAAAAATATATTGAAATAATCTATCTCTTTAAAAATTATATATATATATATATATATATATTTAACCAATTCATAATTTAATCCATTGTTTTATTATTTTAAATAGTATTTTATTTATGATTTTTATTACATATTTTATTTTTATTATTTTTATTATTCAAACCGCTTGTAATATTGTTTACCATTCAACAAATATTTTAACAGCTCGATCCGCACTTTTTCTGCTTGATCCACCTAATACGCTAAATCCACACTTATTCCACTTGATCTGCTTGATCCGCCCGATCCGCACCGTCCGATCCGCACCGTCCGATCCGCTTTCACCATTCGAACCCTTAAACTTGAAATGGTGGTAGGATTGTGATACAACAGCATCTTGACCTCTTTGACATGCAAGTCTTAATTCATTTTTGGTTTTTTCTTTTCGATTCTTTTCTATTTTCAGTTAAATTCAATTTTAGATTTATCTCTTTTTAGTTTAAGAATCTCTTTTACGGTTTGCCTATACAAAATTGTTGAATTCTTTCTTTTGAGAACATCTTTGATTGAGTTATAATAAATAATTATTGTTTTAAAGATTTTTTAAAATTTAAGAAATAAGAAGCGGTTCCTGTGATATTTATTTATTAAATCTCACAGTAGAACTAGATTCTCTCTAAGCAATATAACATCGTCGCTCTAGTCAACAAAATAATTATTTTGGTGAAACAACAACATTATCTGAAGAAAAAGATATGTTAAAACAATACCTAAGTATTATTCAAAAAAATATCACAAACACAGTGTAGAAGTTTTGGAAGAGTTGAAAAACTCTAAATCAAAAGCTTGGTTCATATATTTTATTAGTATGAAGGCATTGAAAACTGAAAGAAGCGTCAATTACTTGGTCTTATCAAGTATTTCAAACATATATCTCTGTGTTTTACATCAGATTGATTTTGCTTATTTTGTGATTAATCGGAAATTTGATCATGATTTTGCATAGAAAGTTTTAAAACATTTCGAATGATATATCACTAGTATAATTAACTAAACAATAAACTTATAAATGTTGGATGAGATTCGTTTCTCACTAAATATATATATATATATATATTAATGAAACATGACGATACATACTATTAAGGAAATAATATTGTTAATCAATTAATGAAGACCAGTAAAATAAAAACAACATAACCAAATTTTTATCGTGGTAATTGGTAAAACACTAAAACATTTATTTGTATGAACGTTCAGAACAACTAAATTTTCTAGGGAGAATCAACTTTTAGAATATCTAAACAGAAATATACCTTTCTCTTATACGCAAATCGTTAGTAAAATAGTTTACAATGATATTGAGTATTTTGACCAATGAATGAAACAATATGAGATAGTAGAGGTTATACTGCAAAAAGGAAAGTAAATTATGGTAGAATCTGTATAAAATAATACTCGATAAACTAATAACCATTCTAAATAAATAAATTATCTTGGTCCCGAGTTAGGGTAGTCTAATAATTGTCACATTTCAATAAGATAATAAAATAATAAAAAATTTGAAATCTCTATGTAAACATATAGTTTCATTAATAACATAAATTGATAAGTATATAAATTTACTTATATATATATATATATATATAAGATATTTAGTGAAATATGATTCTAGTGTTGCTTATTTATTCATAAATTTGTAATTTTATTGGAATTTATCTCTATTTTTCTTAAAATATCAAAAATATATGATATTATCTTCTCAAATTGCATCAGAAATTAGAATAAATGCATATATGTATGCAATGATTATTTTAGTGTGTAAATGCATTAAAACATATTGAAGTCTTATTTTCATTTTCTATTTTCTATAAAAAAAAATTTTGAATTTCAGAAAAAGTCTCTATAAATTAATTTATCGATTAATTAATAATCTCTTTAAATTAATAAAATTCTATGATCCCAATATTACTAATTTATAAAGATTTTACTATATTATTATATAATTAGTATATGACATATAAAAGCAACACATTTGCTATTGCTAATTACTCTACATGAGGAAAGGTGAAATCATACTAATATATGAGTACATGCCAAACAGACACATATATTAGTATGATTTCACCTTCCTCATGTAGAATAATTAGCAATAGCAAATGTTTACACTGCAAATTGCAAAGAGGAAGGTAAAATACTATTATAATTAGTATATACAACTTGAAAAGTTTAGTGGACCTGATAGAAGCTACACTGCAAAGAGGAAGGGGAAATGTTATTATATAATTAGTATATGATATATAAAGCAAAACATTTGCTATTGCTAGTTACTCTATTTGAGGAAGATGAAATCATACCAATATATGATTACATGCCAAATGGAAAACATGATGGAGATTTCAAAAATGTTTTCATCATTAAAGTTTGTTTTCCATAAACATAATGTTGAAACTGAATTATTTTTATATTTATTTAGGATTTTTTAATAAGAAAAAATTACAACATAAATAAAAGAGAAATTCCTTCAAATATCATTAGTTGAAGTTTTTGTTCTATAAATAGCACTTTATTTTCATTTTGGACAAAAATAACATTTTTATAAAAGACAAAATTTAAATTTTTTTGTTTGGGTTAAGTATTGTACAATTTAGGGTATAGTTTGTTTGGGATAGAAGATATAGTTTAGAGTTTAGGGCTTAATGTTTAAGGTTTTTAAACCCTAAACTCTAAATTCTAAACCCTAAAAATATGAGGATAGGAGATTTTGTGCTATAGAAGGAAAATAATTTTTAGTAAAAATGCTATTTTTGTCCAAAATGAAAATGGAGTGCTATTTATGGAACAAAAAGTTTATTTGGTGCTATTTTTGGAAATTGCCCTAAATAAAATAATGAAAACGATAATAACATTGACAACATAATAAAAAAAAATAACAATAACAATTGCAATTACAATTATAGTTCAAATGACAACATTAATGATAATAAATGTTATAAGAAGAAAATATGTAATGTAAATCTTTAAAACTCACCAAAAATGTTGAAATTAAAATCTATAGTAAAACTATGCATCAAAACTATATATAATACCAATGAAAGTAAACTAGTTTTTGAAAACAACGTACATAGCACAATAAAATATTACTCATGAAATATAATGTTTTATACTTTATTTTTGGTAAAACCATTCATCACCTTTGGAAAATCAAACTTTTTAACCATATTATCGCGCGACAATCCATTCACCCACTCTTGATTCATATTCAAATGTAGATAATTCTTCATAATATTTAACTTTAACAACTTATTTATGAAGAAGGACATTTGAAATTAAAGTTCAAAAATATAAAAAATTAGTATGTGTATTTATATAATAACAATAATTCTTTTATTAATTTCAACACCTCAACTAACTTATCAATTTATTTTGGCAACATGGCTCTTAGAAGTTTAATCTCCAAAAATACACATCATGCTTTAAAGAAACTTTAAGTTTGATACAAAAAATCACTATATGGTTGACCTTTTCTTAACTGAACAAAAACCCAAACATTTCCTTAAATTACTCGAATCTTATCTTTGTTTTTATTTTTACTAGGGGTAAACCTACGCTACGCGCAAATCGTATATTAAAATTTGATTATATTAAAAGTTGATTAAATTAAATATTTATTTGATGTTGTAAAATTGTATTTCCAAAAATATTATTTGGTTATTTGGTTCGATTTACTGGTTTTGAACTTGTACAAACATACTTATTAAAGACTGGAATAGGGTTGGTATATAGTTGTTTTCTCAAGAGCAAGACACATTCTTTATACATAGCATTTTGTTTTGTGATGGTTTGAGGCTGTTGTTATTTCTGTTTAACAAAAAGTAATAATGAAGTTCATTACATATAATAGATGAGGTTACTTACAATTGGAGATAGTTGAATTTAGA
The DNA here is from genome assembly GCA_963555745.1 of Cardamine flexuosa. Lineage (NCBI taxonomy): Eukaryota > Viridiplantae > Streptophyta > Magnoliopsida > Brassicales > Brassicaceae > Cardamine > Cardamine flexuosa. The sequence goes on along the minus strand of OY743214.1, from coordinate 16,321,192 downwards.
GAGCAAGTAATTAGTATGTACCTGGTTTAAATATCATACACCACAAATGTTTTATCTCATTTTATTGGCTATCACATAAAAAAAGCATGATGTATTCCTCACACAAGCACGGGAAAATCTAAATGAAGTTGCTATTGCATGGAAAGAGATCACTTTGATCAAATTTAATACACATATAATGAATAAACTTTGTTAAGCTTCATGTTTGATCACATCCATCGTCACTATGATTGTTTTGTTTGTCGTCAATACTCTATATATTAAGTTATCCGAAAGGAAAGACAACCGAAAACCGACACTATGATTAGATTAAGTAGTCAAATGTGAATTTTCTTTTTGCATAACTGAATACTCTCTTTCGCACTATATAAGGCATATTGCTATGTTTCTTTTTTTCTACTCATTTTTCTACAAACCAAACATGTATCACTTAAGTATTTCATTTTAAGGCTTTTATATTAAGTCTTTCTCATCTTCAAGTTTATAACCATGAGTCATTGTGGCTTTTACTGTCTCTAAAAAGCACCATGATAATCATCATTTACGTTTTCACTACAATCATTGCCACACTTAAGGGCATTTCCAATCCTACTCTATATTTCCCTCTAAATTCTATTATAGAGTGATTTTGCTCTAACCTAACTATATATTTCATTCTAAAATAGAGTAACTCTATTTATTCCTCTATATAGAGAGTAACTTTATTTTTACTCTATATTTTACACTATAATTACTCTAAAATAGAGTAGAACATTGGAGAGAAACTCTATTCTAGTTTAGAGTTACTCTATTTTAGAGTAAAAAATAGGGGAATACATTAGAGATGGTCTAACTGCACCTTCGCTGCTTCTCCCTCTTTGAATTTGTGACAACCACTAAAAGCATGAAAGATAGCTTGAGAACTATTCAGATTGGAAGTTCAAAGAATATACTTTTTTTATGACTTTCGATTAACTCATAAAGTGTGGTAATAAATTTTGATAAAATAGAGAAAAGTGTACTTTTTAATTATATATTACGGATTGCTTATTTAAATGACAAAAATGATTAAAATGCCAAAAGTTACCCTTTTTCTTTTTAATAGCTCAATGATTCAAAACATCTTGCAAATAATTATTCCCTTGAAGGTCTAACCCCCTCTCCTCTTCTTCCATATACTTCCTTGCTATGTTTTTGTGATGGTAAGCCTTTAGATCCTTTTGAAAAAAAAATCACTCATTTTCTTAATCAATTTTTCATATACTTTTGTCAACTCGATATCTTATATTCCTTACAGATCCTTTTACAAACCTGGAAGCGGGGGAATACCTGCAATCTTTATTTGTGTAAGGTTCTGTTAAAATCAATGATTGAATTTTAACTTTGATATCTTCTATTAGTAGTAAAGTTAATTTAAATTAAGAAGGAAACATGAAAGGAGTGGATGTTTCTTTCTGTTACATTATGACAGACTTTCAAATATACAAATGAAAGAACTATACCATTTTAAAATTCATACCTCTAGCTGCAAATTCATAAGTGCAAAGTTTGTCACCGAGGGACAATGCAGTGCAACACTGCTAATTTAAACAGATAACACAGCTGAAAACATAAACAGATATAACAGCTTTATTGAATTGTTTTGGTGTAACTATTATAACATAGGGTTTTGACATATATACGTCAATATGAAATGATTCTTCTTTTGCTCCATTTACCTGCAATAAAGAAAAAACAGAAACAGACATAGGGAAATTAGTGAGGATGGCAAAAACTGAATTAAAACTTTTGAGAGAACCCAACACATGAATCCAGATAAAATGAGAAAGAAATTAGTAGGCAACTAACTTGTGCATCAGATTGATACGTATGTTTGCTAATTCTTTTCCAGGTGACCTCTTCCACACCCTTCTTTGCAGATGACACATGCATCAACAAAAGTTAATCAATATCAAATGTTTTTTTAAACCGGAAAATAATGGTCTATATATATATATAGATATATACCAAACTTACATCCTACATTTATGGGCTTATAAACAAACATAGCCTGGAAGATCATCTGATTTAGTTATCAAACATAGCCTAATCTGCAGGCACAATTATGGAGAATGTTATACACACACAAAAAAACCATGGAAAATAAATTACAGAAGAGTGTAGAGAAAGTATAAGAATGATTGCTAACTTGAGACCGACTCCAAAGGTGGAGACTTCTCGTTCCTTGAACGTGCTTACACTGTGACTCAGCTGACGAATCTAGATACCACATTTCTTTGAATATGATTATGCAAAGGATGTGTGGAGGTATACATAGTATCTCATGGTTCTATATCTCTCCTTTCTTGGCGAATTTTAAGCCCACCCCTTCTCTTAATGCTCTGATTGAGCTTTCTCTGATCAAGAAGTTGACACCACTGAGTGAACCTAGACAAACATGAAACATCTTTCAAATCATGCCAAAAAAGAGAAAGTATTAGCGAGAAAATTCTTACATGCATGAGCAATGCCTTAGGCTATGTGGATCTTCTGATCAGCATAGGAAAATGAATCAAAGCTAGAGAATAAGCTTCATTTAGCTTCCACTTTCGTATTAGTTGCTTCCCTTCAAGAAGACATCTTAAAGCTGTTCATGCTGTGTTTTCATAATCATACTCATGTATGTCAAAACGTTTATGTTATCGAAGACCTGAACCAATTTATATGTAAAAGTATCACCCACCTAGACATCAAAATAGGCTCAACTTTCACAATCTCCATGAAATGTGATAAATTTCTGTGTTATAAAACCAAATTGTTTGAGTGGAAATATCAGTTATCTATGTATACTATAGTCATAAAAGCCTGGGAAAACTATATCTTACCCAAATTTAGTCTTTGATTTTAGAGGTCAATGGTAAAAACATTGTGCATCCCCAATAGGCTAATACATGATCATTGCCCTCGTTGAGTACACAAATCTTCAAATAGACATATAACTTAATTAGCCATCAAGGTCCATTACAAAATATTTTGTGATGTCATTGAACCTGTCATTTATAAAAACTTGACAACTGATGTTCTAGAGAAGCTTACTCATAATATGTTATAATAAAGTTACCTAATATTACATATTCTTTTCCCTTGCTTGCATTTTTAGTTTCACAGCAACATATTGGACATATTTAAATGTCTTTTTCGTGCCTCATGGCAGTTATCTTATGAAAAAATCAAAATTTAGAGGTCTTTCCATCTTCAAGCATGCTATAATAAGAAAATAAATGTTGGGTAACTAAGGAACAAACCTGTATGGGAGTAGCTTTAGAGGAAAACATCATCCTTCTTTATATCATCTTCCTCTTTATATCTGAAAGTTTTCATTCTCTGATGCCAAAGGTTGACATGGAGAACAATATTCACTTTTATCCTCTTTGATTTTGATAGAATCACAGTACCAATTCCCTAAAGCATGTACATCAAATCACTACAAAAATGAGAACACAAACATGCTTGTTTACAAAATCTACGAATGTAGCTTTCTGCTGGAATTTTGTTTGAAACATATTTTTAGTTCTAATTGATAATTAGCTATCATTCTAAACCGAAATCAGAGAGGAAGATATCCAACTACTATATTTACTCTGGTAGAGAAATTAGCTAGGAAGAACGAACAAATAACAAAGGTTTAGAAGCTGAAAAGTGAAACTTTAAGAGCCAAAAAACAGAGAAATCATTTTATTTAAAGGATTAGATAAGAGTAAACCTTGTGTCAGATCAGAACTGACTACGGAAGACGTGGATGCTTGAAACCCGTCACTGAAAATCAAAACATTGTTTAGTTAAACAAAAATATACTCATACCAATAACAAAGAGATCAGAAGTACACATCAAAACAAGGAACATAATTTAGGTATAAATCTGGGCAAACATAACAAAACAAATATATTAAGGCCTTGATTGGTAGGAATTTTAAAAGAGCATTAGGTTTTTTGTTAGCCAATCAACTTATGTTAACAAAGCATAAAAAGAGCATTTGGAAATCTAAATGCTCCTGCTAATGCTCCTGCTAATGCTCCTTCCTCTATGCTCCAAGATGGAGCTTTTCTTAAGCATAGAAGTTTAAAATTTTAAAAATAATTTTATATAATTAATTTATTTAGTTAGATAAGATATATATATATATATATATATATATATATTGAAATTTATATTTTATATTTAATTATCATTATTTAAAATTATATAAAAATTATAATAAATAAATGTAAAATAATATATTTATATATATACTTATATACATAATTTGATCAATTATAATTTTAGATAAAGTATATTTTATTAGAATATTATTAAAATTAAATATTTTAAAATGTAAAATATAAATATATTATAAATTATATAATTAAAATTATATTTATTAGAATTATATTTATTAAGAATAATTGGCGTAGACATAACATATAAATAATTATGTTAAATATTTTATATAATTTTATATGTAGTTTACTCACAGCTCTAACAATCACTAAATATATTAATTAGAGCATACAACTTTAACAACATACTGCTTTTGCTCTTTACAGCTACTGCTCTACTATAAGCTATACCAATCAGAGCCTAAGGATTAACTTGATCCCCAAGTAAATAGGAAATAGTACATTTATCTTTTAATTAGATTTCCTTTTATTAGACAATTCTTCTTGTATAAATAAAGGTCTTTAGGTCATGTAATCAATAACACAAAACATTCATCATTCTCTTGACATGGTATCAGAGCAGTTAAAATAAAACCCTAATTTTTTTTTTTCTCAAAGAACGCCTCTCGGCTCTTCTCTTATTCTTTTCTATCTTACTCTGTTTTTCTTCTCAGAAAACAGAGCATCATTCATTCATACAAGCCTCTCGGCAAATCCATGTCCTTTGATTCAATACGATGGCTCTCGCCACCACTAATATCACACATGAAACAATATCTCCGATGACATTACGTCCGGGGACAATCAAAACTTGCGAATGGTTTAAATTATGATAAGTGGGCTCTAAACTTGCGAATAGCACTCAGCTCTCGCAAGAAATTTGGTTTTCTCGATGGAAGTATTCCAAAACCAGGAAACGATTCTCCAAATCTTGAAGATTGGGTAGCGAATAATCATCTTATTGTGGGATGGATAAAACTCACCATTGAACCGAAGCCTCGTTCATCTATCTCCACACGCGAAGTCGCACATGATATGTGGGAGATTATTAAGAAAAGGTTTTCTATCAAAAGCGGTGCTCGTCTACAACAGCTTCACAACGCTTTGGCTACTTGCAAACAGAGTGGTACCTCTGTTGATGACTACTTTGGCCGATTAACAAAGTTGTGGGATGGAATCACAGAGTGTACTAATTCAAAGCGATGTGAATGTGGCAAGTGTGAATGTGATCTCAACACTTCACGTGATAAGGAACTTGAAACCTTGAAAATACATGATTTCCTTTCTGGTCTTGATGATGGTATACATGGCGCTATAAGATCTCAAATTTGTGCTATAACTCCACTTCCCGATCTTGACAGCGTATATCAAACAATTCTTCAAAACGAAACAATTCACGCCGGAGTCGTGAAAGACGGAGAGCTTATGAGCTTTGCATCTCAGATTTCGTTGTCATCAAAATCACCAAATCCTGGTGGGTTTTCACGAGACAACACTAACTCTGGTGATGCTTCTCGTTTCATTCCTGGAAATCGTGATCCTAATCATAAGTGTTCTGCTTGTGGAAAATCTGGACATGAAAGTGCTTCTTGCTTCAAAGTGATTGGATATCCTGATTTGTGGGACGAGAGACCGCGAAGAAACAATTCTCGAGGTGTTCCAACAACTGGACGTGGACGTGGTGCTCAACCACGAGCTAATAACACAGAAATTATCTCGGCAAACGCTGCAACTACCATCTCTAATACTCCTTTAACAGACGCTGATCGTCAAGGTTTTATCGGTTTCACCGATGAACAATGGCGTACCATCCAACGAGTTTATGGCCCAGGCAACTCCAATGAACGTCTAAGTGGTAAGAATAATGGTCTTATATGGATTTTAGATACGGGAGCCACACATCATATCACGGCACGTGCAGATTTAATGCAAGACATTCATACTATCACTCCCGTATCTGTTAGACTACCCGCAGGAGAAAATGTCTTGTCTTCTCAACAGGGCACAATTCATCTTACATCACATTTATGTTTGAAAAATGTTTATCTTATACCTGGATTCAATGCAAATTTGATCTCTCTTGGCCAGTTGCTTACGGATAACTTTCTAGTCGGTCAAATGACTGAAAGATTGTTGGTTTTACAGGACCGAAGTACCAGTACGCTGATTGGAATAGGTGGTCGTGAGGGAGAAGGACTGTATCGGTTTTGAGAGATTGAGATTGTGGCAGCTAATCAGACAAGTATTCATAAGGACATCACTTTGTGGCATATGCATTTGGGACATCCTTCATCTCGGGTTCTCAATAAGATTCCTGGTATTAAAGATATTTCTAATAATAGTAGTGAGCTTTTAAATAAGAGTTGTGATATTTGTTTCCAAGCCAAACAAACTCGTCAATGTTTTCCTGATTCTATCAATAATGCAAAAGAGATTTTTGATTTAATTCATTGTGATCTTTGGGGACCATATCGTTCTCCATCATTTTGTGGTTCTCGTTACTTCTTGACCATAGTCGATGATTGCTCTCGAGCTGTATGGTTATATCTACTTCCTGAAAAGACCTATGTAGCGTTACATCTTCAGAATTTGTTGGCAATGATTGAACGGCAGTTTGCTAAGAAAGTAAAAGTTATACGTTCTGACAATGGAACAGAATTCCTTTGTATGAATCGATTTTTTGAAGACAAAGGGATTATTCATCAGACATCGTGTGTTTACACACCACAACAAAATGGTCGTGTTGAACGAAAACACCATCACATTCTAGAGGTTACCTCATGCATTACGTTTTCAAGGAAACCTACCAATATAATTCTGGGGCGAATGTGTTCTTAATGCAGCATACTTGATCAACCGTACTCCCACTCAAGTTCTTCATGGTAAAACTCCATTTGAGATTATCTATGGTCATGCTCCTTCATACAAGCACTTACGTGTTTTTGGCTGTTTGGCTCATGCTCACAATCTTAATCATAAAGGAGATAAATTTGACTCTCGGAGTCGCCGTTGCGTGTTTGTTGGCTACCCCTATGGAAAACAAGGCTGGCGTCTCTATGATTTAGAACGAGAATTTTTCTTTGTCTCTCGGGATGTAATTTTCAACAAAGAAAATTTTCCGTCTCTTGAAGCTTCACCTTCTCAGGTTATTCATGTTGCTTCTCCAGCTATGAAAATTCCTCTTGATGACTTTGTAAATCCGGTTTCTTCTTTACCAGAGGATAATGTTGTTACTGATCCTTCGTCATCATCAAATATACCTACAACTGAGGTTTCTCCTTCTGTAGCGATCACTCCAATATTAGCTTCTTCATCTCATGGAGAACCTATGGCTCCAGTTCAAAAGTTTCGCCGTAGTCAACGACCAACCAATCTTCCTACTCATCTAAAGGATTATATTGTCGAAACAATCACAAAATCTCGTCCTTCTTCTCCCTCCGACTCATCTAATCCTCCGCCATCCTCAGGTACCGATCATCCACTCTCAAATTATGTTTCTTGTGATCGGTTTACTACGGAATATTGCAACTATCTTGTAGCTCTAACTACTTCTGTTGAGCCTCGCTCCTTTAAGGAGGCCATGACTTATGAGGAATGGAAATTAGCTATGAAAAGTGAGGTGACGTCATTAGAAGATAGTCATACATGGGATCTTGTCTATCTTCCCCCTAACCGGAAACTCATTGGGAATCACTGGTTTTTTTGTATTAAGCTTAAAGCTGATGGCTCACTTGAACATTATAAGGCTCATTTAGTGGCACTTGGAAATCATCAAGTCGAAGGACTGGATTATCACGAGACGTTTGCACCGGTAGTCAAGATGTCAACGGTTCGCTTAATTTTAGATACTGCTGCTAAGAAAAATTATGAAGTTCATAATGCTTTTCTACATGGTGATCTTGAAGAAGAAATTTATATGAAACCACCACCTGGTTTTTCGCGTCCGGGTGACACACGTGTTTGTCGTCTTAGAAAGTCAATCTATGGACTCAAACAATCTCCTCGATGCTGGTTTGCCAAGTTGGCTGATGCTCTTCAAAAATATGGATTAAAGCAGACTATATCAGATTATTCCCTATTTGTTTTTCATCGTGGTGGAGTTACTCTACATATTTTGGTATATGTGGATGATCTTATCATCTCTGGTAACTCATCCTCAGCTATACAAAAGTTTAAAGATTATCTATCTACTTGCTTTCATATGAAAGATCTTGGTCTTGCTAAATACTTTCTTGGTTTGGAGATTGCTCGCAGTTCTACAGGAATTTACATTTGTCAGCGTAAGTACGCGATTGATATTCTAAGTGAAGTTGGAATGTTAGGCTGCAAGCCCGTGGGATCTCCAATTGATCAAAATCACCGTTTATCTCTTTCTAAAAGTCCATTGATGCCCGATCCGGCACAATATCGACATCTAGTTGGACAACTAGTTTATTTGGCATCAACCCGACCTGATCTTGCTTATGCCGTTCATATTCTATCCCAATTCATGCAAAAAACCAAGAGAAGAACATTGGTCAGCGGCTCTAAAAGTCATTAGATATTTGAAAGGTACTCTTGGTCAAGGAATTCTTCTACGATCAGATTCTTCACTTCACTTAACTGGTTGGTGTGACTCGGATTATGCTAGTTGTCCGTTATCTCGGAAGTCTTTAACAGGTTGGATTGTTCAGTTTGGAGATTCACCAATTTCGTGGAAAACCAAGAAACAGAAAACAGTCTCATGTTCATCAGCTGAAGCTGAATATCGTGCAATGGGCGCAGTTACAAAGGAACTTCTGTGGCTTAAATCGATTCTACGAGAGATTGGTATTGACCATACGGATCCAATGTCTCTTCAGTGTGATAGTCAAGCTGTGTTACACATTAGTAATAATCCTGTTTTTCACGAAAGAACAAAACACATTGAAGTGGAGTGTCATTTTATTCGAGATCATATTATCAATGGTACTATCAAACCCACTCACGTCTCAACTAATGTTCAGCTAGCGGATATTCTTACTAAGGCTTTGGGACGACGGGAGTTTGATTCATTCTTGTTCTAGTTGGGCATTCAAGACTTGTATGCTCCAACTTGAGAGGGGGTATTAAGGATTAACTTGATCCCCAAGTAAATAGGAAATTGTACATTTATCTTTTAGTTAGATTTCCTTTAGACAATTCTTCTTGTATAAACAAAGGCCTTTAGGTCATGTAATCAATAACACAAAACATTCATCATTCTCTTGACAAAATAAGCATATAATATTTGATGTACTGTAATAAGAGAAACAAAGTGAATCGGTGAACCTCTTTGACTTTATGCCTTCTGCGGAACCATACATCATCTGACGGTACCACGAGACCATTAGTTATTCTCCAGTTTATAGACGAATATGTGACCTTTCATAGTAAGACTGGAGTATTTATTGGTCTTCATTCTGAATGGCGTTTGGATCTAGAAATATCTATGGTAGAGAGAAAACGTTTTTGAGCATCGTGAGCATGAGACGATGATTCAGTTTTGTGTGAGAGATTGTGATGACATAGCAGTTTATCAGCGATATTGTGTATAGGCGTATAGTTGACATGTCACATTTTTAGGAAGAGATTTTTAATCAGATGTGGACACATGGAAAAGCCTCAAAACCTATCTTTTATATATAAGAGATTTGAACATTGAAGAAGTTAAATGATTTCACTTTTCTATTTAGAGTAATATGAGAAGTTTAATTGTTTATATTTTGCAGAAAATTTAACTAATAATAAAAATACTGAAAAATACAAATGGTAAAAAAACATTAAGTAAAAATAAATTTTGTAAACAACAAGAATTATATATATATATATATATATATATATATAATAACTATTATTATATACTTCGACTTGATACATTTAGAAAACTAAATTTATAAAAATACAAAGGAAAAAATGTTACATACGATATGCATAAATGTAAACTACCATAAACATGCTATATTATATTTCTTTTTATGTTTGAATATGATACACTTTAAAATATATATAGAGATATATTTATAATTCAGTTAAATTACAAATTGTAAAGATAATGAATATCAACATTTCTAACTACAAAGTATATAATTAAAAAAAACATTAACAACATACCTGCGGTTAGCGTGTTCTCTCCATTAAGGTTGTCCACCGCAGATTTTTTCTTTAATGTGGGTCCACTTCCATCGGATCAACTCATCCATTGTTGCTGACATTCATTTGAAAAGTTTTGAAATGTTCATCTCTTCATGTCACTGCCAAGGTGAATCATTGCATACATATTAAATAGATAATTCAAGATTAAATTGGTTTATTAATTACTACATGGAAGCAAACAAAAATTAAGGATGATTTGGAATTATGAAATAAAAGAAGAAGATGAATCACTTCTTGATTTTTTATAAATTATATATTTTAAGTGATACAAATAAATTGATATGTCACTAAGAGAAGTGTTGATGTCTCAAACTCTTGAAGAGTAGCTTTATCCATTATATATAAGAAGATTTGAACACTGAACCATTAATCATAAATTATGAATTTTGTTTGTTAGAACAATGTACACAATCTACACTTATTTATTTTTGATCCATTCCCTTTTGAAATTGTTTGCTCCACTTATTCAATTTTCTCTTCTCATAGTAAGAAATATATGATTACTTTGGATGACTATGCTTTTAAAATGAAACCTGATCAAAAGGAAATTTACTACATTGTTTCATACTTCATTTTAATTGATAAGAGCTCTCTTTTATTCAAAATGTTTTTTTAAGAAGGATTTTGAAGTAAATGATGTTATCTGATCCTTTTTTTTTAAAGTAAAAACTTGTAAACTTATTAGGATTTTTTAGTCAATTTGTTTATATTATTAGTTAATGGAGTTGATAAGCTCTTATAAAGATAGTAATGTTCATTCCAATAAATATAATGAGTGATGTACAAAGTTTTATGTAAGAATTCATCATTGTGAGTCAACATGTATAATTCTAAATATACTTTAGGTTTTTAGTTATATTATTAATTAAAAAATACTTTATTGTCTAGTATTAATCTTCCTTTAATTTATATTATTATTAACTATCTACATAATGTTCATTAACTATTATATTTTTAGTTTTTATTTAATATATATATATATATATATATATATTTGAAAATATAGTTTTTAATTGGATAATTAAACTAATTACTTGGACACCTTAAATGAAGAGAGAACTCTTGGGCTTTTTAAAAAATACTTTTTCAATCATTATTTCGATTGTAATTTGGGTAGCTTCAATTTTTATATTCCTTTAACATGTTATTCAATAATTAGTTTATATCACAAGTTTAAATTCATTTTCTTCCTTTTGTAACATTTATATTTTAAAAATTATAAGACGAATCTCTCCATTCTTATTTGTAATTTTGTAGTTTTATATCAATTACTGTTTATAGATATTGAAATACATGTTATGTTGTATATTTTTCTCAGTGTAGAAACTGGTACTAATGGTGTTTTTTTCTTCAGAATTATAAGTGGTGAAGACTTATATTTTGCATAAGCAAACTCTCTTCTTGTCGTCTCTTTTGAAAATGTGAAAAGTATAGTTGTTTTCAATATGTAATTAGGTAGGAATGATGTGGATGTAGTTATAAGTGCTTTCACATGATGCTTAAAATTTTTCCAATAATCAAGATTTTAAAACTATTTGGGTTCTTCACGACTTTCTCATGACAAGATTGGAGTATAAGATATCCACCTCAAGATCCATATTCTCCAATTGTAAGGTTTTGTTTAATATGTTGAAAACATAAAGTATATAACACCTGTAAATACCATTCCAAACAAGTATTCAAGCCATCTCAGTTTCTGAAATTATTTATTAACACAAACAAAACAAAACAATATAAGACAATATATGCTATAAAATATATACTTTTCATATGTTTGGAGAAAAACAAATCATGAATGTTTTTTGTTATCCTAAAATTGTTACTACATGATTTAATAGTTGTCAATTTCATAACTAATAAAAACAGACCTATATCTTATTATATAAATAATAAACTCTCTTTTTCTGTCATCTCATTTTATTAATAAAATAAGAAAAACTAAAGCATACAATATAATCTGTAAAAAAATAATTGGATTGAATCAACATCTAATTCTAAGAACACGCGTCACACAAAGACCGAAATCGTGTAATGAAGAAGAAGAACATGGATGACCACCAATTACGCCAGTTGTTTTTTTTTTTACTGAGAAGAACTCCTAGTCGCCAAAAAGTTATTGAATCAACGAATTAATATGCTTCGCTTCAGAACTCTAATATTTCCTATTGAATAACAACATCTTCCCACCGAACATATCATATTAAAACTCGAAGGCTTCCATCTCGAAAAAAACCACTAAACCGACAAAAGCTCGATTAATCCAAATATGCTCAAAACTTCAATTGCTAAGAACTCAAACCAAAGGCACCAACAAAAACTCCAATCCACAACTAAATCCGAACTTTAAAAATAGAAATCAGGTAAGCATGGAACTCGAATTATCCCCCCCCCCCCCTTAGAGAAGAGAGACTCAGAGAATTACATAAGTAGATCTAAGGAAAGAGATCAAACATGATAAATTGAATCCGAACCAAAATAAATAGAAATAGACAAAAAAAAAAGAGAAAGAGAGTCGAAAAACACTTCTAGAGAAAGAGGTAGCATAACTCACCCGAGATGAAAAACAAGATATCTACATGAAATATAGTCAGCTGAAGATGCTTAGGAAGCCATCCATGCCGGAAGATAAGCCAGCTAACACCGCCAATAAGAGCCGGACGCTGCCAGACAGAAGCCAGCCGTCTCCTCTATGGTAGCCGGAGCATGTCAGATGATATTTCTCACTTGACAGCTAGACCTAACCTAGTCTCCCTTAGTTTGTTTTATTTAGTATCAATATTAAATAAAAATAGGAAAACAGAAATATTAAACTCTCTTATGAGAATCTAATACATATCAAAATTTTCAACACATGTTACTAGATCGATTAGATTTTGACGTGTGTAAAATTTTAATTTTTGTATTCTGACTTCTGAGACATTAATATTTCTTCTAATCACTATCTCTAAAAAGTTGTCACCTGTCTTTTGTAATTTGAACATTTTCCCACTCTTTTTAGTTTATATTTAAATTATTTTCGACCATTGTTTTATATAACAATTTAAAATTTTCTTTAATCACTATCTCTAGAATGAGAGATTTTTTTATTAAATATACACTTGACAAATTTTTTACGATTCATCTTTAGTTAAAGAGTTTTATTACTAAAAACTTGTTGTTTTAAAATTTTAGTAACTATTAAGTTTTAATTTTGACGGCAATTTAGACGGAAGTGTTATTTTATTAAGAATTTAAAATTAAGGTTTTTTTTAATTAAATATATAGAAATTTTTTATAATTTATCTTTAGTCAAGGAGTTTTATTAATAAAATCCCGTTAATTTTTTTTACTGTAGCTAAGTGTTTGTTAAACTATATGGTTTTTGTTAAATACCAAAACTGAGATTTATTACATACCAAAACTGAGATTTATTACATACCAAAATCCACACATCTCATATTTTCATGTTGTTTATTAAATTAATCATTGTAGAAACAGATCTTGCAACCGTAGTTAAAGTGTCGTGTTAAATCCAAGGGTTGGTAATTGAGTGATAATATAATAGGGTTTGGACGTTTGGTGCTTTTGTGCTTCGGTTTTAATTCTTAGGGTTGGTAATTGAGTGATAATATAATTGTATGAAAATTTAGTTTTAAACAAAAATATTTAAAAGTTGACTCCGGATAATAAGGTGTAGGTTTCCCACTTTTTAACTGAAACGTAAAGAAGAAAATGAGTTAAATAGTTTGCATTTGTCGACTATACTTACCATGTTTTTCTAGAGTTTGTAAGCAAGATGATTACTAAAAATTATTAAAAAACGATATCTGCAGTCTAATTATCTTGGATACTAGGAAAATTAATATTAAAAATCAACGAAAAGAAGAAAGAAATAGAATCCAACGAAAGAAATAGAATCCAATACTGATATCAGAGCACAAGTTTGTAAAACACCAAATTGTTAACAATCTAATAATAATACAATATTCTATAAGTACATGATGGTGATGATTTCCACAAGAATAATGATAAGTACACCAAATTGCATTCAAGTCGATAATGATAAAATCATTAGAAACAGAGAAGAGAACATAACTTTTAACATGATGATGTCCATAATATATACATTCCATTCAAGTCGCTCAGGCTTGTTGACTTGAGTGATGATTTATATAGTTCTCTTAGTTTGACAGAGTCTCCGGATCTTCCAAAGGTTTGAGATTTGTTTGCTCCTTCCACAGGTAAAGATAAGGCTAGCATTCGCTTTAGAACCATCTGCAACTGCGCCCAGAATTTCGAGTAAAGCTTCGAGTCCTCGGTTTTTAATGATTCCGCGTTTGTTTTGGATATATGACGGCCTTGGAGCAAACGAGACAAAGCTGACTCAAGCATCTGAAGCAAAAACAAGAAGTTAATAGTAATGGCTAAATCACAGAGAACGAACAGAAACTAGAGGAAAGTGAGCACTTACAGTGTTTGATTGCCAAAAGTTTGAAAGGTTCAAGGAAAGTGCGGATCGCTCTATCAGAATCGTAAGGAACATGGAAGGATGATTCTCAGGGCCGTAAAAGTCCATTGACTTGTGCCAATTCCTATCTGCTAACAAAGCGTACTGCTTAGCTCTCTGGATGACATTAGGAGAACTTCCTTGACGCTCTGTCTCTAAAAACCGCAAACAGAAATCTTTGTGATACCGTGCTAGCTGAAGGTAAGCGTACGCAGTTTCCTGTTTGCGTATTTCCCCGAGAGATTCATATAAAGCCAATGCTTCTCTTATAGCATCACTAGCTGATAATACTTCATGTTTTCTCAAGTCTTTGGACTTCCCATCAGTAGAAGAATCATGAGTGTTTTCCAAAACGCTCTTCTGTCCGCGAGCTGCAGCAGTTGTGTCTTCATTTGCTAAAAGCATTCCGAATCTGAGATACGTATGAGCAAGCTGTGTGTAGACTTCAACTTTCAGATTTTCTGGAACCAAACCAGCCTCTTCAGTGGCAACACTGAGTTCTGACTTCGCTGCCATGTAATACCTAAGTGACTTGCTGTATTCTAGTTTTGCAGTTCCCAGAGCTTGTTGGTAAGCGTTTTTAAAGGCGGGATGTAGTTTGAGAGCTTCTATCTTTGGAACCATATCTTCAGCGAGAGCTCGTCGCCCATGACCTAAGTTACAGTTGATTAGTATAACATTAGTATGATCACAAACTTCCTTGAATGCCACTATAGCATCAGCAAATGCATCTTCAGCTTTTTTAAGCTCTTTGCTCCCGAGACGGTTGCGACCAAGCTCATTACATACCCACCCTTTCTTCTTAATAACAGACTGAAACTCATTACAGCCGCTTGGAAGCTCTTGTAACGCTTTTCGAGTTTCTTCATAACAGTTTAAGGCAGCCAACAGATTGCTTTCTGCATCATCATCCTTATAAACCTTAAGATATTTGAATATTCCGCCTTTTTTAGCTCCTGGTGTTTCCTTAGAGTTGGATTCATTCTGCTCCAGAGGGACAGCTTCTTTATCACTCAAGTTCTCAACTGTGACATTAATATGTTCATCTTCAACATTTCGTGCGAGCTTTTTGGCGACATTCTTGGACTGTAATTTTTTGTTTTGTTTCCTGCTTTGAGGCACAGTACGAGCACTACTTCCATTGCTGCTGCTGCTACTTGCGCTGCTTCCACTGCTTGCTCTGTCACTCTTACAACTGCAATTAACCAATGAACATGATGCACAATTTTTACTGTAGTCACTTAACTTTTTCTTGAGCCTCTGTACTTCCTTTACCACTTCAGATGGCATTCTCAAATTATTGGTTGAAGTGTCCTTTGCTCTTCTGTAGAGGTCCTGACCTTTAAGTATGTGGAACTGAACATATATGTCGCCAACTAACATCCATACTTTAGCCCAAAAGAGGCGTGTTGATGAAAGTTCCCCCACACTGATGTCGCATGGCCCTGATTTTGCTTCTAAATCTTCCATTTGCGTGGTTGCATGGGATTTTGACCGCAGTGAACGAGACTTGTTCATCGAAGAAACAAACAATGTCTCCTCATACTTCTGTGGCATTGATCCATAAATGGAGCACGCTAATTCCACGGTATTCAAAGCTTGGTGCAACTGTCCATCCTCTTTGTAAGCTTCCCCCAAAGACAAATATGATTCACCGAGAAGCAGAACGAGGTTCCATAGCTTTCTGTCAAGTTTAGACGTTGGAAGCCACTTACGGATATCACATACCTCAATACAATCAGGATCACCACATGCACATTTGGAAAAATCAACAGAAGATATATCTTGAAATGCATCATCTTGTTCTGAAGACTGTAGTTGCCGTGTCCACCTCAAAGACTTTATAGCTTGAGAAACATGGTGTACAGCTGATAGTTTCGATGAGATAGGATTGGAGGTAGCTTGGCATACCGGGCCAAGATCAAAACTAGTATCTGAACTGGAGTTCACTGCAGAGCTTTCAATATCGTGAGAATCTGGACCATCTGAATCTAAGAGTTCATCGCAAGGTGACACAGTTGCTTCCAACTTTGATCTAACTGATATTAAAGGCGATATATCAGAAACTGAGTAATCTTCAGTTGACTTATCCTCCGAGAAAATCACGGCCTCACTTTCATGGTCAACAACAGTAACAGGATCAAGAGATTCCTCCTCTAGCTCTGTTATTTTGACTTCACGTTGCACGTTATTAGACTCAAAAGTCAAATCAAATTCCTCATCATTATTCAGAATGAGCCTTGCAAACTGCTCGTGTGCATATGCCCGAACAACCTATCCAGAATGGTATCACTAATCAATACCCATCAAAGGTTTAACAAGAAAACAGCTCAATGATTTTAAGAAATCATTGTAAAGACCAATACCAGATGATCAGGCTCGTCCAAGCAATTCAAACAATTTCTGAGGAACCTAGCACACTTGTTCCTATCATTTGGCACCTGCAAGAGATTCAAAGTGTCAAAAAAGCCGCAACTAAGTTCTTATAGATGTTACATGCAGATTAATGTCCTGCCTCCTTACCATTGACAAAGAAAGTCTATGGCCAACACGGTAAAGAAGATTCCCTAAAGAAAACAATGAATCGCTTCTCCCGCTGTGAATCAAAGATGGCAATGGGCGTGTGCCGTCGTTGTGATCGCTTGAAGAATGGTTCTTCGAAATAATGGAAAGATCAAAAAGCTGAATCACATCTTCACCAGCACTTTTGTAGAGCTGAAGAGGACATAGTCAAATCCACTGTAGTAAGTAATAGCAATCAAGAAGAAATAATTACAAAAAAAAAGATGCAATAGTGTGGCAGAGAATTATAATATTACCCAATAAGCTCCAGGGTCCTCTTTGCAATTGGATTGAAGAAACCTTAAAACAGCAAGACCATTTTGCTGAACAACATGAGGATGAAAGGCAGGTGTACCATCCTCAGAGATGCCTTTTAATAGAAATATATCGTCTGTTTTCAAAAGCTCATAATTTTGGACAACACCGTTCTTATGGTAACAAATTGCTAACTCGGGTACACTAGCCATTACATTATCAAGCCAAGTTTCAAGCCATTTTAAAGGTGTAACCTGTGTGAAACAGAGAACAGTTAACACAAACTCTACTGAAAAGATCAAAACACAAAACCACTGAGAGCAAGTATAACACAAACCTGTTTGCTAACATCCAACAAGTGCAAGCTTACAGCCACATATTTTTCATTGCTGAACAGAAGCAGATCACTGCCCAAAAGCATGCGGAAGTTGTGGAATTGCCAAAATAAAACTCTTAAAAACTCATTGTTCCCACCTCTTCTATGTTTTTCAGATTCTCCAGAAGCCTTGATCTTTTCACTGATTTGAGTATTCTGACTTATCGGCTCACGTGCCTTGTCGTTTTTGCTCTTCTTCTTCTCACAAATAAAACCATCCTGTTTACTACTACTCCCTCCAGGCTTGTCAAGTATATCCTCTGAAGCCATATTCTGTTGAATCCCATTAGAGTTCTCTCCCGCGGGAAGAGCAGAAGAACTCGACAATCCCTCTGTATGTGGACGATGAGTCGGAGGGCAATCACACGCCTCCATCCTCACTGAATGCATAGCAAAGTTCAAAAACAAAGAATCATCCACGTTCTTCGTACATTTCGGTTGATTCTTATGCCTCCTAATCAGTTTCTCTCCCTCTTCAACATCAGGTCTGCATCACACAATACAATTCCCAACTTCAAAAATGCGCAATTCAAAGAAACCAGAATAAGTAAAAGAACGAACCCAGGATTCAAGACGAGAGTCTGTCCAACCCGCTGAACCGCAATGGAGACTCGAGCTTTGGAGTAAGGTATCTTAAAGATTTGCTTAAGAATATCAACTGGAGCAATCACATCAATCTCATCTCCATATTCTACTAAACCCGATACAGCAAGAGCTTCACATTTCTTACTAAGGTTCGATGCAATTACATTAGCCTCAGATATATCTGTCACCATAATTTCAATATTCACAAAGTGTTCACATAATCCTAAAAATTTCAAACAACCGAGAATTTCAAAAATTACCTCCGGTGATCGTAGACTTGACGGTGGCGAGAGGTAAAACTTTCTCGTGAAAATCAGTTAGAAGAGGAAGCCGATTAAGATCCGTCTGCATCGGAAGCTTCCGATACCTCGGAGCACTGACTCTGCAACAATAAATAAAAGCTGAAAGCAGAAACGCATATGAATAAGAAGAAGTGAGAGAGATGTAACGAACGTTTCCTGAGAAGGTAAGAGAGCTGAAGTGAAAGATGGAAATGAGTTATCGGCGAGAACAGGGATTGAACCACAGAGAAAACCTAGTGGTTTTGGCCGGACGATCTCCATTTTCCCGATACACTGAAGATCTCTTGAAGTTTCGATGGAGTTTGGAAGATAAGGTAAAGGCATCGGTGGAGTTACTGATTTCTCCATTTTTGAGTTTGTTTGAATTGATCTCACAATCTAGAGGAAACAGTGAATTGAGAGTTACGAGGTTTCTGGAGGAAAAGAAGACGGAGAGAATCTGACGTTGGTTCCGGTGATTTTTTTGACAACTATTTTATAGGAAAAGGCCCCAAACAATTTCCAAGTTGCTTTTAAGGCCCAATCTTCTTCTTCAACAAATAAACAATACTTTCGAGAAGATTACATCCCTTCTTTTCTTCTTTTTTTCTTTGATTTTTTTCTAATACAAACTGCGTATTTGGCTAGCAACTTTTGGTTGAATTTCATAATTACACACATCATTATAAAATCTATTTTTTCGTATGAAGTTTTATTTCTATAATTAGATACCAATTATTTTGTATTCAAGACCATCTAGCGAGGTTTGGCTTTTACTTTGTCCTCCAGACATATTCGTCTCTCATCTTTTGCATTCTCTATGGTGGTTTCAATGATGGTTATTTACAAAGTGAAGC
The DNA here is from genome assembly GCA_963555745.1 of Cardamine flexuosa. Classification (NCBI taxonomy): domain Eukaryota; kingdom Viridiplantae; phylum Streptophyta; class Magnoliopsida; order Brassicales; family Brassicaceae; genus Cardamine; species Cardamine flexuosa. The sequence goes on along the minus strand of OY743214.1, from coordinate 16,301,482 downwards.
CGTCATGGTTTCAACAAACCGTAAGATCAAAACATGTGATCCAACAAAAGCTTTTATCTATTGGAAAGAAAAGGCTCGTGACTGATGGTATAACACCATCAAAAACCTTATGAAATAGCCCTCTTATGATTCTAAGGTAAAATCACTCACATCAAACAAAGAAAACCTCTTTTTTAGAGAGGAAATAAACACATTTTCAATCATTTAGAGAAGAAAAGTAACGGTAACAATATATTCAAATTACTTCAACAGAAATTGTCATATCCTTTGAAAATGATTTGCCTCGTGTGATGACCATCATAGTATGGATGACAACTATCATCGATTCTAAAGTGTTGCTTATTAATGTGCATCATTTTTTATTTATTCAAAATCCTCGGAACTCAACGAACACTTCCAAACTTTTAGAAAGAGTTGTTGTGTTAGACACTAACGATACCAGTTTCCGAACACAAACATAAAAATGATCATGAAATTTAGAAGAATCCATTGGAGAGATCAGAACTTGGTCAGACATATAAACATAGAAATAGAAGAAAAAAACAAACATACAAACAATTAAAAGAGTCTTTAGCAGAAACGCCAGACACCACGAGATATGAAAGTTGTGCCAATCGGACCCTAAGAAGAACCTAAAATACTATTAAATTTTTCAGTTTTATTTTTAGTTTTGAAAATAACCATGATAAAATGAAATTTATATTTCTGAAAATAACCATACTACTTTTTTTATGTTTATGAAAATAACCATATTTTCATTGTTAAATTTCTGAAAATTAAATAGAACTTGTATATTATTTTCTTAATTTTTGTTTACATTTTTATATTCTAGTTAATTATATCATAAATATAGAAGTATAATATTAAAATTACATTATCAAACATGTAAATTAGTTTAGCTTTCAAAATGTTAAAATATGTTAATACTATTAAATTTTTAACTGATATTATATATATATGTATATATTTATACAATGAACATATATGTTTCTATTATTTTAGGATTATACAACTAATTGTTGTAAGTTTTTTGTTAAATTACTTCATCCACGTATAGAACACTGAAAATGGTAGACCCACATGACACTAAAAAAATACATGAACCAAAACACATAAAATATAAAAACATTTAATGACAAACTATACAATATAAGGAAAATGTGGAATAAATTTGCATACCACATTTATCAATATTCCAACGCTAAATTTTTACGTTTATCGGAAGCCCTAAGCCACCGCTTACCTGAGTTATGCCAAAGGCCAAGGCTGCATATATGCAAACCGTTTCGCAATAAATGCAACTATGAATCAAATTATTGAGATTCAAATCATATATATGAAAGTAGAGGGGGTTCTCTTTGGTGCTGATACGTCGGACTCTCGTAACCTGACACTTGTCCCCTCTTAATTAAAAAAAAATCTTAAATTTAAACCCTTGCAATTTCTTTCCGTTTATAAAACTTTTAAATTTCCTAAACTCATAAACTCCATTCATATTCTCCGTTTCCAATATGTAATCTCAAAATTGTTTTTACTATAATAAGATAGATGACTTTTCTGGTATTGACACATTAGATTTTTTAAAGATTTTAGTATTGACATGTCAATAAATAAAAAAATTTGAATATCTAATCAAATTATTTCGTTTGTACATATAAATAAATACATCACATATTTTATGCTGTATTAACTAGTGAAAAAGAAAACTGTGTAAACTAATCAAATCATTTTCGTTCTACACATAAGATAATAATCATTATTATTTTTTACTATAAATAAATTAATAAACAAATTTTCTAAACTAATCATATCATTTTTAATATACACATCCTATAACATTTATTTTTTTACCATGAATAAATCAATGGAATTTTTTTATAAACAAATCAAATCATTTTAATTATACATACCTTATAATATTTATTTTTTATCATGAATAAAAATACATATGTTGATTATCTGATTTTTTAACCGACCTAATCGAGTTTCATGTCGTTTGATTAGCATTAGTTTAGGTTTTCTCAAACTAATTTGTTTTTGATGGATTAAAAGTGCAGAGCTTAGAATTCCTTTAATCTAACTTTAAAAAAAAAGTGGAAGAATTCTGAGACAAAGATTTGAGAATTAGGATTTTTGGATTGGAGAAGAGGGGTCTTTGTTTATGATATACTCAAATTGTTTTGAAGACTTAGAGTTTTTTTCATTATTGTACATCCATGATTATCAACTCAAAAAATATTTCCTCATAAGTGAAAATTTTAGGAATTGTTAATGAATATTTTATAATGACTGAAAGCTAAATAAAAAAATATGGCAAAAAATGTTTGATATCTTAGATACGAATAAGGAGGATGAGTAATAGAGATTGTTGAAACAACAATGAGTGAAGAAGGAGAAGAGAAAAAAGTTATTGGGTATAAGTTATATTTTATATGAAATATATATAAAAATGTAAATATAATAAAATTATTTTGTGGTCTAAAATTTTCTAATATGTTTCACTTTTATGTCGATGATACAAAGTACGAGATGAATTTTTTTTCCATAAAAATCCGCTAGGATTTGTTTGTTATTTTTTGAATGTTTTAAAACTTCCTTATAGAGTTTAAAATATATTTGTTGTATACATATACAAAATTTTTGATAAAAAAAGGAGTTTTAATGTAATGTAGATCATTAACTGTTTTTCTAATATTTTTGCAAGACAAATAATTAATTATCTTTCTAATAGTTTTATTTTGCTATATTAAAAAAGAATCACATAAAATGTAATATACTAATTTGTCACTAAAACAAAGAAAATAGTAAAAAAAAAACACGAGAAAGCATTGACTATAGAAAAGATTAGAAAAACATTGACACTAAGAAGAAAAACTAATGATACTTTATTTGTTAATTATGTTAGATATTCAAACCAAATGAATTAATAATAACAGTACTTCATTTAATATGTCTTCTTTTGATCACAACATATCGTACATTCACATGAAAAATATTAAATTATAAAATTCAAATCAAATACAATTTTAAGAAGTTACTCATTAATCTAAATAAATATTAAAATAGTTTATAATAGTTAAATACAAAACAATTTTTTTTAAAAAAACTCAATTGTTCATAAAAAACATTTCAATAAAATTAAATATAAATAATTAGTTAATAAAATAAGCGCAGCGTAACGTGGGTGTTTACCTAAATGAACTAAATTGGTAGCATTTAAAAGATTAATTTTATTTAGATCAAATTATCTCAACTCAATTTTTGGAAATTTTATAATAAAATGTTAAAAATAAATCAAATGAAACTATTATTAATTTTATAAATAAATTAATATCACTATAAATGAATAAAAATATCAAAACTATAATATTATTAATTTATAAAGGTTTTACTTTACTATAGTGTCCAAAATGTAACATCCTTTGCAGTACGTGTGGAGTTAACTAACTAAACAATAAACTAAATAAAAGTAAAACCTCTTTTGATTTTGATTAAAAAATGTTTTCCTTGTGAAACGCATGTTTTATACTAAAGTAAACTAATATAGAAATGATAACATCATCTCTAAGAACATTTCCAGGTTGTACCTTGTCTAATGGAAGCAGATGTACAGTAGGCGTATCATTAAACAAAATCTCTAAATCTTTAGTAATTTCTCTCAACCATATCAGATTTTCTTTGCGATTCAATTAAAACCAAGGAAAAGCAATGAACGGTAGTTTGATTACAATCTTGTGTCTGTCGGTGATTTCTAAGCTGGCTTCAGCGAAAGTTTTGTTGATCGGGAAAAACACATTTCTCTCCTTCGATTATGTCGAAGCAACTTTCAGTAAGTTTTCTTGTATATGTATCATTTCATTCCTTCGATTTTACTCAAGAGTTATTTTTGTTGTTGTTGCTTGGATCACTGGAAATATTCAAAGATTTAGATTTGTTTACAAGGTTACTATTTAGACAGTTATTTCTAAATTTGGGTTCGATGGCTTACATTAGGATTTAGAATGTATGTTTCGAATGGTAACTTGACCGGTTCATTTTAGAGGGCAGACTGTTATTTTTTTCGTAAGCCCTGAATATAGGTTGTGGATGTTTAAACCAAATTTCAAAGAAAATCTAAAACCATAATTTGTGGGTTTCTTAATTTTTTAAAAAAGAAAAAAAATTGAAACGAGATTTTGTTTTCTTTCTTTTTTAAGAACACAACATTATTCATAAACCGTGAGATATTTATACCAAAAAGTCCTTCATATGATGATATCGAAACATGTAAATAGTTAACTAAGAGTCATTGATCCGTTCTAAAACCTTAAAAATCTCTGCATGGATGATATATGAAAAGTATAATGCTAATGTGTGTATATTGAAATGTTTTCAGCTCCAATTGTTGGAAGTTCGGGAGAATGCGGATTGTTATACGCTGCAGAACCTCTTGATGCATGCTTGGATTTAACCAACATGGCCGAAAAAGGATTAAAGTTTAGGTCCTCTTATGTATTGATCATTCACGGTGGCTGTAGTTTTGAGAATAAAGTTAGAAAGGCACAAAAAGCTGGATACAAAGCTGCTATTGTCTATAACGATGAATATGATGAGCTCATAGTGCCGAGTAAGCCCATATATATTTTTCCTTATGTCCCATTAATTTCATTTTATTATATAAAAGTGTTTAATCCATGTTTGTCATAATCTTGATAAAAAAAAACAAAAAAAATGATAGTGGCAGGAAATTCATCTGGTGTGCATATACATGGCGTGCTTGTTACAAGAGCAGCAGGGGAGGTACTTAAAGGCTATGCGGGTCGAAGCAAGATGGAGCTTTGGCTTATCCCGGGATCCGGGACTTCATCTTTGTCAATAATGGCTATCACTTTCGTATCTTTACTCGTGTGGTCTGTTATTCTCGCCATTTATTTCTCTGTCCATAGGCATCGAGTCAGACTTCGGGGTATGCGCTCTTTAACCCGTGGTGCCCGAGGAGTTTCTCCCATACCAACTGAAGTATTTACAGGTGTTCTTGAAATTGGTTCGACTTCGGTTATTTGTGCCATATGCATTGATGATTATTGCCTTGGTGACAAACTCAAGATCCTACCTTGCCAACACAGTAAGTCTATTTTTGTTCAATCAAAGACGTTCAAAAAAAAAATGAGCCTTTAATTTTTTTAAAACAGTTTTACTTTATTAAATTCAACTTTAATAAGATCTATGAATAAGTTTGAGACGGCTTGAATTTTCATTTTCTTGTCTTTTTTTTTTTTACTTTGGTGCAGAATTCCACGGTGCATGTATCGATTCTTGGTTCGGTCATTGGAGATCCTTTTGTCCCGTCTGTAAACGTGATGTAAGAATGCCAAATGGCGATCAACCCCCATCAGAACGGACACCACTTCTTTGTCTTAGCCTGAGCTAGCTCCTCAACATCATTGCAATCACTATCAATAGCAATCAGATAATATCTCAGGAACACCTTTAGTTTGACATGATATATAATTGTGTTCACTTATTAAGAGTGTTTTAGTCATTTTATATGTAAAATAGATTGTAGAGATTGGTAATCCATGTATGAAATGACTTGGTTAATTGAATGTTGTATTGAGCCAAGTGTAGTTGACTAAATAAATTAAAAAAAAAACAAAGGTAAAAAACTCTTATTGCGTTTTGGATTTTGGTTAAAAACACATTCCTATGAAACGCATGTTGTTGTACTAAACTAAACTAGTAAAGTAATGACATCATCTTACCTTGTCTAATGGAAAGCAGATGTATATATAATATATCCATCCATTCTTGTTTCATTTATCCGTTTTTACTCATTACTGTATCTTTTTTTGTTGCTGTTTGGATTGCTTGAAATATTCAGAGTCTTGTATAGTTGTATTTGTTTACTTACACACGGCTTATAACCAAATTTGGGTGCTATATTTATGGCTTACATTAGAATTTAGAATTATGTTTTAAATGATCACTTAACCGGAACCAAGTGGTAGTGATTTAGTAATTAGAAATTCACTATGATTTTAATCATTTTTGGCTATTCGTAAATGCCTTTAGTGGCAAGAAAACCCGGTTAGAAGGATGTTTTGACCATTTTTGATCAGAACCAAGTGGTGGATCAACGTTTCGGTCCTCTTATGTATTGATCGTTCGCGGTGGTTTTAGTTTCGAGGCAAAAGTTAGAAATGTGCAGAAAGCTGGATACAAAGCTGCTCTTAGTACCTAGTAAGTAGGGGTGGGCATTTTGGTTTAAGTTCGGGTTCGGTTCAGGTTTGGTTCGATTCGGTTAATTCGGGTTTAATAAAATTTTAACCAAATTTAACTAAATATACTTTGGTTTGGTTTGTCTTTGGTTCGGTTTATATTCAGTTTGGTTTGGTTTGATTTTAGTTTGGTTTGGTTTTAATTCGTTTTTAGTTTGGTTTTAGTTCAGTTGAGAAAAATAAACCAATTACAAAAACTAAAAATTCAATATATCAAATTTCAAAAGTTTAAATTAAATAATTAAGACATTGTCAATGAACCATAAAAATAAACTAATAGTATTAAAAATTTTAAACTAACATAATAAGAAAGAAAAAAGAAGATATCCATTGAACTATTGAGAAGATCTAAATGAAGATGACGAAGAGGTTATTTTGTTAGAAAATATGGGTTGAAAAAGCTTAGGGTTTAGAAAGTAATTTATAAGAGGCTTAGGGTTTAGAAAATAGTTTTAAAATTACATATATGATAAATATTTTTAATATTTTAAATTATATAAATAAATAAGTATATTGGTTTATCGGTTTAATTCGGTTAAAACCGAACCGAACCATTCGAATTATAGAAAAACATAACCGAACCGAACCGAACCATTCGGGTTACGGAAAAATATAACCAAACAGTTTGGATGTAGACTTTGGTTTGGTTTGATTCGGGTTGAGTTTGGTTTGTTCGGTTCGGTTAGTTTGGTTCGGTTAAAATGCCCACCCCTACAGTAGTAAGTTACTATATTCTCAAATGTTTATGTTAGTATCTTAAACATCTTTAATCAATGGTTTGCTATAATCTTGGAAAAAAACAAAAATGGTAGTGACAGGAAATTCATCCGGTGTGCTTATAAATCGGCCATGGCTTGCTTATTACAAAAGCATCAGGTGAAGTACTCAAAGGGTATGCGGGTCAAGCCAAGATGGATTCGAGACTTGGTCAAATAGTACTGTTCTAGCCACTTGTTTCTTTGTTCGTAGTCGAGAGGTGTAAGGAATTCGTATCGTGGTGGCAGCCAAGGACTTTTTCATATGCCTAGAACCTTTGAACAAGATTCAACTTCGGATACTTGTGATATATGCATTGATGATTATTGTGTTGGCTACACACTCAAGATCATACTTTGCAAAAAAGTAAGTCTATTTTGTTTGATCTTCCATAAGCTTCTTTAAAGTTTATTTGCTGATTTTTACTCGGTGCAGAATTTCATGCTGGGTGTATTGACTCTTGGCTTAGACAATGGAGATCCTTTTGTCCAAACCGGAGCTGTGTTACCCTTGTTTTATATACTACTTGATCTTTACATGGCACCAAGAACTAATGCATATCGAAATTAGAGAAGCTAAAAGAATTCGTAATTTAAACGGAATAATCATCGGTAAAACATAAAAAACAAATTAAAAGAGACTAATAAAATAACAAAGATAGAGAAGCATGAACTATTTAAGTTAGCTTAAAAGTGTAAAACATACCACATTCAGGTGTAGCAAAACTAGTCCTCTTTATTATGCTCACTGGTTTCACCTTCAGGGACACTACTAGTGTTCTGATCAGCACTTTCACTAGCTGGTGCGGCAGTCCTCACCCGAGGAGGCTCCTCCACTTGACCAAGGCTTCGTAACATCATAATGATAGCAACGAAGAACACAACAACGTAAATCGACCTAATCCCGATCATTGAGTTGATAAATCCCATAAAAGATGGTCCTTTGATTCTCTTCTTCTCTGTTCTTCCTTGTCTATATCCCTCTAGAAACCTTGACACTTGAGTCAAATGATCTTCCTCATGGCTAATCGTCTCTACGTCCTTCACCTGCAAAGACTTGAGTCAAGATTTCGGGTATATGAACAATTTAGAAAAGTCTTATCTATTAGTCATTTTTTTTACCTGATCATACTCCTCATCCCCATCCCACACAACAATCTTAGGCAGCTTTTTCTTCTTCTCTACATGAAACGAGTCTGCAAACTCTTCAAACTGCTCCACACCAACATAACCAAAAACAAGATCACGGTTCGCATGAGCGGCTGCTCTCAATGCTTTGATCAGTTTATCAAGACTTTCGTGAGTTTCATCTTCCACGATAGTCAACACAATCTTCCTCTCATCATCTTTCAGCAGCTTCAGCGTGTCGTGGTTAATCGGCAGAACCAAAGGAAGGAAGTTTTGCTTCACAAACTCCTCCAAGAATCCATCTTCAAATGGTCCATAGAAGACGCTACGCTCATTGTAAGATGGATGTTTAGCGACTAAAGCAGGCGCCTTATCGAAATCATAGGAAATCATTATGTCATCTGAGACATCTTTTGTTACAGCAAACCATGCCTTTTTCTTATACTTGCCACCTAATGTTGATATCAACGATTCGTTCAAACCAAACCCGATAAACACAGGGAAGAAAGTCCCAGCATCTTCAACGAAATCTTTGACGGCTGAGTCTGAGTCAAGAACGGCAACATCTTGAGCAACAAACTTCTTTAAGTAACGGACGAGTAAATCTGCTTTCCTCGGTCCATAGTACTCCATTGGAACTCCATGGTTATAGAGCATTAGAGTTGGGAATGCACTACAGAAAATAAAGACAGATCAACCAAAATAAATCTAAAACATCGAAACCGCAAAAAGGAATCTAAAAATCTCAACTTTTCAGACTCTCAATTCAAGAAATACACTAAGGTGATTGCACAACTAAAATACAGACTTAAACTCAAACTAGAAGAACACACATACTCAATCTCAACTAGGCATTATTCGATAAATCAGCAAAAAGGAATCTGAAAATCGAAACTTTCGAGACTCCCAATTCAAGAAATTGACTGTAGCACTAGAGAAGAACATACACAAACTCAAAAACATAAGAAAACATATACACACATACTCAATCTCAAGCTTCCGGGCAAGGCGAGAATATTTATCAGCATTCAGCTTCGCAATGACGATAGGCTGCTTCAGTTTAGCAAGAATTGGAGCAGCTGCATCTAACTGCAATCAAATCAGATAAATAAAACATACAAATCCATATTAAACATAGTTTATACACAACCAAAAGCTACAAAAATCAATCCATAAAACTGAAAATTCAGATAGATCAAAAACTTATATAACCAATCTTAAATCTAAATTCGACTAAGCAAAAAGCAAACAAATTTATAAAGACCTCAGGATTGAGACGTTTGCAGTGACCACACCAAGGAGCATAGAAATCTACAAAGACGCAATCAAAAGTTGAAATCGCAGAGTCGAAGTTTGAATCGGTGAGTTCAAGTACTGTTCCGTCGATGGTTAATTCATCAGCCGAGGAAGATGATGAAGCACAGAGTGAGATTGACAAAGCTAGAAACGAGATCCAACAAACCATTAACCCTAACGAACGCATCTCGATGGAAGACGATTTACTTTAGACCAAAACTAAAAAGCTTCTGATACTCCCAGAAGTCTTACGTTACTTTAGGAGAAGAAAATCTCAAAAAATCCAGTTTACTTTATTTCTCTGAAACTATATAAAAGACCCCTTAGTAAAAAACCCATGTTTTATTGTTTTAAATTCTTTTTTCGCTTTTTTTTTTTAGTTTCTTTGTAATTTTAAACTCAAAAATGGATAAATGAGCACATAGTGCTAGACGTCATCTGTATTTAGTTATTCGTGTAAACTCTATTTTCTCAGTTTGGATGTTAATTTATAATTACTAGGTTTATACCCGTATATATGTACGGATTTTAGTATGAATTATTTAATTTTATTAAAAAATTTCTTTTTATCTGATACGTTTTTACTTTAAATGATTTTGAGAAATTTTTCAAAACAATATTTTCTAATTCTATATGTTGTCCAAACATGATAATTTATAGAATATATGTTAGTTAGTTTTTAATAATTTAGCATTTTGTGAAGAATGTACAATCATATAATTTTTGTTGGGGGATCTAAGTCATATTCAATCTCTATTTTACTTCAGCTTAAGATGTAAATAAAACCAGAATGATCGGATAGACCATTAACTAATAAACCAAAAACAAAAGTGAAAGACATGGAACCAATAAATTTATTCAGAAAATATACAAAAGATCATTAATGTATTGATTTCATTTCTTATATAAAACATAAAAATAAAAACATAAATGTATTGATTTTATAAGTTATTAAATAGTATAACTATTTAAATATAATTAAAAATAATAATGAAAAATATAATAAAGCGTACAAAAGAAGATGATAAAAATGTAAGATAAATTAAGTGTCATATAATTTAATTATATATTTATAGATAAATATTTAATTGAATTGTTTAATGTTTAACAGAATTTAAAAAATACTTAAATTCAAAATATTTGTTATATAAAGCTAATAATAAATATTGATGTGTCTTGAATTTGCTGATGTGACAGCATAATAGAACAATAGGAAGTGCTGATGTATAAAACCTAGAGAGTCTCTCTTCTCTTATTATATATAGCATTAAATAGTATTATTTAAATATAATTAAAAATAATAATGAGAAATATAGTTAAACATGCAAAAGAAGATGATAAAAATATAAGATAAATTAAGTGTCATATAATTTAATTATATATTTATAGATGAATATTTAATTGAATTGTTTAATGTTTAACAGAATTTTAAAAATACTTAAATTCAAATTGATTTGTTATAAAAAAACTAATAATAAATGCTGATGTGTCTTGAATTTGCTGATGTGACAGCATAATAGAACAAGAAGAAAGTGTTGATGTGTGAAGCCTAGAGAGTCTTTCTTTTCTCATTATATATATGATTAAATAGTATAACTATTTAAATATAAATAAAAATAATAATGAGAAATATAATTAAACATGTAAAAGAAGATGATAAAAATTTAAGAAAAATTAAGTGTCATATAATTTAGTTATACATTTATAGTTAAATATTTAATTTGAATTGTTTAATGCTTAACAGAATTTTAAAAATACTTAAATTCAAATTGATTTTTATATAAACTAATAATCAATATTGATGTGTATTGAATTTGCTGATGTGGCTGTATAATATAACAAGAAGAAATGATGATGTGTCAAGTCTGGAGAGTCTCCATTCTCTCGTTATGTATATATATATACTAGGCTAATACCCGCGCATATGCGCGGATTTTTTATTATGAATTATTTTATCTTAATTTTTAAAAGTAACTTATACTAATCTACTTAATATCATCTTGATTTTTTTCTAATAATTATCATAAGTTTTATATGGTCCAAATATGGTAATTTATAAACTATATGTTAGTTATTTATTCAATAATATATTACTTTTATATTTATAAGTTTAATTTATAGGTCTCTAAATATTATTTAAAAATTATGGACTTTTTAAACCATTTGTTATTTCATGAATATACTAATTTCTTGATCTTGGATTTTTAAACATGTTTTAATCTTAAATAAGCAAAATCACATTTACTTGTCATTGCGTTAAAAATAGAACAAAATATGAAAAACCACATAAAATTTTAAGAACATGCATTTAATATATTTTTACCAATAGTGTTAAAAAAAACTAAAAATTAGTCATATATAACAATAGAAAAGAGTATGATATTTATAAAAAAATCCACAATCATATAACTGTTACACGTCTCAGTTGCAGGTTTGAAAGTGCAAATCAAGATTAAATGATTTTTGTCCATTGGGAGTCGTGTTCATGACTTCAATTTTTAATATGTAAATAAAATCAGAATGATCGAATGAGTCATTCACTGATAAACTGAAAGTAAAAGTGAAAAGACATGAAAGATAATGCTGATGTGTCAGAATGCGAGAAATTTCTATTATTTTATCTTAAAAAATATTTATGTTATAGTTAATATATATAATTTTGAGATATATAAAAATTAAGATTAATGTTTTGTCCCTAAAAATAAAGCCAACAAATTCAGTCAGAAAACATACAAGCCAAATTAATATATTGATTTCATTTCTTGCATAGAACATAAAAATAAATCATAAATTGACTGATTTTATAAACTAATAAATAGTGTAACTATTTAAACATAATTAAAAACTATAGTGAGAAATATGATTAAACATGTAAAAGAAGATTATAACGTGTAAAATAAGATTATGAAAATGAATGATAAGTCAAAGTGTCATATTATGTAATGTTTATATTTTATGGTTTTTGAAAATTCAATTTGATTTTTAAATGTTTTACAAATTTTAAAGTAATTAAATTCAGATTAATTGATTTGTCATATAAGATTAATAATTGCTAACAAATGTTGAAATATCTTGAAGGGCTAATGTTTCAAGTTTAGAGTGAGCTGATGTGTCAAGCTTGGAAAGAGTCTCTTCTCTCATTATATATAGGATACTAGGTTAGTACCCGCGCATATGCGCGGGTTTTGTTACGAATATTTTGTCTTAATTTTTTAAAAATAAATTATTTAAAATTATTTTGAATTTTTTTCTAATAATTATCTTAAGTTTATATGTTGTCCAAACATGGTAATTTATATACTAAATGTTAGTTATTTTTTGATAATATATTATTTTTATATTTAGAAATTTAATTTAAATGTCTCTATTTAAATTATGGATATTTTAAATCATTTCTAATTTCATGAAAAGGTTACTTTCTTGATCTTGGTTTTTTTAAATGTTTAAATCTTAAACAAGCAACTCACATTTACTTGTACATTTCGTTAAAAATAGAACAAAATATGAAAAGTCATATATAATTTTAAAAACATGCATTCAATATTTTTTTACCAATAGGGTTAAAAAACAAAAATTAGTCATATATAACAATAGAAAAGAGTATGATATTTTATGAAGAATCCAAAATCATACAACTCTTACACGTCTCGGTTACGGTTTTGAAAGTACGAATGAAGATTAAATATTATTTTTATCTATTGGAAGTCGTGTTCATGACTTCAGTTTAAGATATAAATAAAAGTAGAGTGATTAAATGGGTTATTCACTAATAAACTGAAAACAAAAATGAAAAGATATAAAATTATTAATTATGATATTGTTTTTGGTTATGCTTATGTGTCAGAATGAGGGAAATTTCTTTTTCTTTTAATTTATCTTTTTAATTTTTATTTATGTTATAGTTAATATATACAATTTTAAGAAATAATTATTTAAACTAATTTTATATTTTAATAAACAAAACATGGAGACTAATTTTGTATCCCTAAAAATAAAGCCAGCAAATTCAGTTAGAAAACATACAAACAAAATTACTATATTGAATTCATTTTTTGTATAGAACAGAAAAATAATCATAAATTTATTGATTTTATAAACTAATAAATAGTGTAAATATTTAAACCTATAAAAGTATAATAAAAAATATGATTAAACATGTAAAAGAAGATGGTAACGTGTAAATAAGATGATAGAAAAATGTGTGATACGTTAAAGTGTGGTATTATGTAAGGTTTATATTTTCTAGTTTTAAAAAATTTAATTTGATTTTTTAAAAAGTTTTACAGATTTTAAAGTAATAAATTTAAATAATTGATTTGTTATATAAAATTAATAATTGTTCACTAGGAAAAAACCCGCGCAATGCGCGGATGTATTGTTCTCTAATAAATGCAGAAAAGAACTACTTACTTGAGTACATATGTGATTGAATGAACGCAGAAGAGAACTACTTACGTGAGTACATAAGTCGTTGAATGAACCGTTTTCTTGCCATGAAAACTGTTTAAGGATTTTTCGAGGCACAAGCAGGAGAGATAATAATGAGTGTTTAGGAACCAATCAAAATGATAAAACTTTAGTCAAAAGCTTAAAAATGAAAATTGGACACACTTTAGTTTCCTTCTTTCTTTATTATTTTGAGCCTTCTTATTTTCTTTGCTTCTGTGATAAACGAAAAAAAAAATCACCATATTGGTTCGATTTAGTGTTAACGCATCATAGAAGTTTTATATTCTAATCCCTCATGAATACATTCAATTACATGTTGGACACAAATTCTTATAGATGAAGGCTGTAAGCCCTATTACATTTACAAATATAAAGAGCCTTATTTATCAAACACAACATTTCATAGTTCCACCCAAATTTACATCTCTTATTCTGTTTCAGTAAACCAAAACACCAATGAGGAAGATGATGCTCTAAGGAGTAATACCTCCAATCCACTGAAAAAAGCGTTCAGTTGAAGTTTGCCACATTCTCAATATCAAGAAGAACACATCAGCTTTCATACAGAAGAGGTTTGCATAGTGATTTAATGTCATTACTATTTATTTCCACATCAGCGAAAAATCCTATATGGCATCGAAACTGTCTATGTGGATTATGTAAGTCAGCCGCTAATTTTTTTTTCCTTAATAACGGCTGACTTATCACAAGATTGGCCAATTTAAGGGAACGGCTGACTTATAAGCGTGTCGGCTGATTTATTTGTCTTAATCGGCCGGAAGTTACGGTCGATTTAGTAAATTTTTGCTGACTTATGGGATATCGGCTGATTTATATATATACGACATGGCTGATTTATGAGATATCGGCTGATTTATTGTCCAGTTGGCTGATTTATTAGAAATCGGCTGATTTATCTATACAGGACACATCTGATTTATTAGATTTTTGGCTGAGTTATGAAATTATGAGCTGACTTATTGCTACTTGATGGCTGATTTATTGGTAGGTGGCCGATTTATTGAAAGTCCAGCTGACTTGTTTGGCTGACTTATTATCAAGCGGCTGACTTATTAGCTTTTACTGTAAATCAGCCATCAAATGGCAAATTTACTGATAAGTTAGGTAAACTACGGCTGATTAAGTAACGAAACATTAATTACTGTAATAGTATGCATTTGACGACTGACTTACTGGATGTTGCGGCTGACTTATTTTACTCTTACCTGACTTATTGGATGTTGCGGCTGACTTCTGGAAACTATTATAGTTACTTGTATAGTATTTCAGTGATGGTATATTTATTGTTTTATAGTGGCTGATTTATCATGGCTGATTTGTTGGTTCTTTTGGTGGCAGATTTATCCATGTCAGCAATGACTCAGCTCCGAAATTAGGTTTAGCCGTCATCGTCTTCATCTTCTTCACAATTGTTCGATCTATCTATCTTCTTCACCATTTTTTATCTTTGTTCTTCATCAATGGATCATGTTATTATAGTTTGCGGAAAATGGATGTTTAATGCTAGATATTATTTCACCACCGGCAAAAGAGGATGTAGAGTTCTAAACATCACAGAAGAGACAAGCTTCGTCAATCTTCTGAAGATGGTTGTTGAGGACTATGAGTTAGATGAGCAAAGCTGTAAAATTCAGCTGAGCTACATGTTCTCGAGCAAGACTTTGAAAAGAATGGCGCGAGATACTCCACCGGTTTATATTTGTAATTCTCGTCAATTGCAAGGTTTTCTAAGCTTAAGAAAGAAAGAACTCCTACGAATTTGCATAGAGGTTACAAAGAAAGAGGGTAGTGAAGTTAATCAGAAGGATAAAGCCAAGGAGAAGATGAGACGGCCATGGAGTCATGTATCAAAAGAGGAGACAATAGAAAAAAACGAAGAAGGTTATAGAAATAATGATGTACATGATTACGAAGATATGGATAGTAATGATGGAATCTACGGAAAAGAAGACTTAATTGATGATGAAGAAGAAGACAAAGTTGAAGTTAAAGTTGAAGTTGAAGATGACGAAGATGACGAATTTGACAGCATATTTGATATTTTTGACGACCCGGATGGTGCATCATCTGATGATGACAACTTTAGCTTATTTGAGAAGCCTCAAGAAGAAGATGAAGATTCACTAATTTTGCCTCCGAAGAAAAGGCCTCGGAACATTGGGATGAAAGAATCAAAAGGAACCAATGAGTTTACGAAGTTAGCTTTGTCTGCGCTTAATATCGCTGTAGGACAGCGATACGAGAGTAAAGACGAGTTGGAGAAAATTCTGAAACTTCTAACGGTGAGAGATCAATTTGATTTTGATGTACCAATATCACGTCCAGATACCTACATTGTTACGTGTTGGGTTAACGGATGTAGATGGAGAGTTCGTGCTTCTACAGAAGGGAAATCCCCAGAATTCTATATTCGTCAATACGATTCAGAACACACATGTTCTGTAACTGAGCGTTCTAATCGATCCCGACAAGCAATGCCTGATATTTTGGGACCAATATACCGGGATTGTATTGGTGACATTGATCCATCAGTTCAGCCTAGACATGTTGGAATAGCTATTAATAAGCAATTTGGTATAAAAGTAATACAAATTGTTGTGGTATTGCGACTGATTTATTTATGTAGTTGCGGCTGATTTATTGATGTTGTGGTGGCTTATTTACAAAAATATTGCGGCTATCAATACAATTGTGGCTGATTTATTAATACTATTGCGGCTGGTTTATTTATTTATTTATTGATGTTGTTGCGGCTGATTTATTAATACTATTGCGCCTTATTTATTGATTTAGTTGCGGCTAATTTATTTTGAATGTTGCGGCTGATTATGTTGCGGCTGATTTATCTACTAAATGGTGGCTGATTTATTTACTAAAATTTACTGATGGGTTACTGGAAGTCACATACGACATTAAGATTTGCAAGGGAGCTCGATATGGGAACTCTTGAGAAGGG
Source organism: Cardamine flexuosa (assembly GCA_963555745.1). NCBI lineage: Eukaryota > Viridiplantae > Streptophyta > Magnoliopsida > Brassicales > Brassicaceae > Cardamine > Cardamine flexuosa. Next base: position 16,284,620 of record OY743214.1, on the reverse strand, counting down.
GTATGAAGACATACCTTCTTATCTACGCATGATAAGAAGGGCAAATCGTGGTACACTTACTCGTCTTGAAGTAGATGATTGCGGGAGATTCAAGTATTTATTTCTTGCGTTTGGTGCGAGCATCAGTGGCTTTAATTTTATGCGCAAAGTAGTCATCGTGGATGGTACATTTCTCCATGGAAAATACAAAGGGACGCTACATACAGCATTAGGCCAAGATGGTAACTTTCAGATCTTCCCATTAGCATTTGGTGTGGTTGGTCTTGCTATAATCTCGGATAGGCATAAGTCAATTGGGAAAGCAATTCGAAATGTCTATCCATTAGCCGCTCGTGGTGTTTGCACGTATTATTTGTATAAAAATATTCTAGTACGGTTCAGAGGGAGAAATTTTTTTCGTTTGGTCAAGAAAGCTGAAAATTTTTATGAGATTAAAGCGCTTTGATGATGAAATTAAAGCGCTTCATCCTCTACTTCATTGCTACCTCCAAAGAGCAGATGTACGAATGTGGGCACGCGTTCATTTCTCGGGTGATAGATATAATCTAACTACAACAAATATAGCAGAATCGATGAACAAGGTACTCTCTAAAACACGAAGTTTCCCAATAGTTCGAATATTAGAAGAGATTAGGTCAATGATGACGCAATGGTTTAATGACCGACGAGAAGATGCTCTGTCTATGAACACAACACTTAATCGTGGTGTTGAAAAATTGTTGGAGGTAAAATTTCATTTCATAAATCAGCCGTATTATATACTATGTCAGCCGTCACTATATAATAAATGAGCCGTCACTATATATTAAGTCAGCCATCACTATATAATAAGGCAGCCATACATATATATTCATTACTGATCCGCATAAATTTGTTTTGAGCAACAGGACCGTGTTGTCTTCAACATATTATTAAGGATAACAATGGTTTGTCTTCAACATATTGTTTCTAGTTTTGTCTTCTACATTGTTTGTATTTGACAAGACAAATGTTATATCTTCTCATTATGAATATTTTTCTCGTTAATCTTTTTTTTTACAATAAGTCAGCCACAACACTATCATAAGTCAGCCGACTTATACAATAAGTCAGTTGTAGTTATAATAAGTCAGTTGGAACACAAAGTAGTTACATGAAAACATTACCTCACCATGCTCTGCAATCTCCTCACTAATAACATTCTCTAAATATTTACGCGTACGAACGCCACCCCATAGAAGAAATGGAATTTCATTCGGTTGTATACTTCTCCCAAACCGCTCTCCGAACACCGTAATTGATTCATACGCCCAAATGAGCAACGCGTGCACGCACCCGTTGACGGTATAGGAATTTCCTTCATACTGAACAATCCTAACACCGTCTATAAGACTTTTAAATGCCACCCAACCCCATGGATACTCAGAAATGTCTTCATCCTTGAAGAATCTTTTTGCAGTTTCTAAAGGAAGTCTTGAATTATGATGTAGACCATGAATATCCATGTGTAGAATACATAACAACCCCAACAGCCTCCGCTCTGGTAAATCCCATCCACGACAGCGGCCAAAAAATTTAGACAATTCATCATACTTTGGTCCAACTCCATGTGGAACACCTAACTTTGTACAGAAACTAGTGTAGTCAGCTGCACAATCCTCAGTTGGCAGTACATCTATGTTTAGCCCCGTAATCTCAGCAAATTCGTACAAGCTAAACCTGATTGGTTGACCACTGATGGCTACCCAAATCTCATTCTCATTTTGTATTGCCAACTGACGGGTGAGTAGAAAATGAACAGTTTTAGCAGACCACACATAATCGGTATCAACTAGCTTAGGCATGAATCCAAGATCTGATTTCTTAATTTCTTCCCAGGCATCAATACATATTGCTTCTCTAACCCGTGCGAAATTTCCCAGCTGACAGTTGTGATTCATGCCTTTATTCTGCAATGGAGATTTTCTTTCCTCGTAAAGTCTACGCGGGAATTTTTTCACTTCCTCCATCTATTTACAAAGACATAAATTAGCCGTTAATAGACATAAATCAGCCGTCACTAGACATAAATCAGCCACCATATGATTTATAAATCAGCCGCAAAAAAATCATAAGTCAGCCACCAAAACATCATAAATCAGCCACCAGAGAACATAAATCAGCCATAACATAAACCATAAATCAGCCATAACATAAACCAGAAATCAGTCATAACATAAACCATAAATCAGCCACCATAAGAATCATAAATCCACGATTATTATACATAATATCGCTTACATACATGTTATCTTCAACCGCTCAAACCCCAATAATCCTTCAAACATATAAGAAAGTTTGTTAATGGTTTTTGTTAAGAATCATTATCAAAAATCTTAATATAATAATGACGAAATAACGAAATGAGACGAAACCTTTGTCGAAATTCAGAGTAGCTAATCCAAAACCTTTGTCGAAATTCAGAACTTCCCAAAATGATGAAATGAGACGAAAGAGACGATTTCTGAAACGGACGACGCGGAGGATAAGAGGCGGACGACGTTAGGGTTTCGACGGCAGAAAGAGATGACCGATGGCGGAGGATAAGTGGCGAACGACGGTTAGGGTTTCAATTTATTGGTGGTTAAGACTTGAGAGGATGCAAATGTTTTTTTTTTCTTATTTAGAATGAAATAAGATAGAGGATGGAAAACTGAAACGGTTTCAGTTTAAAAGATACTAGGATTTGATAACTGTTTTTTTTTCCCTTAATCGAGATTTAATTAAATCAGAATGACATAATCGTGAATTACTGTTCTATAAAAATGTTTATGGACATTTCTTTAATTTTTTTGTTATTTGAGTAATTTGTCAAAAATATGAACTATGCTAGTCATTTAAGTACTTTTCTGTTATATTTGAGTAATTACCTCTAGAAAAATACATATTATCTTTTTTCCAATCTGTTCTCATTTTTTCCAATGGTTAGAGAAAGTGATATCTATTTTTTTTTAAAATTATACAAAGTATCTACACACAGCCAGAGGCCAACACTCTTGTTTTCTCTCTTGAGCTACGCTCTCTTTACCCTTCAGCCAGTAAACACACAAATATTACAACTTATATCCCTAAACAAAGCTTTAATCGTGGTGTTGTAAAAAACCCAAGAAAGATAAAAATGAAGAAAGATTTGCATCCCTTTGATTTAATCTTCCAATGCTGATTGACAAAGTTTCAACCTCTCTCATGTTTTGTCACCATTGACCTGCAATGATGCATCCTGCATCAGTTTGAAACTGATACTGTTAAACAGTTCCCTCGAGTACTGCCTCAAAAGCTTTTCTCCAATCTGTTCCCATTTTCATCATTGTCGCAAACTCTTCGTAACTTATTCTTTCATCCAGCAAAAAAAAAACAATTCACTACAAGAAAACATGGTTTTTGCGACTACATATGGCGACTATATATTTAGTCGCCAACTATTGCAACTAATTAGCCACTACTTTGTAACTGTTTTGCTATCAAAAATATTTAGTCGTAAAGCAGTCGTTATATTGCTACCAATGGCAGTAGTCGTTAATATAGTCGTAAATTACCGACTAATTTGTGACTATTGTTCAGAAGAAAAATTTTAGTCGCAAAATAGTTGCTAATTTGGCGACTAATATGCGACTCATTCGACGGGTCGCAGAGTAGTCGGCTATTAGTCGTAATATACCCGTAAAAAAACACATATTCTATATTTTTGAGTAGGTGTACCAGTTTTATGCGATTACAATCCGTAATCGCTATTTGGTGGCGTACTAATCGTTATTTAGTCGCCATAATGTCTATATAATCATAATTCTAATAATTTTCTTGTTACTTATGGTCCAAATTACCCAAATTTTACTATCATATAACTTTTTAATAAATTTTACGATCAAATAGTTTTAAAATGAATTTTCTTATCATATCATATTTAAATTAAATTTTCAGATTAATTTAACATAACATTCTTATCAAAAATACATAAGATTCTTATATATGAAAATAAAATATTTTCATAATGATATTTAATATTAAAAAAATCACAAAAACATTTTACAACCTTTTTACCAAAAAAATTTACTAAAAAAGTTTTACTAAAATATCTCATCTTCTTCTAATCAGCCTGAAGATTTATGTATTAAATGCAACATTATTCTTGAGTGTGGCAAAAAACTCTCTATCAAACAGAAGGTCTAATTAATCGATCTGGGTTTGACACGTGTACGGCTAGATGATTCAGCTGAAGAGTAAAGTTAATCTAATTAATCGATCTGGGTTTTCTTCTGTAAATTTAGAGAGAGAGGTTGTAACTTTAGAGATGCTCGTCTCCTTTAAACCCGGTATTATAGAGATCTTAATCAGCAAACATAGATCCATTGTAGCTCGATAGATCTAAGCTTAGAGGTGGGGTTCGTCTAGGATTTCAGAAGATAGAGAGAGGACAGAGAGAGAGACGGCAGCCATTGAAATTGTGAGACCAAAAAATCTGATCGCTTTGAAGTAACAATGGTTCGTTCTCCGCCGCCAGAGCATTCGTTATCCTGCCTTAAAGCTTTCGTTTCTTAGATATGGAGATTTTTATATTTGCCTTATATTTGTGTGGTTTATTGTTTGGTTGATGAAAAAAACCGCCGCAGGGAGATTATATTGAGTTGCATAGGAAGAGATTATTTTGATATCGACTCGACCTCTTCGAGCGTAAGCGCAAGAAGGAGGCGCGTGAAGATTACAAGAACTCTTCCATGGCTTAGAAGGTTCTTATTTCTTCTCCTTTTCTTCTCTTTTCATTTGTTTTTTCAAATAACAGTCTTGTATTTTGGTGAAATATAGTCTCTAGGTATAAAGGGTAAGATGATTGCGAAGAAGAACTATGCTGAGAAAGCTCTCATAAAGAAAACGTAAGTTCTATAATGCTCTCAATAATGATATAAACAAATTCTTACATTCATTTGATTTATTTTTGAATAAAACAGATTGAAAATGCACGAGTCATCATCAAAGCATAAGGTTGGAATCAGTAGAGGTTAGAGGGAATCATCCAGGAAATAATGAGAAATTAGATGTCGCAGCTATGAATCTCGTAGATTCTTTTAGATCTCAAAGGAGACAAACTCGCTGAGGTAAACCAGCTTCAACAAATTTATGTACTTGAATTTCATTAGAATTGGCAAATCCTATACTTCGATTTGTCTGCTTGAAGTTTGTTTTGGGGACATGCTTATTATAGCCTGTGTTGTTTCTACTTATTCATTGGAATAATGTAAGAGTCTTCCTGTGTTTTTATTCCCATTCGTGGTCTGTTTTAACAGCTCTTTGAATTCTTTTCCTGTCTTATTTTTCATCGATGCCTTGTGTATTCATCTTTCACTTCTTGGAAGATTGTCTTATGTTGTATTTGACTGTAATTAAGATTACCTTCCTAGAAGTAGAGACGAGACGCATGCTCTTGATAGATAAAAGAGACTTGCAAGTGAAAAAAAAATCAAATAATATCAGACATAGAGTTTCATTATTTGCATTTCCCAGTCGAAAACTTTTCTATAATAGCATCTTAGCATTTGAATGGCCTCAGGTTCATTATTGTGTGGATCTCTCGTCAGCTTAATGATCTTTTGTTTCGTAGGCCTTGTTCTCTTCCCTTTTATTTGTCTGTTGGATTTTGATTGTGCGAGACTAAATCTTTGATATTCTTGTTTACTTTGTAAAAGCGTGAGTCAAACAGAGTTTATGAATGAGACTGATCAACCAATTTTCATACTCTTTATTTAATGTTTTTCTCTACTTTTCACAGTCCAGTGAGAAGGATTCACAAGGAACTCCTATGCTGTTAGAAGCCTCAAGGAGACTCTTGTCTATGGCAAGCACAACCAATCGGGAGACTCTTCATCGCTCTCTATTTCATAACTCAATGTTAATCTTCTCACTTTTTGGTACGTGTTGGAGTTTGCATTTTTAGATAAATCTAATGAAAATTTTGAATCAAATGTTTTTTAAAATTTCATGGTCACTAAACAGTAGTCTTTTTGAAACAAACCCAATTCCAATCTAATTTTGAAACAAACCCATTTCCAATCTAATTTTGACAAACAAAACCAATTCTTATTTTGAGAACAAATAGTCACTAAACAGTAGTTTTTTTAGTAGCTAAACAGTCACATATATTGTTGTTTATATTAGTTGCCAAATAGTCGTTAAATAAAACATTGAACAGTCGCAAAATAGTCACTAACTTACGACTATATAGTGACAAAATAGAACAGTCGCTAAAGTAGTCGCACATTAGTCACTAAATTTTGCGACTATAGTACGACTATTACACGACTACCACTGGTTCATCTAATTTAGTCGCCAAATAGTCACCAATTGGTGACTATTTTAGCGACTATGGAATTTAGCGACTAGCGATTTGTGATTACATAGTTTAGTCGCCATTTAATCGCAACTCACCATTTAATGACTATTTTGTGATTTTTAGTGCAGTCGCTAAAATGTTGTTTTCTTGTAGTGATTGATCATGTTTAGTTTTTTTTCCTAAGACGGTTCTCAACAATAACACCAGTGAAATGGTAAGCTAATCAAACCTTATCGGTATCAACATCGCTGATAATGGCATCAACAACTTCTTCGCTGGTACCAAATTCATCAGACAAAGCTTCCCTTAACACCTCTATTTCAATATATCCGTAATTGTCTTGATCGAAGAACGCAAACGCTTCCTTGAGATGTTCGTCATTGCCCATTTTCCTTACATATACTGATATAGTAATGAACTCATCGCAGTCCAAATATCCATCTTATCCTGCAAAAAGAGAAGCCCCAGGAGAGCTCAATGCATTGCATACTTTAACTTCAGAAAATCAGAATTGTTAAGTAATGATAAATGAAAAGCTTACAGCGTCCATCAGAATTTGTAAATCATCTTGGAGAATGGCATGACCAAGCTTCTGCAATATAACATCTGCTGTTGCGACAGAGAGGACATGGGACTGAGCCTGGTGTGGCTTTTGATGTCTTTGACAATGTTATGTTTCTGGTGCTAAGGTATAATGTACAGTTTGTACAAAACTCATGACTACATCCTGTAATATTGTCACACACGAAACAATCATATTCAATGTTCTAAGCAAGAATGAGTTTCGGTTGAGAAATGAATACATTACCATCTGCTGCTACGGTGAATTTTCTTTCCAAACAAATGGCACAAGGGTCACGACATGGAGTGAGACCATCATTTTCTCGCCAGCCACATTCTCTGAAATCCACAAACAAAAAACCTAGATCAATCAACCAACCTTCAAGATTCTTGAGATCATATTGGATTTTTAACTTAGGTGAGAGAGGGGAACATAGGGAACAATCTTGACAATGCTCATTAGAGGAAGGCAGCGGCAAGGAGATGGAACTTTGGGTGGATTGGTTTGTGGCTGATCTCTGCTAGGGTTCAGGATTTCTTCCAGCCAGTTCTGGTGCCATGAGCGAGCAACCATTAACGGTGTCATCTAAAACCAATAACACGTATAAAGACATTGTGGTTTACATCAAACTGTTGGATTGGGTTTTGCTAGGTAGAGAAATGGAGAAAGATAATTAGATTCTGGAGCCATGTTTGAGTGTTTTGGAGTGTGGGTTGATGTTTTTGAAGTGAGTTTGGTGTGAAGGTTTTATAAGGAGATTGTATTGGAGTTGAGAATTTGAAGTGTTTGGCCATCGGTTAGTTTTGATTGGAAGGACTGGTGGAGATAGTGGATTAAGCAGTTTAATGGTGAGAATTGAAAGGGATTTACGTTTCTGGTTTGGGGATCTGATTTACGTTTTCGAAGATTGGAGAAGATGAAGAAGGCGACGCTCGAAGTAGTCGATTTCGATATTTTTCTTTCTTGGATATGTTTTATGTGGGCTTGGTTTGAAAGTGGGCTTCATTTTGATATTGGGTTGGTTATATAAGAGATGTTTTAAGTGGCATTTATATATAAGGTTTTGGTTATTTGGTTTATGTTTTTAGTGGGCTTGTATGAAAGTGGGCTTCGTTTTTTTATTTGTTGATTGCCACGTGGCAAGCTTAGAGGTTGTTTTTAGGGAAATTTGTTTTGCTGATGTGGATAGGTCGAGGGGCCCAAACTCCTCCTTTGATCAATGTGAGGCAATCTTTGTATTTTAGGGATTAACCTGCGCTACGTGCGAATTTGATATTAATTTTTTTCAATAAAAACATATTATTAGAAATCTCTTTTTGAACTGTTATCCATTTTTAAAGTAATTCAATACTTTTTATGTAGAAAAAAAACTGAGAGAAAATTATAAATCTATTTTAATAGATTACAAAATTAAAATAATATATGTTATCACATAACAGAGCTTTGAAAACTATAATTGTTAGTGGAAAGAAATCTAAAACTTTCGAATAATAGATTATGATATAAAGATCAAACTTCACAATTCAAATTCCCAGAATGCATTATTTTACCCACGTAAAGTTTTTGTGAAAGTGCCAAAACCACAAATTTAAGTTGGATAAAGTGATATCCATTCAAAAAAATTTTAAGTCATCAAAAATATCTAATTTTTATTTGATTTATTAACTTTTAAAAACCTGTTTTTTTTTTAGAATCAACACTATAATAAGGCAGATGCCTCTCTTGGTGTTGAAACATTAGATTTTTTTATAGTTTCTGGTGTTGACATGTCAATAAATGAAAAAATTTGAGCTTCCAATTAAATCATTTTATTTGTACACATAAGTAAACACATCAGGTTTTTTATTCCATATTAAATAATGAAAAAATAACTGTATAAATCAGTCAAATCATTTTAATTATACACATAAAATAATAATCATAATATATTTTTACCATGAATAAATAATAAAAAACAATTTCTAAACTAATCATATCATTTTCTATACACATCTTTTAATATTTATTTTTTTACCATGAATAACTCAATGAAAAAAATTTATAAACAAATTCAAATCATTTTTTATACATACTCTATAGTATTATTTTTTTTACCATGAATAAAAATACATATGTTGATTACCTGATTTTTTAGCCGACATGATCGAGTCTCATGTCGTTGATTAGTAGTTTAGGTTTTCTTAAGCTAATTTGTTTTTCTTGGATTCAAAGTGCATAGTTTTGATTTCTTTCAATCTGAGTTTTAAAAAAAACAAAGTTGTGGAATTCTGAGACATGGATTTGAGAATTAGGACTTTAAGATTAGGAAAAGGGGTTTTTGACTATGGTATCCTCAAATTATTTTGAAAATTTAGAGTTTTTTTCAATATTTTACATCTATGATTATCAACTCTAAGAATATTTTCTCATAAATAATTATTTTAGGAATTGTTAACGAATATTTTCTAGTGAATGAAAACTAAATTAAAAAACATGGCAAAAAATTGTTTGATATGTTAGATACAAATAAGGAAGCATGAGTAATGGAGATTGCTGAGACAACAATGAGTAAAGAATGAGAAGAGAAGAGGATTATCGGGTAAGAGTTGCACTTTATATGGAATGTAAATAAAAAATGTGGATGTAAAACTTATTTTGTGGTCCAAAAGTTTCTAATATGTTTCACTTTTATGTCATTGATACAAAGTAAGAGATGAGTTTTTTTTTCATAAAAAATCTACTAGGGTTTGTTTGTTATTTCTTGAATGTTTTTAAACTTTCTTATAGCGTTGAAAATATATTTGTACACGTAATAGAAAAACTTTTTTGATAAAAAAAGAGTTTTTAATGAAATATAAATCATTAACTGTTTTCTAATAATTTTGCAAGATAAACCATTAACTATTTTCCTAATAGTTTTATTTTGCTATATTAAAAAAAGATCACATGATATCTAATATACTAATTTGTCATTAAAACAAAGAAAATAAATAAAAAACCGGAGAAAATATTGACACTATGGAAAATTTTAAAGGAAACATTAACATTAAGGAGAAAAACTAATGATACCTTATATGTTATGTTGGATATCCAAACCAAATGAATTAATAATAACATTACTTCCTTTAATATGTGTTCTTTTGATCAAAACATATCGCACATTCACACGGAGAATATTAAACTATAAAATCAAATCAAATACAATTTTAACAAATTACTCATTAATCTAAACAAATATTAAAATAATTTATGATAGTTAAATACAACTCAGTTATTTTTAGAAAACTCAGTTGTTCATAAAAAATATTTCAGTAAAACTAAATATAAAAAATTTATTTAAAAGAATCGCAGCATAACGCGAGTATTTATCTAGTTTGAATTAAAGGTGTAGACAAAATACTATAATGTGACTGCGTTATAACTATTAAGATAGATTTATAGGAAATTTGAGTATACAATAATATTTTTTGTGGAAAAAAGAACATGTACTAAATCCCTTAAGTTTACTGTTAGTGAATCATTTCTTTAAATTTGTAAGATGATATATTAGAAGAACTAATTGTATTTCAAATCTAAATAGTAATTAATTTATTATGGAAAATGAACTCATAGATCATAAATCATAACAATGACAACACTATGACACCACATAGAAATCTATTAAGAATAAGGAAAACCCAATATAATCGATATAACATACAATATACTCGAGAACTACAAAGTAACGACTATGTCTGTCACATGCTGACGGGATTTTCCGTTGCAACCTCCACACATCCTGAGCGCAACACAACAAAAAAAACTAAAGCCAAGCAGAAGAAATCACATACGTATATTGAATAATCTCATCATTTTTTTTGTAGGCATATGATCAGAATTTCAGCTAAATAATTTTAGAACCTAAAAGCAATTACAAATGGAACCAACTAACCTTGAAAGATGAGAAGATAAAAAAAGACGCAATCATAGATGTAAATCATGTTACCATTCTGCATCCTACAAATAACAACAAAATTCTTAAACAAACAAAAACATCAAATTGATTCTAAAAAGCACACCAGCCTCTAGCGGTTTTACTTGTTTAAACTGATACGAACACAAGAACCAGTCTTTCCCTCATCTCATTGTGTACTCCTCTTTCACCCATCTCGGCCAGCAGCTCTGAAGATTTCAGATCTGTATTTTAGTTGTATAAATGGACAAAGAAATATTCGACATTGCTAGATACCTTCCAGCAAGAATCTGGGCAGTGTTGGATAAGTTCTTGGTGTTTGAAGAAGATCTTTTAGCTCTGTTATCCTGATCTTTATTCACATGCAGTGCAGTAACCTCTTTCTCTATTGCAGCTACTTCCCTTCTCATCTTTTCGCTTCAACCTCCAGTGCGTTTGTTAAAGTTTTAACCTTTTTTGCTAACATCTACGAAATGGAAAAAATTATCAACACTTCTATTACCAACATTTTATATGGCATATTCAGAAAAATTTTCCTCTATGGAATCATCCTTGTCTTTGAGGCTTTGATCCTTATCATGCGAATATTTTCTCAAGCCTACCCTACTTCCTTCTTTTGTAAATCGTACAAAACCCCAGGGACATTGTCTTCAGTTGTTGGTGCAGGGAGTTCAATTGGTGGCTTCTCCTCCGAGCTGTCTTTCCATATCAGGTGACTCTGATTCTTTGGTTTCGTCACAAGCCTTGTTGAATGCATAATTCCCAGGTCCGTTTAAGAGTGCCTTGCCCTTATCCAATGAGCATGTGCCTCCATCCAATTTCTCATCGGAGTTTCTTTAATAAAAATCCATTTGATGTAACTTTTCTAAATTATCTACTCCACCTAGTGAAGCCTCGGGGGTGTTCCTTATGCCAATGCTTGAGGTGCCTCTCAGTGTTTCTTCGAAGACTTTAAGCCTTAGTTGAAACTTATCCTTGTAATTGTACAAAGAAATAATTACTTTTAGTTAGTTAAACAGGATCAAATAATAAAGGATGATTAATGCATATATAAGATGAATAAGCCTTCATCACTGCAAAGAATATGCATTCCAAGAATTTTGGAGAAGGACAATCATATAAAAGTGAACCTGTAGAAACCTTCTTTCTTCAAGCCATTGCTTCACATGCATGACTTTATCATTACCATCTTTCCATTCATTTGCAACTCTGTTTGCTGTCACCTTCATCGGATGGAAATTCTATGACACAAAAAAAACTAAAGATCATGTTCTTCGTTTTTGGTATCAAACTACATTCATCTCTTGAAACTTCCACTGGTAGTCCTCACAGCGTTTGCAGCAGCACCACCAGCAAGAACAGCCTCTTCCAGTTGCTTTTCAACTTCAGCAACCTTTTGCCTGTGAATATTGTTTCTTCCTAATGCAAACACATAATTGATAGTTAACAAAAATATGTGATGGGTAAAACATATCCAAAGCCTGGTTAAGTAATTACAAAGAAGAAGTGACCTGATAGATTTGTGTTTGTTTCATAGAGTTTTGGTTCTTATTTTGAAGATCATCAACTAAGGCAGCTTTTGCCAGAGCACTTTGAACAGTCCTCTCAGCATAAAATAAGGCCACTTCTTTTGATTTAGTATGCCGACACTACAAGAATATTGATTATTGATAGCATTAAAAATATAGCATTTAATGTTGTTTTGCTATGTTTGACCTAATCATGTATTTATTATAGCATTTGTTAAAATGAAAACGCTATGATTTATTATTAGAATAAAAAAATCCGCGTCAAATTTGTTGCCTGTAAAGATTTATAACATCAATTATAATTGCATATAACACAAATAAAAAGCTATACATATGTTAGCGTTAAATTAGGGGTTAAATGAAAAATATTTTTATTAAGACATACAAATCTTTAGCCTAGTTCACTTTGCCTCTTTCTCTTAAACTCTATGTTAAGGCATGTAAAAGACTTAGATCGCTCCTGCTCTCACTTTCGTCTCTTGCTCTTATTATCACTCTCTCTCAACACAAAATTCAATTTCCCTCCTGAGATAGCCACCCTCCCTCTTAATCTCACTCCCTCCATCGTCCTTGAATAATCAAGGGTTTTGTTTTCAAATTGAGTTTTTTTATTTAGGGTTTTGGTTTCAAAGGATTTTCGATTCGGGTTTCTTAGGACGCATTTCTGGGTTCTTATGAATTTTGAAGGGTATGATTGATTTCGTTGAGATTGATGTTGTTTATCTATGATAAAGCGCTTGGTTATTTATATATCGATGATTCTGATACGATTTGATGTTCAGCTTCAATGGCAGTCTCGATCTGTGAAATTATGAAATTTGAGAGAAAATCAGAGAAACCTGGCCGAGGATTCTTTCAGCGTGTGATTGCTGTTAGTCGATGGCTTTATCAGAATAATTGGTGGTCATAGGATCTTGCTTGTTCGTTCTTCTCCGGTAAGGTTTCTATGCATTCAAGTTTTGATTTTTTTGCTCCATTGGTACTAACTGTTGATACTTATCTGGGTTTAGTTTAACTTTGATTTTAAGTTTAAATTTTGATGGTTTGATTCGTGTTTCTGATTTATACATAAACGTTACGCATTGATGACAGAATGATTGGTTCTAGGTGGGTAAACAAGTTCTAAAACTCTTTTAGTTTATGTAACTCTCGTTTTGTTGATTAAGCATCATTCTTGTTCCTAGTAGAGAGCAGAGACTTTATGAGACTACAATTTCCCTCTGCTGGAATAAAATAAATCATCGGTTGTAAGATAGCTTTGTATAGATGGAGGTTGATGCTTTTAGACAAATTTTCCTCTTCATTTCTTTGAACATAATCTCTATATATCTCTTTGAGCAGTATCTAGACTAACTTGGTAAAGCAAGAGACACCACTGTAAACCTTGGTAAATCACTTGCTTGATTCTTTTGATTTGATAAAAGCTCGATTAAAAATGCCATTTGATTGTATTTTCATGTGTGTAAGGACTTGTTTCAAACGCTTATGTGTTCCCATGGTTCTCTCTTTTTTTTTTCTTTTTTATCTGACTGCAAGCATGAAGCACAACTAATTCCTCCTAGCGTTCATCAATAACCTCAAGGTTTGTTTGCCAAGTCTTGAAAACATAAATCATAGATGGTTTAGAGGTCGGTTTATCATGTTCTATTTCATCATATTCAAAGAGATAAATTTGTTTTGCTTTGATGTTAAATTTAAAATTGATTCACTTGGTTTGAATTTCCAGCTCATGACTATGATCTGGAGCAAGAGGCCATAGAAGATGTAAATGCAGTCCAAGTAAAAGATGGTCTTGTCGATAAGTATAGTCTGCAAGAGGACCAACATCAGGATCATCAAGAAGACTACAGTCTACAGAGGATGAAATAGTGATTGAGGAAACACCTAGTGTTGAAGTTGTTTTTTGATGTGGTACATGAACTTCAGGCTGCACCAGCAGAGGAACCCGATGTTGTTTCAGGTATTGATTCTGCATGCTAAGATCTTGCTGACAATTGGAGGGACTTTCTTCTTGGGTTTTTGGCCATTAATTGTCTTAACTCTTGGCACCTTCTCTGCCCTTTGCCTTGTAAGAAAGAGCTATGTCTATGTTGGAGATTTGTTCAAGAAGATCTCGCTGAATCGTTTAAGCTGGTATATACTTGCAATTTTACATACCTTGTTCTAATGTTTGTACTTTTTTGTGTATTTTTTGACAGATTACAAAGTGAATGAAGTGATGGATCATTGGAATCTCCCAAGTATAAGCGGAAGCGGACATTATACAGTGATGTTGTTATTTCGGTTGTTATTTTGGTTGAAGTTGAAACTAATGTTTTGAAACCTTAACATGGTTCATGTCTTAATGTATTAATGTATTCTCTTTTTTCCCTTTATATTGACTTTCTAAATGACTACAAAACAAAATGAGAATTAGGTACATGAAACAAAAAAAAAAGATATTGCATAATACAAATGCTATTTTAATTGGAATAATGGCTTAACAAAAATGCTATTGAAATATTTCTATGTAACAGTAAAATATGTTGTAATTATATAATTAATAACAAAATATACTCGCTATTAAATAATAAAACATTGCATAAGAAAATTCGCTATAATAGAAAAACATAAAATAGCACTACCTAAAACCGTTATGTTTAATCCATTGACCTACTATCATGGTCGATACGATAACATGTCAAAACTGATATCGTATCGTTAGATAGCGTTGTACGGGCGCTAAGAATACTCAATATTCTTGTAGTGTGATCCAAGGCTCTGTAATCTGTTATCTTCTTGAAGTTTCCGAATCTACGCAGAAACATCATAAATGATCAATGTCTGATATGCATGTAGAAAACACATATAGTGGAGCTAGAATGGCTTCACTTAGAGGCATGTCATCATTTCTTACCAGGATAGACCCTTCTTAAAGGGTCTTCAGCACAAAACTGGGCAGCCATGTCTTCTTTTCCTTAAAGTGGCTTCTCTGTATTTCTTAATTATCTTTGCAATAGGAAGTTGTTAGCATCCTAAATTTCAATATGTGTATTGTACGAAAATGGAAATACCACCGAAAAGATGCAGAATATATGAGTCTGAAGGTGGAACGATATTGATGTTCTATAGATGTAGACACAAAGAAGAAGACGCAAGACAAGTTATGCTGCTCAGAATGTCAGTAGTCTCTATCTGAAATGAAAACCAAATCAGCAGACATAAGAGAAGCACTGAGAGGGCTCAACAAATGTAAAGCACAAAACTCTATGTAGTCAATAAACAATGGCTGCTCTATTATATATATATTCCAAATTTACTTTTTAATTCGAAGTGTTATCTTTCATTGTAAAGTTGGTGTAACTATTACGGTTTTGAGCTTAGAAAGCTTGGGATTGTATAGTTAAACTTGTATGATTTCATAAAACCAATATATTAGACTAAAAATATGGAGGAAAACTATGGAGAATTACCTCATTAGCAGAAAAAATCTCTCAGTTTTAGAAGGGCAGAGGTGTAGGCTTGAAGCTGGAGATGTGTAAAATCTAAATCGATGTTTGAAAGAAAAGTTGACAGCGGAAGGAATAATAGGTTCTCTATATGACCTAATTCTAGTTGTAACAGACAAAATACTCATAAGAATATATATCGAATCATCTTACTAATTCAATTGAGAAAGTGGAGAAGACGTAGAGGTTTTACATAGAAACGAAAGTAAGTTTTTGGGTTATGACAAGTGGCAATCTAAGGAAGAAGTTTAGAAATTTAGAAATGCTGATGTGAACACAAGGAGAAGCCCCAAAACTTCCCTTTTATACATAAGAGATTAGGTTAATACCCGTGCTATGATGCTGATTTTTCTTTAAAATACAGTATCGTTAGTTAGTTTGTGTCACGTTCATTTAATATGTTTTAAAGATATTTTAAAAAGTTTATAAGCCTTATATGAATTGATATTTTTTATTAATTCAAATTTTAGGTAGCTTTTGTAATAATGTTTTTGTATTTGGGTTTTTTCATCTTTTTATTTTGTTAGCTTTAATCTATTAGTGTTTCGGTTTTGAAAATGTTCATTTAACTCTGCTAGTTTTGTATTTGTTGACATTATTTTTTAAAATATGATAAATATAAAAATGACAATCATGTTAAGATATTTGAATTGGTAAATGTCTTATTTGATTATATATGCACACTTAAATATGATAATAATGATAACAATTAGTTTATATTAAGTTTCTTTGTTATGTCTTTGTCTAGAAGCTTTAGGTTTGTGAATAGTTTTGTTCTATTAGCCATTTTTATAGTATTTAAATTTAAGATATTACAAAGAAATTTTAATTTTCTAAGTTTTATTGTTATGATAATTATTTTCATTATTATTATTATTATTATTATTATTATTATTATTATTGTTATTATTATTATTATTATTATTATTATTATTATTATTATTATTATTATTATTATTATTATTATTATATTTGTTCTGGCTCTAATAATACTTCATAGTTTCTAAATACAATATATATTCACTATCCTTAGACAAGTTTTGAAGGTGAATGAAACCATTAAAACTTACAACTTTCAGCCAAATAAACCTTACAATAGTACCAAATAATAGCCTATTTAAATATTATGTATACAAATATATTATAAATTGTAAACTCTATAAGAAAGTTTAAAAACATTCAAGCAACAACAGACAAATCTTAGTGGATGTTTAATGGACAAAATTCATCTTCTACTTTGTATAAGTGACATAAAATATAGTAGAAAGTTTTGGACAAAAAAATAAATCTTACAACCACATTTTTTGTTTACTTTTCACATGAAGTGTAACTCTTCCTCGATAATTCTCTTCTCTTCTCCTTCACCCATTATTGTCTCAACAATCTTCATAGTAATGCTTTCTGATTCGTATCTAATATATCAAATAATTTGTTTGCCATGTTTTTTATTTTGCTTTCATTTATTAGGACATATTTATTAAAAAATTTTATAAGTTTCATTCATAAGGAAATATTCTCATAGTTGATAATCATGGATATATATTATTGAACAAACTCTAGATCTTCAAAATAATTTAAAGATACCATAATCAAATACCCTTCTCTCACATCCCAAAGCCCTAATTCTCAAATTCCTGTCTGAGAATTTCACAAGCTTCTTAAAAATGTAAAAACTCTAGCTTGACTCTCAATCCAAAAAATAAATTAGCTTAAAAAAACATAAAATCAATGCTAATAAACTACATGAGACTCAATTAAATTGGTTAAAAATAATCAACACATGTAGTTTTATTCATGGTAAAAATAAATATTATATGGTATATATAATTAAAATAATTTGATTTGTTTATAATTTTTTTTGTTAATTTATTTATGGTAAAAATAAATATTATATGGTGTGTATAATTAAAATGATATGATTGTTTTAGATAATTTATTCATGATAGAAAATAAAATATTATGATTATTATCTTATGTGTATAATTAAAATGATTTGATTGGTTACAAAATTTTTATTTTAATTGATGTGGCATAAAAAATCTGATATGTTTAGTTATGTGTATTAATGAAATAATTTGATTAGATCATAATTTTTTTTCATTTATTGATATGTAAAGCTCACAATAAAAAAAAATGTTGATGTGTTATTTCAAAATTAGTGGGCATTGCAAGTTGATCCGCCATGCTTTATGGTATTTATTGAACAAACTCACATAAATTATGGGTTAACCCGCATGTTAAATTTTCTTTTATAATTAGATATATAGATATATATATATATATATATATATATATATATGGATTATAACCCATTAGTTCTTTAAATTATATTTCAAAAAATTTACTAATTTTTTATATATATTCGAGTAACCTTAATTATACTTAACCTCAAGGTTATTTGTCAAAAATAAAATTTCTTTCACATGTTTGTTTCTCTTTGTATGTATGTCCAAAGGCAAGACCAAGTAATCTATTAAGAAAAAATTAATGAGGTTTCATACTAATGTCACATCGAAGTCCAGGTCTCAGGAAACCTTGCATACTGGTTTTACTTTAGAAATTTTGAAGAGACAATTTGTTTTCTTTTTTCTTAGTAAGTTAAGAGATGTTGATAATGCTTAGATCAAATTCAGATTTGAATTTTTGAAAATTTATAATTGTTGATTTAGTTATACATTTTGTAATTTTTGATACTACTTTTTTTTAGAATGGATTCGAGATGCATTTATTTTATCATCATTGAATTTACATTATAAAGGTGTAATTTTTATGTTACTATTGGAGTGTAATTTTGGGAGGATTTGGGAGGTTTTGGAGTGTAATTTTTATATCACAATTTTGGAAATTTTTGATATAACGATGGTATATAGAGATCTGTGACTTGCGGCATTTTTCTTTGTAAATATTTATGAGATTAGTTAGGTTTCCTTAGAAATATAATAATTTATTACATAAATTATATATGTTATTAGAGCCGAACTCGCGATACACCGTGGATTAATATTTTCTTAATCATTATAATGAATGTTTAGATTTTGTGGTCTAGTTTTTCACATAATTTATAAATTTTTAGATATTGTTTGTTTAGTTTTTATATGTAATTTTAACTTCATTAAATTATAAAATGTTAGTGTTGTTGGTTAGTTGGCGTAAATTTGTGCAAGTAGTTGTTATATCCAACCCTTCCCTATTGTTTAACATGTTAGCACGTCCGAATATTTGATTATTGTAATAAAAATAATTAAAATATTTTTAAAACAAAATAAATAACATTTTAAATTAAAATAGTTTAATATTCTATTTTTTAGTAAATATTATACATAAAATTCTTTATATTTTCAAATATATCATATATGATATCTCATCAACTATATACAATTATTAATTTTTATATATAATTTATTTATTTTTTAAAAAATTAGTTAATTTGAGGCCGATCCAACAATTCGCGGACAAATTCCAATATATTTATAGTCTACTATGCTCTTGTTCATGATACCCGTTTTTAATATGCATAAAAGTTTATGTCTATACCCGTCCTATGTTGGATTTACTTGTACCTATTTTGCAGGTCACCGATCCGATTAAATCTTTATTGATGTGAGATATTGAATATACACCTCCTTATTGATTGAGATAATATATGTATATTCATAAAAATTCAAATCACAACATATGCATTAAGAAATCTATAATTTTATTAATCGTATATATTATATAATAATTTAAAAGAATTTGAAAATAATATCAAACAAAAATGATAAGAGAATCATAATTCATGATATTAAAATCACTATATTAGATAAGGAAATGATTGTAGAGAAATATTAGATAAGGACAAGAATGTATAGAACTAATTGATTATTTATTTAGAAAGAAGATAATTAATATTCATAATGAAATAATAATTACTTTAAATTTATTTGGATGTAAGTATAAGATAGAGAGTGTTTGATAATAGGAATTCCTAATTTTGTACTTTCTTTTTAATAGTATAAGACTAGAGTAGCACCCACGGTACACCACGGTTCAATGTTTTCTTAATTATTGTAATAAATATTTATATTTTACTGTTTAATATTTGTGGTCAATTTTTCACATAATCTATAAATTTTTAGATTTTGTTTGCTTAGTTTTTATAACATTTTTTTACTTATATATAATTTTTATTTCATTAAATTATACGTTGTTGGTTAGTTAGCTTATATATCTATTTTAAATTTGTGTAAGTAGTTATTTTGTCCAACTCTTCCCCACTGCCCAATAAGTTAAAAATACCCGAATATTTGATTATTGTAATTTAAATAATTTAAATGTTTTTAAAAATATATATTTTCTTTTAATATTCTCTTTATTTTAGTAAATGTTATAATTATATACACAAATTTTTTTATATTTTCAAATATATCATATATTATATTTCATCAACTATATATAATTATTATTTTTTAAATATAATTTTTTTTATTAAAATTTAGTAGTTTACGGCCAACCCATCAATTCGCAGAAAAGTTCGATATATATGCGGTCTACTATGAGCTTGTTCATGATGCTCGCTTATTAATGTGCATATGTATGTTTATACCCGCCTTATATTGGATTTATTTGTACTTAATCCGTAGATCATCTATCCATTTGACATCTCTACCAATGTGAGATATTGAACACACATTGGTTCCTTATTGATTGAGTTAATATGTGTCTGTTTATAAAAAAATTAAAACAACATATGCATAAAAAGAATTTAAAATTTTATTAATTGTATGTTTTATATAATAATTTAAAAATAATATCAAATAAAGATGATGAGAAAATCATAATTTACACTATTAAAGCCACACTATTAGATAAGGAAAGGATTGTAGAGAAGTATTAGATACGGAAAAAACTGTAAATAATTAACTGATTGTTTATTTAAAAAGAGAATAATAAATAAATTAAATATGAGAGTGATTGGATATATGAATAACTATTTGGTGTTTGGAAACATGGATAGTCTTAAATTTGTATTTCAGTTTTAATAGTATAAGATATGTTATATATCAAGGATCTTTCCGACAAAATTCTGACTGTGATTACCACCGATCCTTATGATCAAGGAAGATCGTTTTGAGTGTTTCAAATCTGGAGTCTCAAGTCTCCGGCTTGACACAAAAGCTTCTTGAGAAAGATGTGCTTGTTGATGAACTTCAAGGCACAGTATCCTCTTTACCAGGAATCTGACTTAACATTAAGAATGTTGTCGATACAATGTAAGAATTCCCCTCCCCTCAAATTTTGTTCAAGAACGAGATTCACTGGCAATCACTGTGAAGAAACTCGATGGTGATTTTGCTTATACATTGTTGTTGAAATCTGAATTCTTTTGATATCATTTTCTAGAGCTCATAGTGTTGTTTTCCTTGTAGTTGGAAGCATTCAAGAGAAAATTGAATGATGAGAATCCATCTGTACCATCTCAAGTTCTTTTTCTTTTTGTGTTGTCTCTTCAAGAGATGCTTGTTATCATGTTATTTATTCAAACTACTTGAGCATTTCTAAAATGTACAATTGTACTCATCTTCTCATCTTCTCATCTTCTCAAATTACAAATTATATTTCTCCTTATTACAGTCGATTGATGGAAATATATCTTTTGATAAGCCAGGTATATTATATAAATCAAAGATAAAATGTGAAAATGTAATAAATAAGTAAAAAGCTGTTTGAAGTGCCTATGTTTACATATATATACTAGAGTTGAACCCGCGGTACACCACGGATCAATTTTTTCTTAATTAATGAGAAAAATATTTATATTTTATTGTTTAATATTTTCTGATCAGTTTTTCATATAATTTATAATTTTTTAGATTTTGTTTGTTTTGTTTATATATTTATTTTTCTTTTACTTATATGTAATTTTAACTTCATTAAATTATAAAATGATAGTCTTGTTGATTAGTAAACCTATTTTTCATTTAAAATTTTTGCAAGTAGCTATTATGTCCAAATGTGTCCCACTATGTTGAAATGATAGAGAGTTGGCCTGAAGATTTGACTATTTACTTAATTTAATTTGTTTTTACAAATTAAACAATTTTTTTAATAGAAATATTTTTAATACTCTCTTTTTCATAAATATTCTAACCATAAAACTCTTTATATTTTTAAATATATCATATGTTATTTTCATCAATTATACACAATTATTATTTTTTATATAGAATTTACTTATTTTAATTAAAATTTGGTAGTTTGCAGACCGATCCATTAATTCATGAACAAATTCTAATATATCCACGGTCAATAAAACCTGTTAGATATGACTTGAATAGATTGGACCCATAATATACGACCTGATCCGTTGAGGTTAATCAGGGTTTTGTTGGGCTCATACAATAGGCTCAGTCCGCTGAGGATTAATTAGGCTCTGTTAATTAGGGTTTCTTATTAATACTCTCTTAACCCTAGCCTCCAATGTATTCTGAAAATCTGTATTATCTCCAGTAATAAACTCTGCCTCTTTTCCCGTGGACCTAGCCAACAAAATCGTTGGTGAACCACGTAAATCTGTGTCCTGTTTTTTACGTTTTCTGTTATCTTGCTTACATCCGTTATAACAAACTGGTATCAGAGCTCAAGGTTCTGGGAATTTCCGCATCTGTAATCTGGTGAGAATGTCTGCGATGAACGTGAAGATTGACAAATTTTCTGGGAGGAACAGTTTTGGTCTGTGGCAGATCAAGATGAAAGCTTTGTTAAAACAACAAAGTTTATGGGCACCGCTGTCGAAAGACAAGGGAGGCGACGCTGCTGAGATGGCTACTCTTGAAGAGAAGGCACACGCAACAATCTTGTTGTGTCTTGAAGATGAAGTCATCATTAAAGTTTATGATCAGATGTTTGTTGCCGGTCTGTGGAAGAAGTTAGAGAGTTTGTACATGACAAAATCTCCACAGAAAAAATTGCTTCTAAAACGGCGCATGTTTGCATTAAGGATGCACCCAGATACACGATTCAAAGATCATTAAGATCAGTTAAAATCAGAATTACTAGATCTGCGTAATATTGATGTTAAGGTTGAAGATGAAGATGCTGCTTTACTTCTATTGGTATATCTACCACATTCATATGAGAATTTTGTGGAGTCATTCATTGTCAATAAAGATAAAGTTACTTTGGAAGAAGTTAGATCTTCTCTTCACAGCAGGGACTTGTGTCGTCAGGCGGCTGATACAGCTACAAATAATCAAGTCGTTGGGCTAGTAGCCATTGGCAGCAACGGGCTGAGACATAGTAATAGCAGAAACAAAAGGTTGTTCTAAAGTCCTAAGCCAGATGATATTTGTAATTACTGTAAGGAGAAAAGGCATTGGAAGTTTGAATGCCCTAAGAAGAAACAATCTGGTTCTGCTGCTGTAGCAGAAGATGACATCAAATCTGAAAAGGATGTTGCTCTGGTTGCTGGTGGAGAGACACAAGCCTTTGATGTGTGGGTTCTTGATACAGGAGCTTCGTATCATATGTCTCCAAGGAGAGAGTGGTTTGCAACCTATACAGTTGTAGATGGTGGCAACATTAAGATGGCCAACAGCTCGGTGAGCAAGGTTGCAGGAATCGGCTCAATCAAGATAAGGACACATGATGGTAGATTTGTTACACTGAATGATGTCAGACATGTTCCGTCAATGGAGAAGAATTTGATATCTATGAGCCTGCTTGATAGCAGAGGGTTTCAATATTCTCGTGGAGATGGAGTTCTGAAAGTCTCTCAAGGCCATGATGTGATTCTGAAGGGTGTCATGTGTGGTACATTGTATATTCTACAAGGGTCCACAGTTTCAGGTTCAGTGAATGTTGCATCTCCAGAGATTCACAAAGAGGATATGACTAAGTTATGGCATATGAGACTTGGACATATGAGTGAGAGGGGAATGCAAATTCTATCAAAGGAAAATCTTCTGTGTGGCCATGAGGTCAAGAGTCTGGAATTTTGTGAACATTGCATGTTTGGGAAGCTTCATCGTAGTAATTTTACTAAGGCTGTTCATATTACCAAAGACACATTAGATTATATCCACTCTGATTGATGGGATCCAGCTCAGGTTGATTCTTTGGGAAGTCACGGATATTTAATGTCTTTTATTGATGATTATTCAAGAAAGACGTGGGTGATCATGTTAAAGCACAAAAGTGAAGCTTGCAAGAACTTCAAGGAGTGGAAAATACTAGTTGAAAATCAAACATGAAAGAAGATCAAGAGGCTGTAGACAGATAATGGTCTGGAATTTTTTTCATCAGAGTTCAATCAGTTATGTAAGGATCAAGGGGTTGCTCGACATCACACAATCATGAATACACCACAGCAGAATAGTGTAGTTGAACGGATGAATCAGACACTGTTGGAGAGAGCAAGGTGTATGCTCTCAAATGCTGGGTTAGAAAGAAGGTTATGGGCTGAAACAGTAAGTACAGCTTGCTACTTAATCAACCGTGGATCGCACACTAGTATCAAGTGCAAGATACCTGCAGAGGTGTGGTCAGACAAATCTGTTGATTACTCTCATTTTAAGGTTTTTTGGTTGCATAGTTTACTATCATGTCAGTGAAGGAAAATTAGAACCAAGAGCAAGGAATGGAGTATTTGTGGGCTATGGAGATGGAGTAAAGGGATACAGGATCTGGTCTCCATCAGAGAATAAAGTGATTTTGAGCAGGAACGTGATCTTTGATGAAAGTTCTATGCTCAGATACCATACAATATCTAAAGAAGAGAACTGTAGTTTTGACAAACATGTGGAGCTGCAGAACAATCATCAAGGAGGTGATCAACATGAACACAATCAGAGTAAAAACCCACATGCTGCTGATGGTCTGACAGAAAATCAACACGCTGATGTTACACCATCAGAAACAATACTACCTCGTAGTATTGCTCAAGACAGAGTAAGAAGAGTTGAAATAGGACCACCTCAAAGATATGGTTATGAGGATATGGCAAGGCATGCATTGCAGGTTGCTGAAGAGGTGGACACGCATGAACCATCCACTTATAGAGAAGCTATCTCATGATCTGAGGCTGAGAAATGATTTGCTGCAATGGGAGATGAGATGGAATCTCATCAAAAAAATAGTACTTGGAATCTGGTTACACAACCACAAGGGAGAAAAATTATGTAAATGGATTTTCAAGAAAAAGGAAGGGATATCAATGGCAGAAGGAGTTAAGTGTAAGGCTCGAGTTGTTGCTAGAGGTTTTAGTCAGAGAGAAGGTGTGGACTACAATGAGATTTTCTCACCAGTGGTCAGACACATGTCCATCATAGCGCTGTTAGCAATAGTGGCACATCAGGATCTGGAACTTGAGCAACTGGATGTGAAGACTGCATTTCTTCATGGTGAGCTAGAGGAGGAAATATATATGACTCAGCCAAATGGTTTTCAGGTTCCTGGTAAGGAAATTCACGTGTGCAGGTTGAACAAGTCTCTGTATGGACTTAAGCAGTCTCCTAGACAGTGGTATAAGAGATTTGACAGCTATATGATGAATCTAGGCTACATCAGATGTATGTATGATTGATGTGTTTACTACAATAAGCTAAAAGATGAATCATATGTTTATTTGGTGTTGTATGTGGATGACATGCGGATAGCTGCCAAACAAATGTGTGATGCTCAGAAATTAAAAGATTTGCTGAGTGCTGAGTTTGAGATGAAGGATTTGGGTTGCAGCGAAAAAGATTCTGGGAATGGAAATTCTGAGAGACATAACTCATAAGAAGCTTTTCTTGTCATATAAAGGTTACATTCAGAAAGTTTTGGATAGGTTTGGAGTGTCATCCTCAAAGCCTATTGATACATCAAGTGCTGTAAATCTTCATCTAACTTTGGGTATCCCTCAGTCTGAAGATGAAAAGATGTATATGTCTCGGGTTCCTTATGCAAGCGCTATAGGTAGTCTGATGTATGCAATGGTCTGTACAAGGCCAGATATTGCACATGCAGTTAGTGTTGTTAGCAGGTTTATGGGACAACCAAGAAAAGAACATTGGCTTGCGGGAAAGAGAATCTTCAGGTACCTGAGAGGTACGTCTGATGCTGGTCTCATATATGGAGGTGAGGTTTCGTGCCTGGTAACATGTTATTCTGATTCTGACTATGCGGGTGATGTAGACAACAGAAGGTCGATGACTGGTTATGTATTCACTTTGGGTAACTCTGTGATTAGCTGGAAAGCAACTCTGCAACCAACTGTGATGTTGTCAACTAGTGAAGCAGAGTACATGGCTTTGACATAAGCTGCTAAGGAGGGTATCTGGTTAAAATGATTGATCATCGATCTGGGTTTGCATCATGATCAGGCTACACTGTATTATGACAGTTTGAGTGTGATCTGTTTAGCCAGGGATCATGTTCATCATGAGAGAACCAAGCATGTTGATGTAAGATATCATTTCCTGAGAAATGAAAAGAGGATTCAAGTGAAGAAGGTAGGGACTGTTGATAACCCTACAAATATGTTCACTAAGCTGGTTCCTCATAGCAAGTTTAAACATTGTTTGGACTTGTTAAATATTTCAAGCTGTTAGTCGCCCTGAAGGGCGAGCATGCCCTTGATAGGGCATCATGCCTCTGTTGAGGCATCAGGCTCCTGGTGGAGCATCAGGTCTGTGGATGGACATCAGGCTCCAGGTGGAGCAGCAAGTTCCTCAAGTAGCATCTAGTCCAAGGAAGTGCATTCTGGCTTCTGATGAAGCATCTGGTCTTAGAGAAGTGTTTTGGTTCTTTGATAGAACATCTGGTCCCAGTGGAGCATTCTGGCTCGACGGAGCATCTTACTTCTAAAGACACTCTGGGTTGTGAGGAAACATCTTGGTCTTATTAGGAAATTCTAGCTTGACGGAGCATCAGGGTGCTGAAGGAGTAGCAAGTTCCTGATGGAACATTTGGCCAAGTGAGGCATTCTGGCTCAGCAAAGTATCTGGCTTGACTTACCAGTTGGCTTGAGAAGCATTTGGTCCGCTAATAAGACATTTGAGGAAAAAAGAGAAAAGTCTAGTACATTTGTTTGCAACAGAAGTTTACAATGGTCTGTTGGCAAAATTTGTTACGTCTGTCTGATGGAGAAGTCTAGTACATCTTTTTGGAAGATTCAAGTCAAGGTGGTGATTTGTTAGATATAATTTGAATAGATTGGGCTCATAATATTATACCCAATCCGTTGAAGTTAATCAGGGTTCTGTTGGGCCCATACAATAGGCTTAATCCGCTGAGGATTAATTAGGACTCTGTTAATTAGAGTTTCTTATTAATACTCTCTTAACCCTAGCCTCCAATGTATTCCGAAAATCTGTATTATTTCCAGTAATAAACTCT
Organism: Cardamine flexuosa; assembly: GCA_963555745.1. Taxonomy (NCBI): domain Eukaryota; kingdom Viridiplantae; phylum Streptophyta; class Magnoliopsida; order Brassicales; family Brassicaceae; genus Cardamine; species Cardamine flexuosa. The sequence continues at coordinate 16,257,412 of OY743214.1, read as the reverse complement.
GCCTCTTTTCTCGTGGACGTAGCCAACAAGATCATTGGTGAACCACGTAAATCTGTTTCTTGTTCTTTACATTTGCTGTTATCTTGCTCACATCCGTTATAACAAAAGCCTAAGTCGGATTTACTTGTATCTATCTTGCGGGTAAGAATCTATTTGACATCTCTATGATGTGGAACATTGAATATACACTTTTTTAATTGATTGAGTAATATATGTCCATTATAAAAATTCAAATCATAATATATGCAGAAAAATCTAAAATTTTATAAATTGTATTCATTATATAATAATTCAAAATATTGTAAAAATAAAATCAAACAAATATTATAGGAGAATAAGAATTCATACTATTAAAATAGTAATACTGTTAAAATAGTAATATTAGATAAGAAAATCATAATATTAAATAATTGTAGAGAATTAATTTAATATTCATTTAGAAAGAAAGAAAAATATAGAAACTAAATATTGAAATGATTGGATACATTAATAACTATTTGGTATTTGGATGTAAGAATAGATTTGAGGGTGTTTGGAAACATGAATAACTCAAATTTGTACTTCAATTTTATTAGTATAATATATATATATATATATATATATATATATATATTTCTTATCTTATATATAAAAGGAGAGTTTTTGGGGTTTTCCATGTATCCACAACATACAAGTTTAGGAAGGCTTTTAGAACTGCCACATGGCAATTATAACTAACACACGTTTGATTATTATTTTAAATTCCCTAGCCCATTACCATTAGTTATCGATAATCGTCTAGCCCATTACCATTAGTCTTTCATCTTTACCCTTGGAAAAAAAAACTTGTCCTGAACCCTTTTTTATTTATTTATTTTTCTTCACATGTCATGACCCTTTCATCTTCATTGTTTCAACTTTCAGATCATTGATGAGAAAGCAAAGCGTTTAAAATTCAAAAACATATGTTTGGAGCATTCCAAAAGTTCATCCATAAGTTATCTTCTCCTTATATACTGATGTCTAGAAGATCCATTCATTTAGGGTTTCAAAGTTGGGAGAGAAACAGAAATGACAACAATAGCGCTCACATTCAATGGTAATTCTCGAAGCTTTCTCTGACATTTGTCAAATTCAGAGTCTTACTCTACAAATAAGGCTGAATCTGAAACCATCTCTATGTTTGATTTGGTCCAAGTTCGCCACCGGTAAGCCCATGATCATGTACTTTCATTTAGAAAAGATGTGAAGACTATTGATACGAAACACATCAAAATTTTGGTCTTTATGTTCCAAGTAAGCCTTTCATTTTTATTGCAAATTCATTTTTGTTGCTTTGATTCATATTAAACATAATTACATTTCAAAGAAGAACCACTTTATGTGATGTTACGTGGTTTGAATCTTTACATACTGTTGATTTTTCATTTTGAAACTCTAAGTTTTGATATGAACTAAATTGATGTGTAGTGGATATAGACCTTGGATTGCTTGACCTTGAATTTGTTTGTGGAATTTGTTATCTTTTCTTGACTTGTATCAGACCAAATCTGCATATGGGCTGTTCTGCTATCATTCAATGTTGATTCCACCTGATGCATGAATCTGGAAACTAAGGAGTAACAATATCCATTAAATTCTTCCTAGAAACTGAATTATCATTGAATAATAAGGAATTTTGATTTTCTATGTTATGCTTGTGTGTTGTTGTTGTTGTTACAGTTCGAGTAGGTCGAACTTGGTGCATTTTTTTGTTATTATATGTAAATCATGTATAGACAACGCACATGAAATTACAGCTCACAACTACATGCTGCAAAATCCATAGGAGAACTAATGAGACAGTAAGGTATTAGTTTATCAAAACAAAGCTTTTCCGAATCTTTTGAATTCGGACTAAAAGATTTTGGTTTCTTTAAGCTAATTTTGATTCACATGCATTCGATTAATAAGTTAGTATGATGAAGCTCGAGAGTGTGAATGAAAGTTCTTATCTATAAGTTAATACGAACAATGTATACTCCCTGACATAGTTTTTGTGTGGATTAGTTCATTTTGAAGATTTTCGACTGAAATCCACTGAATAAAAAAAATTCTAAAGTTTATTGGTGTTTAGGTTTTTCTCATTGATACTGATCCATTTCTAAAAGCAAGAGTCTAAATAATGTCGCAGGACCTAGGATGGATTTCCAAAGCTGAGGGATTGGATATAGTCAAGAATAGAGCTCAAGACATCAATGGGGTTTGCTGATGCAGATATATGACTGCCTGGATGTTTTCTCTGATTTTGTATTGATTGTATTTGTAACGTAGTCTCATACATACTGATAGTTTCAGGCACTGGTAGTAGAATAACCACTCTTGGATGATATAAATACAAATGTTAGCATTTTTCCTTGATAGAGTTACTCTTTCATGAGATCATGTTTCATTTCCTTGATTCAGATTGACAAGGCACCTACTGACTCGAAAAATACCTATGTGAGGGTGGGTCAAGACTCAAGGATACTGTGACAAAGGTAGTATGAAATTAAAGGAGAAATCAAAAGAGCTTGAGGGTACTGATACAAGAAAAATTGTATGAAATTAAAGGAGAAATCCAACATAAATTTTGCACCTCCTCCAAGCCTAAAATAATAGTGGAAAGCGAGAGTGAGAGTGATGAACCACAAGTGTTTGAGATTGAAGGGGGTAACAAAATGGAAAAGGAAGGTAATGAAGAACCTGAAGAGAGAAGCCAAAGATAAGAAGAATCAAACAGCGGTGATAATCTAGATCTCTCATTTAAATGTCCAGAGAGAGCATGTCATCAAGTTCATATCTTATATTGATCACCAAGCTTGAGGAATTTGAGTCCGGATCTTAATTTTTTAGAGGGATTGTAGCATAATTTAAAGAAGATAAAATCTCATCATGATGACAAGAAAATAACATCATTTTCAAATTGCATTATGGATAAATATATTTTTTCCAGAGACAAATGACATGGTGTTTTAATTTATTTTGCTTTATGAATTAAATATAAAAAAATTCTAAACATCACTTTTTTTTGTAGCATGTTATTTTGGTCAAACTGCTATTTTCATGTAATATAAACCACATTTGGATTTTCCATGAATATATTATGATTTGATGTATTAGCTTGATAAAAAGACATAAAACATCAGTGATGTATGATATTGAGGCCAAAAATATATTAGTTGCTTGCTCTCTATGTTAAGCTACCATCAACTGTGAGTAACCTCATAGTCCTAAATTTCTCATCTATTATCTTTAATAATATTCTCAAAAGATTACAAAGGGAAATGCTTAGTTCAAAAAATGTGTCTTCGTCTTGAGAAATAACAATATAACAACCCTATCTCAGTCTTTAATAGTTATGATTGTGCATTTCTTAATCAGTTTAAAACCACTATAGCAAACCAAATAACCAATTGGTTGTCTTTAAAATATATTCTTACAAACATCAAACAAATAGTTAAGTATGCTAATCAATTCTCAATGTTTTCCCCGCGCGTTCTCTATTCCCTAGTATATAACAAAAACAAAACCGTCTCTCTAAATTTGTTTTATGTTTTAAGATTTTTATAAACTTATGAATTATGCATATTTAAAAGTTCAAAAGTCTAATCTATAATAATACAATAGCTGACGAAGGGGTTCTAGGTCTGAGACTATGTCCTTTGGTTTACTCTTGAATTTGTTGGTTTATGATGGGAATATTTGTGGATTCATATCACTGAACTGGATGATTTGTTTTTTTAATCTTGGGAAAGGATCAATTAAGGAGTTTTAGTGGTGGAGGTTTTTTGGGTTTGAGGTTCCGAATCTGGTTGATTTGGATTTCATCGATCTATGGGATGAATCAATTGAGGAGTTTTTGTGATGATGTTTCTCTGAATCGAAGATTTCTGATTTGGAAAATGTGGTTTTCGATAGTTTTCTGGAAAGTCAAATCACATATCTCTAATGATAGCGATGTTCTGGAGTGGATGAGTTTGATTTGGAAGATTTGGGTAGTGATGAATAATATAAAGGTATAACTGGAAATAATCAATCATGATGATTTTGTTAGATCGAATGAATTGTGGGTGGTATATTTCGGTTTTCTTCAGTCGAGATTTGCTAGAGTAATTAGGTATGATTTTCAATTCCATTCAGATATTTCTTGGCTTCTTGGTTTGATTCAGTGTTCTGTAAAAGATCATCTGATATAAATGAAATGGTCGACTGGAGTCAAAATGGATTGATTGTGGAAGATGACGACAGATCGGAGAATATTTTCTTATGATACGATGGAGATTTTTGGGTATTCAGTGGTTATTAGTATATATAAAGGCAATGATGGATTCATTATCCTCATCAGTTTCAACTTACATCATCTCTTAGTAACTAAAATAGTTGGGTTGGGGTTATTATTTTAATTTCTCATTTATCAAGAGTTGACTTTTTGGGTTACGGGGTTATCATGGCACAGCTGGGCATTGCTAAAAGCTTGCACTGAGATGATTAGGACTGAGACTGTGAAAATCTCAGGGTCCCTTTTGCCTTAAATGATTCAACAATTTTCACTAACTCTGATTAGGAAATTGATGAGTCCAAGCTGTCAAATGATGGATTTGCTTGTGGCAAATATGCATAAGATTTGGAAGTTGGAAGAACAAGTGGTGGGTACGGACCTTGGTTAAGGAAATTTCTAGTTCACCTTTGATAATGAAGAGGAGCTGCTCGGGGTTCTGATGAATATTACATACCATTTTGATGGTTTGATAATGTCTCTGGTTCGTTGGGAACCCATTATTGATAGTATATATCCTTCTGCTATCAATTTTTGGGTGAAAAAAATAGAGATACCTCTTCCTTTTTGGGAAGACTCAATAAGTCAAGCAATAGGTAAGGCGATTGGTGTGATTAGGGAGGTGGATGTAGATTCTGAGACTGTCTATGTCACTGTTAATTGTTTTAACCCTTTGATCTTAAGGAGGTTGTACCATTTGATATTGGTGATGAAGTAGTTGTGTCATTGGAATATGACAAATGGTGGGGTTTATGCAGAAACTGCTTTAGACTCACACATGAAGCCACAATATGTGAGTCTAAAACAGTGCTTTCATAAACCACACAGTTTGTCATATTCCAATACAACTACTTTTTACCAATATCCAATGGTACAAACGCCTTAAAGATCAAAGTGTTAAAACCATTAACAGTGATATAGACACTCCCATAATCTACATCCACCTCCCTAATCCCATCAATCTTCTTACGTATTGCCCAAATAGTTAACTTTTCCCAAAAAGTGAAGCGGTATCTCTGTTATTTTCACCCAAAAATTGGTAGCAGAAGGATATGTACTATCAATAATGGATTCCTAACAAACAAGAGACACCATCCAACCATCAAAATAGTATGGAACATTTTTCAGAATCCTGACCAGCTCCTCTTCGTTATCAAAGTTGAACTGGAAATTTCCCAAACCCAAGTTCATTCCCACCACTCGTTCTTCCAACTTCCAAATCATATACATATTTGCCACAAGTGAATCCATCCTTTAGCAGCTTGGATTCATCAATCTCCCAATCAGAGTTAGTGACAATTGTTGAATCCTTGTAGCTAAAAGGGACCCTGATATTTTTGCAGTATCAGTCCTAATAATTGATAGGAGTCAAATTAACCCTTAGAACTACTCTCTCAAATTAAGATATCAGTGCAGCGCTCAGAGATCGAATTCCACAGAGACTCTGAAAGTTCACACAATAGAAATAACAGATTCGAATTAAGCTAGACAATAAAAAGTAATTAAATAAAGCAATGCAATAATAAATAATTAGAATGAATGTGGGGTAAGTTCAGATGATTTAAAAGCTAGACCTAGGGAAAATCAATTAGGGAATACTATGGATTGCGAACTGGATGGTTCAATATAGGATGCAATGTATGACCAGTTCCTAAACTCATAACATAATTATAATATATGCAACTCTCGCTGTGATGATATATATCCTTAAAACATAGAAAACCAAATCTTTTTGCGAGTTCTAATGAGTGAAGCATGCATTAATGTCAAGTATGATATGTTCACAAACTCCATAAACCACATCTCTTTGTGAGAAGGCTATTTTGCTCATCTATGATTAGTTCAAGATATCAATAGTACTCTTGCGCCTACCAACATTCCTATGATGCTAGAATTCAGGTGATCAATCTCAAGTCTAGTGTATAATCAAATATAGATGAAAAACATTATGAATATCCTAATATGTTTATTCCCAATTCAACAAACCATTATAAACCATTGAAATCTCTAGATCTAACAAGGGATTTACTCAGACATAATTGATAGAACACAAATCATTGTCTGAATAATACTCATAAAACCCTAAACTCTAAACCCTAAACCCAGAGACAAAACAAAAGTAGAAAACAAGACACAAAAAAACGTATTTACATACTTATCGGTGGTTTGCCTCCAACCAAGCGATTCTTTTCAGTCATTAGCTTGACTTTGTCATGTATCATGCAAGTGGAGTGTCTCCGGAAGAATCTGAATGTGATGATGAAGTCTTTGAACTGAGATCATCTTCACTGAGGTTCAGCATCTTTGGTATCAGAACTCTGCGCATCATCTCATCCATAGCGGCTTGTCCTTTCGCCTTAAACTCAAGAGTGATGATAGCTCTAACCTTATCAGATGATCTTGAAACACTCTCATACTGCAGCTTATAGTCAATGGTATCACCAGCTTGTCTCACATGAGTCAATGTCACAAGAGGATCTGCAGTCATTGCTCTTCTCTGCGGTTTCTTCTTACCCACAGCTTTTGAATTCTTTGCAATGATATCCTTAGAGTGAATCTCTTTCACCTCTTGGTCACAGGACTTCTTATCCTCTTCTGCAGAAACCCTAGAACTTAGCATCACACATCCATCAGGAATAGCATCATAGAACACATCAGGATTCATCTTCTTCAGAGAAATCTTGCTACTTGGCAAATCAAAAGCAGCTCCAGCAGTAGCAAGGAATGGTCTTCCCAAAATCAATGACATATGAGTACCATTAGCCATCTCAACAACATGAAAATCACACAGAAGCAAACAATCCCCAATCTGGACTTGTAAATTCTCAACCAATCTTGTGGAAGTTTTCACTGAAGCATCAGCCAATGTAATACCAATTGGAGAACCCTTGATATCACAAATTCCCAATCTTGTTGCACTGTCCTTAGACATGAGATTAACACTAGACCCAATATCACAAAGAGAATCATTGAGTCTAACTCCAACAATGGAACATGGCACAACAAACCTTCCGGGATCTTCAAACTTAGGCAATTTTTAGAGAAAAACTGTCTTGGCCGGTTGTGCATGTCGACCGACACAAGTTGTGTCGCGATCAATGTGAGTCAAATCAGGACTGTCCTTTGTCATAATTTTCAGCAAAGTCTCAGAATCCTTGGTGCATGTCGACCGACATGATGCTGAGGTGTCAACCGACTGGAGCTCTCTGACGAGATTCTCAACCTTTTCCTTAGCTTTAGAATGCACCAGAATCTCTTTGGTGATTTCTCTCTTGACCATATCACCCTAGGACATAACATCACCACACTGATACTTAAGATTTGCATTACTTCTTCCAGGTAAGACACCATCAGGGCCTCTTTGGTGATTTCTCTCTTGACCATATCACCCTAGGACATAACAGCACCACACTGATACTTAAGATTTGCATCACTTCTTCCAGGTAAGACACCATCAGGGCGTTTAATGTTCACAGCAGATTGAGCAAACTGGGTATCCAACCTCTTAATGTGATTTTTCAAAGTCTCATACCTCCCATTCAAATATTCATACATAGCATATATCTTACCATTAAAATCAACAGTTATCTTCTGCTGTCCTTCAAGAATCTAGTCAAGCATATCTTTCATCTCAGAATCTGGAGTATTCGCAGGTGGATTCTAGCAGTAAGAGTTTCCATAGTTCCTTGTGAAACCGTTGTTGCCTCTCTGAGTATTCTGAACATCAGTCTTAGGCGTAAATCCAGAAGAATTCTGGTTGTTTCCACAGTTGTTCCTCTGACTATTACCACTGTAGTTCCTGAAGTTACCTTGAGAATTACCAAATCATTGACCATTGAACCCATAACCATTCACATAGTTCACATCTTCTTCAATGGGTTCATCTTCAGCTTCAAAAACCTCAACCTCTTGAACAAAGTGAACTGATTTCTTGTTCACTAGAAGGTTCTTCACAGTATTAAGCTTAGCTTTAACCTCAGCCATATGACCATTGTCCAAACCAGCAGCTAACTTCTTCCTCCCAAAATTAGCATTTTTGGTGCTATTACTAGACGTCAAGTTCTCAATCAACTTGCTAGCTTCTCTTGGTTTCCTGGTTTTGAAATTCTCATCATTGGCAGTATCCAAAGCAACATGATATCTACAATCAACTCCACTAAAGAAAGTTCCCAAGAGCTGGACTTCATCAAAGCCATGGTGTGGAAAATCTCTTTGATAAACCTTGAATCTCAACCAAGCAGCCTCAAAAGTCTTTACAGGTCCTTGAGTAAACTGAGAGATCATGTTCCTCAAGTCCTTTGACTTAGCATCATCATAGAAGTTTTCAAGAAAAGATGTCTTGGTGTCTTTCCATATAGTTAAAGATCATGGTTTCAATTGCTTCAACCAGTGAGATGCTTCTCGAGCAAGAGAGTATGGGAAGAGCTTGCAGAAAATATAGTCCTCATACACACCATTAACTTTGATACTAGAAGCCAAGTCTTCAAACTTGTCAATATGGTTCATAGGATGTTCAATAGGATGGGCATAAAAAGTGTGTTGCTCCACAAGAGTGTAGTATTGGGGTTTCAAATCAAAATCACTCTTCTGAAAATGAGGAGGACAAATAGTAGACCTATTGGTGTAGAACTTGTTAGGTCTGTTGTAATCAGCAAGTGTTCTTTCCTCAGCTTTAATCCCAGCATCTGCAGCATTCAAACCACGCATGTTCCCTTTGTGTTGACCAACACGGTCGATAGGCTGTCGGTCAACGTGCTCAACCTCGTCGACGCTTTCAACATAGGATTTCCCTCAGCATCAAGCTTCTGACCCAGCTCATTGCGTTGGTTGCCCTCTAAATCATAATAGATCCCAGCTTCATTCCTCAGCAGCACAAGAGTGTTAACCATCTTTGATTTCTTTTGTGCTCTTTGATTAGTTCTCTCTAACTTTTCAATCTCTTCAGTAACAACTAGTTGTTTATTCTTGCTGCTCTTAAGATTCATACACCTGAGATAAGAGAAAGTACATATGTAAGCAACAAAATAAAAGAAAAATCTAGACTAAATTCTAACTGAAATATAATGGTGAAATTAGAGTCCCCGGCAACGGTGCCAAAATTTGATAGTAGTCAAATTAACCCTTAGAACTACTCTCTCAAATTAAGAGATCAGTGTAGCACTTAGGGATCGAATTCCATAGAGACTCTGAAAGTTCACACAACAGATATAACAGATTTTAATTAAGCTAGACAATAAAAAGTAATTAAATAAAACAATGCAATAGGAAATAACTAGAATGAATGTGGGGTAAGTTCAGATGATTTAAAAGCTAGACCTAGGGAAAATCAATTAGGGAATACTTTGGATTACGAACTGGGCGATTTGATATAGGATGCAATGTATGAACGGTTCTTAAACTCATAGCACAATTATAACTATCATCCAACTCTCGTTGCGATGATATCTATCCTTAAAACATAGAAAACCAAATCTCTTTGCAAGTTCTAATGAGTGAAGCTTGCATTAATGTCAAGTATGATATGTTCACAAAATCTCTAAACCAAATCTCTTTATGAGAAAGCTATTTTGATCATGTATGATTAGTTCAGGATATCAATAGCACTCTCGCGCCTACTAACATTCCTATGATACTAGAATTCAAGTGATCGATCTCAAGTCTAGTGTATAATCAAATCTAGATGAATACATTATGAATATCCTAATATGTTTATTCCCGATTCAACAAACCATTATAGACCTTTGAAATTCCTAGATCTAACAAGGGATTTACTCAGACATAATTGATAGAACACAAATCATTGTCTAAATAATACTCATAAATAAGTCAAATGAAAAACAGGAGTTCATAATCTTCTCTCTACAAGGTGAGTTCTGATTCTTCTTTCCAGAATCTCCCTAAAACTTGATAATACAAAACTTGAATAAAACTTAGTCTTCTCAGACTTCTAAAACATAGATATAACCTAAAACACGAAAATGACTTGATTTACAAATGATAGAAACTTATGGAGTAAAGTTGCAATTCTTGAAAATTAATAAAACTCGAAAGCATCTTTAAGTCGTCGTGTGTGTCGATCGACGTAGACATCAATATCTGTTTCCAAGTCGTTTTGCTTAACTACAAGCCTCCAAAAGCTCCAAAGTGATCATCAAGGTCCATCTCACATTTGTACCTAATAAGACTCAATAAACAATAGAAAAGACTATAAAACTAATACTTATATCATGGTTAAAAACCATAAAATCCATGATATATCAACTCTGAATGTGAGCTTTAGCAATGCCCAACTGTGCCATGATAACCCTATAACCCAAAGAAGCCAACTTTTGACAAGAGAGAAAGAAAAATGATAACCCCAGCCCAACTATTTTAGTTACTAAGAGACATTGTAAGTTAAAACTGATGAGGAATAAGGAGGCCATCATCGCCTCTATATATACTAATAATCATTGAATACCCAAACATCTTCATCATGTCATAAGAATTGACCCGATCTCTTTCCGCGTGCATTTTCCAACATGTGCGAACATGTAGGGTTTTTTGACAGATTGTGTCAATTTCAGAAAACAATGATAACTCTCATTGGATAGCTTTGATTGATGCGTGATTGAGTTCACTATAAATTTAACTCTTGAGGCTTTCCTTGGATAGGTTATGCGTCACTTAGTTCATTTGTACTCTGTCGGAAAATCTCCTTGCAAGGTGGCGGCTTGAATATCTTGTTTCCAATTTGTCATCGACCAGCTTTGGATTTTTTTCAAGAGAAAGTCTTGTTTCTTTGTTGCAACCACTTTGTGCCTAAATAACAAGAAAAAATTATGTCCCCATAGACTGCGCCAATTCGTGGATATCGAATCCGGGTATATTCGATTCACAACATAAAATATGGGACAAAGTTTTCATGAGACACACACCAAAATGAGTTACATAATTTATATAAATTAATAAAGAAAATAAAGATATAAAATCATAAAAATTGATATTATGTGTTTGAATACATAAAGAGAAGAAATAATATTTTATATAATTATTGGAAATAATAATGTTTGTGTCTAAAATTGTGGTGAAAATGTCGAAGATGAAGTCCTTTTCTTTGAGTACCTCTCTTTTATAGCTTCTTCCTTCCTCCTAGGGTGTCTTTACTTGGCCATTAATATCAGAATTAACGTATAAAATAACTCCATGACTCATTTGAATAGGCATCTACATATTTCATCATCGTTGAAAATCTGATAAAGATGTTTAAAAAGTTTTTATTTAGCCAATTCACCCTGCAAATTTGTTTGCGCCAACCAATCAACCATCTGTTGGAGATGATCAGCAAGTTCCACCGGAATTTCAGAGAGCATAGGAAACACTTGAAAATCAAAACAAAACTTAGAGCTAAATAACTTCTTTTCAATAACACCAATGGATATATGGAAACATATATTCATTGGTCTTAACTGTACGAAATGGCTAAAACATTGAGTAGATCTTTGTTGATGATTCACTAGATAGAATGTAACAGAATTGTGATATAACTTTCTAGGTTGCCTTTAATCGATTGAAAAACAAAAGAATTACGAAAGGTATACACTAATTCAGTTTTGTTCATATCAAGTTAGTACTTGTTGATTAATAAAATCTGCACGGAATATTTTATATCTAAAAATATGACAAATGCTAAAATTTGGAAAACGAGTCTTCAGATTTTTGAAATCTTCGAGTTTTGCTACAAAAGATGGTCAATCATCTGGATTTGATACTACTGAAATCAAATCGGTGCAATCCATCAGGAAATATACATATGTAAAAAAAGACGATATCAAACATCTCATTGCCTTGTCAAGAGAGTCCATCTCTGCATGAAATAAAGATACACTCTTCTGAGACACTTTAAAGCCAAAAATTGTGTTTATATTTGGGTTTTTAGTAATAAAACCCCCCAACTAAATAATTTAGTGAAAAAACCTCTCAACTTTAGATTTAATGAAAAAACCCCTCAACTTTAACTCCGTTAATGAAAAAGACCCTCCGTTAACAGTTCCGTTAAATTTGTTCTAAAATTAAAAGAGTTTTTAGTAATAAACCCCCTCAATTAAAGATTAATCTTAATAAAACCCCTCAATTATAGATTTAATGAAAAACTCCTTCAATTTTAAATCCATTAATGATAAACCCCTCCCCCCATCTATTGTCCATTAATTAATCTCAATTTTTTTTTTATCAAAAATAACATGACATGTTCTAAAATTAAAATGAGATGTTTTTAAATAAAAATGACATTTTATAAAAGGTGTTGTACAAATAAAAAAATATGTCGTAAAATGTAAACAACATTTTGTAGAATGAAAATGACATTCTAAAATAAAATCATATTGTAAAATCATATTGAAATCTTATCTTCCTAACCCACCCAATATGCCGTCAGGAAGATCATCAAAGAAACAAAAGACCACCCAATGAATGTTGTTTCCATTTTACAATATGTTTTCATTTTAAAATGTCGTTTTCATTTTACTACATGTCGTTTACATTTTACAACATGTCGTTTTCATTTTACAACATGTTCTTTTCATTTTACGACATACCTTTTATAACATATCATTTTAGAATATCGTTTTTATTTTAAAACATCTCATTTTCATTTTAGAATATGCCATGTTATTGTTGACAAAAAGAAACTAAAATTAAGATTAACTAATGGACAATAGATGAAGGAGTTTTTATCATTAAATGATTTCAAGTTGAGGAAGTTTTTCACTAATCTATAATTGAAGGATTTTATTAAGATTAATCTTTAGTTGAAAGGGTTTATTACTAAAAACTCTTTTCATTTTAAAAAGCGTTTCAAAATTTAACAGAACCATTGACGGAGGGGTTATTTCATTAACGGAGTTCAAGTTGAGGGGTTTTTTCATTAAATCTATACTTCAAGGGTTTTTTCACTAAATATCTTTAGTTGGGAGAGTTTATTACTAAAAACCCTTTATACTTCTATATAATAAAGATCTATACATATTTCCGGTCAGTCTATATAAATGTCTTCATGTTTCCAAGATCCATATATAAATCTACAATAAATTTTGAGATTTTCTCCGCAAAAAGAAAAGGCTTATAAATTTTGTTTAGCAAATTGGACTTCACAATATATTTTTAAACCCACTTTAACATTCGCCGTGGGGACAAAAACATTTTTTTATCTAAGACTAGACTCTCTTTTCTTTGGATCATATCTAGTTAATCAATTATTTGATGAACATTTAAAGAAAAAACGTGAAAATTTCCAAAAGAGGTAGTTTTGTTGCTAGTTGCTAATTGAGTCCGGAAGTCAACTTGTATTTGTTCATATACATAGATATGATCATATGATAGATATTTAAAAATGCAAACTAAAGTCTTGCAACACTTTTTTTTTTTGTTGGAGAACTACGTCAAGGTAATTTTAACGTTTTGACAAGAGTTTTTTGAAGGAATTAGTTAAAACTTACTGTCATCGGTAAGGCAATAAATCATTGACAAAAAAAAAAGAGATCGGTAGAGCATATAGAGTTATAATTAAGAAGAAAAATTTGGTGTTCAGTTGTATAATCTTCTTCCCTAGAATTGTAACTGAGTTTAATAACCAAATTGGCAAATTTCAAAATATTCCTAACTGGTTTTATTCGAACAGTGGAAACAAGATAAGGCCGGGAAAAAAATTCAACCAGCAGAAGAAAAAGCATAATGAACTCAAATCTCAACTTTGTTTGTAATCTAATACGTTTGTGTGTATTCAATATAAGTCCCAATATCAATAAAACATCAAATAAGCATTTTTTATTGAAAACAATATAATATATAGAGTAACTAAACCTCTACTCATAATTTAGTTTTCACATAATTATGCATCCCAATTGTAAATCTCCCATCACAAAGTTCTTAGGTGGAGGTGGTGTCGGCGGAAAACTCTTAGCCACCGGTTTAGTCTCATGAGACTGGTAAGGTGGTGGTGGCGCTGGCTGCGGATGAACCTGACATGGATATGGTGTTGGAGGACCACAATGTCGATAATGCGATTGACCTTGATAATTCACCATACCAGGAAGAGGAGGATACGGGATACCATTACGTGGAGGATAATACGACCAATCATTAGGAACATTCATGAGTCCCGTGGAAACATGACTTTGTTCCATCAAATTGTCTTTTCGATTCTCCGGCTGTTTATTCTGTCCGTTATTGCTCCATACTATAACTGCATTTTTGCCTGACTTTATAACCTTTTCGAGTATTATTTGTGGATCGATTTTTCCAGATACATATATTGTTTTGCTTCGCTTGTCAATCATGAAATTCACATCTGCAAATATATATTAAAAGTGTTATATAACAATATAAGTAAAATATGAATAATAATAATGTTAAGTTATTAAACGGGGAAAGAGATAGACTATGAAACCATTAATAGTTTCGAGCAACTTTTTCAAAGATTTCCTCCATCCGGGTGTAGGAGATTCTATCTTCAAGAGACATGCCTGTGTTTAAACACCTAAGCTTTTATATACACTTTAAACAAACATTAAATATATATATATATATAAATCTTATAATATATTTTATAAGCGTACGCGTACCATGTGATTGGAATTTGATGTCATCAATCTAACCTTCAGAAAAATAATTATACAAGTTAAGGCTAGTGAAGAAACGAATATAATATATATATTCCCAAGACTATTGAATTTTGGAAAAAAAAATGAATATCCCTGTATGATAAATAGATTTCTATGACTCTCTATTTCTCTTTGTAACAATTTGTGAGAATCTTTGTAACAAAGGGTGTATAGAAACTGCAACTGGTGAGTAAAACAGCTCTTACAATCTGCTATCTTCCACCACAAGAAAGAAACAGTTCAAAAATCAGGTTAGAGTTTTCAGGATTTTGACAGTTACAGATAATTCTTGTTCAACAAGCAATAGGGGTGGCGGATAGGTTTTACCTTTTACCGGCAAGGCCAAAGAATCTGGTGGCTTTCCTGACACGTTCTATATCTGGAACCACCGTCGATCTTTCTTAAACGTCTCACGTTTGGCCGGAAGTTTTCTCCACAAACCCCAACTCGGAGCTGAAAACAGTAGAAATGAATTTTGACAGTTTCACTAACTTTAGAGATGAATTCAGAATGGAGTTTACCTTGGATTTTCAAAGTTTCAGTGGCTGTGGCTTGCTTGCAACAAGTTATTTCGAATTATATAAATATCAGTCTCTAACTCTTTGCTTGACGGATAGAAAACCTTTGCTCGAAACTGTAACTATTTACAAATAAGAGGAATGATTTTTCCTAAACTTTGAAGATAGATTCTGATCGAATTATACCTCAGACTGAAAAGACGTAAAGTCCTGTGGATTCTTTGAACGTGATCTGTTCGGAACTACGAGGAAAGTAATTACGTGACTCTTTCTGGTTTGATCTTATAGTTCAAGTCAATATCCCAACTTCAAACAGTCTTCTCTTCCTCTTCTTCACTAGGATCTCAACGGTCTGAACGAAATGATGATGCTGTGGATGGCTGGAGACTTTGATAGAGATTGGACTGAACGAACACGAAAATGATGATGATCGATGGAATCACTTCCCACACTTACAACCAATCAACACAACGACACGACTATGACTTGGTGATGAAGGATGGTGAATGAGAAGTTGAAAATGATTGTTTAAGGTCTAGATTAGGTTGTGCTGAAGGTGTCGTGATGTGATGGCGGCGATAAACTTAGGGTTTTAGGTGAAGAAGAGATTATGTACGTATGTAATATATGCACGCCCTTTTTTCCACTCTTGGGTTTAACAATGGAATGTCTTATTGCATGTATATATGGAATATCTTACGTCTATCAATTTTGCATGTATATATGGAATATCTTATATATATATATATATATATATATATATATATATATATCAATTATTTTGAAAGAAGTCCTAAGAAAGAAGCGAGAAATGTTTTTGAGAAGTTATGCCACGGTGGATGATGCATTGTGTTTGGAGGTATTTCACCTAAAGATATCGAGTTTTAGAGTAGCTATGAATCACCAATAATCTATGAATTTCAAAAAATCTATATATTGTTTCCCCCTTGTGTGCCCTTATATGTTCCAAGATTAGAGCAAATCAAACGAAAAGAAGAAGACTAACTATTAACTAATCGGTTATACGATAATGTATTATCTTATTTCTTTTTTGCATCTCTTTACATTCGTTTTTTTTTCTTCTACAAATTGCATTCTCCTTTGAACAAGACTAATCAACTATTTTGATGTTTTCTTTAATTTTAGTTAAACTAGCTGATCATAAACTTGATTGTAGAATATTACTTTATTTTGCTTTTTATCTTCAATTTCAGATTTTCATACATGAAACAATTAGAAAACTTAACACTTACGTATGTGTAAAATTCCGGTTTCCATAATTACATTTTGAAACAACTGATGCTCAAGCCTCTGACAGAAGACCAAGCATAGATCTTTTTAAAAAGTTTTAATAGAGCATTACCGTAATTTTAAACTGACAACTATTTAACACTCTTTCAAGTTTTCCTTTAAAACCATATGACCATTCTCTGCATTGGCTTCCACTGAAACTGGCAAATGTACTCTAATAAATGGGCCCATATAGCTTTTTTATACTCTAAAACCTCTTCCTAATCAGGCCCTATGAAATATTTTGTCTTATTTGTTTTTTAAAGTAATTTATACTTATTTATTTAAAATTATCTTGATCTATTTTCCCAAGATGATCTATGATCTCTTAAAATTATCTATGATAATAAAATAATAATTTATACTTATTTATAGACTACATGTTAGTTACTTTTCATAATATATTACTTTTATTTTAGTTTGATTTTTAAATAATATGTTTTTAGAACTTTATTTTTATTATTTATTTTCTCTTGTTTATTTAAGAAATTTTCTTATCTATATATTTTTTGATAATATGTGTAATCTTTTTCATACATTATTTTATGAAATTTTATTCATTCTTTAATTTTCATACTCTTGAGACTTTTTACTTTTCTCAGTTTACCATTTTGAGGTTTTATTTTTAGATATCTTTCATTGAATCCATTTCCATGTTTAAAAATTTGTATGTTTTTATATTCATTTGTTTTTCTCAATTTTATCTCTTAGCCTCTATTTTTATATATAATTTTGTATCTTCTCGATTGTGTATTGAATATTGTTTATGTCTTAGAATTTTTTGAGTTGAAGTTAACTTCTTAGCTTATTCAGTTTCATCATAAAAATTTGTGATTTTTTTTCACTTGTGTTAGAGCATCCTCATCACATAACTCTTCAAGGGTATCTTTAGGTAATTTATTTTATTAAATATTAAACTAAAAAATCTTTGAACTAATGAAAATGTGACACCTAATTTAAGAATATCTTCAACAAGTGTCTTAAGTGTCTTGAGCAAGACATTTTTGTTTCTCTTTCTTAATAAGTGTCTTTAGTTTAATATTAAAAAATTATGGAAGACACTCCATTTATTGACCAATGGAAATGTTTTTAAAAAGTTTAAGTATCCTTATTTGTTGAAAATAATGATTAAATCATTCAAAAATAATAAAACAGAATAATGTATTTTAAATCTTGTATTATAATTTTGTATCTTCTTGATTGTGTATTGAATATTTTTTATGTCTTAAAATTTTTTGAGTTGAAGTTAACTTCTTAACTTATTCAGTTTCATCATTTGTGATTTTTTTTCACTTGTATTAGAGCATCCTCATCACATAACTCTTCAAAGGTGTCTTTAGGTAATTTATTTTATTAAATATTAAACTAAAAAATCTTTGAACCAATCAAAATGTGACACATAATTTAAGAATGTTTTCAACAAGTGTCTTAAATGTCTTGAGCAAAACATTTTTGTTTCTCTTTCTTAATAAATGTCTTTAGTTTAATATTAAAAAATTATGGAAGACACTCCATTTATTGACAAATAGAAATGTTCTTAATTTAGGTATCCTTATTTGTTGAAAATGATTAAAAATTCAAAAACAATAAGACAGAATAATGCATTTTAAATCTTGTATTATAATATATATATATATATATATATATGTGTGTGTGTGTGTTTTAAATTAAATTTGAATTTTCTTCACTTGCACATTTTGTTTAACTAGTTCAGTTTTTTGGATTTTGTAAACTAGGAGATGAGCTAGGTAAATATAGCTAAAAGCCTAAAAAGCTAACGTTTATTATCAAATATAAAATCACCTTATTTCTTTATTTAGCCAAAGATTATTTCAAGAAAAAAATTACAGTGGAATATTTGAGCTATTTCCCGAATATTTTGGATTACGTATATAAGATACTTTAAAGAAAATTATTATTTTAACAAAAGAAAAAAAAAGTTATCCTGAAAATAATATTTAGAAAGTGCTAAGAAAATGAGTCATTGACTGGAATCGGATTCTCAATGGATTAGGTAAAAACCCGAAAAATCGTTCGTTTAGGTGATTCCATACTGAACCAAACTGAAAATCAAGATATATTTAAAAACTTGCCGATCGGTTAATAGCTACAAACCGAAATAAAATTGAAAACCAAAAATTCAGTTTGGACTGAACCGATCCCAAGTAACCGATCCAAAGGCCCAAGGCTAATAATTTACTGAGGCCACTCGATAAAAGAAGAGAGAAACCTAGTATTTTCTTTTGGTTAAGTTTTTGTTTTTTTGTGTTAAAAGTTTTTTGTTTTCCCATGAAGTTACGGCAAGAGATAAACAATACTAGTAATTTGGTTTCGCGACAGATTCTTATCCACGCAAATGGGCCAGTTTTTGTTATAATAATTTATCATTTGTACAAATAAGACAAATCTTTTGTAAAATAACAATAATAATTCTAAACACTTACGCAAACGCCAAGAAATGATCATAATATAAGTGTTTTTTTCAGATATGGTTTAAAAACCAATGAAGATAAAATGGACACCCATTAAATTATATTTCATATTTGACAATGAAACAGTATATAAAATCGTTTTTGAGGTCATTTCGCATAAATGGCTGGCTACTCAGGAAGATCAACTTAAATTATACGAAGATTAGACTATGTATAATATTTGATGGACCTGGTGGATTAGGTGCACGTGACTGTTATTAAAAAATTAATTCGCACGATTCACGCCACTGTGAGTATATACATTTCTTTCTCAATCCATTATGAAATATGAATATACAATCATTCATATTACATCAGAGATATATAAAATATAACCACGCCAATTACAAAATTCAGTGCGGCTGATGCGTGCCAACGGCGATGATGGGTGTCATGAGTCATGACTAATATATATATATATACTATATACTAACGTATATGGTTATCTTTTTGTGGACAATACATCATACATGATTATCACTAATTAGTTTCCGGAATGGAAAAATATCTCTAATCTTTCTTTGAATAGATTAAGAGCAGAATTTTTCATATCTCTAATCTTTCTTTTAATAGATTATGAGCAGAATTTATCATGTCTTATAATGGACAGGTATCGACCCTTAACATGTGCCAACTTGTTTATAACTTTTGAATATTAATAATAATCATATCGGACATACACTAATTAAAATTATACATTATACAGACAATAACTTATGTATATGTTGATTGAAAACCATGACACTTAGTTGGCTTGTTATAAACCACATCGAAATGGGCTGATAAAATAGTAGAGATAAGAAGAATGGCAAACGTGACATAAAATGTGTAGAGGGTGGGTTCTACAGCTTTATTCTAATAAAAAAATAGTATTAATTTCTTTGGATATACAGACAATAACGTATGTAATGTGACTAAAAAAAGGAAAACATATAATAATATTTATACTATTATGCGTAGGGCAACAATCCAACATACTTGGCTCTACCACAAGAAACACGTTTTGACCAAGTTGTTATTTGTCAGTTGTCACCAAAAGGTCCAAAACCAAGAAATATGTCCGAACTTTCCATAGTGAAAGTAAAAAAGAAAAGTTCAAACTAAACAAGAGACGTGTTTTATATATATATATATATATATAAGAAAATTATAATTAGGTTTTCTATTATTTATGTGAAACAAAGAAAACGTACATAAATCTGTTTTGTCATTTGCGTTTTGATTTGGGTGTTTTTATCTATGGTACCAATCCAGTATGACATTATAATAAAAAGACGGTACAATTAGATGTCGTTAATATTTTGTTCTTTTTAATATACAAAAATAGTGGACCAGTGAAATTAAAATATTAGCAATCAGGTTTGGTCCTTCTTCTGCAATAAAGCAAACTTAATTCCCTGTCTCTCCTCCTTTACTCTTTAAGATGGATCAAGAACCCATCTAGGAACTCCAATGTCAGTCTCATAATCCGACTAGTTTATCAAGCTTCCATCTACACGATCTGGAGGGAACGTAATCTTATTAATTGTGCCGAGTCATTACCTTTGATTATGCTATAAATTGATTTTTGTCCATCGGCAAAATGAACACGAGGAACATATGGTTAACAGCTTAAATACTATTTGTTTATACATCGACGTGTATGGCATTTTTGGTTGCTTTTCTTCCACGATATGTTAGGCCTACTCTAACCACCTTATAATTTATATCATTTTCCACTCTCAAGATAGCTATTTAGCTAATTGAATCATATATATATACTCTACGATATGTTATCCCTAAATCCTAAACATTTTATAATTTATATCATTTTTCTAGTATAAGATAGCTATTAAATTAAACCATTTTTTTTTTGTTATGTTAGTACTTTGTCAATGACCTTTTTCTTTCTACCAAGTCTTTTTTTATATTTTAATTAGATTCTGTACCTGTGATATACCAAAACTTGAGATATAAATTATTCTAGTGAGATTAAGGTTATGGATTTTAGGAGTTATCTAAAGACATATATATTTAAGAGTTATCTAAATATATCTCTAACAAAAATAGGATTAGGTTAAGAGTTCTCTTATATAAGGAGGTATCAATGTTGTGATACAACTCAAAAGTTTTGAGAGAGACTTTGAGAGCTTTAGGTTTTGAGTGATTTTTCTAAAGCTAATAAAGAGAGTAATTCTTTATTTGTGTTCTTAATCTCTTCTTTAAATTCTAGAATTGGTATCAGAGCTTTGTGAGATCGTGAGGGAGATATTTTCTCCATGAGAGATACGAGAAAGAGTGGAAGAAAGAGAGATGGGTGACCTAGTTGTTTCAACGGCGAAAAAAGAAAGAGGACCTTCATCAATTCAGTGTCCTATGCTCAACTCAACAAACTATACCGTATGAGCCATGAGAATGAAAACTGTACTTAAGGTTCATAAGGTGTGGGAGATCATAGAGACGGATTCAATCGACGATGAGAAAAACAACATGGCTATAGCCCTATTATTTCAATCAATACCCGAGAAACTTATCTTACAAGTTGGAGAGCTAGATACGGCGAAGAAAGTATGAGGCAATTAAGGCAAGACATGTTGGGGCAGAGAGAGTCAAAGAAGCAAGATTACAAACGTTGATGTCTGAATTTGATCATCTTAAGATGAAAGACTCCGAGAAAATTGATGACTTCGCAGGAAAACTATCTGAGATTTCATCTAAATCGGCGGCCCTAGGAGTAAACATCGAAGAATCAAAATTAGTCAAGAAATTTCTCAAGAGTCTTCCTCGAAAGAAATACATACATATAGTAGCTTCGCTTGAACAAGTGTTAGATCTTAATACTACAGGCTTCGAAGATATTATAGGCCGGCTAAAAGCCTATGAAGAATGTATCTCCGAAGAAGAAGAAATACAAGAAGATCAGAGCAAACTTATGTATGCAAGCATGGAAACTCAAACAAGTAGAGGTCACGGAGGACGATTCAATTACAGAGGAAGAGGTCATGGACGGCTCAATGGCGGAAGAGATACGTCAAGAGTAACCTGCTACCGGTGTGACAAGATAGGTCACTATGCTTCCAACTGTCCTGATCGTTTACTGAAGTTACAAGAAGCTCAAGAATCAGAGAATAATGATATGCAAGATGCGGACGAGCTTATGATGCATGAAGTGGTATATCTAAATGAGAAGAACTGTATACCAAGCAAGTATGAAACAAATACAGGAGAAGAGAATATTTGGTTTCTTGACAATGGAGCTAGCAACCACATGACAGGAGATCAAAGATATTTTACAAAAATTGATAACTCTATTACCGGAAAGGTGCGATTTGGTGATGATTCAAGAATAGACATAAAAGGAAAAGGATCGATATCGCTCATTGAGAGAAACGACGATCCAAGGGTGATGACAAATGTCTACTTATTCCAGATTTGAAGAGCAACATTATCAGTCTCGGACAAGCTACAGAATCAGGTTGTGATATAAGAATGAGGGAAGACTATCTAACAATGCATGATCGCGATGGAAAGTTACTTGTTAAAGCAAAAAGATCACAAAATCGTCTATAAAAGGTTTGAATGGGAATAAAAGAAACTGTGTGTCTACATCTAACAACGATAAGTGACTCAAGTAGATGGCATGCAAGATTGAGACATGTAAACCTTGAGACAATAAGGAACATGATACAAAGAGAACTCGTCGAAGGGATTCCACGAGTAAATATCGAAAGAGAAACGTGTGGTTCATGTCTACTTGGGAAACAAACTAGACAAGTATTTCCCCAAGCTACCTTATACCGAGCAACCAAGAAACTAGAGCTCATACATGGAGATCTTTGTGGACCTATAACACCAAGCACGATGGCTGGAAACAGGTATATTTTTGTCCTCAATGATGACTACTCCAGATACATGTGGACAATTCTGTTGAAAGAAAAGGGTGATGCGTTTAACAAATTCAAGAAATTTAAGAGCTTGGTGGAGCAAGAATCAGGAGCAAGTATTCAAACTTTCAGAACTGATAGAGGAAGAGAATTTGTGTCACAAGAGTTTAATTCCTTCTGCGATGACACCGGTATAAAACGACACCTTACCGCACCATACACTCCTCAACAAAACGGTGTGGTTGAGAGACGTAATAGAACATTAATGGAGATGGCAAGAAGCATTATGAAGTATATGCATGTGCCAAATTACTTATGGGGAGAAGCAGTAAGACATTCCACATATCTCTTGAATCGAATCGCCACAAGAGCAGTCAAGGATAGGACTCCATATGAAGTTTTCCGAGATAAGAAACCAAATATCAATCACCTACGGATTTTTGGATGCATTGGGTATGCAAAAGTAGAGACACCAAACTTAAAGAAACTAGATGATAGATCTCGCATGCTTGTTCATCTAGGCACTAAACCAGGTTCTAAGGCATACCAGTTGTTAAATCCACAAACTCGGAAAATAATAGTAAGTCGAGATGTTGTTTTCGATGAAACAAAGGGTTGGAACTGGAATGTTGACAACTCAGAGAAAAGTGATCATGGAAGTTTCAAGGTTGTATTCAGTGAATTTGGTAATCGTGGTGTCCAAGAAACAAGGGAGAATGTTGAAACAGAGCAAATCATTGAAGATTCCGAACCCTGAAATATTGATGAAAACGATGATAATGAGTCTGTAACCTCACACGAGCATGAGACAAAGACCTTAGATGTTCACAATAAATCTCCACTAGTCTTAAGAAGAGTTTAACAAAGACAAACCGTAAAGCCTAAGTATCTTGAAGATTATATCTTACTTGCAGAAGAAGAAGGAGAAAGGCTACTATTTTGTTTAAACGACGAGCCAAGAGATTTTGCTGAAGCTAAGGAATCAAAAGATTGGATACTTGCGTGTGAAGACGAAATTCATTCGATCATCCAAAATCAAACATGGAATCTGGTAGATCTTCCGTATGGTGCAAAACCAATTGGCTTAAAGTGGGTATTCAAACTAAAACGCAATTCCGATGGAAGCATTAATAAACATAAGGCTCGGATTGTCGCCAAAGGATATGTGCAGAGACGTGGAGTAGATTTTGATGAAGTGTTCGCTCTAGTAGCTCGGCTTGAGATAATACGGCTTCTTATTAACCTTGCAGCTTCAAATGGATGGGAAATACATCACCTTGATGTTAAAACAGCTTTTCTTCATGGAGAGTTGAAAGAAACCGTCTATGTCACGCAACCAGAGGGTTTTGAAGAAAAGGGATGTAAAGACAAAGTTTATAAACTTAACAAAGCTTTGTATGGACTAAGACAAGCATCAAGAGCATAAATAATAAACTAAATCAAATTCTCAAGGAGCTCAAGTTTGAGAAATGTTCTAAAGAGCCATCGGTGTATCGAAAGATGGTAAGTGAAAATGTTCTCCTTTTCGCGGTTTATATAGATGACTTATTTGTCACAGGGACAAATATGAAGATCATTGATGTGTTTAAAAATTAGATGTTTTCTAAGTTCGAGATGAGTGATCTCGGGAAATTAACATATTACCTTGGAATGGAAGTGTGTCAACACGAAGGTGGGATAACACTAAATCAAGAGCGATATGCTCTAAAAATTCTAGAAGTAGCTGGGATGAGAGAGTGTAACCCAGTTCACACGCCAATGGAGTCCGGACTCAAACTATCTAAATCTAGAAAAGAAAAAGAAGTTGATGCTACAAATTTCAGGAAAAATGTAGGCTGTCTCCGTTACTTACTTCATACAAGACCAGACTTGTCCTATTGCGTGGGAGTACTGAGTCGGTATATGCAAAGTCCAAAACAATCTCATGGAGCCGCAATGAAACAATGCTTGAGATATTTACGAGGTACCACCAGTCTTGGTTTAAAGTTTGAACGTGAAACTTCAAAGGTACCAAAGCTGATAGGCTACAGCGATAACAGCCACAATGTTGATCTAGATGATGGAAAGAGCACAACAGGTCATATATTTTATCTTGGTAAAAGTCCAATCTCTTGGTGCTCACAAAAACAAGATACTGTTGCATTATCTTCTTGTGAGGCCGAGTTCATGGCAGGTACTGAAGCAGCAAGGCAAGCGATTTGGCTCCAAGATTTGCTTGGCGAGATCACTGGATCACAAGGTGAGAAAGTTGTCATTCGTATTGATAACCGATCAGCTATTGCTCTCACTATGAACCCGGTGTTTCATGGTCGAAGTAAATACATACATACAAGATATCACTTCATTAGAGAATGTGTTGAAAATGGACAAATAGAAGTAGAGCATGTCCCCGGGAGTGAGCAAAAAGTGGATATCCTAACAAAGACACTTGGGAAAATCAAATTCAAGGAAATGAGAGATCTCATTGGTGTTCAAGACTTGGCGAAAATCGAGTTCAAGCTTAAGGGGGAGAATGTTGGATTAAGCTTGAATAAAGCTTGAGATATAAGCTATCCTAATGAGATTAGGGTTATGGGCTTTAGGAGTTATCTAAAGACATATATATTTAAGAGTTATCTAAATATATCTCTAATAAGAATAAGACTAGGTTAAGAGTTCTCTTATATAAGGAGGTATCAATGTTGTGATCCAACTCAAGAGTTTTGAGAGAGAGTTTGAGAGCTTTAGGTTTTGAGTGATTTTTCTAAAGTTAATAAAGAAAATAATTCTTTATTTGTGTTCTTAATCTATTCTTTAAATTCTAGAGTTAGGCCTACCCTAACCACCTTATAATTTATATCATTTTCCACTACAAAATAGCTATTTAGCTAACTGAATCATATATATACTCTACAATATGTTATCCCTAAATCCTAAACATCTTATAATTTATATCATTTTTCTAGTACAAGATAGCTATTAAATTAAACCATTTTATTTTTTTTGTTATGTTAGTACTTTGTCAATGATCATTTTTCTTTCTACCAAAAGTCTTGTTTTATATTTTAACTAGATTCTGTACCCGTGATATATCGTGGGTCAATATTTTCTTAATCATGACAACAAATATTAATATTTTACAGTTTAATATTGTGTGTTTGATTTTTAAAATAATTTTTAGATTTTGTTTGTTTAGTTTTTATAACTAATTTTCTTTTAGATATCTGATTTCAATTTTATTAAATTATAAAATATTAGTATTATTGATTATTTGAAGTATATACTCATTTTAATCTTTTGTGTATGTTAATGTTTTCTTAAACATTGTAACAAATATTTGTATTTTACAATTTAATATTTTGTATACAGATTTGCAGATAAATTTTAGATATATATATTTTGTTCGTTTAGTTTTTATAACTTATTTATTTTCGTTATATGTAATTTTAACTTCATTAAATTATTAAGTGTTAATGTTGTTGATTGTTTAACGTATATACATTTTTTTTAATATAAAATTGTTTTTATGTTGAAGTCTGTCCTGCTATATCCAACGGGTTAGCATACCCACCCGCAGTTTTAATTTTTATAATTTTAAATAATTTAAAGAATTTAAATTAACAATTTTTTAAAAGAAATATTTTTAATAATATATTTTTGTAAATATTCTAAGTTTATATATATATATATATATAATCTTTAAAATTTTAAATATTTCACATGTTATATTTCATCAACTATATATATTTTATTAATATATATATATATATATATCACTTATTTATTTTATTTAACAATGGTAGTATGGGGATGGATCTGCCAATTCGCAGATGAAAGCTGCTAAATTTGTGGTCTACTATTGGAATATCAATATTATACGCTTTTTAATAAACATAACATAATTTCACCTATGATGGCTCTACTTAGACTTAATCTGTGATTTTACAAGTCTGATTGACACTTATATTAATATAGGACGTTGAACATTGATTTTGTTTCTTATTGATGAGTAATATATGTTTATTTTTAAAACAAAAATAGAGATGTAATTTTCCAATAAAAATAGATTTGAATCACAATATATGTAGAAAAAATAAACTTTTATTAATTAAATACATTATATAATAATTCAAAATAATTTGAAAATAAAGTCAAATAAAAGTGAAATGTGAATCATAATTATTTTTTTCAATATATTGATTTAAGTTAAGTAGTTAGATGTTGTATAAACTATAATCAATGTTAGTTTCTATAATATTGTTGTTTTAATTTGTTTGAATACAACATATAACATTAGGTCTGGTTTACTTATTTTAATAGGAGTAGAAACACCTCTTAAAATGACTCTTTTTTAATAGTGTAGTAAATATAAAAAAAAAATTTATAACTTTAACCTTGTGAACAAAATTTAGCATAAAAATATGCCAAGTCCTAGTTGGGAAACAGTGAGTGAAAAATATTTGTTGAGTTACTATCCATCACGTATAATAATTTGTTGTACGTGAAATAACTTATATGAATATTGAAAATCATTTTGTATTTCCCTTTTTTTTGTTTTCTGGTTCAAGTCGAACCCTAAGACGACGTACTTGAACAATGGTGGTTCATCGGAAGACACAATCCATGTGTCTCTAATGACTACGGTAGTCTCTTATATGTAGTATAAAGTTATTTACTCTCTACCTTATAACCTTAATAAATAGTGAGGAGTAAACGTTTTAAAAAAATTAAAAAAGAAAAAGTTGAGGAGCAAAGTTAGTGTGCAGACTTGCAGTTAAGAAATTATTACATAAGCAAATACCATAGTGAGAAAAATATACTAAAAAGGTAAATTTAACGATGTTTATAGTAGATTTATTTGCTAACGAATCACGAAATTTATTATTTTTAAAATTGTGTGTGTGAATATCATCTCTTGGCTGAACCTCCATATGCACACTGCATAAAAAAAACCCGATAATTATAACAACAGTTATGAAATGTTAACATTTTGATACCAACACTCCAACGCTTCCGTATCAGTCATTTGAAAGATTTTGACTTTGTTTTGCTCCGATTCAATCCCAAAAAATCATATCCTTGAGTAGAGTGATCATACCAATGATTTTGGGGTCGAAGAACCAATAGACATCTGTATAGCATGGGGAACGAGAACAATCATATATTGATAACTGGAAATTTCGCTGGCTGATAAATAAATCATTATAATTAAATATGCTATTAAGACCTTGATTGATATAATTTATAATAAAACAGTAATTGTAAAAAGCAGAAGCAGTTAAGAGCAGAAGCAGTATATCGCTGAAGCTGTATGCTCTAACTAATATATTAAGTGATTGGTAGATTTGTGAATAAATTATCTATAAAATTACATAAAATCTTTAATATATTTTTTATATCTATGATAATACATTATACATATTTATGTCATAAGATTTTATTTTAAATTTTAATATCTAAACTATTTTTATTAGCATATTATTTTAACTAAAAATTTAAAGATATCAAAATATGTCATAAAATATTTATTAGAATGATATTTATTAAAAATATTTATTTAAGAATAAATTTATTCTTAAATAAATATTTTTAATAAATATCATTCTAATAAATATATATTTAATTATATAATAAATAATATATTTATATTTTCCCTTTTAAAATATTTAATTATAATAAAATGCTAATAAAATAATAATTTAGAAAATATTGTTCTAATATTTTTAATAAACCATAATTTGAATAATAATAATTTTGATATAATATTATTAAAAATATATTTTATCTAAAATTATAATTTATCAAATGATATATAAATATATTATTTAAAATTTATTAATTGTATTTATTATTATATTATTTTAACTAATGATAAATACTAATTAATTATATAATTTAAAATTTAATATATATATATATATATCTTATCCAACTACATAAACTAATTATATAAAATTATTTTTAGATTTTTAAAACTCTATGCTTAGGAAAACCTCAATCTGGAAGCATAGAGGAAGGAGCATAAGCATAAGCATTTAAATCTTCCAAATGCTCTTCTTTATGCTTTATTAACATTAGTTGATTAGCTAATAAAAAGCCATATGCTCTTTTAAAGTTTTTACAAATCAAGGTTTAAGAATGACATTACGGTTACACCAAATCGACACAAATGAAAGAGAAGTATAGAAATATACAAAGTATACTTTCTTAAATCAATGCTTATTGAATGTTTTCTTAATAAAAATATAGAAAGGTTTAATATTTTTAGTTCTGTGAAACAAGAAAAAGTTAGAAAATTAAATTTAGAAATGGAGGGAGTATTTCGTATGAGAAATCTTGAAATTACATATACATTAATGCTATATTTTTGTAAAATTTAGCTTCAAAATGTTCCAAAATTCTGGCTTGATGATATTGATATATGATCTATTCCAACAATCTCTGATTGAAAAATATGTTAAAATTATCATTTTCCCTTAAGAAAAAACTAAAAGATAATATCAGATCATGACTCCACGTATACATGCTCTCTCACTGCTATATTTTATTAACATAAATCCATTTCCTCCCAATTTCTATTTACATATGTGACAAATCATATTATTATTATATTGACTTTTATATTGGGTCTACATTAATTATATGTTCCCATATATAGTTAGCAAATCCGGCTCGGATATGTAGGTCCAATGCTTTAGTATCAATCGTGAAAAAAAGGGAACTCCACGTTTCCTTATAAAATTACCACCTATACAAAATTACAACAACCCCATTTTATTGATTTGAAAACTACTAAAACAACTTACGGATTTATATATATTCTTCAATCTTTATCCGGAAAATACAAATGATTAAATATTTAAGTGGACCAGAAAAAAAAAACATATATAGAGGAAGAAAATAACATTTTAGACATTGGAACTTGGGACACCTCGAATGACCCTAACAAGTTGGAGAGATAAAGTATATATTTAGAGGCTGTCAATTTCTCAATATACTAAAATATCATAGTAAATCTAAAAATATGTTAATATGTTAATGCCTAGTAAATGTACTGTCCACCTAACATTAAGTTTGGTGCATTGGTCAAAATTATATTCCAAAAATATTCCCCAAAAAAAAACGGGAAACCGATAAATCAAGTTTCCAAAAGAAAAGTACAAAAGCCAAATCAGAGAAAGCGTCGTCGTTTAGTCCACCTAGACTTAACAATTAAACCTTTTGACCGGTTATAAAAGGTAAACTTAAATTCTCCGTCTTTTTTACCAGACCCGTTGAAACTCCGTTAAAGTGTTCCGTTTCTCCGTCATTATAAATAGCAGCTTCTACACTCAATCTTTTTTTTTTCCCTTTTTTTCTTCCCTCTCTGTAGTCTCCTATAAATCTCTCCGTCTTCTCTTCCTCTCATTTCACGGTGACTTCACCGGAAAAGATTATCATCTCCTCCTCCGACTTTTTCAGTCTATAAACTCCGGAGGTTCGATTCCTTTCTCTTTTACGAACAAACAAACTTAGATTTAGTTTTATTTGGTTCTATTCATATTTCGATTCGATTTCGTTTTGTAGATTTTAGATCTGGTCTTTGTAGCTTATTTGAAGTTGACTTCTTATGGATCTTGATCTGTATATGTGTTTATTAGAGCAGCTTGATTTTGTGGAAGCAGAATAAATCATATTTAATTATAGATGCAATGTGTTAATTTCTTGAATATTTATTAAAATGAATTTTTCTTTTTTTTTTTAATGGATTTAGTATAAGTTATTTTCGCGTGCTCCAACAACATAAAAAGGTTTTATTTTATTTTAAATTGTTTGGATTAGCGGTTAGAAAACTGTGTTTATAAAAAAGTCAACTAATCACAATATAATCTCGTTTTAATATTAAATCTTGATTAGATCTTAATAATTCAAGAAATGGAGAGTGGTGGATTAAGAGCTGTGGGTTCACAGTGTTCTTTATCAGAAATGGATGATCTTGATCTGAGTCGAGCATTAGACAAACCAAGATTGAAGATTGAAAGGAAGAGATCTTTTGATGAGAGGTCAATGAGTGAGCTATCAACAGGTTATAGTAGACATGACGGTTTACACGATTCACCTCGAGGTAGATCGGTGCTTGACACTCCTCTTTCCTCGGCTAGAAACTCCTTTGAACCTCATCCTATGATGGCTGAAGCTTGGGAAGCTTTAAGAAGGTCAATGGTCTTCTTCCGTGGTCAACCCGTTGGTACTCTTGCAGCTGTTGATAATACTACTGATGAGGTCTTAAACTACGATCAGGTAACAATGTTTCTTTAAGTTTCATAGACTTGTATTGATTGGTTTTAAGTTTTAACAATGTTTTTGTTTGTAGGTGTTTGTGCGGGACTTTGTACCGAGTGCTTTGGCGTTTCTGATGAATGGTGAACCGGATATAGTGAAACACTTCTTGCTTAAGACGCTTCAGCTTCAAGGTTGGGAGAAACGTGTGGATCGGTTCAAGCTAGGGGAAGGTGTGATGCCTGCAAGTTTCAAGGTGCTTCATGATCCTATCCGCGAAACGGATAACATTGTTGCGGATTTTGGTGAAAGTGCGATTGGACGAGTGGCTCCTGTGGATTCAGGGTTCTGGTGGATCATTCTCCTCCGTGCTTATACCAAATCTACTGGAGATTTGACTCTTTCGGAGACACCAGAGTGTCAAAAGGGAATGAAACTTATACTCTCTTTGTGCTTAGCTGAAGGCTTTGATACGTTTCCGACTTTGCTTTGCGCTGATGGATGTTCCATGATTGATCGAAGAATGGTAATTTCTTCATTATATAACTAACTTATTCTTGTTTCTTTGTTTGATCTTTTTTCTTATGGATTTGAAGGGTGTTTATGGGTATCCTATTGAGATCCAAGCGTTGTTCTTCATGGCTTTGAGAAGTGCCTTGTCGATGTTAAAGCCCGTTGGAGATGGCAGAGAGTTTATTGAGAAGATCGTTAAGCGACTTCACGCTTTGAGCTTCCATATGCGTAATTACTTTTGGCTTGATCACCAGAACCTCAATGACATTTACAGGTATATACTTATTTGCATTTAAATAAACTCTGAAACGTTTACTAAACACTCAATACAACTTTTTTCTTGAAAGGTTCAAGACTGAAGAATACTCGCACACTGCGGTGAACAAGTTCAATGTGATGCCAGATTCGATACCTGAGTGGGTTTTCGACTTCATGCCTCAACGTGGAGGCTACTTTGTGGGAAACGTAGGACCTGCTCATATGGATTTCAGGTGGTTTGCTCTTGGCAACTGCGTCTCGGTACTCTCTTCATTAGCCACTCCAGATCAATCCATGGCCATTATGGACCTTCTTGAGCACCGCTGGGATGAGCTTGTTGGTGAGATGCCTCTTAAGATTTGTTATCCTTGCCTCGAGGGCCACGAGTGGCGTATCGTCACTGGTTGTGACCCCAAGAACACACGCTGGAGCTACCATAACGGTGGATCTTGGCCAGGTCTATCTTCTTTCCCTTATTGAATTAGACATTTTTATTTGCTTTTCCGGTTTGATATGGTTGGTTATGAAGAATAGACCCGGATAGGAACAAAAACAACTCTGTTTGGTTTGGGTTTAGAAAATTTTAGTTCGGTTTATAGGATTGGTTTTGGATAAATAACTTAAAAAAACTAAATAATTAGTTTTAGTTAATATTATATATGCTTAGAATAATTAAAATATTTGTTGAAAGAAATGGTTTAAAATTTAATGTTCTAATGATTTTTCGTATATTTTGTTTGGTTTGGTTGCACTACATTTTGGTTTCGGCCTCAGGTTATTCGATATATAAGTATAGTTTTTGTATATGTTAGTTTTAAATAACATTTGATTCGGTTCGATTTCAGTTTTGTTTCGAGAAATTTTAGTTCGGTTCGATATTTATGCCATATGACCGCAATTTGTTGTATATATTTTGTTTTGCAAAGTTGTTAGTGATAAATTTGTCAAAAATGGTTTAAATTCTGACCGCCATTTTGTTTCTCTGCCCAATGTTGCAGTTCTGCTATGGCAGCTAACGGCAGCGTGCATTAAGACTGGGAGACCGCAGATTGCAAGACGCGCGATTGACCTCATAGAATCGCGTCTTCACAGAGACTGTTGGCCAGAGTATTACGACGGTAAGCTTGGAAGGTACGTTGGAAAACAAGCTAGAAAATACCAAACTTGGTCAATCGCAGGTTACTTAGTGGCTAAAATGTTGCTAGAAGACCCTTCACACATTGGTATGATCTCTCTTGAAGAAGACAAATTCATGAAACCTGTTATCAAGCGATCTTCGTCTTGGCCTCAACTCTAAAAGACCCCGCTTTCGGATTTTGGTCCGGTTTCTATATTTGCCACGATATGATTTTTTGTTGTTGTTTGTATGATAATTGTTGTTGAAGACTTGTTCGGGGACAGACTTGATTGATTACTTTCTTCCTTGCTTTGCAAGTAAGAAGAAAAATGGAAAAAGCTCGTTTGCGTT
Source organism: Cardamine flexuosa (assembly GCA_963555745.1). Taxonomy (NCBI): domain Eukaryota; kingdom Viridiplantae; phylum Streptophyta; class Magnoliopsida; order Brassicales; family Brassicaceae; genus Cardamine; species Cardamine flexuosa. The sequence continues at coordinate 16,223,877 of OY743214.1, read as the reverse complement.
TTTATCAACATTACACTTTTCTATTTCATTTTGCGCAATTGCATTCGACAAGTAGTCATGATGCAACTTTTGCTAAGGGTTTACACGTTTATAGATGTTAGTGTAAAAACTAAAAAAACCGTCTCTACTTAGCGTTTTAATTTTTGGGTTTGTTATAGACCTACTTAGAGTAATAATGTCTTATGTCTACATGAATCTGTTGTTAAGAAAAAAAACTTATTTATATTGGGGTAAGAAAAAGGAGCTTGACAGTCTGTGGACTTATATTATGTCATAATGTTGGGCTCCAACAATGTACAATACTCTGATGTGTTTTATAATGTAAAAAGAAATGATAATATACTTATAATTTCTTTCTTTCACATATATGGACCGTCCTTGGCCCAGCGAAATGAAAGTTTGAAACAATGGTCTAAAACCCCCAAACTTTTTAAGACTTATCGAATAAAATATTATCAAATGTTTAAAACTGTATAAATTAAACAATAAAAAATATAATTATATAAAGAAAGAAAGAAATAAAATGCAAACAAATAAAGAAAGGAAACGTATGTGGTAATGAAGCTTTATCTTTTTTATTCATATTGTTATTCTTCTTACTACATCACGTATATATATCAAAACTAAGTCGCTGAATACAAAACTAAGTCAGTGAAAATACAAAGAAGATAAGTATTAATGATTTAGTGCTGAAGTAATTTTATTTGGGGTCAAAGTAATATATAGATAAACATTATCCAATGATGATGAATAATTACGTGATTATCTATTTTATAATACTACTCCTTGATTATTCATCATTATTTATCATATATTAAAAATATATAGTGACACAGTCGACTTTTATGATATTATATTTCTTTAATGTATATTTTTTGTGTGTTATTTGCAGCTTCGTTAAAATTTTATTAAGAAAAAACCTAACTAGGACAAAAATCATAATAAAAGAAAAAAAATGCAGTAACATACTCTCCCCTGGAAAAGATCGATATAATTCTTTTCCTTTATAGATCTCATAAATGATTCTTATCTTCTTCATTTTTTTCGACATATAAAAATGCTTTTGAAAGAGTGAAAGACTTTTATGATAGTATATCTCTTTGATGTATATTTTATGTGTGTTATTTACTGTTTTGTTAAAAACCTTTCATAGAAAAACTCAGTGAGACAAAAATTATGATAAAGGAAAAAGAGTGATGCATGTTTTTATATTTCTTCCTCTCAAAGTATCATCTCCTAGAGATGCGTACTAATCATATAAAATTTTCTTTCGAATGTTGGAGTGGGGAAAATCTTTGTAAATAGATCTCAAAATAATCTATTTTGTCATGTTGCTCTTGATATATCTTTCTTTGATTTGGGCATCATTACGACTTCATCATCATTCGGAGAAATGGCGAACACAATCTGTTTTATGAATGCCACGAGACTGCATTTCTTCTAATGGTGAAAACACATCGAGTTTGGGATCTAACTTTATACGGATCTGATGAATCTTGCATCTGCAAAACCAACTAGACCAAACTTGGAGGTTTCTAAAATAAAACAATTCTTAGTCAATTATACCTTGAAGATAACATAAGCTATGTTTTATCTCATCTCAATGTCTATAGGTAGAGAATGAGTTATATTCTGCAAGTAAATTAGTAGCACATACTATACTTTGTCTAATACAAATTGCAAGATATAAAATTTCACCGATAGTACACATGTAAAGTACTTCGAGACATAATATTTCCTTGACAAGGTCTGAATGGATCTTCTTCAACATTCATATATTTATTGACTATTGGAGTACTCAACTTATTTTCTTTATATAGTCCGAATGGATCTTCTTCAACATCCAGAGGTCTATTGACAATTTGAGTACTCAAGGTTTTGTTTTATTCATAATAAAGCAGTTAAGATTCTTTTAGTATAATTTGATTGATGCGCATATATTTTATCTTGGAACTGCTCTATTAAGAGTTCGAGACAAAATTTTATCTTTCCAAAGTCTTTTCTTATGAACTCATCTTTCATATGAGTTCTTGCATCATCAATATGATCACGAATCATGATCACGAGTCCAGATGAGGATTTCTTTATAACGATGCAATAATTTTTTTATGCGTCTAGATTATTTTTATCTATAAAATGAGCACACTTCCTCTTTGGAGGTGCTTAATATAACATCACTTTGATAGATGTTCAATCAGAATACCTGAGACAATTTTGTCTTCTAGGATTTTCTATTTCAAATCACTCCTATAGAGTTTTGATGATGTTCGAAACATTATTCTTGAAGGTTCCCCGGGAACATAATTATGATATCATATATATTTTGGTGATTAAGCTCTATAAGCATTTCCCTTGAGGCACAATTCAAGTCTCTTATATATAGCATCAAATTTTTGTTTCTAGGGTACTTAACAAAATTGGCATGACATACCATTTTGTTTTATATATCACAATACCCTTTGATGCTTTAACTATTGCTCCAAAATTTCTCATTTGTATACGAGTTTAATTTAGACTTAGCTCCCTCTTTTATTTATTAGCCCATATATTTTCTCAGCGCTTATCTAAATAGCGGAGTCTTTATTCATCATATGGCAGAGTTTCATGATCCTCATTAATCTTATCGCGCACACTTATATAATTTTTATTGTCGACAATCATTTTGTCTTTGGTTCTATGTTTCCCATAATGACATGGTTAATCGAGATCTCTTTATCATTGATCATTATCAATTATTTTATTCATGTACATGATTATAAATTAACCATAAATCAACGGTCTATTGCTCCTCTTTACGAGTTTAATCCTCTTAGTATTTGCTCCTTTTATTTTCGAGGATTTTATTTGTTTATAGAACCAAAGTAGTCTATCGCCATAGACTTAGTCCTTCAAAAACATATATGGAACATTTCAGCTGGAATATGAGAATAAATTATCCTCTAAACTTTAAGTTCATATTTATTCATACGAAGATCTATAATGATAATTTATTTCATGAAATCTCATTCATCAGCTATTTGATTGGCAATATATCAGAATAGTCATCCTTTGAACTTTTGAACTTCAAGTTCATAACATTTTTTCAAGGACTTAAAACTATTCAACTCTGCTTAATGATGAGAGAAAATTTATTATTAAAATGATGATATGCAAATCTTTCAATAAGCACATATCTAAATGATGACTTATTCAAAGTGGAGATTTTATCTTTTACAATATATATTTTATTCTCTTTGGATATTGCTTTTATGCGGTGTGATAGAGCATTCATAATATATATTGCACACCAATAAAATTTCAAAAGAGAAAATTTTAATCTCTAACCATGACTAAATACATGGGAGAATATACTTTAATAACTTGTTAGCTTTATGAGTAAAATTATTTTTACATGCAAAATTGCATGTTCCATGCCAACACATGAAAATTAAATTTCACCATATATCGTTTTGCAATCCTTTGGATTTCCTTTATGAATGATAAGCTCATTTTTAGTGTGAACATCATCTTATGGATGTTCCACTTTGTTTCAATCGACATACAATAAATAATAAATTTTAATATGTAAACTCACCAAAGTAATTCAGACTTTGGGACGCAAACTCACTAAAATTATCAACTTATGGTTGATGTGAGATTCTTTAATTCTCCCCCTCGAGATGATGACTCATTTAGTATATTCATCTCGAACAGAATCTCACTAGGATCAATAACATATCTAATTATTTCCTTATTTTGAGTAAAATATTATGCATCAAATCCTCTGAGACTCTTAATACTTTTTCTCAAGATGATGGTTTGTTTTATTCATTCATCTTGGACCGCTTTTTATGATTAGATCAGTTATATTTAAGAGTATAATTTGAGGATTGAGCTTGTTTAATCAAAAATATTGATTTGGCCTAAAGCCATATGATTCATGAGGCATAGCCTACTGTAGAATCAAGGAGAAGGCATAACCTTTAACTCCATAATTGATGTATTGAATTAAATATAATTTTAATAATTAAAAAAAAATGAAAAGTTACCTTTATGTATAATGATAACCTTGTGAGACTCGAAAGCTGCATCTCTGTTTACTTATATTAAATCTTCAATGACAATTATTTGATGTCAGTGTTATACCAAAATGACTTGACCGGTTATGTTATGCTTAAAGCATTGGTAAACTTTATGTTTACTATCATTTATGGCATCTTTACTTTTGCATAATATAATCATACACATGTATGTCTCCATTGTGGTCAAAAACTCGATACCACATTTATTTAATGTTTTGACCATTTTATTAAAAACTCAGCCATGCCATTTTTGAAAAGGAGAAACTAGATGTTCAACATTAATTCTCGTTGACATATAAATTTCTTTAAAGGCTTGTAAAATGAATTTACTAGTGTTATCAAGCCTTACTTTATTTATGCCATAATCAGGGAGTTATGTTCTCAACCTGACTAGTTGGGAAATGAATCTTGCGTAAGCCGTATTTCATGTTGACCATCTATTAGATACGTCAACTAATACTATAAATTATCAAAGTAGCCCGCATAAAGGATGATATATTCACATATATCATCATGTATTCTCTATAAGAATTACTATATTCATTCCAAATCATTGGCTAGTGATTGTCGAATTATGAGTTTTCTTTTAAAACATGCATCACTTGAAAACTCATTAGATTGAAAACTCTTATAGTTTTCAATAAATGGCTTTTAGCATTTTACATAATTTTTACGCATCATGACTGAACCAAAATGTTCAAGTCTTTATTCAAAAGTACAAATGTACAAGCGAACTTCGAGTTTACTATAACATATGATGCTAGTATAAATATATATATATATTTGTGAAATATATTACAGAGGATAATATGAGAAACAAATTCCAATACATGTTTCTTTTTCAATGTGATACAAAGATATAAAATATCATTCTTATTATAGTCTCTATATGATTATCAATAAGACAAAATGTCTTTAAAACTACGACAAGTTTCTTCAAGACTTTTGGAGACATAAAATATTATTGATTATAAAATTTATGCATTTGGAAGTCGAGAGACTAGCTCATCTAGACTTTTCAATTATTTTTACACTGTCTAATCTTAAACAGACAAGTGCCTCACAAATTCTTAATATGAGAAAATAATTAAATTTTAAAGACATTATGTACTACATATATTTATCATTTAATTAAATTGAAATAAATTTATAAAAATAAATTAAGAGTCATAGCTTTTTCTGTAAGAATTCAAGAGGCATAGCCATCTATATAAGAATTCAAAAAGCTTAACTTTCACATATTTTAGGAGACTTAAATTTTCACTTGATTGATCGAGGTGGAGGCAGAGCCTACCCTATATAATGATCAATTTGAAAATAATTTATAGCCTTTTATTTTATCGTAACAGAGGCAGAGTCTCCCTATTACGATTAATCCAAGAAAAGACATAACTTTTTATTTTGTCGTTAAGGAGGCAAAACCTATCCTATATTACGATTAACTCGGAAAAAGGTATAATCTCATGGTGTCCTTACAGGTTTATACTTATTTGGAGCTAAAATGGGCAAAATGGAGCAATTTTGGACGTTTTTATACTTCATTGGATTTTGGAGATACTCTGAGATCGACCGATCCTAAAAAGGATCGACCAAGCACAAAGAGGATCGACCGATCCCCAAGCAGATCGGTCAGTCAAAGGAATCTATGAGGTGGCACGGATCAAAGGAAGGAGATCGATCGATCCAACAGGATCGATTGATCCAGATCTATTCTCCTAATCCTACATTAACTCTGATTTTTGATCTAGAAGACTCCCTATATAAAGAGATCATTTTCTGAGCGGCCCAGAAGCCATAGTCACGATTTTTCAGTTACTTTATCATTTTCATTTTCATTTTCCGATCTGTAAACTTTTACATTGGTTTTTCTCAGATCTATTATATTTTTCATTGCATTTTTAGATCTACATTCTGTCTTTATCTCTTTCTTGGCATTTCATACCATACAACATCATGATCTATCAACCCATTGCCATGGTTGAGTAGATCTTAATGTTGGAAGATGAGATTTATTCAAAGAGATTTAATGTTTAGTTAGGTTATTGTTATAGATTAGGGTTATGCTTAGTAGATCTCTACTTCTATGAAACAAATGCTTTTGTTAGATTGACGAATCTATCAAATGATTTATAGGGTTTTATAATACAACTAGTGTTGGTTATTCTATCCGGAATTTATAGTTTGTAGGCTTGATTTCCAGTTTTCCAAGAGTTGAGGCTGGATCTACAAGTGAACTCTATCAAACTTGTTAATATATGCTAGCATAGTGTCCTAGCGGATTTATGCTATAATAATATTCCTTTTTCGAAAAGAGGTTTATTTGGTTACAGTTTGAGTTCTAGATCTAGATCTAAATCCTTACGATTTCCCAGATCCCAACATTTGTTTTAATTGATTTTTATTTCCTTTTATTTTATTCAAATTTTATTCGGATTTTCTGTGATAACTTTCCATATTTTTCATCGTATCTCTGTTTAGATCTACAGATTTAAAGTGTTCGATCCCACCATTATACAACCGCGCACAACCGTGCACTTGCGGGAACTATTGGTTGGGTAAAACCTGATAATAAACCAACATTAAGTTTTTGCCGCCGTTGCCGGGGAGTAATCGTAACCTCTAGATCTAAGTTTTAGACCTAGTCTAGGATTTTATTTTCTGCATTTTTATTTTAAGTTTCAGATTTTAGTCTCAGAGATCGAGCGATCCCCATTAGATCGATCGATCTACTTCTTGCACGATTGACCGATCCCTTTCGAGATTGACCGATCCTACTTTGTGCAAGACTGATCGATTCTCTTTGATCAATCGATCCTACTTCTCTCAAGATCAACTGATCCCTTCCAAGATCAATTGATCCCAGAGCCTCTTAATCGAATCTGACTTTCAAACTTCTTATACTTCTCTGGTGTATGCAATTAAGGAGCAAGACATCTAAAGATCTACAAGGGTTGAGCATAGAGAAGTTGACAAGGAAGTCCACACGGAGGATCAAGGATACAAAGAAGAACAAAACCACAAGGAAAACAAAATATAAGTTTAGTATGGCTGACCTTAATAACTTAAGAAACATTCCCCCTGTTGTTGATGGTGAGGATGCAGAAGCAATCCGGCAGAGAGATGGTCAGGTTAATCAAGGACCTCTCAATGGTGCTGGAGCTCCTGGGATAAGAGTAGATGCTGCGCAGGGACAGCAAGTCCCTCCACGCAGGGTTACCTTAGGCGAGCAAGATGCTCCGCATGCCTATTATAGGAACCGATCTGCTATCATACCCCCTGCTATCCAGAGGCAAGAATTTGAGATTAAACCTCAAATAATTGTCCTGGTGAAACAGAATCAATTCCATGGGCTATCTAACGAGAATCCAATGGACCATATTGATATTTTTGAGGAGATCTGTAGTAACACACAAGCCAACGGAGTCCCCCAAGACTACCTCCGTTGTAGGCTATTCTCTTTTTCTCTTGCTGATAAGGCTCATAGATGGCTGAAATCTTTGAGTCCTGGATCTTTCACAAGCTGGGATGAATGCCGAGCTGCTTTCTTACAGCCGTTCTTCACCAAAGCTAGATCCACAACATTAAAAAACAAAATTACCATATTCCGCCAAGCTGGTACCGAGTCCTTCTATGAAGCTTGGGAAGGCTATAAGAAATACCTAAGGGACTGTCCCCCTCGAAGCTACACCGAGTTGGACAGGATGAAATTTTCTTTAACGGAGTTGAAATGAAATACCAAATGGCTATGGACACAGCCAGTAGGGGAGACTTCATGAGTAACACACTGGAAGAAGCCATGGAGCTCATTGAAAACCTGGCAGCAAGCAACTCTAACAGACCTTCTGACTATGATAGGAGAGTCAACCCCACTCAAGCGAGTGATAAGATCATAAAGGAGCCTAATGCTAAGGTGGACATTCTGATGAGAGCTCAAAAGAGATATCTTAATCTCTTGGAAAGTGAAGAGTTCAATGATGAGGAGGAACAAACTGAGGAGATCAACTTTCTCGGTGGACAGGGAAACTATCAAAACCGGGGTTTTAACCCAAACTTTAGGAACCATCCTAACCTGTCCTACCGCAATACTAATGTTGAGAACCCTGTAGATCAGTTTTATCCACCTCGGAGTACTCATAACCAAGAGAACTTTCAAAAGAATGCCGGTTATGGTAAAACGGGATTCAATTCTCAGCCTCAAAATGTTGGTCCAATGGATAGGATTGATTCCCTGTTCCGGCAAATCCTGGAAGGACAGAAGAAATTTGTTGGGGATATCAACGCTAAGATTGATAGAGTTTATGAGAACATCAATGGGAAGTTTGATGCCTTAGGAACTCATGTGAGAGTGTTGGAAAACCAAGTTGCTCAAACTACTGAGGAAAATAGGACACCAACCAGAAATTTCCCAGGGAAACTTAAAAACAATCCCAATGAATCTCTACACTTCATTGAACTCAGAAGCAAAAAATGTGCCGTCCCGAAAGTCTATCCTACTAGAGGTGATCAGACAATCTTTGATCTGTCTGATGATGAAGAAGACGATTTCTTCAATGATGACATAGAGGATAGCTTTTACAGCAGAGAGCTGAAAATTTTTGAAGAGCCTAAAACATCGGAAAACAGAAGTGATCACTCCATGGATGATGAGATAGAGGAAGCAGAGCGCTATTACGCTAACCTCAGAGAGATGGAGATTGATCAAGATCGACCGAGCCCCAGTGAGATTGATCGATCTCTTGTGTTGAAAGACCAGGATCTTTCGATCGAACCTAGTAAACCAACTACCAAAACTTCAGCACCCTCTGAAAAGAAACTACCACCAATCCCTAAATCAACCTCCCATGAATTTGATAAGTAGAAATGTGAAAAGATAGCTAAAGAGATGAGAGCTAGATTACCTTTTCTAGAAGTCTACTCAATGATTCATTTGGTGGAAGATCATCTGAAGAATATTTTTACTGGGGAATCCACTATGGAAGACTCTGTCAAAATTCTAAAGGAAAATTGCAATAAGCAAATGCACGAAAAACTTCCCATAAAGTTAGGTGACCCGGGGAAATTCATTTTTTCATGCACCATTGGAGATACCTGTTTCAAGAACAGCTTGGTAGATTTGGGAGCAAGCATCAACGTGTTACCACTCTCTATTGCCTATAAACTTGGACTGCTAACTATGCAGCAAACCACCAAGATAATCACCATGGCTGATGGAACAACCTGGAGGCCGCATGGACTCCTAGTTGATATTCCAATTTTGGTAGGCTTGTGTTACATACTCACTGATTTCATGGTTTTGAACTTGGACGATAATGGTACTGACATAAACCTGGGGCGTCCTTTCTTAGCCACAACTGGAGTATATATAAATGTGCTAAAAGAAAATATAAAAATCCGTCTCAGAAAAACCGTTGTGAAACTTTACGTTGAGACCGTCAATACGCAACCCACCGTAAATGGTCAAACATGCGTGATTAACGATTTTGATGATATCGATGCTGTTCACTCAGTGAAAGATCCCAGGAGTTTTCACAACTAAGAGGATTTTAGAAATCAAAAAGCAAAATTCCGCTGAGATCGATCGATCCTAGCAAGATCGATCGATCCAACGATGAGAGCCATTGCTTTCTCGATAAGAAGATCGATCCGGACTTTATGAGGATCAACCCGCAGGGTGAGATAGATCAATCTCTTTTTCCCAATAATGATTTAAATATTAGGGAGGATCGACCGATCCTGGTTGAGATAGATTGATCCCCGTGAACACAGTTACAAAAACCTCCTGATGATGAAGCCCTAAAAGAGTTTAGAAATCAGGGAGAGGCTGAAAAAACAACCCAATCACCAAGCAAGATGATGGACCCTCTAACAGAGAAAAAGGTTGATGAGATAATTGCCAAGTGGGGTGCAAGGTTACCGTTTAAGGAGATTAGATCTATGTTGCCTTTGATGGCAGACTTCATTGGGAACATCCTTGCCGGACAGATTAAACTTCATGGAGCAACTGACTATCTCCGGGATTAATTAAACAGCAAGAGGCACGACAAACTACCCCCTAAGATGGATGACCCATGTGAATTTTATATACCAATCACAATTGGAAGAACTATTTTGAGGAACTGTTGGGTAGACACTGGAGCTAGCATAAACATCATATCACTCAGCACTGCAAAGCTATTGGATCTAAAACACATGGAACCAACCAAGTCAAAAATCAAATTGGTTGATGGACCACTCCAAAGCCCTGCAGGGATCCTAGTCAACATACAAATTTTTGTGGGAGGAAGTTATGTTCTGATAGACATCTTTGTGCTAGACATGAACTATGATGGATTGGATCTAATTAGGACGAACAATCCTAGTAACTGCCCGTGTTTCTATCAGCATACCCAAAAAGAGAATAAAACTGCAAGTTGGAAACAAGGTCATAAGCTTCCCCATCGAGACCATCAAAATATATACAATCGTATTTGGTCAAGCACCCATTGTGAAGGATGTGGAATCTGAAAATACCATTCCTCCAATGAACCCAGACCCAATTGAAATAAAACCAAGTCAAACTAGTGACTTTGCAAAAACGAGCGCTGGTTGGGAGGCAACCTAACATGTTCTTTTCATTTCTCTTTTTGCATTTGAATTAATAAACTATTTTATTTTATTTCCCTTCAGTTATTTTATTTATTTATTTTTCAAAATAAGATATGATGATGTTTTTGTGTTGAGCTGACTGAAAACAGGTGCAAAACGCAGAAGATGCAAATTTTAAGAAGTTTCATGACGCTGAGATCGACCAATCCTCTCGAGATCGATCGATCCCCGAGACGAGAAAAGGTGAAAGCCGGTTCATAAACAGACCAATGCTCCCTTGTGGTCGTAAAACTCCTTTCATGGTTTATGGTTTGCTTTCTTGTTCACAATTCATTATCTCCAATGTTGTTTCGCAGCACCCATTTTCTTTGATTTAATATCACAGCGGGAAGCAATGATTTAAGTCTGGGGGACAGGCTGTCTGATTTCATATGTTACTAACACTGTGTTTTCTTTTGTTTCCTTGTCAAAAAAATTTCAAAATTTTTCAAAAATAAAACTTTTTCATTTTTCTCGAGTCTTTTCATTGAGTCAAAACTTGAGAATTTTATTATAATTTTCTTGGTTTCCATTTTATGTTGACATTTATTGGACTTAGTTCAGGAAGATTGGAAACACCATCACTGGATCAAATTTCCCAGAAGCGACCTATCCTTTGGAAATCTGAATGATCCGGCGTTGGTTCTATCTACTTGGACCTTTAACCGGACTAATCTTCTCACTTAGGGGCTTGATATCGCATAAAGGATCATATATATCCGGAGTTCACCCCATTCTTATTGGAGCTCCAGATGGCCAAGCTCATTTTTAGCTTGGTTCCACACCCTTACACTCTTTTTCATTCAGACTCCAGTCCTCTTTCAGACTTTCACAACATTAGGAGCATGTGCAACCAAGTGCAAAAACTATGGAGTATGGGAGCCGGTACAACCAAATGTTCCAAGGATATTCGAGTAAGCTTTCTAGTATAAGTACTTCATCTATATTAGCTTAAGTTGACTATTGGTGTAGTTTTTTGTGGATTGATGTACATGGTTAGGACTGGTTCCAACTTCCCCTTCTCAGAAAAAAATGCTCTGGGATCGACCGATCCAATCTAGATCGATCGATCCTGTCTCGTCCCGAGACTCTCATTTCGAAAAAATAAAATAAAAAACGAAAAAGAAAGAGAAGGGAAAGAAGTCTAAAGGAACCAGAATAAAACCTTTTATTTATTTAGTTAGTTATTAGTTTCTATTATTTATTTTAGCACCTATGGCAACTCTATTAGGATCATTATATATAAGCTTACTTAGAGTCCAAGGTTCAGGAGGTTGTGCACCATCTTTGGTTTCCGTCTCACTGTGATTTTGTGCATTGGCTTGCACCGGAGTTCATTTGTCATGCCTAACCATCACCCTTAAAATGGCCCCGTGTTACTAGCCTTGAGTTTGAGACTCCCTTTGTGAGACTGCACGCAACACTTAATGAATGTTAAAGGGCCAACAATAGAGATTTCAGAAGCTCTCTTGGATCTCGGATGCTAGAGTACGGTAATGTTTGCTATGCTTATGGTAAAGTATATGTTGTACTGCTAATCTTCCATTAACCGTTCACAAGGTTTCTTTTTGGTTTACATGATCAACATGGTGGATTCTAAAGCTAAGCGTAAGTTCCCGTTTTTCAAACCTATACTTCTGAACTTTGTTTTATTGTCTTGTTGCTTACTTGAGGACAAGCAAGGATTCAAGTATGGGGTTGTGATTAGTCTTTATTTTCACTAGTTTTTAATATTGTTTTTACATATTTTATTGAGTCTAGAGTTAGGTTTTGTGTCATTCGTGCCGGTTCTCTTTACAAGTTTATACTTCATTGGAGCTAAAATGGGCAAAATGGAGCAACTTTGGACCTTTTTAAACTTCACTGGATTTTGGAGACACTCTGGGATCGACCGATCCTGAAAAGGATAAACCAAGAAAAAAGAGAATCGGGATCGGTCAGTCAAAGGAATCTATGAGGTGGCACTAATCAAAAGAAGGAGATCGATCAATCCAACAAGATCAATCGATCCGGATCACGGATATTCTCCATATCGCACATTAACTCTGATTTTTGACCTTGAAGACTCCCTATATAAAGAGATCATTTTCTGAGCGGCCCAGAAGTCCTAGACACGATTTTCTGTTACTTTGTCATTTTCATTTTCATTTACAGCTCTGTAAATCTTACATTGGTTTTTCTCAGATCTATAATATTTTCCATTGCATTTTCAGATCTACATTATGTCTTTATCTCTTTCTTTGCATTTCATACCATACAACATCATGATATATCAACCCATTGCCATGGTTGAGTAGATCTGCATGTTGGGAGATGAGATTTATTCAAAAAGATTTAATGTTTAATTAGGATATTGTTATAAATTAGGGTTATGATGATTAGATCTCTACTTCTATGTAACAAATGCTTTTGTTAAGTTGACGAATCTATCAAATGATCCATAGGGTTTTATAGTACAGCTAGCGTTGGTTATTTTACCCGGAATCTATAGTTTGTAGGCTTGATTTCCAGTTTTCCAAGAGCTGAGGCTAGATCTACAAGTGAACTCAATCAAACTTGTTAATATATGCTAGCATAGGGTCCTAGCGGATTTATGCTATAATAATATTCCCTTTTTGAAAAGACGTTTATTTGGTTACAGTGTTTGAGTTCTAGATCTAGATCTAAATCCTTACGATTTCCCAGATTCCAACATTTGTTTTAATTGAATTTTTATTTCCTTTTATTTTATTCGGATTTTATTCGGATTCTCTCTGACAACTTTTCATATTTTTCATTCTAACTCTGTTTAAATCTACAGATCTAAAGCACTCTTTACCCTCTGTGGCTTCGATCCCACTTGCGGGAACTATTGGTTGGGTAAAACCTGATAATAAACCAACATCACTATATCACATATGTGGTTACAAGATTTATACACAATGATCTTAGTCGTAAAAAAGTTAATCAAGGAATAATCTTTGATTTGTAATAGTCTCTTTTTTATAAATCGGGCCAAAAAAAGATCCCCCTTTACAATGCATCTCTCTCTCACTCTTTATACATATTTTTGACTATTAATGCTATCAATAAATTGTATGATTTTAATTAGATACATCGGTTTTGATTTGGTCTTTAAATGTTGTAACGCTCAATATTTTGTAATAGCTCCCTTTTTTTACTTTACGCTTGTACTCCTTTGTGCGAGCTATAGATTCTTTCTGATCTTCTATCAACTGGTGAACTCTTTGAGTTCGTCACACCGAATTTCTATCAGTCCGCTGATCCTCTTCTTGTCTTGAAATTCACTCTGCATGGGTCAGACTCTCTAGTGCTTATCATGACGACTCAGCTGACCATGTCCCGTGTTTTTAATGATGATGGATCCTCGGTGTGGGATCCGGTATCAACATTTTTCCCCCAAATCTTGCGAGTTGATTCTCAGTTCGGGAGACTTAAGTGATAAGTATCAAAAAAACAATTATTTCCTTTTTCTCTTAAACATCAAATCCCTCGGATTTCGTAATTATTCAATGTGATTGCCTTGACACACGTTCTCATTTACTCCAAATTTTTATTTAAAATTTAGAGAAACTTCTCCACTTCTCCACCAATTTCGAAGCAGTTTTCACCCACTCGTTTAATAAGGTATTTCTTTTTCTTCTCCTTCTTACTTTACTATTTACTCTATCAATCTTTGTGAACCATGCTCGTCACACATGTTAGGTAATCAGTTTGATCCCTATTGCAATCTTTCATCCCCTTTTTTCTTATATATCTCTTACCTTCTTCAATTGTACATGCCCTCGCTGAATTTAAGGATATGGTTCGTTATTACGAACAACTTATCTACAACATGTCATCTTTCATGGAGACTGAAATTACTGCAAAGATGACTGCGGATCACAAGAAAGCTTTGGCTGAATTAAAGGAGAGAGACATGGCGACGATTGAGTGTTTAAGGAAAGAACGGAATGAACTCAAGGAGAAACTAGAGGTCACTCGTGCTGCAGCCGAGAGTTTAACGAAGGGTTATGAAGAGAAGTGTTCAGTTCTGCATTTGGAGCATAATGCTTTGCAGGCTTCGAATCAGCGACTAAAATGCAAGGCAGCCACAGTGCAGGAACAGCTTGAGGAGACTTCTCTGAAGTACGATGCATTGCTAAAGTTCCGTGACCATGACATCCAGAAGACTGTCAGTTCGGCCCAAAAAGTGGTTAAAGAGAATTGCAAAGTTCTGCTAAGCCGGCTATCCAAACAGGTTAACTCTATTGAAGCGTGTGCTATCCTTCAGGCTGATGTCAATGAAATTTGAAGTAACTTAGCTCTCCTTAAGAAAATAAAAGAAGGTAAGATCAACCCGGACGAGTAGATTGCCGAGCTGACATGTTTGCTGACTGAATTGACCTCCGAGCTGAACAACTTTGCTGTCGTGGCTCTATATCAATAACAGTTTGTTACTGCCTTGGCGGACTCTCCCCCTCTTCCTGAACCTAATCTTGACCTGCCTGCTGATCAAACCTCACCGCCTCCTGCTGAATTTCTTGTTTCCCCACCTGCTCGCTCTGATAAGGTACGATTCAATCAATTTGGGTCAAATTTATTCCTTATTTCAGATGATCTCCTTGTTCGACTTAAAGAGTGGTGTCCTTTATAACAAATATAATTAAAATGTTCAAGATGTGCCCGAAGACGCTCTTCCCAAAGCTACTCCTTATGAACTGGAAGTTTATCCAAAATTGGTGCCTTTGGACCAAAATGTTGATGGTGGTTCTTCGGAAATGGATGTTGTAGTCACTCCTTCCACAGAACATACTCCTATGATGGTTGACGACCCTTCAAGGGTTGATCTTATTTAAACTTTGTTAACTATGTGGCTGCGTCCACCTGCCCGGGATATGTCCCCAAACTTTGTTAAATTTACTTTTGCCTTTCTATTTCGTTTTTGCCCAAGGGGGTTTCGAATATTTAAACATTTTCTTCTAAGAAAGTTGATTCTTAAATGCATATTTTGATAAGACTTACTATCTGATCGGGTTTTCAAAGTCCAATTTACTCAGAAGCTCTGACTCGAGCTGTTTTTCAAGAGAAAATGGGGTTGATCAGACCCTTACCATTTTTAAAGTGCGAGGATAGAGCTCGGCTTTAAGCGAGAACTAAGCTCGGTTTCGAATTTGGTGCAACTTTTAACTTATGAGAAGAATCCTTGTGGATTGCTCTATTAGCTCAGAATATTATACGAACTGATTGTATGATTCGCATTTTGATTTTTGGAATTGATTTTTCAAGTTACCAAAACGACAAGGCCCCTTTTAAAAGAAAATATTTTTAACTGGGCCGAGTCCTACTATTTTACCTTCTTAAGGCATCCTCCTAGGTTTTAATAACTCACATAACGTGTGTCATTAAAACTTACTCGAGTTCCAAAACTTGCGTTTGCTTTTAAAGAAGTAATTATTACTTTCATTAATTGCATTTCGCTTGGGATTTATTCATATTCCATTCGCCCCTCTGACTCCTTCTTTATTTCTATTTCATCGTCACTGTTGTTCTTTTTGTTCTGCTCACTTCTTCTCACTTCTTCTTCTTCCTTTCATCTTCATCTTCTTCGTTATGGACACCTTCAGATACTACCCTCATTATGCTTCTGATTCTGATTCTCCATTGAGCCCTCCTCCAGCCTCAGGTGACGGATTCTCTCCAAGTAGAGTCTGTATCACCCACTTTATCAATTCTCTCACCAGAAGGGAGAGAGAAGAGGCCATGACCTTCATGAATATGGTTTGCCCATGAAAACTCTCTTGGTCCCTTATTTTTAGTTTCCCTCTAGGTAATATTTACCCAGAATGTTTACTCCTTTTCCAGCTTGCTATCAAACACTACCATGCATGCGGTGACCGTCAATACTACGGAAAGAGGAGGACGTCTCTGGAGAAGAAGATTCGGAAGATTGAGAAGAGGGTCTGTTTCTTGGAGAGTCATCCCCTCACTTGGGCAAGGAATGGTATTAACTCTATCGTTCCCATTCCCGAAGTGCTTCGCTCCTACCTTCGAGAATTGAGGGAGAAAAAGTTGGAAGCCAAGCGGAAGAGTGCTCCAAACTCCGTACCGTCTGAACCGGGCTCTGCACCGACTGAACCAAACTCTGCACTGACTGAAGGTTGGTCGTCAGGAACGAAGGAAGAGACTGCTCCCGAGGATGACATGACTATGACAGAAACAGTTCTTGAGCCCAAACCCTAAGTGTAACAATTAATCTGCTGGGCCTAGGCCCATTGTTGTTTTTGTTAAAACTCTTTTCCTTTAATCTAATTTGCGAATTTGATTTTACTTAAATGCATCCGCTGCAATTATTCCTCGTAATACTCCAAATCGTCATGCCGAATCTTGATTTACGTTATTTGTGGTAATTAGATCCCTTTATCTGGTGATTACTAGGCGTATAATCCAGTATGACTCACCTATCATCTTACTATAAAGCACAGATCAGAAACTCTGAATTCTTCATTCCTCTCGCACTTGAAATTCTTTGCTTCTTCCATTGCTGTTATTTTAGTTTTAGAATGGCTTCCAAATATCGTTGTCCGAAACATGCTGGTATGTCTGTTACAAATGTAATCTGCTTCCGTGATGATCCAACCGCGGCACTTAACTCCAAAGAAGGCTCTGTTTCTCACCCCTTAGGATTGGGGACTCCGATGACCATTCCTTGCGGCTTGATCAAACAACTACCTCCTCATCGCAAAAAAACAGCGATGAGGTTTATGAAAAAAGTACATAATTGAGTCTTCTTCAAACTTCTCTTTTGCCTCAACCGTCTAACTTGAATCCTTTTCTTAATAGTTAGTTGATAAACATAAATAGCTTGATTGGGAAAAGAGCGCGCTGAGGTCGAGAATTCGGGAAATGGAGAAGAAACAGTTCTAGATTTCCCGAGAAATGTGTATCCTTGAAGCGCATCCATCAGACTGGATCAAACTCAATTTTGAAGAGTTTGGTCATTACATGCCATCAAGTGTTAATGGGATAGTGAATCTACCTGGGAATGGAGCCGATATCTTCTGCAAAATGACTGAGCGTGCTTGATCCTTCCTCATTGCTTTCTCTTTCCCTTCCAAAATGCTTTGCTGCTTCGAATACCGAAGCAAAATTAAACAAAAAACCTTTTGTATTTGCCTTTTTATTTTATTTTAAATAACAGCTGCACTCGAATACGAGCTTCATACGTACCCATATTTGGATCAAGCCAAACCGTAGTTCATTAAAATATTATTATAGTTTATGAATAAAATTTCTTTAAATTCAAAATATTGCACGGCCTCCGAACTGGGACTCCATCCTGATCTGCTATTTTATAAACACCGTTACGAACTACTTCGGTTACTTGATATGGACCTTCTGAGTTGATTCTAAGCTTCCCGACTTCGATCTCCTTAGTATTTCTGAATACTTTACACAAAACTAGATCGCCAACTTGGAAAGGGCAGTTCTTTAATTTCAAGTTATAGTAACGTGCAATTGTTTGCTGATAATTCTGGAGTTGAATTAAAGCTTGATCTTGTCGTTCATCAATAGTGTCCAACGCGTCTTCCATCATTTGTATGTTACGAGATTCATTATTAGGGAGTTCGGTTAAACGGAGTACAGTAACATTTAGTTCGGCTGGGACCACAGCCTCCATTCCATAGACTAACGAAAAACGAGTTTCCCCACTAGCTCTCTGTGGAGTAGTTTGATATGCCCACAAAACCGGTTAGAGCTCATTGTACCAACCCCTTTTGTATGAACCGAGTCGTTTTTTTAAGTTACTCAGTATAGTTTTGTTCGCAGCCTCTGCTCCATTCCCCTATAGATATCGCGGGGTAGAGTAACTCATTTTTATCCCCCACGCTGAGACGAAGTCTTCAAAGTCTTTGGATATGAACTGAGAACCATTATCAGTGACGATTTCGGAAGGAACTCCATTGCGACAAATAATATTTTTCCATAAAAACGTCTTTACCACCAAGTCCTTAACTGTGATGTTCGCCTCTCCTTCTATTCATTTGGAAAAATAGTCTATCAGGATAAGAAGATGTTGCACACCCCGGGTTGACTTATGCATTGGTCTGATTATATCCATTGACCAACGCATAAATGGGTAAGGAGCCGCGATTGATGACAGAAGTTCTGAAGGTTGATGAATAAGTGGAGCGTGTTGTTAACATTTTACGCATCGATGGAAATATTTAACACAGTTCATAATCATGGTTGGCCAATAATATCCTAATCGCCTGATTTTAAAGGCAATTGATCGTCTTGATGCATGATTTCCACAAAGTCCTTTATAAACTTCACTCATAACCACCTCAACTCCTGATCCATAAATACATAGTAAATATGGGTCACTAGCACCATGTTTGAACAGTGAATCCTTTATTAAGCAATACTTCGTGATAACGATTTTTATTTTCCTAGCTTCCCACTCCGCCTTAGGAAGTACACCAGTTCAGATGTAATCTTTTATAGGATTCCTCCAGTCAGCCCCCCCAATTGTTAGTGGAAATATCTTCTTGATTTCTTCGGAACATAAATGTATTGTCTTCAGATTCATCATTATATTGATCCTCATGCACTTCGTCGGACTTGCCTATTAGATCAATAGGTTCCGTGATCATGGGAGATTGAGTATCCTTAGCAGGTTGTGTTGTTGGAATTAGAACAAGTTCTGGTGCCAATGCTTCATCTTCATCTGTTCTGATCGCAGGATCTAAGACCTTTGGCGGGCGACCTCGTCGTTGTTTTGGGAGTTTGGGAGGTCTGGGCATGAGAACGAGATCGGGTAATCACCATAGTCTCGCTTTTTACGCTTATACGCTGAAACTCAATGTATTCAACTGGGATAATTCTTTTCGGGCCGGATCGGTTGTAGAAGCTAACACGGCAAGAGCATCAGCTATAGTGTTTTCACCTCGTGGAATTCAAACTAAGCCAAAAGTATCAAACTTCTTTGCGAGCTCCTTGACAAGCTTCAACTATGCTTCCATCCTTGAATATTTTGCCTCATATTCACCTTTATACTGACTCACGATTAGTTAGGAATTGATGTATGCTATTATTTCTTGAGCTCCTACCTCACTCGCGAGGCGAAGTCCGGCTAGTAATGCTTCATACTCTGATTCATTATTCTTGCTGGAAATCCAAAGCGGAATGATTGCTCAATTACTTCACCAGTAGGGGTTACTAGGCTGATTCTAACCCAAATCCTTGTTTTGAAGAGGACCAATTGATGTTGAGTTTCCACACCTTATTGGTAGATTCGACTTCTGTACCGCTAACTGGTAATTCGGTTACGAAATTGGCTAACACCTGAGCTTTGGCACTAGTTCGATTCTTGTACTCAATGTCGTATTCGCTTAGTTTGATTGCCCATTTTGCTAAACGCCCAGACTGACTTGGACTATGTAGGATAGTCCGCAATGGTTGTGACGTCAACACTTCTAGTGGATGCGATTGAAAGTAGGTTCTTAACTTCCGTGCTAAAACTACTACTGCATGTGCTTGTTTTTACATCATGGTATAACGATTTTCCGGGCTGGTTAGACTTTTAATTATATAATAAATTGGTTGCTGTTCTCCCCTGTCCTCTCGGACAATGACTCCGCTAACTGCATGTTCTGAAAAAGACACATATAAAAATAATCTTTCCCTGGACTCGGGTTTGGAAAGGATTGGTGGGGTAGTTAGGTATGATTTCAGCTGTTTAAAAGCATCATCACACTTATCATCCCACATGAAGTGTTTATCCCCCTTTAGTAACTGGTAAAATGGGAGACACATATCGGTCGAGCGAGATATAAATCGGTTTAGCCAGCGATCCTCCATGCAGACGTTGCACTTCTTTTTGATTCCTTGAGGGTGGCATCGTTAGAAAGGCGTTTATTTGAGTTGGGTTGGATTCAATACCTCTCTTTTTACAATGTAACCTAGAAATTCACCAGATGGAACACCAAATGTGCACTTTGCCAGGTTCATGACCATCTTTTCCTCTGTCAATTATGAAGGACATCTTTTCCTGATTTTCTGGATGCATCTTGATTTGGTTATACCCTGAAAAGCATCCATGAAGCTCAGGAGTTCATGACCAGCAGTGGACTCAACCAATCGATCAATATGTGGTAGAGGAAAACTGTCCTACGGGCAAGCTTTATAATGTCTGTGAAGTCAATGCATACTTTCCATTTCCCATTCTTTTTCTTTACTATGACTGGATTAGCAAGCCAGTCAGGATATTTTACTTCTCCTATGGATCCTGCTATTAACAATTTTTCTACTTCATCATTAACCACTTTTGCTCGATCTGGTCCGAGCTTTCTCCTTTTTTGCTTTATCGGTTTGAAGCTCTCATCTACTTCCAGCTCGTGTGATATTATACTCGGGTCAATACCTGGCATATTGTCCACTGACCACGCAAAGGAGTCCTTTTTTTGACAAAAATTCAATGAGTTCAGATTGGAGCTCAGCTCCCAGGCCCGAATCAATCTTACTTTTCCGGTCTATCTTTATTTTGTCAATCGAAACCTCTTGAGTCACATCGTCAGACCTTTGTCCGCCAGGAAAGATTGGTTCCTTTACTGCTGTTGAGCTCATTTATTGCTATTGCAATTTCATTCGATGGTTCGCAAGATAGCCAGTCCTCGAAAGCTCTTGATCACCCTTGATCGTTTCCACTCTAGTTGGCGTTGGAAACTTTATACATTCATGATAAGTAGAAGGTAACGCCCTCATTTGATATAACTATGGAGTTCCCAATATTATATTATATGCAGCAGGCCTGTTAAAAACTGTGAACTCTACCATTTTCGACACACCAGATGCAAATACGGGAAGTTTTATGGTTCCAAGTGACATAGTAGTTTCGCTTGTGAATGCTATTAGTGGAGCTGGTGGCCCCATGATTTCAGCTCGGTTAATTCCCATCCGATTTAATGTACTTAGGAAAATCAAATCGACTAACCTTCCGGTATCAATCAGAATCCTTGTCACCTCGTAGTTAGCTACATCAATTATTTTGACTAAAGCATCATCGTGTGGTTTAGCAAAACTCCTAGTTTCGGATTCATCAAACGTCAAAGTGGCATTGTACTCGAATGGTTAAGCTTTTGTATTTACTGCCATGACTGCTGCTCACTTATGTCTCTTGATTGCCCAAACTGAATCATGACATAGCTTGGACCCTCTGATAATTACATCGATTCGTCATTTTGATGGTCCGGCATGATCTGATGCTTTTTGCTTTTTTAGGTTTGGCTCGGATACTCAATCATCTGCTCGATCTTTATTATAGCTTCGTACGAATTCTTCTAGGTTAAATTTTGCGAGTTCTCCAGATGACCAGAGCTCGGCTAAATGCCGCTTTAGAACACTACAATCTTTTGTTGAATGTCGGTTCATCTGATGGATTTCACAATATGACCCTTCACTTCGGACCCAGGTTTTGGAAGAAGAAAATCCTGGCCTTTCTCCCCTTGGATATGGTTGTCCGACATTATTATTATTTGGGTTTACCCTGAAACGCTTTACTCCACCGCTTTCTCTTGGCTCAAATCTTCTTACTGTTGGGTTCACTGTTGGTCTGGGGTTAGGATATTTCTTTGCGAAATTTGCTTTTTCTTCTTCCGCCTCTATCCAGCTATTAGCTTGGAAAAGAGCATCTTGAATAGTTTTTGGTCGATTTACTATTAACTCTTCCCTGAAATTTGTTTCATGCCAAAGTCCATTTTTGAGTGTTGACAGTGCTACAGTTTGGGAAATTCCTGGTATTTTTGCCAACAATTCTTTGAATTTGGCGATGTGCTTCCGGAGTGGCTCTTTTGGCCCTTGTGACAAGTTCCATAGGTCACTATCAGATTCCCTTCTCCATTAGACAGAATACTGCATGAGGAAAGTGGAAGACAGCTCGTTGAAGTTGTCGATTGTCCCCAGACCGAGTCGAGTAAACCAAAGTAATGCTTTCCCGGAAAGATTTTGCGAAAAAAATTTGCAATAACCAGCATCCTCTTCATGAGGCTCCAGATCAATTCGTCCTGGTGCAATTTGAAAAGCAGCCAAATGGCTCGTCGGATCTCCTTTTCCATTGTATGTTGGTAGATTAACCCTCCGAGCATCTTTGATCTTGAAGTCCGTGATTCGTAAGCTGAAAGGGGATCGCCTGGTTTCTTCAATGACGCTGTCAATATCCGGGGCCGAACTAGTAGCCTGGTAAAATTTTGACTTCATTTTGCGGCGATTAGAGTCAAGCCATTTATTAGTTTGGAACATCGTGTCCTCACCATTTATTTGCTGATTTTTTGTATTTTGTCCCTCCCCATCAGCCGGTTGTGGTGTTCCCTCGGCGGTCTGATTGGAAGAGGTGTTTGGAATAAAATTCGCTGGTGAGAGTTCCTGCGCCTAGCACCCGCAGTTGAAGCATCTACATTAGCAGTAAGAGTTACCTGATCAGTTTTTAGCTGTTGCATATCTTGTTTCACGGTGACAAGACTTGCGGTTGGACTTATCAAACTGTCGTTGATTTTTGTCAAAGCGTCAGCAACGTCGCCCATGGTTCGGTATGTGAAGATCTCTTAGCTTGATTATCGAAAGATTTCTTGCTTAGCTTCAAGAACCCCTCCTTCTAGCGCCAAAATGTGGATACAAGATCCACACCCAATGATCTTAGTCGTAAAAAAGTTAATCAAAGAATAATCTTTGATTTGTAATAGTCTTTTTTTTATAAATCGGGCCAAAAAAAATAATCCCCCTTTATAATGCCTCTCTCTCACTCTTTATACATATTTTTGACTATTAATGTTATCAATAAATTATATGATTTTAATTAGATACATCGGTTTTGATTGGGTCTTTAAATGTCGTAACGCTCAATATTTTGAAATAGCTCCCTTTTTTTACTTTATGCTTGTACTCCTTTGTACAAGCTATAGATTCTTTCTGATTTTCTATCAGCTGGCAAACTCTTTGAGTTCGTCACACCAAATTTCTATCAGTCCGCTGATCCCTCTTCTTGTCTTGAAATTCACTCCGCGTGGGTCGGACTCTCTACTGCTTATCGTGACGACTCAGCTGACACGTGTCTCGTATCTTTAATGATGATATATCCTCGATATGGGATCCGGTATCAACAACATATATATATATAACAAAGTAAGTCGGTAATTTTACTTGGCGTCAAAGTAATATATAGATAAACATTATCCAATGATGATGAATAATTACATGATTATCTATGTTATAATTAAACCTTTTTAAAAAAATCTTTTTTGAAAAAGACTTCAGTATGTTTTCTTATTTGATGGATAATCCCTAAATTTTAGGATCAGTCCAATGTATTTGAGCTTTGAAACTCCAAAATATGAATGCAGAGTTGCTTCCAAAACATACAATTGCTATAATGAAAAACCATGAAAATTTCATGTCAATAAAGAAATTAAAAATACACAAGTAAAAGGCATCTCAATTGTTGGAAAAGAAGTCTAGGTTCATTTGATTTCAGAGGTACCTAGATTCTTAATAGAAGGTATCGTAGGTGCAAAATAGACGTATGTTGTCCTTTACAACTAGTTTTGTTCAAGAGAAATTCCCTCAAATAGCACTAGTTGAAATTTTTGTTCCATAAATAGCACTCCATTTTCATTTTGGACAAAAATAACATTTTTATAAAAGACAAAATTTTAAATTTTTTGTTTGGGTTAAGTATTGTACAATTTAGGGTATAGTTTGTTTGGGATGGAATGTATGATTTAGGGTTTAGGGCTTAGAATTTAGGATTTTAAAACCCTAAACTCTAAATCCTAAACCCTAAAAATATGAGGGTATGAGATTTTGTGCTATAGAAGGAAAATATTTTTTAGTAAAAATGTTATTTTTGTCCAAAATAAAAATAAAGTGTTATTTATAGAACAAAAAGTTCATTTGGTGCTATTTTTGAAAATTGCACTTTGTTCAAGTTGTTTGACAGTAAGTTTGGAAAATTTATTTTCTTTTAGAGCTTTTTAAGTTTTAGCATTTTTTTTTCTCATTTGTGGTTTGTCTGGGTCATATCAAATGGGTGTTTTTTTATTTTTATCTAATGTCTATTAGTTGATTTTGGATACATGAGTACTAGTTGTGGGTTTGGAGGGTAATGGGCTGAATTACTTTTTAATCAAATGCCATGTGTGGCAATCTCAGAAATCTTCTTAAACTTTAATTTTTTATTAAGGTGGACATCTCTAGAGGCCCCAAAACCTTTTTTTATTTATAAAAGATCCCTTCTCCACCATCTTCAACTTCTTTCAATCCTTTCTTCGCCTCCCTTACACCAGAAACGGCAGTTCCTCATCATTAGACACCATTAATCCTTCTAATTCCATCATTCCCACCATTCCTTCAAAACAAAATAAACTAATGGCCAACCTCTCCAAACTCATAACTTCTATGCAATCTCCCTATAAAACCTTCACCCCACACCCAATTGAAAAAATCAACACATCTTTTACTCTGAAAAACCAAATGGCTCCAGAATTTCTCCACCCTCCTCCCCAGCCACCAACATTTAAGATTCTCAATGAAATTGATGGTGGTTACCGTCAAGAAGAGGTTTTAATCTGCTTGATCCACTACTGGGAAGCCCATAATTTTCAAGAAAGGCAACATGCTCATCGGTGTTGAATTACTACTCATAGACTCTAAAGCTCTAAGATATGTATCCAATTTCACCTACATATAATTGAAAAATTTATGCATTTATCCATATTCCAATTCTAAACAAGTTTGGTATTTGTTTTTGGGCAATTCTCAAAAATAGCACTAAATAAAGTTTTTGTTCCATAAATAGCACTCTATTTTTATTTTGGACAAAAATAACATTTTTACTAAAGATTATTCTCCTTATATATCACAAAATCTCCTAACCTCATATTTTTAGGGTTTAGGATTTAGGGTTTAGGGTTTAAAAACTTAATAACAAAACTACAAAATCTTCCCACACTTTTGTTGTGATTATAAAACTTAATAAGAGCTCGGTAAAAAGTGAAGAAAGAGCAATGTGTAAGCATTGCAAACACGATTATGTATACAACTCACACAAAAACGGTATGAACACATACAAACGTCATCTTGAACAATGCAAGATCAAGCCTAAAAATGGTGATATTGGTGCAATGATGGTCAATGCTGAAGGAAAACGGCAATCTAGGAAGATAGATCATTCTGTTTTTCGTGAAATGGTAGCTAAGACTATTATCCAGCATGATCTCCCTTTTGCTTAGGTTGAATATGAGAGAGTTAGAGCAGTTTGGAAGTATTTGAATATGGATGTGAAGTTTATCAGTCGGAACATAGCTGCAGCAGATGTTTACAAGTTTTATGAGAATGAGACGGAGAGGTTAAAGAGAGAATTAGCTAATCTTCCTGGAAGAATTTGCTTCACTTCTGATTTGTGGTCTGCAGTCACTTATGAAGGCTACATGTGTTTGACAGCACATTATATTGACAAGAATTTGAAATTGAACAATAAGATTCTCGCATTTTGTGCTATGCCGCCTCGACACACAGGTATGGATTTGGCAATGGAGATTCTTGAGAAATGGAAGGAATGGGGAATTGATAAAAAAAAGTATTTTCTATCACGTTAGAAAATGCCACTAACAATGATTCCATGCAAAATATTTTGAAATCTCAGCTTATGTTGAGAAGTGCTTTATTGTGTCGAGGAGATTTTTTTCATGTAAGATGTTCAGCACATATTCTTAATCTCATTGTTCAAGACGGGCTGAAAGTGATTGGGGTTTTGCTGCATAAGATCAGGGACAGCATCAAGTATGTTCAAGCCTCCGAATCTCGCGAGATATTATTTGCAAAATGTGTGGAATCTGTTGGCATAAAACTAAAAGCTGGTTTGATATTGGATGTGACAACCCGATGGAATTCAACATATAAAATGCTTGATAGGACTATAAAGTATCGAGCTGCTTTTGATAATCTCAAAATCATTGATGCCAGAAACTACAAGTTTCACCTACCCGAAGATGAATGGAAACGAGTGAAGGAGATATGTACTTTTTTGGAGCCTTTTGATGAGATCTTTCGTCTTATGTCAGGTTCTATCTATCCAACTTCAAATTTGTATTTCATGCAGTTTTGGACAATCCAAAATTGGTTGACAGAGAATCAGTTTAATAAAGATGATGTTATCAAAGATATGGTTATCCTTATGATAGAGAAGTTTGAAAAGTATTGGGAAGAAGTTAGTGATAATTTTGCAATGGCTACGGTGTTCGATCCAAGGTGGAAGCTAACACTTGCAGAATATTGTTTTAGAAAAATAGATAAGAAATCTTGTCCGGAGAAGATGGAGTATTTGCGTGGTAGACTACATACTTTTTTTGAAACTTATAAAAGCAAGTCCAATTCGGCATCATATTTTGCAGAGACACGTGAAACTTTTCAACAGGAAGATGATGATGAAGAACAAATAGGAAGTTTTGGAAATTACAATGTAAGTAATGAATTTTGATTATTTGTTTTCAGCTTTTGACATTCTCTAATCTCTATTCTTGATTTGACTTATATTCTTTTGATTTAGTTTTTTATTGTAGGATTTCTTTGCCTTTCACAAAGGAAACGATGTTGTGAGTGGAAAGTCTTCTTTGGAAATGTATCTAGATAAACCGCCATTAGACGTGACTGTTTTTAAGAGTTTGGATATTCTGGAATATTGGAAAGATAACTCTCAACGGTTTGGGGGATTGGCTTCCATGGCTTGTGACATTCTTAGCATTCCAATAACAACGGTAGCTTCAAAATCATCTTTAGCATTGGAGCTCAAGTTTTGAATAAATATAGAAGCCATCTTCTTTCAAAAAACGTCCAAGCATTAATATGCAGTCGCAATTGGTTAAAGGGTTTTGAAGCATATGAAAATGGTAAAAAATAATTTTTTCTTGACTTTTATTTTAACAAAATCATAAATCATATATATATATAATTTTCTTATTCTTGTGATATATGTAGAGGAAGATGAAGAATTTGATGGTATAAATGAGACACTACCTTCTTTCCAATCGATTGTTAATGATATATAAACCACTATAGATTCTGTTTCTCGATACATCATTAGTCATTCCTAGAATTATTTCTTCTTGATGAACACAACAGCTTGCCACAGACCCACAAGTCGACTTGCCAGCTCAGGATCGTGTGCATAGATTGTCTTCTCCATGTATATTTGATTTTTAGTAAGAATAACATCGAGAGTTTTCAAATTAATTATGTCTTGGTTGCTTACACAGTCTGCTATAGGAGAAAGTGATTGAGAGAGCTTACAAGATGTTGACGCTTGATTCTTTGGTAATTCAACAAGGTAGATTGACAGAGCAGAAAAGTAAGTTTCTTATACGAAGGTTGCTACATGCACTGGTTCGTTTCTGTCGGAAAAATCTTTTATCTTTACTATGCAGCTGTCAATAAGGATGAGTTGCTTAGGATTCATTTCAGATACAGGAAATCTGGGAAATAATTACCTGCAAAGCATTGTTCAGATTGTTTTTGGAGATAGCAGCAACTGTAAGAAACATTTGAAAACTAAAGTTCATTGAAACTTAAGAAACCAGTCTAATGCTTAAGTCTTTTATATTTAGAATTTCGGGTTCTGAGCCAACACTTCAGATGCAGCTTGAGTCATAGGCTTTGATCACAGGTGTTTATGATTCATTTGGTCTGTACGTACGAAACCAAATAGTGATGGGTACAGAAACATGCGTAATTAATGTTTACTATCATTTCTTCTTCGATTGTGCATCTGTTGATTTTTTCTGAACCTAAAATGAAAACCAAACCAAAAACTTCATACTAAGTTTGAAAAATGACAAGAACCTTTGTGGACATCTCTGTATTATTTACAATTGTTATGTATTAATTATTGCTCAGTTTGTAAGAAACATGAATAAATTTGCTCGCTTTTTATATTTTTTTTGTCACAGTTTTAAGTAAACTAAAAATATGAGTGTATTACTGTTGACAATCCACTCTAAACTTGACCAACTGAAAATGAAAATGAAAATGAGTGGAATACAAAACTTTACATAGACTTGACCAACTAAAGTAATCTCATACCTTCAAGTAATCTCATCTTAACCAATTGTAATCAGGGGCGGGCCTGGACAAGAGCCACCAGAGCAAATGCCAGGGCCCAAATATTTTAAGTGATTTTTAGGGCCCATTTTAAAAAAAAAAAATATATATATATATATATATATATATGTTATAACCTATAATGTTAAATGGCTATTTTAAAATCCACACTATATGTCCGGCCCAAATGGCAAATGTGTTTTGTTAATAATTAATAAAATTAACAAAGTAAGATGTAAACAAAAAAAATCTCCAACGTCTATATTCTTTTTTTTTGGTCGTCAACCAACATTTGTATCTAAAATATTCTTAATATCTAGAATCTCTAAACCAGGCCCTGCTCTAGTCGATTGTTTTTCTTTCACAAGCAAACAACAATTTATCTCTTCTTTTGATTTATTTTTCTATTCTTTTCTTTTCTCCAAATCAAACAATCTAATCGATTGTATCTATCTAGAAAGACTAGAATTCTCGATTCTTAGATTAATCTATTCCGTTGTCTCGGTGACTAGGTAAGCACTTAATCTCATATTTCTTTGTTTGAAGTGTGTACTCTTTGACTATAAGTAAAGTAATAGTTATTAGTTATGCTAAATAAAGCAAAAACTGGACATGATAAAAGAGTTGAAAAAGCAAATTTAGAAAAATTCATCAATTCTCAGAGAGGAGCTTTAGATAAATTTATAAAACCAAAGTCTCAAGCGTCTAAAAATTGTGATAATTTAGTTCCTGATTTAGATAATGATAGTTTTAATATAGTAGTTGGTGCTGCTGATATTGGGGAAACAATAGTTGATAACAATAAAAATACTAATGAGAAAAATGGTGTTGAATCTGTTGATGACAATAAACGTGGTGATGGTCAATGTAGAAGTGATATTGAACCTAGTGTTTTGTTAGATATTTATGATGTTCGGAACTGGAATTCTCTTGATTCAAAATCATTTGATAGATTAGCCATTAATGGTCCTAAGAGAGATATATCAATTGTGAAAGGTCGTAAACATAAACAAACTAAAAGGAGATTTTCTTCGTCTTGTTTTACAAGATATTTAACTAATAGAGAAACATGTGATAGAGATTGGCTAGTTTACTCATTAGAACTTGACAAAGTTTTCTGTTTTTGTTGTAAACTTTTTAAGAAAGGTCCTAGAAAATTTTTGCTACGAGATGATGGCTTTGATGATTGGGCTCATATTAATATTACGCTAGAGCAGCATGAAGGTAGTTTTGAACATTTATCTAATATGACAGCTTGGTATGAATTAAGGCAAAGGTTTAAAACAAATGAAAGAATCGAAAGAAAATCTCAAAAACAATGTAAAAACGAAAAGGAATTCTGGAAGAAGGTACTTATTAGAATTATTGCAATTGTGAAGTATCTTGCTAAACATAACTTGGCATTTCGTGGAAAGCATGATAAATTATATCAGGAAAGTAATGGAAAATTTTTAGGATTAATAGAAACATTTACAGAGTTTGATCCAATCATGATAGAACATGTTGAACGCATTAATAATGGTAATACTCATCATCATTATCTCAGCCATAATATTCAAAATGAGTTGATACTTTTGTTTGCTTCTAGGATTAAATCACAAATTATTTCTAAAATAAAAAGTGCAAAGTATTTTTCTGTAATATTGGATTGCACCCCAGATGCTAGTCGTCAAGAGCAAATGTCTTTAATCATAAGATGTGTGGATAATTATTCGGGTTCTTATAAAGTAGAAGAATTTTTTCTTGAGTTTTTAATAGTAGATGATACTACAGGTCATGGACTATTTGAGGTTTTGCAAGATGTGTTAAAATCTTTAGGTCTTGATGATAGATAATGTGAGAGGTCAAGGGTATGATAATGGGTCTAACATGAAAGGAAAACATCAAGGAGTACAAAAAAGACTTCTAGATTTGAATCCTAGAGCATTTTATACTCCTTGTGGTTGTCATAGTCTAAATTTAACTTTGTGTAATATAGCTAACTCTTCTTTGAAAGGAAGAGATTTTTTTGGCATAGTTCAACGTTTATACACTATATTTGCTCACTCAACAAAACGGTGGAATATTTTGAAAGAAAATGTGAAAGAGTTAACTCTTAAACAATTGTCCACCACACGTTGGGAAAGTCGTATTGAGAGTATTAAAGCTATACGATTTCAGATTGCTGACATAGTGAAGCTTTACTTCAAGTTGCAGACGAAGATAATTATCCTGGTATCCAAAGTGAAGCTAAATCCTTAGCCATAAATGAGCTTAGTAGTTTTGAATTTGTTTTATCTACAGTTATTTGGTATGATATATTGCATGTGGTGAATTTGGTTAGCAAACAATTTCAATCCAAGGATATGCTAATTGATGTTGCTATGGAAGGAATAAAAGGATTAGTTTCTTATTTTAGGAAGTATAGAGATGATGGTTTTAAAAATGCTTTGATTACTGCTAAAGAAATAGCTGCTGAAAATGATATTGATCTTGTCTTTTGTAAAAAACGTGTAGTTCGTAGAAAAAGACATTTTGATGAGATTGATGGCCATGAGATCTCCTTATCCGTTGAAGAAGAGTTTAGGACTCAGTATTTTTTGTTTATAGTAGATCAAGCTATTGTTTCATTAGATCAAAGATTTGAGCAATATCAGTTATATGAAAATGTTTTTGGTTTTTTGTTTAATTCAAGTAAGTTACAATCACTACATTATTCCCATTTGAAATCTTGTTGTCTTAATCTTGAAAGTGTTTTAAAGAAAGATAAAGTGTCAGATCTAAATGGATATGATCTTTTTATTGAGTTGAAACTATTACGTGAGTTTCTTCCTAAAGAAAAGATGGGAGCAATTGATCTATTGAATTTTTTAAAAAGCTTTAATTGTTTTCCAAATGCAGCTATTGCATATAGAATTCTACTAACTATTCCAATTACTGTTGCTTCTGCAGAAAGGAGTTTTTCAAAGCTTAAGTTATTGAAATCTTATTTGCGGACTACTATGACACAAGAGAGGCTAAATGGGTTAGCGTTGATGGCCATCGAGAGTGATATTTTGGAAGAAATAGATGTGGAAGGCTTGATCAATGATTTTGCTTCTAAACATGTTAGGAGAACAATGTTGTTTACTTGAATAATGAGGGCCAATTTTTAGTTGATAGCACAGGGCCCCAAAAATTAATGAGCCGCCCCTGATTGTAATAAGAGTGAACCACAAACTTGAAGTAATCTCATCTTAGACATAACTAATCCCATGAATCTGCAAATAATGAAACATTAATATTTTTCTCAACCGTTTTATTATTTACTAATATATTCATAACACATAATATCATCTATTCATAATTTATACTACACCATGTGCCCATGTCTTTAGAAGCTTCATGTCAACCTAATTCATATATGATCAAAAGTTCAAAACAAACCTCTCAGGTGTGTTTTCGTATGAGCTTTTGCAAAAAAAAATATTACATAAGTTAATCATAAGTACAAAACTTCTTATGGATTTATACTGTTTTATGGAAAAAGTGCCTAATGAATAACACGAAAATAAGTTAAGAATATATGTTTAACTCTTCCATTTTCTCCGTATAAAAACAATAGTTTAAAATTTGTAAGCTTTAAAATAATATTATGCCACAATGCAATTCATATCTAAATTCATTATACATATAATTGTACTGTCTTTTTAAATTATGGCTTCTGTTTTAGATATTGTCATATAAATAAAAAATTCCAAAATCACTTTTCTAAACATATACTAAATTTAACAGTTTTATGATTATATCTCATTAAAGTAGAAAAACACATAGAAAGAATTTGCGGCCGCACGTAATGCGGAAAATTCACATAGGCCCTGTTCGTTTCCTCATCTGCATCTAACATCTGGATTCAACATTTGGATTCAACATCTAGATGTTGCATCAGATGGTGTTCATTGTAGTATCTGAGTTTTGCATCTAAATGTTGCATCTGGATGCAACTTTATTCGTTTTCAAGTTTGTAATAGCATTCGGATGCAACTAATTAAAAATAACTAAAAAATACATGTTTTAATACTAATACATATTAAATGATTTAAATTAATTATGCATTTTAAGAATAACCAAATTATGTTTTTCATAAAAAAATTATATTTTCATCTAAAACTATAATTTTAACAATTATTTAAAAACATATTTTCCGAGTTTTTTTGGTAAAATTTTTGGCGAGGAACACGTTTTTAGCATATAAGCGTGATTTTGTGATTTTTGCTAAAAAAATATGTTTTAATGTTTTGGCGATAAAAAGTGTTTCCGCATTTTTGGCGGGAAAATGTTTTTGTCCGCATATTTGGTAATTTTATGTTTTTGGCGGAAAAAATTGTTTCTGTGTTTTTGGCGAAAAAATATGTTTTTTACTTCTTTTGTTTTGCGGAAAATCTTGATTTTGTATTTCTATATTTTTTTGGCGAAGAATATGTTTTCGCGTTTTGGCAGCAAAACGTGACTCCGTGTTTTTTACGGGAAAATAGATTTATGTGTTTTTGGTTGACAAACGCGTTTCACATTTTTAAAAGAAAACGTGTTTCCACATTTTAAAATAGTTTTGATTTTATTAGAATTGAAAGGTATTTTAGACATTTGGAATTTGAGATGCAGATGCAGCATCTGGAAGCTCATTTTTCTAGCATCCCAAATATTTAGATATTTTAGTCTTGTATCTTATTTCAGCATCCGGATGCAAAACTAATTAGATCAAACAAACAATATTTAACATTTGCATTCAGATATTACATCCGGATGAAGAAACGAACATGGCCATAGTATATATAGATAGCTAGATTGAGATGCATAGGTTTCGTTAAGAAAATTTTAGATGAGAAAATTAATTATATATCACCTATGTGACTCTGTCTGTGGATGCTTAATGGGAAGATGAAAAGAATTGAGTCTTTGATTATTAGTCTCATCATTATTATTTATTAATAAAATAGTGGTCCTTGTCACCCAACAAGTTTTTCATCATTCCGATGACAAAGACAAAATAGAGAACTGAAGAAAGAGACATTTGTGTTATTATCAGTAATTTAATATAAAATTCATAATATTAAAACACTATTATATTCGGTGTAAATTGGCTCCATTATTAGAGTTATTAT
Organism: Cardamine flexuosa; assembly: GCA_963555745.1. Lineage (NCBI taxonomy): Eukaryota > Viridiplantae > Streptophyta > Magnoliopsida > Brassicales > Brassicaceae > Cardamine > Cardamine flexuosa. The sequence continues at coordinate 16,189,946 of OY743214.1, read as the reverse complement.
TATTATTTTATTTTTCTTTTCCCCCATAAAACATTCAACGTTTACCACCAGGGAATTTACTTGCAAATCCAAACCAACAAAAAAGCCAAACTTTATAAGAAACCCAAAAGATCCCTACAATCTAACTGTAAATTATTTTCTTGTTTCTTATAAAATCATTTTTTTAAATCAAATCTATTTAGAGCAAAGAAAAAACTTATAGTTTAAAAGATTAGAAGGAAAAGAAAGGTAAGGGTTAATGAGGTGTGTCTGGCTAATCAAAAAGCTCAGTGATAATTTGATGTCGAAATATTAGCAAATATTGGTCTTTACTACAAATGAAGATAAAATAAAAAAGAAAAGTTAAAGTCTCTGTCTTTCAACTAGGCTATATACTATATACATCATCTTCTTCCTCTCTCTCTCTCCCAACCAAAAGGACAACAGTCAACACAAATTCATAGCCCCACCAGAAAGAAAGAAAAAAACTCAAAATATGCAGATAGAAATGGGTTTATTGGTGGGTTATAAGTAAAATTCAGTACACATTTGTTTGTTAGTTTATTCCCTTTCCTGCTGGTTTTATTTGTATAACTTTATAATTTATATAAAAAAATGGAGTCCCACAACAACCAGAGCAACACGGACCATCATCATCAGCAAACCACTGGCTCGGCCCCGCTGGTCCCATTCATGGGACCCATCTCCGGTTCCACTACCACAACCACCACCGTCTCCGCCCCAAAAACTACTGCGAAACGGCCGTCAAAGGACCGTCACATCAAAGTAGATGGACGTGGCCGGAGAATACGTATGCCGGCTATATGCGCCGCGCGTGTCTTCCAACTAACACGCGAGTTACAACACAAATCTGACGGTGAAACAATCGAGTGGCTACTTCAACAAGCTGAGCCGGCGATCATAGCCGCCACGGGAACCGGAACTATACCGGCGAATTTCTCAACTCTTAACGTTTCTCTTCGAAGCAGTGGCTCAACACTCTCAGCTTCACAGTCAAAGTTAGCTCCTGTTTCTTTCCATAGCCCGGGTTTGAGTCTTTACGATGGGACGACTCATAACAATTCAGATGATCCAACGAGGAAGTTCATAGGAAGGACAGCCCCAAACGCTGCCGTTTTTGGGTTTCAGCAACAACTTTATCATCCTCATCATATCATGAGTGACTCTTCTTCTTCTCTTCCTAAAACGTTTCGTGAAGAAGACCTCTTTAAAGATCCTAATTCTCTTGACACAGGAGGGCCAAGCTCGCCTAAACCCGGATCTGAAGTTCCTGATCAAGAACCGGGTTTGACCCGGTCAAGAACTCAAAACATGATACCACCGATGTGGGCAGTAGCTGCGCCAACTCTGGGATCGACGAACGGAGGAGGTAATGCGTTTTGGATGTTACCGGTTGGAGGAGGAGGAGGTCCGGTTAACGCTCAAGATCCGTCACAGCATATGTGGGCGTTTAATCCGGGTCATTATCCGGGTCGAATCGGGTCGGTACAGTTAGGGTCAATGTTAGTACAACAAGCGTCGGTGGGAGGTCAACAATTAGGTTTAGGTGTTGCGGAGGGTAACAACTTGGGGTTATTTTCCGGCGGTGGAGGTGGAGGAGATGGTGGTTATGGAGGCGGTGGCCGGGTTGGTCTTGGGATGAGTCTTGAGCAAAAACCTCAACGGCATCATCAGCAACATCAAGTGAGTGGGAACACTACTGGAGACCAAAACCCTACTATTGCTGGGTCTCCTTGAAATGACGTCATAATTTGTCTACTTCATTTTTAGTAAATTTTTATTGGTCTTTTGAAGTGTGTGAATTTTGTGATTTCATTGCAACTGTTGTTGGCGGTTTCGATGTTAATATGGGTTTTAGGGTTTGCTTTTCGGGATTGCCAAATTGTTTATCTAAGAAAATAGTTTTTTTTTTTTTGGCTTGCATATTTTATCTTGAATAAACCAAGGAAAAATGAGTTTTGTAACTCCTTTTCTTCGACAAAAAAGCATAGCACTAAAGATTACTCAAATAAATGATGTTAAAGAGAATAAAGATGAGTTTGAATCTGTCTGTGGGTAACATAATGAACGAAAATAATCAGAATAAATTAAATAAACTTTCGTTGGTCTTCTCTTTTTGTTGTCACACTCTTTTTTATATATTCAAAATTAAACTGCTAATATATTTGAGATATTCCGAATTGATTGCGGTTCGTGAAAAGCTAGGGAATATGAATAAAATATATGGTGTAAGAGATAAACTTTATTGGGTGCATGAGCACCACATGTTTGGATACAAATGGGTTTTCAAATTTATAGTATTAAATTTGCTTTGTAAAACACTCGTCTTTTGTCTATCATACTTTTGCAATATCTACTGAAAATTGTCCACTTGTGGAGCAACATGGACACGTCAGGGAGAACAGTCGGACAAATCATTCCAAAATGTTCACATTAAACGTTGATTTTCGTGAGATATGATGTTGTGTTTCCTTAGATTCGGTGAGCCCAAAGTCGTGATCTTTCGGATTTCATTAGTAGTTTTTTCTTTTCGAAAGAATGTAAAATTTATTCCATCAAAAAGTTTTGTTACATCAAGTGCATCTTTATTTGAATAGTTTTCTTAGAAAAAATTGAAAGAATAAATTAAATTTTTATCCACTTTATGCTAATCTTAAATCCGAGTTTGAAACCATATTTGAAGATCCTCTCCATGTTTCGTGGTGTTATTTTCTTTAAAAGTACTCAGTCTATTTCGAACCACTCTATCAACAAATGAGATGAGTTTGACAGTTGAATTTAAAATTTCACCATGACGACGACAGTTATGCTCTTAGATTGAATGTATTGAAGCTTGAAAAACATACCACAATATAACTCTTGCTGTAGATTTGAATACTGAGCCTGATATGAGCGAGAGCATATCATGATAAGAAGTTGAGTACCTGTGGTGTAGGAAGCTCGCAGTTAACCCTCCCCAGACCTGGGAGGAGAAAGTACAAGTGAAAAAGAGATGATCCCGAATCTCTATTGGATCCCGACAGAAAACACAAGCAGGTGATATTGCACTCCTCCAAGAAAGCATCATATCCCCTGTGATCAACCGATTGTGACTTGCTAGCCAAGCAAGGAAAGCATATTTAGGAGTTGCTTCAGCGAACCAAATCGCTCTATGACCTGCCCCTGTTCCCAAACATGTTTCCAAGTTTCTTTAGAAGAAAATTTAGGTCTGAATTTCCCATCTGACCATCTCCATAAGGCCAAGTCTTCCTCCATGCTGCCTCTATCACCTCTAAGTTTATCAATCTCTTCCACTATGCGATTTAAAACATCTACCCAATGTCGTCTTCTCCGATGATTTAACACTGCATATTCAACTGTGACAGTGGAAGGAATTCCCATATCGACAAAGCCACGGTCACCAAGGATCTCATAGAGCTGCCCAAGCAAATTCCAGTTATCAAACCAGAATGATGTGCTAGTACCACTCTTTACATACATTCTTAAAAAAACATTTGCTTGCTCTCTATATTTTAATAGCTTTCTCCACATCCAAGAACCCAACGTAGTGTTTGCTTTAATCGCCCAAAATGAGGATGTACGAATTAATTGCCGCTGGACCCAATTAACCCATAATGAATTCTTCGCTGAAACAATCTGCCAAATCAACTTAAAGCAGCTCACCTTGTTTGCCTCCACAATTGACTTTAGTCCCAATCCTTCTTCAGCCTTGGGTTTGCAAACTTTTTTCCAAACTATTTTTGAATTTTTAGGGTTTAAATCCGGTACAGACCAGAGAAAAGCAGCACAGATTTTATCGATTTCACTAACACAAGCTTTTGGCAATCTAAACGCACTGATCCAAAAGTTAGTGAGACTTGCTATAACTGAACTCAACTATTGCAGCCTTCCTGCATAAGACAGGAACCGATATTTCCAAGGCCTGATATGGGATCTAATCTTCTCCATCAATGGCATACAGTCCGCCAGAGACATTCTTTTAGTCAACAACGGCAGCCCTAAATAACGCACTGGTAAAGCTCCTATATTGAAAGGGATCTTCTCCAATATTGTTGTTCGAGTGGTTAAAGAGATCCCCGCCAGAAACAATGTAGATTTCTCCAAGCTTATTTGTAAACCGGAGACTGCAGCAAAATTATTAAAGACCAGCAAGATTCCCTCCATTGATCTAGACTTCCCATCTGAGAATACCTTAATATCATCTGCAAAACATAAGTGGGTAAGACTCATGTTTTTACACCTTGGATGAAAAACAAATTTTTTCTCTACTGCTGCCTTATCCAACATCGCTGATAGTACATTCATACAGATAACGAAGAGGTAAGGGGAGAGAGAACACCCCTGTCGTAATCCCCGCCGACTTTGGAAAAACCAGGCCAACTCCCCATTTACTTGAACTGAAAAAGAAGCAGTTGATATTCACAGATTGATCCAGCGGATAAATGTATCAGGAAATTTTAGAACTGAGAGAACTTTTATCAGAAACGACCATTGGACCAAATCAAAAGCTTTGGAGATGTCAATCTTCATTGCACAACGTGATGAGATTCCCTCTTTGTGATAGTCCTTTACGATCTCAGTTGCTAGAAGAAGATTTTCCATTAAAAGTCTATCTTTAATGAATGCAGACTGATTGGGTGCTATGAATGCTGGGAGCATGTGCTTGAGTTGATTCACGATTATCTTGGATATAGCTTTGTATAACACATTACAACAGGAGATAGGACGATAGTCCTTCATCTCAAGCACCTCTGTTTTCTTTGAGATGAGAGCTAGAATAGTTGTATCGAGTCCCTTTGGTAGAAACCCAAACATGAAGAAAGACTGAATAGCCAGAATCAGTTCATGTCATACAAGCAACCAAGCTGCCTTAAAGAACTCAACCGTATAACCGTCATGTCCTGGAGACTTATTTGTTGGCATGGAAAAAATAACTTTCTTGATCTCTTCCCCAGTTACTTCTGCAGTAAGTAACTCCTGATCTTGTACAGAACAACGAAACTGAAGCAAGTTCTCTAACCATTCTTCCGAGCATCCACCATAGTTTTCCAGCTCTAAAGAAAGCAGCCCTGAAAAAAATCTGACTGCCCCTGTTTTGATATCCTGTGAATCCGTTAAAACAGCTCCTGCAGGATCTCTAATCTCATGGATTGTATTTATGGCTTGCCTTTCTTTTACTGCGTTATAAAATTTTTTATTGTTCTTATCTCCCACTTTCAACCAATGTAGCTTAGATCTTTGACTTAAAAAACTCTCCTCCAAACTTGCCACTTTTTCCCATCTAGACAAAGTTCCATGACTTGAGCACACGGATTTGATAGAGTTGCCAGCTGACGAGCACACAAGTCTTCATAAGCCTCTGTTGTTCTTCGAGAAATGTCAGATAACCTATTTCTACTTAACCCCGTTAGAATTGGTTTAAGCAGCTTTAGCTTCTTCGAAAATCTAAAAAGGGTAGATGTGGACTGATATAGTTCTGGTGTGTTACTCCAGTAATCCTCTAGAGTCTGCATGAATTCTGGCTGTGAGATAATAGCATTAGTGAATTTAAAAGGCCCTTTCTTTTTACGAACATCTGATTCCAGAATAAGCTTCCCTCTAAGGTGACCTGAACAGCCACCAGAGTCCAAAGCACAATAAGATTGCGGATAGGCATTTAGCCAGTGCACATTTTTGAGTACCCTATCTAGCTTCTTACAAATAAGTCCATTTTCTCGCTTATTTCACCAAGTGAATTTTGGTCCAATAGTTCTCAGCTCAGACAAAGAACAATACGTAACTACCAGACCTGAAAATCGCGCATCCCCGAAGTTACCACTAGAGAAGACAAATGCTCCTCTAAGTCAAGTGTTTCATTAAAATCCCCAAAAATAATCCAAGGCTTATCTCTATAGGTTGCTACATTTTGCTGGTTCATCATATCCTGCCACAGCTCTTTTCTTTCCTCAGCATAATTAGATGCATAGATAAATGAGCACATAAACTCATCAGCAATATTTTCAAGTTGAATTAGACATGTTATCATCTGACCACTTTTGAAAATGACTTGGAGCTTCACTTGTTTACTCCAAACAACCCAGATTCGTCCACGGCCATTAAACTCATAATTTGTAACCAGCTTCCAGTCATTAAACACCGATTTGAAAATCCTACTTGCACCACTTTCCTTCACTCTTGTCTACAAGATACACCCAAACTGCATAGAATTAGCCTTAACCCAGTCGCGGATCACAATATGGTTTTTTTACTTGTTAAACCTCGAATATTCCAAAAAAAACCTGACATTAATGGTTATTCTTAGGATGCTTTTTGCTGATGTTGCTTTGGATAGCATCCTTAGCTTTTAAATTAGTTGTAGATAAAAACTTATGAGCTTGCTTTGATGATCTTGGATAGCATCATTAGTAGTTTTTACCGTTGTAGTTAAAAACTTTCAGATTTTATGATGCTCAATCATCAAAATGGTTAATTTAAAAGGTTTGAGAACATAAAATAGTAGAGGTTTTTAGCAGAAAAAAACTAAAATAATAAATGATATTGATAGCAGTAATCTAAAACCAGTAATCTAAAAATCAAAAATACGAAAAAATCAATATTAACCTGATTTCAGCACTACTTGATCCGGTCAATAAACAATGGGATCTTGAGGTTATTCATCGATTAAACCATCAATATGAACAAGTTATAATGTGATTACCAACTGCTTCAATGAGAAGAAAAAATAAACTTGTATGTTTACCAGTACAATCCGGTTTATTTACCACCAAACATGGTTATAGTAGCACCACATTTGAGTATGCTCTATTACAGAAAAGAACATTCAACCACTGCTGTCTTAGGGTCGATCCATGGTGGAAATCGCCCTGGTGGTTTGGTGGGTTATGCATCGCAGGTTGTTGAGGCTAAGGGATGGTCGGTCAGGCCACATCAAGCAGTTCATTTAGGCGGCAAACCTCTATCAATTTAATAAGGGCATCAAATTTCAAATATTTTTTGGTGTAGTGGTTACGTCTGTGTTTTAGGTGTCAGGAGTGCCAAATTCAAAACTATGAAGCTACAGATTTTTTACACACTTTTATGAATGGGCTATTTTTTTTTTGCTTTAAGCCCAATCTCACATTGGGCTGGCACTGTGGTCGGTCATGGGATCATAGAAGCTTCCGGTGGTCGATGGTTGGTGAAATTCCTCTGTAGACCAGATAGAAGGGAAGGTCATAACCAGTGGCTCCGGTTCTTCCTAATCGCTCGGAATTGCAGTCGACGGAGATGTGTGAGGACTTCTCCTTTGTTGGCGTTATTAGGGTTGGTTTTGTAAGTATCCGGCCCAACTGGCTTTTGTAACCAAGTCCAATTATGAAAACTGCAGCAATTCTGGTTTGGGTTGATGAATATAATTAATTAATTAAAAAATTTAGATAATTTAACACCAGCCCAGAAATCAAAAGTTTCATATAGAAGGCAGTCAACATTCTCCCTGTAGGGATCATGCCCTTGATGTGAATCGCCGGAGTCCATAGCACACGTCATGTTTCTTTGTGACTTCTGGAGGTAAGTCTAGGAGAGTTCCCTTATTTATGGAATAACAATGGCTTCTAGAGACTCCATTCTCGATTTTTTTAATAGAACAAAGTCATCAAAAGCTCTGCCTCCAAGCGGTTTGCGGCCCTTGCTCCTTGGTTTTGTTAGTATGTGTGGATAGCAAGGAACCCTTTGATCTTTAATAATAAAAATTACTCTGTAATGGAGACAGTTGATCGAAGGAGTTAAAATTAGCAACACTACGGATAAAAAGATTTAAATTATACTCCCTATGTTTCTAATAAAAGGATGTTTTAGGTTTTTTCACACATATTAAGACCAAAACTAAAATACCAAATATATTTTTATAATATTAGTAGATTAAGACCAGCCCGATAGGCAGGTTTATAAAATACAAATTTAATTTAATTTAGTTTAATTAAATATATGATGTTAATGGTATGTTTTAAATATTAGAAATATAATTATATACGGGAAAAATGTCATAAAAGACATGAACTTTCAAAAAGTGGACGTTTTAAAGTATGAACTTTCAAAATACGATTTAAATCATAAACTTATTGTTGACTTTAAAATTAAATAACAAACTTGGGTTGACTTGCCTTTTTTACGCACATCGTTAACTCTACTAACAGAAAACGATAACTAAGATAAATTGATGTTAATATCTTTGTTAAATCAAAACGTTGTTAATAAAACAACGTTTTTAACAAATGAAAAGAAAACAAAATCCATATAAAAAAATGGGCTGAATCAAGACTCAAACCCATGAGCTTCAACATGTTTTTTACAAAAACAATACCAATTATGCTACCACAATTTTTATTATTTACGTTAACACAAAGATATATAACTGGAATAATTGTTTCATCAAAATAATAAAAATCTTCTTCTTTAGTGATGAAGCGTTCTCTTCTTCCTCTCTCTTAAAACTCTCAGGTAAGCTTCTATTGAAACTAAAATCGAGTTTCTCCATCCATAAATCTGGAAGCCAACAATAGTTTATGTAACCCAAGTAAACATATAGAGCAATTTGATTTCTCTATTTATAAGATCCAGATCCAGATGGGAATTACAGATTTACTTAATTTTTTTTTCAAAATAGGATGTTAGATGTTAGAACTATCTTTCTTTTTTATGATATTCAGGTGAATCGGAGTTGAATTCGGTGAAACAGATGTTAAAAACTATTGGCGGCCATAAAATTAGGGTTTCAGAGTTTTATGGTCGTGTAAAGAAGATGAAAAATGACTATTTTACCTCTGCAAAATAATTGATAAAAACTGTACAAAAAAAATATGGTGGATCGAACCGTCGACTTGAAAGACTCTGGAGGGACGCATAAGCCAATTAAGCTATCAAGATTTTTAATAGCAACGCTCCAATAACTTATATAACTATTATATCGGTTTGAGGATTTTTTTTCTTCCAATCCATTAAAACGGTATCGTTTTATCAATACGAAGCACGACGTCGTTTTGATTTAACAGAGATGTTAACGTCAATTTAACTCTGTTATCGTATTCTGTTAGTAGAGTTAACGATGTGCCTCAAAAAGGCAAGTCAACACAAGTTTAATATTTAATTTTAAAGTCAACAAATAGTTTATGATTTAAATGGCATTTTAAAAGTTCATGCTTTAAACGTCCACTTTATGAAAATTCATGTTTTTTTGACATTTTTCCCAATTATATACCCAAAGTATTAATGATAGTTTGATTTAATATAACACAATTACGCAACAATTATAAATAAAAAAAATCAAAATATCTGAAAGTTCTTAGTTAAACATATAAAATTTTGACCAAATCTAACCAAATTTTTTATATGTATTTGTTCTGATATTTCTTGTTTCCGAACCTGATTCGAATCCAGATAGAATCAAACTCAACAAACCAAAAATTGTAGTATCCGAATGGATCACATGCCTCTAAACCCGAAAAGCCAAAATATATGAAACAAACCTGAACGTCTAGTGTAAAATTTGGAAAACAAATTTTATAACCGGTGACTATGCTCTCACACTTATATAAGCGAGATATTCTTCGAGCAAGATCTTAGTTTTCCGTTGAAGTTCTCTGGTTCAGATCTTTTCTTTCTTGCACTTTCATGATTTCTAATCTCTTGGTGTTTTAAATAACCATTCCCTATCTCAGTATTTTTGTCACCATCTCTCAAATTTATTCATATCTTGGGATCACATGCATTTTTTTTTCAAGTCGTCGGATTCTCATCCACCATCATCTTCAGACGTCAGCAAAAGTTGAACACCTTGCCTTTCCTCTGGATCCAAACTAGTAGATGTGAAACAGGAAGTAACTTTAAAATTAAATTCTATGATTTTACTTTATGGTTTTAATGACACGTGTCATGATCAGGCGAGTTAATAACTTTGAATTATTCTCTTTTATATAATAAGATGATCAACCGACACCTGTCATCATCCTATTATTTATATTTGCTTTCCTTTTTTATGGCCTGTTATTTCTAATTTTAATAGGATATCTATTGATTATTGAATTTCTTTTTATGAATAATTGAAAGAACTTTTACTTTGTTTTTATAAAATTATATTGATTATTTTTTTTAGGATTGTATTCCTTTTTTATTTTTCTTTCCTGATAATTAATGGTTCTATTTAATTAAACACATGTCAAAATTTAATCGTTTTAATTGACACGTGTCACGATCAGGCGAATTAGTAAATTTGAATCATTCATCTTTATATAATAAAATTTCCAAACAATATTTCTCTCTCCTTATTTAATTAATAATTAGTAAGGCTAAAATTGACAAATAACTTAAAAAGTTACATTGAAAACACCAAGCTTCCATCTTTGTGAAACAAACTAAAAACCTAAAACATCTATCTTTAAGGAACGGAGGGAGTAATTCATAAACGGTTAAGGAAAGAAATGAGTGGAAGCGAGATAAAAATCTCTTTCCTTAACTCTTTGAATCTCCTATAGTATCACGAGTTTCTAATGATCCAAGAGTCCCAAAATACAATCCAATTTCAATTGATTTCACATACACTCGACAATCAATTCTGATCGAACTAACTCTACGTTACTCTTGAATAACTTACTTTCGAAACAAAGAGATTGTTGGAGTTTATATTTTTGATGTATGTATGTCGTTGTCGATATCCTCTAAGGGAGATGACTCTTCAATATAAAGAGGTTTTTGATTACGTTGAATTGGAATTAGTTCATCAACAAACTGAACTCAGTCCAACGCCAATCTAGGAGAAGTGGGCAACGATCTCTCCATGAAATCAAATTTCAAAGGAACGTGAAAACCAAGAGACCAAGTCTCAAAGAATCATGATTTGAGTCATCGTTCAACCCACCCGACAACAACCAGAGCTCCAACATGAAGTTAACGAACCCACCAAAGCCCATTTCTTATTCACACATATCAATTTAACTAAGCCCAATTAGCTTAGATAAATAATCGGTCAACAATCCCCCACATGAATAAAAATGACAAACTAAACATATGAAGACTCGATAAATTTTAACAAATTGAACTAGACTTGACTAGACTAGACACGACTTGACTAGACTAGACACAATTTGACTAGACTTAGATAGACGTTCGAGAGTATACAGAAATGTTACTGTGCATGAAAGGTAGCATTTTTCAGCTTTGAACCAATCATTTTTAATAACTGTCGGGTTTACTCGGACATGAGGTGAACATGATGTCTTGAACCACCCAGACTTTGATGTAAACCAAGACAACACTTATTACGCAGTGACATTTTCTCGTAGAGTTTTAAGTTCTCTATTGTGTTCATTTTGGCCTTGAACATTCCTCATTATTCATGAGTGAACTTAGTGAATGTAGCCTTACTTTCATTCTCCTAGAAACAACATCATTTCACACTCACTAGGTGATCAACCATTAGCTTTGTTTTTAGAAACATAACGTAATACTTCACTAATATCCCAAAACTATGGTATCATTAAAAGCCAATGCTTAGCCTCAACACATACATGTAGCACTATTTATTTTTAGTCTTAGGAACTGGGTATAGACACAGTCGTCTAGTGCTCAACTCTTAATCAACTTGATTTTGTTTTCCTTTTGAACCTAGATTTTGGCCAATCACATAGGTTGTCTATCAAACATCATCTTTGTTTATAGGATTTAAACCCATTCCTCTTGATAATTTCACAACTTGATCTCGTCCGAAGCTTTTAGTAAAATGCAATATACCGTATTTTCTTCGATGGTGATTTTTTCCGGAGGTGGAACCGCAACTTTTGCCAGGCACCTCACACTTTCAGATATTTGTACGAAGGTACATTACCTTTCTAAAGTTCTTATGGAGTTTTTTCGATCACTTTAGACGATATTTTGTTCAGGATATAATTTGTGGTAAGAAAAGCTTCCCCCCCCCCCCCCAACATCTTCTAGACTACCTGAGATTCTTGTAACATTGCATTAATAATTTCCTTACAAGTTTGGTTTTTTCGTTCCTCAACTCCGTCGAATTTTGGTGAATAGAGGAGAGCAATGGTTTGATGAATCATGCCATGTTTTCTACAGTGCATTAAATACGTCATCATATGTTCCTCCTCTATCACAAAATGACTTTGATTTTTTTTTAAAAATCAAATAATAATATTGACAATAATATTGCATGCTTCATCAAAATAATTTGCAAGAAAGTGAAACACACGTTTCAGGTTTTGCAAATAATTACTAAAAAATCAATTGCTGGTTCAATTGCCATTGATAAGATGAATTTGATCCAGCAGCACTTTGTAATTATATGTGCAAATTAATTTGTGAAACAAAAAACCACAAGGCACAAGCCTTGGCCACAATTTCAATTTGAAAAATTCACTTGTGTTTAATAATTCACACATGCCAAATATTTATGAATATTCAAAATGTCAAAGACTTACCATCAAATAATAATAAAAGCTGAATTTTTCTTATGAAGAACACATATCTTCTTCTGTGAGATTTGCTTCATTTTTCCTGTCATTCTTTTTGGAGCCTTCTTACTGCAGCACTCAAAATATTTGTGGCCCGTCATGCCACATTTATGATATGTTTCGGTGAACTTCTGTGAGTTCTCACCGGACTTCTTCTTGAACTCCTGTGAGTTCTGTGGAGGGACTTTCCCTTTCCCTTTGTTCTGACCCTTTATTTGGTTATTAGTTTGGTACACCACCATATTCACGTTGGGTTCACGAATTTGTACACCAAATCCCATTTGTCTCCGATTTGTTGACTCAGTGCTGAGCCTCACGATCAAGTCTTCAAGACTCATCCACTTTCTCTTCAATTTGAGATAGTTCTTGGAGTCAGTCCAACCAAGAGGAAGTTCCTCAATGACCATGCCACTTGAAAAGTCTCGCATATCCTCATTCCTTCAGCATGTATCTCATGGAAGAGATTGGTTAGTTCCTCAAATTGCTCTATCAATGGCCGTGAGTCCACCATTTTGTTGTCTATGAATTTTGCCAGAACATATTTATGTGAACCAGCGTCTTCGGTGTGATACTTTTTATCAAGAGATTCCCATAATCCTTTGGAAGTCTCAACGTTGCAATACACATTGTACAGCTGATCGGAGAGATGGCTCTAGATATATATTTTTCAAAGGAAGTCGCCATGAAGCCACGCATGGAAGGTCACAACCGCATGAGGATCAATGTTATTTGCTGGGACAATAGGTTTCTCTTCACGCGTGTACTGACTCAGTTTCAACGTTGTCAAATAGAAGAACATATTTTTCTGCCACATCTTCAATGAGTTTGCACCGAACTTCTCGGGACGAAGGCCTGCTGAATTTACAGCCGGAAGTTGCAGCGCTTGAAACTGTTATGGGACTGCGGTGGAAGAGTGCCAAACTGAATTTCAGTCTGTCCCATTTACGGTTGTCTGTGTTACCTTAGAAATGTCTTTGTTTTTGCCAGCCATGATCTGAAACAAACACAACATTTGATCAGAACCAATAAACTGAATTAATTTTCTTGAACTTCCAGAAAATTAAACATCAATAGACAATGAGTCCAAGCAGCAAACAATTCAAAACAATTCAGGTTACATAATTAATTTTCTCAAAAAAAAAAGAATCACTAAACACTTAACGATACAATGAGTGTTAAACTTTTGATTTGCAGAAAAGTTAAACCAAAAACAATGTCTTTGCTGAGTGTTAGAATTTTTTCAGCACACAACAGCAATCAGTGAGTGTTGTATGTTTGCTAGCCAACACACGCATAGTTTAACCAAACAAAATAATATTTGTTTCAGTTTTCTAGACACAACAACAATCATGCAAATTAAAATGCTGGTTCACATAATTAGTTTTCTGAAATCCACTATCAATTGATTTCACATACACTCTGGAATCAATTCTAATCAAACTAACTATACGTTGCTCACAAATAACTTACTTTAGAAACAGAGAGATGTCTGGCGTTTATCTTTTTGATGTATTTATGTTGTTGTCGATATCCTCTAAGAGAGATGACTCTTCTATATAAAGAGGTTTTTAATGACATTTAATTGGAATTAGTTCATCAACAAACTGAACTCAGTCGAATGCCAATCTAGGAGAAGTGGGCAACGATCCCTCCATGAAATCAAATTTCAAAGGAACGTGAAAACAAAGAGACCGAGCTCCATCCTGAAGTTAACAAACCCACCAAGACCCATTTCTTATTCACACATATCAATTTAACTAAGTCCAATTAGCTTAGCAAAATAATCGGTCCAACAACAGTTACAAAATCTACTCAAGAAGCAGCAGAGTGGCAACATGCCCAACTCCTCCGCCTGAAAGTTTGAAAACTAGAGGCATGTCCAATGATCCCTCAAGCCATTACGTCAGGTTACTAAAATTTTGTTGATGCGGCATGGAAAGAACAAACCACCATTGGAGGATTTGGCTGGATTTATCTCAGACATCATTCTCTGAAGATGGGGAGTAAGTAACCTCAGTATGTTGTGCTCTACCCTCTGAAATTCAGGCACAAGCTTGAAACATTAAGCTGGCCCTGACCTATTTTTTTTTATTTAGAAAGAACCGATTGAGGTCGCTGTCCTTTCGGATGCTCAGTCGTTCGTGCATGTATTGGATTCCCAGGAACTAGCTCCAAGCTCCATGGAATTCTAGTTGATATACGCTACCTTCTATCCTTGTTTTAGGACATTCTCAAAAACTAAATTTTCATGTTTTAAAAAATAATTAGGTAAGAATATGTGCCATGCACATAAAATTGTTTTGCTATTTAATTTATTTTTAATAAAATTCAATATTTGATAAATTTCTTATGAATATTTAATATGTTTCAAGATAATAAAGTTGTTACATATGGTTAACTTAATTTGTTGTATAATTAACATTTACATTATTATCTTATGTGTTTTATTATTGTATATTTATACATATTTTATGGATATTTATTATTAGACAATTCTCATAAATGGCACCACATGTTGTTTTTGGGACAAAAATAACATTCACGCTCATAATTGGACAAATCTATCATTCATTAATTATCAAAAGACATTTTTACCCTGTTTCTAAAAAAAAACACAAAACTTCCAAAAATAGCAGTCTCCAAACTTCACGATTTTGAAGATCCACCGCCGAAAGCTTCAACTTCTCCGACGACAAATCAAAGATAAACCGCCAGAAATATCTATTATGACCGCTCCTCAGGAACATGTCGCTGTCTCCAGATCATCATCTTCTCTAATTCCTAAAAAAATAATTATGGGTATTGTCTCTCTCGATCTGACCTTGGTGATGCATATGCTGCGGAATATTTTGCAGACAAGATGCATGGTTTTGGAGTGTATCAATTTGAAAACTGGCATAAGTATGAAAGAGCTTGGCATGAAGGAAGAAGGCAAGGGCCCAGTTGAAACTAGCATTTTGTCAGTCAAGGTGTATAGCACAAGTTGACAGTAAAAACTATCAGCCTAAACACAGAGAGACAAAAACACAGGTTTATCAATTGAAGTATAGTGGTAAGGGGTGTGTAACTTGTCGAACCAATCAAGAGTGGTCTACAACAACTAGTACATAATCAAAACAAACTATTCAAATAATTTTATCAAAAGGGGTTGGTTCACTAACAAGCTAAATGAACTACTATTATACTAGATATGCCAAAGTCTATCACACTTTAACATATCGTGGAACTAAGCAAGCAAAATCACACAAATTTTGACGACTCGACAACACTGATCGAGTGGTGAGGTTGAGTGCTACAGTAAATTTTGAGAAAACACTAAATTAACGATTGCTAAGAACGATTAAAACTATGGGAAAGCAATAGGGAACTCAGGGGTGGAATCATGGGTTTGAAAACATTCTATACTACTATAACTATCAATACGCAATTTTATCACAGGACAACCCTAGACAATAGACTTCATAGTCAGCTCAATCCATGGGTCGAGGTAGAGAGCCTCAAGATCCAACCCGGTCAGCATAGTGTGAGTTGATCAGATCAGGCATGAAGATTCAGTCTATTCAAGTCGAGAAGAGTTCATAACAAGTGAATAGGTGGAGTCGTGACATAAATCAATGTCTGATGCATCCACCCTCACGCTATTGTACTCTAAACCCTGGAAAAAGTGTATCTAATGGCTCAAGGCATGGGACATACTCATGAGACCATCTAAAATCATGTTCTCCTTGATCAGGGAAGAACAAGCATAAAGTCACTCACCCAAGAGGGAATCGCAACTGAGTGATGATCAACCTATCTAACCCACAATAATTATAATGAATCTAGCCTATTCCACCCCCAAACACCCCAAGTAAAACTACTCACTCATCAAAATCATAACTTGAGCCCAAAATCCAGAAATCTCTAAAAGAGACATATGTGATAGCTTATGATCAGATGAGAAAGAGTGAAGAAAAATAAAGTGCAAGTACTGATTTTATTGAAAGTTATCCAATTTACAAAGTTACAAAAATGAAGAACAAGATGAAGAACAAGAGAGTGAAAACTAAGAGATAAACCTAGATTATACTAAAAATGGCAATTCTACTTGGTACTGATGTTAACCTAATCAGCCCCCTTATATACTAAGTGACAAAACAACTTTTAACAAAGATCCAAGTTTTTAGGAAAAATAGTTGGAGAGCGCCCACTCGACCCATCAGTCGAGTGGGGTGGTGGAGTGGGCAGTGATTGGGCAGTGAGTGGTCACTCGAGTAGGTAGGTTGAGTGGACAGTCTGGTGGCTGGTGATGAGTGCTGACTCGAGTGGGCCATGGGTGGTGAGGTCGAGTGAGCCTGTGGTGAGTGCTCACTCGAGTGCCAGGCCGAGTAGGCAGGTCGAGTGAGCCGTCTATCTTCTCTGCAATTTTCACTCGAGTCCCTAGGGCTTCACTGCACATCCTCACTCAGTCTAGCAGCTTGATCCAAGCTTCACTCCATGAGCCCAAAATGCAAGTATGCTCCATACGCTCCATAAACACCTGATAAGACTCCAAATACGCAAAATGCATACAATGCCTATACAAAAACACTAAACATCCTATATGTAGGATAAATGCATAAAATAGTATGAAAAATGGGTAAAATCTATACAAAGACATGATAAAAAGGGTGGTAAAAACATGTTAAATGTGGTGTTATCAACTCCCCCAAACTTACCCTTTGATTGCCCTCAAGCAAATAGAAAGGATAAGATGAAAGGAGTAGTGTGAAAAGCGAGGACTCAGAACCTAAGCAAACTAACCAAACCTCTAATGTCAATGTCACAGTTAATGGTTCTAAAATGCAGTTCACAAAAGTTCTACTTAAAAGCTTTAGCCATACTCATCACAACAAGTTTAACACTAAGACTCAACCATAAGCAAACATTCAAAGCAAACTATCCCTTTAACATTGATTAAGCACGAGCTGGTGAATCATGATATGCAATAACTGTAACTCATTTGGATGAGGGACAAGTTTTAAGAGATAAAATTGATCTCTTCTTCCTCTGGTTTAAGCGCATGTAACATGATCTCTCAATGAAGTGGATTGAATTTAAAGAGAATGCTAAAGGTAAAGCCAACTGGTGCATACAGGAGCAGACTATCATCTACCCATGAAGAACCAAATGACTTCCCTAACTCTAAACCCCAAAAACTGATCCTAGTTCTACCCTTGTGCTTAAAAGCTTTTATTTTCCTTTTCTTGACTCTAGGATCAATTTTCTGTTTTCTTCTAAGGAGGATGCTTTATATTTTTTTACTTCTAGCGGATTTGGGATTTTTCTTAACTTTTAGGCTTGACTCGACCACATGATCGAGTGACTAGTCGAGTGGCTACCCATACGTTTTGTTTCTTTTCTTTTTACTTAGCCAACTCTTATCTTTTTCTTCCAAATCCTTTACTAGACTTATACTGTTTTTTACTTATCCTCTCTAAAGGTTTATACAGTTTTTAGCATACTCTTTTCTGTTTTTCTTTTCTCAGACTCAAACCCTAACTTATCCAAACTCTTAGCCTAAATCTGGTTCAAAAATTGTGAACCAGAGACTACATGAGAGGCTACTCTTGTCGGCAAAACCTAACAATTTCTCTCTAATTCAATCCAGAAATAGGCCTCACTTCTCTCACAATTAATGTATTGGTCTGAAATGAAGTTTTGAGTTTGGTTTTTGTGGAACTGTCTCAATGGTGGAGACAACTACTTGGATTAGCAAGAGTGGTAAAAGGTGAAAGAAAATCCAAGTATTTTGAGGTATCTATGAGTTAAAGTTTTAGAGCATATCATGATATTTAAATTTTCAAATTAGGTTCTAATTCATAGGGATAGTTTGACAAAGCACATCAAGCTTCAACCAAATGAGAGTGCTAAATCTAAATTCCAAGCAAGGTGCAGCCTTATGTTTCAAACTTAGGTGAATGCATTAGACAACTTATAACTGTGGCATTGAAATTATATGTTTGGTTCTTAAGCTTTTTACGGTTTAACTCATCATTATCCCCTATGCATATGTACAATCCTAAGCGATATACTAAAACTCAATCCTAAAATGTAAATGCAACTACATGACACTCTGCTTTTTGTAAAATATTTTTCAAATTTTTAAGTTTGTTCAAGGCACAAATATGATGCAAATTTGAATAAGAAAACAAAAGATATGTCAAATTTGTCTATCAAACCCTCCCCCAAACTTAAATTACACAGTCTCTTGTGTAAAATAAATTTAAGAGATGATTTGAGAGACTAAAATAAAAAAGAACAAAAAATACAATGGTAAATACAGTGATAAGGAAGTGGGGTGGTACCTCATTCTTGTGGAGTGAAGAAGGCATCAGTGTTAGCCTCCATGCTCTCCTGGGTGTAAGCTGGTACTGTGGTGGTGACATGATCAGCTCCGAGGTGTGGCTCGACTGGTCCACTCGACCCAGCGGTCGAGTGGGTAGGCGCAAATGGTACACTCGACCCAGCTTGGTCAAGTGGTATGCTCTGATAGTACCCCGGGTAAGATGGAAACTGTGCACCCTGATCCTAATACGGGTAAGGCGTGACTGGTGCACGAGGATCAAATCCTGTATAGGACTCGAGTGGCTCACTCAACCCAGCTGGTCGAGTGGCTCCGTCTGTTTGTCCAGCTTGAGCCGTCTGATTCTGTGGAGTCTGGTAATGAATGCTCCAAGTCCTCTATGGGGTGATCTGGGCACCTCTTTCTCTCCTTCTGTTGAGCTGAGGTCCTTGATGAGCCAGCACTTAACTTCTTCTCAGCAGCTACCAACCGCTTGGTGAGCTCCTTCACTGTGGCTTTCATTCCACTCTTGAACTTACTGAACTGCTTATCCTGCCACTTGCACCACTTCTGAAGCGTGGAGATCTTATGGTTAGCCTGCTTGAGGCTTTTGCACCCAGTCTCTTCAAAGTAGAATCTCTCTGGAGCTTGCACACTATCCATGAAGTTTTGAAATGGCTCATCGTCCTGGAGCCTAGCTCCCTCATCAGAGAAGTAAAGATCTCTGGCTGGTGGTACAAAGGATACACTACGGTCACCTTCCTCTGCATAGATCTTGGCCAAACCTCCATAAGATAGTAAAATCTTGGCCTTGCTGCTCCTGGGGGGAGAGAAGTTATAGATGTACTTCTCTCCAACCTTTGCACCAATAGTCTGAGTGTCTCTCATGTGATCCATGTCCATCCAGTGTATGGTGTAGGCACGTATATGAGCTCAACTCTAGCAGCTTCCAAAAATGGAGTAACGATGCCTCCCACAGTGAACTCTGCTTTGTTCAACATCTTGTCATTCTTGATGGCATTCACTCTATAGCTCATGAGATGCCTTACTAAGACAATGGAGTTTCCTGTAAAAGCTTTATCACTTTGCATCTCAATCCCAGTAGCTATGTTCTCCTCAGATGAGTAGATGAGGTAATCACAAAGAGCTTTGTCAAGCATCTTCAGCTTGCTTTCATTCACTGGGCCTGTGGACTTCTTTGCAAACATTGTGTTTACGAGGGTCCTATGGAGATATCTCACCACTGGGTGCCTGATCTCACTGCTCTTAGCTCTAGCAGACTGATAGTGTTCCCTTTCTCCAAGCTCTAACCACAACTCATTGAGCTATTTCTTCTCAAAATCTTGAGCTTGCCTTGTTCCTCTGCGGAAGTCAAAAACTATATCAACCACACTGAGTGGTAGCTGATACTCTATCCCTCTAACTCTGAAGCTTACATGCCCCATCTCTGCTGTATCAGCCATGCCTCTCGTCTCATAGAGGTGGAGATCCGCTGTTGCCAATAAGTGGTAGGTCTTAGTCTTGAAACCATCACATGGGTTGTGGGCAAGTCCCACGATGTCAGCAGACTCATAGAGCTTTTTCACCTCTCTGCAAATTCCCAAAGCTTGCATAGTGGGGCGATGTGGGTACCTAGTCCCAAGGAATGTCACCCTCTCAAGGATGGAAATGAGCTTAGCTTCCTTAGAGATCTCAGCTTAGTTCTCTTCTGGATTATCAGAACCAGTCTCCTCCTCACTATCCCTTCTCACTGATTCTTCTTCTTGAACCCTCTTGCCCTTAGCCTTGTCTAGCCGTGACCCAAATGGTCGAGTGGCTCCGGCTCGTGTGGCTCTTGCTGCGGTTTGGCTTCTCATTATCCTTGACCTTGTGTTGTCAGATTGCCTGAAACAAATTCAAAGAAAATGAAAATTTAGCAAAAATTTGGACCACTCGAGTGGGCAAAAATTTCCAAATTAATTTTTGCCTGACTTGACCCACTTGTGTGCTTGATCGAGTAACTAAATTAACACTCATAATCATCATATTCCAAGCTTAACAATGATTTAAACAACTTAGGCTCATACACTTTCTAAATTCATCAAATTCCAATTTGTTCTACAACTTGTTCAATCCAAACAATGGGGATCAATATGGGTTATCCAATCATCAAACAAGCAATAGCTCAAGTGAAATTTGTTCTAAAGTTTCATAAAAAATTCCAAATATTTTCAAGTGCATCAATAAGAACAAAATTTCAATTTCAAGCAATTTTAACCATAGAAATCAATGCATAGCTTATCCGATTCCTTGTACTTACAAGTGAGTTTCAGAATCCTGAGAATAGTGTGACATGATGCAGATTTGATGAAAATTTTGATGATTTTTTGAAATTTTTTTAGAGAGTTGAGAGGTTTCCACGATTTAGAGAGATGAAATTTCGGGTGAGAAATGAAGAAGGAGAAGTCGAGTGGTTTAATAGATAGTGAGATCAAATCGTGTGACTAAGATTAAAAGTTGAGATTTCAGACAAAACCTGGGCCACTCAACATGGGGGTCGAGTGGTGTGGTCGAGTGAGAAATTAAATTTTGGGCTGACCCTTTTGAAACTCCACTTGACTCATACTCAACTCCTATACTTTCCTGAAACTCACAGCACTAAGAAAATACATAAAAAATAACAAAATTCATAAAAACTTAAGATAAATTCAAAGCAAGTATATACAATGATAAATATGAGAATTCCTCCCAAGTGAGCTTGTTTAGAGTCACATAGCTTGACTCTCACTCTGTTTAGGCATGTGGAAGGGTCTGGAGAGGCTGTGCTGACCCCTATGGACTTGGCTTCTCCTCAATGAAGGTTGATGCCATGATAACATGATAGAACCTATCACTCATTCCTGGTGGCTTGGGCCTTCTCCTTAGTCCTTCAGAAGGTTTGGGAACCTCCTTAAGCTTGATAACTTCTGGGGGCTTTTGAGCCCCCTTAAGCTTCAGAACATCTTTCTCAAGCTTTGCCACCTTCTCTGCCAACTCAACAACAACACCTTGTAAAGCCAAGATTGTGCTCTGGTCTGATCCTGGTGTTGTGAGTGGGTATGTTGAGTTGCTCTTCCCTGAACAAAAATATTCCTGGTCCGAGTACCAAATCGAATCAGGTGGTTTCGTAGGGGTCGGCTGTGCTTTCTGGTGAGGACTCGAGTGGCCACTCGAATGACCAGTCAAGTGGGCTGGTTGAGTGTGCCCTGTGCTGTCTTCATCAGAGTCACATTCTGCATCAAACGCATAAAACTTGTACACAGCTCCATCAGAGTGACTACCCATGGTGGCTGTGAAACCTGGAGGTCTGGATGGTGTCTGAGAGTACTGTTCAAACTTTCCAAAGTTTGTCTCTTAATAATGCTCAGCTTCTTCCATGAAGAAGAGCTGTCTCTCAAAAGTTAGATTCTTCAAACCGGAAGAGGTGTCAAAACGCATCACCAAGTCATTGCCGGTTCGAAGAACAATTTCACCACTTTTGGTGTCAATAACAGCTCCAGAGGATGCCAAGAATGGTCTGCCTACTATAAGGGGGTCCATTGACTCTTCTTCCATCTTCATCACTATGAAGTCTGTGGGGATCTCTATGGGGCCTATCCTTACTGGAACATTTTCCAACAAACCATGTGGATGCCTGATACTTCTATCAGCTAAGACTAGAGACATCATGCTGGGTAAAAACTGATATCCAGGCTTCTCTGCCACAGTAAATGGCATTATACTCACTGAAACACCCAGATCACACAGACAGTTCTTGAACACCTGATTTCTGATGGAGCAGGGTATTTTGAAAGATCCAGGATCTTCCAAATTTTATTGTACTAAGACCTCCTGCTTAGTGATCACCTTACACTCATAACTCTTAACAACTGCAATCCTCTACTCTTGAATTTTCTTCAAGGCTCTTTTTCTTAAACCACTCTCAAATGATCTAATGACTTCACAGCTTCTTCCCAAGTCATAGTTGCTTTCAGCTCTAATAGCACTTCCTCAAGCATAATGGCATTCTCCTTCTCAATCTCAGATTTGAACCTTCATGGGAAAGGACTTGTCATCATCGCATGCTGGTCCATTATCCGCTTCTCCTTTGCAGTTTCTGGTGCTACTCGACCACTCACTCGAGTGGTGTGGTCGAGTGCTACAGTGCCCTAGCCAATTTCAGCAGCAGATCGAAAGACTGCCCCCACAACATGAGTATCACTGTCCTCAGTGATGTTTCAAAACCTCTTCTTGAAAGAAAGAAGATGGAGGGCTGGTGTTGTGCTCACTGCATAGAGAGTTGCAGGTTCCTTAGGATTCTGCACAGCTTTTCCAGGAAGTTGGCTTGTGGTCTTTGTAGAGGCTGATGCAGCATTAGATTCAACAAACTTCAGTCTGCTGTTGAGGACCTCAATCTTATGGTTCAAATCATCATATGAGCAATCGATGTGGGTTCTGAGTTCAATGAACCTCTTTGACGTCTCTTGAGTAGCAGTACTCTGGCCTTGAAGAAGTTGGAGTAGAAGGGGCTTAAGGTCACAATCAGCTTGCTGAGCTGGTCTTGGAGCAAATCCAGGTGGATTGGCTGGAGATGTTTGCACAAAAGGCTTGTTCTGGCTTGGGTTCTGAGTTGGGTAGACTTGACTTTGAAGGTTGGCTATGTTGGGATTCCTATAGGAGAGCTAAGGATTGGTCCTATAGTTGATGTACCCTCTGTTGAAGCCAGCTTGATTATGTATATACATGATCTCTTCAACCTGATCGTCTTCACCTTCCTGAGCCTGAGTAGCAGAAGCTTCACCCAAAAAGTTCACAGACTTCTGCTGACCTAGGATGAGCTTGTCAAGTTTGTCACTACGAGACTGGATCTCTTGCTTAGTCTTATTAGATGACGAAAATGGTCCTCTGATAGATCTATCAAAATCCTCACTGTAGTTGCCATCAAAGATTGCAAGGTTCTCCACTAGCTCCCAGCCAGTTACAACATCTCTGTTGAGGAAGTTGCCATTGCTGGCAGTGTCCAACAACATCCTAATCTTTGGGCTTGCTCCTGTGTAGAGCGTACTAAGCAGTGATTCTTTAGTGAAACCATGGTGAGGACACTGGGTTGTGTACTCCTTGAATCTCTCACATGCTTCAGAGAAACTCTCATTGGTCCTCTGAGTGAAGCTGGAGATTTT
Source organism: Cardamine flexuosa (assembly GCA_963555745.1). Classification (NCBI taxonomy): domain Eukaryota; kingdom Viridiplantae; phylum Streptophyta; class Magnoliopsida; order Brassicales; family Brassicaceae; genus Cardamine; species Cardamine flexuosa. The sequence continues at coordinate 16,165,974 of OY743214.1, read as the reverse complement.
GTTCTTGAACTTGGCAGTCCTTAACATAGAGAAGAACTTCAGCAGGAAAGCCTTCTTGCAGTCTTCCCAGATGGTTATAGAACCTTGAGGCAGTGCTCGCTCCCAGTAGGAAGCTTTGCCACCGAGAGAGAATGGAAAGAGGCGTAGCTCAGAGCTATCCTCTAAGATCTCATTGATCTTGGTGAGCTCGCACAGTCTATCAAACTGGTCCAAATGAGTAAGCGGGTTTTCCATAGGAAGTCCATGAAATTTGTGGTTCCGGACCATGGAGATCAAACCCGTCTTGATCTCAAAGTTATTGGTGTTGACTGGAGGAGCTATGATTCCCTGCCTCTGAGAGTGAGTGTTTGGAGCGTCTCCTGCGCCAATCACCCTAGGCTGAGGAACTTGTTCTGCCATGACTACAGGTGTCTCTGGAATTGGTTGTGCATGAATGGGGGTAGCAGGTGCAGGTGTGGCTTGACAAGTATGCTAGTTGATGCGATGTATATGATCAAGTAACTGGATTAGGGTTTGGCTGCCTTGAGAACGCGTTTGCATTCAGAGAAGTAGTGACTCGATCTAGTACTCGAGTGGTAAGGTCGAGTGGGGGCGAGTGCTACAGTACCTGATGCAAAACAGACAAAATTTCAAAACTCAATCAGTAACTGGACTTGAAAAAGTAACAGACTTGATCTAGTAAGACTTAAACTACTAATTGTGCAGAAAAAAACTCTCAGAACTGACAACGATGCCAAATTGAAGCTAGCATTTTTGTCAGTCAAGGTGTATAGCACAAGTTGACAGTAAAAACTATCAGCCTGAACACAGAGAGATAAAAACACAAGTTTATCAATTGAATTATAGTGGTAAGGGGTGTGTAACTTGTCAAACTAATCAAGAGTGGTCTACAACAACTAGTACATAATCAAAGCAAACTGTTCAAGTAATTTTATCAAAAGGGGTTGGTTCACTAACAAGCTAAATGAACTACTATTATACTAGAGATGCCAAAGTCTGTCACACTTCAACACATCATGGAACTAAGCAAGCAAAATCACACAAACTTTGACGACTAGACCACACTGATCGAGTGGTGAGGTCGAGTGCTACAGTAACTGTTGAGAAAACACTAAATTAACGATTGCTAAGAACGATTAAAACTATGGGAAAGCAATAGGGAACTCAGGGGTGGAATCATGGGTTTGAAAACATTCTATACTACTATAACTATCAATACGCAATTTTATCACAGGACAACCCTAGACAACAGACTTCATAGTCAGCTCAATCCATGGGTCGAGGTAGAGAGCCTCAAGATCCAACCCGGTCAGCATAGTGTGAGTTGATCAGATCAGGCATGAAGATTCAGTCTATTCAAGTCGAGAAGAGTTCATAACAAGTGAATAGGTGGAGTCGTGACATAAATCAATATCTGATGCATCCACCCTCACGCTATTGTAATCTAAACCCTGGAAAAAGTGTATCTAATGGCTCAAGGCATGAATCGTGCTCATGAGACCATCTAAAATCATGTTCTCCTTGATCAGGGAAGAACAATCATTAAAGTTACTCACCCAAGAGGGAATCACAACTGAGTGATGATCAACCTATCTAATCCACAACAATATATAATGAATCTAACCTATTCCACCCCCAAACACCCCAAGTAAAACTACTCACTCATCAAAATCATAACTTGGGTCCAAAACCCAGAAATCTCTAAAAAAGACATATGTGATAGCTTATGATCAGATGAGAAAGAGTGAAGAAGAAATAAAGTGCAAGTACTTATTTTATTGAAAGTTATCCAAGTTACAAAGTTACAAAAATGAAGAACAAGAGAGAGAAAACTAAGAGATAAATCTAGATTATACTAAAAACGGCAATTCTACTTGGTGCTGATGGTAACCTAATCAGCCCCATTATATACTAAGTGACAAAATAACTTTTAACAAAGATCCAAGTTTTTAGAAAAAATAGTCGGAGAGTGCCCACTCGACCCAACAGTCGAGTGGGGTGGTCGAGTGGGCAGTGATTGGCCAGTGAGTGGTCACTCGAGTAGGCAGGTCGAGTGGACAGTCTGGTGGTTGGTGATGAGTGCTGACTTGAGTGGGCCTGGGGTGGTGAGGTCGAGTGAGCCTGTGGTGAGTGCTCACTCGAGTGCCAGGCCGAGTAGGCAGGTCGAGTGAGCCGTCTATCTTCTCTGCAATCTTCACTCGAGTCCCTAGGGCTTCACTGCACATCCTCACTCAGTCTAGCAGCTTGATCCAAGCTTCACTTCATGAGCCCAAAATCCAAGTATGCTCCATACGCTCCATAAACACCTGATAAGATTCCAAATATGCAAAATGCATGAAATGCCTATACAAAAACACTAAACATCGTATATGTAGGATAAATGCATAAAATAGTATGAACAATGGGTAAAATCTATACTAAGGCATGATAAAAAGGGTGGTTAAAATGTGCTAAATGTGGTGTTATCACCAGTATGTATAATTTCAGGAATGGTGAGACATAGTCTGGTCATTGGGAAGACGGCATTCTCAGTTTTGCTAGTGGGCAGACCATCATCCATTCCAGAGTTATTCAGGCTCATTTCAGTTTCTTTTCGTTTGCAATTACTTGTTATGTAAGTACTGTCATTGGTATGATTTGGAATCTATTCTTGCTATTTGTTGTTGTAAATTGTAATCCTTTCTTATTGCAATTGGAATTTTCTATATCCTTTAGGGTTGTATATCACCCAATTTTAACGGAATGATTTTAGGAACATCAGTGTTATACATTAATCTCAATTCCTCAAAAGTACCTTCTGATCATCGGTTTTGACTTTCACTATTATTATCCTTGCTTTGAATTATCAAGTATATGCTTCTTTATATATTCTTATTTTTGTAAATGTGAAATGAATTTAATGTGACAATACGAGATAGAGAATTGAAACATCTTGCTATAATATACGTTTTTTTGAATTTAATGGGATTGAACTCCATAAGCAACAATGTCAAAAGTCAATATAAACTATTATGAGGAGGTTTCTAAAAGCAATGGAATGCTTGGTAAAACAATGCTATGCTCCCTAAGTATTAGGAAGAGTTTTTTAAAACAATAAAATGCTTCACAAAAATAATGAAATATTTCATAACATGTATTATGACATGTTTCCTGAAATCAAAGAAATGCTTCTTAAAAATAAATAAATGCTTCATAAAAATAATTTATTTCATAATATGTTAATATAAAGTATTATGAAAAACTTCTAAAAACAAAGAAATACTTCATAAAAATAATGAAATGTTTCATAACATGTCAATATAAAGTATTAGGATGAGTTTCCTAAAACCAAAAAAATGCTTCACAAAACGAATGAACTGCTTCTTAACATGTTAATATAAAGTATTAGGAAGAGTTTTCTAAAACAAATAAATACTTCCTAAAAATAAATAAATGCTTCCTAAAAATAATAAAATATTTCACAACATGTCAATATAAAGTATTAGAAAAGCTTCCTAAAAACAAAGATATGATTCCTAAAATAAATGAAATGCTTCCTAAAACGTCAATATAAAATATTAGGAAGGGTTTCCTAAAACAAAGAAATGTTTCATAAAAACAAAGAAATGCTTCCTAAAAATAATAAAATGTTTCATAACATGTCAATATAAAGTATTATGACAGGTTTCCTAAAAATAAAGGAATGCTTCCTAAAGATAAATGAATGTTTCCTAAAAATAAAGTAATGTTTCCTAAAACAAAATAAAATGCTTCTTAACATGTCACTATATAGTATTAGGAAGAGTTTCCCAAAACAAATAAATGCATCCTAAAAACAAATAAAAGCTTCCTAAAAATAAGAAAATGTTTCATAACATGTCAACATAAAGTATTAGGATTTGTTTCATAAAAACAAAGAAATGTTTCCTAAAAACAAAGAAATGTTTCCTAAAACAAATGAAATGCTTCCTAACATGTCAATATAAAGTATTAGGAAAGTCTTCATATAAGTTTAGAAAGACCTCTTAAATTTATAGAAATTAAAATACAGTTTAGAATGACATTCTTATATTTATAAGGATTGTTTCTAAAAATTCAAAAAAACTTAGGAAAGTCTTCCTAAAAGTTTAGAAAAACTTCCTAATTTATAGAAATATTAACATACGATTAAGGATGAAATTCTTATTTTTGTAAGGGTTGTTCTAGCTGACATGTATATATGAGTTGAAGATAAAGAAGCTTTGAACGGGTGACACAAAAATGTGAATTGAAGATAAATCTTTTTAACTTTATATTTCAGATGTCACAATTATATGGGTTTTTTCCATGGTTTACAAATGCATTTGTGTGACTTCAAGAATGTTTACAAAGACATTTGTGCAACAGAGCCTCTTCTAGAACCTTGCCTAGAAGCCTATCCAGATACTTCTTCACTACAGCATAGAAATCAAGCTGACTTCCATGAGACATGAAACTAACTGAATCCTCAACTAAAGACACCACAATCTGGCAACAATCTTTCTCAGTGGTTGAAAGTGGAGCAATATAAGCAAACACTGGTACTATATCTGATGTTTGTAACTGTAAAAAATAGCACATTCATGGAATATTCATATTCTTTCTTTATCCACATCTGTTCAAACTTATCTGCTGATAAAGCTTCTGTGATCTGTTTACGGAAATCAGATAGTAACAACTCATGATATTTATCCCTGTGCTTGCTTAAAACTTCGAGAAGAGAGTCGACATCATACCCATACCTGCGTAGACTCACTCTTAACAAGCTCACATAATCCTTAATCAGAAAGAGATGATTAGCCGTTTGCATCCTAGAGAACTGATCCTCCAACACAACACATATCATATTAACAGCAATATCCCACAAACTCTCCAGTTCCAGCTTCGAAATCAAACCTCCTCCAGTCCTTAAAATCTGAATCTAAAGAAAATCATTTCGAACTAAAGCTCTCTAATTTCATATCAACACATACCAAAATTCCCAGTTCTAAGCTAGTTTGAATTTGCAAGTAGTTTGAAATCACACTATTAATGAATTGAATAGTCAGATATAAAGTCGATAAAATCTAATCATCAATTTCAGTAACCAGCGTCGAATTGGCAAGTTCAGTCTTGATGTTCAACATATATAACAACGAAATCGATGTTCAATACCAGTCATCTTCTTGGATTTCACTACTAGATTTAAATCCGTCTAGAGTTTCCTGTCGTCGTCACTGTCAGAATTCTATTTCGTCGCCGTCGGAATTCTGTTGTTGTCGCTGTTGCAATTATTTCATCGGCCGCCTTTTTCTCGTCCTTCACAACACGTGATCTGAGATTGAATTCAAAATAGGTACATTTTATAACATGTGTATATATGTTTTTTATCCTTTAATAAATGCTATTTTTGGACTAAATGTAGAGTAGTGCTATTTATGACTAAAAAACATCAAGTAGTTTCATTCTAAGAAATTTCTTTTAAATTAATTAAACCAAAAACCCTAATTCTCCTCTAAACTTGCATGCCTCCCTGATTATGAAAGAGAGGGAGGGAGAGATCATGAGAAGAAGAGAGAAAGAGAGAAAGAAATAAAAAGGAGAAGACAGATCCGTCCAGTTCTGGGAGAAAGGACAAACGAATTAGCAAATGGAGTCCTCTTCCTCTTTAAATTAATGTGGAGATGCACGACATCAATAGCTAGCCAGAGCCGAAAGCGGATCCCAATTCAGAGCTCGGGTCAGAAAGTTATGTATGTTATACTAAGGTGGATCTTTGTAAATCAGATTCCGCCGCCGCCAAACTTTAAGAGCAGTTTCCCTGTAACTGTAAAGAGTTAGAAGGCGGGATATATATCAATAGAAAGCCCCAGATGTCAAATTTCCATATCAGCCGGCCTGATACGGAGTCAGATGTAACCTCCGGCCGGTATCGAGGTTTGAAGATGACGGCTGCTATGACCTAATTTCAGAAAAGAGAAGTTCCTGAAAATTGTGGAATTTGTTTTGGAATTTCTGCTTTGGAGTAAGGTGAGTGCATGAATATGAGATTAGATGTGGAGATTTAAATGTATTAACATGTTTTCCTATGTAGGAGTCATCGAGTTTATAACATGTTATTTGATTGGATGATTGATATTTGGATTATATATTTTTACCCTTTATTTTAGGTGTGTGTATATCTCGTAAATAGAAGGATTTCTTCACTCAGTATTTATTAAAATACTGATGCATCTCTTCTTTATGATGCAGGAAAAGAAAAAGTGTGCTCGTGGAGTCATGACGAGGAGAAGATGATGATTTATGACTTGGTTTTGAGGTTCTTAACTGTTGAATTTCATGTTTAATTCTTGGTTCAATTATTTTAGAAATTTTCAGAACTATTGAGAATCTATTTGATCATTAATTATGGTTGAATTTTGTGGGATTTAATTGATGGTTTAATTTGGTTAAGCTGAGTTAATTAAATTAATATGAATTTCGTCAATCGTTTAATTTAACTACAATTGGGAGATTTTAGTATTTGTGGGAATATTACTATTTGTTAAGAAAAAAGGGTGCAGTGGTTTTAAGAGCGATTATGGTTCTAGGAGGATTTAGAAAATTAAATTGGGTTTAATTTAATTTTTTGTTGCTCTCTGCATGTTGATTGAAAATTTGAACTGTTGTGTTGTGGTGATGAGAATGATTCTATTGTAATGAAATTGATTATGTGGTATTTAGTCAACTGATTGTTGCATGGAGTCTTAGAATCATCCTCTTTGAGCTTTCAATGAGATTTCACGGTAAATCGTCTTTATCCTCTGTTAATCATTTGGTGTTCTTAGTTTTCTGTTTTGGAAGTGTAAGATGTCTTGGTACTTTATTTGGTATGACTTCTTCTATATGATCTTTATTTATATTAGTTTGAGTTGTCTTTGGTGCAGTATCGTATGGTTCGAGTCGGATTCCAGCTTCTCCTTCTCGGTAAAAGAACAAAAGGAAAGAGAAAAGAATAAATAAATCCACAAGAACGAGTGATCCCAAGATGTATAAAAAAAGAAAAGGTAAAAAAGAAAAAGAATAAAATACCGAGAAGGGAAAGAAGAACAAAGAAGGAACCAAGATAAAATCGTTGATGTGTTTCATGTATTATCTTAGGCACCATAGCAACTATATTAGGATTTATGCAGAGCTTAACAAGATTCCAAAGTTCATGAGGTTGTGCACCAACATTTGGTTTCCGTCTCACTGTGATTTTGCACATTGACTTGCACCAGAGTTCATCATCAATAGCATATACAATTCACTCCACCATAAAATGGACTTCCATTCCTAGCCTTATTGCGATTGAGACTCCCGTGGTGAGATTGCACCTTATACTTAATGAATGTTAAAGGATCGACAATAGAGATTTCAGAGATTCCTCTGGATTTCAAGAGCTAGAGTACAGTAATGTTTGATATGCTTATGGTAAAGTACATGTTGTACTGGTTGGTTCTTGGATCTGTTATAGGTCCTCTTGGGTTTTTTGTTCAGCATGGTTACTTCTACAGGAATGTGTAAGTTCCTGTTTTCAAAAATTTATTTTTTATTTGTTTCATTTATTTTGTTCTTATTTGAGGACAAACAAGGATTAAGATCTGGGGGGAATTGATGTGTCGTGATTTTAAGGGGTTTATGTCTTTGATTTCATATGTATTTTAAGTCCTTATAAAGTTTAGGATTAGGTTTTGTGCTTTTGTTTTCTTCTGTTTGTTAGTATTTCCTCATGTTTACAAGTCATGGAGCTATATGGAGTAATTGGAGCTGGTTTGGATGTTTTTACACTTCAAGTATCAACTAGGATGGATTTGGATTGACCAGACCCAATGAGAATCAACCAGAATGAAGAGTTAATGAAGTGGTGTGTTTTGAAGCAGAGATCGACCGATCCTCAAAGGATTGATCGGTTAACACAAAGATTTTCCATATCCTTTTTATTTTTCTGACTTTCGACCTAGGATTTTACTATATATTGGTCTGCTCGTGTTTAGAGCAGTAACAAGTTGTTCTTAGAGATATTTTCGTCCTTAGTTTTCATTGCTTTTTGGGGAGATAGATATACACTTTCAAGTTGATTTTTGAACCCTTATTACATTGTTACTTTGGATTTTGTTTTATGCAGTCAATAATCATTCATCATGTTCTCTATTTTCATGTCTGAGTAATCTCATTTTTGGGTATAGGAATATATCCAAGGGGATTTTGATGATTGATTAAGTGTTTTTATAGATTAGGGTTTATATGTTTAAAGTTTGCTATATCAACAATCTCAATGCTTTTCTTAGGTTGACAAATCTAGCAACTGATATATAGACAGTTTTTATACAACATGAATTGCTTAGGTTATCAGAATCAATAGTTTATAGGCTTAGTATCCTTAGCCAACAGAAGTTGAAGTTAAGTCGTCTAAGTGAACTTATCAAACTGGTTAGGATATCATAGCATATAAACTTGTTAGGATAAATAAGAAAACTCTATATTAAAAGGATTATCACTGTGGAAGTATGTTAGTCTGTTATTTTGTGTTCGAGTTCTAGAACTTACATATAAATCTCTAGTCCAGTTAGATTTCTATCAATCATTGAATCCCTGCGATTTCCTGAACCGAACACTTTCTCTTTATTGATTTACATCACATTCAATTACTGCATTATTATTCATTTTTAATCGTGACATACTGATAACACTGCATTTTAGATGTTTTAAGCATGCATTTATCGTCATTATAGTTTGCATTCACTCCTTATTTATACCATTGTATGCATATTTCACTCACTTTTGAGTTTTAGGGTCCTTTGCATAAGACTTGCATACATATTGCATTTTGGAGTTGATTTTAGGTACTTTTGGAGCTTTTGGAGATAAGGAGACATTAGACAGCTTCAGAGCATCAGAAGTTTGGAATTATTTGAAGACCCTTCCGAGGACCAAATTTGGATTTCTGTATACCATTGGAAAGCTAGAAGAGTTAAAATTCACATGGGACAAAAATTGAAGCAATCCATTTAGCCATTTGGAAGATGCATCCCGAAGGGTGAAGACATATCAAAATGGAGCCTGAACCACTCGACCTCACAGCTTGACCATATGGTCGAATCTCCAGCTCGACAACACCACTCGACCAGTATGGTCGAGTAGGTCTCTTCGGATTTCCTGGAAACTTACTTTGACTTCTTGTGCTTTTAGGGTTTTGACCATTTTATTATAAATACCCCTTTGTAGGTCAAAACCCACGCCTATGCTACCTCAACTTTAGTTTTTTCCCTCTTTTAACTTTTTCTCTCTTGTTTTTCATTGTTCTTGATTTTAGACTTTCTAATTTTGATATCTTTTTATTGAATCAGTATTTGCATTTAGTTTCTTCATCAAACCTCCTCATCTCTGTCTGATCTATCTTATATATCAGATTTAGAGTTTTCTGGGTTTGAACAATTAACTATGACTTTAGGATCTGAGTAGTTTGGATTAGATTAGGGTGGATCTTGATTAATCTGGTTGTTTAAAATTCTTAAATGCTTGAAATCCTTTTTGGGTGAGAGTTCTTAATGTTTATTCATTTCTGGCCAACTTGAATATGATCTTAGATGATTTATTCACGATAGTGCTTTGAGGTTGTTTGAGTAGCTTTTTCCAGAGACTTAGTTACACTAGCTAGTGGAGAGTATGCTTCAATGGCGTTTAGAATCCATGATATTCATAGCTATTGTTAGGAAATTATGTTGGCTTTGGTAGATTGATTCTTAATGCTTGTCCAATGGATTGACTATGGCAGAATCGGGTATGCTGAGCCATTGGATTCGAGATCATTCATCACGATAGTGGGCTTGATTGGTTTAGATATCTATGGTCGAAGGATTAGCCTTAAAATAGGTTATGTTTGTTAAGTACCCAGGTTATGAAAGTGATCCCTTAGTCAATTGATTTATCCCTATAATCCCTATTATCTTTCTTGCTTGCTTGCTTAGTTCTGTTCTGTTTTGTGTACTTCTGTTTAGCTCGACCTGACCACTCGACCACACTGGTCGAGTGCTTTCTCTTTATTTTTCTTGCTTTTAACTTGACATGTGTGACAGCGCCTGGTCTTTAGTTTACTTTCTGCATTTTGATTTTGTTTACTTAGGTTGTTAGATATCTTTATTTCTATTTGGTTTGACTTAGTTGTATCTGATTGCATCCTGATTGCTAGCATCACACCCATTTTGATTGACACCTCATATACTACAACTACATATGAGGAATTGAAACCCTCCATGCATATATTTATCACTGAGAAAATAGTTGTTTCAATTTGGCGCCGTTGCCAATTGGGTGTCTGTTCATTACATTTAGGATTTCAGATCTCTTAAGATCAAGTTTTTTTTTTTCCAGTTTCTTCTGATTACTAATTCTGTGTTTCTTTCTTGATCTGTTTGCATCAGGTACCTATGGATACCGATGTGCATTCTCTATTGAAGCAGATTCTGGAAGCACAAGAACAAAGTAATGCTTGGTCTCCCCCAAGCCATCAAGGAGCTTATGAGCCGTTTATCCCAAGAGAGTATCCTCCAGATTGAAATTATGCTCCAGGAAACCAGTATGGATATGGTGAGAGGTTGCAATCATCAAACATAGAGTATGGCTTTAGGAGCAACAACGTGGCAGTCCCACAAGATCAGTTCTATGACATACAACAGCAACAGCCTCAACACCAATCTTTCAACCCTTACAGTAAACACCATAGCTTTCTACCTCACCAGAACCACTATAGAGGATACCCACAAGATCATGAGAAACAGCCATCTACAGGTTTTGTTACGCAGCAACCTCAGGTGACAAATGCAATGGATTTTGACATCACAGACATGCTACAGCAACTCATCCGATTGGAGTATATTTATATTTAAAGGGAAGTGCGGATCTGGAATATAGTTACATAAGTCCCCTTCCCTCAACCTTTTTTGATCCCGCTGGAGGGGGAGACTATAAGCAGGCAGCAGAACTCGCATGTTGGCGCAAACCCCTCTATTCATTCGTTTGTAGCCGTGGGTCGTGCGAGAGAACGAATTTGTCTAAGGTCCTCAGCGGATGCATTGAGGAGACCAAGAGCGTCTAGTTGGTCAAGAAAACATTGCTTTGGATTCAGAAAAGCAATTTAAGAAGCTCAACAACACCATTGAAACACAAAACAACAAGACTCGGTCTATGGAGAGCAATACAACATTCCCTGTGGTCAGTGATATCCAAGGTGGGAAGAGCTGTGAATTGATCTGTGAGTTTCAGGATAAGGAAGAGAAACATAAGGTGGAGGTTGAGCTCGACCACTTCACTCGACCTACTGATCGAGTCAAGACCTCTATTGTGCAACCACCAGAGCTTTCCAACCCAAATCTACTCTTCTCAGACCCCAACCATGAATTTTTGAAGAAGGAGGTACAACTGATATGGGAGAGTGGTTACATTGCAGTTGAAGCCCTCCCAGAAGTTGAAGAAGTTGTGCAAGAGTGTTATCTGCCTTTTGAATGCATCGTTGATGAAAATCCTGTGCTGAGGTATGAAGCAAAGGTTGAACCCTTGACAACATTGAGTTATTCAACCAAGAGCAATGGGGAAAGAGTAGGCATGGTTGGAAAAGCATCAGAAGATCCCTGTGGAAGTTTTATGGTTGTTGACAGCATACTGGACAAGAAGGTTGGTATAACCACCAATTATTTGAGCATTCATGAACCAAGGAAGATACTCTCCGAGCAGATAAGGATGAAAGAATTCAGGGGATAGTTCTATGATGAGTATGATCCTGGTGATACATGGATCTATCTGTATGAGCAAAAGGGAAATAACCAGAAGTGAATTGCAAATCAGTCGCCTCCTTTTTAGCTCCAATAAGGTACCAACTCCAAACCTTTCACTGTATATTCCATTGCATATTTCTTCTTTGTTTAGCTTTGTTTTTTTAAATCTCTTAAACCTTTCTATGAATTTTTATTACACAAGGGGCTGTGTAATTTAAGTTTGGGGGAGGGTCTGAGAGATTCATTTGACCATGTTTTCTATTTTCTTATTCAAATTTGGTATACTTGAGTCAGCATCTATGTGCATTTAAAACCCATAAGAATTTGAAAAATTTCTGAAAACTATTTCATAAAAAACACAGTGTTCATGTAGTATCATTTGCATTTTAGGATTGAGTCTAGTAGCATTTCGATTAGGACTGTACATTTGCATAGGATATACTAAAGATTAAACCTAATAAGCTTAATAACCAAACATATGGCTTCAGTGCCATAGTTTATAGTTCTCTAATGCTTGCACCTAAGTTTGAAACATAAGGCTGAACCCTGTTTGGAATCAGACTTTGCATTCTTACTTAGTTAAAAATTCTTTTCTCACTCTTTGTTTTCTTTCCCAGACTCAAACAATTGCCTATGTCGAATTCCCTAGCCTAGTCTGGTCCAAAAAGCGTGGACCAGAGTCTATATGGGAACCTATGCTTGTTGCCTAAACCTAACACTTTCTCTTAAGTTCAATCGAAAATTAGGCCTTCCACTCAGAATTGATCATGGTCTGAAAGAAGTAAGGTTTGGTGCTTTGGGGAACTGCTCCAAAGATGGGAGCAGCTATTTGGATCAACAAGAGTGGTAAAAGGGATAAGGAGATCCAAATATGTATAAGGTATCCATGAGAAGGCTAACGTATATATATATTGTATGAGAAGGCTCAGTGAAGAGAAAAAAAAATATGGTGTATGATAATTTACTAGATCAAGGGGTCGAGTCAGAGCCTAGCAGTAAAGAGAAATCCCCAATTCCGCTAGAAGTAAAAGAAAATGAATGTAAATCCTCTCCTTAGAAGAAAATCAGAACATATTGATCCCAGAATGAGAAAAGAATGAATCCCTTCAGTGAAAATAAAAAGGTTTAGAGCTAGGATCAGTTCTGTTAATAGAGTTAAGGAAATTCAGTAGTGTGTGTGCTTGGGTAAATGGGAATCTATTCTTGTATGCATCAGTTGGCTTTTACCTTTAGCATTCTCCTAAAGTTCAATAAATTATGTGAGAGATCCTTGTTACTAAACGCATAAACCAGAGGAAGAAGAGATCATTTTTATCTCCTAAGCCCAGTCCTTAAATTAAATGAGTTCTTACTTAATGTATAGCATAATCCACTGTTCCCATTTAATTAATGTTAAAGGTATAGTTTACTTTGAATGCTTGTTGAGGCTGAGTATGATTGATAAGTTCTGTTGTGATGAGCATGGCTAGGTTTTCAAGTAAGACTTATGTGTATTGCATTTTAGACCTGTTAACTATGACATTGAGGTTAGCGGTTTGCTTAGTCTGCTTAGGTTCTTAGTCCTCATTTTCACACCACTCTTTTCATCTCATCCTTTCTATTTTCTTGAGGGCAATCACATGATAAGTTTGGAGGAGTTGATAACACTGGATTATACATGTTTAAACCATGCATTTATCGTCATTATAGTTTGCATTCACTCCTTATTTATACCATTGTATGCATATTTCACTCACTTTAGAGTTTTAGGGCCCGTTTCATAAGCATTGCATACATATTACATTTTGGAGTTGATTTTAGGTACTTTTGGAGCTTTTGGAGGTTTTGGAGATAAGGAGACATTGGACAACTTCAGAGCATCAGAAGTTTGGCATTGTTTGAAGACCTTCCTGTGGACCAAATTTGTATTTCTGTATACCATTAAAAAGCTAGAAGAGTTAAGATTCATATGGGACAAGAATCGAAACAATCCATTCATCCGTTTGGAAGATGCATCCTGAAGAGTGAAGACATGTCAAACTGGAGCCCGAACCACTCGACCTCACAGCTCGACCATATGGTCGAGTCTCCAGCTCGATCAATATGGTCGAGTAGGTCTCTCCGGATTTCCTGGAAACTTACTTTGACTTCTTGTGTTTTTAGGGGTTTGACCATTTTATTATATAACCCCTTTGTAGATCAAAACCCACGCCTATGATACCTGATCAGATTTAGTTATCTACCTCTTTTATTTTTCTCTCTCTTCTTCTTCATTGTTCTTGATTTTAGACTTTGTAATTTTGATATCTTTTTATTGAATCAGTATTTGCATTTAGTTTCTTCATCAAACCTTCTCATCTCTGTCTGATTTACCTTATATATCAGATTTGGAGTTTTCTTAGTTTGAACAATTAATTATGACTTTAGGATCTGAGTAGTTAGCTTTAGGGTTATTAGGGATGGATTAGATTCGGGTAGATCTTGGTTAATCTGGTTGTTTAAAGTTCTTAAATGCTTTAAATCCTTTTTGGGTGAGAATTCTTAATGCTTATTCATTTCTGGCGAACTTGAATATGATCTTAGATTATCTTTTCACGATAGTGCTTTGAGGTTGTTTGATTAGCTTTTTCCAGAGACTTAGTTACACTAGCTAGTGGAGAGTATGCTTCAATGACGTTTAGAATTCATGATATTCAAAGCTATTGTTAGGAAATTATGTTGGCATACGTAGATTGGTTCTTAATACTTGTCCAATGGCTTGACTCTGGCAGAATCGGGTATGCTGAGCCATTGGATTCGAGATCATTCATCACGGTAGTGGGCTTGATTGGTTTAGATATCTATCATCGAAGGATTAGCCTTAAAATAGGTTGTGTTTGTTAAGACCCAGGTTATGAAAGTGATCCCTTAGTCAATTGATTCATCCCTATGATCCCTATTATCTTTCTTGCTTGCTTGCTTAGTTCTGTTCTGTTTGTGTATTTCTGTTTAGCTCGACCTGACCACTCGAGCACTCGACCATCTTTAGTTTACTTTGTGCATTTTGTTTTTGTTTACTTAGGTTGTTAGATATCTTTATTTCTATTTGTCTTGACTTAGTTGTATCTGATTGCATCCTGATTGCTAGCATCACACCCATTTAGATTGACACCTCATATACTACAACTACATATAAGGAACTGAAATCCTCCATGCATCTTTATCACTGAGAAAATAGCTGTTTCACATACAAAACCCCATAGTTTCATCCTAGCTCTGTCATAGCATCATAAATTTATAGTGCACTCTAATCTGTGGATTTGGTCCCCTCTTTACTAGCGTACATGTAATTGTGCACTTGTGGTTTAGTTTATCGGGTTAAAACTCAAGATATCATTACTCATGTATCCAAACAATCTCATATTTAATTTATATATTTCTCTTCACACTAAATTAATAATAAATTAATTTTCTATAATTCTTACAACCTAACACAACTATTTTCTTATATAATATAGTGAATTTAATAGTATAAAATATTGTTCTTCTATCATCTTTATTTGATTTTATTTTTAAATTATTTTGCATGATTATATTATAAATATATTTAATAAAATTTAAGTTTTTATGCATATGTTGTGATTTAATTTTTAAAAATGGACAAATATTACTAAATCAATAAAAAAAAAGTGAGTGTACAACTGATAACATCGTATTTTGACCTATTTCTACTATGATTTTGATATTGTTTTATGAGAGATTTGTTGGATTTCAAGGCTAAATAAGTTTTGTTAGTATCAAAGAAGGTTTGCATGTTTGATGGGAAAATAGACCAAAAAAAGAATCAAATCCATTTTGAGGCAGTTTCAGAGCACCAGAAGTTTGGCAATTACTACAAGAAATATTGCCATTGTTAGCATACAATTAACGCTATCATATGGTTTTGATAGCGTATTTATAAACGCTGTTTTTGCTGAAGTTATTATAGATCGACCATATATGAGAGTTTTTTTTTGTTTGCAATTAAATGTTAATATTTATAGCGTTGCATATATGCAATTATTTCAGTTTTCGTAGTGCATTTTCATTGCTATTAAATCCCAGTATTTAGTATAAGTATTTATAGCACTATTTTCATTATAATCTATATTTTGTTTCATTTATTTAAACCGTATTTTGCGTAATATATTAAATTTCTATATTTTTATATATTACATACGTAATCCAAAACATCCATAAAACTTTTATATTGCATAAATTTACCTCAAGTCTTATCTTACATAATATAAAACCAAGTCTTACACTAACAATTTTACATGATAAAACCAAGTCTTAGATTAATACTACTAGACAATATAAAAACGAACATAATGTATTCCATTGCCTCATACTGCATCTTTCTCACCAACACGACACTCATACTGCTTCTTTCTCACCAACTTTTCTTGTATTGACACATTCTGATCACCATGCTTAACATTCCCATGGAGCTTTGAAAACTCAGCTTTCAAAACACATTACTAAGACACAGCTCAGATTGAATATATTACCAAGATGCAACTCATTTTGTCAAGGTTTGATATTGACTTACCAAAACTTTAGCTCTCCGAGAATTTCTTCTGCAAAACCTTGATGAAGTTCTGCAAAAACATAAAGTTCACATTTTTGTGAGATGTCCAAATATTCTTGAGCAGGCTTGAAAAGTCAAGTTACCAAAGGAAAGCTTAAATAAAATTCACCTGCACAACACCAAGAGATTGACAGTCCATAGCTGCAATACCTACCTGCTCATATATATAGCAAAGCCACTTTCTGCTTCAAGAACACAAACAAGATGATTCAAGAACTTCCGCCACGATTTTCTTCCACTTGTTGCTGTGTTTCTCTTGAAGACGCTCAGACACGAGATGCCATTCTCTAGGATCGAACTGTGTCTTACATAAGCTCGTAACACCACTCCAACATTATCTCTATTTCAAGCTCTGTCATTAAGAGAACGTCAAATAATCACTACACTAAACAGTTTGTGATGAAAATAATAAAAACATTATGCATCCAATACACATACAGTTCTCCAACTCCTCCTGCCACCATTTGAGTACAGACTTAAAAAAACTGTAATAACACCAAAATTAGAACAACTTAGAAATGAGTAAGCATAAAATCAACGACTAATAATTGATACATCTTTTTGGTTACCTATTGTCCCATGAGGAAGAAATTGAGGCCTAAGGTTGTTCTAGTCCTAGATTTGTAGCTGTTAAGACCACGTCAGATGGAGAAAATAAAGAACTCCATGAGACTTGATCTATCTCATCTTTTGGACACTTTTGTTGACTCATTCCAGGCAATTCCCATTTTAAACATTGATCATCAACCGAAGTTGTTCCAAGCCTTATACTCAGCAGTATCCATTCTTGGCTTCATAGTAATCATTCTCTGAAAGTTTCTTTTAGCAGTATCCAATGTTCTTCTAGCTTCTTCTTCCTTGTTAGATACCATGTCGTTAAGAGAGTTTTTTTCTCTACAGAAACAACCAGAGACAACAAAAAAATATATAGATGATTGATTACAGAACCAAATTGGAAATCAACAAATTTCAAAAGAAGCCACGATATATCAAACAGATTTGCAGTAATATCAAACAGATTTAACAATACCCATTGGAAAAGAGAAACGTCTGATAGATAATTGAAAAATCTCTGATTTCGATGGAGAACCCACTAATCAATTTACCAATCTCGATCGAACATGAACAAACCCAGAAAGAAAAAATCAAACAAAAGAGAAAGAGAAACAAATCGATATGAGAAGGTTTGGTAGATGCCCACTGAACAGAGAATCACCCGGATCTGACGATTTCGACGAAGCTAGGGTTAGAGATTTCCTTCGATTTGAGGAAGAGAAGAAGCAAAACTTTGAATGGGATTCATCGAGGGTAGTATCTAATGTTGGTAAAGAGATGGTGAAGCGGAGGAGACAGGGCTCAATCTCAATTTCGATTTCGATGTGAGCAAGACCGAAGAGAGAAACCAGAGACGGAGAGGGAGAGAGACTAGAGGAATGAACTGTAATTGTTTTTTTTTGTCTTTAAGTGATTGTAATTTTTTCGTAAAGGAATAAGACCATCTCCATTGGTAAGAACTCCTTATGAATTCTTACTAATATTTTTAATAGAAATTTTGATAAATTTAAAGATAAGATCTCATTAAGAATTCTAAAGTTTTTCTTCCTCCAATGGTAAACCTTATTAAGGGTTCTTAAGAATAAAGATTAATAATTTGAAAAATAAATTATTCTAAGTATAACAATTTATAAACATATAATTTATAAAATCAAAAATATTTTTCATTTCATGAAAGTTAAAGCATACAAAATATAGAATTTAATAGTTTAGTTGTAATCTTGAGGGGATTTTCTCTTCTTATACTCATCAGTTTTATCTTCTTCACATACATACACACACCAGCTCCTCTTAAACATGCTTCAACCCTGGTGATAAACTCATTTGAATTTTCTGCAAATGATCACTTGTGAAGACTCTCCAAACTGATATTCTTATGATGAAACAAGACAACAATCTTCACTTGTTATTGTCTTCAAATGTAAGAACATCCACGCTCAAGCAATGCATCCTGATGCTGTTGGATCCCCATTTCTATATCGTTTGTGCAAATGAAAACTTCCCCATCAGGACTTGTTATTTCGATGAAGCCAGATTCCACTCCATTGCTTTTGACGACAGAAATTCTTCAGCTCAGCCTCTGTAGCTTTGGTGACATCATCAGTGGTTTCGTCTGCATTGCTTTTACGAGCTTCTGGAATTGGAGGAGTAATCCCCAAGGCAACATCTCCTCGTCTGCCGGATTCTGCAGAATGGCATACACGACAAGTTGGTAAACCTGAGTCACTGTTTGTACTGTAACGTGCTTCAACTGCTAGTTCTTCATTCTTGACGGGTGGACAATTGTGATCATTGACTCCACAATTTGTTGTCTCCAATTGATTCTCTTTACCCATCAAACCCGAAAAAAGGGAGAGATAAAACATACACTAATGATCATGAAGAAGTTAAATCCTAATTTAGTGATCAAGTATAAGGCTTTATAGTATGAACGTGAAACAAATGCATCATTTATAATGAATTTGATCACAGATCCACCCAACCTTTCAGATATCAGAAGAGCTAAACACAAGTTGAGATCATTCAAAACAAAAAGAAAGTGGCCAAAAGAAATGACAAAATGATGTCTGAAAGCAATAAGATTATGCTTCAGTTTGTAACTAAGCATGAAAGATTTGTAGCAAATCCAAACATAAGAAACCACTAAAATAGAGATATAAACAGAAGCAGATTAAAGCAGCCGTTACTCTTTTTTTTTAACTGAAGGCAGCCATTAAGCAGCCATTAAGAAGCAGATACAAGTAGTCATAATCCATTTTTTAAAACAGAAGTAGATTTAAGCAGCCACACAACTCTTAACTTTTTAACGGAAGTAGATTAAGCATCCATTAATTCAAATTTTTAAAGCTCTCCACCAAATTCCGAATGAACAATTGAACACAGACTCATTGAAAAGACAAAAAATCAGTAATTTTGTTCTCTCATAGACTCATGGGTCACCGACTAAAACAGAGCCAAAATCTCAGACATCAAGATTTAAAACGATCTACAAAATGAGAGATCAAGCATGTGCAAATCTGAGCATATTTGAACATTATGGGTAAACAGAATAAATAATTTTGCAGGAAGATAAAAAAGGAAACGGAATCTATAGGGTTTTGAGTGAGCAAACCTCTGCAAAATCTGAATTTGAGATCGATTGATGAGAAATTTAGAGTCTTTGAAGAACCCAATTTCTCTTCATTTCACCGACGAGGTTCTCCGGTCTTCTTCTCGTCAAATCCGTATAAACCGATCAGCAATAACTCGATGACGCCTCTAATTTCATCTTTGTCGATGATCTTCCTAAAATCACAGAACCGAGAGAGACGATAGAGAGATAGTTGAAAAAAAAAAACCTGATTTCTTTCACGGTATCCCCCAGCAACACTCCACGTCATCATGAAAAACTCATAAGTTGCGCTCCTTAAAATCCTTAATTAAAGATCGATTCTTAGAGAATCTCCTATTTTAGATTTAGTTCTTATTTACTTTTTGCCTAAGTATCCCTAAACATGCCCGATGGAGATGCTCTAAGAGATGGGACAAAAAATAATTGGGGGAAATTTTTATCAGAACCAAAAAATTTCGAAATGTTTAAAAATTAGGCTCCAAAAATTAATTTTTCCTTCTGCTCAATGAAAATTTGACTTAGCATTTTTAAAATGCTATTAATAATACTACACTTCAGTATAACATTTTTAATAGCATTCATCAAAATCGTGCTATCTTAAAGTGTTATCAATACCCATATTTATTATAGTGAATGTTTGAAGACCTTTATGTCAACCAAATTTGGATTTCATTATATCATTAAAAAACTTAAAGAGTCAAAATTCATATGGGAGAAGAGTCTAAGAAATCCATCAGCCATTTGGAAGATGCATCCCGATGACTGAAGACATGTCAACAGGAGCCACAAGCTCCAAATCTCGGTCACAAAGCCTCGTGACCGAGCCTGGCCTCTTGAGCACCTCGGTCACTAAGGCTCGTGACCAAGGCCCGGCCCTCAGCCTCCATACTTACCAAAAAGGTGGAATCAGGGTTTTCGTCTGCCTTCATAGAGTATCTACACCACGCCTCAAAGCTACCACCAGGAACCCTAGAGACAACCAGAGGAGCTGCCGAGTCCCTATTGTTCGTAGAAGCTCTTGAAGATCCACCATCTCTTTTTTCTACTATCTCTGAATACTTTGTAATCTCTAAACTTTTATCTTTAATCTATGAATCACCTTCACCTTGTCTTGATGATTTCTTTGAGCATGCTTGAGTGATTTACTTGTTGGGTTTAGTGGGTTGAATCAAAGGGGGGACATGTTCTATTTAGTTTAGGTGGTGAATTCATTGTAGTTTTATTATCGTCTATACTGTTCTTTCGGTCTGATCTCTTTCTTAATGCATAAGTTAGCGTTATGAAATAGCTATTGATTTTAGGCATCTAGATTTTGCTATCCTCTTGCTTAGGTTGTTTGAACATAGATTGGATGATTATCGTGTTATAACAAGCACATACCACTTAGTTATGGAGTTTTATGGACTAGGATTGAAATTGATATTAATGCTTTGACATATGTGTTGTTGTCCGCAAAAATTGAGTCTCAAGATGATGTGTTATCTGGTTTTACCCAAACCAAAAGTTCCCGCAAGTGCGCGGTTGTGCACAGTAGTATAATGGTGGGATCAGATCCATAGAGAGTAAAGTGCACTTTAGATCTGTAGATCTAAACAGAGCTAAGATGAAGAATATTAAATGTTGTCATAAAAGGAAATCTCAACATAAATCCAAAAATAATAAAAAGAAACAAAATCAATTTAAAACAAATGTTGAGATTTGAGAAATCGCAGTGATTTAGTTAAATAAAAAGAATATCTAACTAGATTAGCAATTTAATAATCTACATCTAGAACTCAAAACACTATGAACAAAAAAAACCACCTCTCGTATGAGAATATTATATTGGTCATAAATCCACTAGGATCATATGCTAGCATTTATTAACGGGTTTTGATATTGTTCACTTGCAGATCCAAACTCGACTCTCTTCGGCTGGTGATCTCAAGCCTATAAACTACATATTCATGGTAAAATAAACATTCGCTAGCTGAATTATAAAACCCTATAAATCATCTGATAGGTTTATCAACCTAACAAAAACATTAGTTTCATAGAAATAGAGATCTAATGATCATAACCCTAATCTATAACAATAACCTAATTAAACATTAAATCCCTTTGAATAGATCTCATCTTCCAACAAGCAGATCTAATCAACCATGTCAATGGGTTGATAAATCATGATGAAATATAACATGTAATGCAAAGAAAGAGATGAAGACAAAGTGTAGATCCAATGATTCAACAAGAAAATGTTTAGATCTAAAAATGAAATGAAAATACAAAGTAAATGGTGAAAGTCGAATCTAGGGCTTCTGGGCCGCTCAATAAATGATCCTTATAGGGAAGTCTCTAGGTCAAAAATCAGAGTAAATGCTTGATTTGGAGAATATTCGTGATCGGGATCGATCGATCCGGCTTGGATTTTAGCTGATTTTCTCTGTGGTAATAGGTTGATCGAACATTCGTGTTTCATAGTCTAAGACTTAGGAATATACATGCATTACATGAGTTTATCTTGAATTGTTTGAAATTGGAATCCTGGCGAACCCTTCCATACCAAACACCTTTCTTTTATTGTTTGAAAACCATTGCTTGCATTCACTTGCTGCATGACACAACAAATCAAACCTTTTTATTGTTGAGCAAAAGCTAAGTCTGGGGGAGTTGATATATCATGGTTTTTATGATTTTTAGCCATGATATAAGTGTTGGTTTTAGAGTCTTTTTATTATTATTATTTGAGTCTTATTAGTTACAAATACGAGATGGACCTGGATGATCACTTTGGAGCTTTTGGAGGCTTGTAGCTGAGCAAAACAACTTGGAGACAAAGATTATAGTTCACGTCGATCGACACGCATAACCTGTATAGGTCGACACGTATGTTAACAGTCGAAGACCTTCAAGTTTTATCAAGTTTCAAGAATTGTAACTTTGCTCCAGAAGTTTATATTATTTGTAATTCAAGCTCTTTTCGTATTTTAGGATATGTTTATGTTTTAGAAGTCTGAAAAGACTAAGGTTTGGTATAGTCAAGTTCAAAGAGAGATTTTGGAGAGAAGAATCAGAACTCACCTTGTAGAAAGAAGATTATGAACTCCTGTTATTCTTTGATTTATTTTATGAGTATTATTCAGACTATGATTTGTGTTTCATTGAATATGTCTAAGTAAAACCCTTGTTAGATCTAGGGACTTCAATGGTCTAATAATGGATTGTTGAATTGGGCATAAACATATTAGGATATTCATAATGTTCTTCATCTAGATTTGAACCTATACTAGACTATGATTAGTTCAGGATATCAGTAACCTCTCGTGTCTACCAATTGTTCAAGCTATACTAGACTTTAGATTGATCACCTGAATTCTAGCATTTTAGGATAATTGGTAGACACGAGAGTGTTATTGATATCCTGAACTAATCATAGATGATCAAAATAGGCTTCTCACAAAGAGATTTGGTTTAGGGATTTTGTGAACATATCATACTTAACATTAATGCATGCTTAATTCATTACAACTCACAAAGAGATTTTGTTTTCTATGATTTAAGGATATATATCATCGCATCAAGAGTTGGATGATATTATAATTGTGTTATGAGTTTAACAACCGATCATACATTGCATCCTATTTATCGAACCGCCCAGTTCGCAATCCAGAGTATTCCCTAATTGATTTCCCTAGGTATAGCTTTTAAATCATCTGAACTTACCCCACATTTATTCATTCTAGTTATTTCGTTATTCCATTGTTCTGATTTCATTACTTTTCTTATTATTTAGCTTAATTCGAATCTGTTATATCTATTGTGTGAACTTAAGAGTCTATGCAAAATTTGATCCCTAAGTACTATAGTGATCTCTTAGTTTGAGAGAGTAGTTTTAAGGGTTAATTTGACCCCTATCAGTATGGCTACTAAGACCCCACTAGAAGAAATCCTCAGAAACCCTATTTTTAGGCGATTTCAACACCAAATAGGAGCTCCTGAACAAGCCGACTTCAAAGCACGACCTCCTCCATACCTTACATCACCAATGAAGGTCAATGGCCAATTCTAACACCTCTCTATGGGCCTCTACGACCTCCTCATCACTGAACACACAAGACAGTTCAAAGGTTTGACAAAAACCTTGACAAGAGGGTTAGAAGATTAGACAAGGAATTAGAAGATCTATGTTCCTGTGTTGCTAGACACAATACCATGGAGAACAAAGAAGAAGATAATCTCAGTAGGAAGCCACCAGAGCTTGAAAGGACCAAGAGACTTTGCCTAAGGACAGAGAACTCTTCTCACCTCGCATGGGAGCAGAACCAAGTCTAGCCAAATAATTTAAACAAGCGTGCTTCGTGGGATGCAACCTACTTGTAAGTTTTCTTTTCCCTTTCTAGTTTTGATTTCATTTTTCTTTTGATCTTTGCATGTTTTATCTCAGGTTTTACATAAAAACAGAAAGGAAAATACAAAAGAAGAAAACAGAAAATCAGAAAATGAGAAGAAAGGAAGTTGGAGATGACCTAGGTCACAGGCTCACAGAGGCCTGTGACCAAGGTCCCAAGGAGGCCTGTGACCAAGGTCCCAAGGAGGGCCAACCTCGGTCACGAGGGCTTGTGATCGAGGTTTGGGAGTGTCATCCTCCGAATTTTTGTTTCAATGAGGCAAGAAGAATCCTAAGTATGGTCAAGTTCATTTGACCAAAGTATACAGAAGGCAACAAATTGATAATGTCAATGAAATCAATGCTGAAAGTCTCCACGAAGCAAGTCTCATCTCCAACTTGAAACAAGAAGACACAAGCCAAACTTAGGTCACGGAGGGCGGTGACCGAGGCTCCAAGAAGTCTGGACCTTGGTCACGAGGCCCTATGACCAAGGTTTCCGAGGTATTTCTCAGATAACGGGTTTTCCGAAGTTCTGAGGCGATTTCAAGAAAGATTATTGATTGGTACACTTCTAATCTTATGGAGCTTCCCAAAGATAAAAACATAACCCTAAGGAGCTATGCAACATCATCCATTGAATTTGACCATGTCAAGGCCGCGTTCATCTGTTTTAAGCCGTGACAGAGTCGTTTCATGTTTTGTGAAAAATCTTCAGATTCATTTGGCCAAATGATGAGGGATTGGATACTCAACATCATATCAGAATTCTAGGAGTAATTACCGAGGCACTTTTTGGAAGATAGATTCAAGGTTGGAAATTATAAGTTTTTAAGCATCGCGACCGCATAGTTCACTAATGGGAGTGAATATTCAAATCCACTCGATCAAATGGGCTACAACTTGATACTCACTGAGAAGATGGATATTAGGAAGTTTTGATCGAATAGATTTCAGGAGAAGAAGCTCAGATTCGATGATGGCCAACTATAAACGTCAAGATTTTAGCCGACACTATTCTGCGGCAACGAGATTCACTAAGGTAAGAGAATTTTTAGGTAATACTCGGTCAAATGAGCTATACTCTGGTATTCAGTGAGAATTGAGTATTTTGAAAGTGATTACCGAGGAAAAACTTGAAAAGAGAAGTCCAAATCAAAATATTTCCTCTGTTCTTTACCAAAACCTATCCACGACTCCGAATCTCGCAAATCTTGGATAATATTGTTATTGGTTAGATGGATCAACACAAGATTCAATGTCTAATGATATGAAGACAATTTAGAAGCATGGATCAAAGAAAATACAGCCATGATTCGGATAGATCTCGATATTCTCTGTTGGACCTACTATGGAGCCGTGTTTGGACCAAACATCGAACATCTCCATGAAATGTCTGAATCTCAGGTATCATCTGGTAAGTATGCATTCCTAGACACTTTTGAAAGGGGTAATGACATACTAGTGTACCAAGCGAATAATCAAGTAATGAAAAAAAGACAAGGAAATTTCCCATCAAGGAGGGCCGACCTCGGTCACCAAGGCCCGTGCCCGAGGTGTGTAAGAGGGCCAGCCCCGGTCACACCTCCTGTGACCGAGGTTTTTCACCCTAGTGCCTCCACATCAACTGATCATCTGATGCTTCACCATTTTGATCCAATCACTTCCCTGTCCAACTAAAAGCATTATTCGGAACAATCACTCACCATGGGAGGATCTCAACCATGCAATCATGACATCAAAGAGACACCACCACCACCATCTCACCATCGACCAACACCACCACTCTATCCTTATCTTTATTTTTCTTTCGCATATTATTGATGGTTTTTAGTGTTTTGTCTCAAGAATGATGCAATTAGAAAGATCTTGTCAAAGAATTCAATGGACTAAGACTGATTCCATTTGATGTCAAGTAAGCAAAGAAACAGCGGTTAGTCGCCAACAATATTTCAAGGTGACATTGTTCTTAAACCCAACTCTTTCCTTATGATTTTCATCCTTTTCTCTTTCTTATTTTTCCACCGAGGACGGTGTGATTTAAGTCTGGGGGGAAGGATGTTCCATCCTTTACTGATACTTCTATTTTGTTGACTTGAGACGTTTTGCCACTTTTTACATCGATAATCATGCTGTTTTAGTTGAGTAGAATTTTTTTCGTTTCATTGAGTCAAAACTGTTAGGGAACCATGATCTTTTTCTATTGGACTATCTGAATTGGAGAACGCTCTAATGATTCTATTTTGGCTGCAGAGCTGAAGTTCGGAAAGGCTATAAGCTGACTCAACATTCTCCAAAGCCTCTTTAAATCGGGGAGTAGGGTAAACAAAAGTTGTCTCTAAAATCTATATGAACCTAACCTGACATTCAATTTCTTCCTCAGGGATCGTTATTCACCGGGAAAAGACCAATTCGAATCATACAAGACCATGCAATTTTTCACAAGGTATACAACTACCTCTTCTCCTCTTTGCAACTCAGAAAAAGAAATAAAGAAAAAGAAGAAAAAGAAAATAGAAACAGAGGAAAAAAAGAAGAAGAAGGAGAAACAAATCAAAGCGTTCAAATGGAATTGAACCAAGGGATGACATGTAAACTCGCGTATCCTTTGTGACCTCATGGAAGCTCTGGCGTAAGGGAAACTAAAAGTCAAAGTGGCCAGGGGATGACACGTAAACTCGCGTATCCTTTGTGATTTCATGGAGACTCGTCCCAAGAAAACAAAAGAAAAACAAAGAGAAGAAGAAGAAAGGGGCTAAGCACCGGAAACAACAACAACCCGGTGGCTGTAAAAATGATATTAAGGAGCTTTGAAGAGAAATAGGAGAGGGAAAGTATACTGGAGAAGGTCTTGGTAAGAAGAAATTTGCGCCCCTTGATTAGATTTTTATTTGGTAAGACCACCACACTTTTCATTCCATTAATTTATGTAAAGAGATGACAATGGGGATTCCGAAAGTACCTTTGGATTGTGAGCAACTAAGGAGTATTTATGCTTCTTATGGTTATGGTTGACTACGGAATGTAAGTTCTAAGGTTGACAGCAAGGAAGACTGCAAAGAAGATATCCTAAATGACAAGTAAGTTCCTGTGATTTTAATACCTCTCTTCTATTCTTATTTGCTTGAAGACAAGCAAAGGTCAAAGTCTGGGGGAGTTGATAACATTGTATTTTGACTTATTTATACTATGGTTTTCACATTTTTATGGGAGATTTGTTGGATTTAAGGCTAAATAAGCTATTATCGAGTATTTTTAGTGTCAAAGAGGTTTTACAACTTTTATGGGAAAATGGAACAAAAGAGAAGCAAAACCTGTTTTGAAGCAGTTTCAAAGTACCAGAAGTTTGGCAACGTTTGAAGATCTTCCTGTGAACAAAATTTGGATTTATTTATATCATTGGAAAGCTTGAAGAGTCCAAATTCATATGGGACAAGAATCTAAGCAGTCCATTCAGCCATTTGGAAGATGCATCCCGAAGAGTGAAGACATGTCAACAGGAGCCACAAGCTCCAATCCTCGGTCACAAAACCTCGTGACCATGGACTGGCCTCTTGAGCACCTCGGTCACTAAGGCTCGTGACCGAGGCCTGACCCTCAGCCTCCATACTTACCAAAATGATGGAATTAGCCTCCAAAACCGAATTCTTGCACCCTAAGACCTATAAATACTCATCAAAACCTTAGGGTTTTCGTGTGCCTTCATAGAGTATCTACACCACGCCTCAAAGATACCACCAGGAACCCTAGGGAAGACCAGAGGAGCCGCTGAGTCCCTCTTGTTTGTATAAGCTCTTGAAGATCCACCATCTATTTTCTCTATAATCTCTGAATACTTTGTAATCTCTAAACCTGTATCTTCAGTTATGAATCACCTTCACCTTGTCTTGATTATTTCTTTGGGCATGCTTGAGTGATTTACTTGTTGGGTTTAGAGGTTTGAATCAAAGGGGGGGGGGACATGTTCTATTTAGTTTAAGTGGGAAATTCATTGTAGTTGCATCATCATCTAAACTGTTCTTTTGGTCTGATCTCTTTCTTAATGCATAAAGTTAGTAAAACGACCGCACCCATTTTTCTTAAACCAGATAATAATATGTCCATACATATTAATATCAGTTAATTCTAATTAAATTCTATAATTTACCAAAATCATCAATTAATTCCATTAATTTAGATTAACCATAGTAAATATTCAAAAATTAACCATAAAATTTGACAATCAAAACTTTACAGAACCGAGTCCTAAATCATCCTTTTCTCTTTGCCATGATTCCACGATCACTCTTTTATTTTACCTGCATCAACAAACAATGATGCATCAGCATTTGGAAAACCAAATACTGAGTGGAGCAGTCCTCCCGCACTAACATGGATTTAATTCATAGAAATAATGCAATACAAAAAATATGTAAATAATACCAACATCCAATCAATAATATGCCATGAATCTCATCCACTGGTCTACACAGAAAAACATATTAATCTATTCACTATTCCAGAACTAATCCTACGGTCATGCACTCACCTTAGCTAAAGGCGATCCTTTGACTGCACAACAAACAGATCTCGCATGATCTATACATTCAGAAACTTTTAGGGCTCCTTAAGGATCTTAGAAACCCAGCAACACTCTCTCTTACATGCCCTTCTACCAACTACAACAACGAAACATCATCCAACCTAAATTGGAAAACTGGAAACAATAACTGAAACAATCCGCCTCAATGATTGAGTCACGAATAAGCATCTAACCGTCCACTTTAAATCCAACCGTTGCAAATTGTTCCATATATGTCTTGAAGCTCCCCACAAATTTCGTGACAATCCGACAAAAGGTTAACTCGCGATCTCCCTTTGAATACACGCTGGTCCAAATGGCGTCTGAAACAGAACAGTTCACGAAAATGCATATAACTCTTAGAATATTGACTCAAATCAATATCCGCAAACAGTAACATCTAGATATAAGGCTTATCTATAACTCCACAAATTCTCGTTACCTTTGGAAACGATCTGCTCAGTCGAACCTTTTCCAACCACGACATATACGAGAGGCCTGCATCCCTTTCATGTCCAAGCTCCCCTTTGTCTCTTTCAGCCACACCCAACTCTCTCTGTTCTCTTCTGATCTCCCACCATGCACAGATATCTTTCTTCTATCTCTGTTTGTGAGAAAGGAAGACAACACAGCCTCTTCTCTTTCACTCTCTTGCTCTCACGGCACAGCCTCTCTCTTTCACTCTCTCACTCTCTCTCGCCACACAACACCACCAAACTCAGATATCTCTTTTCCATGAGGTGTAGGCGACGAAAATGAGAAGAAGAAATATTGTTGGGCGAAAGGAGAAATAGGAGAAATAGGGTTGCAATAAACCGGTCAGTTTCAGGTTTTAATTTTTTTAATTATTTAATTTAAACCAGAATTTAAATTAACCCAAAGGTTAATTAAGATCCCCCTGATTTAATTATTAAAACCGCGAACCGGCTCCTTGAACCAAAACCAAAGTTCAACTCCCGTCATAACCCTAAATTATCCATTTTTCCAGAACACGGGCGTTACAGTTAGCATTATGAACTAGCTATTGATCTTAGGCATCTAGGTTTCACTATCTGCTTGCTTAGTTTGTTTGAAAATAGATTGGATGAGTATTGCGTCATAACAAACACATACCACTTATTTATGGAGTTTTATGGAGTAGGATTGAACTTGATATTAATGCTTTGACATATGTGTTGTTGCCTGTGAAAGTTGAGTCTCAGGACTTATAGAGTTTAGCCAATGTTCTCTGTGGTAATAGGTTGATCGAACTTTCGTGTTTCATAATCCGAGACTTAGGAATAGACATGCATTACATGAGTTTATCTTGAATTTTTTGAACTTGGAACCCCGGTGAACCCTTGCATACCCACCACCTTTCTTTTATTGTTTGAAAACCATTGATTGCATTCACTTGTTGTGTGACTCAACAAACCAAACTTTTTATTATTATTGAGTTCTAGCTTAACTTGTTCATCTTGATTTGCAATACAACTTCTCTCTATGTGGGATAGATATACCTTAAGTACAACAATTGATTGCTGTGCACTTGCAGCTTGTTGATTGTGTGTCCAAAGGAAAACTTCAGGAAAACTAAACACATTCCTGCGTACGTCAACAGCATCTCACATCGGGTAGAGGTATCAATTGGATTGGTGACCAGCGGGCTAGGTCCAACTAGATTCACCATGGGATGGGTATGGACATAAACTTTTATTGATTTTATGCTCATTAAAAACCAGACTTCATGGACAAGCCCATAGTAGATCACAAATATAACAGGTTTTATCCGCGGATTGGAAGAATAACCTGCATACTACAAATTTTTATAAAAATAAATAAATAAATATATATATATATATATATATATATATATATATGAATAATAGTATATAGTTGATGAAATATAATATATGATATATTTGAAAATATGTAGAGTTTTTATTTATAAAATTAGAATATTTACAAAAAGTAATACTAAAAATGTTTTTAACTTTATTAATTACTAAAAGTATTTAGTTATTTTAAATTACAAAATTATATCTATGGACCAGCTTGCTAATCCGTTGGGCATAGCAGGACATGTTTGGACATAATAACTACTTACGAAATATTAAAATTGGTATATACTTCAAACAATTAACAACAAAACACTATATAATTTAATGAAGTTGAAATTACAAATAACTAAAAAAAAATATTCATAGAAACAATACAAACAAAATCTATAAATCTATATATTATCTGGAATATGAACACAAAACATTAAACTTTAAACTATAAAATAAAAAAAATTATTATAATAATTAAAAAAATATTGACCAAGACTAACATAATAAGTAATCAAAGTGGAATTAGAAGGGTTGACTAGTGGAATTAGAAGGGTTGACTAATGGAATAAGTTTTGGGAAATATTTGAATTGATTAAGTAAAAAATAGTGAGAAATATTGTAGGCTTGCCACAGGCCATAAATGTTTTTGATATAGAAAAGATACAAATATCAATAATCAATAGTTACCTGGCAAAAAGAGAAAAAACGTGCTAAACTTAAATTAAATCTTTAAACCAAAGGTATAACAAGTATTCAAATCTAATAGTCAAAAGTCAAAAACACACCTTACCATATATAAAATATGAACAAACATAAATCAAACATTCTATATCTACATATATATATTTCAAAGGTATTGAACCATCTAACTTCATCATCATAAGAAAAAACATACAAAACACATTAAAAAAGGGATCATATTACACCCAATAAAAGGATCAAAAATTGAATGGCTTCATCAAGAACATGTATATTTCTTGTGTTTTTATGTCTGGTTGTTCTGTCGATCTCAAGTATGTAAAATAGACACTTTGTATTTTCTATTTGATAACGTATATTATACTAATGATATGTTAACTTAAAAGCTTTATATCATTGTGTAAGGAGTCCTTATGTTTTTCAATACTACACTAACTTTTTAAACTGATATAAATTTCAGAAGCACAAGCTGGAAAGATGCCCATTTTGATAGGTACTTGCGTAGAGTTTCCAGATGTAAAATGCAATCAAACATGTATTGATTCACATTATGCTAATGGAAAATGCGTCCCAATTGGCCACAGCTCTGACCTTGTCTGTGTTTGTTATCCAAAATACTATATATAATAGTATATGTTTAAGATATTGTGTAAGTGTTACAGTATTTTAAATAAAACAGGTTGCAAAAATATATATTTTAATAAAACAAAATACTATTTTCAGATTATTATTGCAAATATTTTAACAAAATTTGTAATGCAAATGCATTCTGATTTATATATGCATAACCACTAATCTAATTAAATATGGTTCTACTAATCTCATTCCGAAGCGTCATATGAAAAAATGAGCGGCACAGAGCACTGAAGTGGACTCCGATTCATGTTCTCTTGATGTTACCATTCACGATTGTGTGATCTGGGTTTGGGTATTACCTTTAAAATATAAGCTATGGCTTTGTTGTTTTAAGCTTATCTAGTGATAAGGCTGTGGAACCTTGGGTTTGTTTAGACCTGTGGGTGAAGGATGTTTGTTATTCCCGAGGGCATTTTCTCTGGAAGTTTTAATAAGAATCGAATGTTACATTGTGGAAAATAAAAATCTCATTCTGGCAGACCACAAGTTTCCACTTATGTATTCGATAGGAAAAGCCATATGATTAAAAAAAAAAAAAGTCATGAGTTTTTCCACTGAACCAAACATTTGATACTGGATAATTCTCTTAAATACGACTAAATGGAGTTTTTGGGCCAACTTTGTTTTCAAATGCGATAATTTTACCATTCATTAATGCAAAACACATTTTTCAAAAATACCACTTTCTCACTTTTCTTCTTTTTTGTAATTTCTGTCTTCACTAGAGAGTTGATCGAAACCAGAACACGACGATGATGAATCTATGACGACAATACAAAAAATCAAAGGTATAATCAATAGCTTGAATCACAATAGGTTGAATCAAAGTATTTGGTAGTTTCAAAATCAATTTTTTTTTAATCATGATATTCTTTGAAATTGGAGTTTGTGTTTGTGTTTGTGCTTCTTTGAAATGACAACTCGATTCATGTTATTTTCTCTTAAATCTTGATATTTCATTGTGTGTTTGTTCATTATTTTTTTCTCAAGTATATTTTCAATTTCATTGCATAGAACGTGTTTGAAAAAATGTTTGTGAGAATTGAAGTTTGTACATTCTAACAAAATAAATTTCTTCGTTTCATTTTCTTACTCACTGTCAATATTATGATTCAGTGGCTTGAATCATAAATCATACTGATTTATTTTTATTGCTGGTGCACATATTTGAAATGTTCAGTTTACAAAGATCGATAAATCTTTTGAGGAATCAATCATAAAATAGGTAAATTTCGATGATTTCCTCTCTACGGTTTGGGGTTATCAAGTTATCATTTTTAGCTCTGATTTTTAGTGTATCAAGTTATCATTTTTGGCATGTTTTAATCTCATCTTGTTATTCCTTTTTTTATGTTCGCAGGCTTATATACTCTCAGTTCAGATTTGCCAAGCCTGTAAATATCAACTTCTGTGTCTCCTGCTCTTATATGTATTTTTTTCAATTTCTTTCTCCTATTTGTAAAAAGTTATTTAATTTTTCAGTTTTTGTTCCTTGTGTACTTATGGATAGATCCAAATTAAGATTCTTATCAATATATTTGGTTTAGACTGTGGCATGACTCTTGTTACTAATTTCAAACATATGCATCTTCTTTTTAAATTTCAGAAGGATCTGTAGTTATTTAGGAAGGATCTGCAGTTATTTAGGAAGGTTCGGGAAAGATACGTAGTAGTTTAGGAAAGATTAGTAGTACTTTAGAAAATATTTGGAAAGGATATGTAGTTTTTTAGGAAAGAGTAGGACGATAATATAAAGGTTGACTTGAACAGATGATCTCATAGCTACTCTCAGTTTGTTTATGTTGTCTTGATATTGATTGCATGTGCTGATTAGAGCCCATATGCACTTTTATATAGAGCAAGATGAAAAGTTACAGAATGAAAAATTGCATAATAAAAATTCATCTGACTGGATAAATATTGCAAAATGACATAATATAATATTAAGTTAAAAATATACACTTATATTTATAAAATTAATAGTTTAATAGATTATATTTTAATATATTTTAGAAATTTGCATATTATAAAATGATATTTTGTCGTAAACAATTATTTTCAAATGTTAATTTTAAGCATAGATAAGAAAAGGGTTTCATAGTTATTATAAAATTGTAACATATACTAAAAATTGTTTGAAAGATCAAAGAAGTAACATAATTTTTATTGTAAATAATTGTAACTTTAATTTATTTTCAAAAGTTAATTTTTAGCATATGATATATATATATATATACATATATATATTGAAATAAACTATATAATTGTTTATCTAAAAAATACAAAAAAAAATTCATTATGCAAATAAGCATGTCTATAGTAGCTTATTTTCATAATGGACTTTTACTTGTATTTTGTTAGGCAAAAACCAAATCTTGCCTATTGTCCTAATTATGTATCATTATGCATTTTTTCTGTGATTGGTAAAAAACTTGCATAACTGCATTAGAAAAAACAATTAGGCAATTATACAAGTTACCAATCAAAGCCTCTGTCTTTTCTTATTGCTGGTTACAGATGAAATAACCTTGAACAAAATTTGATGGATGGTGATTTTTACCAAATAGAGTTTTGCTTACATTTGAAATTTTGGGAATTTCTTGAATTGTTTCATTATTGTATGCTGCACACTTTGAAGCTTTCTTGGGTTGATTGTCGCATTGCCAATATTTTGATTCAGTAGCTTGAATCAAAAATCATACTGATATTTTGTTGAGTGCATGTTCATACATTTAAACTTTTAGTTCAAAGCTGAAAAATCTTTGAGGAATCGATCATATAAAGATAAATTCTACAATTTCCTCACTATGAATTTTTGTGTTTGTGTACTGTTTCAAATAGATTTTAAGTTGATTTGAGTTTTTTTTTCTGATCAGTCTTCACAAATATATTTGGAAAGTATATGTAGTTATTTAGGAAAGATTCATAGTACTTTAGAATCCTTTCTAAATTTAAGAAGATATTCGTAGTTCATATATATGTTCCGTAAAGTTATAAGCCTTGTGAAATTTGAGGAAGGTGCCCATAATTTTGAGTAAGGTCTTCCTAAACAAAAATTCTTTTTTGTAGGGTATTATGTGTAGATTATTTTATTGTTAAAGCTACATTGCCTAACATGTTCGGGTTTTAGATGGATTCGGTTCAGATTTGTTCAGATTTGGGTAATTCGGGTAGGAGAGTTTAGTATATTTTCGAGTTTTATAACTATGCAGTTCGGTTTTGGTTTGGGTTTGGATCAGTTTCGGTTTGGGTAGGTGAGGGTTCGGATCAGTTATGGTTCGGTTTTTATTTTTAAAAAACTTTTATTTATTTATTTTAATAACAATTGGTTCAAGCTCAATAAAATTTGGTTAAATTCTGCAAATAAATATTGAAACAAAATACAACTAATACATAATTTTATATAATTTTATTTCAATCTCTCGGTTATACTGTTTAGTTTTTGGTTATACTATTTGGTTTTTGGTTTCGTTCAGATAACTTGGGTAGCAAAATTTAGAATCCGTTCGAGTTTATGATTGTTCCATTTTGGTTCGGTTTTCGGTTTTTCAGTTTTGTGCCCAGGCTTAACTGACCTTTATACAGTAACCGAGAGAAAAGGTGAATCACTATGCAAATATGTTGAACGTTTAAAAAATAAAGGTGTACTGCAACAAATCTACTGCCATCTCATCATTCAAAATATGAGTACTTCCAGATGGTGACCTCTGCCATCTCATCATTTAAAAGAGGTGTACTTCCAGATGGTGACCTATACAAAGAACTTAGAAAATATCACTGCAAAACTATGGATGATGTGCTTTCAAGCGCGTGTGCACAAATAAAGTGACAAGAAGATTCATCTTATCATCATTGATGTTCTCTGCAATCCGATTCACGCAGAATAACGATTGGGAGAACTAGAGATGATAGACTTTACCAGAGACCACACAACAAAAACAAAGGTATTTGTAATTTTAGCATACAAGCTGTAAGAATGGAAATGCATTAACCTACCTAGCAAGTGCAATGTGTTGTTGTTGAAAGCTTATCACTTTTGGTTGTTCGATATTTTGAAGCTTTTGGGAGGGATTTTGATTGATTCTCTATTAAATGTTTCAACAGTTTTGTACATTGTCATCACTTTTTTATTTTATGTTTTGATTTTTCAATTACCTAAGTCTATAGACAATTGCATAAATTAAATAGCATCATACTTTTGAATATTAATAAGATCTTCAAAAATTTGCGATAAAAGTTTTAATCGCAAAAAAAAAGATCTGATGACGGTCACATGTTGTTAAATCAAGAGGCACTGCCTCAATAGGTTGTCAATACAAACTGCTTGTAACAACAACTATTAATCCGAAGACACTGCCTCAAAATGTTGAGATTAAAACCACATTAAATAGGAAGGCACTACCTCAAGAGGTTGATAATAGGAAGACACTGACTCAAAAGTTTGTAACTAAATTAATTAATCGGAAGGCACTGCCTCAAAAATTTGACAATCTGAAAGCACTCCCTGAAAAGGTTGTAGCTAAAAATAATAATTAGAAGGTATTGCCTCAAAAGGTTGTGATTAACATTAAACAGCAAGACACTGCCTCAGAAGGTTGACAATCAGAAGACACTACTTCAAAATGTTGTAATTAAAACAAATAATCAGAAGGCACTACTTTAATAGGTTGTCAGTCATAGGCATCACCTCAAAAGATTGTACCAAAAACCATTGATCAGAGGGAACTGCCTCATAAGACTGTGACGACAACCATAAATTAGAAGCCATTGTCTCAACATGTTTTCAATCGAAAGACACTACCTAAAAGATTGTACCAATAACCATTATTCAGAAGGCACTGTCTCATAAGATTGTAACAACAACCATAAATTAGAAGGCACTGCCTCAATAGGTTGTGACAACAACTATAAACCAGAAGACACTGCCTTAAAAAGTTGTACCAAAAATATTTTATTAGAAGGCATTGCATCATTAAGTTGTCAATCATAAAGTACTGCCTCAGAAGGTTTTGATGAAAATATTTGACCAAAACCACTGCCTCAAAAGGTTAAGACAACAACTATTAATTGGAAGTCACAGCTTCAAAAGGCTACATTCAAAAATAATTATTAATAAAGTTGTTATACAGGTTGTAATAACAACCGCAATTGGGTAGATCAGCATACATAACATGTTTGCTGAGATCCATAGGAGAGGAAAGCAACATGAAAACTAAGGTTGAAAAAAGGGTACACATTTGGTGGGTGAGGTGGTAGCCAAGGATCCAATGTTGGATTAATTTTCTGATCGTCTCCTAGTTGATACCGTAATCCCTTGAATAGAAGATTCCGGCCACATATGATAGAACTCCAGCCATGTGATGTTTTCTTAGGAACTTTGGCATCCTGAAGAGATGAATCCTGGTAATATCGGCTTTTGAGTATTCTTGCAAGTAGGCATTGAGGGTCTTGAAGGATTCACCAAGCCTGTTTCGCTAAGAGTGCCTCACTAAATTTCTCAATATCCTGAATCCAAGCCCTCCTTCTTTTTTTTGGGAATGCTCATCTTACTCCAGCTAACATAAGCCATACATCGTTTAGAATCATTGGATCCCCACCAATATTGTGATAAGGCTGAACACAGATGGTAAGTGGTAACTTGAAGCAACTCATGGCTTGTATAGGCATAGCTAAGGCGACTGACTTTAGGAGAATTTCTTTCCCACCCTCAGATAAGAACTTATGATGCTATGAATTTGTTCGAGCTTTGACCTTTTGAACTATGTATTCCAACATTTCACATTTCTTCCTTGAGAATTCCTTCGGTATACCCAAATATAGTAACACTGAGGAGCTGCTGAACATGTATTTTTTTTAATTCAGGTACCAAGGTGCCAAATATGATCGAGGATTTCTCCACATTCAGCCTCTAACCTGAATGTTTACCATATTGATGAAGAACTTGTAATAGAGATTCGGGGTTGCGTGGCTTATCTTGGCAGAAGAAAAATTAATCATCTGCAAACAGAAGATGACTAACTCTGGGACTATTATTTCTGATAGCTATGCCTTTAATGTGACCTCTATCTTCTTCTTGGTTAATCTTTTGAGTAAGCATTTCCGCACAAAAAATAAATAGATAAGGAGAAAGGGGATCACCTTGTCTAATGCCTTGTTGTGGTGTGATCTCATCGTAGGGTCTGCCACTGATGAGTACTGAATAAGAAACGGGTTTGACACCCAGTTGTGTTGAGACCCAGGCATAGCATAGTCTCCTCAAGAAAATTCCACTCAAGGTAATTGTAGGTTTTAGAGATATCTGTTTTAATCGCCATGTAGGTTTTAAATTGCCTTTTTCGAGACTTGATGGAGTGAAGGAGTTTGTGTGCAATCAACACGTTATCCGTTACATGTCTTCCAGGTATGAAGGCAGTTTGTTGATTGGAGATAATGGCTGGAAGCATGGGTTTTAGTCTCCAAATGAGGATTTTGGAAATCATCTTGTATGCCACATTGCATAGGCTTATACGTCGGCAGTCACTCATGCTTGTTGGAGAAGTTATCATTGGTACGAGGTATATGTTTGTATGGTTGAGCCGAAGCGAAATAATACCATGAGTGAAGAATTTTTTGACTTCCAAGATAATGCCATCACTCATTGTCGATAGGAATTGATAAAAAAATCTCCACTAAGTCCATCAGGGCTTGGCACTCTATCCCCTCCAATATCCTTGATTGCTTGGAAAATCTTCTCATCCGTAACATCTTTAGTTAGGTTTACGTTCATAGCCTCTGTTACTGGAGTGTGAAGGCCATCGAAGTAGTTCCCCCAATCATCATTGGCTTCACGTGAAAAAGGTATTTGGATAGTTGATGGCTACCTTAGAAATATCCTCTTCCTTCGTATAGCTGACTCCCATGTTGTCTTTGATGGAAATGATGCGATCTTTTGCTTTTCGGGTTTTGGCAAAACCGTGAAAGAACTTCGTATTTGGATCACCTTCTTGGAGCCATTTGTTTTGACACTTTATTTTCCAATAGACTTCTTCTTAAAAATAAGCTTGGTTGAGTCGATGTTTGATGCCTCTTATAGTGTTTGGGTCTGGAGATGGTTGTAAAAAAGTTTCTTCCAGTTCAAGCTTGAGGCGTTGGATTTCAGATTCATAGTTAGAAGAGTTGTTGCGTTTCTATTTTGAGATTTTTTGGCGAATATTTTTGACTTTAGTAGGAAAATCCATGCTTTCATAAAGGTGTTGCCAATCAGTTTTGATGGTTTCGTTGAACCCATTTCTTTCAAATAATCGCCTGTCGTACCAGAATTGGCCTTGCATTACTCTCGTTTCTTCTAGGATGTTGAAAATGAGGGGTCGGTATTCTGAATACAAAGCAGTGTAGTAAGAGAATCATTCTGTATTTGTCATAGATTTGTCTAATGAATTTTTCCAAAAGAGAGCTTATCCTCCACTTAAACCATCCGGAGGAACAACAAAATACTTAGAAAATCCTAATGAAACACACAAATTACTAATGTATCTTGAAGTTTGTTTCGTCTCGATGAGAAATATTGCATATAGATGATAGCGTCGACATATCTCTTTGAGACGATGAACTGCCGGCATTTTTCCAATGCCCTGACAGTTCCCCATCATTAATTCTGAAACTGTTCATATGTTCTGATTTCTTTTAAGTTTCTAGGGCTTTTCACTTTTGATCTGAAAATCTCTCACATCCCTCCATTCTCGTCACTGATATCCTGTTACCGATCTTTGAGATTTAGAGGGAGAAGAGACAGAGGATGTGGTCTGAGGAGTAGCAGTTTCTACATCACGAGAATGAAACTAAAGACCCTTGACCACATCAGCTTCAATCCTTGAGCTGATATCTCAGGATTTATTTCTTCCAACGAATTGTAACAGTTACCTAGGGAGAAATAACATATTAAGAAGCTTGAATCATATATTAACCTTAATTATCCTGCCTCATGCTCTTGCTTGCTCTTAATGGTCAGGTAGACAAGACCAACACCAGTACGTCTTCTCTACATTGTTCTGATCAAATTATGTATCAATTTGAAATTGATGTATATAAAAAAAATTCAAAAGCTCAAACCTTTCTTGCTGGTCGATCTTTAAGTTCAATTATATAGAGATTCAAAATTCATATGGGACAAGAATCTAAGCAGTCCATTCAGCCATTTGGAAGATGCATCCCGAAGAGTGAAGACATGTCAACAAGAGCCACAAGCTCCAAATCTCGGTCAGAAAACCTCATGACTGTGGACTGGCCTCTTGAGCACCACGGTCACTAAGGCTCGTGACCAAGGCCTGGCGCTCAGCCTCCATACTTACCAAATGACAGGATTAGCCTCCAAAACCGAATTCTTGCACCCTAAGACCTATAAATACTCATCAAAACCTTAGGGTTTTCGTGTGCCTTCGTAGAGTATCTACACCACGCCTCAAAGATACCAACAGGAACCCTAGAGACGACCAGAGAAGCCGCAGAGTCTCTCTTGTTCGTATAAGCTCTTGAAGATCCACCATCTATTTTCTCTACAATCTCTGAATACTTTGTAATCTCTAAACCTGTATCTTCAGTTATGAATCACCTTCACCTTGTCTTGATTATTTCTTTGGGCATGCTTGAGTGATTTACTTGTTGGGTTTAGAGGTTTGAATCAAGGGGGGGAGGGGACATGTTCTATTTAGCTTAAGTGGCAAATTCATTGTAGTTGCATCATCATCTAAACTGTTCTTTTGGTTTGATCTCTTTCTTAATGCATAAAGTTAGTAAAACCAAAGCACCCATTTTTCTTAAACCAGATAATAATATGCCCATACATATTAATATCAGTTAATTCTAATTAAATTCTACAATAGACCAAAATCATCAATTAATTTCATTAATTTAGATTAACCATAGTAAGCCATCATTAATTTAATATTCAAAAATTAACCATAAAATTCGACAATCAAAACCTCACAGAACCGAGTCCAAAATCATCCTCCTCTCTTTGCCATGATTCCAGGATCACTCTTTTTTATTTTACCTGCATCAACAAACAATGATGCATCAGCATTTGGAAAACCAAATACTGAGTGGAGCAGTCCTCCCGCACTAACATGGATTTAATTCATAGAAATAATACAATACAAAAATATGTAAATAATACCAACATCCAATCAATAATATGCCATGAATCTCACCCACTGTTCTACACAGAAAAACATATTAATCTATTCACTATTCCAGAATTAATCCTACGGTCATGCACTCACCTTAGCTAAAGGCGATCCTTTGACTGCACAACAAACAGATCTCACATGATCTAGACATTCAGAAAATTTTAGGGCTCCTTAAGGATCTTAGAAACCCAGCAACACTCTCTCTTACATGCCCTTCTACCAACTACAACAACAAAACATCATCCAACCTAAATTGGAAAACTGGAAACAATAACTGAAACAATCCGCCTCAATGATTGAGTCACGAATAAGCATCTAACCGTCCACTTTAAATCCAACCGTTGCAAATTGTTCCATAGATGTCTTGAAGCTCCCCACAAAATTTCGTGACAATCCGACAAAAGGTTAACTCGCGATCTCCCTTTGAATACACGCTGGTCCAAATGGCGTCTGAAACAGAACAGTTCACGAAAATGCATATAACTCTTAGAATATTGACTCAAATCAATATCCGCAAACAGTAACATCTAGATATAAGGCTTATCTATAACTCCAAAAATTCTCGTTACCTTTGGAAACGATCTGCTCAGTCGAACCTTTTCCAACCACGACATATCCGAGAGGCCTGCATCCCTTTCATGTCCAAGCTCCCCTTTGTCTCTTTCAGCCACACCCAACTCTCTCTGTTCTCTTCTGATCTCCCACCATGCACAGATATCTTTCTTCTATCTCTGTTTGTGAGAAAGGAAGACAACACAGCCTCTTCTCTTTCACTCTCTTGCTCTCACGGCACAGCCTCTCTCTTTCACTCTCTCACTCTCTCACGCCACACAACACCACAAAACTCAGCTATCTCTTTTCCATGAGGTGTAGGCAACAAAAATGAGAAGAAGAAATATTGTTGGGCGAAAGGAGAAATAGGGTTGCAATAAACTGGTCAGTTTCAGGTTTTAATTTTTTTAATTATTTAATTTAAACCAGAATTTAAATTAACCCAAAGGTTAATTAAGATCCCCCTGATTTAATTATTAAAACCGCAAACCGGCTCCTTGAACTAAAACCAAAGTTCAACTCCCGTCATAACCCTAAATTATCCATTTTTCCAGAACACAGGCGTTACAGTTAGCGTTATGAACTAGCTATTGGTCTTAGGCATCTAGGTTTCACTATCTGCTTGCTTAGGTTGTTTGAAAATAGATTGGATGAGTATCGCGTCATAACAAACACATACCACTTATTTATGGAGTTTTATGGAGTAGGATTGAACTTGATATTAATGCTTTGACATATGTGTTGTTGCCTATGAAAGTTGAGTCTCAGGACTTATAGATTTTAGTCAATGTTCTCTGTGGTAATAGGTTGATCGAACTTTGGTGTTTCATAATCTGAGACTTAGGAATAGACATGCATTACATGAGTTTATCTTGAATTTTTTGAACTTGGAACCCTGGTGAACCCTTGCATACCCACCACCTTTCATTTATTGTTTGAAAACCATTGATTGCATTCACTTGTTGCGTGACTCAACAAACCAAACCTTTTTTTATTATTGAGTTCTAGCATTACTTGTTCATCTTGATTTGCAATACAACTTCTCTCTATGTGGGATAGATATACCTCAAGTACAACAATTGATTGTTGTGCACTGGCAGCTTGTTGATTGTATGTCCAAAGGAAAACTTCAGGAAAACTAAACACATTCCTGCTTACATTAACAGCGACTCACATCGGTTAGAGGTATCAATCGGATCGGTGACCAGCGGGGTAGGTCTAACTAGATTCACCATGGGATGGGTATGGACATAAAATTTTATTGATATTATGCTCATTAAAAACCAGACTTCATGGACAAGCCCATAGTGGATCGCAGATATAGCGGGCTTTATCCGCGGATTGGAGGATTAAACCCGCATACTACAAATTTTTATAAAAATAAATATTATATATATATATATATATATATGAATAATAGTATATAGTTGATGAAATATAATATATGATATATTTGAATTTTTTATTTATAAAATTAGAATATTTACAAAAAGAAATTCTAAAAATGTTTTAAGTTTTATTAATTACTAAAAGTATTTTAGTTATTTTAAATTACAAAATTATATCTATGGACCGGCTTGCTAATCCGTTGGGCATAGCAGGACATGTTTGGACATAATAACTACTTACAAAATATTAAAATTGGTATATACTTCAAAAAATTAGGAATATAACACTATATAACTTAATGAAGTTGAAATTACAAACAACTAAAAGAAAAATAATTATACAAAGTAAACAAACAAAATCTATAAATCTATATATTATCTGGAATTTGAACACAAAACATTAAACTTTAAACTATAAAAAAAATTATTCTTATAATTAAGAAAATATTGACCAAGACTAACATAAAAAATAATCTAAGTGGAATTAGATGGGTTGACTAATGGAATAAGTTTTGGGAAAAAACTGAATTGATTAAGTAAAAAATCGTGAGAAATATTGTAGGCTTGCCACACGCCATAAATATTTTTGATATATAAAAGATATCAATATCAGTAATTCAATAGTTACCAGGAAAAGAGAAAAACGTGCTCAAATTAAATTAAATCTTTAAACCAAAGGTATAACAAGTATTCAAATCTAATAGTCAAAAGCCAAAAACACACTTACCATATATAAAATATGAACAAACATAAATCAAACATTCTATATCTGCATATATATATTTCAAAGGTATTGAACCATCTAACTTAATCATCATAAGAAAAAACATACAAAACACATTAAAAGGGATCATATTACACCCAATAAAATGATCAAAAATTGAATGGCTTCATCAAGAACATGTTTATTTCTTGTGTTTTTATGTCTGCTTGTTCTGTCGATCCCAAGTATGTAAAAAAAAAAAGCTTTGTATTTTCTATTTGATAACATATATTATACTAATGATCTGTTAACTTAAAAGCTTTATATCATTGTGTAAGGATTCCTTATGTTTTTCAATACTACACTAACTTTTTAAACTGATATAAATTTTAGAAGCGCAAGCTGGAAAGATGCCCATTTTGATAGGTTATTGCGTAGAGTTTCCAGATGTAAAATGCAATCAAATATGTATAGATTCACATTATGCTAATGGAAAATGCGTCCCAATTGGCCACAGCTCTGAACTTGTCTGTGTTTGTTATCCAAAATATTTTATATATTAGTATATGTTTAAGATATTGTATAAGTGTTACAGTATTTTAAATAAAATAGGTTGCAAAAATATATATTTTAATAAAACAAAATACTATTTTCAGATGATTATTGCATATATTTTAACAAAATTTGTAATGCAAATGCATTCTGATTTATATATGCATAACCACTAATCTAATTAAATATGGTTCTACTAATCTCTTTCCGAAGCGTCATATGAAAAAATGAGCGGCACAGAGCACTGAAGTGGACTCCAATTCATGTGAAAAGGCTGTGGAACCTTGGGTTTGTTTAGACCTATGGGTGAAGGATGTTTGTTATTCCCCGAGGGCATTACCTCTCGAAGTTTTAATAAGAATCGAATGTTACTTTTGTGGAAAAAAAATCTCATTCCGGCATACCACAACTTTCCACTTTTGTATTCGATAGGAAAAGCCATATGATTTAAAAAAATAAAGAAAAAGTCATGTATTTTTCCACTGAACCAAACATTTGATATTGGATAATTCTCTTAAA
This sequence comes from Cardamine flexuosa, assembly GCA_963555745.1. Classification (NCBI taxonomy): domain Eukaryota; kingdom Viridiplantae; phylum Streptophyta; class Magnoliopsida; order Brassicales; family Brassicaceae; genus Cardamine; species Cardamine flexuosa. Next base: position 16,121,501 of record OY743214.1, on the reverse strand, counting down.
TACGACTAAATGGAGTTTTTGGGCCAACTTTGTTTTCAGATGAGATAATTTTACCATTCATTAATGCAAAACACATTTTCCAAAAATACGCCTTTCTCACTTTTCTTCTTTCTTGCAATTTCTGTCTTCACCGGAGAGTTGTATCTTCTTCACCAGAGAGTTGATTGAAACCAGGACACGACGATGAGGAATCTACGCCGACAATAAAAAAAATCAAAGGTATAATCAATAGCTTGAATCACAATAGGTTGAATCAAAGTATTTGGTAGTTTCAAAATCAATATATATTTTATCATGATATTCTTTGCAATTGGATTTTGTGTTTGTGTTTGTGCTTCTTTGAAATGACAGCTCAATTCATGTTATTTTCTCTTAAATCTTGATATTTCATTGTGTGTTTGTTCAGTATTTTTTGCTCAAGTATATTATCAATTTCATGCATAGAACGTGTTCGAAAATTTTTTATTAAGAATTGAAGTTTGTACATTCTAACAAATTAAATTTCTTGGTTTCATTTTCTTACTCACTGTCAAAATTATGATTCAGTGGCTTGAATCATAAATCATACTGATTAATGTCTATTGCTGGTGCACACATTTGAAATGTTCAGTTTACAAAGATAGAGAAATCTTTTGAGGAATCAATCATAAAATAGGTAAATTTCAATGATTTCCTCTCTACGGTTTGGGGTTATCAAGTTATCATTTTTAGCTCTGATTGTAAGTGTATCAAGTTATCATTTTTGGCCTGTTTTTGATCGAAACTTTGCATTCACTTCTGATCTTGTTTTTTTAATCTCATCTTGTTATTCCTTGTTTTTGGTTCACAGGCTTATTTCCTCTCAGTTCATATTTGCCAAGCCTGTAAATATCAACTTCTGTGTCTCCTGTTCTTACAAGTATTTTTTTCAATTTCTTTCTCCTATTTGTAAAAGGTTATTTATTTTTTCAGTTTTAGTTCCTTGTGTACGTATGGATAAATACAAATTAAGATTTTTCTCAATATAATTGGTTTAGACTGTAGCATTACTCTTGTTACTAATTTCAAACATATAAATCTTCTTTACAGATTTCAGAAGGATTTGTAGTTATTTAGAAAGGATCTGCAGTTATTTAGGAAAGGTTCGGGAAAGATACATAGTAGTTTAGGAAAGATTAGTAGTACTTTAGAAAATATTTGGGAAGGATATGTAGTTTTTTAGGAAAGAGTAGGACAATAATATAAAGGTTGACTTGAACAGATGATCTCATAGCTACTCTCAGTTTGTTTATGTTGTCTTGATATTGATTGCAAGTGCTGATTAGAGCCCATATGCACTTTTATATAGAGCAAGATGAAAAGTTACAGAATGAAAAATTGCATAATAAAAATTCGTCTGATTGGATAAATATTGCAGAATGACAGAATATAATATTAAAATTAAAAATATACACATATACTTATAAAATTAATAGTTTAATAGATTAAATTTTAATATATTTTAGAAATTTGCATATTATAAAATGATATTTTATTGTAAACAATTATTTTTCATATGTTAATTTTAAGCATCGATATAAAAAGTGTTTCATAGTTATTATAAAATTGTAACATATATTAAAAATTATTTGAAAGATCAAAGAAGTAACATACTTTTTATTGTAAATAATTGTAACTTTAATTTATTTTCAAAAGTTAATTTTTGCATATAATATATATATATATATATATATATATATATATATTGAAATAAACTATATAATTGTTTATCTAAAAAATACAAATAAAAATTCATTATGCAAATAAGCATGTCTTTAGTAGCTTATTTTCATAATGGACTTTTACTTGTATTTTGTTAGCCAAAAAACAAATCTTGCCTATTTTTCTAATTATGTATTATTATGCATTTTTTCTGTGATTGGTAAAAAACTTGCATAACTGCATTAGAAAAAACAATTAGGTAATTATACAAGTTACCAGTCAAAGCCTCTGTCTTTTCATATTGCTGGTTACAGATGAAATAACCTTGAACAAAATTTGATGGATGGTGATTTTTACCAAATAGAGTTTTGCCTACATTTGAAATTTTGGAAATTTCTTGAATTGTCTCATTATTGTATGCTGCACACTTTGAAGCTTTCTTGGTTTGATTGTCGCATTGCCAATATTTTGATTCAGTAGCTTGAATCAAAAATCATACTGATATTATGTTGATTTCATGTTCATATATTTAAATTTTAGTTCAAAGATGACAAATCTTTTGAGGAATCGATCATATATAGATAAATTTCTACGATTTCCTCACTATGAATTTTTGTGTTTGTGTACTGTTTCAAATATATTTTAAGTTGATTTGAGTTTTTTTTCTGATCAGTCTTCACAAACATATTTGGAAAGGATGTAGTCATTTAGGAAAGATTCATAGTACTTTAGAAATCCATACTAAATTTAAGAAGATATTTGTAGTTTGTATATATGTTTCCCTAAAGTTATAAGCCTTGTTGAAAATTTAGGAAAGTGTCCATAAATTTGAGTAAGGTCTTCCTAAACTAAATTTTGTTTTTTGTAGGGTATTATGTGTAGATTATTTTAATGCTAAAGCTACATTGCTTAACACGTTCGGATTTTAGATTGGATTCAGTTCAGATTTGTTCAGATTTGGGTAATTCTGGTAGGAGATTTTAGTATCTCTTTGGGTTTTATAACTATGCAGTTCGGTTTTGGTCCGGGTTCAGATCAGTTTTGGTTTGGGTAGGTGAGGGTTCAGATCAGTTTTGGTTCGGTTTTTATTTTTTAAAATTTTTTTAATAACAATTGGTTCAAGCTTAATATAATTTGGTTAGATTTTGCAAATAAAGATTTTGGAATATTTAGATTCGTTCATGATATTTTTATTATGTAGTTTTTTTGGATATAATATTATAACAAAATACAACTTATACATAATTTTATATAATTTTATTTCAAGTTATCGGTTATACTGTTTGGGTTATTGGTTATACTATTTGGTTTTTGGTTTCGTTCCGATAATTTGGGTAACAACACTTAGAATCCGTTTGAGTTTATGATTGTCCCGTTTTGGTTCGGTTTTTGGTTCTTCAGTTTTGTGCCCAGGCTTAACTGACCTTTATACAGTAACCGAGAGAAAAGGTGAATCGCTATGCAAATATGTTGAACGTTTAAAACAATAAAGGTGTACTAAAACACATCTACTGCCATCTCATCATTCAAAAGAGGAGTACTTCCAGATGGTGACCTCTGCCATCTCATCATTTAAAAGAGGTGTACTTCCAGATGGTGACCTATACAAAAAAACTTAGAAAATATCACAGCAAAACTATGGATGATGTACTTCCAAGCGCGTGTGCACAAATAAAGTGACAAGAAGATTCATCTTATCATCATCAATGTTCTCTGCAATCCGATTCACGCGTAATAACGATTGGGAGAACTAGAGATGATAGACCTTACCAGAGACCACACAGCAAAACAAAGGTATGTGTAATTTTAGCATACAAGCTGTAAGAATGGAAATGTATTAACCTACCTAGCAAGTGCAATGTGTTGTTGTTGAAAGGTTATAACTTTTAGTTGTTTGATTTTTTGAAGCTTTTGGGAGGGGTTTTGATTGATTCTCTATTAAATGTTTCAACAGTTTTGTACATTGTCATCACTTTTTTATTTTATGTTTTTATTTTTGAATTACCTAAGTCTATAGAAAATTGCATAAATTAAATAGGATCGTGCTTTTGAATCTTAATTGGATCTTCAAAAAATTGAGATAAAAGTTTTAATCGCAAAAGAAAAAAATGTGAGGATGGTCACATGTAGTTAAATCAAGAGGCACTGCCTCAATAGGTTGTCAATACAAACTGCTTGTAACAACAACTATTAATCCGAAGACACTGCCTCAAAATGTTCTGATTAAAACCACATTAAATAGGAAGGCACTACCTCAAAATTTTGATAATAGGAAGACACTGACTCAAAAGTTTGTAACTAAATCAATTAATCAGAAGGCACTGCCTCAAAAAGTTGACAATCGGAAGGCACTCCCTCAAAAAGTTGTAGCTAAAAATAATAATTAGAAGGTATTGCCTCAAAAGGTTGTGACGAACATTAAACAGTAAGAGACTGCCTCAGAAGGTTGACAATCAGAAGACACTACCTCAAAATGTTGTAATTAAAACAAATAATCAGAAAGCATTACTTTAATAGGTTGTCAATCATAAGGCATCACCTCATAAGATTGTACCAAAAACCATAAATCAGAAGGCACTGCTTCATAAGACTGTGAAGACAGCCATAAATTAGAAGCCATTGTCTCAACATGTTTTCAATCGAAAGACACCGCCTAAAAGATTGTACCAACAACCATTATTCAGAAGGCACTGTCTCATAATAATGTGATAAAAACCATAAATTAGAAGGCACTGCCTTAATAGGTTGTTAAACCAGAAGACACTGCCTTAAAAAGTTGTACCTAAAACGATTAATTAGAAGGCATTTCCTCATTAAGTTGTCAATCATAAAGTACTGCCGCAGAAGGTTTTGATGAAAATATTTGACCAAAAACACTGCCTCAAAAGGTTGTGACAACAACTATTAATTGGAAGTCACAGCTTCAGAAGGCTACACTCAAATATAATTGATAAAAAAGTTGTTATACAGGTTGTAATAACAACCGCAAATGGTTTGTCACAAAGAAAATCTGAATATAAATCCAAAAATATTAAAAATTAAAGGAAATAAAAATCGATTAAAACAAATGTTGGGATCTAAAAAAGATATTTAACCGGATTAGCAGTTTAATGATCTAGATCTAGAACTCAAAACACTATGAACAAATAAACCACCTCTCATATGAGAATATTATCTTGGTCATAAATCCGTTATGATCCTATGCCAGCATTTCTTAGCGGGTTTTGATATTGTTCACTTGCAGAGCCAACCTCGACTCTCGTTGTCTGACGATCTCAAGCCTATAAACTACAGATTCGGGGTAAAATAAACATGCGCTAGCTGAATTATAAAACCCTATAAATCATTTGGTAGATTCTTCAACCTAACGAAAGCATTAGTTTCATAGAAATATAGATCTAATAATCATAACCCTAATCTATAACAATAACCTAATTAAACATTAAATCCCTCTGAATAGATCTCATCTCCCAACAAGCAGATCTACTCAACCATGAAAATGGGTTGATAGATCATGATGAAATATGACATGCGAATTTAATTTCCCTTAAATGCATCCGCTGCAATTATCCCTCGTAATACGCTCAGTCACCATGTCGAATCTTGATTCGCATTATTTGTGGTAATTAGATCCTTTGTTTGATGATTACTAGGCCCTTAATCCGGCATGGTTCTCCTACCACCTTGTTATAAAGCCTAGGTCAAGAACTCCAATTTCTTCATTCCTGCTACACTTTGAAATTCTCTATATTTTTTATTGCTTTAGTCCTAGAACGGCTTCTGAGTCTCGTTGTTCGAAACATATAGGTATGTCTATCAAGAGCGTAATTTGCTTCCATGATGATCCAACTGCTGCACTCAACTCCGAAGATGGTTCTGTTTCTTGCCCCTTAGGATGGGGAACTCCAATGACCATCCCTTGTGTCATGATCAAACAGCTAGATCCTCATGGTAAAAAAACGGCAATGAGGTTTATGGAAAAGGTAAACAGCTGAATCGAACTAAGACTTCCTTCTTGGCCGTTATTATCTAACCAAACTCCTTATTTTATCAGTTAGTTCCTAAATACAAAGAGCTTGATCGGGAAAGAAGCGAGCTGAGATCGAAAGTCCGGGAAATAGAGAAGAAAAAGTTCCAGGTTTCCCAAGAAATGTGCGTCCTTGAAGCCCATCCATCGGACTGGATCGAACTTAACTTCGAAGAATTCGGCCATTACATGCTGCCTAGTGGTCCTGGGATAGTGGATCTAGCTGGGCAAGGAGCCGAACTATTTTGCAAGAAGATTGAGGAGGCTTGATCCTTCCTCATTGCTTTTTCTTTCTCTTCCAAAATGTTTTATGGCTTCAAATACTAAAGCAAAATAAAACCACAAAAGCTTTTGTACTCCTTTTTATTTTATTTTAAATAACAGCTGTACTCAAAAGCGAGCTGCCTACGTACCCATGTTGGGATCAAGCCAAACCATAGTTCATTAAAATATTATTATGCTTTATGAATAAAATTTCTTTAAATTCAAAATATTCCATGGCCTCCGAACTGGGACTCCATCTTGATCTGCTAGCTTATAAACACCTTTACAAACTACTTCAGTTACTTGATATGGACCTTCCCAGTTGATTCCAAGCTTCCCCGCTTTGACCTCCTTAGTATTTTTGAAAACTCTTCGTAAAACTAGATCACCAACTTGGAGAGGACGGCTCTTATCTTTGAGTTATAGTAACGTGAAATTGTTTGCTGATAATTCTGGAGTCAAATTAAAGCTTGATCTTGTAGTTCATCAATAGTGTCCAACACATCTTCCATCATCTGCGTGTTACGAGGTTCATTTGGGAGCTTGGTATACCAAAGTCCGGGAATGTTTAGTTCGGCTGGGGCCAGGGCTTCCATTCCATATACTAATGAAAAAGGAGTTTCTCCATTAGCTCTCCGCGGAGTAGTTCGATATGCCCACAAGACTGGTTGGAGCTCGTCATACCATCCCCCTTTATATGAACCGAGTCACTTCTTCAAGTTACCTAGTATAGTTTTGTTCGCAGCCTCTGCTTATCCGTTCCCTTGTGGATATTGCGGGGTTGAGTAACTTACTTTTATCCCCCATGCTGACAAAAAATCCTCAAAATCTTTAGATATGAACTGGGAACCATTATCTGTGATGATTTCGGAAGGAACTCTGTAATGACAAATTGTATGTTTCCATAAAAATGTTTATACCACTGAATCTTTAATTGTGATGTAAGCCTCTGCTTCTATCCACTTGGAAAAATAGTCCGTCAGAACAAGAAGATACTGCACACCTCCGGTTGACTTATGCATGGTCCAATTATATCCATTGACCATCGCATAAATAGATAAGGAGACGCGATTGACGATAGAAGTTCTGAAGGTTGATGAATGAGCAGAGCGTGCTGTTGACACTTCATGCATCGCTGAGAGTATTCAACGCAATCCATGATTATAGTAGGTCAATAATATCCTAAACGTTTGATTTTAAAAGCCATTGATCATCCTGACGCATGATTTCCACAGAGTCCTTCATGAACTTCACTCATAACTACCTCAACTCCTGAGCTAGCACCTCGCTTGAATAGTGAATCCCTTATCAAACAATACTTCGCACTAATGATTCGTAACTTCCTGGCTTCCCACTTCTCCTTTGGAAGTACACCGGTTTGGATATAATCTTTTATGGGAATCCTCCACTCTGCCCCCCCCCCCCCCCTCAATCGTTAGGGAGAAGATCTTCTTGATTGCTTGGGATCATAAATGCATCATTTTTGGACTCATCATCTTCATGCACCTCTTCAGATTTACCTGTTAGGTCATTAGACTCAACCACTATAGGTGACTGGGTACTTTCAGCAGGCTTTACCGTTGGAATTGGTTCGACTTCAGGTGTTAGTGCCTCTTCTTTATCTGACACAACTGTAGGCTCTGAAACTTTAGGCGGGCAACCTCGTTGTTGTTTTGGGGGTTTACTTTCGGGCAGCTGATCACTGCTTGAAAGATTCAGAGTGGTCTGGATGCGAGATCGAGATCGGGTTATAGCCATAGTCTCGTTTTCTGTATTAATACTTTGAGACTCAATGCATTCAACTGGAATACCCTTTTTAGGGTCGGATCCGACGTGGAGGCTAATGCAGCGAGAGCATCAGCCACAGTGTTTTCACCTCGTGGAATCCGAACTAAATCAAAAGTATCAAACTGTTACGCGAGTTTCTTGAAAAGTTCCAAATATGCTTTCATCCTTGAGTCTTTTGCTTCATATTCACCTTTGTACTGACTCATGATTAGTTAGGAATCGCTGTATGCACTATTTCTTGAGCTCCCTACTTCTTTTTCATGGCGAAGTCCAGCTAATAATGCTTCATACTCTGCTTCGTTATTTGAAGCAGAAAATCCAAGGCGGAATGATTGCTCGATTACTTCACCAGTAGGGGTTACTAAACTAACTCCTACCCTAGATCCTTGCCTTGAAGAGGATCCATCAACGCTGAGCTTCCACAGCTTATCAGTAGATTCGACTCCTGTACTATTGATAGGTAATTCGGTTAGGAAATAGCCTAATACCTGAGCCTTGGCACTGGTTCGATTTTTATACTTGATGTCGTACTCGCTTAATTTGATCGCCCATTTTGCCAATTGTCCAAACTGACTTGGACTATGTAGGATAGTTTGCAATGGTTGAGATGTCAACACTTCTATTGGATGTGACTGGAAATAGGGTCTTAATTTCTGAGCATAAACTACTACTGCGAGTGCTAGTTTTTCCATCATGGTATAACGAGTTTCCGGGCTGGTCAAACTTTTACTCACATAATAAAGTGGCCACTGCTCCCCTCTGTCTTTCCGGACAATGACTCCACTAACTGCATGTTTTGAAACAGACACATACAAAAATAATCTTTCTCCGGACATGGGTTTAGAATGGACTGGTGGGGTAGTTAGGTATGATTTCAGCTGTTTAAAAGCGTCATCACACTTATCATCCCGTACGAAATGTTTATTTTCCTTCAGTAGTTGATAAAACGGTAGACATCTATCGGTTGAATGAGATATAAATCTATTAAGTGCTGCGATTCTCCCTGTTAAATTGTGTACTTCTTTCTGATTCCTCGGTGGAGGCATCATTAGAAGGGCATTTATTTGGGTTGTATTGGCTTCAATCCCCCTCTTTGTTATGATGTAACCCAAGAATTCCCCAGATGGAACCTCAAACGTACACTTCGCTGGGCTTAATTTCATTCCGAACTTATTCAACACTTTGAAACATTCATCTAGGTGCTTGATGTTTATCAGTTTGCCGGAGAGATTTCACCAAGATGTCATCTATATAAACCTCCATCGTTTTACCGAGATACTCCGCAAATATCCGATTCACGAGACGTTGATAAGTTGCCTCTGCATTCTGTAAACCAAATGGCATCACAATAGAACAATATATACCTCTATTGGTTATGAAGGATGTCTTTTCCTGATCTTCTGGATGCATCTTTATCTGGTTATAGCCGGAAAAATCATCCATGAAGCTCAAGAGTTTGTGAACAGCAGTGGATTCCACCAATCGATCAATATGTGGAAGAGGAAAACTGTCTTTCGGGCAAGCTTTGTTAATGTCTGTGAAGTCCATGCAAACTCTCCATTTTCCATTCTATTTCTTTACCACGACTGGGTTAGCAAGCCAGTCAGGATATTTTACTTCTCGTATAGATCCTGCTTCTAACAGTTTTTCTACTTCATCATTTACCGCCTTAGCTCGATCTGGTCCTAGCTTTCTCCTTTTTTGATTTACTGGCTTAAAACTTTCATCTACCTGTAATTCATGTGATATAATATTCTGGTCAATACCTGGCATATCTTATACGGACCACGCAAAATAATATATGTTTCTTGATAAGAACTTAATGAGTTCGGACTGAAGATCGGCTCCTAGGCCCGAACCAATCTTGATTTTCCAATCTGGTTTTGTTTCGTCGATTGAAATTTCTTGAGTCACATCATCATACTTTTGTCCACCAGGAAAGCATGGTTCTTTTACTAATGTCAAACTCATTAATTGCTATTGCAACTTCATTCGATGGTTCGCGAGATAACAAGTCCTCGATAGTTCCTGATCGCCTTTGATTGTTTCCACTCCAGCTGGCGTTGGAAATTTTATACATTGATGATAAGTAGATGGTACAGCTCTCATTTGATATAACCACGGAGTTCCCAATATGATATTATATGTCGCGGGCCTGTTAAAAACTGTGAACTCTACAATTTTGACACTCTAGACGCAAACACGGGAAGCTTTATGGTCCCAAGTGACATAGTTGTTTCTCCTGTGAATGCTATTAGTGGAGCTGGTGGCCCCACAATTTCAGTTCGGTTAATTCCCATCCGATTCAAAGTACTCAGGAAGATCAAATCGACCAAACTTCCAGTATCAACTAAAACTCTTGTCACTTCATAGTTTGCTACGTCAAGCGTTATCACTAGAGCATCATCGTGTGGTTTAGCCAAACCCCTAGTCTCGGACTCGTCAAACGTTAAGGTGGCACCATACTCAAAAGGTTCAGGTTTTGCATTTACTGCCATGACTGCTGCTCGTTTATGCCTTTTGATTGCCTGAACTAAATCATGATATAGCTTGGACCCTCCTATAATCACATCGATTCGTCCTATTTATGGCCCAACATGATCTGATGCTTTTTGCTTTTATGGGTTTGACTCGGAAATTTGATCATCTGCTCAATCTTTGTTATAGCTTCGCACGAACTCTTCTAGGTTAAACTTTCCAAGTTCTCCGGATGACCAGAGCTCGGCCAGATGTTGTTTTAGAACACTACAGTCTTTTGTTAAATGTCCGTTCATCCGATGAATTTCACAATATGATCCTTAGCTTCGGACCCAAGTTCTGCAGGAAAAGAATCCTGGTCTTTCTCCCCTTGAGAATTGTCGGCCGACGCTATTATTATTTGGGTTTACCCCAAAACGCTTTACTCCACCACTTTCTCTTGATTCAAACCTTCTTACTGCGGGGTTTATTGTTGGTCTGGGATTACGATACTTCTTTGCGAAATTTGCTTTTTCTTCTTCTGCTTCTATCCAACTATTAGCTCGGAAAAGAGCATCTTGAATCGTTTCTGGTCGATTTACCGTTAACTCCTCCCTGAACCTTGTTTCATGCCAGAGTCCATTCTTAAGAGCTAACAACGCTGCGGTTTGGGAAATTCCTGGTATTTTTGCCAGCAACTCTTTGAATTTGCCAATGTGTTTCTGGAGTGGCTCTTGTGGTCCTAGTGACAAGTTCCACAGGTGACTATCAGATTTTCCTTTCTTCATTAGGACGAAACATTGCATGAGGAAAGCAGAGGACAGATCGTTGAAGCTGTTGATTGTTCCCGAGCCTAGTCGAGTAAACCAAAGTAACGCTTGTCTGGACAGATTTTCTGAGAATAATTTGCAATAGCCAGCATCTTCTTCATGAGGCTCCAGATCAATCCGTCCTGCAGCAATTTAAAGATCAGCCAAGTGGCTCTTCGGATCTCCTTTTCCATCATACGTTGGTAGATTAACCCTCCGAGCATCCTTGATCTTAAACTTCGTGATTCGCGAGTTCAAAGGGGATCGTCTGGTTTCTTCAATTACCCTGTCAATATCTAGGGCCAAACTAGTAGCTCGGTGAAATTTTGACTTCATTTCCCTCATTTTGCAGCGAACGGAGTCAAGCTCGTCATCTGTGGTTTGGAAAGCCACTTCCTCACCTTTTATTTGTTGGTCTTCCGCAATTTTTCCCTCCCCGTCAACCGGTAGTGGTGTTCCTTCGGTGGTCTGATTTGAAGAGGTAGTTGCCATGGGCGTTTGGAACAAGACACGTTGGTGAGAGTTCATGCGTGCAGTACCTGCAGTTGAAGCATTTACAAGAGCAGTAAGAGTTACCTGACCAGTTTTGACTTGTTGAATCTCTTGCTGCACGGTTGTCAGACTTGCGGTCAGACTTGTCAAACTGTCGTTGATTTTCGTCAAAGCGTCAACAACGTCACCCATGGTTCCGTATGTGAAGATCTCTTAGCTTGATTATCAAGTAGATGAATCAATCAAAAGTTTGCAACTGTTATTGTGTTCATAACTCATAAGTACAAACTTTTAATTAAATATTACTCAAAGGATCTAAATTATCCACTAAATCAAACCCTTATATAATGCTTATAATTTTATGGTACAAATGCTCATCTAATTATTGGGATAAATACAAGTTTTGTGAATGACATGAATGTTGCAACTTTCTCAAAGATCTTTTCGAGAAAAGGGATCTTATCAAATATTCAAATATTAAAAAGTTAATTACTATCATTAGACAATAGAAAAATATATATATAATGAAGAATCTTACAACTTAATTATGTTGTTGGTTTATAAAAAGGGAAGAAATGAAAAGTTTAATCAGAAACTTTTAGATTGGTGAACAAAAAAAATGGATGTGACGTTTAGTCAAAAGCGAATTAATAAGAGGTAATACTAATAGATGATCCAAGACCAGAAAAGAATGAAGAGAATATATTTTGACCAACAATGACGGCTCCAAAATCTATAATCACTACTTTTCCCTATTTATTTTTCTTTGTGTTATCTTCTTCCTTTTTTTGTTACAATCATTTTTCAGTCATTTTTTCTCTCCTCTCTCTATGCCATCCTCCAATCACCGAAACTCTCTCTAACTAAATAAAAAAACTCATGATAAAAACTGGTCAAATGGTTATCTTTTAATGTATATAGAAGATATCAATAATTACTTTGAAAAAAATAGTCAAATTAAATCTTAAAATCAAAGGAATAACAAGTATCAAAGCTAATAGTCAAAAGTCAAAAACACACCTTACCATAAAAAAAAAAATATGAACAAAACATAAATCGAACATATATATATATGTGTGTGTGTGTGTGTGTGTGTGTGTGTGTGTGTGTCAAATGTATTAACCAATTTAACATCATAAGAAAAAACAAACAAACACACATCAAAATAAAAGGATCATACTACACCAAAAAAAGGATCAATAATTTAAAATGGTTTCATCAAGAACATGTGTTTTTCTTGTGTTTTTAGGTCTTGTTGTTCTGTCGATCCCAAGTATGAAAAATTAAATCAAAGCTTTGTATTTTTGGTTTGATAATGTATATTATATTTCTATTCATACTTATAGTTGAACATACTATACACGTTGTTTTTTCTCTACAATAGATTATAATATTGCATAGTAACTACCAGAAAGAGATCAATGTTCAAGGATCCTTTATTTTCTTCAATACTACACTTATTTTATATTTTATTTTTGGTAATGAATTACAATAATTTTTTGTAAATTAGTTAGTACAACACTAATTTTTTTTAACTATATATAAATTTCAGGAGCAACAAAAGCGCAAGATGGAAACAAGCCCATTGTGATAGGTACTTGCTATGAGTTTCCAGGAGGAAAATGTAATCAAAAATGCATTGATTTACATTATGCTACTGGAAAATGTGTCCCAGAAAACCCTGAATCCATATGTGTTTGTTATCCAAAGCATTATATATAATATATCTTTAAGATATTGTATGAGTGTTACAATATTTTACATAAAATAGGTTGCAAAAATTATATTTTAATAAAATTATATTTCAGATAAGTTTATGCTTTTAACAAAAACATTATTTAATGCAACTGTCCTTCTGGTTTGTAGTTTAATTTCAAATGCAGAACTAAGATGAATATAGTTTTTATCAAGTAAAGTGAATCAATCGAAAGTTTGTAACTGTTATTGTGTTCATAACTCATAAGTACAAACTTTTAATCAAATATTACTCAAAGGAACTAAATGATCCCCTAAATTAAACACTTATTTTGTGCTTATAATTTTATGGTGCTAATGCTCATCTAATTAGTGGGATAAATACAAGTTTGGTGAATGAAACGAATGTTGCAACTTTCTCAAAGATCCTTTCGAGAAAAGAGATCTTATCAGATATTCAAATAATAATAAAAGTTATATAATAAACAATCTTACAACTTAATTATGTTGTTGGTTTATAAAAAGAGAAGAAAGGAAAAGTTTAATCAGAAACTTTTAGATTGGTGAACAAAAAAATGGATGTGACGTTTAGTCAAAAGTGAATTAATAAGAGGTAATACTAATAGATAATCCAAGACCAGAAAATAATTAAGAGAATATGTTTTGACCAACAGTGACGGCTGCAAAATATATAATCACTATTTTGCCCTGTTTCTTTTTCTTTGTGTTATCATCTTCATTTTTTTTTGTTCTATCATTTTCAGTCATTTTTTCTCTCGTCTCTCTATTCCTTCATCCAATCACCGACTCTCTCTCTAACTAAATTACAAAATGGTGAGAAAAACTCGTCAAATTGTTATCTTTTAATATATATAGAAGATATTAATAGTTACTAGAAAAAAACAGTGGTCAAATTAAATCTTAAAATCAAAGGAATAAAAACTATTCAAAGGTAATAGTCAAAAGTCGAAATTACACCTTACCTTAAGAAAAGAAAAACATATGAACAAAACTAAAATCGAACATATATATATGTCAAATGTATTGACCTATTTAACATCATAAGAAAAAAAAACACAAACACACATCAAAATAAAAGGATCATACTACACCAAAAAATGGATCAATAATTTAAAATGTTTTCATCAAGAACATGTGTTTATAGTCATGTTATTCTGTCGATCCCAAATATTCAAAATAAAAACAAAAGCTTTTGATTTTCTGTTTTATAATTTATATTATATCTCTATTCATACTTATAGTTGAACATACTATACACATTGTTTTCTCTACAATAGATTATAATAATTGCATAGTAACTACCAGAAAGAGATCAATGTTTACATATCCTTTATTTTCTTCAATACTACACATATTTTGTATTTTATTTTTGGTAAAGAATTACAATAATGTTTTGTAGATTAGTTAGTACTACATTAATTGTTTTTGACTATATATAAATTTCAGGATTAACAAAAGTGCAATATGGAAACAAGCCCATTGCCATAGGTACTTGCTATGAGTTTCCAGGAGAAAAAAGCAATAAAAAATGCGTTGATTTACATTATGCTAGTGGAAAATGTGTCCCAGAAAACCCTGAATCTATATGTGTTTGTTCTCCAAAGTATTATGTATAAGATATGATTAAGATATTATATGAGTGTTACAATATTTTATATAAATAGGTTGCAAACATTATATTTTAGTAAAATTTTATTTTCAGATAAGTGTATACTTTTAAAAAAACAATATTTAATGCAAATGCCCTTCTGGTTTATAGTTTATTTTCAAATGCAGAACTAAGATGAATATAGTTTTTATCAAGTAAAGTGAATCGATCGAACGTTTGTAACTGTAACTGTGTTCATAACTCATAAGTACAAAATTTTAATCAAATATAAATCAATGGATTTGAATTATCCACTGAATCAAACCCTTTTATAATGCTTATGACTTTATGGTGCTAATGGTCATCCAATTAATGGGATAAATAAAATTTTGGTGAATGACGACTGTTGCAACTTTCTCGAATATCCATTCGGAAAAAGGATGAAAATACACCAAATATAATAAATTCTTTATATCTTCCAAGAATAAACATTTTCATATGAAAATGAAACACACAATTAATTTTTTTTGTTCTTTTATGAAAACTCATAATGAAGTTGTTAAACTCAGTAGTGTTAACCATCACTCTTTTGCTAGATCTAATTGTAAACCCATTGAATTTCACTTATCACATATTCAAATAATAACAAAAGTTATAATTAGCATTAGACGAAATAAAAGAATATATATAATGAAAAATATTACAACTTAATTATGTTGTTAGTTTTTAAAAACAGTAGAAATGAAAAGTTTAATCAGAAACTTTTAGATTGGTGAACAAAAAAATGGATGTGACATTTAGTCAAAAGTGAATTCATAAGAAGTAATACTATTAGATGATCCAAGACCAGAAAAGAATTAAGAGAATATATTTTGACCAACAATGACGGCTCCAAAATCTATAATCACTATTTCCCCCTATTTCTTTTTCTCTGTGTTATCTTCTTCATTTTTTTTGTACATTCATTTTCAGTCATTTTTCTCTCCTCTCTCTATACCTTCCTCCAATCACCGAATCTCTCTCTAACTAAATAAAAAAACTCGTGAGAAAAACTGGTCAAATGGTTATCTTTTAATATATATAGAGAAGATATCAATAACTACTTGGAAAAAAGTCGTCAAATTAAATCTTAAAATCAAAGGAATAACAAGTATCAAAGCTAATAGTCAAAAGTCATAAATAACCTTACCATAAGAAACAAAAACATATGAACAAAACATAAATCAAACATATATATATGTTAGATGTATTGACCTATTTAACATCATAAGAAAAAACACACAAGCACACATCGAAATAAAAGGATCATACTACACCAAAAGGATCAATAATTTAAAATGGTTTCATCAAGCACATGTATTTTTCTTGTGTGTTTTAGGTCTTGTTGTCCTGTCGATCCCAAGTATGCAAAATTAAATCAAAAGCTTTGTATTTTCTGTTTGATAATGTATATTATATTTCTATTCATACTTATATTTGAACATACTATACACATTGTTTTTATCTACAATAGATTATAATATTGCATAGTAACTACCAGAAAGAGATCAATGTTCAAGGATCCTTTATTTTCTTGAGTACTACACTTATTTTGTATTTTATTTTTCGTAAAGAATTGCAATAATGTTTTGTAGATTAGTTAGTACTACACTAATTTTTTTTAACTATATATAAATTTCAGGAGCAACAAAAGCGCAAGATGGAAACAAGCCCATTGCAATAGGTACTTGCTATGAGTTTCCAGGAGCAAAATGCAATCAAAAATGCATTTATTTACGTTATGCTAGTGTAAAATGTGTCCCAGAAAACCCTGAATCTATATGTGTTTGTTATCCAAAGCATTATATATAATATATCTTTAAGATATTGTATGAGCGTTACAATATTTTACATAAAATAGGTTGCAAACATTATATTTTAATAAAATTATATTTTCAGATAAGTTTATGCTTTTAACAAAAAGAATATTTAATGCAACTGTCCTTCAGGTTTATAGTTCAATTTCAAATGCAGAACTAAGATGAATATAGTTTTTATCAAGTAAAGTGAATCGATCGAAAGTTTGTAGCTGTTATTGTGTTTATAACTCATAAGTACAAAATTTTAATCACATATAAATCAATAGATCTAAATTATCCACTTAATCAAACCCTTACATAATGCCTATGATTTTATGGCGCTAATGCTCATCTAATTAGTGGGATAAATACAAGTTTGGTGAATGAAACGAATGTTGCAACTTTCTCAAATATCCATTCGAGAAAAGAGATCTTATCAAAAATTTAGATAATAATAAAAAGTTATATAATAAACAATCTTACAACTTAATTATGTTGTTGGTTTATAAAAAGAGAAGAAATGAAAAGTTTAATCAGAAACTTTTAGATTGGTGAACAAAAAAATGAATGTGACGTTTAGTCAAAAGTGAATTAATAAGAGGTAATACTAATAGATGATCCAAGACCAGAAAAGAATTAAGAGAATATATTTTGACCAACAGTGACGGCTGCAAAATATATAATCACTATTTTGCCCTATTTATTTTTCTCTGTGTTATCTTCTTCATTTTTTTTGGCTCTATCATTTTCAGTCATTTTTTCTCTCGTCTCTCTATTCCTTCCTCCAATAACCGACTCTCACTCAAACTAAATTAAAAAATGGTGAGAAAAACAGGTCAAATTGTTATCTTTTAATATATATAGAAGATATTAATAGTTACTAGAAAAAAACAGTGGTCAATTAAAATCTTAAAATCAAAGGAATAAAAACTATTCAAAGGTAATAGTCAAAAGTCAAAAACACACTTTACCATAAGAAATGTAAAACATATGAACAAAACAAAAATCGAACATATATATATATGTCAAATGTATTGACCTATTTAACATCATAAGAAAAGAAAACACAAACACACATCAAAGTAAAAGGATCATACTACACCAAAAAATGGATCAATAATTTAAAATGGTTTCATCATGAACATGTGTTTATAGGTCTTGTTGTTCTGTCGATCTCAAGTATGCAAAATTAAAACAAAAGCTTTGGATTTTCTGTTTTATAATGTATATTATATCTCTATTCATACTTATAGTTGAACATACTATACACATTGTTTTTATCTACAATAGATTATAATATTGCATAGTAACTATCAGAAAGAGATCAATGTTCAAGGATCCTTTATTTTCTTGAGTACTACACTTATTTTGTATTTTACTTTTGGTAAAGAATTACAATAATTTTTTGTAGATTAGTTAGTACTACACTAATTGTTTTTAACTATATATAAATTTCAGGAGCAACAAAAGCGCAAGATGGAAACAAGCTCATTGCAATAGGTACTTGCTATGAGTTTCCAGGAGCAAAATGCAATCAAAAATGCATTGATTTACGTTATGCTAATGTAAAATGTGTCCCAGAAAACCCTGAATCTATATGTGTTTGTTATCCAAAGCATTATATATAATATATCTTTAAGATATTGTATGAGTGTTACAATATTTTACATAAAATAGGTTGCAAACATAATATTTTAGTAAATTTATAATTTCAGATAAGTTTATGCTTTTAACAAAAAGAATATTTAATGCAACTGTCCTTCAGGTTTATAGTTTAATTTCAAATGCAGAACTAAGACGAATATAGTTTTTATCAAGTAAAGTAAATCGATCGAACGTTTGTAACTGAAACTGTGTTCATAACTCATAAGTACAAAATTTTAATCAAATATAAATCAATGGGTCTAAATTATCCACTGAATCAAACCTTTAATGATTATGACTTTATGGTGCTAATGGTCATCTCATTAATGGGATAAATATAAGTTTGGTGAATGACGACTGTTGCAACTTTCTCGAAGATCCTTTCGGGAAAAGGATGAAAATACATCAAATATAATAAATTCTTTATATCTTCCAAGAATAAACATTTTCATATGAAAATGAACACACAATTAATTTTTTTTTCTTTTATGAAAACTCATAATGAAGTTGTTAAACTCAGTAGTGTTAACCATCACTCTTTTGATAGATTTAATTGTAAACATTGAATTTCACTTATCACATATTCGAATAATAATAAAAATTATTATTACCATTAGACGAAATAAAAGAATATATATAATGAAGAATCTTACAATTTAATTTTGTTGTTAGTTTATAAAAAGAGTAGAAATGAAAAGTTTAATCAGAAACTTTTAGGTTGATGAACAAAAAATGAATGTGACATTTATTCAAAAGTGAATTAATAAGAGGTAATGCTAATAGATGATCCAAGACCAGAAAAGAATTAAGATAATATATTTTGACCAACAGTGACGACTCCAAAATTAATAGTCACTATTGTACCCTATTGTTTTTTTCTCTGTGTTATCTTCTTCATTTTTTTTGTTCTATCATTTTTCAGTAATTTTTCTATCCTCTCTCTATTCCTTCCTCCAATCACCGACTCTATCTCTAACTAAATAAAAAAATTATGAGTAAAACTGGTCAAATGGTTATCTTTTAATATATATATAGAAGATATTAATAGTTACTTGGAAAAGAAAGTGGTCAAATTAAATCTTAAAATCAAAGGAATAACAAGTATTCATACGTAATAGTCAAAAGTCAAAAACACACCTTACCATAAGAAAACAAAATATATGAACAAAACATAAATCAAACATATATATAAGTCAAATGTATTAACCTATTTAACCTCATAAGAAAAAACACACAAACACACATCAAAATAAAAGGATCATACTACACCAAAAAGGATCAATAATTCAAAATGGTTTCATCAAGAACTTGTGTTTTTCTTGTGTTTTTATATCTGGTTGTTCTGTCGATCCCAAGTATGAAAAATTAAAAAAAAAGCTTTGTTTTTCTGTTTGATAATGTATATTATATCTCTATTCATACTTATAGTTGAATATACTATACACGTTGTTTTTTCTCTACAGTATATTATAATATTGCATAGTAGCTACCAGAAAGAGAATAATGTTTTAGGATCCTTTATTTTTTTCAATACTACACTTATTTTATATTTTATTTTTGGTAAAGAACTACACTATTTTTTTGTAGATTAGTTAGTACGACACAAATTTTTTTTAACCATATATAAATCTCAACAAAAGCGCAAGATGGAAACAAGCCCATTGCGATAGGTACTTGCTGTGAGTTTCCAGGAGAAAAATGCAATAAAAAATGCATTGATTTACATTATGCTAGTGGAAAATGTGTCCCAGGAAATCCTGAATCTATATGTGTTTGTTATCCAAAGTATTATATATAATATATGTTTAAGATATTGTATGAGTGTTACAATATTTTACATAAAATAGGTTGCGAACATTATATTTTAATAAAATTATATTTTCAGATAAGTTTATGCTTTTAACAAAAACAATATTTAATGCAAATGTCCTTCTGGTTAATAGTCTAATTTCAAATGCAGAACTGACATTGTGTTCATAACTCTTAAGTACAAACTTTTAATCAAATATAAATCAGTGGATCTAAATTATCCACAGAATCAAACCCTTTTATAATGTTTATGATTTTATTGTGCTAATGCACATCTCATTAGTGGGATAAATACACATTTGGTGAATGGCGACTGTTACCACTTTCTTGAAGATCCTTTCGAGAAAAGATATGAAAATACACCAAATATAATAAATTATTTATATATCTACCAAGAATAAAAAATTTCATATGAAAATGAAATACACAATTAGTTTCTTTCTTTTATGAAAACTCATAATGATGTTGTTAAACTCAGTAGTATTAACCATCACTCTTTTGACAGATCTTATTGTAAAACCAGTGTATTTCACTTATTACATATTCAACTAATAATAAAATTTATTATTAGCATTAGACGAAATAAAAGAATATATATATATATATATATATATATATATATAATGAAGAATCTTATAACTTAATAGTGTTCTTGGTTAATAAAAGAGTAGAAATTAAAAGTTTAATCAGAAACTTTTAGGTTGGTGAAAAACAAAATGGATATGACGTTTAGTCAAAAGTGAATTAATAAGGGGGTAATACTAATAGATAATCGAAGACCAGAAAATAATTAAGAGAATAGATTTATAAATTGTCATATAGTTAGGAAGAAGACAACAAAAAATATTTTTTGCTGCTGGGCTTTGAACCTGGAATATCGATATTAATGAGATAGCTAGCCATAGTGCTAAAACAGAATTTTTGTTAAGATATGAGTTTATTTTCTATAAAAATTTATTTATATCTATTTATAAATGTATATGTAATTAGGAAAACACAACAAAAACATTTTTGGCTGCTGGACTTTGAAGATATAGAAGATATCTTAATGTACTTCGAGATCATTTACAGATCACCTATTTGATCTCGTGATCCCTCGGCCCAAACTCAGCTATGCCATCCATGTAATCTCTTGGTTAATTCATCTCCCTGACGAAAGAGATTGGGATGATGCACTTGCTGTTGTTCATTATCTCAAAGGCTGTGCTACCCTAGGAATTTTCCTTTGCTCGAAGCCTCGAACAGCTACGTACGCCTATTGCAAGGCAACCTCCCACCTGGCCCACTTGTTCTTGTACAATGCTCACTTAGTGCCTATCAAATCCTCATTGGAGATTGCCAATTTCTTGAAGACTAAGAAGCAAGCCACGGTTTTATATGCATCTCTGGAAACCAAGTACCAGTCTATGGCAACTCATATAATCCATACCGATGCTCTTAAATAGTCAATCTTCTATTCACATCATTGTGAATTTCGTCTTTCATAAACATGTGTCCCAGAAAACCCTGAATCAATATGTGTTTGTTATCCAAAATATTATATATAATATATGTTTAAGATTTTGGATGCGTGTTACAATATTTTACAAAAAATAGGTTTCAAACATTATATTTTAATAAAAATATATTTTCATATAAGTTTATTAAAGCAAATCTTTTAACAAAAATTAAAACCTTTAATGAAAATGTCATTCTGGTTTATAGTTTAATTTCAAATGCAGAACTAAGATGAGTATATTTTTCATCAAATCAATCGAAAGTTTATAACTGTTATTGTGTTCATAACTCATAAGTACAAACTTTTAATCAAATATTACTCAAAGGAACTAAATGATCCACTAAATTAAACCCTTATTTAATGCTTATAATTTTATGGTACAAATGCTCATCTAATTAGTGGGATAAATACAAGTTTGGTGAAATGAAACAAATGTTGCAACTTTCTCAAAGATCCTTTCGAGAAAAGGGATCTTACAAAATATTCAAATAATAAAAAAGTTAATTATAATCATTAGACGAAAGAAAAAATATATATATATATATATATATATATATAATGAAGAATCATACAACTTAATTATGTTGTTGGTTTATAAAAAGAGAAGAAAGGAAAAGTTTAATCAGAAACTTTTAGATTGGTGAACAAAAAAAATGGATGTGACGTTTAGTCAAAAGTGAATTAATAAGAGGTAATACTAATAGATGATCCAAAACCAGAAAAGAATTCAGAGAATATATTTTGACCAACGATGACGGCTCCAAAATCTATAATCACTATTTTCCCCTATTCATTTTTCTTTGTGTTATCTTCTTCATTTTTTTGTACAATCATTTTTCAGTCATTTTTTCTCTCCTCTCTCTATACCTTCCTCCAATCACCGAAACTCTCTCTAACTAAATAAAAAAGTCATGAGAAAAACTGGTCAAATGATGGTTATCTTTTAATATATAGAGAAGATATCAGTAATTACTTGGACAAAAAAAGTGGTCAAATTAAATCTTAAAATCAAAGGAATAACAAGTATCAAAGCTAATAGCCAAAAGTCAAAAACACACTTTACCATAAGAAAAAAATATATGAACAAAACAAAAATCGAACATATATATATATCAAATGTATTGACCTATTTAACATCATAAAAACAACACACAAACACACATCAAAATAAAAGGATCAATAATTTAAAATGGTTTCATCAAGAACATGTGTTTCTCTTGTGTTTTTAGGTCTTGTTGTTCTGTCGATCCCAAGTATGCAAAATTAATACAAAAGCTTTGTATTTTCTTTTTGATAATGTATATTATATCTCTATTCATACTTATAGTTGAGCATACAATACATGTTGTTTTTCTCTACAATAAATTATTATTGTAATTCTTTACCAAAAATAAATTATAAAATACGTGTAGTATTGAAGAATAATTTAAAATGGTTTCATCAAGAACATGTGTTTCTCTTGTGTTTTTAGGTCTTGTTGTTCTGTCGATCCCAAGTATGCAAAATTAATACAAAAGCTTTGTATTTTCTTTTTGATAATGTATATTATATCTCTATTCATACTTATAGTTGAACATACAATACATGTTGTTTTTATCTACAATAGATTATAATATTGCATAGTAACGACCAGAAAGAGATCAATGTTCAAGGATCCTTTATTTTCTTCAATACTACACGTATTTTATAATTTATTTTTGGTAAAGAATTACAATAATGTTTTGTAGATTAGTTAGTACTACACTAATTTTTTTTAACTATATATAAATTTCAGGAGCAACAAAAGTGCAAGATGGAAACAAGCCCATTGCGATAGGTACTTGCTATGATTCCAGGAGAAAAATGCAATCAAAAATGCATTGATTTACATTATGCTAGTGGAAAATGTGTCCCAGAAAACCCTGAATCTATATGTGTTTGTTATCCAAAGTATTATATATAATATATGTTTAGGATATTGTATGAGTGTTACAATATTATCATAAAATAGGTTGCAAACATTATATTTTCAGATAAGTTTATGCTTTTAACAAAAAAAATATTTAATGCAACTGTCCTTCTGGTTTATAGTTTAATTTCAAATGCAGAACTAAGATGAGTATATTTTTTATCAAGTAAAGTGAATCGATCGAAAGTTTGTAACTGTTTTTGTGTTCATAGCTCATAACTACAAACTTTTAGTCAAATATAAATCAATGGATCTAAATTATCCACTGAATCAAACCCTTTTATAATGCTTATGATTTTATGGTGCTAATGCTCATATCATTAGTGGGATAAATACAAGTTTGGTGAATGACGACTGTTGCAACTTTCTCCAAGATCCTTTCGGGAAAATGGAAAAATATACCAAATATAATAAATTATTTATATATCTTCCAAGAATAAACATTTTCATATGAAAATGAAACACAATTAATTTTTTTCTTTTATGAAAACTAATAATGAAGTTGTTAAACTCAGTAGTATTAACCATCACTCTCTTTTGACAGAGCTAATTGTAAAACCATTGAATTTCACTTATCACTAATGATAATAATAACTTTTATTAAAATAATAATAAAAGTTATTATTATCATTAGACGAAATAAAAGAATATATATAATAAAAAATCTTACAACTTACTTATGTTGTTGGTTTATAAAATAAGTAGAAATGAAAAGTTTAATCAGAAACTTTTAGGTTGATAGACAAAAAAATGGATGTGAATTAATAAGGGGTTATACTAATAGATGATCCAAGACCAAAAAAGAATTAAAAGAATAGATTTATAAATCGACATATAGTTAGGAAGAAGACAACAAAAATATTTTTCAATGCTGGGCTTTGAACCTGGAATATCGATATCAATGAGTAGCCATAGTGCTACAACAGAATTTTTGTTAAGATATGAATTTATTTTCTATATATATTTATATATATATATATATATATATTTATAAATGTATATGTAGTTAGGTAAAAACAACAAAAACCTTTTCGGCTGCTGGACTTTGAAGATATATAAGATATCTTAATGTACTTCGAGATAATTTACAGACCACCTATTTATCTCGTGATCCCTCGGCCCAAACTCAGCTACGCCATCCATGTGATATCTTGGTTAATTCATCTCCCTGACGAAAGAGATTGGGATGATGCACTTGGTGTTGTTCATTATCTCAAAGGCTGTGCTACCCTAGGAATTTTCCTTTGCTCGAAGCCTCGAACAGCTACGTAAGCCTATTGCAAGGCCACCGCCCACTTTTTCTTGTACATGATGCTCACTTAGTGCCTATAAAATCCTCATTGGAGAGTTGCCCGATTTCTTGAAGACCAAGAAGCAAGCCGCGGTTTTATATTCATCTCTGGAAACCAAGTATCAGTCTATGGCAACTCATATAATCCATACAGATGCTCTTAAATAGTCAATCTCCTATTCATATCATTGTGAATTTCGTCTTTCATAAACATGCATACAAAGCGTATAAAAGTACAGACATTTTCTTCGTGATGCACTTCAAGAAAAACTTCATTGTCACCAAATATATTTCTTCACTCGACAAGTTCGTTGACACCATAACTAAGATACTGAAATTACCAGTATTTTGACTTTCTGATGTTTTGTAATGAAACAACAGTAGAGTTACATCAGTTTAAGTATATCTGAAAGTAAAGTGTTGATCGAAGTGTGTCATTACTTCAAAGCACTAATAATAATATTCACTTTCATTAAGATTTACATAAACTTAATACACCAAAAAATACATCCAAATTTTCTATGCTCTATTGTCTAACTCATCATCGCCATCTCCTTCGTCAATCTATACAACATAACTTAGTATCTTTGCATTAGAAGAAGAGTCACTACAAACCAAGATCAAAAGATGGTGCATCTTTCTCCACAACATCAGTCCTTTGCATGCCCGAATGTGGTACAACTGTTGTTGCGTCTTCCTTCTCTTTTGCTTCTGACCTCTGTTTTGACAATAACAATGTGGCCTGCGCTTCCATAGCGTCAAAGTCTAGTGTCGCGAAGAATGCATCATCATCGTCATCGCTATCATAACCTTCATTGCTTCTCAAGCCTCCATTGCTTTCCTTCTCCATGTCTTGTGCATGAGCTTCAAACTTGCTTTCTAAGTTAATCACAGGAGCATTACCCGAGTTGCATAAACTGAATTTCCTTTTCCGGTTATCTGTTGAGATTTGAAGTCCCGAAACTGACTCAGAGTTTGCTGTTTGTGGGGTTCGAAGAGAAGATAACGATTTATCTGAGTCGCTTCTACTCTCATTTATCCTCTTCAAGAGTCCAGTAGAGTAGGGACTCGGACTTGATGCGGCTAAATCACGAAATCTCGCGGGAAATGGTGATTGGCTGAGTAGAGAACGTCTGTGGAAAGGATACATTGCGATTTTTAGTGACCCTTTTATTCACAATAGAAGAAAGTTGTTTTTTGAACGAAAAAAAAAAAAAGAAGAAAGTTGTTTTTGATTCTACATTACCTGTAAACGCCCATCATGTCAACTTTACCAGACTCAGCTTGAGTTTTTGCTGTCGGTATTGTCCCGTCATCTATGAAACTATCTTCAAACGAATCGTTAGTCAGATCTTCCATCTCATCAGCCGACATTTCTGCTTCCGAAGAGACCCTGATCAAAATAGATAGATTTGAAACAACTACACACCAACTCTGTATTTTGAGGAACTACTATTGTTATGTTATCTCTCGTTGTTTTGATAAAGTAAGAAAGATTTTTAGATTAGATAAGAACTTACTCAGCTTCCGCATCAATGAAGACTCGGGCATCATCATCCACGTTTATCTTTTTCTTACCTTAAAACATAGAGAAACCAAGCAGCAATCACTCAAACAGGTCAATGTAACAAGTGTTTAAACTCTCTCAGCACATTAAGACTTTCAACTGATCAAGTTATTTCAATGTAGTAAAAGAAAACACGGAACCAGTTACCTCTAATGCGTTTTTTACTGCGAGAACGAGATCTGATATGGTCTACCTCTACAATACCAGGATTATTCTCCTTTACAGCAGTTGAGCAATCTCCAAGTCTACGTAGTCTCTTCAACTTGCGAGGCTGTCGAATAGTTTCTGACTTTTCTCCAGAACTCACCCGCCAATCTTTGCTAGCGCTGCTATTTGTGTTTGTAAGATTTGCCAAGGGAGTTCTCCATTCCTCAGGAAAGGGAGAAACAGCTAAGCATTCTGTTCCGTTGACCAAACTTTCCTCCTTCTGAGGAGTTTTGAACTCATTTGTCTCAGGGAAAGAAGTCTCTCCTGCCTGTTCGTTACTGAACCTTGTAGGTGAAGAAAGCTTAGGAAGATTTTCTTCTCTGTTCGGTTCTTTTTCAACTCCTGCAGCATTAAAGATGTTATCAGAACATAATTAGTTCTTGTGGTTGGGCAGTTGCTAATGGTACATACAAATAGTGCTTTTGTTTGCACAAATGGTGGATTCAAAATGTATAATCAGCACTAAGACAAAAGAATTAGAAAAGCTTTACCGATGTGTCACAGTAAATGTTTTTAGATTTTGAAGCACAAACTCATATTGCGGATAATTTCATTTATTACCTATTGCAGGAAATAACAAAATATGTAGTATATAGCATAACTACACTCCTTTATATCAATAATAAATTGTATACTGTATTATGAAAATCGATATTACTCTAACTATTTCATTAAAAAACTTCCCTAATACCAAAGTTCTGTGGTTGCAGCCAATTGTATCCGCAACTTAAAAGACCATGATTCATACATTCCATGTTCTGAGGCTCAGCAGTGGATGCATATACACTCAAGTAGATATCTAATTCATTTGCTCTTATCTAGTTAAATCTCCATCTCTAACACTTACTAAACGTTCAAGAAATAACACTAACCTTGATCATAGACAGGTGACTCTGGAACAATTCCACTCTTGATGAAGTTCGTCAGCCTTGGACTAAGCTCCAAGCCCCCACAGTTGTCTTCATCCGATGATAACAAAATTTCCTCAACACAATCCGCTACATCTCCTTCACCTACACCAGTAGAGTGCCTTTTCACAAGGATATGAGTCTCTAGTGTCTCGTTGGCACCATCTGAAAAGAACCTTTGCTTTAACTTGCATGAAATATTATCTTGCTGATGATTTTCGGAAGTGTCTACAGGAGCAAAGTCAATGAGGGTTCTATTTGGGCAAGAATGTTGTTTTCCTGTTTCAGCCAACCGCAAATAGTCTGACCCTGGTACATTAGAAGAGAATGAAAGAGGAACCGGCATTACGAAGATCTTCCCCAGAGTATCAACAGACACACATTCTGAACTGAAAAGATAACGGTGAGTGAGTGAAGATTCTTCGTAAACATTTTCTGTAGTCTCTAAGGTGCTTGTGGGAGATTCAACAACTTGTGTTGCCTTTCTCTGTGACGCGTTGACTTCCAAATTACGGAAAGAGTGTAAATCTGCACATTAATAAAATAGAATGAATGTGTTTCAACACTACAAGGAGAAGCCTGATTTTCAGGAAGATGAATGCAGAAGATACAAAAGCAATTTAATTATTCTCTCATGCATCCTTAAGTGGAGATGGAAATAACAAGTTAATAATACGACAATAATTCAAGAAATAACTTTGGAACATTTTATAATTCATACTGCAGCTTCACGCATCTACATCCTATAAATTAGTGAGAATTCCATTTGGGTTTGTGAGAAGTGACATGAAGTTATCTCCAAGACCATTTAAGAAGACATTACCTAAAGAAAGCAGAGAATACATCCTAAAATAGGCTCTTTTGGTCATTGTGGTCGTTATATAAATTAATAGCTTTTAAGCTTGTATACCTCCTACTAGATAATTTAAAGAGTAAATTATATCCATGGACTATTAGAATTGATACTTCAGCAAAATCAATGAGACTAGAATTACCTGTCAGATCATCACCAACCCTCAGACTTGTGTCAAACTCCTCTCTTTCACTCAAAGGAGCTCCAAACTATTAGAGTAAGTGATTCCACATAAGTGAACTATAAATTCATAGAAAGCAAGGAAAGACCAAGTTTATAACGGGATTATGAGCCACACACCTCAGTAAAGAAACTTTTATTTTGCTCTGAAAAATTTGCCTCTTGCAAATGCTGCATAGCGTCAATTAACATGCCTGTTTGACGTGAATGCATTACTTTGTACACTTTTGATGGCAATGTCTGGAAGTGAGGGAACGCAATTAAGGACACTTTCAACTTTTTCTCCTCGGGTTCGTAGTACTTGGCGAGCATATCCATCTCTGCAGGTGTAAGCTTTTTCTTGAAAGCTGGAGTCTCAGTGACATTCTCATCTAGTAGTTTCTTTCCACGTGGAACGAACTGCTTGATTGAAAACTCAACATGTTGAACTTCTGGCTTATAAATATGGGGAATCTATAATAACACATGACAGGGATTAGGGATATATGAAGTTAAGAGAAGTTGAAAATTGAAGCAACAAGGTAAAGAAAACAAGTAACTAAAAACAAACAAAAAAGGAGCTTTTAACCGCTCTTACCATCCTTGGACTAGGATGAAAATTAAAACTATTTGTTCCTCCATTCCGCATGTGTTTTTTAATGGCTCGTCCGCTCGCTTGCTTTCGCATATAGCTGTTCTTTTCTGACCCTTCACAAGCAAGAACTAGTAAAAGCTAGTCAAGGAATGACAACGGCATTCTAACGAAAAAGTGGCAATGCAAAGATTTGTAATGTAAGGATCAATGAGAAGTTCATAAATCAAGCGAGCTAAAGGATATCAACTCGGCCATTGTTTTTCCTTCCGGTTCTTCCCATGCGTTGAATCATCCTCAGAGGAGATACATTAGCATCAAAACATATAACTAGGTCGACTTCCATGATATCCAAGCCTTCTTCGCCAATAGATGTTGCAACAATAACATTGAACCCACCAGCTCTAAATTTCTGTTGGAGAAATGAGTATATCATGTCAGAAATGGTTTAAAAAGAACTAATCAAAGTCAAAATTTTCATAAAATAAGATAAAGGGAACAGACCTCCAAAACAGCCTGCTGAACTTTTTGTGACTGACCTTTCAGTGTCTTACCTGAAAGAAACATACATCGTAACAGTCATAAATGATACTTCCGTGTAACTGAGAAGTTCAAATGTAAACATCAGAGTAACAAACCTGAACTTTGACCAATAAACTCGGTTGCTTTAACCACATCTCCAACATTACTTAATGCGTCCATAATGTCTCTGTAGATGAATGTAATCAGGTGTATACAAAAGAAGAAACATGAGGAGCGAGTAAACAAGGGAACACAAACAACAATTGTATACAGACCTTACGCTTCCTCTGAAATTTGAGAAAATAATGACCCGTGATGTCCTCGGATCTTTCACTTCTGCAGCCATAGAATAAGATCATATCGATGTTCAATTGTAAGTTAACAGCTAAGAACTGACATCAACTCCAGATCAAAATTAAAAAGAAAACATACTGAAATGATCAACTAGTATCTCTAACATCTTCGTCAGTTTTGGGCTTGGAGCTCCGTTCGACAACCTCTGCTGCATCAAAAGCTTCGTCTTCCTAATATCTTCATTCCTACTCATCAACCTAGCAAATAGCCTGCAAAGGGTGATAGTTCAACAGCAACTTATTTGACAATGCCTTTGAGATCAAAAGCTATAATATCTAAACCCAGTGAAATGTTATCAATCACCCCATAAAATAAGCGCAACAGAAGAAAATAAGAGCATACCCTTCCTGCAATTTCTCTTCTAGCATCTCATACGCTGGTCTTATTCCATGACTAGAAAGGAGCTTACGGATGTGATAAAGAGTAATAAGAGCTGAAAAGCAAGATTCTACATCTCCGTGACTTATATGGGGAATGCCTGGTAGAGGTGCTTGACGAAACTTATCCCTAGCCATAAGTACTT
This sequence comes from Cardamine flexuosa, assembly GCA_963555745.1. Taxonomy (NCBI): domain Eukaryota; kingdom Viridiplantae; phylum Streptophyta; class Magnoliopsida; order Brassicales; family Brassicaceae; genus Cardamine; species Cardamine flexuosa. Next base: position 16,090,967 of record OY743214.1, on the reverse strand, counting down.
CGTGTGGACTTAACTGTTAAAGACGAGTTGAGGTACTCGTGGATAAGAAAACCTGAGCATTGACATTAGTGTTGAAACAGATATAAGGATCGAGGCACATACAGTTTGATAATCCCTGTTTAGATTAACCCCAAAGTTTTTAAGCCTGAGTGCATATGGACGTATAACATCTAACAGGCGTTTAGATACCTCATCTGCATCGTGACCCAAGGGAACCTGCTCTGCCAGAAAGATGCTAAAATTATTAGAAATGAATTTGGAGCGCAACACATTTTAAAAATGCAGAAACCAGCTTGAACCTCGATTAGTTCTAATTTTCTGTCGTGGACGTAAGGGCAAACATCGTGGTCAGTCTCATTTCGATATTCAAGTGTGGATATCTGCAAATTATCAATGATACCCTGGATGGCCTGTGTCTTTGCTGAAAATAGCATCTAACGTTAATGGGTGGAGAAATATTATAACCAAAACAAACAAAAGTCGTCAGTAACTTACATCCAGGAGTTGCAGTAAGAGCCAGTATTCTCAACTGTACTGGAACAGCCATCAACTAAAAGTTAAAAGGGCATTAGTTGGTACCTTCACCTTGATCATTTTCACATGTATGAAGAGAAAGAAAAGAACAAACCTCACGAACTACAACACAATAAGAATAATTCCCTAAAGCTCGATGTGCCTCGTCAATCACCAAGCAAACCAAGCAGTCAGTAAGACACGTTCCTGAAAGAGACGGTTTTAATGATCACATGGTAATACAAACTAGATAACTATTAATAGACTAAGAGTATAAAAGAAGAAAAGGAGTATTACCTGAATGTATATCCTTTTCTAACACTTGTGGAGTGACAAAGAAAACCCTTTTGCTTTTCCACAAGAAGGCTCTTTTCGAAGGGCATGTCTGACCCGTCAAGTCAATCGTCCATTCCTGTAGTCAATCCAACACACATTTCTCAGAAACATATCTAAAAGTCTAATAAGATAAATAAACAGAAACTCAATATCTGGAGGGTTGAAAGAGAATCACATACTTGTGGTATTCCTACAATATTATGACAAGCCTCAATCTGCTGCATCACAAGAGGCCTAGAAGGTGCTGCAAAGACGATTTTCCCTACGAACAACAACAGTTACAGCCTTTCAGTTACATTTCTAAATCATTAACCATGGAGACAGAAATGGGAGCAAAGCTTATACCTTGAGGAAACCATCTAAAGTAATTATACATTACAACAGCAGCTATAAGTGTTTTACCAAGTCCCGTAGGCAAAGCCACCAATGTATTCGAAAACAAAGCAGTCTTCGTTATAGCAAACTGATAATCTCTATGAGGAACATTCACATTCACTGAAATAACCAAACCACACAAATATGCATCAACTTACAAAGGATCTACAAGCAAACAAAATCAATCATTTAAGTTGAGAATTTTACTTAACCTGGATAAATCCAAGTATTAGCTGTCTCAGGATCAATCCCAACACATGAACTCTTATTGTCATCACCACACTCAAATTCATCGAAATGTTGATCGGAAACAACATGATTCTCCGGTGGTGGAGGTTTATTACTTCCAGTTCTTCCAATGAATTTATCAAGAGTAGATTGTCTTTTAGCAGGAGGAGGCTTCGTAATTGGTGGATTAGCACAAGGAGTGAAATAGGACGAAGAAGATGAAGAAGCAATTGAGGTCTTTTGACAAGCCAAATCGATTTCTTTCACTGCTGCTTCCCAATCAAACTCCTACCCACAGAAAAATCAAAAGCGAACAATCAAATAACGACATTTTCAATAACCCAGAAAGAGATTTAGTTGTTCGAACTTACTTCGTCTTCTTCGACGACTTGTATTGGAACCTCAGATCCCATTCACTTGATTTAGCTTTCCAAAATCCCTAATCTTCGTCTCGGATTAGTACTTTTTGGTCTTTGGAAGAAACCCTCGTCGAAGCGACATGAGAGATTGGCGGGCAAAGTTTTGGAAAAAGGAGAAAATTTTCACCAGAGAAGATTATTCGACACACCTTGAAATTTTTTTGGTAACTAAAAAATAAAATTGATTAAAATTTTAAAAACCAATTGTTTTCTTAAGAAAAGACTTTTTTTTTCTTCTTAAGTTTTTAATTGTTTGTAAAGTAGACATTAAATATCAAAAATCTGTATTAATAAACTCAAATAATGTGGAAATGAGACTCTTCACGTTGAAACGAAAAGATCTCGTCGGTGCATTTCTCCACTTTATTTTGAGTTGGAAGCTCTTATCTGGTCATACAGTGTATGGTAGTTGTATCCTAGACAGATGTTTTTTTGCCACGAATTGTACAGATCTTATAGCTATGACTACAAATCTGGAAGATTGGCCTTCATTTGTCTCTGAACTTAGAAATTTCTTATTATTTAAGGATTTGTTTACGCTATTTAGGATTAGACACATTCCACGTAGTGAGAATGTCCGAACATATCATCTTGCAAAATGTGCAAGAGCACGTAGTTTCTTCTTTTCCCATGTAAGTAACTCGGTTCCTAATTAGCTTTCCCTAGAGGAAAGTCACTAAACCGAAACACTTAATATATGGGGGTTGACAGTAAAAAAAAATCAACTCAGATAATGAAATTAAATTAAATATCTAGTCTCTCAAAAACAAAAAAAAATATATATGTTTTAATTTAAATTCATTATATGATTAAATTTTAAATTTTAAAAAAAATTTAACTAATTAATTATAGATAAGTGTTGTATAAGTCTCTCATTATGGATATCCTCATCTAGGTATCTCAACATGATTTATAATAATAACATATAAAATTAATATTAAAATATTAGAAGAATTTCTACAATAGTGGAGACACCCACTCAAGAATTTCTATCTATAGAGATTTTTGAGTGGATTTCTCCACACTAGAAAAATTCTCACAATATTTTAATATTAATTTTGTATATAACTATTGTAGATACTCATGTTGAGATATCTTTACTAAAGGTGCTTTAATCTCTCAAATGCTCTCATTTGAGAACTCAATTATATTCTTTTTCCTCTTTTTTTTTTTCTTTTTTTGAAATCATAAGAAACTCAGGAAAAACTGGAATTTAGGCAAGTTTTTGAGTTTTTTTTTGTCGTAAAAAATATGGCAATAGGGTAGTTTTTGCCCAGACAATGTTTTTGGGTAGTTTTCAAGTAGCATCTTTATCCTTAACAAAATTAACTAGTCACAATTATGTCATTGACGAAAAAAATTGATTTCAAACTTCGAATCAAAAAATATAATTTTGAAAATTTGAAATTAAATTTGATCGAACATTTACAAAGAAAAGACATTGTTTATAAAAAAAATTACAACTGACAATAAAAAGTAAAAGATTGAAAATAAAATTATTCTACTTACTAATTTCTCCTCCGAACTGGTTCTTCTTTTCTGGTCTTTAACTTCACCATCAAATTGGCCACCTTCTTTTCTTCTTTTCTTCTTCTCTTCTTCATCTCTTCTTCTCTTCTTCTCTTCTTATCTTATTCCCTTGTTATTGTTAGTCTCTTCTTGACTGTTCTTGACTCCTTAGTCGTAATGACGAATTCTAGTATGAGACAAGACACTACCGCTCGGAGGAACTTATAATTCCAACGGTATTCGCGGATCTCCGCACAGAGGAAGACATGCAATGACGAAGCCAAAAACAAACTAAAAGCAGTCCGACGGGAGCTCAAATCGGAAAAATGCAAGCATCATCGTCCATGAGCCATTAATTAAGTTAGATAATTTAGTGTTAAATTACAATTATTTAGTGAAATTTGCGGTTAAGAAATTGCGGTTACGAAATGGGTATAAAGAAGTTGGAAGTTCCAAAATTGAAGGATCTTAGTGGAACTGTTTGGAGGATTCTACATACTGATTTACTCTAATTTATGTTTTCTTTCTGTATTAATGTCAATTACAATGGAAGAATCAAGTAGTGACTCCTCCGACGACCGTGAATTGCATCTCCTGTGGGTGCCTCTTCGCTGCAAATTGCTACCCTCGTGGAGGCCGATTAAACATTTATTCGAAAGCAAAATTAATCTGGGTATTAGTCAAAGCATTGGAAGGGTCTGAAGCATTAACAGCAATTCTGAAATCCCAATTTGGAGGTCTATTCCGGCTTCTCATCGCAAGGTGCCAAATTCGACGAAAATTATCGACGGTCTCCTTGCTAGGCAACTTATAACGAAGAAGAAAAAAGAGTTGTGGTCTGTGTACGGTGGGAAACCACTAAAATTCTCGCTGCAAGAATTTCAACATCGTGTGTGTCAGGAGGGCTAGTGTGTGGCCAAAAACCAACTGCTGCATTTATGGAAGAGCAGAAGAGGTATACTCGCTGTTCGATGTGAGGAAAGCTATTTGGAAAAAAGAAGATGAAGGAAATGGAGATGAAAATTTTACAAGGACCCTGAAATAGATAAATGATAAGTGATTGCTTATGTGACATATCATTGATTTTATGGTTTTTAGCCATGATATATGCATTGGTTTTAAAGTCTTTTGTATTATATATTGAATCTTATTTAGGTACAAACACAAGATGGACCTTGATAAGCACTTTGGAGATTTTGGAGGCTTGTAGCTGAGCAAAACAACTTGGAGACAAACATTGATATCCATGTCGATCGACAGGTCTTGCCCGTGTCGGTCGACACACACATGACGTGAATGACGCCTTCGAGATTTATCAAGTTTCAAAAATTGCAACTTTACCCCAAAAGTTTGTAATGTTTATAATTAAGGTCTAGTTCGTGTTTTATGTTAAACTTATGTTTTTAGCAGTTCCAGAGACTACGTTATCATATTGTAAGTTTTCATTATAAGTTCTAAAAAAATTTTGTTGGAGAGAAGAATCAAAACTCAACTTTTTAGAGAGAAGATTCTGAACTCTTTTTGTTTTTATATTTTTATATTATGAGTATTATTCAGACAATGATTTATGTTATCTCTTCCATGTTTGAGTAGTCACCTTGTTAGATTTAGGGTTTATCAAAGATTTATAATGGTTTGTTGAATTGGGCATAAATCTGTTAGGTTATCTATAATGTTTATCATCTAGATTTGTTAATTACCCTAGGTTTAAGACTAATCACCTTAATTCTGGTATCATAAGAATGTTGGTAGGTGCAAGAGTACTATTGATATCCTGACCTAATCTTAGATGAGCAAACAGCTTTTTCGCAGCGAGAGTTGATTTAGGAATTTTGTAAATATATCATACTAGTTCATCATAGAGACTCTATTTATTGGTATTTTGCAAAGATATTTGGTTTGCTTCTGTTTTGAGGATAGATGTCATCACAGCGAGAGTTGGATAGATATCATATTAGTGTTATGAGTTTAAGAACCGAACATACACCTGCAATCTAATAATTGAACTGCCCAGTTCACATCCCAGAGTATTCCTAATTGATCTTCCCTAGGTCTAGCGTTTTACACTTGAATTACATCCCCGTTCATCTCTATTTATTTTATTTTCATTGCTTTTATATATTTCTATTTTATTGATCTAGCTTAACTTAAATCTGATATGTCTATTGTGTGAGTTTTCAGAATCCTTGTGGATTCGATCCCTAAGTACTGCAACTGATCTCTTAATTGAGAGAGTAGTTCTTGGGTTATATTTGACCCCTGTCAAATTTTGGGGCCGTTGTCGGGGACTTATTCACCAGTAGATTTCAGTTAGAGTTTAGTCTAGATTTTTTTCTTTTATTTTCGTTACTGAAATCTCTACTTTCTCTTATCTCTGGTACATGAATCTTAGAAGCAACAAGAATAAAGAACTGGTTGCTACTATGGAGATTGGAAAGTTAGAGAGAGCTAATCGCAAAGCGCAGAGGAAATCAGAGATGGTTAGACCACTTGTTCTTGTGAGAGATGAAGCTGAAGCTTTACGTGATTTAGAGGGCAACCTACACAATGAACTGGGTCAAAAGTTTGATTCTACAGGGAACCCAATTTTCGAGAACGTCAACAAAGACGCTATGTCGACCGACACGGTGATGGTCATGTCGGTCGACACGCTGTAAACGGACGTGGACTGAATATCTTGGATGAAGAGGTTGAAGCTACGGGAAGAACATTGGCTGATTTCAACAGACCCAATAAGTTCTACACCAATAGGTCTGCTATATGTCCTCATGCTTTTCAGAGGAATGATTTGGAGTTGAAACCCCAATACTACACTCTTGTGGGGCAACACACTTTCCATGCTCATCCTGTTGAACATCCAATGGATCACATAGAGAAGTTTGAAGACTTGGCTTCGAGTATCAAGGCCAATGGAGTGTCTGAGGACGATTTATTCTGCAAGCTCTTCCCATACTCTCTTGATGGGGAAGCGGCTCATTGGTTGAAGCAACTGCAACCAGGATCTTTAACTATCTGGAAGGACATCAAGACAACTTTTCTTGATAACTTTTATGATGATGCTAAGTCAGAGGACTTGAGGAACATGATCATTCGGTTTACTCAGAGACCTTCATAGACTTTTAAGGCTGCTTGGTTGAGGTTTAAGGGATACCAAAGAGGTTGTCCACACCAGGGTATTGATGAAGTCCAGCTCTTAAGGACTTTCTTTAGTGGAGTTGATTGGAGGTATCAGGTTGCTTTGGATGCTGCTAGTGAGGGTAACTTCAATACCAGAACACATGTTGAAGCTAACAAGTTGATTGAGAAATTGGCATCTAGTAATAGTGCTAGGAATGCCGACTTTGAGAGGAAGAAGTTAGCTTCTGGTTTGGATAATGGTCAGATGGTTGAAGTCAAGGCAAAGCTTGATACTATGCACACCATTCTAGTGAACAAGAAATCGGTTCACTTTGCTCAAGAGGTTGAAGTTTTTAAAGCTTAGGATGAAGCTACTGAATAGGATGTGAACTATGTGAATGGTTCCGGTTTTAATGGTCAAATATTTGGCAACTCTCAAGGCAACTTCAGAAACTTTAATGGTCAGAGGAACAACTATGGGAACAACCATAACTCTTCTGGATTCACACCCAAGACTGATGCTCAGAGAAACAACAGTAGTTTTACTAGGAACTATGGAAGTTCTTATTACCAGAATCCACCTGCTAAGACTCTGGATTCAGAGATGAAGGATATGCTTGATCAGATTCTAGAAGGACAGCAGAAGATGACTGTAGACTTCAATAGTAAGATTGTTGTTCTGTATGCAGATTTGAATGGGAAGTATGAGACTTTGAATAACCACATCAAGAGGTTAGATACCCAGTTTGCTCAATCTGCTGTGAATGCTAAACTCCCTGATGGCGTCTTACCTGGAAGAACTGATATAAATCCTAAGTATCAATGAGGTGTTGTTATGTCCTGGGGTGATATAGTCAAGAGATAAATCCCCAGAGAGAGTCTGGTGAACTCTAGAGCTAAGGAAAAGATTTAGACTCTTGTCAATGAGCTCATGTTGATCGACACAACTGACTCGTGTTGGTAGACACCAGCCAAAACCTCTGATCTGATGCAAGTCATGACTAATTAAAAAAAAATGTCATTTTACATCATTTATTTTTAATATTTGTATTAGTTATAAATGATGTAAAAGACTTTTGCATCATTTAATTAAATGATTTATTTTTGTGTGATGCAAATAATTTACATCGTTTTGTTAACAACTGATATAAGTGTACATAATATTTGCATCGCTTGTTGTAAATGATGTTAATATTAGTATCATTTATAATAACTGATTTCATAATTGTATCATTCACAATAACTGATTAAAAATATTATAATCATTTTTACACAATTGATGTTATATTTATGTTGATTTTATAAACGCTTCTAAAACATTAACGTTATTTTTAGCATATTTTAAACTTTTTTTTTAAAAATAAATTAACAAAATACAAAAAAATCATATATAAATTACTAAAAATATATGTTCGAGGGATACGGTACCGAGTCTCTATCACTGACCTTTGCACCATCTATGGGTTTGATCCAACCAAGACTTGCACTACATTGGATTCAAATGTGATGACTGACTTCCATACATATTGGGGTAAGTTTGTGGATGGGGTTTACAGTACTAACAAGTCTACTCATTCTGACATTAGGCACCCCCTTCTTAGATATGTGATTCGAGCCATCTTGAATACTCTTTTGTGCAAGATGTAGTCGGGTAAGATGAGACAGTCCAAGCTTATCTTGTTGTGCTACGCCATTCAGGACTTGTTTACTGAGGAGTGGACTCAGATGGATCCTGATGTGAACCTTGGCGCGATCTTCACACATCACTTGGTTAGCTTGAAGATCAGACCATTCACAGGCAAGACAGCCAAGTTTGAGACAGTTGGTAGCTTGTTGACTCCCATCTTTTGCTTTTGTGGTATCAGCATTGATGGAGTCCATGTGCTGTCTGATAGATCGGTCATGAATGAAGCTTTTCTGAAAAGTGCCAAATGGATTCAGCCTGATTGGATTTGGAGTTTTCGCAGTGAGGGATTGGACTATATGATTCAGCTACCACAGCAGCATCTCACACGGATCACGGGGGATGTAGCACATCTTCTTTTCCAGCCTCAGCAGGACCTCCTCCACCGTGCACCTTCTTCTCGTCGTCGCAGAGAAGCATCATCACAGTCTGTTCTTACTGCATCTGAGGATGATCATATTCCAGACCCTGCCACTTGATAACACCACTTTTATACACTTTTTTACCATCTTTTTATCATGCCTTAGAGTAGATTTCATCCACTGTTTATACCATTTTATGCATTTATACTTCATATAGGATGTTTCATATTTTTGTATAGACATTGCATGCATTTTGCATATTTGGGGTCTTATCAGGTACTTATGGAGCATATGGAGCATACTTGGATTTTGGCTCATGAAGTGAAGATGTGCAGTCAAGCCCTATGGAGTCGAGTGAAGATTACAGAGAAGACGGATGGCTCACTTGACCAAACCACTCGAGTGAAGCACTCTCAGACATGCTCACTCGACCAGACCACTCGAGTGAAGCACTCTCAAATAGGCTCACTCGACAAGACCACTCGAGTGAAGCACTCTCAGACACGCACTCTTGACCTCAGCATCACAGGCTCACAGGACTTCAGCACCACACCTACTCGAGAGACTCACTCAACCACACCACTCGACTGCTGGGTCGAGTGGGCACTCTCTGATTTTTTCTCCTAAAAACTCACAAAATGTAATAAGCGCTTGAGACTATGTATAAAAGCGCCTCATTAAACCTAATTAAGGAGGAGGGAATAGTGACGCTTTGGCTTAGGAATTTTAAGGTTTTGCTCTCGTTTTTTCTCTCTCTTGTTCTTGTTGTTCTTGATAGTTTTTCATTTTTTAGCAACTTTGTAGCTTTGATAACTTTTTATAAAATCAGTATTTACCTTAGCTTTCTTCTCCAACCTTGCTCACTATATCAAAGGCTATAACATATGAAAAGCTCAAGCTTTTCTGGGTTTCGGACCCCAGCCATGATCATAGGGTGTGAGTAGTGATTTGGGATTTTTGGGGATTAGGATAACTTCTCTCTGTTTTGTTATTGCTTAGATAGTTTGATCATCACTCAGTTTTGACTCCCTCCATGGTGAGTTATTGTAATGCTTGTTCTCCCCTGATCAAGGAGAACATGATTTTAGATGGTCTCATGAGCACGACCCATGCCTTGAGCCATTGGATAGACTTTTTCCGGGGTTTAGAGTATAATAGCGTGAGGGTGGATGCATCATACATTGATTTATGTCACGACTCCACCTATTCACTTGTTATGAACTCTTCTCGACTTGAATAGGCTGATTCTTCATGCCTGATCCGACTCCTCACACTATGCTGACTGGGTTGGATCTTGGGGCTCTCTACCACGAACCATGGATTGAGCTGGATATGAAGTCTGTTGTTTCGGTAATCATGTGATGAAATTGCTTGTTGATAGCTGCAATAGAATAGAGTGTCTGCGATCCCGTGATTTCCATCCCTAGAGTCCTTGTTTTCCCCCATAGTTTACAGTTTGCTTAGTAATAGTTCACTGTAGTTTTTCTCTGTTTTTACTGTAGCACTCGACCTCATCACTCGATCAGTGTGGTCGAGTAGTCCTAGTACTGTGATTTTTCCTGTTAAGTTCCATGATGTGCTAAAGTGTAACAGACTTTGGTACCTCTAGTATCAATTTGGGTTTTTAGTAGATTTCTCATTTAGACTGCTAGTACCACACCCTTTTGATAATTACTTGAATAACTAGCCTTATTTATCAATTAATTGCTATAGGCCACTCTTGATTGGTTTGACATTAATACTCTCAACATCCATTTACCACTATATTACAATTGATAAACTTGGTATTTGGTCTCTCTAGGCTTAGGTTGATTGCTTTACTTTCTTTCTTTGCTTAGAGTAGGCAAAATCCTTGTTTCAATTTGGCGCCGTTGCCAGTTTTGAATGTTTTTATCTACACAATTAGTTGTTTAAGGCTTACTAGATCAAGTCTGTTACTTTTGAGATATGGGTACTGATTTGGTTTTGAAATTTTTGTCTGTTTTGCATCAGGTACTGTAGCAGTCGACCCCCACTCGACCTTATCACTCGAGTACTTGATCGAGTCACTACTCTCTGAATGCAAACAAGTTCTCAAGGCAGCCAAAACCTAATCCATTTACTTTATCACATACATCGCATCAACCAGCATACTCGTCAAGCTACCCCTTCATCTGCTACTTCCATTCCTGCACAACCAGTTCCAGAAACACCTGCAGTCATGGCATAACAAGTTCCTCAGCCTAGAGTGATTGGAGCAGGAGATGCTCCAAACACTCACTCTCAGAAGCAGGGAATTGTAGCCCCTCCAGTCAACAACAATAACTTCAAGATCAAGATGGGTTTGATCTCCATGGTCCATAACCACAAATTCCATGACCTTCCTATGGAAAACCCGCTTGCTCATTTGGACCAGTTTGATAGACTGTGCGAGCTCACCAAGATCAATAACATCTCAGAAGACAGCTTTAAGCTACGCCTCTTTCCATTTTCTCTTGGTAATAAGGCTTCCCGCTGGGAAGGAGCACTGCCTCAGGGTGCTATAACCACCTGGGATGACTGCAAGAAGGCTTTCTTGCTGAATTTTTTCTCTATGTCAAGGACTGCCAAGTTCAAGAATGAGATCTCTAGCGTCACTCAGCGGACAAATGAGAGTTTCTCTGAAGCATGGGAGAGGTTTAAGGTATACACAATGCAGTGTCCTCACCATGGTTTCACCAAGGAGTCTTTGCTCAGTACGCTCTACAGAGGGGTAAGCCCGAAGATCAGAATGCTATTGGATACAACTAGTAATGGAAATTTCCTCAATAGAGATGTTGTCACTGGCTGGGAGCTGGTGGAGAACCTTGCAGTTTCTGATGGAAATTACAGTGAGGACTTCGACAGATCAGTTAGAGGACCATATTCGTCTTCTGATAAGACCAAGCAGGAGATCCAGTCTCTTAGTAAGAAACTTGACAAGCTCATCCTGGCTCAGCAGAAATCTGTGAACTTTGTTGGTGAAGTTTCTGCAACTCAGGCTCAGGATGTTGAAGATGATCAGGTTGAAGAGATCCTGTATATACAGAATCAAGCTGGCTTCAATAGAGGGTACATCAACTATAGGAGCAATCCTAATCTCTCCTATAGGAATCCCAACGTAGCTAACCCTCATGATCAAGTCTACCCTACTCAGCACCTAGGCCAAAACAAGCCTTTTGTGCCATAAGCTCCAGCCAATCCACATGGATTTGCTCCAAGACCACCTCAGCCAGCTGATGGTGACCTTAAGCCTATTCTACTCCAACTTCTTCGAGGCCAGAATACTATTACTTAAGAGACGTCAAAGAGGTTTACTGAACTTAGAACCCACATCGATTGCTCTTATGATGATTTGAACCATAAGATTGAGGTTCTCAACAGCAGACTGAAGTTTGTTGAGTCTAGTGATACATCAGCCTCTACTAAGACCACATACCAACTTCCTGGCAAAGCAGTGCAGAACCCTAAGGAACCTGCAACTCTCTATGCAGTGAGCACAACACCAGCTCTCCATCTTCTTCCTTTCAAGACGAGATTCTCCAACATCAGTGGGGACAATGATACTCAAGTTGGGGGGGGGGGGGGGGCAACCTTTCGATCTGCTGCTGAAATTTACCCGAGCACTATAGCACTCGACCACACCACTCGACTGAGTGGTCGAGTAGGCACTCCCGAGACAGCAAAGAAGAAGTGCATACTGGATCTGCATGTGATGATGACAAGTCCTTTCCCAGAATGGTTCAAGGCTGAGGTTGAGAAGGAGTATGCTATTATGCTTGAAGAAGAGCTATCAGAGCTTGAAGCTAAAATGACTTGGGATGAAGCTGTGAAGTCACTTGGACTTTTTGACAGTGGTTTGAGAAAAAGAGCCTTGAAGAAAATTCAAGATAAGAGAGCAGTAGCTGCTAAGGCCTATGAGTCTAAGATGATCACACAGCATAAAGTAGTAGTGCAAAAGAAGCTGACGGATCCTGGATCTTTCACAATACCCTGCATCATCAGAAACCAGACTTTCCAGAATTCTCTCTGTGATCTGCGTGCCTCAGTCAGCATAATGCCATTGTCTGTGGCAGGAAAGCTAGGTTATCACAAATTTCTGCCAAGCACCAGGTTTCTAGTCCTAACTGACAGAACCATCAGATTTCCCCATGGCTTGCTAGAGAATGTCCCAATGAGAATAGGAAACATGGAGATCCCTACTGACTTCATAGTGATGAAGATGAAGAAAGAGCCAATGGATCCCCTCATACTAGGCAGACCATTTTTGGCATCCTCTGGAGCTGTTATTGACACCAAAAATGGTGAAATAGTTCTTCGAACCGGTAATGGCTTGGTGATGCGTTTTGACACCTCTTCCGTCTTGAAGAACCCAAATTTCAAGAGACAGCTCTTTTACATGGAAGAAGTTGAGGGTTATGAAAAGACAAACTTTGGAAAGTTTGAACAGTACTCGCAGACACCATCCAGACCTACAGGGTTCACAGTCACCATAGGTAGTCACTCTGATGGAGCAGTGCAGAAGTTTGATAAGTTTGTAGCAGAAGGTGACTCTGATGAAAACAGCACAGGGCACACTCGACCAGTTCCTTGGGACTAGTACCCAGATCGCCTACCATGCAAGCTTTGGGAATTTGCAGAGAGGTGGGGAAGCTTTATGAGTCTGCTGACATAGTGGGACTCACCCACAGCCCTAGGGATGGTTTCAAGACTGAGACCTGCCATTTCTTGGCAACAGTGGATCTCCACCTCTATGAGACGAGAGGCATGGCTGGTACAGCAGAGATAGGGCATGTGAGCTTCAGAGTCAGAGGGATAGACTATCAGCTGCCCCTGAGTGTGGTCGACATCTTGTTTGATTTCCGCAGAGGAACAGGGCAAGCTCATAACTTTGATAAGAAAGAGCTGAATGAGTTGTGGTTAGCGCTTGGAGGAAGGGAGCACTATCAGTCTACTAGAGCTAAGAGCAGTGAGATCAGACACCCCGCAGTGAGATACCTCCACAGGATTCTCGCAAACACGATGTTTGCAAAGAAGGCCACAGGGCCAGTGAATGGGAGTGAGTTAAAGATGCTGGACAAGGCTCTTTGCGACTACCTCATCTACTCATCAGAGGAGAACCGGGCCAATGGGATTGAGATGTGAGGAGATAGAGCCTACACAGGAAACTCCATCGTTTTGGTGAGACACCTCATGAGCTACAGAGCTACTGCTGTCAAGAATGACAAGATGCTGAACAAGGTAGAGTTCACAGTGGGAGGGATTGTTACCCCATTTTTAGAGGCTGCTGGAGTTGAGCTCATATCAGCGCCCACACCATACACTCTGATGGACTTGGATCACATGAAGGACACTCAGACTCTTAGTGCAAAGTTTGGGGAGAAGTACATCTACAACTTCTCACACCCCAGGAGCAGCAAGGCGAAGATTTGCTACCTTATGGAGGTCTAGCCAAGCTCTACGCAGAGGACGGAGACCATAGTATCCCCTTTGTACCACCAGTCAGAGATCTCTACTTCTCTGATGAAGGAGTTAGACTCCAGGCAGATGAGCACTTCAAGACTTCGTGGGGAGTGTGTAAGCTCTAGAGAGGTTTTATTTTGAGGAGACAGAGTGCAAAAGCCTCAAGGAGGCTAATCATAAGATCTCCACACTTCAGAAGTGGTGCAAGTGGCAGGACAGACAATTCAGCAAATTCAAGAGTGGAATGAATGGCACAATGAAGGGGATCACCAGCCGCTTGGCAATAGCTGAGAGGAAGTTGAGTGCTGGCTCATCTAGAAGAACTTCGGCTGAGCAGAAGGAGAGAAAGAGGCGCCCAGATCACCCATAGAGGATCTAGAGCATTCGTCCCCAGACAAAGCCACTCAACCACCTAGGTCGAGTGAGCCACTCGAGTGCTATCAAGGTTTCGACCCAAGTGCACCTGTCGATCTGTACCCACGCTATGATCAGGGCGCAGAGCTTCCACCTTACTCGGGGTACTACCAGAGCAAACCATTCGACCACACTGGGTCAAGTGCACGATATATGCCAGACCACTCGACTGCTGGGTCGAGTGGACCACTCGAGTTACACCCTGGAGCTGAGCCTCTCACCACCACAGTTCCAGCCTACACTCAGGAGAGCATAGAGGCTAACACATATGCCTTCTTTACTCCACAAGAATGAGGTACCACCCCACTTCCTTATCATTGTTTATATCATAGTATTTTTTGTTCCTTTTTGTTTTAGTCTCTCAAATCATCTCTTGAATTCATTTTACACAAGGGACTGTGTAATTTAAGTTTGGAGGAGGGTTTGAGAGACGTATTTGACATATTTCCTTATTTTCTTATTCAAATTTGCATCATCTATGTGCATTGAAAAAACTTAAAAATTTGAAAATTTTCAGAAAACCATTTTACAAAAACAGAGTGTCATGTAGTTGCATTATCATTTTAGGACTGAGTTTTAGAAATTTTGCCTAGGACTGTACATATGCATAGGGGATGATGATGAGTCAAACCGTAAAAAGCTTAAGAACCAAACATATAATTTCAATGCCACGGTTATAAGTTGTCAAATGCATTCGCCTAAGCTTGAAAATTAAGGCTGCACCTTGCTTGGAATTTAGATTTAGCACTCTCACTTGGTTGAAGCTTACTGTGATTTGTCAAACTATCCCTATGAATTTGAACCTAATTTGAAAATCTTAATTATCATGATATGCTCTAAAACTTTAACTCATGGATACCTCAAAATACTTGGATTTTCTTTCACTTTTTACCACTCTTGCTAATCCAAGTAGTTGTCTCCACCATTGAGACAGTTTCACAAAAACCAAACCCAAAACTTCATTTCAGACCATACATTATTCTTGAGTGAAGTGAGGCCTATTTCCGGATTGAATTAGAGAGAAAGTGTTAGGTGTTGCTGACAGGAGTAGCCTCTCATGTAGTCTCTGGTTCACAATTTTTGAACCAGATTTAGGCTAAGAGTTTGAATAAGTTGAGGTTTGAGTCTGGGAAAAGAAAAGAAAAGAGAAAAAGAGTTTGCTAAAAATCATAAACCTTTGGAGAGGATAGGTTCAAAAGAAAAAAAATTGGTCTAGTAAAGGTTTTGGATGAAAAAGACAAAAGTTGGCTCAGTAAAAGAAACAGAAAAAAAATCGTATAGTAGCCACTCGACCAGAAGTAAGAAGTAAAGTATCCTCTCCTTAGAAGAAAACAGAAAATCAGTCCTTGAGTCAAAAAAAAAGAAAAAAAAAAAGCTTTTAAGCATAAGTGTAGAACTAGGATGAAGTTTCTGAGATTTTAGAGTTAGGGGAGTCATTTGGTTCTTCATGGGTAGATGATAGTCTGCTCCTGTATGCACCAGTTGGCTCTACCTTTAGCATTCTCTTATAATTCAATCCATTTCATTGAGAGATCCTGATACATGCGCTTAAAACCAGAAGAAGAAGAGATCATTTTTATCTCTTAAAACTTGTCCCTCAACCAAATGAGTTACATTTATTGCATATCATGATTCACCAGTTCGTGCTTAATCAATGTTAAAGGGATAGTTTGCTTTGAATGTTTGCTTGTGGCTGAGTCTTAGTGTTGAATTTGATGTGATGAGTATGGCTAAAGCTTTTAAGTAGAACTAACAACTGTGACATTGACATTAGAGGTTTGTTTAGTTTACTTAGGTTCTGAGTCCCCACTTTTTCACATTACTCCTTTCATCTTATCTTTTCTATTTGCTTGAGGGCAAGCAAAGGGTAAGTTTAGGGGAGTTAATAACACCACTTTTATACACGTTTTTACCATTTTTTTATCATGCCTTAGAGTAGATTTCATCCATTGTTTATACCATTTTGTGCATTTATGCTTCATATAGAATGTTTCATATTTCTGTATAGGCATTGCATGCATTTTTCATATTTGGGGTCTTATCAGGTACTTATGGAGCATATGGAGCATACTTGGATTTTGGCTCATGAAGTGAAGATGTGCAGTCAAGCCCTATGGAGTCGAGTGAAGATTGCAGAGAAGACGGATGGCTCACTCGACCAGACCACTCGAGTGAAGCACTCTCAGACAGGCTCACTCGACCAGACCACTCGAGTGAAGCACTCTCAGACAGGTTCACTCGACCAGACCACTCGAGTGAAGCACTCTCAGTCAAGCACCCTTGACCTCAGTATCACAGGTTCACTGGACTTCAGCACCACACCTACTCGAGAGACCACTCGACCACACCACTCGACTGCTGGGTCGAGTGGGCACTCTCTGACTTTTTCTCTTAAAAACTCGCAAAATGTAATAAACGCTTGAGATTATGTATAAAAGTGCCTCATTAAACCTAATTAAGGAGGAGGGAATGGCACCGCTTTGGCTTAGGAATTTTTAGGTTTTGCTCTCGTTTTTTCTCTCTCTTGTTCTTGCTGTTCTTGATAGTTTTTAATTTTTCAGCAACTTTGTAACTTTGATAACTTTTTATAAAATCAGTCTTTTCCTTAGCTTTCTTCTCCAACCTTGCTCACTAGATCAAAGGCTATAACATATGAAAAGCTCAAGCTTTTCTGGATTTCGGACCTCAGCCATGATCATAGGGTGTGAGTAGTGATTTTGGGATTTTTGGGGATGGATTAGGGTAGCTTCTCTCTGTTTTGTTATTGCTTAGATAGTTTGATCATCACTCAGTTTTTACTCCTTCTTGGGTGAGTGATTTTAATGCTTGTTCTCCCCTGATCAAGGAGAGCATGATCTTAGATGGTCTCATGAGCACGAACCATGCCTTGAGCCATTGGATAGACTTTTTCCAGGGTTTAGAGTACAATAGCGTGAGGGTGGATGCATCAGACATTGATTTATGTCACGACTCCACCCATTCACTTGTTATGAACTCTTCTCGACTTGAATAGGCTGATTCTTCATGCCTGATCCAACTCCTCACACTACGCTGACTGGGTTGGATCTTGGGGCTCTCTACCACGAACCATGGATTGAGCTGGTTATGAAGTCTGTTGTCTAGGGTAGTCATGTGATGAAATTTCTAGTTGATAGCTGCAATAGAGCAGAGTGTTTGCGATCCCGTGATTTCCATCCCTAGAGTCCCTGTGTTTCCCCATAATTTACAGCTTGCTCAGTAATAGTTCACTGTAGTTTTTCTCTGTTTTTACTGTAGCATTCGACCTCACCACTCGATCAGTGTGGTCAAGTAGTCCTAGTACTGTGATTTTTCCTGTTTAGTTCCATGATGTGTGCTAAAGTGTGACAGACTTTGGTACCTCTAGTATCAATTAGGATTTTTAGTAGATTTCTCATTTAGACTGCTAGTACCACACCCTTTTGATAATTACTTGAATAGCTAGCCTTATTTATCAACTAATTGCTATAGGCCACTCTTGATTGGTTTGACATTAACACTCTCAACATCCATTTACCACTATACTACAATTGATAAACTTGGTATTTGGTCTCTCTAGGCTTAGGTTGATTGCTTTGCTGTCTTTCTTTGCTTAAAGTAGGCTAAAATCTAAGTTTCACCACTCATCAGTATAGACTTCCTCCCGCACCTCCCATTCCTATGGAGACAGCAGCGTTTCAGAGGTATGTGGTTGATAGCTTCCAGAGTGTCTGAAATGCGATGGCATCTCTTTCCCGCTGTGGATGTGTCTGTTGCACTGATGCAGCTTCTACTCAGCCCCGACCTATTCAGATTCTCACTCCATCTCCATCCTCATATTCTGCCAGTGAAGAGGATTAGTCTTTCTTTCTTTTTCTTTTTCCTTTGAGACAGTTTTATTTTTGCTTTTTGCTTCAGTTTTTCTTTGGATATTGTTGAAGTATTGATGTTTATCCTATTATCTTGTTATTTGACATTCTTTGGAGCACTTAATCAGGAATTAATGTCAGAAAACAGATTGATTGACCAAAGAATGGTGTGAAACTTCATTGCACGACATTCTCAGTCGTGTCGATCGACACGCACACCCATATCAGGTTACGATTTTCAGAACTTAACAGTTCAATTTTTATCCAATTTTTCTTATTTCTCTCACCTTCTTTATGCTTAATTACACTGGGGACAGTGTATTTGAAGTCTGGGAGAGGTTGTTACTAACTCTATTTATTCTTTTGAGAGTCAGTCCTAATTTTTTTTTTATTGAGTCAAACCTAGTTAGAAACTATGAACTATCTCTTGGTCTATTTGCTTGCTATGTTTTCTGGTAACCATTGCTGCAGAACTTATTCAGATTCAACTAATGAAAAACCCTAAGTCTGACCGGTTAACTTGAGATCCCCATACTTACAACATATGCCCGCTATAGCCTGAGCTAATTTCTACCAGTTCCTTTTACCTCATTGATGTGATTGATGCTTAAGAGCTTGACTTTTCATTCATACTTGACCTGATAAAACCAAAGTAAGTTATGATGTCTAGTCTCCCCAAAGAAAATAAAAAAATGTATAATAAAACCTGTATGGTTAAGTCTATGAATGACCAAATGATTCTCTGAAGTAGAAGCGGATAAGAGAAATCTATGCCCCCATATTTTTACTTCTTAAGGAGATGATGAAAGTATGGATTGTTGTGAGGGTAGGAGCGATCCCGTGACCCATTATTCACTTCTAATAGTCTACCTTCATAGACAAAAAAAAAAGAAAATAAAATCCAGAATAGCAAAGGATTTAAGTCTGGGGGACACGAAAACACCATTATTGTTGTGAGGTTTTTCTGGTTATGGTATAGGATGACAGTTGAGTCTACAAGGTTTTTAGCATTGAGATCAGAGATGAGACCCAGTTATAAATGGCTTACTACAGGGACATATTCTTAAGTAGTGGTGGGTATTGAAAAGACTGCGAGTGACTACGGTGAATGTACATGGTGGTTAGTATCTGAATGGTTCTTGTACCATGTGGATTACATGATGATTGGTTCTAAAGAGAAGGTGAGTTTCGCGATTTTTAAACTTCTTCCTTGATTCAGTTTTCTGTTTGCTTGAGGGCAAGCAAAAGCTAAGTCTAGGGGAGTTGATATATCATGGATTTTATGGTTCTTAGCCATGATATATGCATTGATTTTAGAGTCTTTTGTATTATATAATGAGTCTTATTAGGTACAAACACGAGATGGACCTTGATGAGCACTTTGAAGCTTTTGGAGACTTGTAGCTGAGCAAAACAACTTGGAGACGAACATTGATGTCCATGTCGATCGACAGGCCTTGCCTGTGTCGAATGACGTCTTCGAGATTTATCAAGTTTAAAGAATTGCAACTTTGCCTCAGAAGTTCTAATGTTTATAGTTAAGGCCTAGTTCGTGTTTTATGTTAAATTTATGTTTTTAGCAGTCCCATAGACTAGGTTATCATATTGTAAGTTTTCATTGCAAGTTCTAAGCAAGTTTTGTTGGAGAGAAAAATCAGAACTCAACTTTGTAGAGAGAAGATTTTGAACTCCCTTTGTTTCTTATTTTTATATTATGAATGTTATTCAGACAATGATTTATTTTATCTCTTTCATGTCTGAGTAGTCACCTTGTTAGATCTAGGGTTTATCAAGGGTTTATAATGGTTTGTTAAATTGGGCATAAATCTGTTAGGTTATCTATAATGTTTTTCATCTATATTTGTTAATTACACTAGGTTTAAGA
Source organism: Cardamine flexuosa (assembly GCA_963555745.1). NCBI lineage: Eukaryota > Viridiplantae > Streptophyta > Magnoliopsida > Brassicales > Brassicaceae > Cardamine > Cardamine flexuosa. The sequence goes on along the minus strand of OY743214.1, from coordinate 16,070,799 downwards.
CAGATCACCTTAATTCTGGTATCATAGGAATGTTGGTAGGCGCAAGAGTGTTATTGATATCCTGACCTAATCTTAGATGAGCAAACAGCCTTTTCGCAGCGAGAGTTGGTTTAGGAATTTTGTAAATATATCATACTAGTTCATCATAGAGACTCTATTTATTGGTATTTCCCAAAGAGATTTGGTTTTTTTCTGTTTAGAGGATAGATGTCATCGCAACGAGAGTTGGATAGATATCATATTAGTGTTATGAGTTTAAGAAACGAACATACACCCGCTATTTAATTATTAAACTGCCCAATGCACATTCCAGAGTATTTCTAATTGATCTTCCCTAAGTCTAGGGTCTTAATCACTTGAATTACATCCCCGTTCATCTCTATTTACTTTATTTGCATTGCTTTTATTTATTTCTATTTTATTGATCTAGCTTAACTTAAATCTGATATATATATATTGTGTGAGTTTTCAGAATCTTTGTGGATTTGATCTCTAAGTATTGCAACTGATCTCTTAATTTAAGAAAGTAGTTCTTGGGTTATATTTGACCCATGTCACTCTCGTCTTACTAGTTATAATGGATGGGATTTTGATTTGTAAGAAAAGGATTCATGTGAAATGCTGACCACGTGGAGATGCTCAATGACAAGCCTTTCTTTCTCGAATATCTGTGGGGTAGGGCTTCTTTTGAGGATGCCCTGAGACTACAGTAAACCATTGGTGATTGTGGTAACATGTGAAATTACATTCTGGAATTCTGCATTATACATTATACGCTGATGATTGATGATTACTGTGTTAGATTAAAAAAACTGCACTCGTTGACTTGAAAATTTACAATACTACTGATTGAAAATATCTCTGTTATGGTACCAAGTATCTATCCTTTGGTCTCTTAGTCTTACAGAGTTGATGGAGCTTGGATATTTATAAATCACAAGAATGTGCAATGGATCTTTCTTGATTTCTCTACCTTGGTTTTTGTTTTAATAACACTTTTCTATGATTGATGTCAAAATCAAAAATTAGTGACAATTTTATCATCCCCATTGTTGGAATGTGGCATAATTAGGTGTTTTGATATTCTATGTTCTTAAGGCTGACTAAATGTATTATATGTCTAATTAATATTTTGTGTTGTTTGCCACAATATATAGTTGTTAGACTTTAAAGTTCTTGACTACTCTAGTTTAAAATATTATAGTTCTTGCTGTTTGTTTTGTTTGTATTGGACTATTTGAATTTCCATGTTAATTTTGTTGGTAAACAATGTTTTTTGTAGTTTTTTTATAGCATGTTAGATTATTAGATCTGCATGGTGAGCACAACACAGTTTTAACATTTTGGTTGGTTGTCTCATCGTCTTTTGACTCTTGCTTCTTCGAATTGTTAGTGTGGTAAATTTATTAAACTTTTTTGGAATATTTATTCTTGTGTGTTTTATCCAAAATTCCTTATATATTATTTGAGAAGCATACTTTTGAAATTAACCTTATAAGTACATGATATATTACAGAGATGTCATTGCTTATGTGTCATCACCACAATCATTCTTAAAGTAAGTTTATAATAAGATAAATTTTACTAGATTAATTATACTAATTGCCATTGGACATATTATATATCATTTGTTACATTATATTTTCTTTAATTAGCTATTAACGATTTTTATTAAATTTAAATATCATAAACACTCATATATATACATATATATATATATATATATACATATATATATATATATATATATATATATTTTGATGGCCTTTTAATAATAGTTAAAATAAATTAAATAATTGTTTATAATTACAAAAACTATAGATTCTTTATATAATTTATAATACAGATATTTAAAAATTATACTAACATCTACGTTTGGTTTACCATAAATACAAAAATAATATATATAATTTTAACAAACTATTTTAATTTCCAGATTTAAACTATAAAATAAATATTTATTACATTTTGATATTAAATCATATACTTTAAAATATTTATTGTATGGTTTGTAGTGTATATAAAAAAAAAACTTTAGATTTATCACATACAGTAAAACTACTATAAATTAATGATATTGGGATCAATGTATTTTTATGGTATTTTAATTCTTTAGAGAGGTTATTAATTTATAAAAGTGATATTTGGTTCAAAAATAGCATTTTGGAGCTAAAAATTTATTAATTTAACGAGCTTATTAATGAATCAAGTATTAATTTATAGAGGTTTGACTGTAATTAATTAAAATTAGAACTATAGTATTCAAATAATGTTCATATATATATATATATAAACTAAATTATTCTCAAAATATATTTCAACAAATGGATTTAAATTTATAATATAAAAATTCAAATTTGAAATATCTATATTTATCCCGGATTTTAAGAGTAATAGTTGACATACTTTTACATTTTCAATTAATTAAGTTTTAATTATGATATATTAAAATTTGCCTATAACAGAATACATATTAATTATAGGTTTCATCAAATCTTGATCAGAGATTTGATCAATTAATTGCGGATCTTCAGATTAATTGAGTATCTTAATAATATCCTTTCTCCGGTCAGTTAATTACGAATTTTCAGATTAATTAGGTTAAAAATTAAATACATATTAATTATAGATGTCATCAAATCTTTTGTATATCCCAATTTATGTATATATATGGTGCTCAGAATATATCTATTTAAATATACAATTAAATGAGATATACACCGTTATTTTTGGAATTCAATATTTTTGAATTCAAAAACAAAAATTAATTTTGAAACTTTTTTTGGAATAAGCTAAACTGAATATTCTTTATCAGTATATCCCTAAATTGACACCTTCTATTCACTATATAAAATATCACACAATTCCACTAAACAACGCATCCATTTTTACCAGTTTTGTATGTATATTATTTTGTGTTTCAAATTCTATAATTTATATTAGCTTTCGATTGCTTATGATCTATTTATTCATCATTATTGTTTTAACCATTTAAAATGCATTAAGTAATTATCCATGTCTGATTTGTTTTGTAAATATGTATACAATTTTGATATTCCATGAGCATGTTACTAATTACCAGTTTTTTCTTTTGTTGTTGTGCAATGGCTAGAAAAACATTCATCTCTTTGCATATGACTAAGAGAGACTGCAGCAGATAGTTTACTACTTCAACTATGATTTCAACAGTTGAAGAGAAATCACATCTTTTAGTTTATTTTTCTCTCTTTTGTTTCTTTGAAATGTTTTGTTTATTTCTCTTCCTTATTATGAAATTTATATATGCATATTTTGGTTGTAGAAGATCATATCCAAGTGTGAAAGTAACTAACAATCTTAAAGAAACAATGGAGCTTATTTTCTAAGATTCAAAGGTTTGTCCTACTTTTGAATTTTTGTATTATGAATTACTATTCCAGATTTCTTTTATTTAATCATAACATATATGTTTTTTTCTTATATATTTCATGTTTACTAATAATGTATGTAGGTTAACCATCTGATTCAAAGGTTAACCCTATTTATATATTATTTTTATTTATATGGATTTTCTTAAACTCTTATGAAATTTATTGGTCAGATAAATGTTTTATAAATTCATTTTCTAATTAAAAGAAATTGTCTTATGGTTTTTACAGGTATATCATACATGTATATGGAGATTAAGAATGATGCAATTCAGAAATCAAAGTAACATTATGAGGCAAATTCCCAAAATGGTGGGTGAAAGAATAACATTTTATTTTGTTTTGTTCTAACGTTTATGATTATAGATTTCTGTGCTAAGAAATGTCATCTACTTTATATATTGCAATACAGATTCAAGATCTAGAAACAAAGCCAAAGTATAACTGTTATCATTATTTTTACATATTGTAGATATTTTCATTAACAGGTATAATGACGAGAGTCAAGGGGATGTGAAACATTTTTTTTGTTGTTAAAAGAGTTTAACTATGTGAAAATTTTGTGTGTTTTAATGGTATTTGTGTTACTTTGTGTAATTTATTTATTTGCAGTTAATGATGGTCTTAAAAGTTCATTCTATTGTAATAAAGATAAATAAAAAGAAGAAGTTCGGTGAATGTTTGAAACTTTTGGGGCATAAAGTTGTCAAGAAAAAGATTTTATGTGTCAACTTTCTTTCATGTAAATTTATAATACATGGTGTAGCTAAATATTATTGTATATCATTTTAGCTACGTCTGATTAATACCATGAATATGTGCGATTGTGCATTATAAAATTATTACCCAAAAGTACGTTACAAAGTCAAAAGTATTTACGTACAAAGCCTTGGGAAATATTAGAAGTTCGAATGAAACGCCTATAGCACGTAGCCGTTTATGGAATGTTTAATATAATACTCTAAATTATTTTTTCAATGTTATTGTCTTTTGTTATTTAATAATAATTTTCAGTTTAATTTATACTAAAATATATTTTCTTTTTAAAAATAAATGTCATATATTTTCAAAAACTTACTAAAAATTTTCATTTTTGAATTCTGAATATTTTTTAGATACGGATTTTTAAATTGTTTAATAACCTTTTCAAAATATCAGTTTGTTTTTGGAAACAGAAATTAAGTTGATTTTAATTATAACCATAATTGTGATTATGTATATGGACATAATTAAATATGTAATGCTAAAATCGTTTATCTACAAAAAAAAAATATTTAAGTTTGAAAGATATACTTGGATTTACCCTTAAAGCTGAACTTTTTTAAAATTCATCCAATAAGATTTTACCATGTAATATAATATTTAAATAAAAATAATAAATTAAAACTAAATAAATAAACAAATTAAATTTTGCCAATGTTAGTGGTGAACCCAAATATTATTCTTTAAGTTTTTATTTGTTTGTATTAATAAACATTTCTCAAAACTACAAAGGATAATTGTCAGATTGATAAGATTTAATAAGAAAAGACAATATCTATTGGAGCCTATCGGGTAAGGGTGTCAAAATGGGTCAAAATCCATGAGTTGACCCGGACTACATATTATTTTAATGGATTTGGTTTGAATTTTTATATCCATATAAATAAATAGATTATTGTGGGTCGATCCTAATGGGTTTGTGGGTTTAGTGGTTAAACCCATTTGGGTTATGGGTTATCCCAGTTAATACTTCCATCAAAATCACTTTTACAGATATTCCATATTGTACTGGTAACATCTTTTTTATATCCAAACCTTGCAAAAAAACAAATATATCAATTATTAAATTAATACAAATATAAAATATAATTATTTATAATATATAAATATGTAAATATTACCATGTTTCTTTTTTCTCTAAATCAAAATCAGGTTCCGGAACAAGTTTTAGTAAAAACTAAAATTTTGACAATATAAAATTCTGACTAAATTCCGTCAAACTCCATTTTTGCTAGAATATTGTCGAGATTTTTGCAGAATATGCCTGATTTTTTTCCGACAAATATTTTTGACGGAAATTTTAGCAGAAATTTACTATGTTTTCTTGTAATGTTATTTAATATTTGCGCAGGTCTTTACCTAGTTATAATTTACACACAACTAAAGGTTTATCAATGTCTTGTTAAGCGTATTTGGGTTATTACATGACTTGAATCTTTTCTTTAGTGCATAGTAATGTATATGATTGAACCTATTACTTGAACACAAATATAAGAGTGGTTATATATCAAGTTTAGTTTGAAGATTGGACGGAACAATGATGAGTGATATGTTATAATAAAAGGGAAAATACATGATATAGGTTACTTTCATAGTCAACTTTCAAAATAGTCGGACAACCTATAAAAATACATAGCCTAGTTAAAAAAAAAAGGATACTTTCCTTAAAAGCTAAATAAGCGTTTGATTCTTGGATTCATAACTTCCTTTCTTTTAAAGTCTAAAATTTTGTTATGATGTGAGTATATTTTTTTATTTTTACCATATAATAGCACTTTGAGTTTTTTTTTTTTTTTTATTACTAAGAAGTTTTTCTTTTTTTATCATCTGGAATTTAATTGATGAAAAAAAGGTAAAATTACACACAAACCATGTTTAATGCTAAGAGGATAGACATAATTGTGTAATATAGAACTAGCACAATCATCCCTACAAAGACAAAAAAAACAAGGAGGTATAACACCCAAAAAAACACTAAACAGATGACGACAGAGTAATACTGCTTCATAAACTAAGCCAGCGGACAACAAGAAGTCCCCAGAAACTAAAAGGGATTCAGAACTCAAAACCAAGGCATGACGAAGAAGATAAAACCGTTGAGTTGTAGATACCGAAGAGCAAAACCGCTTCTAAACCCCACCAATGAGCCAACCAAAGCAAATTACTGAGGACGTTGTGCAAAACAATCCCGCGATAACGAAATCCTCCTATAGCGAATCCAGGGTACCACACCAATTAAAAGACCAAGGCTTCATAATCCAACAAGAGAACCCCAGACAAGGACCTGAACTTCTCTTTCGGATGCGGCCAAGCCTGCAACGACTTTGAAACCTCGATAGAAACCTGAAAAGTGAGTCAGATACGATCCAACCTGAAATGTAGAGACAAGGAGCGAGAATAAACCACACCGGGAAGCCTGACCCAGCCAAACCAAGAGAGACAACAGATCGAAACCGATGTGACTTCAGGAAGAACTCAAGATACAAGACTCAAAAGCTGTCAGCACAATAGAATAAAACCCCGGGATCCCCAAATTACAACCCTAAATGAGAACTAAATCCAGCCAAAAGCTTTAGCATCACTTAAACCTCAAGATTCAAAGCGAAAAGGAGAGGTTATCTTCCCAAATCAACCGAATCAAGTGAAAGAGACACTAAAGAAACACTACGCAACACCGAGCGGAGGCATCAAAACCAAATAGAGAGCATAGAACCAAAATCAATTGAGACAAAAACAAACCAAGAACACGACACTAACAAAGGAACCCTTCATTAGAACCAACTCTCAAAACGGTGAGAGAAGAGCCGCCCCACTCAGAATTTAAAAGCCCCAATCTTCGGACTGAAAACCTAGCTCCAAAATTTGATTTAAGACCTCCAACGATTGCTAACTATGCCTCAAAGGAAAGGAAAGCTATAAAGACAAAAAGGAATCCAGCGGTGGCATCAAAGGCCCACCAACTGCCGGATTCAAGCTGAGAAAAATGGATCTAGGTCTTCTTCTTCAAACTCCTTTTCTATCGCCGCTGGAGAGAGAAAAAAGGATTTGTACTATGAGGTTTATAAATCAAACATTATTGAGGATGTCATTCTTTTATATCGACTATAACTAAAGGAAGTCCAAAATTTGATAAAATCAGCCAACAAAAAACAAAAAATAAAAGAAAGGAAAATCTGACATCAGCATAAAGATATATAGATGCTTCAATGCTTTTTATTTCTCAAAAAGATCATGAACCCACCAACGATCTGATTTGTTGTGATCTATTTTTTGGATACTTTTGAAATTTTATTTCACAAACAAAGTCTCTGGAGAACTTTTGAAGCAGTATGAGATCATGTTTGAAAACCAATTTTCAAAGAGGTACAATTTTGGTATTTTTACCTTTATTTTTATCCGGATCAATAATTGTCCAATTCTTGATCAGAGTTAGTGTTTAGGTGTCAAATATATTTTCATGTGTCTAAACTTAAGTTCTAAGAACAACTTATATTTTCAGATCCAAGATCTGGACCATAGCTCATCAAAAGTTCAGAACCAACAATTTGGGTTTCATATTACTTGTCGGGAATAGAGGCCCCCGGAGACCATCAAAATCTCTATAGAGAAAGGTTCCTTGCATAGGAAACTACTCACAAGTACAAACATAGTTTCCTATGCAATTAACATTTCTCTATAGAAAATAAAAGAAATAATAGTTGATATGACCTAGCTATCTGGATCACTCCAAGCTTTCGGAAACTGTTCCCCGAGCATTCGAAGAGCCTTCCTTGGCATCCCGAGTAGTTGGAAGATCTTCCCTGATCGTGACTATCACCCGGGGAACCCTTACCAATCCTCACCAATCCTTCGGGTCACTTTCCCCAATCACACCAAGCTTCCAAGAAACGTCCATGAGGCTACCGAGCACCAGTTATTGGGCTCCCGACACTAAGGACACATCCAATAAGCTCCACAGAACATCAGACAACTAAGGACCAGCCAATACCAAGCATCAATGACAAGAAGCCTCATGACATCACTCACAACGTCCACGGACCGAATGTGGCACCGGAAGATCTAATCCGGATTTTTGAGATTCCTTGAAGCTCCCCATGCTTTGGAAAGCATTGCTGAGTGTCTTCACCGTCATTCAAGTGTGAAAACACACCTTAAGCCGCTAAGGATAATGCACTCTTTTTCCCCACCTTGGGTTTGTCCCATTGGGTTTACCGAGGGGGTTTTAATTGAGGCATGAATACTTGGTGCCTAGCTTCTCATCTCCAGTGCTTAGCCTACTTGAAAAGCTTCCTATGACAAGTAAGAACAAGCATGAGAAGTTAGCCTATCTTCTAAGAAGTCCACACATCGGAATAAAGGCTTATTTTCTCCTTTTTATACTTTTAGGTCATTATTGTGTATTAGGTAAAGTCTAGGGACTTGTTATGTTATTCCCCTTTTCTTGTAAACCTAGGGATGCCATATATAAGGTGTAACCCTCTTCTTGTAATAGCTAGACTTCATTTTAATAAGAAACCCTAAAGTTGAGCCAAGCTCCTTCTTTGTCTTTGAGTGAGAAGCTCGAGACACCTCCTTCATGATTCCTTGAGCCGGGCTCGGTTTCATGTAGGTTTAGCCGTATCTTGAGTCCTTCCATAGCTCAAGTGTTGCTGTTCAATCCGCTCATCTCTTCATTGGTTCATCAAATCGAGTTTCTCTTTGGTTTCTAATCCGCCATTATCCTCCCTTTCTTCCGTGTAAAGCTTGGATCGAGATTCTCTTCAAGCTTCCCACTCCATCATATGAGCTTGTATCCAACAGTGGATCCGAGTTCGTAACAATAGTCATCATGGAAAATGGAAATAACTTTTCATTAATGAAGACTAGTCACCTACAACGAATGCTACATGAAATTTAATAGGAGAAAAGATATATCATAAGGTTTGAAATAACATTAAATAGGAAAGAGGAGATTTGGGGTTTGGTGTCTACCCATTCGTCATTGTGAAACTTTGAGTTTTATTCATATCTATTAAATTCGCTAAACAGTAACACAGATTTCTAGAGATTAGAAAATTTGTATTTTAGCTGCTAAACCATCGAACAAATATCTCAGCCACACACATCTTCATTCTCGGCACATGAATCCCCATGGAAAAACAATGTATTAAGCCTACTAAGAGCATCCTCATCCCACAACTTCATCAAGGTATCGTTAACTAATTTTATTTGTTAAATATTAAGCCAAAAAAAATTAAAACCAATAAGAATAGGACACATAGTTGAAAAGTGTCTTTACTAGAGGTTTCAAGTAGCCCTGGGCATTCGAGTACATGTTCGGATTCGGATCGGATCTTCAGGTTTTTGGGTTTTCGGGTCTAGGGCTTGAGATATTTTTATGGTATTTTTATTTTTTGGATCGGATTCGGTTTGGGTATATGTGGATTCGGTTCGGGTCCGGGTACCCAAAATATTAAGAGAAAATAAAAAATATAAAAAATATAAATAAAATTTGGATAAAATTCAATAAAAATTTACAAATATGATTAAAAAATTACAAATAATATAGTTGTTTTAGATATTTTGACTATTTTAGTTTTTAAATAACTGATATATCTAAGTTTATAATTTTAATTTTAGATAATTAGACTATATTAAATATAAATATAATTAATATTTATATATATATATATATAAATATATTCAGGTATTTTGGGTCGCCATTCAGTTTTTGGTTTGGTTCGGGTTCGGGTTTGGTTTTTCGGGTTTAGGATTTGAGATATTTTTTGGGTATTTCTAAATTTTGGATCGGGTTCGGTTCAGATTTTTTTGGGTCGGTTCGAGTCAGGTATTCGAGTTTGGTTACTTTTGTCCAGGGCTAATTCCAAGTATCTTGCAAGAGACATTTTTCTTTCTCTTTTTTAATGAATGTCTTTAATCTAATAAAAAAAAAAATAGGGAAGACACTCCATTTATCACCGATGGAGGTGCTCTAAGACTCGTTTATGAGAAGTCTACACACACGCTCGGATCCATGCAGCCTCAACCAGCGTTGTACATCCACCCCACTCGCGCCACGGCCAATTGTCTCGTCTAATATTTCTCGTATCCGGGGAAAGCTCACGCTAATCTTACTGTTTTTTTCTGACATTTCTCTCTTATTGTGCTTAGGGGAAATTTGTAATCTCACTAACTAACTTAAAAACTATCTAACAAACTACCTTAACTCATTATAAATACATCCAAAACTCAAAAACTCCAAACAACATATTAGTAAATTTAAATGTATTTTTATATATTTCATTAAATATTTTTTTAGTGGATTTCTGTTAGAAAGTTTGATTTGGATTCGGAAAATTTGCTATAAAAATATTTCTACCATTTGGGTAATTTAAAATTTTGTTTCAATTTGATTTGATAAATTTCAGTTTGATTCAGTAATTTTGTCCACTCCTAATAAGATATCGCAAATGGACTAGTTTACAAATTTATTTATTTGGTCTCTAATCGATTAGATAAATATTGTTAATTTTTTAATTTTATAATAAAAATGAAAATGAAAATATAAATGATGATATGTCATATGTTATTTAGCAATGTTGATTTTTTTCTAATAAATGTTATTAACGCCGGTGCACTATCTCAGGAGGTTTAAAATACTTGTTACTATTCCTACTAACTGCCATATGATATTTTCTCGAGTTTTGACCTCACTCACACAACCTTTATACGACCTCACTTTTCTAAAAGTCTTGGGTTAGTTCAATGTATGTCCATTTTTTGTTACAGCCACTCGTTTCGGCTAGTAAAACCACTTGTTGTTACAAACCATTTGGAGTATTAATACAATTGATGTTGAGTTACAATTATGAAAAAGAAAACAGCTTCTTTTTGAGGTTAATAATCATTTATCACTAAAGGACTCGTTTTGACATTTGGCAATTCATACAAGGTTCGTGGGATTCCAAATTACAAACACAAAAACGAGTCGGACCAGACCCAAGTGTGAGGTCCAGATTCAGCTCATCCTCCTCACTTAACCGGAGATCGTCATCCGTAGTCGTACCACTACCACTCGTAGATGCACCATTATCATACAAATTTTCTGTCTTTAATTTAACAAGTTTGTTAAGATTAGGACACGTGAACTTAACCAACGGTACTGTTTCGGAATCAGGTTCGTTAATCGAACGGTGACTTTGTGGATCAATCCCACGGCTAAGAAGTTTCCTCTTTATATGAGTGTTCCAATAATTTTTAATCTCATTATCTGTTCTTCCCGGTAATTTCCCAGCAATCAAAGACCATCTGAACAAAACAAAAAAATCCGAAAGTGAGAAAAACGATTTGAAAAATGATGTTTTTGTTTGTTATCTTGGGAAAGTTTGAGTAAATTTTTACTTGTTGCCGAGAAAGCTATGAAGCTTGACGATGATTTCATCTTCACTCTCAGTAAAATTTCCACGTTTAAGATCAGGACGAAGGTAATTAATCCATCTTAATCTACAACTTTTACCACACCGCAACAACCCTATTTAAAAATTAAAAAAATTAGAATCAAGAAACCAAAAAATAGGGAAAACAAATCAGGAATTTGAAAAAACGAACCTGCGGATTCGGGAAGAGAACGCCAAGAGCCTTCACCATGATTACGGATGTGATTAATAAGACGTTGATCTTCGACTTTAGTCCAAGCTCCTTTGTTTGTGTGTGCCTTTTCACAACAAGGTGATCTTCCCATGATGATGGTGATGATGATGATGATGGTTACATATGAGATGAGATAGAGTGAGAGTAGGATCTGAAGATGTGTTGTTATAAAAAGAAATGACTTTGACTAAGTTGGTGTCTCTGTGGGTGAATGAGAGATTTGGTAGGTTACCTTCTTTTTTATTTCTTTCCTTAGATTTTTTGTGTTTTTTTTTTCATTTGGGTTGCTAGAGAAGTAGTAAATTAGAATTAAAAGCTTTTTTTATGGCGGTGGAGATATTTGTTATTAGATGGATTTGTTTTTGTTACATGTGATGATGATGTATAGTTATTTTATTTGAAATTATATTTTGGTTTCATGTATATCTTGATTTCTTGGTTATATAATAATCTTCTAGAAGGAAAGTGAGTGGTGGAGAAACACTGAAACAAGATCCAAATTGCATCTTACCTGCTTTTTTGGCACTATCTTCCTTTTTCTTAGTTTCCTTTTCTAGAAGATTTATTTTCTTTGACAGAAACCAAATGTTTTGTTTTCTTTGTTTCTTTGTTTGATTGCATTTTCCTATTAAGGGAATTCAATAAGTTTTTGTCTCTTGACTCTTTTACAAAACATAAACAAAGAGGTAAATAAAGTCTGTGACACCAAAGGAATATTCAGAATTTTTAAGATATTCATTATTTACTTCATTTCATTCAAATTAATAGTTTTTTTATTTGTTTTGCTTCGAATCAAATTGAATATTCAGACATTCAAATGTTCATTAAAATTTAAAATATTTTTGAATATTCTATTCATTTTATAATAGTTTTAAAATAGCTACAAAATAAATAAAAATAGAAAAATTCAAAATTTATCTCAAAATAGCAATATTTTATTTAAAATTTATATATTTCTTCTTAATTTATTAAATTTTAATATTTATATAATTAATTTGATAAATAAAAAATTACAATTTCCATATAGATATAATCAGTATGTAATATATATATATATATATATATATATATATATATCTATATATATCTAATTATCTATATATAATACATATATGTAGATATATCGAAGCGAATTGAATATTCGTATCTTAAAATTTTAGTATTTGATTTTTTGCTTCGGTTTTAATGAATACTAAATTTTAATATTTGCTTAGCTTCACAAAATTATGAATATTCAGATTTTTTGAAGCAAGTCGAACCGAATAGCGAATCAAATCAAATAGTACGAATATTTTGCCGATGGTAAATTTTCCTATCAAGAATACTCAAATAAATTCTTGCGAGAACAAATAATTATTTTGGGACAATTCTATGTGCTTAACAAAAGAAAACTTACAACTATAAATTACAATCATAACTTATAAGTTAAAATTCATCTCATGTGTGTTCACTTATTTTACCTTATTCAAAAATATGTCTTAACTCCTAAAATTGTTTTACCCTGTTATTTTCCGACTGGATTTACCCAATTAAACTTTCCAATTGTTACATATGAAAACAAAAAAAACAAGAACATTTATATTAGAAAGAAACTCGTCCATTACTTGGATGATCAAATAGAGAACAAAATGTGCATACAATAAAATAAATAGAACAGAAAGGAGACCAAAAGGGTCACTAACGTTGAAAGAATGTTATGTACACACAAAATTTCATACCTTACATTTCTCAGACTCGGGAGGAACAAAATCCTTATACAGGAAACATGATACAACACATATATATATATATATATATATTTATAAGTTACATGTATAGTTGAGGAGTCATAAACAATTATAACACTGTCGTACTTTTTGCATTGCTGATGTTGAACAGCAAGAATCAGGTTTTCAAACTGGATCAGTCTCCGGTTCAGGATCAGGTTCTTTACACATACAATCAGGCATAGGGAACGTGTACAGCGATGCAGCGGGTTTCCTTAATTCGACTCCTTTTGCGTCATTATGTCTAAGCATATCTTGCATTTGTTTCTTAAAGTAATCCCATCTAACCCAAAAAAAAAAGCTTTAAAGTCAGAGGAATCTATGAGTTTGAGGTAAAGTTATTAGGAAATTCAAGTACCTAATGCTCGGTTTATCAAAAAGCTGGACTAGTTTCCGCTTATCGGGTTTGACTGTTTCGGCGTGGCCTTTGTAAAGGTATCGACGGTGACCTATCAAGAAATGAGGAAAGTTTCCACCTTGTGTGGATACAAACACTTCACTATGGAGACATACTGTGTAGTCAAGTGCTGCCAATCTTGATAAGTGACCCTACAGTTTCACAAAAAACAGTTTACATATAAAGTAAAAACTAGGTATGTAATGAAAGAGAGCCCACCGGTTTTATGATCAATTCAATTGCTTTAAGATCCAATATTTACGTGACAACCTACTTTTTATTTTATGGTGTGATTGATACCAATTTATATATGAACCTTAACTCTCCTAACCTAATAATAGAATCATTCTGATTCCCACCAACCAGTGGACATCAATTTTCTCTTTTCCTATAATCACGGCTTCTAAAAAGATAAGCAATCGTAAACCATTTAAAGGTTCTCCCATCACTCTTTGGTCTAAATTCCCATTGATATGTTCCATAAGCATTTGCATTTTATCAACAGTGTTGGAATCATAGCATCTTTAAGTCCTAATGAGTAAGGAAATTGGTGTTTGTTTGGTTACCTTGAATGGAGCAAGTTCCTCTGGTGTAGCTAGAGTATCTTTGGTTTGGAGAAGAGGAAACATCTGTCTGAGAGGAGCCATGTATTTGTCAGCTTTGTAAATGTTTCCCGCAGCAACATAAACCAAGGTGCTATTGTTAAAACCCATGCCCCTAAGCATCATTCCAACCTACAGAGCCATGTTATCAAAACGTGTCAGTTCCATAACCTCTTTTATCTTAGTTAATTGTGATTAAAAAGTCAGTGGATAAACTGGATTTAAGATTTTTAGAGATACTGAGGAGGCGAGGATACCTCTAGTGGGGATAAAGGGCATTTTCCGTCTATGCGGTTTGCGCCTGGCCTAATTACTCTGCCTCTTTTCCTGAACTTTCCTTTCCACCCTCTTTCCCGGGCCATGTCCATTTCTAGCTTCTCAGCCTCCCCAAAGTCATATTCGCAACATGAAAAGGCAACCATGTCCTGTGAAAGAGAAGAAAACCGAGATTATGAAAAGAGGGAAGTAGGAATTAGGATTTATTGCAGATATGGAGAATTGGCAGGAATTATAAACCATTTCGAAGCGGAGATGAACAGAAACATATTTTCCTCCACTCTGAACACTTTTCGTAACCATCCTATTGACCATTTTCTCTGCAAGCAGCCGTATGGGCTCAGCAAATCTCAATGCTTCAAAGTTTGCTAAGCATCTGAGCCCTTGAATGCTTGCGGGAACTGCATGAGCTAACCTGTTAGAGAATGGTGCAACACGGACAGCCCTAATGAAAGAAGCAAGACAGAGCAGTGTGTTTAGTTATTTCAATACAAGGAGAGCTCTCACAAACCAAAATCACATCATGGGTTTTGATAACATGTCTACATAATATTTATACTCCTCACATACCCATACAGCTATTAAGTAGTACCCATATACTTGTAAAGCAATATCAGTTTCATGCTTAAGATGATTTTGGATCTTCTATCAACCAACTCTGGGTTAACTAACACCTATGGCTTAACTTGACACAGCTCCCAATGAACCCTCTTCCTAAATATTTAGAAACAAGCTAATCAAGACTTCAAGAGTGATGCTATTACTCTACCTTAACCTATCAATCCATTTCCTTTTTGAACATGATATATCTCGTATTCAGACCTTACTAAGTAGACACACATTCTAGGAAGCAATACAGGAACAACAGAAAAGAACAAATGCACCAAGAACAAACCGTTTCTTTTAAGACTAAGACAACTAAAAGAAAAAGAAAAATGTCAGTGAATGGCATACCCCAAACGCAAAAGTTGTGGGAGCACCTTATGGAGATAGTATGCTGGACTCGACCAAGCTTTTAATCTCAAATTAACAATACTGCTTATATTGTAGTTGTACCGCTCGAGCATGTCTTTTGGCAACTCTTTCACTACTTTCACGTTCTTACTAAGAGCATATATGAAGAAGTCTTCATCAAATATCTCGCCAAATTTGCTGTAACCAACAACACAAAAGAGGGACATTATGATCTTATCCATCTTTAAAGCACAGAAATTTCTGCTATTAAACTAATTCCATGATCAATAGTAACCTGGAATCACGCCATACACTGTTTAAGTGAAAAATGGGAATGACAAGAGTAGCATTAAGCAATCCAGCCACAGCAACTGCATCACAAATCTGCATTACACAGCTCTCTAATCAACAAAACAACATACACTAAGCAACTAAAACCAAAGCCATGGAGAAGTAAAAACATACTGACAAGCGTTGTTGATTCAATCCACCATTAGCTTCAATAATGAAAAACCCATTATTAGAAGTCGATCCAGCAGCAGAAACATTTGTGCTAATACATGGCTTCCATAAACTTTTAACTCTTGGTTTCCATGCTACCATCAACTAGATAATCAAGAATTCCCAAATAAATCTTCAAAAAAATCTTGAAAAATCAAAATTCACACAAAAACACCACATTACCGAATTATGACTAGTTCCATTAGAATCAGCTTCCATCAAAGGCCAAAGCCGTTTAAAAACCTTAGGACTCCGATACACCGAACCTGGAGGACCTCTTCTATACACAATCTCAACACCATGACCTAGATCGAGAACAGTGAACCCAAACGATCCCATAAAAAGTAACATTCCAGCGATGTAGACAAGTGGCGCCAACAGTAATACACCTTTCCGTCTAAAAACTGTAGAGAAGAGTAAGAACACAAGTCTCTCTCCAATTCCTTGCTTCTCCGATCTGTAACCGCCTCTGCTGTGACGAATTCGTGGCGAAGATGGCGGTGATGCAACACTGATACGACCGTTGGTGCTACCGTTACCAAGACGGCTAAGGCCGTGCATGGTCTGAATCGATTCAGATTCGCCGGCGCCGGTTAAAACCTAGAAACGAAGCTAGATTTGGAAAGAGAAGGTAGTAGTAGTGGCATTGTTTGTGTGGTGAGCTTCGTTAGTGTTTGGAACCAAGTTGAAGGAAAAGAATTCAATTTCAGTTAACTTTTTTTTAATTTAGGAAGAAGAAAAAATTGGTTGAAAAATTTCCCGAGAAAATGAAGAAAGAAGAGGTGAGAAAGAGTGTTGTTTCGAGGAAATTAAACGTAATCACGTGAAGAAAGCAGTAATGGCTAATCCTCTAGGCACCTTTAGAGAGTGGCGCGTGAGATTTGGACTTTTGCGAGTGCTGTTAATTTTTCTTTTTTTTTAGAGTAGTTGGCCACTAACGACATTATCCTCGCGCCAAACCCAAAAGTATAGTACTCGGGTGATTTTCGGGTAACCTGAAGATTCCTTTCTCTGTTCCCACAGTTTTATTTTTAGCGGGAGAGAGTTTATTGTTTCTCTCATTAGTTACCGATAGTTATCGATTTTAATCTCTAGTTTTATGTCGGTTATAATATGGGAAAAATATCATTTAAATCGTGAACTTACGTTAAAACGCTATTTTAATCATGAACTTTGTGGAATTATAGATCACCAAACTATAATTTGTATCTGATCAGATTAGCAAAGTCTCTTTTATGAAAAAAACCCGAACTAAGTAATGGTAGGAAAGAACTATCAATCGCACCGGAAAACAAACAAATAGAATTATAGATAACCAAAAGCTACTAATCTAGAACCAACACAAGATCGACATAACACTGGATATTATAACGGGCAAAATGTCATTTAAATCGTAAACTTACGCTAAAACGCCATTTTAAACCTGAACTTTGTGGAAGACCATTTTAAACATCAATTTTCGTTGACTTCATTTTTTATACATGAAATTTTCATTGACCCGGCCAAACTAGACATGACCTTAAATCCGTTAACAGAGCTACTGACAAACGTTACTCTGTTCTATTAGTGCCAAAACGACGTCGTTTCAGACAGATTTTTAATGTCATTTAAATCACAAATTTTCAAATGTAGGCCATTTAAAACATGAACTTTGTACTACAAGCCATTTAAATCATCAACTTTCATTAACTAGGTTTTTTAGGCATAAACTTTCGTCACTTTATCATAAACGGCTCTCTGTTAACCGAAACCTTAGATTTTAAGTTTCATTTAAAGATTTTAATTTAATAGCTCGCCTTAACCAACAATACCAAGCAGAGGAACCAGAGCTTCTAGATCGAAGAAGAAAGGTTGGAAACATAAAAATAAGGACAATTTTTAGACGATGTCATCACATCAACATATCGATTGTAAAATGAGGAAAAGTGAGAAGAAAATACCGCAACTGTCGAGTGTCTACGAGGAGTACACTCAGTGGAAAGGTCTAGTCCGCATTCTCTACGGCTGGCTCACCAACCATAACCTTGTCTGGCCTCCACTCTCTTGCAGATCTCGAGTTTTTTTTTTCTCTTCTAGGGTTTTGGTTAAAATTGTACATCCCGCTTAATTTGTGTTATTAGGTTATCTTATAGATTTTTTTTTCAGGTGAGCTATTAAATTAAGGCATCTCCAATCATACTATAAAGTAACAAAATTTGATTTCTAATTTTTTTAAAACCTAAAAATTTGGTGCCTAGGTTTCGGTTAAAAGAGAGTCGTTAACTATAAAGTAACGAAATTTGATGGCTAAAAAACTTAGTCAATGAAAGTTGATGATTTAAATAGCATATAGTACAAAGTTCATTATTTAAATGTCCTATTTTACAAAGTTCATGTTTTAAATAGCCTAAATTTGAAAGTTTGTGATTTAAATGACATTAAAAATTTGTCTAAAAACGACATCGTTTTGGCACTAACGGAGCAGAGTAACGTTTGTCAGTAGCTCTGTTAATGGATTTAACGTTATGTCCAGTTTGGCCTGGTCAACAAAAATTTCATGTATATAAAATGAAGTCAACGAAAGTTGATGTTTAAAATGGTCTTCCACAAAGTTCAGGTTTAAAATGACGTTTTAGCGTAAGTTTACGATTTAAATGACATTTTGCCTGTTATAATATCCAGTGTTATGTCGATCTTGTGTTGGTTCTAGATTAGTAGCTTTTGGTGATCTATAATTCTATTTGTTTGTTTTCCGGTGCGATTGATAGTTCTTTCCTACCATTACTTAGTTCGGGTTTTTTTCATAAAAGAGACTTTGCTAATCTGATCAGATACAAATTATAGTTATTGGGCCAACTGTTAGTCTTATTATTATGGTATAAAGCTCATTACTTCTTAGATTGTTTGTATTTAGTCTCGCTTCCCCTTGTAAATATGAAAGTATCTTCTCTAATCACTGAATCTTCTCTACTTTTCTTCATCTTCAACCTCCAATTTCTTGTATTTATCATCTCCTTTCTATTATTATGATAACCTCGATTCACCGGGTTTATCAATGGTATCAGAGCCATAGTTCCTTAGGATGGATGGTGCCAAAATATCCCAAGCAAAAATGGATCCCAAAAGTTACGTCCTCATACTCTTGGAAGAAATGATCGTTCGGGTTGATAGGATGCATGAGACCATTAGGGGGTTGTCCAGCAGAAGATTCGAAAAGGCAACCTATAATCGATCATGAGGAACCAAAAGCTCCAGAATTGTCTCTAGGAAATTTTGTTGAACACCTGGTGAGCAACGAAAATCAGAACACTACTCTCGATTTGTGGACTCTTGCTGTTGCAACATGATCTCAAGGAAATCGAGTCAAACGACTGCATCACGAGCTGTTCTTAAAAGTATACACAAACGGAATGAAACGAAGAAATGATTGTAAGAAGGGTTCTAGAAAGAAGAAAGCAGCATTGGCAACATGTATGGCCAACTATGGTATGTGATTTGTTTATCATTCTTCTGCAAATTCTAGAATTCGTTTCCAAAAATTGCAGAGAAACTCTTTCTCAAAAGAAGAAGAAAGGAAACAAAGTACTAACGAAACAAGTCGTTGGTCAGAAACAGGAAGTCCCGATGGTAGATTATCTTGCAGAAAACCGAAAAATGGATTTGCACGATGAACAATATATCGTTTCGAGCTTATGGACACCCGGATTCAGAACGAGGAGAAAACAGTTACTTCTGGAGGCAGTTTAGGTAGACATGGTACCAAGGAGAAACAACTTATTGTCTTATCTATGGCTGATAGAGTATTCATGAAGGGACGAGTTTCTGATTTGTCTCTCGTCAACCAAGTGTGGGAGCCTGGTGGAATACCAGCTGTAATAGTTCACTGGTTTGATGTGAAAAAAGCAGAGAAGGATGATGAACACAAGAGTTAACGAGGTTCGACAAAGTGCCTACGCTCTCAAACCACCAACTAGATTCTTTTAGACAATCTTACAACAAGACTTTGCCTAATTGGTATTACATGACACTAAGACACTCCTTAGCTCTTCACCGAACAATATCTAGTTTACACACAGTTGTGAAACAACCTGACTTGTGTTCCTACAAGTAACTCGACTTGCCAACAACACACCAAAACAATTGAAATGATTTTTATCTCTCTGTTTGGCTAACCCTAGTATCATACACCTCCCTTGTATATATCTCTTTATACAAGAGATATGTCTCTCTAGGTTTAATCAACAAAAATGAAACTATCCTCACTAAATAAAAATAATAAACCTTCAAGAATATCTTCTCCAAGAATATCTTTGGCTGCATGTTTCTTGTGATTTGATCTCTCCAAATATATTTTTGATATGTGTCTTAACTCCATGAACTACGTCAACATCAATCAACTAATCTCGAGTTTTTTCAAGCTTGTTCCAACAAGCTATGCTCTTTCATGATGAGTTTTATAGTTTTGAATCTTGTGATAGATCTCGGAAACTAATGCAAAGGGTTCACAAAACAAGAGTGTGGGGAATTTCACAAGAGTTTTCTCATGTTGTGGAGAGATCAATTCAAATATCAGGGAGAGGCTAAGCTTTTTCTTGGTGAATGATATTTCTGAATCATCATATATATAATGAGTGAAGGAACTCTCTCCAAGCCTGACACATCAGTTCTTTATCAGCTCTCTCTCTCTCTAAACTTGATACATCAGCTCATTTAAGACACTTTAACATTTATAAAAATTATTAATATTATATAACAAATTAATTAATTTAAATTTAATTACTTTAAAATCTGTAAAACATTAAGAAAATCATATTGAATTATTAAAAACCATAAAATATAAAAATTACTTAATACGATATTTTATCGTATCACACATTTTTCATCATCTTATTTACACGTTAGCATCTTCTTTTACATATTTAATCATATTTTCACTATAGTTTTTAATTATATTTAAATAATTACACTATCTATTAATTTATAAAATCAATAAATTTATGATTTTTTTTAAGTTTTATACAAGAAATAAAATAAATATATTAATTTTGTTTGTATGTTTTCCGACTGAATTTGATGGCTTTATTTTTAGGGATAAAAACTTCATCTCAGTTTTTTATATATTAAAATATAAAATTAGTTTAAATAATTATATCTCAAAATTGTATATATTAACTATAACATAAATAAAAATTTAAAAGATAAAATAAAGGAAATTTCTCTCATTCTGACACATAAGCATAACCGAAAATAATATCAAAATTAATATTTTCATATCTTTTCATTTTGCTTTAAGTTTATCAGTGAATGACCCATTCAATCAGTCTGGTTTTATTTATATCTTAAACTGAGGTCATGAAACACGATTTCCAATGGATAAAAGTCATATTTAATCTCCATTCGCACTTTCAAACCCGTAACCGAGACGTGTGAGAGTTCTATAATTATGAATTTTTCATAAAATGTCATACTCTTTTCTATTGTTATATATGACTAATTTTTAGTTTTTTAACTCTATTGGTAAAAAAATATTGAATGCATGTTCTTAAAATTTTCTGTGACTTTTCATTTCTTTTTCTATTTTTAACGCAATGCACAAGTAAATATGAATTTGCTTATTTAAGATTTAAACATTTTAAAAAATCAAAGATCAAGAAATTAGCCAATTCATGAAATGAGAAATGTTTTAAATCTCTATAATTTAAATAGAGACATATAAATTAAATTTATCATATAAAAGTAATATATTATCAAAAAATAACTAACATGTAATCTATAATTACCATGTTTAGACAACATATAAAATTTAAAATAATTATTAGAAAAAATCAATATAATTTAAAATAAATTAATAAATTACTTTAAAAAGTTTAAGAAAAAAGATTCATAACAAAACCCACGCATATGCGTGGGTATTAACCTACTATATATAATGGAGAGTTTTATCTCCTCTAAAGTTGTCCACATCCGCACCAAATAATTAACTGTCATATTAAATTTATCTAATATTTAAGAGTTTTCTCTTCTCTAAAGCTGTTCACATCAGTACTAAATAATTAACTGTTAGATTAAATT
Source organism: Cardamine flexuosa (assembly GCA_963555745.1). Taxonomy (NCBI): domain Eukaryota; kingdom Viridiplantae; phylum Streptophyta; class Magnoliopsida; order Brassicales; family Brassicaceae; genus Cardamine; species Cardamine flexuosa. The sequence goes on along the minus strand of OY743214.1, from coordinate 16,048,454 downwards.
TATCTAATATTTATTTTTAATTAATATATCATTTAAACTTTGAATATATAAAATTTTATATAAATATTTGAAATAATAGAAATAATGTGAGCTATTATATGACTAAAATGAAACTAATAAATGAATAGAAAAGATTCTGATGTGTAATTAATCTTAAATATAATTATGTATTGTTGTTTGAAATATACTAAAATGAAATAAAATGAAAAATCTATAACAAATATACAACATATAAACTAAAAAATTATTTAGATTATTAGATCATGAAAAATATTAATAAACTAAAAAAATATGAAAAATAAAGGAAGAGAATCAATGTGTACTAAAAAAATAGTAAAAAATGAATGAAGAGAATAAATATATTACAATCAAATACATATTTATAGTATAGTTTAATTTATAAAATAATTTAAAATAAATAATATATTTTTTACTTTTAGTATTTATAAATTATATATATATATGTATTTATAGTTATTTTATAAATAATAAAAATAATAATTTCATAGAATGAACATGACTGTAAATAATTTATATATTTTTACAGTGTTATAAAAATGAAATCTCACCCAAAGCGCTTATACATTTTTTAGTATCATAAGTTATGTACTTACGATTGAGGGTCTAGAGAGGCAACCGATTGCAAGCGTAAAGGAGTTTAGGGTTGGACGTATTAACTATTCTATGATTTATCTTTAACTATGACTTATCAAGCCTTTGCAAAAAATTTGATAAATCAATTATCTTTAAACTTCATCCACTAAGACCAAAGTCACGTATATAAGTTTTTGGTTTTTGTTCATATAAAGGAAACTCCTACTTATAGACATTATGTTTAACATGTATCTCTATAAAAAAAAAACTAACTTATAAAGTTGGCAGAACAATTGATTAAAGAAAACAAGAATCTATAAAATAAAGTATTACAAAAACTATATACTAAATTTTGTTGCTAAACATTTCGTTAGTTTCTCTCAAAATAAAATTTTGTTGAATCTTTTTCTAAATAATCAACCAGTTATACATATACTAGAATTTAGGCCTAAATCAAGATTAAATCAATTACTAACACTAGTTCTTATAAGTTATGCGATTTTGTTAATTTGTAACAAAATGTTCTTTCGAATTTCAACCACTAAACATATTAAAAAAAAACTTAATAACACAGTAACACACGTTAATACACCATTTATTCCCACTAACTCTTAATTAAATTTTAAAAGTTAATTACTTTTTCATATAAGTGGTTACTTACGAACTCCTACTACTATTTCACGAGTTACACATCCAAACAGTTTCTTTTGACTTCTATCTAAACTTCATTGGAAGGAAACAATGATATACCATGTGGAAAAGTCTTTACAGAACACATCCAACTAACAAAAAAGAATTGCAGCATTTGAAGCCTGACTGTAACAAACTACATGTGACTGTTAAAGCCCTTGATGGGGAGTCACATTCTGCATATTGTGATCACTCCGGTATTAGCCTACAATACATTAGTCGAGAAGCATTTGAAGCCACCTTTTCCAAAAATGCACCATAATTGTCAAAACTGGTGATGGTTCTTCGTGGATTCACTCTCATTGTCTTGGTGAATGTGCATATGGTTTCACTTACTTAGGATTATAGAATGATGATACATATATCATTGGATTTTTGTGGTTCTACTATTGATTATTGTGTTTGCTCTTGTTCTCAATACTAAACTAAAGCCGGCAATCTTTGGATCAAAACCAATAGGCATATAGCGACTAACTTGAGGATTGAGTAAAAATATTTCTGGCTTAATATCACAATGAATAATTTTATTTGAGTGTAAATAGCTGATACCTTTGAGGATGTCTAAAGCAAATAGTTGAACATCACTTTCGGCCATTCCCTGTCTTTGAAATTTGAGATATTCTTTGATATTTCCTCCGGCACAGTATTCAAGGATCAAATTGTAGTCATTGGGTTGATTTTCTTCCCTCGTTATTTTCCTACCATAGCAAAATATAACATATAGAGATGAACTGCTCATTATAATTTGTTCCTCATCAGTAAGGGGGGGGGGGGTATTACTCATTTTGTACTTCCTATTTTACTTTCAAATTATTTCTTCAATTAGTGTTATCACACAAAAAAACTCCACTTGGTAATGGTCTATGTCATACTATGTAAAATGAGGTTTTCCTTGGATTTTTGTGGTTCTACTATTGATTATTGTGTTTGCTCTTGTTCTCAAAACTAAACTAAAGCCGGCAGTCTTTGGATCAAAACCAATAGGCATATAGCGACTAACTTGAGGATTGAGTAAAAATATTTCTGGCTTAATATCACAATGGATAATTTTATTTGAGTGTAAATAGCTGATACCTTTGAGGATGTCTAAAGCAAATAGTTGAACATCACTTTCGGCCATTCCTTGTCTTTGAAATTTGAGATATTCTTTGATATTTCCTCCGGCACAGTATTCAACTATTCTGACCATTACCTAAACAAGTGGAGTTTTTTTGTGTGATAACACTAATTGAAGAAATAATTTGAAAGTAAAATAGAAAGTACAAAATGAGTAATACCCAACCCCCCCCCCCCCTCTCCCAAAATAGAGACTGGTACAATTTCATTCAATATTTTGTTCATTCAGATTTGATTGTGTCATATTTCTATAGTTGAATTAGGTTTATTGTTAGATGAACTACATTTGGTGTGAACTTATGAAAAAGGTCATTTGTTAATATATGTTTAGTTTAATAAAAAAACATTAAACAATTTGGGCTTTTTGACACAAATTGTTTTTATGAACATTAAAAAGGCATTCCTATATTGTGATCAATGCTGGTAATATGGTGAAAATATGACGATGATGATGAATCTAAAATTTTAAAACAAAGAAATAACATTTATTTCTATCTTGTTTCGGAGAGTGGAACGAGTAGCCAAAATTAAGTACAATTCAATATATTTGACTCATTTCTTACAACCCAATCTAGTTGGCGCTCTAACTTAGGCCACCCCTACTATTAATTATGAATCAATTTTCAAAAAGTAACTATGAAGTTGGTACTAATTACACTAAATGTCATCACAAAAATGAAATCAAAGAATAAAAATTTAATTAAGAACAATTATTTAACTTATTATTCTCAAATTAAATTATTATTTTAAACTAAATTTTACACCATTTCTATTTCTATGCCTTGTGGAGTTGGAGAAATTTGTATTGAAGTAACCCTCCCCAACACTTATAGCACGTAAACAAACAAATTATGTCATTTCTTAATTTGTTTAACCATATATAATCCTCTTCTTAGCTTTGTGGTGCATATGATTTGTGTTTTAAAATTAAATATGAATTTAACTGATTTTGTATTCATATATATATGATGATTCTTAAGTTGATTAAATTCAAGTCAATGATTACATATCACCCAATATATAGCTCGTTAATTATATATAAATATATATATTAAAATTAATTAATAGACAATGATTTTCAGGCACAGATAAACTTTTCATCTATTAGATATATGATGAGTTTGCATGGACTACAAAAACACATAGATCATGATGAACAAATTTATTAATAACATATGAAAACAAAAATAAGAAAGAACAAGCAATAGAGATTCAATAATCAATGAGAAAAGTAGATCTAAAATGCTTCTAAAATCTCTCAATATAAGTGACGAAAATCTCTGTAAAATTCACTCTATGATGGTATCTGACGGCTCAGACTTAAGCCTTTCTTATTTATCGCAAGTCTTTAGGTTTAAGTCAGAGTAAATAAAAAGATTTGGGAAATATTTGCACGCCGGATTGATTGATCCACATGGATCGTCGATCCTGATCTTTAATACACAGCAATTCATTAATTTGTCATTCTGGTCGATCCTGATCCAGATCGGTCGATCGAAATGCATCTCCAACTGATTCTTGAAGTGTATAAACGTCCAAAGCTTCTCCATTTGTTCCATTTAATCCATATTTTCTTTAGTGATTCTAAGAATTATTTATTTATATCTTTATTTCCTTTTTTTGCATCTAACATTACTATTTTTATCACCATCATCCTCACAATCCAAATTCTTTGGAGTACTCTCAGAACAGTTATACTCTTCTTCATCAACAAATCCATCTAAATTGACCTTCACTCGAGCTTCTTCCTTGAGCATCTCACCATTGCCTCCACTCTTCTCATCATCACGATGGTCACCATCACATTCTTCAGCTCTGTTCTCATTATCAGCATTACTTATATCGGGCCTGTTTCAATTAACACCCTCCTTTACCATGAATATGTCACCAGTTTTTGTTAATACTACTAATGCATACACCCTCTGGAAATTTATGTCACTATTGTACATCAACTTAAGCTCACTCATTTCCACAACTGAATTTTATACCATAGTTGTTCTCCATCAAGTTCGGAAAGAAAGATTATAGATCGCTTTGAAGCACATGCACCTCCCCTCCAACATATCTTGTAACATTTCAACTAGAAACTTCACATTTTTCATTGTAGTATAAATGGAAAATGGTACCAACTATACCACCTTCATTGTCATTCTTGTTGCCACTCTTGTTACCATCCTCGTTTCCACCCTTATGTATACTTTTTATCTTTGGAGCTAAAACAAATGAAAACAAATTGATTTTAACAAATTATATCAATAGTTTTCATAGCGGAAACAAATGAAACTTCTAGTTTCTATTTAAAGATTATCTTATATATTTACATATAAACTCAAGAAATTTGAAATTAGAGTTTCATATAGAGGTAAAGATTTACAGATGGAGGTTTTCCTTTGTTGTTCCAGCTTCCAGAGTAGATTAATGCTCATCTTCAAAAGATATTTCATTTCTTGGATCAAAAATTATTTGGGATGCTCATCCTATATTTAGATATTATGGACATATCTTTCATGTTTTGGATACAGACAGAAAATTGAGTTGTTTTTTTGCAAAGCATTTTTTGATCATAATAAACAATAAGCAAGGAATGATTCTTGTGTATACATCTTGGATCATCCGGAAGATGATCACAAATCATGTCCTCACAAATTTATGACTTCTCTGGAGTACCAACATCCGTATTTGTGAGATTCAAAATGGGAAGAAATGAAGATGAGATATTTAATTGAACTTGTAGAGTCAAATGGTAACATTGAGAAACATAGTCAATATGAAATGATTTTGGATGTGATACACAAAATTATTGTTGCAGACATCTGCTTTGGGAGCATGGATTAAAAAAAAAAACCCTTCTGGTCTACGAAGGCAAAAACGAGTCACATTAAGAAAATATTCTGGTCCAAAAAGCAAAAACGGGTCACTTTATATTGTGCCTATACACCACGAACTGTCATTTTCCAATGATGCAGAAGACTATAACATTTTCAGGTCTTATTGGATAAGTTGGTTAGAGAATGATAAATATATTTTCATTGCAAATTTCTCTTTGCATGCTGTCATCTACGTGACATGACTAAACATCGATGATGATCTCAAGATTCTTCGTCGCTGTGGATGGGAGCCTGGATCATTTAATATTTTAATCAATAACATATATATTGGCCTTACATAGGAGGAATATATTTTAAAGTTGAAACCATTATTTTCTTGTGAACACTTCACTTAAGATTTTACAAATGCTCATCTAGTGAACCTCACATTAAATTCTTCTTTTAGGGCATATTCAACCACACCTTTTTTAAACTCGTCTCTGTTGTGAAAAACATGTGCTTATTTAATATCTTTTATTTTTTTCATATAATATAGCTCTTTTTTATCACAATCATCCTCACAATCCAAATTATTTGGAATACTTTCAGAATAGTTATACTCTCCTTCATCAACAAATCCATCTAAATTGACCTCCACTCGAGCTTCTTCCTTGAGCATCTCACAATTGCCCCAACTCTTCTCATCATCATGATGATCACCATCACCTTTTGCAGCTCTGTTCTCATTATCAGCATTGCTTATATCGGGTATGTTCCCATTAACATCCTCCTTTACCATGAATATGTCACATGTTTTTGTTAATACTACTAATGCATACACCTTCTGGAAATTCATGTCAATATTATACATCAATTTAAGCTCAATCATTTCTACAGATGGAATTTTATACCATAATTGTTCTCCATCAAGTTCGGAAAGAAAAATTATGGATCGCTTTGAAGTACATGCACCTCCCCTCCAACATATCTTGTAACATTTCAACCAAAAATTTCAAATTTTTCATTGTAGTATAGATGAAAAATGGTACCAACTATACCACCTTCATTGCCACCCTTGTTGGCATTTTTGTTGCCACTCTTGTTACATTCCTCATTTCCACCCTTATTTACACTTTTTAACCTTGGAGCTGAAACAAATGAAAACAAATTGATTTTAACAAATTATATCAATAGTTTTCGTAGCTGAAACAAATGAAACTTCTAGTTTTATTTAAAATTTATCCTATATATTTACATATAAACTCAAGAAATTTGAACTTAAGATTTTATATAGAGATAAAGATTTACAGATGGAGGTGTTCCTATGTTGTCCCAGCTTCCAGAGCAGATTAATGCTCATCTTCCAAAGATTATTCATTTATTGGATCAAATTTTTTTTGGGATGATCTGCCTTTATTTAGACATTATGGACACATCTTTCATGTTTTGGATACAAATAGAAAATTGAGTTGTTTTTTCTCAAAACATTTTTTTATGATAATAAAAAATGAACAAGGAATGATTCTTGTGTCTACATGTTCGACATCCGGAAGATGATCACAAATCATGTCTTCATAAATTTATGGCTTCTATGGAATACCAACATCCGTATTTGTGCGATTCGGAATGGGAAACAAAATGAAGATGTTGGTTGAATTTGTAGAGTCAAAGGGTAACATTGAGGAACAAAGTCAATATGGAATGGTTGTGGATGAGATACACAAAAGTATTGTTGCAGACTTCTGCTTTGGGAGCATTGATCTGAAAAAAAAAACTTTTCTTGTCTAAGAAGAAGGCAAAAATGGGTCTTATCAAAAAAAACATTCTGGTCCAAAAAGCAAAAACGGGTCACTTAATAATGTGTCTATACACCACGAACTGTCATTTATCCAATAATGCAGAATACTATACCATTTTCAGGCCTTATTGGATAGGTTGGTTAGAGGATGAGAAATATATTATCATTGCAAATTTCTCTCTGCATTCTGTCAATTATGTGACATGACACAAAACTGATGATGATCTCAAGATTCTTCGTCGCTGTGGATAGGAGCCTGGATCATTGATGGTTTTAATCAAGAACATATATATTGGCCTTTCATAGGAGGAATAGATTTTAAAGTTGCAACCATTATTAACTTGTGAACACTTCTCTTCAGATTTCACAGAGCCTCATCTAGTTAACCTCACATTAAATTCTCCCTTTAAAGCATATTCAACCACATCTTTCTTAAACTCGCTTATGTTGTAAAAGTCATGTGCTTATTTAATATCCTTTTTTTTGCATCTAACATAGCTCTTTTTATCACCATCATCCTCACAATTCAAATTCTTTGGAGTACTCTCAGAATAGTTATATTCTTCTTCATCAACAAATCCATCTAAATTAACCTCCACTCGAGCTTCTTCTTTGATCATCTCACCATTGCCTCCACTCTTCTCATCATCACAATGATCACCATCACATTCTTTAGCTCTGTTCTCATTATCAACATTGCTTATATCGGGCCTGTTCCCATTAACATCCTCTTTTACCATAAATATGTCACCTGTTTTTGTTAATACTACAAATGCATACAGCCTCTGGAAATTGATGTCACTATTGTACATCAACTTAAGCTCACTCATTTCCACAATTGAATTTTATACCATAGTTTTTCCCCATCAAGTTCGAAAAGAAAGATTATAGATCACTTTGAAGCACATGTACCTCCCCTCCAACATATCTTGTAACATTTCAACCAGAAACTTCAAATTTTTCATTGTAGTATAAATGGAAAATGGTACCAACTATACCACCTTCATTGTCATTCTTGTTGCCACTCTTGTTACTATCTTCATTTCCACCCTTATGTATACTTTTTATCTTTGGAGCTAAAACAAATGAAAACAAATTAATTTTAACAAATTACATCAATAGTTGGCATAGCGGAAACAAATGAAACTTCTAGTTTCTATTTAAAGATTATCTTATATATTTACATATATACTCAAGAAATTTGAAATTAGGGTTTCATATAGAGGTAAAGATTTACAGGTGGAGGTTTTCCTATGTTGTTCCAGCTTCCAGAGTAGATTAGTGCTCATCTTCAAAAGATAATTCATTTCATGGATCAAAAATTATTTGGGACACATCTTTCATGTTTTGGATACATATAGAAAATTGAGTTGTTTTTTCAAACATTTTCTGATGAAAATAAACAATCAGCAAGGAATGATTCTTGTGTCAACATCTTGGATCATCTGAAAGATGATCACAAATCATGTCTTCACAAATTTATGGCTTCTATGGAGTACCAACATCTGTATTTGTTCGATTCAGAATAGGAAACAAAATGAATATGAGATATTTGGTTGAATTTGTAGAGTCAAAGGGTAACATTGAGGAACATGGTCAATATGGAATGGTTGTGGATGAGATAAACAAAATTATTGTTGCAGACATCCGCTTTGGGAGCATGGATCAAAAAACAAAAATTCTTCTAGCCTAAGAAGGCAAAAACGGGTCACATCAAGAAAATATTCTGGTCCAAAAAGCCAAAACAGGTCACTTTATATTGTGCCTATACACCACGAACTGTCATTTTCCAATGATGTAGAAGGTTATAATATTTTCAAGCCTTATTGGATAAGTTGGTTAAAGGATGTTAAAGATATTGTCATTGCAAATTTATTTTTGCATTCTGTCAACTACGTGACCTGACTCAACACCGATGATGATCTCAAGATTCTTCGTCGCTGTGGATGGGAGTCTGGACAGTTATATTAAAAATTCAAGGTATTTGCTATATTTTTGAAAAAAACAGTTTCTCATGGACTTACAGCTTACGATATCGGGTTGATGGCTTCGTACATATACAAGTGAAATAAACCAATGTTCAACTTGCAAATCTTTTGTTGATGAAATCACAAGGGATGATGAGTTATTTGACAATGTAGAAACTCAAATAGAGGAGAGCGTGAGTGAATATCACGAGAAGATATATATATGAGGAAAGAAATAAAACGAGAATTCAAAAATTGTAGCGGAGGTGCTAGGGTTTATGTTGTATTTTTGATTAATGAATTTTAGAATTTTAGAATTAATATCTTCTTTAATGACATTGGGCTTATAAAGTTATGGTATCTGAAAACATGAATTTTGTTATGCAATTATGATATCGCTTTAAGATGAAGAAAAACTCTTAACAAATACATCATACCAATTACAGAAAATTATTTCCTTTTAGAATTGTATATAACTTAAAATTCATAGTGGATCTGTCTTCAGACTTATGTAGTTTTAGTAGCGCTAAAATTACAAAGATGTGTTTATCCAAAACTGTATGTAATTTTGCTGGAATCATTATGATAAGAACAAAAGAAAAATTCATCTTTATTAATACCAATAATCTGTCACATCATCTCTTGCATCCTTCATAGGCTTTTCACACTATAACTTTATGGCTCAGAGTTTATGTATAGTAAACTGCCACTTTCTATCTTTTGCTTTTGCAATCTGAATTCATGTGTCATAAACTTTCAATTCTCTTAGCAACACGAATATAGTTTTAGCAACACCAACCTAGTTTTAACGATGAATATGTCTTTAATCACACAGAAGGATTGTTTCCCTTGTGGAATGGGCCATCAAAATAGACATTAATTCACACTCATAGTTTGGTAGCATATTTGGCTGGAGCATTCCAAATTTGATTGTACACTTGAATCTTCATTATTAGACCATTTTGAGCTATTGCACTCGTCTGCATTGATGAAACCTTGAATGGACCAGTGAATATGCAACAAACTTGACATTAACGTATGTAGATTCCTCAACAATCATAGTCACACTTTTACACTTTCAACAGTCAAAACACGCAGTCTTCCAACTAGTAGATCCATCCAAATAAGAGTGGTCTTGCCAATGGTCATGTGAAATAAAAAGACATGACATTGTATGTTAAAAAGTCTAAAGAATTGAGACTGAAATATATTTCCTTTATGAAACAAATGCCAACTTATATTATGTTTTTTGTCAAACTTGTGTTGTAATTTCTACATTGTGTGGTGCAGCACTATCCATACACCACTTATTTAAATACCTTAAGAGGGACAGAAATCAAGCTTGATACATCTGGTAAGCTCTCTTCTTTAGCACCCACCAACCCAACAAAACCTAAAGTAGCATTCGGAAACTCACAATTCAGTAAATGCAGTAAGTTTGATGAATATTAAACATGTACATCAAAAATCAATCAATTCAGCAAATTCGCAATATGTAATTAATCATCCTGATTGTAGATGTATTCATATAGAATATAGGGGTATTGTTTAAAATGGACCTTTTGAAAAGTTTACTTTTCAATCGGGTCCCCTGAGAAAGATTTTGAAGGCAGTAGGGGTCCCTGTTTAGAAATAAATTTTCAAAATGGTCAATTCCATGTAGTTTTCCCTAGAATATATACTATATCTCCACAATAAAAAAAACCCCCAATTTTTATCGTTTCTCCTTTCTGCTCTTCAAAATGGGAGAGGAAGAAAAAGAAGAATCGAAGAAGAAAAGTAAAACAACATTATTTTGTTTTTTTTTTTAATTCTCAGCTTTGGCCAAAACGATGTCGTTCTACAGTTGGCTCAAATCCTCCTATTAAACCAAAATTATGTGGAGTTGTCATTGATTACATGGGTAACCACGTTATCATGGCTTAACAGTGATATGCCATTTTTTTCTCTCCACTAAGCAGTTATGTTGTGATGTGTTAGGACAAGAAATCAATTACCTTATACCAAATTTCAATAAGTGGATCAAAAAAATATGTTGCTTGTAAATTCACCTCCCTCATCACAGTCAAAAGATCATATTTTGGTATTGAATTTATTTTCTACTAGAGTCTAAAACTTGAGAAGGTTGAGTATAGATATGATTTCAACTTCAAAAGATAGAACCAACCAACACAATCTTGAATATTTATCAATGAGAATTACATAATAACAAAATCCATGAACTAAAAAAATTGATGAAGGTCTCAACAAATCACAATGGACCCTTTCAAAAAAAGTTTGTAGCATAAAAACTAGAAGAAAGAAAAGAAAATCAATTACTATTCCCAAGCTAACAAGACTCGCAAAACCTATCAAAACTGTTATTGATGATGATTGACTTAATTTTAGATATGAACTACATGATCTTTTAATTTGGGTTTTCTAGACGCATGTGCCACACCTCATTAATTGTGGTCAGTTGTCTTGTTGAATAATGAACTTCAAACTTCTGATCCTCCAGCATAAAATGCATCCATGGTTTCTTCCCATTGTTACTAGCTTCCTTATGTATTTTTCCTTAATCTGAACCTCATCACAATCAAATTTAATGAACAGAGGTAATCAAGAAACTGACAGTAAGGACTTTGTTATTGCTAGAAAAACAAGAACATTCTTTATGAGAAGGTTACCTAAGGTTAAAGGAAGGCTAACTGACCTAACATGTGTGATAGGGAGGTAATTCTCACCAGCAACTAAAACAGTATATATGACTTTTGATATGGGGAATTTTGGTTTCAAAGAGGAAAACAATTTCTGGACTTTGGATGACATATACAAATAATAATTTCATCACTTCTTGTATTGGTCCTCTCACTATTCATTTTTATTTCGATTGCTCAAGTGTGTAATTGATAACTACTTTGAATTGTAGAATAAACATAGAACAAGATTGCACAATGACGTTCACAAAACATTTATAAGGGCATGCGACATTAGCACTGTAAATAACCTCGGAGAAAAAATGATGAATATCATTTTTCATTCATAAGAAGTATAAAGGTGATAACTACATCACCAAGATACACAAAAAAATATTTTTTTGCTTTAACTACAAAATCAAGTTAAAAATGTATTTTACACAAAGTTTTCTAAAACATATAGTTTATACAACTTTCAACTTTTGCTACTTACATAGCCTGTCCAAACTCATTTAATGCCTAAATCCAATAATAAATTTATGGGATAGAGATTCTCAAACTGAGCACTTCATGCTTACAATAGAGAGTACAACCACTGTATACTACAAGATATGTTTGCCAAATTTGATGTCCCTAAAATGATTATATATTTTGGTGCCTATAGTCCTTGTTTTATGGACAATAGGTCAGGGCCGAGTCTGACTACTTACATGTAGACTTTTCTAGTATTGCTAATCTAACTTAAATCTATTACCAGATTTTTTTTTTTGCTGCAATCCATTACTATCTAATAACATTTTTACTAGGTACTAAGCGTGAGTATAGGTAGTTAAAAAGTCTCCAAAAAAAATTATTTATTTTTATTTATAATAAACGGAACAAAAAGAATTACAAGTTACAACACAACTTGAACGAAGTTTTTCTGGATAGTAGATTCTCTGACTTGTCATAACTAGAGAAATACATTAGAGGAAAATGTTATCAACCACATTAGGCTTTTCTCATCATGGGTTTATCTATGGTGTATGGACATTAAGAAAGAGCAAGAAAAGCTCTTATAAATCATATAGCCAAGGCTGCAAACTGGGAATCCGGTTCTTGTGTGACTGGTGATTGGTACTTGTTGTATCGATTTTGTTGAATTAGTGGCACTTGTTTTTGTGTTTGTTGTGGTTGTTGTTGTTGCTGCTGTCGTCGAAAATGCAAGTTTCCTATCTCTCTCTCAAGCAATTGTTGCTCCACTGTATTATTAACCAACCCAATATATATTATAATTTCTCAGACCAAAAAAACAATTTAGATAGGTTAAAGGTTATATATACCATGTTTAAGCTTTTGGATTTCTGCTAAACTATCCATACGTTGTTTTAAAGCTCTATTTTCCATGCTAAGCATGATTAATTGCTGATCCAAGTAGTGAATTGCAGATGACATTTCACATCCTTCAACCTGTTGAAGAGAAACCCATCATGTGTTAAACTAATGCTTAATATTATTAATAAAGAGCTTCTAAGGAGTACATGTGTTTTCAAATCTTACTTGTAGCACTTGGATGGTTCTTTCGAGGTCAGATATGTACTCAAGCCTCCTCAGACGTGCTCGATGAGCGTTTTGACTGCATGTTTAGAGATTAAGCCACATCAGAAGAAAAGGGTCACAAAATAATAAATAATTATGGAAAGATTGAAACACAAATGAGGTGTTCAATGAGGAAAAACCGATTTAATCTGAACTAAAAATGTTCTATCCAAAAACAAAACCACGTCTTAATATTGTTCATTTTTCTATATCAGAGAAGCCGAATCTGAATTCGAACGTAGTAAAAAAAAACAATTTAAAACCAAAGTTTATTTGAAATTAACAATATATTGACGAAAATGTAATTCCAAACCATCCATGTAGATTTGATTTTAGTTTGGATATCATTGATTCATTTTCATAAATTAAAACCAAAAAAAGTAAACTGAACAGAAAACAGGAATGGACGCTGTACACATGAGCTTTCTTTTTATATAATGAGAATCAAATTAATCTTAAAGGATAAAGACATCTTACTGTTTGATACGCTTAGAGTCAGTCTTTGATCCAGGACCATCTGGTTTTGTGTTAACTCCTTCTTTCATTTTGTTTCCTTGTTTTTCAGCCGATTTAGACGCTGAGTCCCCTACTACATTTACACCTCCGCGCGACATTTGCCTTTGGATATTAGTTCCATTAGTGTTAGAATATTGCCACATATCATCGAGATGGCTAATGTTTTGGAATCGCCAAGAAGGACCATCTTCCTTAAAAGGCATTGAGTTCAAGTAAGCAGCTGTGTCACTGGATGAACGTCTATGGCCTTTGTTCATCTTAGGTGATGTTGGCTCACTTAAGAGCTCTTCGAGCCAAGCTGGTTGCTCCTCTATGAGAAGATCATCTAGAGAAGCACTATGGTGGCGGTGCATATTATAAGGAGGAGAAATAGTTTTTCCAGAGCTAGATTGGGGAACCATTGGTTGTCTTCCCAGGAATCCGAAATTTCCCGAGTTTGAGAGCATGTTTGAATCTTCCATTCTTCAAAACTTGGAAGGTCTAAGCAAAACATGTTTAAGGAAAAAATTTAAAAAGTGTTTTTAATTAGGATTCATAAATTATAAAGTGACAAAGCAAATGTGTTGTTGATCTTGCTCCCAAATGTTCAAACTTCTAGTTTTTTTTACTCATAATTCATGAAGTATTAGACAAATTTTGATTACTCTAAAATGTAGGATTTTCCCTTTTACTTAAAATATATTATGTATATAGAAAATAAGAGATGTGGTAATTTACAAAACTGTAGTAGTGGTCAAAAACAATAAAATAGACATACGATCCCAAAACTTTTGTAGTAAAATTCTTATATATGCTTTCAATTCCCTTTGTTTTTAAGAAACCGGAAAAGAATGAAAAAGAAATTTAAACCCTTAATGTCTTCCAAAATTCAACTAAAACAACCACCATGTGAACAATTTAACCTAGTGGTGGTGGTCGTTATAAATCCGGGATAAAACGTAAACTCGTTTCTCTTAAATGAAATTTCAGTCGGAAATTTACTCAATTTCTCTTGGCCAGTCAAAATGATATCATCATTTTAACCCATTAAAAATTAGAGAGGAGAGACAACTCCAATGGCTACACACTTTTTAATGTAGATGATTAATCATTAACAAAGAATGTTGAAGACGTACCTAAGATGACAAGACTTAGGAGACACGTGATTACCAAGCCTCCGACGAGGAGGGAAATGGTATCTCTCCCACGTTGGATTCTCCTCCAATGTCTGGTCTCTATAAACCCTTCCTCCTTCAGAATGCAAAAAGACAACAAACAATCTCTCAATCACTAAATAGAGGAAGACGTACACCAAAATGAAACAATTCATGTTTATGGTTAACCACCATTGCGTGTTTTTCGTGAAAACAACCATTATTGTTCTTTCCTTTATTTGGTTTTACTCTTTTCTCCGTTTATTCTGCATTTTTTATGTCTAATAATAGATTCCACCATTGCTTTATTATAGTAGACAATACTACAGATGATTGTTCCATCTTATATTTATCGAATTTGAATAGTTACCCTATAAAGTTTTATAGTTTACATCAAATGAACGGAAACAAAAAATTGAATGCAATTTTGGATCGTCTTATTTATCTATGCGCTCCTAACAGATGAAAAAATATCATATGCGTAGCAATGTAATAAAGTGGATAGTAAAAAGAAGTAGCAATTTTCTTATCAATGGTTTTATTTATTTTTATAAGATTATAAATGCCACTCCATCTGTTTCAATATATAAGATGTTTTGGGTAAAATCACACTTTAAAAAAAAAGCAAAATTTAATCTTAAACACACAAAACATGTTTTTAGTGATTAACCTTTTTTTGCAAGCAAACAAAAACGATAAAAAATTTGTAGTAAACACAAAAGATGTTTTTTTTTTTTTTTCTAAAACACAAAACAAAAAGTAAAAAAGTAAAGTAACCTTTATTTAAAATGTTGGCTTGCAATTAATCAGAGTTCTTTTAACTATGTGCTTTACAATTAAATAAAGTAAAAGTTGCACTAAAATCTGGAAAACATCTTATATTTTCAAACATAATTTTTTTCTCTAAAATATCTTATATATTGAAACAGAGAGTAATGTATTTCCTTTTACAAATTTTTAATTTGCATTTTCGATATCTTGATTTACAAGAGTAGGTAAGATTATAAAAAAACTTGGACAAGAATGATACAAAGACCATTGAGAATAATAGGATAATACCAAAAAAAAACCTCCGATTGATAATATCTCTCTTTAATAAATAACCTTCATTGAGTGTGTCACTGGGGGTGAGGAAAAGATGGGGGAAACCTTCATCATATCACGTCATTTACTTCCAATTCACACGTCATATATTTCCAATTGATAATATATTTTTTTAAACCTTATTATTGGTTAAGGTAGCTATTTTTATTTTCTTTTCATTTAACCGGATTTTTCTTTCTCTTTTAAAAAATCGTTTCTGTTTTATTCCAAATTTCGTGTTATTTTGTATTGTCATACTAAACTTTTCTTTATCCCACTTTTCTATCTACATGTATAGTGGTATTTTAATATTATGCATGCTATTTTATTTTAACTACAATACGTCGGTTAAATTATTTTGACTTTTTCTCCCATTTTACCAGATTTGCCTTTCTTTTTTCGAAACAATGTGTTATTTTTTATCCAAAAGTTCATGTCTTTATATTGTCGAGCACCTAAATATGTATTTATCCCACTAATCTATCTTTATGTCGTGTAATTTTAATATAATGCATGTTATTACTTTTTTTATATATAATTTGATTATATTTTAGTTTTAGTAAAATGTTTTAATGAATAATTGAATATTTTCTAATAAACCGATTTGTCTTTAACTATCTATTTTAATATTTGTTTAGATTAATGAGTGATTTGTTAAAATTGTATATGATTTAAATTTTATAGTCTAATATTCTCCGTGAGAATGTGTCATATGTTGTGATAAAAAAAAAGACATATTAAAGGAAGTAAGACTTTCCATAATCTTTTCCATAGTTTCAATGTTTTCCCGAGCTTTTTTGTTTTTTTTTGTTTTAATGACATATTAATATATTAGATATCATATAATCTTTTTTAATGTAGCAAAATAAAACTATTTTAGAAAAATAGTTATGGTTTATCCTGCAAAACTATTAGAAAATAGTTAATAATTTACATTTCACTAAAAATACTTATTTTTATCATAAAGTTTAATTATTATGTATACAAATATATTTTAAACTCTATAAGAAAATCTAAAAACATTCTAGTAAATAACAAACAAACCGTACTGGATGCTTTATGGACAAAATGTATCTCTTACTTTGTATCAGTGACACAAAAGTGAAATATATTAGAAAGTTTTGAACTACAAAATAAGTTTTATAGCCAATTTTTTTATTTACATTTCACATAAAGTATAACTCTTATCCGATAACATTTTTCTCTTCTTCTTCTTCTTCACCCATTGTTGTCTCAACAATCTTCATTACTCATGTTTCTTGATTCGTATCTAACATATCAAACAATTTTTTGCCATGTTCTTTTTAGTTTTTATTCATTAGAAAATATTCATTAACAATTCCTAAAAGTTTCATTTATGAGAAAATATTCTTAGAGTTGATTTTCATGTATGTACAATATTGAACAAACTCTAGATTTTCAAAAAAAATTTAGGATTCCATGATCAAATATAATTCTCAAATCTATATCTAAGAATTTCATAAGTTTCACAATTTGAGGATTTCATAATCAAATATAATTCTCAAATCTATGTCTAAGAATTTCACAATTTTCTTTTTTTTTAAACTCAGATCGAAGGAAATCCAAACTCTATACTTTCAATCCAACAAAAACAAATTAATTTAAGAAAACTTAAAGTCAATGCTAATCAACGCCATAAGACTCGATTAGGTTGGTTAAAAATCAGGTAATCGACATATGTATTTTTATTCATGGTAAAAGATAAATATTATATGGTATGTATAACTAAAATGATTTGATTTGTTTATAAAAATTTTCATTAATTTATTCATGGTAAAAAATAAATATTATAGGATGTGTATAATTAATATGATATGGTTGGTTTATAAAATTTTTTATTAATTTATTTAAGGTAAAAAAATTATTATGATTATTATAAGTGTATAATTAAAATGATTTGATTAGGTTACACAGTTTTTCTATTAACTAATGAGTCATCAAAAATTTAATGGGTTTTACTTATGTGTAAAAACGAAATGTTCTTATTGGTTTTACAATTTTTTCATTAATTGACATATCACTCTCAGAATCAAAAAAAAAACTGATGTGTCAACACGAGGAGAAACATATACTTTATTATAGTATTGATTACCTGCTTTATCTATTTCTCTTACCAATTACTTTGATGTAATTTTGATTTTTTTATACCCTCAATAAATGTTACTTACACTTTCCTACACAGTCATTTCAAAAGCATATTCAGTTATCGGTTTAAGAATTTTCTGCTAAAGAGAGCCAAACAAATTCTAATGAATTTACATGGGAAAATAGAATCACAGGTTAATGGAATTAGGTTAGTTGAATTCAAATGATCCATATTATGTGAGCAAAGTAAATATACAATGAAAAAAACAACAACAAGACATAAATCTAAAATGATATTCTAGAAGACGAAATCTAAAAACTCTAAAAAAAAACAGAACGCATCGCAAAGATATGCCACTCGAAGTGGTATAAAGCTAACCAATGTGAGATATTGACCTTATGGAAGAAACAATAATATACAAAATACAAAAGTACCAGCTGAATATTGATAATCCATACTTGCCCGGTAATTACCATTTGGTAACATGTGGCCCACTTTCTAACTAATATTATCATGCAGAAAACAATGGAAATTAAAAAAATTAGTATTATGTATAAAATAGTGGATATTAAAAACGTTACTTTAGGATATTTTTGAATTTTCACTCTCAATAAGCGTTTTTACTTCTGGGCATTTTTGTTTTTTTTACATCCTCAACCAACGTTACTTATAGCATTTTCGGACATTCATTTTCAAAGTCAAGATTTAATATCATTTTCAACAAACGTTACTTATAGCAAGATTTGGGTTATTCTACAAACTGCACATTGGTAATATGTGACACATTTTTAGCCAATATTATTATGTATAAAACAATGTATATTAAAAAAATATTGTTATGTACAAAACAATGGTTATTAAAGAAGGGAGCAAGGCTAAGGGGAAGGAGTTTCTGTTAGAGATGATGGCATAAGAAAATCCAATAACAGAAAATAAAATAATATCGTTAAAACTAAACATAATCATGTATAGTCTGAGATAGAAATAAAATCAGGAGATGGTGACAGAAGAACTGAAGTAAAGGATATTGTTGAAAGAGAAAAAAAAAATAATTTAGATGAGTGAAGATACAAGAGAGAAATCATATTAATTTTGAAAAATATATAAAATCTCAACCAGAAAACTTTAAAGGGATATCAAAGATCTTTCCAGAATAACATCTTATCTGGATATAAGCGAACACATAACTACGGATCACCATATACATTTTTTATTTTTTACATCTCATTAAGCGATGATCTATTCGGATATTTATAATTTTTGGTTCATTTTGGATACAAGCAATATCAGAGAAAATTTTGGTTAAATTTTTATAAATATAACTTAGAACTTTCAGATATTTTGGTTATTTTGGTTATTTCAGTTTAAACAAAATTGATATTCTTGGATTAATAATTATAAGGGAACTGAGTTATATAAGTCTAAATATAATTAATATTTTTGGATATATTATTGTATTTCGGGTATTTATTCAGTTTTTGATTTGGTTCAGATTTGGTCTTTGAGATATAAAAGTCTAGAATCCATCCAAAATGTTTTTTTTTTGATTTGAGTTTTGTACCTCTTTTCCAGGTTGAATTCGGTTTAATTTTCAATTATAGGTATTTTCTCCATTCATATGTCATATGGTGATCGAAAAAACAATTAATAAGAAGAAACTAAAAGTTACGGCTGCGGCATAGTTTTTAAAATGTTAATAAAAATATTGTAATATTAAAAGTTAATTTATTTTATTCATATACAAAAGTAAACTTCTGTAAATAATTTAAATTAAATCATTAAAGTCACATATTTTATTTAATAATTTTAATTAAATTTAGTTTAGTCTAAAATTATAAAATCCGTCGAGCGGATTATAATCTAGTAGTTTATAATTTAAATCAACAATTTATGGTTTTTTTCCATTTCTTCTCTTTAGTCTTATTTATTTGTATAGTTATAATTTAAATCAACAATTTGTGGTTTTTTCCCATTTCTTGTCTTTAGTCTTATTTATTTGTATATTTTTTTAATAAATTGTATTTACTTAATCTGCAGCATACCAACAGTTTTTCATATAGCTAAGTTATTTGTTAGATGTCATTTTTGGGTGTTTGAAAATTCTTATATATGAAAAAAACATACTGTATATGTGATAACAAAGAATAAAATAAAACATAGAAGTCTAACAAATACCGAAACAAGCGGGGCAAGGGATCAAATTGTTGAGAGAGACGAAATCTCTTCAAATTCTCTAATTCATCAGTGTTCATAGTAGACTCCAAAAACCTGAACCCCGTTTCCAAATCCAAACTTTCTAGGGTTTCCTTCTCTCTGTGATCAAATCGGAATCAACGAAATGAACTCTCCGGCGAATTCAACCAAAGGCGGTAACAGAATCGCCGATACAACAACCAGCGCCGCCGCAGAACACAATCAAGATCTGATCTTTCACTTCTTAGACAAGATTCGCCTCTCCGCCTCGCGAGATACGAAAGAAGATGAAGAAGGAGAAGAATTGCCGACGGAGCTTAACACAATCAATAGCGCAGGAGGATTTCTTGTAGTTTCTCCTGATAAGCTCTCTGTAAAGTACACGAGTGTCCATCTTCATGGTCACGATGTTGGAGTTGTTCAAGCTAATAAACCTGCTCCGTTCAAGTGTCTTACTTACTACTTTGAGATCTTTGTTAAAGACTCTGGACAAAAAGGTCAGGTTGCGATTGGTTTTACTAAAGAAAGCTTCAAAATGCGGAGACAACCTGGGTACGATTTTGGATCCAATTTTGTGTTGTTTCTGTTGTCAAGGATTCGAATTTTAGAGGACATTGCTCTGTGGCTTAATTGAAAAGCTAGATTCTTGATTAGTTGTGAAAATGGATCACAAGTTTAGATTATTGTAAAGTTTTCTTGAGTCTTGGATTCATTTTGTGTTTTTGTTCTGTACGAGTTGTTTTGGGAAGAATATGAATTTCAAAGGACATTGCTTTGTGGCTCAATTGAAAAGCTGTGGAAAAAGGAGGATACGTTTAGATTACTTGTACTTGTACAGTTTTTGGATCCAATTTTTGTTCTTTCTGTTGAGTTCTATTATGTAGGAGTTGTTTCGGGAAGGATTCGAATTCGAAGGGCATTGGTTTGTGGCTCAGTTGAAAACTATATTCTTTATTAGTTATGAAAATGAATGACAAGTTTAGAATCTTTAGATTATTGTTGAATTTAAGGTTTAGTTTTCGGATCCAGCTGATGTTTCCCTGTTATCGTAATGATTTAGCTTCTTGGATGAGGTTGTGTTGTTTCTGTTGAGTTTTGTAAGCATTTAAAGAATCTGAATACAAAGGACATTGCTTTGTGGCTCAGTTGAAACTAGATTCTCGAAGTTATTTCAAGAAGCATAATTTTAGCTCATAGCTTGATCTTTGTTGTATGGTTTATCATAGAATCTGAGGTTATATGGTTGTCTGATTTATTATGTCTTTTGTAACGTTACAGTTGGGAAGTGAACAGCTGTGGCTATCATGGGGATGATGGATTTATGTATCGTGGTCAAGGAAAAGGTGAAGAATTTGGTCCAACTTATACAAAGGGCGATACTGTTGGTGGTGGTATAAACTACTCTACACAAGAGTTCTTTTTCACGTAAGATAACTGTTTCATGTATTTTTGCTATTGGGAATTTTAATTCTGTTGCACTTTGTTTTTTCTCTGTTTGCATCTGCTTTGTCTGAACCTGGTTACATCTTTGATGACTTTGATGCCAGTAAAAACGGAGAGCTTATTGGGTCAATCCCTAAGGACATAAAGGGTCATCTGTTCCCTACTGTAGCTGTACATAGCCTAAATGAAGAGTATGTTCTCACTTTCTCTTTGATGATTAATCCCATTATGTATCTTTCTCTGTTTGCTGCTTGCATTTTGAGTTCCACAGTAGAAGTACTTACATGATGCGTTTGTTCTGGATTATTTTGCAGGGTTAATGTCAATTTTGGCAAGAATAAGTTTGCTTTCAATATTAAGGTAAGAGAAAAATCCTTTAAAACAATTGTATATTAGTAGAGTCGCTAGGTATTCGAACTTTATATTAAAGTGGGGATGGTGTAATCAGGAGTATAGCTATTAAAAGAACATAACAGATATGCATCATGTCCATGCTTGTTACTGAGGTTACGAAATCTATGGCAGTGATTCTCTTGGTACATATTGTGCTCACATTTTCTATTTTAACTGCATTCGCTGCTGTTTATATATCTACATATATTTATATGTGTATGTCTTGACTTCCCCCTTCTCTCTCTGCATTATTAGGCATATGAATCTTCAGAGAGGAAAAAGCAGCAAATGGATATCGAAAAAACATCAGTCCCTTCAAATATTAGTTATGGGTGAGTACACTCCTTCCCAGAAGTAACAGATCATCGAAATTCTTGGCTTTCTGCTTTATCTAAAGTTTTGTTTTTTTCACCATTAGGCTTGTAAAGACGTACTTGCTACACTATGGGTATGAGGAGACACTCAATGCTTTCAACCTTGCTACTAAAAGTACAGTTCCTCCAATCCATATAGATCAAGAGAATACTATTGACGAGGATGATTCAGCATATGCTTTGAAACAGAGAAATACTCTTAGGCAGGTATTGAACTTGTTCTACTGTGCTAAATCTTACTACCCTTTTTGGTTACTGCTTTGTTTGGTTAGTTTTGACTTTCTTCTGAATAGCTTGTTAGGAATGGGGAGATTGATGCTGCGCTGGCTGAACTCCGGGAATTGTATCCTCAAATTGTAAAGGTGAACTGAAATTTCCTATCATATCGTTTGTTAAGATTGAGATATGAAGTCTTACCTTGCTGTACTTACTGCAGGACGATAAATCTGTAGTTTGTTTCCTCCTACACTGTCAGAAGTTTATTGAATTAGTACGGGTATGCTCTTCATTCTTTATCCATCTAGGTTTCACGTTTTTAATACTTGTCAGAAATAGTTTCTCTTGGATTTGGTCTTTGGTGTTATTACCCAAAGTACTTCAATAAAAGATGAACGGGGAATCTCTTCACCGAGTATTTAGAATAGCTTGAGTTGGTTCTCTGGATTATTCCGTATTTTTTCACTTTCACATCTATTACTCTAACTATGGTTCTCATCTATTACTCTAACTATGGTTGTGGTAAAACATGGCACAAACAGGCTGGAAAACTTGAAGAAGGTGTGAAGTATGGTAAACTCGAGTTAGCTAAATTTGTTGGTTTAGCCGGGTTTCAAGATATAGTCGAGGTACCCATCAACGTTATTCATTTTCTCACTTTCATGCAAGATCTGGTTTATCAAAATTTGTATGTATAAAATCAGGGTTCAAGTATCTATGTTGCTGATCTCTTATGAATTCGATATTTCTTGTTGATTTTATTCAGGACTGCTTTGCTTTGCTCGTTTATAAAAAGCCAGAGGAATCGTTGGTCAGGTACTTCTTAGAAGACTCACAGAAGGAGCTAGTGGCTGATGCAGTAAATGCAGCGATTCTATCTACAAATCCAAAGAAGAATGATGCTCACTTGCATTCCCATCTTGAGAAACTGCTGAGACAGTTAACTGTGTGCTGTTTGGAAAGGCGTGTACTGAATGGAGGCCAAGGCGAAACATTCCGACTTCACCATGTTCTTAACAATAAGAGTACAAGATGATGAAAGCTGCGCATATCTTTTGGAAACTCTGGTTGGTTTGTTTGGTTGTTCATACCTGTGTGATATTATGTTGAACTTTCCTTACTGTAAAAAAAAGAGGTTAAAAAGAAAAGAAAAAGCAAATTGGAATTTGCATTTATGTTTCTCCAAAGTTTAGATGATTCAAAATGATGTTTGTTCAACATTTATGCTTCTCTAACCAAAGGGCGTCTCTTGTGAAGTTTAGAGCAGCTTCTTTTTCTTCTGCCTCACGTAAAGTTCTAAATTTGACTCTCTGAGACTTCCATATTTGATGAAGTTATTAAGACTTTTTGAACACTGCCAATACTTTTTGGTTGTGCAGGTAGATTCATTGTTTTTACATTTTAAATTATCCATATTTTCCCAAGTATTTTTATACTGTAAATAATCAATAAAAGAAAGGTTGCTACAAAGTAATATTAATCTAATAATTACATGGGTTTTTCATGTTATTTTTGTAATTTAAAATGAATAGTAGTTTATAACTTATATATAAAAAAAGGAAAATCAACCCAAAAAATGGAAATACTTCTAGGAAAAAGGTAGGAATGAAATTGTTTTTTGTACAAAATAATACTTTGTTGCTTACAAAAGCTGGAAGGCTTCAAACAAGGATGTGATATGAACCAAAAGGTTTTAGGCAAATTAAGCTCCACTTTTAATTAACCCAAGTCTCTCGTTAATTCCCGTTGTAAGATGATCTCAACCCCAAAGCTAAAATATAAATCAGCGAAAACAAAGGAAAGGAAAACCGATGTTGGCGCTAAGGAAGCCACCAAACATCGGTCTCCAGACATGAACAAAGGCGGCTAGGTCCGAGGAGATACTTGCAAAAAATTAAATGCTCTAATATTTTAATTTCTTATGTGTACGTAATGTAAATATGTTTAAAAAGTTAGAAAGTTAATAGGTATTTTATGTGACATTATCGATTATATATTTTACTAAAGATACTGGTAGTAATTTTTTATCATCTTGGTAGTAGTTTAAGAGTTTACAAATCTAAGGTAGATATGTGTATTATTCATATTGAGTCAACTTTAGTTAGATTCAAACTTTTTGGTGTGTTATTAATTTTTGTAGTTAATTAAAATGACAAAATGTACCATGAAAGTGGATTAGTCTTGATTATTGATTCATCTGCATCATTAGAGTTTCATCAGCTCATATAAATTGTTCTTAGCTTTCTCATAAGTTTTATCATCGTTAAAGTTCGAATTACATTGCTTAGTTCATATTAGGAACAGTAAAGTCAGTAATCACCAAAATCAACCTTATTTGATTAATTTAGCTGAATACATGCATTCTTAGTCTGTAATTACAATTTTCCTTGTGAATCGGTACACTTTTCCATAGATAATACAAGTGACTTACATGCACTTGCGGAATTCCCGTTTTGTTTAGACTTTGAGCATATCATCTACTCTATTACCTTTAACATCTAATATGTAATTAATCGGATAAACTTTAAATGATATACCTTTCTCTATTTTACTAGAAAATTTGTTCTCCATTTCAATGGTTAAAGGATCTCTATGCTTTACACTTAATTCTCTACACTCATAAAAAAAAAGAAATATATGACAATAGTAAGAAGAGTTTCATCTTCTCCTTCTACGATCTTCTCATCCTTTTTCTTAATTTCTTAATTTAATCAAATAACATCTATCTATATACATGAAGCCACCTCATCAATCTCTTATTCTAAAAAACTGATACATCAGCATCACTCACCTCATTAACCATTCCTAATCTTAATCTTTAAAGAGATGTTTTAAATTACTTACTTAATTTATTTATTATATTATTGAAACTTAAATTCTCAAAAAATACTGTTATTTAATATTATAATTTGAAAATTCATTTACGAATAACAATAATATAATTTAATAAATTTAGTCTTATTAGATTTAGTTATATACTTTAGAAAATTATTTACCTTCAAAAGTAAATCACAATATTAATTATTATTTTTCTAAGTTATGAATTTTCCTTCATATTATAATTGAAGTTATGATATAAAAGTTTATAGAAATATTATAAAAACTACTATTATCTAATATAATAATTTTGAAAAGTCATTTACGCATAACAATAATATAACTTAATAAACTTAGTTTTATTAGATTTAGTTATATACTTTAGAAAATTATTTACCTTCAAAAGTAAATCACAATATTAATAATTGCTTTTCTAAGTTATGAATTTTCCTTCATACTATAACTGAAGTTATGATATAAAATTTAATAGAAATATTATGATATAAGATTAAAATAATCAATAAGGATCAGTACGAAAAAATGAACATAATAATTTTAATACATTTCTTAGTTTGATATTTTTTTAATCATTGGACTTAAATAGGTTACATGGAAAGAAAAAAAAAATACATTTTGATGGTCAGAAATCAGTATTCAAGCAAACAAGAATTGAACAGTGAAATACTCACAAGAACTTTTTAAAACTTGAATGACAACTCTGAATTTTTAAAGTGCATATGAGAATGAAATAAGTTCTGCTCTGGTATTGCAATTAAAACTTTAACATGTTTAAACTAATCTTTGATAAAACAAAATAATTGAAATAAGTTAAATATTGTTGGTGATTATGTAAATGTGGTCCATGGTTAATTTTATCATGTTGATGAGGGAAAAAATAGAACGAAAGTGAAAGAGAATGAATGTATTTCAAAACCACAATAGACGTCTATGGATGTAGATTAATATCTGATTAATGAACATCCAACTCGATCAGTTTTTGGAGAAGAGAAATGAAAACATTAGTTGTTTTATAACATAAGTTTTGAATTTTTTTAAAAGTTCTCACACTTTATGTTATGTAATATACACCAGCTTACATAAAGATATATATTTAAAGATTGAATTCATGGGTAATTGGATTGGAATAAGTCAGATATAAATTTGGAGACTTAATTTATGGATGATTGGATACCAAACCGTGCTACTTATCTACATAATCATTAATTTACATTAAATTTCAATAAAAGTTACAAGTGTAGATGTATTGCTAAATTTAAAAATAAAATTAAATCAATATAATATTTTACCATATAACTCGAGTCAAAATCCCGCCAGAAGGAGGGATCACCCTCTAATATATATATACACTTTATAACACATGCATCTTTTTATTGATTCTTTTAAACTTTTCTCCTTATTGTACAAAAATTTTACAGATAACAATTTCATACATCAAATACTCTATTTTTCTAGTTCAATATAGGATCAAGTTTCGAATTTTCGAACTGATCATAACCATTCGAAGATTTTTAAAAAAATACATATATATATATATATATATTAATCCTAAAGGAAACATTATTGTTCTTCCTTAGGTTTGCATTTGCACCTCTTCTGCTGCTCTGTCAACTCCTGAATCCATAAAACCCCAATTAGTTGTTAAAACCAAAAAAACAAAATGTTAATCCTATTTTTTTTTAAAGTTTATATTTAGACATTTCCCATTTTATATGCTAGGTATGTGTATATATGTAGATTGTATAAACCTGGATCTGGCTTTGAAGAGCCTTCACGTACTCCACAGCTTCTTCCAACATGTCTGCAGTGTTGGTTTGCTGCAACATATAAAATAAACAAACCAGAACATTGGAACATTTGATTTCATAGTATAATAATGCAACTAAAATCAAATATCATACACAGAGTCTTTGAATAAGAGGCTTCACAACCATAGTTTTATGCACTATATGGAACACGTAATTTTGAAGTTTCATTAATGCCTTCACTATCATCAACAGTTAGCATTCAAATTCCTTTACGGCTAAGCTTACTTAGACCACAAACTATTTCATTTAAAGCATATATAATCTTTGACCCATTGTCTAATTCTTAAAAAAACAACCAAGAAAATTAATAAGAAATTTACCTTATCCATGTTAGGAACAAGTTCTTGAAGCCTCCTGATCCGATCACTAATTCTCGTTCTCCTCACCTAACGAATAACAAAACTAGAATGAGACGGAAACAGATTTGTGAGTAGAAAGTACAAAGCATCAAACTATTTTTAGTAAATACCCGCTCGGCGATGCTACGAGGATGAGTTGCACAACCACGTTTAGCACGAACCCTACAAGGAACTGAATCCTCAAGAAGTTTGTCCATCATTCCACTACTCATTTGCTCTTCTTTCTACTCACATACCAAAAAAGGGAAGAGTTAGTTATGTATCCATATACACATACACAAAGACTTAACCATGTCTATTCAGAAACTACTCAAAGTTACACAATCTTAGATGTAGTGCTGTTTTTATTTGCCAATTACTAATAAAGACTATATGCAACAGTTACAATACACAACCACAGGAAAACAAAGAAAAAGACTGCAACTTGCTGAGTTATGTTTCAAAACTAATGCAAGTTGTCAAATTAGACAAGACTTGACTGCTCTTTAAACATCTTTATTCTATCCAAAACTTAAGCTTTCAAAAAACCCATTTACAGAACTCAAGTCAGAGCCTGAACTCAGCATTTCACACAACTTGACAATAAAGAAATGATTCAGCAAAGTTCGTTTTTTTTTTCAGGTTGAAATCTGAATTTACGGATCCTTACCAGCTGAGACGAAAACTGTGTTTCCATGATGTCTCTAGACCGTTTAGTTGGAGAAATGTCAACGTTGGGCGATAAATAGTCGTAATTCGCCGGAATCCCGAAATTAGAGAAAAACCCATCAGTCCCAGGTCCAGAGCCACCACTAAGAAAATCAGCCGGAGAACTATTCTGACGGTGAAAGCCAGATTGGTGATTATACTCAACAGGACTCGGGAACTCGAACGAGTCACGACTCGTTATCCCAGTTGTGTTACCAGTAAGAAGCTCTGTTAAACAGAGGTTAGGTTTCAATCCTTCTTCTTCATCTTCTTCTTCTTCCAGTAGGGTTTCAATCCAAGTCGCTGGTGCTGAACGGATCCGAGCTAAACCACTTCGACTCACCTCTCCTCCTCCTCCTCCGCCGCTACTCCCGCCACCGACATGACTGGATTGCATCGGATTTCACCGGTTACTGTCTTAGTCGGTGAATTGAATTCCCGCTTTTTTTTTTTTTTTTTTTTCAGTGGAGACAATTAGACAAAGCCACAAAGGTCTACTCTTTTTCGTATTTTTCTTTTCTCTCTGTTTTTTTTTTTATTGTATAAAATAAATTCAGCAGACCAGACCAGATTGTTCTCTGTCTTTCACATAAATTTTTGTTTTTCTCGAAAATTATAAAAACAAAACTACCGTGCGCTTAATTTTACACGAATACATAAACCTTATCGTTGGATTTAGTTACTTTGACTAAGATCTACGGTGGATAAGTATGAGCTTCCGTGTGGCGCATTACATTGAAATATTTCTAGCTTTTATGTCACTGTTTCTCTTTTTTTTTGTTTTTTCAGTGGATATGGTAGCCATTCATTATTCGCACACTCGCAACCGTAGCGCGTGGAATTACTTTTCCTAGTTCTAACTTCTAACGGCGAGTCGAGAGGGAGAATTCCAAAAATGGAAACGTAACCTTTTTGGTTGAAACTGATTTTCAGTTTTCAAGTTGGAAGATTCAAAACTCAGCCGCAAAACTATGATGTCTTTTATTTTTTTTCTTTTTTTTTTCATATTCGAGACATCATAAACAAAATTATTTATTACTCCGACCAGTCAATGAGAATGATTTTAAACCAGTACCAAATGAAAGTTAACTCAAAAAGCTAGATTGTGTTCAAATATCGGATATCGTGGAAACCTTTTAACGAACACGAAATATTAGGCACTTGCATGATTCTGCATTTTCAAATGCATGTTTCCGTTCCAAAACATTTTTTATTCTTCCAAAACAACCTAAAACCATTAAAAACTCTATAGAACATCCTTATTTCATAACTTTTTGTGAGTGTTTTAACTCAAATTTAATTATAAAATATTAACATTATATTATGGATGTCTTTAAACTCAATAAAAATGTTTTTAGGATGACATTTTAGACATGATGTCTCATATTCTCCAAAAAAATTATCTTATAATATTAGTATTTCTTTTTTTTATTATATATTAAAACACTCACTTTAGTATATCTAATAAAGATGGTCTAAAGAGCTAACATATTCTCGAGATCGATAAAATACTCGATAAATAATATAAATTAAAGATTGAAAGCCAATAAAACCATGACACGCCAATACAAGAAAGTCCCAATATAAATGTTTCTACTAGTACATAGCCCTGGGTAAGATATTCATTAGATTTGATTCGATACACTATTCGTTTCGATTTGATTCGGAAAACTCGAATATTCGTAATTTTATGAAGCAAAGCAAATATTAAAAATTAGTATTTGTTAAAAACAAAGCAAATATCAAATACTAAAAAGTTAGATGCAAATATTCGTTTCGCTTTGATATATCTATATATATGTATATATATAGATAACTATATAAATATAATGCATATTGATTATATCTGTATATAAATTGCAAATTTTATTCATCAAATTAATTATATAAATATTAAAATTTAATAAATTAAGAAGAAATATGCAGTTTTAATCAAAATATTGATATTTTGTGATAAATTTTGAATTTTTCTTTATTTTTATAATTTTTTAATAATTATTACGAAGCGAATCAAATATCCGCGAATATTTAAGATTTAAGTGAATATTCGGTTAGGTCCGAAGCGAATACGAATAATAAAATCAGTTATTCGGACAAAGCGAAACGAATAACGAATACTTTAAAAAATCCAAATATTCGTTGCGTGCCCAGACCTTACATGTCGACACCCACTCTTACAACCAAAGTATCTTCAAGAAAAAATCCATTTAAGAGTACTTCTAGCTTAAAAAAAACACATGAACCCAATATACAATATCTCAATGCATTAAAGGCCTTTTATAGTTGTGCACTCCGATTGTTGATTCTTTATCTTAGTAACCAGATTAACCATTAAGAACTTCGACATAACTAAGAATTCAATAGTAATTGGCTGCAGTAGACTTTGAAGATTTGAAAATTAAACCTACTTTGCACCTCAAAAAGAGGAAACTAGTGAACCACCACTAAATTCTGCAAGGGGGAAACAATGTGGAACCAAAAGTATCATATTTAGTAGAATTTTCTTAAGTACATCATCCATATATTCTGCTTCAGACTTGAACATCAGATCATCTCAGGGAATTTTCCATTTAGTATCCATCCTAAGAGGATATACTGTCAAGTTATTCCCCAAAACTTGACATTGTTGAGTTATCTTCAATGTTTCTTAGAAGGCTTTTGTAAAACCTCCAAATCAAAAGCTGTAGCTTTTTGTTCAAGATTTCTTGCCGTCTATTTGGTTTCGATGAAAATTTGTTTCAAGACTCTCCAATCTAAAATTTTGCACTAGTATTAACTTTTTAAAATTAATCTATATTATTATTTTTCTAATATGATATAAATATCAAAATAATGATCTTATACAGTAAATGAAAAGCGTTTATATTTAAGAACTTTCTACATCTATGATAATAAATTACACATCTAATCTTGTTGTTGTGTTTGGGTTGGGATCTTCGATTTTGGAAAACCGTTCAAGGCTATGTGTGTGGTGTGCTTGAACTTATTAATAAACATTGATTAAGATACATAATGTTTGTTCATTAATGTCATGATACCCGAGGTAGACGTTTATTAATTTTTTGAAGTTGTTATCATGTTTTGAAGTATATGTTCATTGGCAAAATGAATCGGTATAGTTTGATGTTGGTTTTTCCCACATATCTAGATATGTTGTGATTTTTAGTTGGAGACAATGTATTCTTCCTGGTGGTGATAAAATCAATTTTTTTTGGAGTAAATTATTTGGTTCTGAAATTATTTGTATGTGTAAAAGTAGGCATTGGTTTATATATTAGTCAAAATAGACGTTGATTTTAGTTTTTTTTTTATGATTTATTATATCATATTTAATTGTTTTTAATTTCTACTCTTAATTTTCCTTCATTATTAGTATAGGGTTGGATTCGCACATACTCGTGGGTTTTATCTCATATAAGTTATTTGGATCAATCTAAACAATAATATAATTTACAAAATTTAGATGAAAAATTATATGATCAATATGTTTTAGGTTTTAAATATATAAAATGTAGATTAGAAAAATCAAAACCGTCAAAACTAATGGATGGCATCACCAGAAATACATATACGTATAGGTTATATGACATATATATAGCTTAATTATGCGCCATGGCTTATGTTATACTACTATTGTACAACATGATAATATTAATAGTTGATGAAAACTTTCTAGAACTCATTCAGTTAAGTTAATCCCTCGTCCTTAATGCATGTTGATAGCATCTCTAATCCAACAAATATTTGTAGTGTTTACGCTATCTTTGCCATTATTTGAAAACTTTCTAGAACTCATTCAGTTAAGTTCGGTTATGCTTAGGCTAACTTAATGTATGTTTTCTAATTTCGATAAAATTATTGTTACATTTTTTCTGTTTCATGTATTTTTCAGTTTCCATAGAAATTTTGCGAAACCAATTATGAACACATCTCAATGTAACAACAATGTGATACGAGGTAAAACAGCAGTTAGAACTTGATACAGATTTGTTACATTATCACAATCCATTACTCAATAACAGACCCTGACCTTACTTTTATTGTTATTGTAACTTTTTAAATCTCAAGGAAAGAAATGAATAAAAATCCTATAAAGTCTCTTTCTTGATTTTGTTTGATCATTTATGATCACAATTTGAAGCTTCCTTCTGGGTCTTATGAATTTGATGGCCCAATTAGTCTTGTTATTTCCATAACATTTCCAGTCCAACTTCTTCTTCTTGTTGACTTGTCTTGACTCTTCCTTCTTCTACGGCAAATTTCTTCTTTATCATCTTCTTCTAAGTTGTAACTAATTTAAAGCTTCCTCTTTAATCAAATAATCAAAGCTTCCTCTTCTACTTCATTTCTTCGATATTTCCTCAATCTTAGCTTTCTCCGCCTCTTACTTTTTCCTCTTCTTCTTATCCGTTTTTTATTTCTTCTCCATCTGCAAAATCAATCAAAATTGATTACGCATATACTATTAGTTTTTTGAACATTAACTTCTACGGTTTTCATCTGACTGATATTTTTGGACGACGATAGCAAGATCTGTACGTTCTTTCAGATCCATTATAGCGGCAACTTTCCTCTAGTTTCTTTGGAAAAACCTACGGATTGAATTCTTTTTCATTCTTTCGATTCG
Organism: Cardamine flexuosa; assembly: GCA_963555745.1. Lineage (NCBI taxonomy): Eukaryota > Viridiplantae > Streptophyta > Magnoliopsida > Brassicales > Brassicaceae > Cardamine > Cardamine flexuosa. The sequence goes on along the minus strand of OY743214.1, from coordinate 16,015,452 downwards.
CTGCAAATGTTACAAAAATGAGACAGATTGAAATTATCATTAGCCTTTGCAATGCGAGGAGACACTCCAGGACCACCTAAGTCCCCACTTTGGAGGCTAGTTGCAGAAGCTAAAACCAGATTGATAAAAATAGTAAGAAATTGTACTCCAGCTAAAGAAGGAACATTAAAGTGAAGATAAAAATCTTTGTATATGATCATCACAAAAATTACCATGATCAGCCTTAGTAGAGAACACAGTAAGAGATTAAAGCAAATCATCTTTCGACCGGTTCTGATATTTTCTGAGGCCCCATACAAAATATTGCGATATAATTAACAAAATTTTATATCATAAAAAATTTAACTAAAATATATTATTCTAACTATTTTAAATATTGCTATAAATATTTATTTTTGGAAACAAATATAAAATAATAGAAACTTTTTTTCAAGAAACGATTTAAACAAAAAAAATTGAATATTTCCTCTTATTAGTCTTATAATGAATGGTGGATGCACACATGAAATTTATAAAATTAGCTTAATTTTTTTAAGATTTATATAAATGTTCCTATTAATATATTATTTAATATTATACTTAGAATTTTTTTATCCTGGATAAAATTAATCTCTATATTTGCCCCTCTTTTTTAAATGATAATGTTTTCTCTATAAAATTATTTTCAACAAAAAAAAAAAAAAAAACTAAAAGTGAAGCCTTTTAACTTTTTTTAAAAATATATGCAAAAACAAATCAATAAAAAAAAATTATAAATGGGCCCCCTTAAAATTTGGGATCCCATTCAATTGCCTCATGTCAATGTGTCAAGGATCGGCTCTGCTTTCGACTTGATTTCTCGGTAAGCATAATATATGATTTCTTGGTAAGTATAATATATGATGAACAAGATTAAGAACAAAGCGACATTTATACGAGCAATAACTCCAACACTATTACCACCTGCTTATACAAAAATTATCAAACACACATTCTCAATGTCTCTCATATTCTTGCTTAATTACATCTTCTTGTAGAATCATTGAAAGCTCGGAAATGGAGAGAAGAACCAACCTTGGATACTACAAAAACATAAGAGGAAGATAAAAACATCAGGCAAATAGAAACCAAAGGAACAAGATACAAACAAAAAACAACCTTGATTTAAAAGGTGGACATGCACCACTTGGTTCTGCAAAACACACAAAAAAAAAATTCAACAATCATTACTATTCTATATACTTGTGTTTATGATCATCAAATCAATCAAATATATAACCCTAAAACAGTTACAAAAAAAAAACTATATAACCATAATTGCATAGAGTGTTTCAGCTTACCTTTCCCATTCCTGGAGCTGAAAAGAAGAATTCCTCACTTATGGAGTAAGAAATTTAAAGTAATCGTCGATCCAATCTCACCATCAGGAAAGTCGCATACCCAATTGAGAGTATCATCAGAGGGTTCTGTAATATTCCGCTCCCAAGGTTTTGGATCGTGGAGTAAAGTCCCAGTAAAAGCCCACTAAACCCAATAAAAATAAAAGGAGAAGATATATATAATGGAACTTTTAAGTGTTTTAGACTATTATTTTCGTGTCCATCTGATCAGAAGAAGTCATGAGAATAAGAGAGAAAATAAAGAAAATAGAGAAAGAAGAAGAAGGCAAATCCAACCGGTTCTAGGAGAATGAGTAAACGGAAAATTATATGGAATCCTCTATCTCATATTTCATGGAGCAATACACGACATCAATATCTAACCACAGACAAAAGCATACCAAAAATCAGAGCTCTGGTCAGAAAGTTATGGCTGTTCTACAAAGGTGGATCTTTGCAGATCGGATTCCACCATCGAACAACTTTAAGTGCAGTTTCCTGGTGAACCGTAAGGAGTTAGAAGCCGATCAACAAATAATTGAAAAGCCTATGATGTCATCTTACCAGATCTTATGTCTGATCATGATTCCAATGTAAATTCCGGCCGGAATCAGAGTTTAATGACGGGGCGGCTGTAACCAAATTTCAGGAAAGCCCTAGTTGTTCTTAGAAACCCTAAGTTATATTTATGAGAAGTTTCTATTTTGGAAAGTTATAATTTAAGAAGTTTTCTATTTTACGAAAGTTCATGAAAGGAAAGTTCAGACATGGGTGTTCAGAAAAGGAAGGTTTCATGAAAAATAAAGTTTCCCGTAAGGAGAGTTTCAAAGAGGAAAGTTTTGAAAAGAAAAACAAGACAAAGGTGAGGATGGTATTTGCAAAACATAAAATCATTTTCTTTTGTTATGCTTCTTGATGCATGCCATGTAGGCTTAGATCTGATTGTATAGGATACAATTATGTGATTATAGGATTTGAGGATTATTAAGTTTGATATGTTTGAATATGATATTTGTTATATGATGATTTGAATTGTTGCAGGAAAGTTAAGGTTAGGTATGAATGATGATAATGTTTGTTAATGTATGATATATAGATGATAAGTATGAGGATGTATGTATGATGATTATATAGTATGAATGACTAGTAACATGGACGGTGATGGGCTGATAGGTTACATGCTGGTAATGATGGGCTGACAGGTTTCATGCTTGTCAGGAACGGCTGACGAGCCTGAAATGTATGGGAGTGTCTAAGCCACAAGGGCCAGCCTCTACTCAGGAGGTTCTAGTCATCACGAGGATGACTGAACCTAAGTATGTAAGTATTTAGGTATGTATGTATTTATGTGGTAGTATGGATAAGATGAATGTCATGATTGTGTTGTTAGAAGTTAAAGTATGTTAGGTGGATTGCTTGTGTCTAAGGTTATATGATATGATGATGGTTGTATGGCCTTTTAGAAAATGTACTATGTTTCAGTGGGCAGAGTTGATTCCCCTCACTGAGTATTCTTTACTCACCCCTTTTTCCTCTTTTTCCTCAGGTTAGCATTTGTGGGTTGAAGTTGTGATTGTTGGTGAAATTTGAAAGAAAAAATTTTAGGTGAGACCAAGGAATAACACGTTGTCTTGGCCTGTGTGGCGGGACGGGTGTTACAGTTGGTATCAGAGCCTGGGTTAAGCCCACTCCGGTTCTGACCCAGAGGGTCAAGACTTCAAAATCACCAACGACAGACTTGAACCTAGCTTCTTTTTATTTTTAGTTTAATATGGTTTTAGTTATAATTCTATGGGTTTAGTGTATGGAAGTAGAGGTTCATAAAGAATGCAATGTAGTGTGTTCGCAGTGACATTGAAGATGAAGTAAGTTGCATTAAGTATCATGTTGTACCGGAGTTGAGAGTCATAACTGATGCCCATAAATTATTCATAAAAGCTTTAAAGGAAGTGACATCAAAACCTAGAACATGTGTTTTTTTAGGAGTCCATGGGTAGTAAGGAAAACGTGAATTTGACAAATGGGACTAAAAACTTGGAGGATGATTAGCCATGAGAGAAGCTAATGTAATGGAAGCGTGGTAGACCAAAGAAGTTTTCTGGTAGACTTTGATGACACAGAGTTGTATGGATCGGAGTGGCAAGCTAGATAATTTGTATGGAGAGTTCCTACCCAATAATTCAAGGACGAATTCTATTTAAGTGGGGGATATTGTAACAGCCCGTTCCTGTGGTTTTGGATCATGGAGTACAGTCCCAGTAAATGCCCAGTAAATGCCCAGTAAATGCCCAGTAAATGCCCAGTAAACCCAATAAAAATAAAAGGAGGAGACATATATAATGGAAATTTTAAGGGGTTTAAACTATTACTTTCATGTCCATCTGATCAGAAGAAGAGAGATCATGAGAATAAGAGAGGAAAGAAATAAAATAGAGAAAGAAGAAGAAGGAAAATCCGACCGGTTCTAGGAGAATTTGTAAACCGAGAAGCATATGGAATCCTCTCTATCTCATACTTTATGGAGCAACACACGACATCAATATCTAACCACAGAAGAAAGCAAATAGTAAACCAGAGATATGGTCGTTATGACTGTTATACAAAGGCGGATCTTTGCAGATCGGATTCCACCACCGACCAATTTTTAGCGCAGTTTCCTGGTGAACCGTAAGGAGTTAGAAGCCAATCTACAAATCATTGCAAAGACCCTGACGTCATCTTACCAGATCTTCTGTCCGATCATGATTCCGATGTAAATTTCGGTCGGAATCGGAGTTTGATGACGAGGCGGCCGTAATCTAATTTCATGAAAGCCCTAGTTGTTCTCAGAAACCCTTTGTTATATTTATGGAAAGTTTCTATATTTGGAAAATAATAATTTCAGAAGGTTTATATATTTGGGAAGTTCATGAAAGGAAATTTCGGACACGGGTGTTCAGAAAAAAAAGGTTTCAGGAAAAAAAAGTTTCTTGTAAAGGAGACTTTCGAAGAGGAAAGTTTTGAAAAGAAAAGCAAGACAAAGGTGAGGATGGTATTTGCAAAACATAGTATCATTTTCTTTTGTTATACTTCTTGATGCATGCCATGTAGGCTTAGATCTGATTGTATAGGATACAATTATGTGATTATAGGACTTGAGAATTATTAAGTTTGGTATGTTTGAAAATAATGGTTGTTATGTGATGATTTGAATTGTTGTAGAAAAGGTAAGGTTAGGTATGGATGATGATAATGGTTGTTAATGTATGATATATGTAGATGATAAGTATGAGGATATATGTATGGTGATTATGTATGTCTGAATGACTAGTAAGATGGACAGTAATGGGGCGACGGGTTACATGCTTGTCAAGAATGGCTTACAATCCTGAAATGTATGTGAGTGTCTGTGCTACGAGGGCTAGCCTATAGTCAGGAGGTTCTAGTCATCACGAGGATGACTGTACCTATGTATGTAAGTATGTAGGTATGTATGTATTTATGGGGTAGTACATATATGATGAATGTCATGATTATGTTGTTAGAAGTTAAAGTATGTTAGGTTGATTTCTTGTGTTTATGATTATATGATATGATGATGGTTGTATAGCTTTAGAAAGTGTACTATGTTTCAGTGGACATAGTCGATTCCCCTCACTGAGTATTCTTTATTCACCCATTTTTCCCCTTTTTTCCTCAGGTTAGCATTTGCAGGTTGAAGTTGTGATCGTTGGTGAATTTTGGAAGAAAGCATTTAAGGCGAGACCAAGGAATAACACGTTATCTTGACCTGTGTGGTGGGACGGGCGTTACAGTTGGTATCAAAGCCCGGGTTAAGGCCACTCCGGTTCTGACCCTGAGGGTCAAGACTTCAAAATCACCAACGACAGACTTGAACTGCTTATTTTTGTTTTTAGTTTAATATGGTTTTCGTTCTAATTCTATGGGTTTAGTGTATGGAAGTAGAGGTTCATATGGAATGCAATGTATTGTGTTCACAGTGACATTGATGATGAAGTAAGTTGCATTGAGTATCATGTTGTACCGGAGTTGAGAGTCATGACTGATGCCCATAAACTATTCGTAAAAGCTTTAAAGGAGGTGACATCAAAACCTAGAACATGTATTTTGTTAGGTGTCCATGGGTAGTAAGGAAAACATAAATTTTACAAATGGGGCTAAAAACTCGGAAGAGGATAGGCTATGAGAAAAGCTGTTGTAATGGAAGCGTGATAGACCAAAGAAGTTTTCTGGTAGACTTTGATGTCAGAGTTTGTATGGATCGGAGTGGCGAGCTAAATAATTTGTATGGAGAGTTCTTACCCAATAATTCAAGGACAAATTCTGTTTAAGTGGGGGATATTAAAATAGCCCGCTCCCGAGGTTTTTGATCTTAGAGTAAAGTCCCAGTAAAAGCTCACTAAACACAATAAAAATAAAAAGGAGGAGACATATATAATGGAAATTTTAAGGGTGTTAGAATATTATTTTCGTGTCCACATGATCAGAGAAGAGAGATCATGAGAATAAGAGAGAAAAGAAAGAAAATTGAGAAAAAAGAAGAAGGAAAATCCGACCAGCTCTAGGATAATTTGTAAACCGAGAAGCAAATAGAATCCTCTCTATTTCATAATTCATGGAGCGATACATGACATCAATATCTAACCACAGACGAAAGCAGATAGTAAGCTGGAGCTCTGGTATGAAAGTCATGGCAGTTCTACAAAGGTGGATCTTTGCAGATCGGATTCCAATGCTGACCAACTTTAAGCGCAGTTTCCTGGTGAACCGTAAGGAGTTAGAAGCCAATCTACAAATCATTGCAAACCCCCTGATGTCATCTTACCAGATCATCAGTCCGATCGTGATTCCGATGTAAATTCCGGCCGGAATCGGAGTTTGATGACGAGGCGGCTGTAATCTAATTTAATGAAATCCCTAGTTGTTCTCAGAAACCTTTAGTTATATTTATGGAAAATTTATATTTTGGAAAGGTGTAATTTAAGAAGGTTTCTATTTTTGGAAAGTTCATGAAAGGAAATTTTGGACATGGGTGTTCAAAGAAAGGTTTCAGCAAAAAAATGTTTCTCGTAAAGGAGAGTTTCAAAGAGAGAAATGTTTTGATGATAAGTATGAGGATGTATGTATGATGATTATATAGTATGAATGACTAGTCATATGGACAGTGATGGGCTGACAGGTTACATGCTGGTCACGATGGGCTGACGGGTTTCATGCTTGTCAGGAACAGCTGGCGAGCCTGAAATGTATGGGAGTGTCTGAGCCACAAGGGTCAGCCTCTACTCAGGAGGTTCTAGTCATCACGAGGATGGCTGGACCTAAGTATGTAAGTATTTAGGTATGTATGTATTTATGTGGTAGTATGGATAAGATGAATGTCATGATTGTGTTGTTAGAAGTTAAAGTATGTTAGGTTGAGTCCTTGTGTCTAAGAATATATGATATGATGATGGTTGTTTAGCTTTAGAAAGTGTACTATTTAACTGTGGGAAGAGTTGATTCCCCTCACTGAGTATTCTTTACTCACCCCTTTTTCCCCTTTTTTCTTTAGGTTAGCATTTGTGGGTTGAAGTTGTGATCGTTGGTGAATTTTGGAAGAAAACATTTTAGGCGAGACCAAGGAATAACATGTTGTCTTGGACTGTGTGGCTGGACGGGTGTTACAGTTGGTATTAGAGCATGGGTTAAGGCCACTCCGGTTCTGACGCAGAGGGTCAAGACTTCAAAATCACCAACGACAGACTTGAATTTAGCTTTTTTTTTTGCTTTTAGGTTAATATGGTTTTATTTCTATTTCTATGGGTTTAGTGTATGGAATTAGAGGTTCATAGGGAATGCAATGTAGTGTGTTCGCAGTGACGTTGAAGATGAAGTAAGTTGCATTGAGTATCATGTTGTACCAGAGTTGAGAGTCATGACTGATGCCCATAAGTGATTCGTAGAAGCTTTAAATGAGGTGATGTCAAAACCTAGAATATGTGTTTTGTTAGGTGTCCATGGGTAGTAAGGAAAACATGAATATGGCAAATGAGGCTAAAAACTCGGAAGAGGATATGCCATGATAAAAGCTGTTGTAAAGGAAGCGTGGTAGACCAAAGAAGTTGTCTGGTAGACTTTGATGACATGGAGTTTGTATGGATCAGAGTGGCAATAATTCAAGGACGAATTCCATTTAATGGGGGATATTGTAACATTCCGCTCCCGAGGTTTTGGATCGTGGAGTAAAGTCCAAGTAAATGCCCACTAAACCTAATAAAGATAAAAGGAGGAAACATATATAATAAAACTTTTAAGTGCTTCAGACTATTATTTTCGTGTCCACCTGATCAGAAGAAGTCATGAGAATAAGAAAAAAAAGAAAGAAAATAGAGGAAGAAGAGGAAGGCAAATCCGAACGGTTCTAGGAGAATGAGTAAACGGAGAAGCAAATAAAATCCTCTCTATCTCATATTTCATGGAGCGAAATACGACTTCAATATCTAACCACATACGAAAGCAGATCGTATATCGGAGTTCTGGTCAGAAAGTTATGGCTGTTCTACAAATGCAGAACTTTGCAGATCGGATTCTACCCCCGACTAACTTTAAGCGCAGTTTCCTGGTGAACAGTAAGGATTTAGAAGCCAATCTTCAAATCAGTGCAAAGCCCCTGATGTCATCTTACCTGATATTCTTTCCAATCGTGATTCTGATGTATATTCTGGCCGTAATCAGAGTTTGATGATGAGGCGGCAGTAACCTTATTTTAGGAAATCCTTAGTTGTTCTTAGTAACCTTAAGTTATATTTATGGAAAGTTTCTATTTTTGGAAAGTTATAATTTAAGAAAGTTTATATTTTAGTAAAGTTCATGAAAGGAAATTTTGGACACGGGTGTTCAGAGAAGGAAGGTTTCATGAAAAAGAAAGTTTCTCGTAAAGGTGAGTTTTGAAGAGGAAAGTTTTGAAATGAAAAGCAAGACAAATGTGAGGGTGGTATTTGCGAAACATAGTATCATTTTCCTTTGGTATGCCTCTTGATGCATGCCATGTAGGCTTAGATCTTATTGTATAGGATACAATTATGTGATTATAGGACTTGAGGATTATTAAATTTGATATGTTTGAATATGATGTTTGTTATGTGATGATTCGAATTGTTGTAGGAAAGTTAAGGTTAGGTATGGATGATGATAATGGTTGTTAATATATGATATATATAGATGATAAGTATGAGGATGTATCTATGATGATTGTGTATGTATGAATGACTATTAATATGGACAGTGATGGGTCGACAAGTTACTTGCTGGTCAAGAACAGATTACGATCCCGGAATGTATGTGAATTTCTGAGCCACGAGGGCCAGCCTCTACTCAGTAGGTTCTAGTTATCACGAGGATTACTGGACCTTAAGTATGTAAGTATGTAGGTATGTACGTATTTATGATGTAGTTTGGATAAGATGAATGTGATGATTGTGTTGTTAGAAGTTAAAGTATGTTAGGTTGATTGCTTGTCTCTAAGGTTATATGATATGATGATGGTTGTATAGTTTTAGAAAGTGTACCATGTTTCAGTGGGCAGAGTTGATACCCCTCACTGAGTATTCTTTACTCCCCCTTTTTCCCCTTTTTTCTTCAGGTTAGCCTTTGCGGGTTGAAGTTGTGATCGTTGGTGAATTTTGGAAGAAAGCATTTTAGGCGAGATCAAGGAATAACACGTTATCTTGGTCTGTGTGGCGGGACTGGTGTTACAGGTTCAATGCTATCCAAGAGAGAAATAGTCCTAGCATTAGCCAGTTTGAGTTCCCCATCTTTCAAACCACCTTCATAAACTTTTTCATGGTGAAGATTCTTGCTACAACACACATTCCCTTAATACGCTATTCCGTACCTGAGCCTGTAAGAACAGTTCATATAAGACATAACAATTCATGATGTTGATTAGCAGAGCACAGTGCAATTAGCACGTAACTGTTACATCTCATGATTTGAACAATTAGCACCACTCATAATTATTTTTGATTAACGTCGATTCCAAAGAAGAAATAATTACCTCTCAAATTAAAAAATCTAGAGACCGGCTATGTATCATCTCCCTCTGATCCACTCCCATCGAACACTTCACTATCCATTTCACATTCCACTGCAAATAAAAAGCATCAGAAAATGTAATTAACAACCCCAAAGTCACTTATATGAAAAAGATTGTTAGGGGGGGGGGGCATGGAACAAAATATAAAAAAGAACATACCATCGAGAAGCATATTTAGCAGTGGAAGTAGATGTAAATGAAAGGGATCTTTGCGTTTAGAATCAAAAACCCTAGACATGTTATTAGACTATGGGCTTCCAACTCAAAATGAATTGGCAATGAGTGGAGAGGCCCATATCCTTTATATATTACTTAAGATATTTGTCCAGTTTCCAATGTGGGACATTATGTCCAATACATGTATCATGCAAGATGCAGATTTTGCTAGCTTATTGTTGAGTGCATCATTGATGTTAGAAGATACCATATTCATTACTTCATGGTTTAGAAAGTCCAAGATTTTGAAAATCTAAACTCGAAATATGAAATATGTACAAGTAACAGAGTGGAGGAAGTGGTGGTTGATCAGAAAAAAAGCAAATTCTTCACGATATACTATCAGACATCTCATCTTATTTTCATAAGCTGTCGCCTTATTTGCCCAGAAGGCCAAAACCGATGAGATGCTATTAAATTCTGTACAAGAAAACTGAAAGGAAATAAAGTTGAGAAAATGTTTAAAGAGAGGCGAAAAGTTTCAAAAGAGAAAAAAAATCAGGTGTCAGCTTCTCCCGTGCTGACGTGTCGAGGTGTGAGAGAGCCCTCTTAGTTTTCATATATACTAGGAAAGAACCCGCACATTTACGCGGGTTTTAATATACTTTGATTTTAAATAATTTATTGTAACTCTTTATTTCTACTTTTGATTTTTTTTGCTTTTATCAGAATATTTATTATCTACATTTTTTCTTGATGTTATGTGTAATCTCTTTCATATACTATTCTATGTATTTATTTGTTCTTCTATTGTTGTTTTTCATCAATTTACTATTTGAAGTTTTCTTTATATATATATATATATATTTATTTATTGAATCCATCTCCTTTTTTTCATGTTTAAATTCTTTTTTTCTATTTTTTTTCCTTCTATATAATTTTCTATCTTCTTGATTGTGTATTGAATATTTTTATGGCTTACAATTTTATAGGTTGGAGTCAGCCTTTTAACTTATTCAATCTTTTAATTCGTTATTTTCTTACCTTGCATTAAAATTTATTTATCTTTATTTATTTGAAACTAGCAATTAAATCACTCAGAAAAATAAACTAAAAGGATTTATTTGTTCTTCTATTTTTATCTTTCATCAATTTACCAATTTGAAGTATTTTTATATATATTTCATTGAATCCATTTCTTTTTCCATGTTTTGATTTTTAATTTTTGTATTCATTTTATATAATTTCCTATCACTCGATTTTGTATTGAATATGTTTTCTTGGTTTATAATTTTATAAGTTGGAGTTAAATTTTTAACGTATTAAATCTCATAATTTATTATTTTCTTATCTTGCATCAAAATTTAATTATATTTCTATGTTTTATGTTTTAAATTGAATTTAATCACATTTACTTATGCTTTTAAATAGAAATTTAATGATTTTATGTATAATTAATAGTTGTGCATATATTAATATTTATTTATGCTACTTTTTGTTTTAAAAAAGGAGAGATTAATTACTTATATAATTTCACAGATGAGATAATAAAGTTGAGATTGACCAATAAAAGAAGGCTGATGTGTCATTCTCTGAGCGAGCTGATGTGTCATTCCCTGGAGAGTTCTCTTCAAATATTGTATATAGGATTATTCGATCTCATAATTCATTATTTTCTTATCTTGCATCAAAATTTTATTATCTTTATATGTTTTATGTTTTAAATTGAATTTAAATCACATTTACTCATGACTTTTAATAGAAATTTAATAATGTTATGTATAATTAACAGTTGTGCATATATTAATATTTATTTATGTTACTTTTTGTTTTTTAAAAGAAGTGATTAATTGCTTATATAATTTCATATATGAGATAATAAAATTGAAATTGACCAATAAAAGAATGCTGATGTGTCATTCTATGAGCGAGCTGATGTGTCATTTCCTGAAGAGTTCCCTTCAACTATTATATATAGGATAGGATGACGACTAGGTCTTTTACCCAAGCGTATTTTTATTGATTTGTTTGATATATATTTTGCATTTACTCAATTTCATATGTAGCTAGAGTATTGTATAATGTTTTATTTTGGTTTTTTTTAATCATATATATTTTTAGTTATACTTTTCAAAATTTTAATTTAATATAGAATGAAGATTTGACGATTATTGAAATATGATGTATCATTTTAATATAGAGTTGTAATTTCTGTCTTTGTAATGTTTGCATATATGTACTTTTGATAAAATGTCATATGCCTTTATGATTTAAAATATGGCTTGCATATTATTTCCATTTGATTGTATTAGAAATTTATGATCAACTACCACCATCTAACCATAATCTTCATTGACATTTTGTTTCACTTATAGGTGCATTTTCATCTCTTAACACTTAGCAACCATGCTGAAAACCATCTTTTTGAATCTTTGAGTCTTATGTTTTGTTTCAAAGCAAAGACTTTGCAAGAATCTCACTAATATGATTGTCTTATTAAAATCTCCACATTATCGCCACTGTTACAAAAATTTACATTATTTTGCAAGCATAATTGATTATCACGACTCCTTTGTTTCTTGATGAGATTTATCTGTTTCATGAAACCGATATTAAGACTAATCTTAGAATTTCATCTCCAACACCTCCAAAATATTAAGTATCCTCATGTTTAGATAAACTGATATTATTTTAGCTACCATAGAGATGGAGATAAAATGGTTACAACGGATGATGCCAGTAAACTCTTCTTAATGATGTTGGACAGACGTTGAATCCATGTATTCATATGTTAAAGTGTGTAAAAAAAAAAACATATTCTTAAAAATTTCTGAACTATTGAACCATTTTTTCTCAAGTCGGTAGGTAAAACATAAGGAAAATTGATGTGGTATCATGTTTTACCCAAACCAATGGTTCCCGCAAGTGCACGATTGTGCGCGGTAGTACTATGGTGGGATCGAATCCACAAGGAGTAAAGTACTCATTAGATCTGTAGATCTAAACCAAGCTAGGATAAAAAATATTAAAAGGTTTTGTCACAAAAAAATCCGAATATTAATCCGAATATAATAAAAGGAAATAAAAATCAATTAAAACAAATGTTGGGATCCGGGAAATCGCAGGGAATTAAATAAATGAATAGGATATCTAAACGGATTAGCAGTTTAATAATATAGATCCAGAACTCAAAACACTATTGACAAATAAACCACCTCTCGAATGAGAATATTTTCTTGGTCACAAATCCGCTAGGATCCTATGCCAGCATTTATTAGCGGGTTTCGATATTGTTCACTTGCAGATCCAACCTCGACTCTCGTCGGCTGACGATCTCAAGCCTAGAAACTACAGATTCAGGGAAGAATAAACATGCACTAACCATATTATAAAACCCTCTAAATCATTTGATAGATTCGTCAACCTAACAAAAGCATTAGTTTCATAGAAATATAGATCTATTAATCATAACCCTAATATATAACAATAACCTAATTAAACATTAATCCCTTTGAATATATCCCTTCTCCCAACACAATGATCTACCAACCATGTTGTATGATATGCTATGCAAAGAAAGAGATGAAGACATAATGTAGATCTGAAATGCAATGGCAAATACTATAGATCTAAGAAAATTCAAAGTAAAAGTTTACAGATCTGAAAATAAAATGAAATTACAAAGAAACTGAGAAAAATCGTGTCTAGGGCTTCTGGGCCTCTCAGGAAATGATCCATTTATATAGGGAGTCTTCTAGGTCAAAAATCAGAGTTAATGTGCGATCTGGAGAATATTCACGATCAGGATCGATCAATCCAACCGGATTGATCAATCCAACCGGATTTCAGGTCTAAAAACGAGCACACCCTAATAAGGGTGTGCTCGTTTTTAGACCTGAAATTATCTATCTCTGCTTCCTAATTACTCTCTATCTTGTTCTTCATTTTTAGACTTTATAATTTTGATATCTTTTTATATATTTAGTATTTGCATTTATTTTCTTCAGCAAACCTTCTCATCTCAATCTGATCTATCACATATGTCAGATTTAGAGTTTTCTCAGTTTGCAAATCTAGCTATGATTAAGATTAGTGAGTAGTTAACTTTAGGGTTATTAGGGATGGATTAGATTAGGGTGGATCTTGATTAATCTGGGTATCTAAAGTTCTTAAATGCTTTAAATCCTTTCTGGGTGATAGTTCTTAATGCTTATTCATTTTTGATAAACTTGAAAATGATCTTAGATAGTTTCTTCACGATGGTGCTAAGAGATTGTTTGATCCATCTTTTTTCCAGAGACTTAGTTACACTAGCCAGTGGATAATAGACTTAAATGGGCGATTGCTTCACGATATTCAAAGCTCTTGTAAGGAAATTTTGTGGGCTTAGGTAGATTGGTTCTTTATGCTTGTCCAATAGCATAACTCTGGCAAAATCGGGTATGCTGAGTTATTGGATTCGAGATCATTCATCACGACGGTGGGCTTGATTGGTTTAGATATCTATCGTCAAAAGATTAGCCTTTAAATAGGTTGTGTTTGTTGAATACCCAGATTATGTAAAGTGATCCCTTAGTCCATTGATTCATCCCTATGATCCCTATCTCTTTATTATTGCATTAAACATTTAATTACTTGTTTGGTTTTGAGATTCTGTGCTTTTACATTTTAGCTCGACCATACCACTCGACCATACTGATCAAGTGGCTCTTTTCTTTTGTTTACCTGCTTAGTTTTTTTACTCTTTGTTCACTTGAATTGACATCTCAAGTGTTCATTGCTTTCATTATTAGTTATTTGCATTTACAATCATTAGGTTGCTAGTTTCAACTATCATCTTTGTTTTGGCTTAACTTACAATGCACTGATATATTGTGATTGCTTGCACTTTTACCCAAAATGGATTGACACCTCATGTATTACAACAACAGTGAGGAATTGAAACCCTCCATGCATATTTACCACTGAGAAAACGCGTGCTTCAATTTGGCGCCGTTGTCGTTTGGGTTTATATGTGTTCCATTCACAATTTCTTTGCTTTTAAGCTTAAGTGCTTTAGTTACTTTTATTTGGTTACTAATTTTGTTTGCTTTTTGCCCTCTGTTGTCTCAGGTACTCGACTCGACTGCCCTACTCGACCAACTGATCGAGTAATGAACACAACCTACAACTTTGCATTATGACACTACAGTTCAACCATACAAAACACCATCGGAGATGGTGATGCATACGCAACACATACACCAAGGCAAGGTATTGTCCCTCCGGATGTTCATAACGATTTTGAGATTAAGACAAGTTTAATCACCATGGTACAAGGACATAAGTACTATGGTCTACCAGTGGAAGATCCTCTGGAGCATTTAGACATGTTTGATCGACTCTGCAGTCTCACACAGATCACTGGGGTTAGTGAAGACAGTTTCAAGTTAAGATTGTTCCCATTCTTACTGGGGGACAAAGCACATCAATGGGAAAAGAACATTACTCCAGGATCCATTACAACATGGAAAGAATGCAAGCAGACCTTTATAAACAAGTTATTTTCATGATCAAGGACAATCAGTATAAGGAGTGAGATATCTAGTTTCACTCAACGAAATGGAGAATCATTCTTAAATGCTTGGGATAGATTAAAGGGGTACACCATCAAATGCCCACATCATGGTTTCACCACTGGGAGTCAGTACACTTTATAGAGGATCTTCACCAAAAATAAGGATACAACTTGATACAGCAAGTAATGGCAATTTCTTGACTAAAGAAGTTGAACCTGGGAATTGGTGGAAATTTTAGCTCAGTCAAATGGAAACTATGATGAGGAACACACACAAGATGTTCTAGGGTGTAACGTTTCTGAGGAAAGTCACAAGCAAGAGATGAAAATGTTGAATGAGAAAATAGATAAGCTACTGCAGGCTCAACAAGCACCAACCCAAGCTGCATACAAAGAGGATCTGTTACAGAATCAGGAGGGGGAGACTCCAAGCCTTGAGGAAATAAATTATTTACAGAATACTGGAGAATTCAACAGAAGTTACTTCCCACATAGCCAAACGGAGCGCCTGCCTACCACCAGATACAACCATCCATCAATTGAGGTTAGCTCACAGACCTGCCAGCCAAACACTGCTCCAGATATGGATATCAGGAACATGCTACAACAAATACTATTGGGTCAAGAGAGAGGTGCCTTAGACACCAAAGAAAAGTTTGATGAAGTTAACAACAAAAAATGTCCAGCACCATCCAAGATCTACATAATATAATATACCAGCTAAACAACAAGATTGTCTCCCTGGAATGCAACAAGGCATCTTCATCAACAACACATAAGAATGTACAAGGAAGGGCAATAACAAACCCAGAGATGTTTGCCAACGCTATCAACCTAAGGAGTGTACAAACGCTACCCACTAGAACTGGTGTCCCGGATATCATAGAGGACTGTGATGATCAGGATGGGAAGGGGTTTATTAATACCAATAGTAAACCAGAGCAAACAATCCCTGAAATCCTACTCGATCAACCTACTCAAGCAGCGGATCGAGCAGCACGAAATAGCTAAACAAAATCATGGTCAGACAAAGGAGAAAGCTAAAGCTTATGAACCACCACCATATGTCCCACCCCTACCTTTCCCAGGAAGATGTAAAAAACATATGGCAGCCAAATACAAAGCCCTTTTTCTAAGCATTTGAAGGATGTAGAGCTCCAAATGCCACTACTGGATGCGTTCATGCTTATACCACCTGCTCAGAAATTTTTAAAAGATCTAGTTACAGAGAGAGCCAAAGAAGTTCAGAGAATGGTTGTACTGACACATGAATGCAGTGCTATCATTCATAGGAATATCGTTGTACAAGAGAAACTAGGAGATCCAGGCTCATTTACCATACCTTGCTTATTAAGTCCTCTTATTTTCAAAAACTGCCTTTGCGACTTGGGAGCTTCGTTCAGTTTAATGCCTCTTTCAGTAACGCAAAGGCTAGGCTTCAACAAATTCAAACCTAGCAAAATCTCTCTGGTGTTAGCAGATACGTCAGTGAGACTCCCTTATGGTCTTTTGGAAGATCTACCAGTAAGGATTGGGCATGTGGAGGTTCCTACAGATTTTGTTGTGCTTGAGATGGATAAAGAACCAAGAGACCCCTTGATACTTTGAAGACCATTCTTGGCAACTGCTGGGGCTTTAATCGATGTTAAGAATGGAAGATTGACCTTAAGTTGGGACAAGATGTGATCATGAACTTTGACATAAACAAGTCACTGAAGAAACCAACTATAGGAGGTCAACTGTTCAGAATGGAGGAATCAGATGTACTAGCAGCAGATATCCAAGAAGAGATAGTAGAGAAAGACCCTTTGAAAACAGCCTTGAAAAAGGATGACAAAGATGGATATCTTCACAATGAAACTTCAAAGTATGGATTCATGACTCCAAGGGAGTGGTTGAGGATCTGGTAGAATTCAAAGAGTTGATCAAGCCAAGAAAAGAAGCACTCGATGACTCAACTCAACCAAACCGATCGAGTTCGTTGAACTCGACCATGGCACTCGATCCTGAGGTCGAGCCAGAGACGATAGAATCAGATGATTGGTCAGAACTTAAAGCTCCAAAGGAGGACCTCAAACCACTTCCACATGGGCTAAGGTATGAATTTCTATGCCCAAATTCCACATATCCTGTCATAGTGAACAATAGATTAGGGCCTGATGAATTACATGCATTACTTGCCGAAATAAAAAACTTTAGGAAAGAAATAGGTTATTCATTAGAAGATATCAAAGACATCTCTGCTAGTCTGTGCACACATAGAATTCACCTTGAAAATGAAGAGCATTCTAATATTGAGCATCAAAGGAGATTAAATCAAAATTTAAAAGAAGTTGTTAAAAAGGAGATCTTTAAATCGTTAGATGCAGGAATCATTTACCCCATATCATACAATACTTGGGTATCTCATGTGCATTGTGTCCCTAAAAAAGGCGGAATAACTGTGATTAAAAATGATAAAGGAAGAACTTATACCCACCAGAACCATAACCGGCCATAGGATGTGTATTGACTATAGGAAGTTAAATGCCTCAAGGAAAGATCATTTCCCCCTACCTTTTATAGACCAAATGTTAGAAAGACTTGCTAACCACCCCTACTACTGTTTCCTTGATGGATACAGTCGCTTCTTTCAAATCCCAGTTCACCCTGATGACCAAGAAAAGACCACGTTTACATGTCCTTATGGGACCTTTGCCCATAGGAGAATGCCCTTTGGCTTATGCAATGTGATAACACCATATTTTACATGTTTTAGGCATAGTTTTATGATCACTTAGGGTTAGATTCATCCATTGTTTATACCATTTTGTGTCATTTTAGGCCACTTAGAGAGTCCTGCATATGCATTGCATACATATTGCATATTGGGGTTATTTCAGGTACAAATGGAGCAAAATGGCTAAGGATGGACATCAGGAGTCTGATTCGATCCACTGACTCGACCCAGACCACTCGAGTAGAAGCACCAGCGAACCTTGCTAGATAACTCGACCCACCTACTTGGTATGTGTCTGTGTCAACATACTCAAGGAATCTACTCGGACAAAGGATCCCACGATCGAGTGGAGGCATCTGAATCACTTCTCACCGGACAACTCGATCATCTACTCGACCAAGGCGCCCAAGCACATTTAATCCAGATTAATAGGGACTTATCCTTGGACTAATCCATAGGATTAGGGCTTCTGATCCTTCCCTATAAATGGATTGTTAGATCAGAGCGCCGCATAGAACCTTTGACCTAGTTTTATTTTTGTTCTTAGAGTTTTAACCAGAGCTTTCTCTCTCTAGTTTTCTTAAGTTTTTATCGTATTTGCAACTTCAATTCCGTTTAATATAATCATTATTTGCTTCCATTGCTTTGATCATACTTGGTTATCTCTCTAGGATCTTCATTTCCATGTCTTCTTTGATAACTTTTGGGATCTTAGATCCAAGTATGAGTTTAATTTATGAGTAGTTTCATTAGGAAGATTAGGGATGAGATAGATCCATGAATGCTTTGTTTATTGATCTGATTAACTTATATTATGTGCCTTCATTGAAAATCCCTTTTGGGTGAGTGTTCTTAGTGCTTTCTCCTCTCTGATCAATTGGAGCATGATCTTAAATGGATCCCACACGACAGTGTGATGGATTCATTGGAAGAACTTTTTCCAGAGATCCGCATAACTACCCTGGTAAAATCGGGCTGTAGGAATGTGTTTTGGCTTTAATGGATTGCATCTTTATGCCTGATTCATCATGGTGGCCCTGGCAAAATCAGGTGTGTCAGTGGTGGATCTTGAGACCTTCTGTCACGACAGTGGATTATGTTGTTTTAGAAATCTATTGTCTAGGGATTAGCCCAAAGTATCTGTGGTTTTTGCTTGATAAATATCAGAAAGGTTTACCAGCATCCATAGGCGATTAATCTCATCCCTTTGATCCCTATTTAGTCATAATATGTTTTCACAATCCTGTTTTTCTAGTTTGTTTGTTAATCAAGTTCTTATCTTAGTTTCATTTCTGTTCGTTAGCTTACTCGGTCTGTGTAATCAATCCATCTGATCGAGTGCTTTGTTTGTTTAATCGGCTCGACCTTTCTACTCGATCCTTTAGATCGAGTGGATTTTATTCACTTATGTTGTTAGAAAACCACTCCTTTTACTATGTTTGGCTTGGATTAAATTGCTAGATCACATCCTGATTGCTTATATTACCCATTATGGATTGACACCTCAAGTACTACATTGATTGAGGAATTGAAACCTCCTAGACCCACACAAATATCCCGTTTCAATTTGGCGCTGTGCCATTTGGGTTTATATTATATTTAGGATTTCTACAAGCTTTAGACCAAGTTCTGTTACTTTTAATATCTGGATACTAACTTGTATCCATTTTTCTCTTTTCAGGTACCCTACTCGATCTATCTACTCAACGTGAGTGATCAAGTCACAGTTCATGCAAACAAGATCACAAGGTAGCCACAATCTCATACAACTACTTGACCATATCAACAGACAGAGACTAAGGCAGCGAGAAGAACGAGTCATACCACAACACACTGCACCAATGGCTGATGATCAACCTCGTCCACGTGTGATAGGTGCCAGAGACGCACCTAACACTCACACTCAAAAGCCAGGGGATCGTGCCTCCCTTGGTTCAAAACAATAACTTCGAGATCAAGAGTGGATTGATCTCCATGATTCAAGGAAACAAGTTCCATGGCTTACCAATGAAAGATCCTCTGGATCATTTGGATGCCTTTGATAGGTTGTGTGGCTTGACCAAGATAAGTGGCATCACTGAAGATGGTTTCAAGCTGAGACTATTCCCATTTTCCCTGGGAGACAAAGCTCATCAATGGGAGAAAAACCTTACATCTGCCTCAATAACAACATGGGATGAATGCAAGAAAGATTTCCTAGATAAGTTCTTTAGCCAGACTCAAGAACCAAATCTCTGGTTTCACACAAAAGAATGGAGAGCCTTTCTCTGAGGCATGGGAGCGTTTCAAGTTGTGCACCACACAATGCCCACATCATGCTTTCAGTGATGAAACCTTGCTGAGTACATTATATAGATGAGCTCTGCCTACTATCATGACCATTTCTGACACTGCTAGTAATGGGAACTTCCTTAGTCAGAGTGTTGAGAAGGGATGGGAATTGTTTGAGAACCTAGCTACATCTGTGGGGACATATAATGAAGATTTTGATAAAACTCCAAGGGGAAGCACAAAGGTGAATGAGGGACATTCAAAGGATCTTAAAGCTTTGAATGAGAAGCTTGATAGACTCTTGCTGGCTCAGCAAAAGTCGGTTCACTTTGTTGGTGAGGAAGAGCAACAAGTCCAAGATGGGGAGAATGAGCAGTTTGAAGAAACTTGCTTCATGAATCAAGGAGGCTTTAGAGGTTACAACAACTTCAGGCAACATCCAAACCTCTCCTATCGCAACACCAATGTTGCCAATCCTCAAGATCATGTTTATCCAAACCAACAACAAGGCACAAGACCATTTGTTCCAAACCAGAACAAGCTTTCATTCTGAAGTAGAATCTTCCTATGATTCCACCACCTGGTTTTGCTATGCCTCAGGCATCTGAAATTGATGTGAAGGTTATGTTCCAGCAGTTGCTTCAAGGAAAAGTTGCTGCAGTTCAAGAGAACAACAAGAAGCTATCTGATTTGAAGAATCATATAGATGGATCATATAATGATCTCAACAACAAGCTTGAAGTACTCAATTCAAGACTGAATTACCTAGAGACTGTCTCAGTCTCTACATCATCCAAGCCCACAGGAAAACTACCAGAGAAATCAGTGCAAAACCCTAAGGACTTTGCCAATGTGAATGCTGTTACCATTGGATCACATATGCATCTGCCAATCAAGAAAAGATACTCTCTGTACATTGGGGACAATGTCGCTCAAGAAGGGGAGGATAGAATCAAAGATTTAGAGAAGAAGGAAGCTCAGAAAGAAGCCTCAGTGAACCCACTCGACCAGCTTACTTGGTTTACTGATCGAGTCACGGCCCCGATTTTGGAAAAATTGGTCGTACTCGAGGGACTTATTCGGTCTACTAACCGAGTCAAGGGAAAATTTCCAGACAAGTCTTCACTCGATCGTTCCACTCGGTCAACTGATAGAGTAACTGAGCCTGTTCCTTGCATACAACCTGTGTACATCAATCTCGAGATCTTGAAGATGTGTCCATACCCACAAAGGTTCAAGAAGGAGATTCAAAGGGAATATGAAGCCCTTATTGATTAGTACTTTGAAGAAGCAGAGGCCAAGATGCCTATAAGAGAAGCTTATGAGCTTATTCCCTTGAGTCAGCATAGATTGAGAGCCGAAGTCATGAAGAGAATAGAAGCAAAGGAATTAACAGAAAAAGAACTTCACGAATGTAAAGCTGTTATAGAGAAGAAGGTTTTGGTCCAAGAAAAGCTTGAGGACCCAGGATCATTCACTCTTCCTTGCTCCTGGAATCACCAAGACTTCCAGAATTCTCTATGCGACTTGGGAGCCTCAGTAAGCATAATGCCATGGTCTGTTGCAAAGAAACTTGGATTTGATAAACTCAAGCCAAGCAAGATCTCTCTAATTTTGGCTGATAGGTCAATGAGGATGCCAAAAGGAATGCTGGAAAACCTTCAAGTGAGAATAGGTCACATTGAAGTCCCCACTGATTTCATTGTGTTAGAGATGATTGAGGAACCTAAGAATCATCTGATATTGGGAAGGGCATTCTTGGCAAGTGCTGGAGCTATCATTGATGTCAAGAGAGGGAAGATTGAGTTGAAATTGGGAAATGATCTGCATCTAAAGTTTGATGTAGATAAGTCATGAGAAACTCACCATTGATGGGCATCTTTTTGCCATAGAGGTCAACAACCAGTTTGAGGAAGAGGGTATGAACAGACCAGGGGAGCCTTTACCAAGCTATATACCCCTCAGCACTGAAGTTGAATCTCTATCATCAGCATCAGGTCCAATGAATTGGGTCAACCACATAAAATTTCAGAGTGATGAAGAGGAAGAGTACTATGCTCAACAAGCCTTAGAGGACAAGTTGGGAACCTCTACCAAGGAAAAAGTCTGGGATCATGATTTTTGGTCAGATGCTGGTTCAAAGGCTGAGAGTTTCAGCTCTAACATCATAAGTACGATGCACACTCGACCGTTTTACTCGATCCCGTCAATCGACTCAGTGATTATGGCACAAGGAGAAATGATCGAGTCACTCAAGAAAGACATTGCTAGTCTCTCTTATGAAGTGCATTTACTCAGAAGGACTGTCTATGGAGGTGGCATCCGTGATAGGGTAGTTCCACAGAGGCCAGTAGCTCGAGGACCAAGGGCTAAGAAAACTTTCCCCTATGCCGCCGGAGATTTTCCAGTGATGGAGCCTGGAAAGACCTTAGAGCCTTTCAATGATCCATACCACGCCCAACCTCTGTAAGGAAAGTCAAGCTCAGAGACTTTAAACAAGCTCACTTGGGAGGAAATCCCATGGTTATCTTTGTATATATATCTTCTATTTAACTTTCCAGAATTAGGTTGTTTAATGGTTTCTCAAGTGTATTAAGTTCCAGGGAAGCATGTTTAGGAGAAAAAGGGATCAAATTGGAAGGGGTAAAAAGGGTTTGATGGTGATCATAAGGCAGAGAAATCCTACTCGACTACTCCACTCGATCCCCAGGTCGAGTGGCCAGGTATAATTCAAAATTTTTTAAGTTTGAATCTCAGCCACACGATCTTTTTCACCCCCCAAAACCCTATATCCTCTTTTAAATAACTCTGACACGCTCCCCTCTCTCTTCTACTAGCCATTTTTGTGATTTCAAGCTTTTTCTTAATCAAATGTTTTTGCGATTTTTGCGATTTTTGCGATTTCAAAACTCTCTTAAATCTGCATCTCTTTGAATCAACCATGCCTGCCTTCAACTACAACTCTGCTTTGAACATGTAAGTCTCTTTCATCACTAGCAAACTCGATCAAAACAATTGAGCAAACTCAAAAACTTCATTGATCTTGATCATGATGGATTCTGGGTTTGCATGCCGTAATTAACCAATTATATGGGGTTTAGGATGCTAGATATGATCTGAGTAATTTAATTAGAAATCAAATCAATCCGATTTTTTCTAAAAAAATGAAGAAATTTTAATCCGAATTAGATCTAAAAGAAATTAATCCTTATGATTGAAGATACAAAAGAGTTTGTGTTTGAATAAGCATTCATGGTTTAAAACTAGTTGATTTAAACAAGCACAGAGATTTAAGATTTGATTGTGGACTATTTTTCGTTTGCTCGATCCGGTTACTCGATCGCGATAGATCGAGTCAAGGTTTCCTTTGAAAAATATTTTATGGAGCTCGATCCGTTGATCGAGTAGCTGTTCGAGTAAGTATAAAATCGTGTATTTAACTTCTTTTTCTCTTATTCCAGGGACACTGAGGAACAGGTTGGAGATGCTGGACAATCCAGAGCTACAACAAGAGCTCATAGAGCAGTCTCAAGGAGAAGAGAAGAGATACGAAGAGGAAAGACAGATGTGTCTCAAGATGAGAATGAAGAGGAGAGTGATCAGGATATGAGCATGGATGAGAGTGAGTCCAACCTTGGATTTGTTGAGGAGAGAGGTCAGACCCCATATGAGGATAACCGGATCGATTCTCTGAGAGGTGTTGAGTTCATAGGAACTAGATATCTTGATAAGGAGACAACGTTGGCACTTGGGATTTGCAAAGAGACAAGGAAACTCTTCAAGGCTGCCAATCTGATGGATCTAGTCAGCAAACCGTATAATGGTTTTAAGGAGGAGACATGCCACTTCCTAGGCACTCTGATGCTCCACTTCTACAATGATGAGGAAAGGGAAGCCAATGATAACAATGTATTTAGCACGTTTTTACCATCGTTTTATCATGACTTAGAATAGAATTTTGGTCATTGTTCATACCATTTTATACATTTATCATTCATATAGGTTGTTTAGTGTTTTTGCATGAGCATTGCATGCATTTTCATATTTGGGTGATTTCAGGTACTTATGGAGCTTATCGAGTTTTGGAGCATGAAGTGCAGTGAAACTTCTGAGCCAGAGTGGATGTGCAGAGAGTACTGGTACAACCACTGGTACGACCTAAGCAGTGAAGACATGTAGTGAAGCTGCTGAGCTAGAGTGGATGTGCAGAGAGTACTGGTACGACCACTGGGACGACCACTAGGACGACCTCAGCAATGAAGACAAGCAGTGAAGCTGTTGAGTTAGAGTGGTGATAACATCAAATTTTTACCTATTTTAGCCATTGTTTTCTTATAGTTTTATGGAGATTTGATTTGTTTACAAGGCTAAAAAGGTTATTATCAAGTATTTGCGGATTGAAAACGGTTTTGTAGGTTTTATGGAGTATTGGACCCAAAAGGAGCAAAAACCAGTTTTAAGACAATTTCAAATCATCAGAAGTTTGGCAATGTTGGAAGACTTTCCCCTGCACAAAAATGAGAGTTCTTGGTGTTTATGGAAATATAGAAGAGTCAAGATTCACCTGGGACAAGAATTGAAGCAATCCATTCAGCCATTTGGAAGATGCATCCTGAAGAGTGATGCATTACCAAACCTCTATCACAAGGCCCGTGACCGAGGTCCAGCCTATTGGTGAGTCCGGTCACAAGCCCCATGACCGGGACTTTCTCTCAAGATTCCTACAGACCTCAGGCCCACATCAAAGCCTGGCCCATGCACCTACATCCATTCAAATGTCGAGTTTGCCCAAGGAAACCCTAAAAGATGAACCCTAATGATCCCTAGAACCTATATAAACTTGTTTTGACCTAATGAGAAGGGTGCTTTGTTATTACTTCAAGTGGCCGCCTAATGTGCCGTCCATAGCCTCATCACCACCGTTCTTAACCTAAAAGGAGATCTCACTGCCGCTCAAGCCGCCGAGTCCATCTCCACCACTTTGAAGCCGCCGAAGCCACCACCTTTCTCTCTACTCTTGTTTCATCTCTCATCTCTATTCACCACTTGTAAAAGGAAGAAGATTCATAAACTTTGTATCTCAGAGAATATCTCTAAACCCTTTTCTTATATTCTATTTGAAATCAATTATTCATATGGTTTTGCTTTTGATGAATATGTGTGAGTAGTTTTCTTTGTTGGGTAGTTAGGGTGCATTCTAGGGGAATTATGAGACTGATTGTTTAGGTTGTTAGATTTGGAATTATTCATCATATTTTCTTCGTCCTTGGTTTGTTTTTAATGCATATTGCTACTGTAGCTAACTAGTGATTGATGTTTGGTGATTTACACATCGATAGATCTGTAGATTTGTGTGCCCTAGCCTTGTTGAGTACTGTGTTATAACCTGCGAATGTTGAGTTATAGCATTTTACGGATTAGAAACGGACTTGAATTTAATGCTTGAATATTTGCATCTTTGCCTGCGGAAGTTGAGTACTGTTTACATTTAGACATTAGGCGATTGATATTGTGAACTGCATATCTTTTGTTCATCCGTGTTTTGTAGTCCATGAACATCCACATCATTGAATAATCCTGATTTGATTTCCTTTTCATACATCCTCTTATGAAACCCTTAGAAACCCTTTGCAACCCAGCATTCCATTTCTTGCTGCATTTGTTTGCTGCATATTTTCGTGGCACATCAACAACCCCCCATTCATTATTTTGTCTTAGCCATATTTCATTCTAATAATCTTGTAACGTGATCTTAAGTCTCTGTGGGATCGATAACCTTAAATACTATATTCGAAGTACTGTGCACTTGCAGTCACGTGTGGATTCTAGGTAAAAGTTTTGATTGAAAATCCATACCACATCAAGTGGATACGCAGAAGAGACAAAGTGCTCGACCACAGCACTCGACCCATGGTTTGACCACCCGTTCGAGTGACCACTCGAGAGGCCAACCAGACAACACCGTTTGAGTGCTCATTCAAGTGGGTGCTCGACCAAGCCACTCGACTGCTGGGTCCAGTGGCACTCTCCTACATTTTTTCCTTAAAACTCGCAATTGTAATTAGCGCTTTTGTCACTTAGTATAAAAGCGCCTCATTAAACCAAATAAGATATCAAGTAGGAGCACCGCTTTTGTTTAGGGATTTTTAAGGTTTAGCTCTTGTTTCTCTCTCTCTTGTTCTTGATGTTCTTCATAGTTCTTCATTTTCTGGATCTTGTAAACTTGCACAAATTTCAATAAAATTAGTACTTGCTTTAACTTTCTCTTCAAACTTGTTCATCAGATCATCAGCTATCACATATGAAATGCTTAGACTTTTATGGGTTTTGGACCCAAGTTATGATCCTGATGAGTGGGTAGTAAATTTAGGGTTTTTGGGGATTGACTAGGGTAGCCTTCACTCTGTATTGCTGTGGTTCGACTGATTGATCATCACTAGG
Source organism: Cardamine flexuosa (assembly GCA_963555745.1). Lineage (NCBI taxonomy): Eukaryota > Viridiplantae > Streptophyta > Magnoliopsida > Brassicales > Brassicaceae > Cardamine > Cardamine flexuosa. Next base: position 15,988,876 of record OY743214.1, on the reverse strand, counting down.
GTTGATACCCTCTTGGGTGAGTGTTTTTAATGCTTGTTCTCCCCTGATCAAGGAGAACATGATTTTAGATGGTCTCATGAGCACGACCCATGCCTTGAGCCATTAGATATACTTTTTCTGAGGTTTAGAGTACAATAGCGTTAGGGTGGATGCATGAGACATTGATTTATGTCACGACTCCACCTATTCACTTGTTATGAACTCTTCTCGACTTGAATAGACTGAATCATCATGCCTGATCCGATCAACACACACTATGCTGACCGGGTTGGATCTTGAGGCTCTTTACCACGACCCATGGATTGAGCTGGTTATGAAGTCTGTTTTCTAGGGTTGTTCTGTGATGAAATTGCTAGTTGATAGCTATAGTAGAAAAAAGTGTTTGCGATCCTATGATTTCCATCCCTAAAGTCCCTATGTTTTCCCTATAGTTTACAGTTTTCTTAGTGTTTGAGCACTCCCTTTCCCGAAAATAAGAAAACAAAGGGAGTTCATAATTCTTCTCTCTACAAAGTTTGAGATCTGAATCTTCTGTCCAATAATCTCCTTGAAATTTACAATAAACTTAGAACTTCTCAATAACATAGAGAATGACAAAACTTAGTCTATGGGACTTCTAAAACATAGTTTAACCTAAAAACACAATTAGGCATGAAGTATGAACTCTGGAAACTTCTGGGGTAAATTTGTAATTCTTGAAACTTGATAAAACTCGAAGGCGTCATTCATGTCTAGGTTGTGTCGACCGACACAGGTAGAGCCTGTCGATTGACGTGCACAGAAATATTCGTCTCCTTGTTGATTTGCTCAGCTACAAGCCTCCAAATGTGTCGAAAGTGCTCATCAGGGTCCAATCCGTGTTTGTACCTAATAAAACTCAATATATATAGAAAAGACTCCAAAACCAATACATATATCATGTCATAAAAAACCATAAAATCCATGATATATCAACTCCCTCAAACTTAGATTTTGCTTGCCCTCAAGCAAAACAGAAAACCAAACCATGGAAATAGTTTGAAAATTGTGAAACTTATAATTTCATAAGAACACCACAATCACATTCACTATAGTGAACCACTAAAAATCCTTGCTTAACAAAATCCAGACCACCATGTACTTCATCGCAGGCAGTCATAACATTCCTAATTTCCACCACAGTTTACTCAACATAATCCACCAAACAACCTTCATCGCTGTTTTTCTTTTTTACCAACAGTTTCAATGTCAAGGATCTTATAGATTTAAAACCGTATTTCACTATAACAATCCAGTCATTATCAACTTTATTGGTACTCTTTAAACTCCCCCTGATTTATTATTTATTATTATTTCTTTTTCTTCTATTTTTTTTATATGTATTGAATCCATAACTTCAGAGATTATAAACAAATGGTCATCGGAAGTTTCTTCATACCGTTTATAATTCATGTGTGATTTTTCATTAGAATAAACATATGGTCATCAGAAGTTTCTTCCTACCATTTATACTAATGACAATCATCTCACCATTATAGATTCAGAATTACGGACAATGGGGAGGAGTACCACATTTAAATCAAACAGGCCAGAGTGTCACACTTATACGAAAAATCAAAAACCAACAGACATCAATTCCATCAATAAAATAGAATACTTAGCTCGGATCTAGGATATTGGAAACATGGGGATCTTAAGCAATCTGATTGGCCATAGAGTTTTCCTTTAGTCTCGGATTCAGGTCAAGATAAAATCAAATGGTCACATGAGAGCTTACTGTAAAGTGTGGTTGAGTCCTCGGTAACATCATTTTTTCTAAACAAGTTTTGACTCAATAAAACAAAGGGTTTGAAAAACAAATTTTTTGGGATTGACTCTCAAAAGAATAAACAAAGTTAGCAACTACCTCCCCCAGACTTACACTACACTGTCCCTAGTGTAAATAAGCCTAAGGAAAGTGATAAAAATAAATAAAATTGAATAGAGATTGAACTGTTATGTTTTGAAAAATGTGACCTGAGTTGGTGTGTGCATGTCGACCGACACACACCCTGCGTGTCGATCGACATGAGCAGGGATGTGATGTTCCAAAATTCTGACACAATTCTATCTGATCATTCAACTCATTTTCTGACATTTAGATCCTGATTAAGAGCAAAACATGTCAAATAACAAGAAAATTTATAACATCAAGGAGTTCAACAATACCCAATAGAAGTTAGAAACAAAATATTGAAGCAAAAACAGAAGCAAAAGCAAAAATAAAAATGTCTCAAAGGAAAAAGAAAATAGAGAAACTAATCCTCTTCCAAAACGGGATCAGAAGACGGAGTAGGACTAGGGATCGGGATAGGTCTGGAGCTGCATCTGTACGATGAACACATCCACAGCGTGAGAGTGAAGCAATCACGTTCCAGACACTCTGGAAGCTATCCGCAGCATACCTCTGAAACACAGCAGTCTCCATAGGAATGGGAGGTGTAGTGGGAAGTCCGTATTGAGGTGTAGAGGTGTCTTGGATCTGATCATCCTCTGATGCTGTAGGCACGGACTAAGATGAGGCGCCTCTGCGAAGGCGGGTCTGAGGAGCAAGGGTGCACAGCGTGTGATGCGGTTGGAAGAGGAGGCGGGCCTGACTGCCCGTGATGCTCGTGAGCTCCGTCTGCGGAAGCTTCACCAAATATTCTACTCCCTCACTGCGGTAGCACCAAACCCAATCCTTCCTAATCCACTTGGCGTGAATCAAGAACCCCTTGTTCATGACAAATAGATCAGTGAGCACCTTGACTCCATCGGTGGTAGTCCCACAGAAACGGAAGATGGGAGTCAACAAGCTACCTACAGACTCTGACTTGTCCCTTGTACCCGTGAATGGACTGACCTTCAAGCTGACCAAATGATGCGCAAAGATCGCGCCAAGGTTCACATCGGGATCCAGCTCGGTCCAATCCTCAGTGAACAATCCAATCGCATAACACATCAGAACCAACTCACTATGTCTCATCTTGTTGGCCTCCATCTTACACAGCAGCGTGTTCGAGATGGCTCGAACCACGGAACGAAGAACCAGATGCCGGTTGTCAGAGCGCATAGACCCATTGGCGCTGTAAACCACATTGCCGCTGTAAACCACATCCGTGAACTTACCCCAGTAAGTCTGAAAATCAATCGACATGTTCAATGCCAGAGTAGTCCCAGTCTTGGTCGGGTCAAACCCGTAGACGGTGCAAAGATCAGGGATGAAAGTCCTGTACCGCACTCCCTGAATCAAGAATGTGAGGATGCCCGTCTGAGCTAGCCCCTCAGGTGAGGTGTAGTAGAGCTGCATTTTGGCCATGAATTGTCGGACTAACTCCGGATAGACCTCGTAGTACGCCCAACCCAATCTTCTGCAAGGCTAGCGGACACTCATCCTTGATCTTCATACGTTGCAAGGCAACGCTGTCCATAAGCCGGGTGGGACTAATCTCCATGTTCAACCAAGCATTGTAAAACAGAGTATCATACTTGTCCCATTCCTCAGAGATTTCACGGTTGTAACACTCGGGCTTCATCACCTCCTCCCTTGGGGTTCCGTCCCAATCACGTTGGGGTCTAATCCTCAGCCCTTCTTGACGAGGGCTTGGATGATGAGATTCAATAGGAGAAGACGGTGTACTACTAGACTCTCCCTGAGCCTCTGTAGTCCGTGGTCGCTTCCCCCTAGTAGTCATAATGTACCTGAAAGAGAGACAAGAGAACAAATCCAAGAATCATTAAAAATCCAAAATCAATGTACCCGTATTGACCGACACGAGCATACCATTTCGATCGACATGAGCATACCGTGTCGGTCGACACGAGCATACCGTGTCGATCGACACGTTGCCAAAATCGGCGTGTGAAGCACAAATTCATCTCAATTCGAAATTTAATCAAGGTTTAAGCATAATCAATCATCAACATTGTCATACCTACATCTATCCATCATCCTAAACATCTCTATCCGAATTTTATGTCAAATAAGTTCAAGTTTCATTCATAGAAATTCATGACTTTTCTATCAAATCAACCTAATTTAGCAACAATTAACACTTCGATCCTTTTAAATTCAATTTAATATATCAAGATTAGGAAGTATCAAGACCAAATTTGGACCATAGAAGTTAGAATCTAAACCTTAAAAATTTGGATTTAAAAGATTAAGAGGTCAGTTGCAGCACTTAAACCCTAGAAGCTACTCTCTCAAACTAAGAGGTCAGTTGCAACACTTGGGGGTCGAATCCACAAGGACTCTGAAAACTCACACAATAGATGAAAAAATTCGAATTAATCTTGATAAAATAAATAAAAAAACTAAAAGAAACAAAGCAAGAAATGAAATAGCAATTAAACGGGGTTGATTCAAGTGATTAAAAGCGCTAGACCTAGGGACATCAATCAGGAAAACTCAAGTATAAAGTGTTTGTGCGGTTTTTAAACTCGTAACACTAATGTGATATTTCATCCAACTCTCACTGCGACGACATCTATCCTCTAAAGAGAAGCAAACCAAATATCTTAGCGAAATACATATAATTTAAGTCTCTATGATCAGCGGGTACAATATGTTTACAAAATTCCTAAACCAACTCTCGCCGCGAAAAGGTATTTGCTAATCTAAGATTGGGTCAGGGTATCAATAGCACTCTCGCGCCTACCAATAATCCTACGGTACCAGTGTTAAGGTGATAATTCTTAAGACTAGTGTAATTATGAATCTAGATGAAGAACATAATAGATAACTTAACAAGACTATGCCTAATTCAAAAAACATTCATAATCCCTTTTGAAACCCTAGATCTAATAAGGTGACTACTCAGACATAGAAGCTGAAACACAAATCATTGTCTGAATAATACTCATAAAATCGAAAATAAGAAAACAAAGGGAGTTCAGAATTCTTCCCTCTACAAAGTTTGAGATCAGAATCTTCTCTCCAATAATCTCCTTGAAACTTACAATAAACTTAGAACTTCTCAAAAACTTAGAGAATGACAAAACTTAGTCTCTGGGACTTCTAAAACATAGTTTAACCTAAAAACATGATTAGACATGAAGTATGAATTTTGGAAACTTCTGGGGAAAAGTTGCAATTCTTGAAACTTGATAAAACTCGAAGGCGTCATTCACGTCTAGGTTATGTCGACCGACACAGGTAGAGCCGGTCGATCGACGTGGACAATAATATTTTTCTCCTTGTTGATATGCTCAGCTACAAGCCTCCAAATGTATCCAAAGTGCTCATCAGGGTCCAATCCGTGTTTGTACCTAATAAGAGTCAATATATATAGAAAAGACTCCAAAACCCTTACATATATCATGTCATAAAACCATAAAATTCATGATATATCACTCGGACCAAGAATAGTTTTGTATAGGGAAAAGCAACTCAACATACCCACTCACAACACCAGGATAAGACCAGAGCACAATCCTGGCTTTTCAAGGTGTTGTTGTTGAGTTGGAAGAGAAGGTGGAAAAGCTTGAGAAGGAAGTTCTAAAGCTCAAGGAAGCTCAAAAGCCCCCAAAAGTTATCAAGCTCAAGGAGGGTTCCCAAACCTTCTGAAGGACCAAGGAGGAGGCCCAAGCCACCAGGAATGAGTGATAGTTTCTATCATGTTATCATGGCATCAACCTTCATTGAGGAGAAGCAAAGTACAGAGGGGTCAGCACAGCCTCTCCAGACCCTTACACCTGTCTAATCAGAGTGAGAGTCAAGCTAAGTGACTTTAAACAAGCTCACTTGAGAGGAATTTCCATGCTTATCTTTGTATATACTAGCTTTAAGTTTATCTTTAGTTTTTATGAATTTTGTTATTTTGATGGTTTCTTTAGTGTTGTGAGTTTCAGGGTTTAGAAAGAAGCTGAGTATGAGTCAAGCTGGAGTTTCAGAAGCTCTACCCGAACCAGGCAGTCAAACCAGGCACTCATACCAGTGTTGCGCTCGACCACACCACTCGATCCCGAGGTCGAGTGGCCCAGGTTTTTTTCTGAAAAATTTAAACTTTTGATCTAAGCCACATGTTTGATCACTCGCCTTCCTTAAAGTCACGCGATCCTTTTTCTTCATTTTTCACAACAATTTCATCTCTCTAAAAACCGACTCTCCAACTTCTCTCTAATTGTTTTTGCAAAATCTTCAAAGTTTTCATCAAAATTTGCATCATGTCTCAGAAACCCAAATGTAAGTTTTTAAGCCATTTGAACCAATTTTGAAAATTATGGGTTCAAAGCTTGTTTTAAAATTTTTTTGAAATTTTTGACATGCATGTGGTTATAATCGTTGATTAGGAGTAGTATAAGGCATAGGAAGAATCGTGCATTGATTTCTATGGTTAAATTAACAATTTTTAGAATTTTTGAAATCATGCACATTAAAAATTGGATTGAAAACTTGTGAAATTTTGAAATTTTATGACTTTGAGTTGTTTAAGTTATTGTTAAGCTTGAAATGGAATGATAATGGATGAGTGTTTAGTTACTAGACTAAGCGGTCGAGTGAGTCATGCCGATACAAAAATTATTTTGGAATTTTTGGTGGTTTGACCACTCACTCGAGCGCCTTGGTCGAGTGGTCCATACTTTTTGCTGAACTCTCGTTTTGAAAACATTTCAGGTACTCGGGCAGCACTAGAACAAGGGCAATTCAAAGCCAAACCTTGGCAAGGGCAACTCAAAGCCAAACCTTGGCAAGGACAACACAAGCTGGAAGCACGTTATCTAGGCCGCGACAAGAGAAGGCCAAGGAAAAGAGGGTTCAAGAGGAAGAATCTGTGAGAAGAGTCAGTGAGGAAGAAGTTGGCTCTGATGGCCCGTCCGAGTCCTACGCTGGCTACGATCAGAGAGCACGGTTTGAGTCCTATCCTGTGCCTTACCAGACAGTACCACTCCACCAACCTTGGTCGAGCGTACCACAAGAGCACCACTACTCGACTGCTGGGTCGAGTAGGTCGTACGAGGCACACGCAGATGCTAATCCCTTCACCACCATGGTTCCTTTTCACGATGAAGGGGAGATGCAGGCAAGGATTCGTGCCTTCTATGCTCAACACGGTTGAGGTACCACCCCTCTTCACTATCACTGTAGATACCACACCTGTTTTGATTTCTTTTGTTTTAGTCTCTCAAATCATCTCTTGAACTTCTGTTACACAAGGGACTGTGTAATTTAAGTTTGGGGGAGGGTTTGAGAGATGCATTTGACATGTTTCCTTATTTTCTTATTCAAATTTGAATCATTTATGTGCATCGAAAAAACCTAAAAATTTGAAAATTTGAATAAGAAAACGATTTCACAAAAGCAGAGTGTCATGTAGTTGCATTTACATTTTAGGATTGAGTTTTAGTATGTCATTTAGGATTGTACATATGCATAGGGGATGATGATGAGTTAAAACCGTAAATAGCTTAAGAACCAAACATATAATTTCAATGACATAGTTATAAGTTGTCTAATGCTTTCACTTAGTTATAACCTGTGATAGTTGAGTTATAGGACTTTGTGAACATATCAAACTTGTTTATACGGCTGGTCTAAGCGTGTTGTTACCTGCGGAAGTTGTTAACCAGGGTGTGGTGACTTAAGACGCCTCTGTGATAACACCACTTTTATACACGTTTTTACCACCTTTTTATCATGCCTTAGACCATCTCCAATGTATTCCTCTATTTTTACTCTAAAATAGAGTAACTCTTTAATAGAGTATTGTTTTCCGCCAATGTATTACTCTATTTTAGAGTTACTCTATTCTACAGTTATTGTAGTGTAAAATATAGAGGGAAAAATAGAGTTACTCTATATATAGAGTAAATGATAGTGTTACTCAATTTTAGAGTGAAATATAGAGATAGGTTGGAGCAAATGTTACTCTAAACTCTATTATAGAGGGAAAAATAGAGTGTGATTGGAGATGCCCTTAGAGTAGATTTCATCCATTGTTTATACCATTTAGTGTATTTATACTTCATATAGGATGTTTCATATTTTTGTATAGGCATTGCATGCATTTTGCATATTTGGGGTCTTCTCAGGTACATATGGAGCATACTTGGATTTTGGCTCATGAAGTGAAGATGTGTAGTCAAACCCTATGGCACTCGAGTGAAGTACTCTAGACATGCGCTCTCGACCAGGCACTTGAGTGAAGCACTCTAGACATGCACTCTCGACCAGGCACTCGAGGGAAGCACTCTAGACAGACACTCTCGACCAGGCACTCGAGTGAAGCACTCTAGACAGGCACTTGAGTGAAGCACTCTAGACAGGCATTCTCGACAAGGCACTCGAGTGAAGCACTCTAGACGGGTACTCTCGACCTCAGCATTACAGGCTCACTAGACTTCAGCACCGCTTGCCTACTCGAGAGGCCACTCGACCACCCTACTCGACTGCTGGGTCGAGTGGGCACTCTCCGACTTTTTCTCCTAAAAACTCGCAAAATGTAATAAGCACTTAAGAGTATGTATAAAAGCGCCTCATTAAACCTAATTAGGGAGAATCAAATAGCGCCGCTCTGGCTTAGTAATTTTTAGGTTTTGCTCTCCTTTTCCTCTCTTTTGTTCTTGCTGTTCTTGACAGTTTTTCATGTTCTAGCAATTTTGTGGCTTTGATAACTATTTAATAAATCAGTACTTGCTTTTGATTTATTTTCCAACCTTGCTCACTAGATCAAAGGCTATAACATATGAAAAGCTCAAGCTTTTCTGGGTTTCGGACCCCAGCCATGATCACCTTGTGTGAGTAGTAAAGTTGGGATTTTGGGGGATGGATTAGGATAGCTTCTCTCTGTTTTGTTATTGCTTAGATAGTTTAATCTTCACTCAGTTTCGACTCCCTCTTGGGTGAGTGATTTTAATGCTTGTTCTCCCCTGATCAAGGAGAACATGATCTTAGATGGTCTCATGAGCACGAACCATGCCTTGAGCCGTTGGATATATTTTTTCTGGGGTTTAGAGTATAATAGCGTGAGGGTGGATGCATCAGACATTGATTTATGTCACGACTCCACCAATTCACTTGTTATGAACTCTTCTCGACTTGAATAGGCTGATTTTTCATGCCTGATCCGACTCCTCACACTATGCTGTCTGGGTTGGATCTTGGGGCTCTCTACCACGAACCATAGATTGAGCTGGTTATGAAGTCTGTTATCTAGGTAGTCTTGTGATGAAATTTCTAGTTGATAGCTGCAATAGAACAAAGTGTTTGTGATCCCGTGATTTCCATCCCTAGAGTCCCTGTTTTTCCCCATAGTTTCACACCTTGCTTAGTATTTGTTCACTGTAGCTTTTCTCTGTTTTTACTGTAGCACTCGACCTCACTACTCGATTAGTGTGGTCGAGTCATCCTAGTACTGTGATTTTTCTTGTTTAGTTCCATGATGTGCTAAAGTGTGACAGACTTTGGTACCTCTAGTATCATTTAGGGTTTTTAGAAGATTTCTTATTTAGACTGCTAGTACCACACCCTTTTGATAATTACTTGAATGGCTAGCCTTGATAATCAACTAATTGCTGTAGACCACTCTTGATTGGTTCGATATTGTTCTCAAATACTCAAACTCTTACCACTCTTGAGTGAAATTTTTTAGAGAGAAGTTAGAGAGTTATGCACTTTCTAAAGAGATAAAAATCGTAAAAATGGGGAAGAAGAAGATGGTGGGTTGCGTGGGTATTGAATGATAGAGTGATTTCAAATGAACGGCCTAGATTAAAAGTTGAAATTTCAGAGAAAACTTGGCCACTCGACCTGGGGGTCGAGTGACTTTTCGAATTTTTGGCTGACCCTTTTGAAACTCCACTTTGGCTCATACTCAGCTCCTATCTTCTCCTGAAACTCAAAACACTAAGAAAATACATTAAAAATAACAAAATACAAAAAGACATAAGAAAAATCAAAGCTAGTATATACAATGATAAACATGGGAATTCCTCCCAAGTGAGCTTGTTTAAAGTCACTTACGTTGACTCACTCTTTTTAGGCAGGTGGAATGTATTTGAGAGGCTGTGTTGACCCCTCTGGACTCGGCTTCTCCACTATGAAGGTTGATGCCATGATAGCGTGATAGAAGCTATCACTCATTGCTGGTGGCTTGGGCCTCCTTCTTCCCATCTCTAGTGGGGGTTGTTGAGCTTCCTTGAGCTTGATAGCCTCTGGAGCTTGTTGAGCCTCTTTGAGCTTTAGAACTTCCTTCTCAAGCCTGTCCACCTTCTCTACCAACTCAACAACAACACTTGTAGAGCAAGGATTGTGCTCTGGTTTGATGCTGGTGTTGTGAGTGGATATGTTGAGTTGCTCTTTCCTGTACAAAAATATTCCTGGTCCGAGTACCAAATTGAACCAGGTGGTTTTGTAGGGGTCGGCTGTGCTCTCTGGTGATGACTCAAGTGGCCACTCGACCTAGCAGTCGAGTGGACTGGTCGAGTGTGCCCTGTGCTGTCTTCATCAGAGTCATCTTCTGCTACAAATGCATCATACTTGTGCACTACTCCATCAGAGTGACTACCCATGGTGACTGTGAACTCTGAAGGTCTGGATGGTGTATGAGAGTACTGTTCAAACTTTCTAAAGTTTGTTTTTTCATAACGCTCAGCTTCTTCCATGTAGAAGAGCTGTCTATCGAAAGCGGGGTTCTTCAAGCCGGAAGAGGTGTCAAAACGCATCACCAAGTCATTACCGGTTCGAAGAACTATTTCACCATTTTTGGTGTCTATAACAGCTCCAGAGGATGCCAAGAATAGTCTGCCTAGTATGAGGGGATCCATTGGCTCTTTTTCCATCTTCATCACTATGAAGTCAGTAGGGATCTCCATGTTTCCTACTCTCACTGGGACATTCTCTAGCAAGCCATGGGGAAATCTGATGGTTCTTTCAGCTAGGACTAGAGACCTGGTGCTTGGCAAGAATTTGTGATAGTCCAGCTTTCCTGCCACAGACAATGGCATTATGCTGAATAAAGCACCCAGATCACAGAGAGAATTCTGGAAAGTCTGGTTTCTGATGGTGCAAGGTATTGTGAAAGATCCAGGATCAGTCAGCTTCTTTTGCATTACCACTTTCTGCTGAGTGATCATCTTACACTCGTAGGCCTTAGCAGCTGCTTCTCTCTTATTTTGAATTTTCTTCAAGGCTCTTTTTCTCAAACAACTGTCGAAAGGTCCAAGTGACTTCACAGCTTCATCCCAAGTCATTTTAGCTTCAAGCTCTGATAGCTCCTCTTCAAGCATAATAGCATACTCCTTCTCGATCTCAGCCTTGAACCGTTCTGGAAAAAGACTTATCATCATCGCATGCAGATCCAGTATGCGCTTCTCCTTTGCAGTCTCGGGAGTGCCTACTCAACCACTCACTAGAGTGGTGTAGTCGAGTGCTACAGTGCTCGAGCAAATTTGAGAAGCAGATCGAAAGGTTGTCCCCCCCCCCCAACTTGAGTATCACTGTCCCCAGTGATGTTGGAGAACCTCTTCTTGAAAGGAAGAAGATGGAGAGCTGGTGTTGTCCTCACTACATAGAGAGTTGCAGGTTCCTTAGGATTCTTCACAGCTTTGCCAGGAAGTTGGCCTGTGGTCTTAGTAGAGGCTGATGCGGCATTGAGAACCTCAATCTTATGGTTCAAATCATGATAAGAGCAATCGATGTGTGTTCTGAGTTCAGTGAACCTCTTTGATGTCTCTTGAGTAGCAGTATTCTGGCCTTGAAGAAGTTGGAGTAGAAGAAGCTCAAGGTCACCATCAGCTTGTGGAGATGGTCTTGGAGCAAATCCAGGTGGATTGGCTGTAGCTTGTGGCACAAAAAACTTGTTTTGGCCTGGGTTCTAAGTAGGGTAGACTTGATCCTGAGGGTTGGCTACGTTGGGATTCCTATAGGAGAGATTTGGATTGTTCCTATAGTTGATGTACCCTCTGTTGAAGCCAGCTTGATTCTGTATATGCAGGATCTCTTCAACCTGATCATCTTCACCTTCCTGAGCCTGAGTAGCAGAAACTTCACCAACAAAGTTCACAGATTTCTACTGAGCCAGGATGAGCTTGTCAAGTTTCTCACTAAGAGACTGGATCTCCTACTTTCTCTTATCAGAAGACGAAGATGGTCCTCTAACTGATCTGTCATAGTCTGCACTGTAATTTCCATCAGAGATTGCAAGGTTCTCCACTAGCTCCCAGCCAGTGACAATGTCTCTGTTGAGGAAATTTCCATTACTAGCTGTATCCAATAGCATTCTGATCTTCGGGCTGGCCCCTCTGTAGAGCGTACTGAGCAAACTCCTTCGTGAAACCATGGTGAGGACACTGCATTATGTACTCCTTAAACCTCTCCCATGCTTTAGAGAAACTCTCATTGGTCTGCTGAGTGAAGCTGGAGATTTTGTTCTTGAACTTGGCAGTCCTTGACATAGAGAAGAATTCCAGCAGGAAAGCCTTCTTGCAATCATCCCAGGTTGTTATAGAACCTTGAGGCAGTGCTCGTTCCCAGTGGGAAGTCTTATCACTGACAGAAAATGGAAAGAGGCGTAGCTTGAAGCTGTCCTCTGAGATTCCATTGATCTTGGTGAGCTCGCACAGTCTATCAAACTGGTCCAAATGAGCAAGCGGGTTTTCCCTAGGAAGTCCATGAAATTTGTGGTTCTGGACCATAGAGATTAAACCCGTCTTTGAGAGTGAGTGTTTGGAGCGTGTCCTGCTCCAATCACCCTAGGCTGAGGAACTTGTTCTGCCATGACTGCAAGTGTCTCTGGAACTGGTTGTGCAGGAATGTTGGTAGCACGTGCAAGTGTAGGTGTACGTCGACGAGTGCGTATGTTGATACGGTGAATTTGATCCAAATACTGGATTAGATTTTGGCTGCCTTGAGAACTCGTTTGCATTCAGAGAGTAGTGACTCGATCAAGTACTCTAGTGGTAAGGTCGAGTGGGGGTCCAGTGCTACAGTACCTGATGCAAAACAGACAAATTTTCAAAACCAAATCAGTACCCAGATCTCAAAAGTAACAGACTTGATCTAGTAAGCCTTAAACAACTAACTGTGTAGACAAAAACATTTGAAACTGGTAACGGCGCCAAATTGAAACTTGTATTTTATCTACTCTAAGCAAAGGAAGACAGCCAAGCAATCAACCTATAGTTTTGAGAACAAAGTCGAACCAATCAAGAGTGGTCTACAAAAATTAGTTGATTAATAAGGCAAGCTATTCAAGTAATTATCAAAAGGGTTTGGTACTAGCAGTCTAAATGAGAAATCTACTAAAAACCCTAATTGATACTAGAGGTACCAAAGTTTGTCACACTTTAGCACATCAAGAAACTAAGTAGGAAAATCACAGTATTAAGACGACTCGACCACACTGATCGAGTGGTGAGGTCGAGTGCTACAGTAAAAATAGAGAACAACTACAATGAACGATTACTAAGCAAGGTGTGAACTATGGGGAAAAACAGGGACTCTAGGGATGGAAATCACAGAATCATAAACACTCTGTTCTATTGCAGCTATCAACTAGCAATTTCATCACAGGACTACCCTAGACAACATACTTCATAACCATGGTTCGTGGTAGAGAGTCCCAAGACCAAACCCAGTCAGCATAGTGTGAGGAGTCGGATCAGGCATGAAGAATCAGCCTATTCAAGTTGAAATGAGTTCATAACAAGTGAATAGATGGAGTCATGACATAAATCAATGTCTGATGCATCCACCCTCACGCTATTGTACTCTAAACCCTAAAAAAAGTCTATCCAATGGCTCAAGGCATGGTTTGTCCTCATGAGACCATCTAAGATCATGTTCTCCTTGATCAGGGGAGAACAAGCATTAAAATCACTCACCCAAGAGAGAGTCAAAATTGAGTGATGATCAAACTATCTAAGCAATAACAAAACAGAGAGAAGCTACCCTAATCCATCCCCAAAAGTCCCAACTTTACTACTCACACAAGGTGATCATGGCTGGGGTCCGAAACCCAGAAAAGCTTAAGCTTTTCATATGTGATAGCCAATGATCTAGTGAGCAAGGTTGGAGAAGAAATCAAATGCAAATACTGATTTATTGAAAAGTTATCAAAGTTACAAAGTTGCTAGAAATGAAAAACTGTCAAGAACAGCAAGAACAAGAGAGAGAAAAACGAGAGCAAAACCTAAAAATTACTAAGCCAAAGCGGCGCTATTCGATTGTCTCTAATTAGGTTTAATGAGGCGCTTTTATACATAGTCTCAAGCGCTTATTATATTTTGCGAGTTTTTAGGAGAAAAAGTTGGAGAGTGCACACTCGACCGAGCAGTCAGGTGGGGTGGTCGAGTGGCCTCTCGAGTAGGCAGGTGGTGCTGAAATCCAGTGAGCCTGTGATGCTGAGGTTGAGTAGCCTGTCTAGAGTGCTCACTCGAGTGCCTGTCTAGTAGCCTGTCTAGTGCTCTCTCGAGAGCCTGTCTAGAGTGGTCACTCGAGAGCTTGTCTAGAGTGGTCACTCGAGAGCTTGTCTAGAGTGGTCACTCGCTTCTCTGCAATCTTCACTTCATGAGCCAAAATCCAAGTATGCTCCATATGCTCCATAAGTACCTGATAAGACCCCAAATATGCAAAATGCATGAAATGCCTATACATAAATATTAAACATCCTATATGAAGCATAAATGCACGAAATGGTATAAACAATGAATAAATTCTACTCTAAGGCATGATAAAAAACTGGTAAAAACGTGAATAAAAGTGGTGTTATCAGACCTCAGCAGTGAAGACATGCAGTGAAGCTGCTGAGCTAGAGTGGATGTGCAGAGAGTACTAGTACAACCACTTGGACGACCTCAGCAGTGAAGACAAGCAGTGAAGCTGCTGAGTTAGAGTGGGTACGCAGAAGAGACAGCGTGCTCAACCACAATGCTCGACCCATGGTTTGACCTCCCGTTCGAGTGACCATTCGATAGGCCAACCAGACAACACTGTTCGAGTGCTCGTTCGAGTGGGTACTCGACCAAGCCACTCGACTGCTGGGTCGAGTGGCACCCTCCTACATTTTTTCCTTAAAACTCGCAATTGTAATAAGCGCTTTTGTCACTTAGTATAATAGCGCCTCAATAAACCTAATGAGATATCAAGTAGGAGTGCCGCTTTTGTTCAGGGATTAGGCTTTAGCTCTCGTTTTTCTCTCTCTTGTTCTTGCTGTTCTTCATAGTTCTTCATTTTCTGGATTTTGTAAACTTGCATAACTTTCAATAAAATTAGTACTTGCTTTAACTTTCTTCTTCAACCTTGTTCAACAGATCATCAGCTATGACATATGAAAAGCTTAGAGTTTTCTGGGTTTCAGACCCAAGTGATGATCCTGATGAGTGAGTAGTAAATTTAGGGCTTTTGGGGATAGAATAGGGTAACCTTCACTCTGTATTGCTGTGGTTCGACTGATTGATCATCACTAGGGTTGATACCCTATTGGGTGAGTCTTTTTAATGCTTGTTCTCCCCTGATCAAGGATAACATGATTTTAGATGGTCTCATGAGCACGACCCATGCCTTGAGCCATTAGATATACTTTTCTGATGTTTAGAGTACAATAATGTGTGGGTGGATGTATCAGACATTGATTTATGTCACAACTCTACCTATTCACTTGTTATGAACTCTTCTCGACCTGAATAGACTGAATCATCATGCCTGATCCGATCAACTCACACTATGCTGACCGGGTTGGATCTTGAGGCTCTCTACCACGACCCATGGATTGAGCTGGTTATAAAGTATGTTGTATAGGGTTGTTCTGTGATGAAATTGCTAGTTGATAGCTATAGTAGAACAGAGTATTTGCGATCCTATGATTTCTATCCCTAAAGTCCCTATGTTTTCCCCATAGTTTACAGTTTTCTTAGCGTTTGAGCACTGTATCTTTTCTCTGTCTTTGCTGTAGCTTTTGTCTGTTCGGTACTGTAGCTTTTCCCTGGTTTTACAGTAGTGTTCGACCACACCACTCGATCACTGTGGTCGAGCAGTCAAAAGTTATGTGATTTTGCTTGCTTAGTTCCACGATGTGCTAAAGTGTGACAGACGTTGGCATCTCTAGTATCAATTTTTAGTAGAAGTCTCATTTAGGTTGTTAGTAACCACACCCTTTAGATAATCACTTGAATAGCTAGCTTTAATAATGTTTTTACTGATGTAGACACACTCTTGATTGGTTTGACATTGTTACCACTCTTACCACTATACTACAATTGATAAACTTGGTATTTTCTCCCTCTATGCTTAGGTTGATTGCTTTGCTGTCTTTCTCTGTACAGATAGGGTAAACTCTTAGTTTCAATTTATACAATGGGGAGCTAGGCCACATCAGTTTCAACATCAGAGGCAAGCGATACACGCCTCCATTGAGTCTGATAGATGATGCTTTTGGCTTCATAAGAGACAGAGCTTTGACCAAGACTTTGATAAGGAGGAGCTGAACAAATTTTGGAACCACTTGGGAGGGTCAAAGAGCTCGGAGTTTAGGCATCCGGCCATAAGGTATCTCCACAAGACCTTGGGTATTACAATGTTTGCGAGGAGGACCACATGCATGGTCAACGATGGAGAATTGCGCATGCTAGAAACTGCTTTTAAGAATTTCATGTCATTTCCTATGCAAGGGGATCGAGCTCGAGTAGGCAAATCGATCATATTGATCAAGCAGTTGAGGAGCCACACCGAGACGATCCTTAAGAATGTAAGGATGCTCAACAAAGTTGATATGGCTCTAGGAGGGGTTGTCACTCCTATTCTACTGAGATGTGGGGTTGAGCTTCAAGGAAAGAAAGCCTCAGAAACAAGCCTAGATCTCTCTTATCTGAGGATCTCCCACATCCTTGACAATGCTATGGCTGGGAGCAAGCACGTCTACAACTTCACGCATCCTCAAGTGGAGAAGGCACAAGTTCTCCTCCCTCTTGTCAGTGAGATGTATCCAAAGATTTACAATGAAGGAAACCCGGCTTTCATTCTGCACTTGGAACTCCTCCACGATCCCAATTCTCCCTTGAAAGAAGAAGAATTGCCGCTTGAGCAATGGTATAGGCTGCCGGAAGCCTTCTATTTTGAAGAAGAGGAATGCAAGTCTTTCAAAGAGGCAACTAGGAGAATAAGCCTGCTCCAAACTTGGAACAAGTTCCAAGGTAGAACAAGCAACGCCCTGTAAAAAACACTGAAGAAGATGTTGCGGCAGATCAAGTTGCTCCAACGGAAGATCACAGAGAAAAGTGATCAGAACTTGAAATGTATGAGGTGCTTGCATGATGTGGTTGTAGGAGAAGCCTCCATAGAAAAGCCAAGCGAAAAAAGGAGGGCCAGGAAGAGAAACTCGAACTTCACAGCCGAGGAACTTCAAGCCGTAAACGCGGACTCGACCAACCTACTCAATCCCAAGATCGAGTCAGAGGACCCAGAGGATCACACTTGACCCTTCGAGTCGAGTCACCAGTTCGAGACGACAACATACTTCGATCCAGCCGGCCCTTCATCATCAATTCCACCCTCAGGATCAGGCTACACAAAGGAAGACATCAAGGCACACACCCAAGCCTTATTCACTGCTGCTTCTCAGCCTCATGAATGAGGTACCACCCCGAATCCCCACCATTAGTATATCCATTGCATTTAGGTTTAGAATAGTTTTTATATTTTTGCTCTTGATTCTCCTAGGTTATCTCTTAAATTTTGTTACACAGGGACTGTGTAATTTAAGTTTGGAGGATGGTGAAGGAAGGGATTGTGCTTGGTCACAAAATATCAGAGAAAGGGATAGAAGTAGACCAAGCAGAAATTGAGGTGATGCTGCAGTTACAACCACCAAAGACTGTAAAGGATATAAGGAGCTTCCTGGGGCATGCAGGTTTCTACCGGAGATTCATAAACGATTTCTCTAACCTTGCCAGGCCACTGACCAGACTGTTGTGCAAAGAGAAGGACTTTTGACTTTGATGCAGAGTGTCTGAAAGCTTTTCACCAGATCAAGGAAGCTTTGATCACAGCCCCTATAGTTCAAGCTCCAAATTGGGATTACCCATTTCAGATTATATGTGATGCTTCAGACTATGCTGTACTGGGACAGAAGATAGACAAGAAGATCCATGTACTCTATTATGCGAGCAGGACATTAGATGAAACTCAAGGGAGATATGCAACAATAGAGAAAGAGATGCTTGTTGTTGTTTTTGCATTCGAAAAATTCAGAAGCTATTTACTGGGATCAAAAGTAATAGTCTACACAGATCATGCAGCTTTGAGGTACATTTATGCCAAGAAAGACACCAACCAAGGCTATTAAGATGGATTCTTTTACTCCAAGAATTCGGTATGGAGATAGTGGACAAGAAAGGCATAGAGAATGGTGTTGCAGATCATCTTTCAAGAATAAGGATACAAGACAAGCTGGCTATAGATGATTCAATGCCAGAGGAACAATTGATGGCAATAGGAGTCAAGAAGAATGAAATCGACTCAACCGACCTACTCGAGTATACTGTCGAGCAGTTAGAAGAAATGCCTTGGTATGCAGACATGGTTAACTATAAAGCTGTTGGGAAGGATCCTGAGGAATCAAATCCATACAGCAGAGATGCTAATCACTAATTCTGGGATGAACCATTCCTATCTAAAAGAGGTGTGTATGTTTTTTGTAGTAGATGCATCCCCGAAACAGAAGTGAAAGAAGTTTTGGAGCATTGTCATGGATCTGCATATGGAGGACACTTTGCAACATTCAAAACAGTCCAGAAAATTATGCAGGCAGGACTATGGTGGCCAACCATGTTCAAAGATACTCACAACTTTATCTCTAAGTGTGATGCTTTTCAAAGAATGGGGAACATAAGCAGGAGAACGAAATGCCTTAGAACCCTATTCTTGAGGTATTAAGTGTTTGATGTATGGGGAATCGATTTCATGGGGCCTTTCAATCCACCTTCACATGGGATGCATATTTTCTGGGAGCAGTGGACTATGTAAGCAAATGGGTGGAAGCAATTACAGCACCAACAAATGATGCTAAGGTGGTCCTAAGGATGTTTAAAAACATCATCTTCCACAGATTTGGAGTTCCAAGAGTAGTTATAAATGATGGAGGATCACATTTCATCAACAACCTAATTAAGGACCTGTTGAAGAAATATGGAGTTTATATATCATGGATTTTATGGTTTTATGACATGATATATGTATTGGTTTAGGAGTCTTTTGTATATATATTGAGTCTTATTAGGTACAAACACGGATTGGACCCTGATGAGCACTTTGGAGCATTTGGAGGCTTGAGCTGAGCAAATAAACAAGGAGACGAATATTTCTGTCCACGTCGATCGACAGGCTATACATGTGTCGGTCGACACAACCACGACGATATTGACGCCTTCGAGTTTTATCAAGTTCCAAGAATTGCAAATTTGCCCTAAAAGTTTCTAAAGTTTATACTTCATGCCTAATCGTGTTTTTAGGTTCAACTATGTTTTAGAAGTCCCAGAGACTAAGTTTTTTGATTCTCTAAGTTTTTGAGAAGTTCTATGTTGATTGTAAGTTTCAAGGAGATTATTGGAGAGAAGATTCAGATCTCAAACTTTGTAGAGAGAAGATTCAGATCTCAAACTTTGTAGAGAGAAGAATTTTGAACTCCCTTTAATTTCTTATTTTCGATTTTATGAGTATTATTCAGACAATGATTTATGTTTCATCTTCTATGTCTGAGTAGCCACCTTGTTAGATCTATGGTTTCAAAAGGGATTATGAAGGATTGTTGAATTGGGCATAGTCTTGTTAAGTTATATATTATGTTTCTTCATTTAAATTTGATAATTACACTAGTCTTAAGATTGATCACCTTAATACTAGTACTGTAGGATTATTGGTAGGTGCAAGAGTACTATTGATACCCCGACCCAATCTTAGATGAGTAAACAGCCTTTTCGCAGCGAGAGTTGGTTTAGGAATTTTGTAAACATATCGTACCCGCATATCATAGAGACTTTATTTATTGGTATTTCGCAAAGAGATTTGGTTTGCTTCTGTTTAGAGGATAAATGTCGTCGCAGTGAGAGTTGGATGAGATATCACATTAGTGTTACGAGTTTAAGAACCGCACAAACACTTTAGACTTGATTTACGAACTGCCCAGTTCACTTTCCTGAGTTTTCCTGATTGATGTCCCTAGGTCTAGCACTTTTAATCACTTAAATCAACCCTGTTTAATTGCTATTTTGTTTCTTGCATTGTTTCTTTTAGTTTCTTATTTATTTTATCTAGCTTAATTCGAATATGTTCATCTATTGTGTGAGTTTTCAGAGTCCTTGTGGATTCGACCCTTAAGTGTTGTAACTGACCTCTTAATTTGAGAGAGTAGCTTTTAGGGTTCTATTTGACACATATCAGGAGTCAAACACAAAGTGGCAACACCTTACCACCCCCAAACCAGTGGTCAAGTGGAAGTTTCCAACAAACAAATCAAGGCTATCCTTGCAAGGGTGGTTGGAACATCAAAAAGAGATTGGGCAACAAAATTGGATGAGAGTCTCTGAGCTTACCGAACACCATTCAAAACCCCTATAGGAAGGACACCATTCCAACTCCTATACGGTAAAGCATGCCATCTACCAGTGGAAGTGGAATATAGTCTATCAGGGCTACAAACCTCCTTAACCTTGATCTCAAAAGCGCCCAGGAAAAAAGAGAAATGAATCTGCATGAGCTGGAGGAAATCAGATTGGAAGCATTGAGAGATCCAAGGTATACAAGGAAAGAACAAAAACCTTTCATGACAAGAAAATCACACCAAAGAACTTCAAAGTCGGCGATCAGGTGCTTCAATTCAATTCAAGGCTCAGACTCTTCCCTGGCAAGCTGAACTCAAGATGGTCCTGACCATTCTGCGTCAAGGAAGTGTTGCCTTATGGTGCAATAACATTGGAGAATAACATTGGGAAAGGAATTTACAGTCAATGGTCAACAGGTCAAGCCATACTTGGCAGATAAAGTACTTCCAGAAGGAACCTCAGTTGACCTAGATGAACCTTCCAAACCCTAAAGAACCATATGGTCAAGCTAAGGGACCTTTAAACAAGCTATCTTGGGAGGAAATCCCATGACTACCCTTGTAATTATCTGTTTCCATTTATTTTATACATAAGTTGATGCTTTTGTTTCTTTTAAAAACAGATGAAGGAATAGTACTCGACCATATGACTCGATCACCCTGATCGAGTCACAGGTTACTCCTATTCAACTTGCGCATTAAGTAGGGACCACCAGGATTTTCTTATCAAAAATCTTATCCAACCCTCCTTTAAATCTCTTATCCTCTTCTCTTACCCTCATACTCGTTCCTCGCAATCATATTTCTTATAAAATACCTCTAAGCTCTTATTCTTAGATTATTGAAACCGACAACAATGTCAAGCTCTTCAAGAACCTTGAGAAGCTCAAAGAATAAAGCTATGGAGGACAAAGAGAAGAATCCTGAGAGACAACTAGAAGTAAATGTTGGACCCACGGAACAAGTGCCTAAATCAAGACTTAGATATGATGAGAATGGGAAGAGAATCCGAACACCAGCAAACACTTCATCTCTGCTAGAAGGAATAAGGCAAAGCCACAATCTCCTCTCAGGTGACTTACAAGTCCTACATCCGGGCCAGTCCAACCCCTTCCTTGAGGATCTTGAGGATCCATCTCCATAAGGTACCACAATCAACCCATTTCATTGTATAAAACCATTGCATATTAGTTTGTTTTTATCTTTATTTTCTAATCTCTCAAATAATTCTCTGAATTTTTGTTACACAAGGGACTGTATAATTTTAGTTTGGGGGAGAGTTTGAGAGATACATCTAATCATCTTTTATTTTCTTATTCAAAATTTACATATTTGAGTCAGCATCTAAGTTCATATAAAAACCATAAAAATTTGAAAAACTTCTGAAAAATAATTTAAAAACAGAGTGTCATGTAGTTCATTTGCATAATTAGGATTGAGTTGATAGAAATTTTGCATTGCATAGAGGATAATGATGAATTAAACCAAACAGCCTCATGAATAAAAATTTAATCTCAGTGCCATGGTTTTTAGTTGTTCAATGCTTGCATTTGATTCTGAAAACTAAGGCAGCACCATGCTTGGAATTAAAATTCACCATTCATACTTAGGTTGAAACTTGCTGTGACTAAGTAATTCTATCCCTAATTTATAAAAACCTAATCTTAAATCTTAATAATCAAATATAAACTTTGATTATGAACTCATGGCTACCATAAAATACTTGGATATTCTTATTCCATTTTCCACTCTTGTTTATCCAAGTAGCTGTTCACACTTTCGAAGCAGTTCCAAATAATCACCAAACCTTCCTTCTTTTCAAACCATGAATTAATCTTGAGTTGAGGCCTATTTCCGGATTGAACTTAGGAGAAAGTGTTAGGTATAAGCCAACAGGAATAGCTTCTCATGTAGACTCTGGTCCACAATATTTGGACCAGAATAGGATAGGAAGTTTGATCTAAGGGTTGGTTTATGTTTTGAGTGGTAAAAAGAGAGAAAAAGAGTGCTACAAAAAACTCTTTGGAAGGGTATAAAACACCAAAACTATATTCATATGTGTCTAGTAAAGGATCTGGATGAGTTATTGTGAAGATAGGCTCAGAAAATATAAAATAAAAGATAAGCAAAAGTGAAAAGATGTTAGATCACACAGCTCGACCAATTTTTCGAGTAAGAGTCTTAGCCCAGAAAAAGAAAATTTCCCAGATCCACTAGAAGAGTTTAAAAGAGTAAAGATCCTCTCCTTAGAAACAAATCATAGAGAAATAGTCCTAGGCTGAGAGAAAAAACAATGAATGCCTTGAGAGAAATGAAACATAAAGGTTTAGAAACTGGGATATATATTTCTAAGTGTAGATTTAGGTAGAGTCAGTTGTGTTATCTTGGGTAGATGAGAGTCTACTCCTGTATGCATCAGTTGGCTTTAACCTTTAGCATTCTGTTGTAGTTCAATCCATTCATTAAGAGATCCTTGTTAAAAATGCGCTTAAACAATGTTTAATTTGATCCACTGTTCTCGCTTAATGAATGTTAAAGGGATAGATTTCTTTGAATGCTTGTTGCGGCATAAGATGAATTTGGAATCTTTTGTGATGAGCATGGTTAAAGTTTTTAAGTATGGATCATCTCCATAGCATTCTAGAACTGTCAACCATGACACTGAGGTTAGAGGTTTGTCCATTTGGCATTGGTTCGGAATCCCCATTTTTAAACCTCTTCTCCAATCAATCTTTTATTTGCTTGAGGGCAAGCAAATGATAAGTTTGGGGGAGTTGATAACACTATATTTTGCATATTTTTAGCATACATTTATCATCATTATAGTTTGCATTCATTCCCTGTTTATACCATTATATGCATATTTCATTCACTTAGGAGTTTTAGTGTCCTTTGTATAAGCATTGCATACATACTGCATATTGTGGGTTGATTACAGGTGAATATGGATGTTATGGATGTTATGTAGCACTGAGGAACTGGATTGAAACTTTGGATCGGCTCAAAAGGAGACTGAAGAAGGATGCACCGACTCGACAACTCTGGTCGAGTGGTATTCCGGATTTATAGGATTTTCCATTTTTGTCTTTATTTAACTTTTTCTTTTAGTATAAAAGCACAATTGTTAACCCTAATAAGGGTGTGCTCGTTTATAGACCTGAAATTATCTATCTCTGCCTCCTAATTACTCTATCTCTTATTCTTCATTTTTAGACTTTGTAATTTTTTGATATCTTTTAATATAATCAGTATTTGCATTTATTTTCTTCAGAAAACCTTCTCATCTCAATTAGATCTATCACATATGTTAGATTTAGAGTTGTATGGGTTTGCAAATCTAGCTATGATTAGGATTAGTGAGTAGTTAATTTTAGGGTTATTAGGGATGGATTAGATTAGGGTGTATCTTGATTAATCTGGGTATCTAAAGTTCTTAAATGCTTTAAATCCGTTCTGGGTGAAGTTCTTAATGCTTATTCATTTCTGATTAACTTAAAAATGATCTTAGATAGTTTCTTCACGGCGGTGCTAAGAGATTGTTTGATCCATCTTTTTCCCAAGACTTAGTTTCACTAGCCAGTGGAGAATAAACTTAAATGGGCAATTGCTTCATGATATTCAAAGCTCTTGTTAGGAAATTTTGTTGGCTTAGGTAGATTGGTTCTTTATGCTTGTCCAATAGCTTGACTCTGGCAAAATTGGGTATGCTGAGTTATTGGATTCAAGATTATTCATCACGACGGTGGGCTTGATTGGTGTAGATATCTATCGTCTAAGGATTAGCCTTGAAATAGGTTGTGTTTGTTAAATACCCAGGTTAAGTAAAGTGATCCCTTAGCCCATTGATTCATCCCTATGATCCCTATCTCTATATTATTGCATTAAATGTTTAGTTAATTGTTTGGTTTTGAGATTCTGTGCTTTTACATTTTAGCTCGACCATACTGATCGAGTGGCTCTTTTCTTTTGTTTACCTACTTAGTTTGTTTACTCTTTGTTCATTTGAATTGACATCTCAAGTGTTCATTGCTTTCATTATTAGTTATTTGCATTTACAATCATTAGGTTGCTAGTTCATTGCTTTCATTATTAGTTATTTGCATTTACATCTCAACTATCATTTTTGATTTGGCTTAACTTATAATGCATTGATATATTGTGATTGCTTGCACTTTACCCAAAATGAATTGACACCTCATGTATTACAACAACAATGAGGAATTGAAAACCTCCATGCATATTTACCACTGAGAAAATGTGTGTTTCAGGGTTCTCTACATTAGTACTGCGGTAAGACATGTTAGGATAGTTCCTAAAGTTGGGGTTGAAACCCCTGTCCACCGAGAAAGTTGATAACCTCAGTTTTTTCCTCCTCATCATTGAAATCTTCACCTTCCAAGAGATTCACAGATCTCTTCTGAGCTCTCATCAGAATGTCCACCTTAGCATTAAGTTCTTCTGTGATCTTATCACTCACTAGAGTGGGGTTGACTCTCCTATCATAGTTAGAAGATCTGTTAGAGTTACTTTCTGCCAGATTGTTAATGAGCTTCATGGCTTCCTTCAGTGTGTTGCTCATGAAGTCGTCTATAGCCATTTGATACTTCATTTCAACTCCGTTATAGAAAAAGTTCATCATGTCCGACTCGGTATAGCTTCGAGGGGGACAGTCCCTTAGGTATTCCTTATAGCGTTCTCAAGCTTCATAGAAGGAATCGGTACCAGCTTGACGGAAAGTGGCTATTTTTTTTTTAAAAGCTGTGGATCTAGCCTTGGTGAAGAAGTGCTGTAAGAAAGGAGCTCCGCATTCACCACAGCTTGTGATAGATCTGGAACTCAAAGATTTCAGCCATCTATGAGCCTTATCAGCTAGAAGGGGTGGGCAAAATAACCTTAACAGAAAAAACCGAACCAAACCAAACCGTAAATTAGTACTTCAGTTTGGTTTCGGTTTTGCTTAAAACCCCGTTTGGTTACTATTATTGAAATTATTTTGGTTTCGGTTCGTTTTGGTTAAAAACCATAAAACCATTCGGATTTTTGGTTTTCTTTAATTTTTTAATTTTATATATATATATATATATATATATATATATATATACTTATATAATAGATAAGCCATAAATTTAATAAAAATTTTACTTAGCTAACTAGCCTAACTTCAAGTAAACTAATTTATTTTCATAGAAAATATAAATAATTATAGAAAAACAAAAAAAAAAGAAAACTTTGACAGATACGCTCATATATATAGTATAGGGCCAGAATTACAATTTTTAGTTTTATCAAACATCTAAAGTTATATCACGAATAGATTTTCATTCTCTTTAAACTTTTCAATTTCCACTCAAATTGATTTTGAATTAATGGATGTAGCTGTATATAGTCATATACGCTTGATTTTACTAACAAGAGGAACACATTAAATCAACAATGACGACACTATGTTCGTATGAGTTTTTAGTCAATAATTATCTTGGTTGTTAATTTATTATTACTATGTATGCCAAATTGAACCTTAAGATTATTTTTTCCTTATGTTGCATATTGAAACTCACTTGGTTTTATGAAATAATCAATAAAAAAACTGAAACCCAAACTGAACCAAATTAATTATGGTTAAAACCATTTAAACCATAAACCAAAGAAAACCGAATGAACCGAACTGTATTTCAATCGGTTTGTAAATGGTTTCATTCTTTTATAGAACCGTAAAACTGAAAAAACCAAACCGTAACCGAACAGTAAACCAGAATGCCCACCCCTATCAGCTAGTGAGAAAGAGAATAGCCTACAACGGAGGCAGTCTTGGAGGACTCCGTTGGCTTTGGTAGTACTACAGATCTCCTCAAAGATATCAATATGATCCATGCTTGACCAAATACTTGAAGGACAGCAGAAGATGACAGTGGACTTCAATGGTAAGATAGATGCATTATATGCAAATCTTAATGGGAAGTATGAGACTTTGACCAATCACATGAAAAGGTTGGATACTCAGTTTGCACAATCTGCTGTGAACACTAAACGCTCTGATGGCGTATTACCTGGAAGTGATACTAATCCTAGGTACTCTTGTGCTGCTGTTATGTCCGGGGGAGATATGGTCAAGAGAGAGATCAAAGACGAAGTTCTGGAAAGGTCTGAAGATAAGGAAAAAGTTGAGATTCTCATCACGGAACTCATGTCGATTGACACCACCTTTACGTGTCGGTCGACACCACCCAACATATCAGAAGATTTGATGCAAGTCATGACTAAGGACGGTCCTGACTCCACCCAAATCAATTGACAGGCGTCTGGCCGTGTCGGTCGACATGCTCCGCTTCATGACGGAATCTATCTCTGAAAATTGCCTAAGTTGTAAGATCCTGGAAGTTTTGTTGTACCTTGTTCCATTGCTGGAGTTAAGTTCACTGATTCACTCTGTGATACTGGGTCTAGTATCAATATCATGTCTAATGACATTGCAATAAGGTTGGGAATCAGCAATGTGAGGAGATCTTCAATAGAGATTACATTGGTTGATGCTTCTCTGAAGAAATCCATGGGTTTTATTGAGGATCTGAGAGTTCAAGTTGGTGATTGTCTACTTCCCTGTGACTTCCATGATGTTGAGATGGATATTGGTTTTGATATGCCACTGATTTTGGGTAGACCAATCCTTGCTACTGCTAGAGCCCGTCTAGGAGTAAGCTAACCACTTACTAAATCAGCTATGTTTAATTTGCTGAGTAGCAGGATTTCTCTGAGGCATGTTGATCCTGATGTGTTCTATGATGCTAATCTGGAATGATATGTGATGTGGAGTCCCCAGGTTGTTGTTGAAGAAGTGAATGAGATTCTCTCTGATGAGTTCACTGCAAAGAATCTGAAAGCTGCGGGTAAGAAGAAGAAACCGCAGAGAAAAGCAGTGACTGCGAAGCCCCTTATGACTTTGACTCCTGTGAGGCAAGTGGATGATACTATTGACTATAAGCTTCAGTATGGAAGTGGTTCAAGACCATTTGCCAAGATTAAGGCTATCATCACTCCCGAGTTTAAGGCTAAAGGACAAGCCGCGATGGATGAGATGATGAATAAGGTTCTGAAACCCAAGATGCCTGACTTAAGTGAGGATGATCTTGGCTCCAAGACTTCATCTTCACCACCTTCGGATTCATCCGGAGAATCTCCATCCATCTGATCTCTGACAAAGTTAAACTAATGACTGAAAATAAGCGCTTAGTGACTAAAGGCAACCCACTGGTGAGTCTGTAAATAAGTTTTCTTGTGTCTTTTCACTAATATTTTTCTTTTCTTGTTTTGTCTCATGAACTAGACGTGCTTCATGACAAATTTGGAAGGATTGCTATTGGATTGGAGAAGCTTTACGTAACTTTTTGACCAAAGAACACAAGGTTTGTGTCTGTGTCGATCGACACACACACCCTGTGTCGGTCGACGCGGACCCAAGGTTAGTATAAATACTTAATTTCCTTTTCTTCTCCACATTCATCTCTTCCAAAAATCGTAAAACAACCGCCTCTCAAGAGATCCCAAATTTGCAAATTTTCTATTTTCACCAAATTGATCGGTTTTTGTTCCTAAACTCAAGAGATTTCAATTCTATTCACTCCTATATCATCCATTCTATCAAAATCCAAGGTATGTTCTTCAAATTTCATCTTTTAAATACAAACTTTCAAGGTTTAGGTTCTCACTTCTATGATCCGAATTTGGTCTTAAACTTGCTAATCTTGGTAGATTAGGTTGAATTTAGAAGGGTTGAAGTGTTAATTGTTGCTAAATTAGGTTGATTTGATAGAAAAGTCATGAATTTCTATGAATGAAACTTGAACTAATTTGACATGAAATTCGGAATTTAGAGATGTTTAGATGTAGTTATGATAATGTTAATGATTGATTATGCTTAAACTTTGATTAAATTTCGAATTGAGAGGAATTTATGCTTCATACCCCGATTTCGGCACCGTGTCGATCGATACGGTATGCTCGTGTCGGTCGACACGGTACATTGATTCCATATTTTTTCTGATTCTTGGACTTGTTCTCTGGTCTCTCTTTCAGGTACATTATGACTACTAGGGGGAAGCGACCACGGACTTCACAGGCTCAGGGAGAGTCCAGTAGTGGACCGTCTCCACCTATTGCTTCTCATCATCCATGGCCTTGTCGAGAGGGGCTGAGGATTAGACCCCAACGTGACTGGGAAGGAACCCCAAGGGAGGAGGTGATGAAGCCCGAGTGTTACAACCGTGAGATCTCTGATGAGTGAGACGAGTACGATACTCTGTTCTACAATGCTTGGTTAAATATGGAGATTAAGCCCACCCGGCTTATGGACAGCGTTTCCTTGTGACATATGCAGATCAAGGATGAGTATATGCTGGCTTTGCAGAAGATTGGGTTGGGTACTATGTGCACTCAGTACTACGAGGTCTATCCGGAGTTGGTCCGGCAATTCATGGCCACAGTTCAGCTCTACTACACCTCACCTGAAGGGCAGGCTCGGACGGGTATCCTCACATTCTTGATTCGGGAAGTTTGGTACAGGATTTGCATCCCTGATCTTTGCACTGTTTACGGGTTTGATCCTACAAAGCCGTGCACCACACTGGCTGCAAACATGGCAATTAATTTTCAGACTTACTGGAGTAAGTTCGCGGACGGGGTTTACAGCCCCAACGGGTCTACACACTCTAACATTCGGCATCCGGTTCTTCGTTATGTAGTTCAAGCCATCTCGAACACGCTGCAATCTTTGCGCATTATCTGGTTAGCTTGAAGGTCTGCCCATTCACGGGTACAAGGGAAAAGTCAGAGTCAGTGGGTAACTTGTTGAATCCCATCTTCCGTTTCTGCAGGATTAACACCGATGGAGTCAAGGTGCTCACTGAGAGATCCATCATGAACGAGGGGTTCTTGACGCATGCCAACTGGATCAAGAAGGTTTGGGTTATGTGCTACCGCAGTGAGGGAGTAGATTACTTGGTGAAGCTTCCGCAAACGGAGCTCACGAGCATCACGGGCAGTCAGGCTCTCCTCCTCTTCCAGCCGCATCACACGATGTGTGCCCTTGCTCCTCAGACCCGCCGTCGCAGAGGCGCCTTTTCCTGGTCTGTGCCTACAGCATCAGAGGATGATCCGATCCCAGACATTTGTACACCTCAGTACGGACTTTCCGCTACACCTCCCATTCCTATGGAGACTGCTGTATTTCAGAGGTATGTCGCGGATAGCTTCCAGAGTGTCTGGAACGCGATTGCTTCACTCTCATGCTGCTGATGTGTTTGTCGGACAGATGCAGCTCCCACTCAGCCCAGGCCTATCCCAATCCCCACTCCTACTCCGTCTTCAGATCCCGTTTCGGAAGAGGATTAGTTCCCTTATTTTCTTTTTCCTTTCAGACATTTTTTTTTTTTTTTGCTTTTTCTTTTGCTTTTGCTTCTTTATTTTGTTTCTAACTTTTATTGAGTATTGTTGAACTCTTTCATGTTATATATCTGCTTATTATTTGACATGTTTTGCTCTTAATCAGGATCTCAATTTCAGAAAACGAGTTGAATGATTAGTTGAATGGTGTCAGAATTTCGGAACATCACATCCCTGCTCATGTCGATCCACACGCAGGGTGTGTGTCGGTCGAAATGCACACACCAACTCAGGTCACGTTTTTCAAAATGTAACAGTTCAATCTCTATTCAATTTTATTTCTTTTTATCACTTTCCTTAGGCTTATTTACACTGGGGACAGTGTAGTTTAAGTCTGGGGGAGGTAGTTGCTAACTATGTTTATTCTTTTGAGAGTCAGTCCCAAATTTTTTGTTTTTCAAAACCTTTGTTTTATTGAGTCAAAACTTGTCCAGGAACTATAAGCTATCTCTTGGTCTATTGTTGTTTACTATGTCTTCTGGTGACCATTGTTACAAAGCTTATTTAGATTCAACTAATGGAAAAACCCCAAGTCTGACCGGTTAACTTGAGATCCCTATACTTACAACAGATGCCCGCTATAGCTTGAGCTAATTTCTGTCAGTTCCTTTTTTCCTCATGGACGAAATTGGTGTTTGAGAGCTTGACTTTTAATTCATACCTGACCTGATAAAACCAAAGTAAGTTATGATGTCTAGTCTCTCTAAAAAGTTGTTACTAATAATAAAAGCCTTTAGGTATAGTCTATGACTGACCAAGTGATTCTCTGAGGTAAAGAAGGTAGGAGAAATCCATGCCACAATAACTTGCTTCTTAAGGGGATAATGAAAGTAGGGTTGCTGTGAGGGTAGGAGAGATCTCGTGACCCACTATTCACTTCTAATAGCCTACCTTCATAGACAAAAGAAAAAAAAAAAAAAAATCCAAAATAACCAAGGATTTAAGTCTGGTGGAGACAAAAACATCATTGTTGTTGTGAGGTTTGTCTTGTTATGATATAGGATGACAGTTGAGTCTAGAAGGTTCTTGAACACTGAATTCAGATATGAGACCCAGCGATGAAATGTCTTACTAAAGGGATATGTTGTTAAGTTATGGTGGGAATTGAGAAGACGGCGAGTGACTACGGTGAATGTACATGGTGGTTAGTCTCTGAATAGTTCTTGTACCATGTGGATTACATGATGACTGGTAACCATAATGTTCTAAAGAGTAGGTGAGTTCCGCGATTTTCAAACTACTTATGTGGTCTGGTTTTCTGTTTTGCTTGAGGGCAAGCAAAAGCTAAGTCTGGGGGAGTTGATATATCATGGATTTTATGGTTTTATGACATGATATATGTATTGGTTTTGGAGTCTTTTGTATATATATTGAGTCTTACTAGGTACAAACACGGACTGGATCCTGATGAGCAGTTTGGAGCATTTGGAGACTTGTAACTGAGTAAATCAACAAGGAGACGGATATTTCTGTCCACGTCTATCGACAGGCTCTACCTGTGTCGGTCGACACAACCACGACGATATTGACGCCTTCGAGTTTTATCAAGTTTCAAGAATTGCAACTTGCCCCAGAAGTTTCCAATGTTTATACTTCATGCCTAATCGTGTTTTTAGGTTAAACTATGTTTTAGAAGTCCCAGAGACTAAGTTTTGTCATTCTCTAAGTTTTTGAGAAGTTCTAAGTTGATTGTAAGTTTCAAGGAGATTATTGGAGAGAAGATTCAGATCTCAAACTTTGTAGAGAGAAGAATTTTGAACTCCCTGTGTTTTCTTATTTATGATTTTATGAGTGTTATGCGGACAATGATTTGTGTTTCATCTTCTATGTCTGAGTAGTCACCTTGTTAGATCTAGGGTTTTAAAAGGGATTATGAAGGATTGTTGAATTGGGCATAGTCTTGTTAAGTTATCTATTATGTTATTCATCTAGATTTAATAATTAAACTTGTCTTAAGATTGATCACCTTAATACTGGTACCGTAGGATTATTGGTAGGCGCAAGAGTGCTATTGATACCCTGACCCAATCTTAGATGAGCAAACAGCCTTTTCGCAGCGAGAGTTGGTTTAGGAATTTTGTAAACATATCATATCCGCACATCATAGAGACTCTATTTATTGGTATTTCGAAAAGATATTTGGTTTGTTTCTGTTTAGAGGATAGATGTCATCGCAGTGAGAGTTGGATGAGATATCACATTAGTGTTACGAGTTTAAGAACCGCACAAACAATTTAGACTTGATTTACGAACTGCCCAGTTCACTTTCCTGAGTTTTCCTGATTGATGTCCCGAGGTCTAGCGCTTTTAATCACTTGAATTTAATCCCGTTTAATTCCTATTTCGTTTCTTCCATTGTTTCTTTTAGTTTCTTATTTATTTGATCTAGCTTAATTCGAATTTATCCGTCTACTGTGTGATTTTTCAGAGTCCTTGTGGATTCGACCCCTAAGTGATGCAACTGACCTCTTAATTTGAGAGAGTAGCTTCTAGGGTTATATTTGACCCGTGTCAGCAAGTTGATTGAGAACTTGGTTTCTAGTAATAGTACCAAGAATGCAGACCTTGAGAGGACAAGACAAGCAGCTAACATGGGTAATGGTCGGTTTGCTGAGGTGAATGCAAAGTTGGATATGGTACACAGTCTTCTTGTGGGTAAGAAGTCAGTTACGTATGCCACTGAGGTTGAAGAAAAGAATGTCCACTACATCAATGAAACTGGATATGAGGAAGACAGATATGGATACACACCAAGGCCTGAGTACCATCAACATTATCCGAATAATAGTTTCACCAGGAACTATGAATCATCATCTCACCAGACACCTCCTCCAAACACTAAAGAAAGTGAGATAAAATCTATGTTAGACCAGATACTGGAGGGTCAGCAGAACATCGCAATTGATTTTAATGGAAGATTGATGCTTTGTACACAGACTTAAATGAAAAATTTGAAGCTTTGGACAGCCATGTGAAGAAGCTAGATATTCAGATTTCCCTATCAGCTAGTTCTTCAAGATGATCTGATAAAAAAACAACATCAACCATGCCATGCTCTGGAAGAAGTGGAAGATGATGTGATTTCTGAAGAGATTTTATCCACGTCGACTGACACGCAATTACCATGTCGGTCGACACGTGCAGTAATACAGATGACAGAATCTGCTCACATCAATCGACACACATCTTGTGTCGGACGACACGAAGATAACAGCAGCCCGATTTCATCTGAAACAACTCCACAACCTGCAGAAAGGGTTTACAAACCAAAGGTATCATATCCTTATCTAATGCCAAGGAAGTCTAAGCAAGAGATGGAGAATATGAGATGAAAGGATATGATGGATAAGGTTATGACTGAAATTCCTCTAGTTGATGAAGTTAAGCTTTCACTTCCACTCAAGAGGTATGTTAAGAGAATGGTTACTAATAGTGTGAGTCCTGAGGAAGGAGCTTTGCTTTCGAGGGACATCAGCGTGATTTGCTTGAACAAGATCCCACAGAAGAGGAAAGGAAAGTAGAAGGAAGTGATTGTCTCTGAACAAGTTAGTGCCATGATTGAGAGTAAGACTATAGAGAAGCTACCTGATCCAGGAAGTTTTGTGCTTGATTACTGCATCTCAACAGAAGTATTTTCTCAGTCTCTCTGTGATCTTGGCTTAAGTATCAGCCTGTTACCTTACTATGTTGCTGTTAGAATTGGGAAGACTGCTTTCAAGCCAACAAACAGCATTCTTGTCTTGGCTGATAGGTCCAAGAGGATTCCAGAAGGTGTCTTAGAAGATGTTCCAGTGAAAATTAGAAATTTCTTGATTCCCACAGACTTTGTGGTGTTGAAATATGAAGAAGAACCTAAAGATCCTCTAATTTTGGGAAGACCTTTCTTGGCTACAGCTGGTGCTCTCATTGATGTAAGAGGAAGCAAGATAGCCTTGAATTTGGGTAATGCAGTCATGAACTTTGATATGGATAAGCTGAGGAAAACACCAACCATTGATGGTCAGACATTCTCTGTAGAAACCTCCAAAGACATTACTGTTAGGTATGTCAAGGAGTTGGCTCCTAATGAGCAAGTGAAAAAGCAAGCTTTTGAGCTTGGAGATAGGAGTGGTGATCATATCTTCCAGACTAGGCTGCAAGACGAAGTTCTACTCATTGATAGATTGCTAGAGGATGATGTTTTTATGATGGAGACAAGGATTGCTGAGAAGAATTGCAGAAAAAGTGCAGATATCCAAGTTTTGGGTTCGTGTTGATCGACACGGCCAACCTGTGTCGGTCGACACGTTCTGCCAATTGGTCTGCAGTTGTCCAAAAAAGCTGGTTTTCAGAATGATCTCAATGCTGCAAGTCTCAGAGATTTTTTCAGACATAAACCTCCAGATCCCACACT
This sequence comes from Cardamine flexuosa, assembly GCA_963555745.1. Classification (NCBI taxonomy): domain Eukaryota; kingdom Viridiplantae; phylum Streptophyta; class Magnoliopsida; order Brassicales; family Brassicaceae; genus Cardamine; species Cardamine flexuosa. The sequence goes on along the minus strand of OY743214.1, from coordinate 15,954,517 downwards.
TCATTCACCCCTGGAAGAGCAAAGGTATGCACTCTCAAAGCCCAAATCATCTAAGATCATCAATAAGATATTTCAAGATACAAAGACTATTTTGCAGATAACAAGGCCCCGAGATTCTCGTAGAGCGCTTGTTTCTTCTGTTGATGATTTTACAAGGAAAATAAGTGTCCCACCCAGACAACCGTCCCACCTGGCTAATGTTCCTCATTACCTTGGTCGTCCTCATGGTCAAAAAAAGAAGTGTCCCACCCAGACCAACGTCCCACCCGGCTTACACTCCACTATGGATGAAGCGACATGTCTCTGAGGGACATGTATTTCCACTTACTCGTACACCAGATGCCTGTGCTTCAGCCAAGTCAAGCTAATGACTTAAAAAACAAGCGCTTAGTGGGAGGAAACCCACTTGTACGTTTTCTTTTTCTTTTTCTTTTTCTTTTTGAGTCATTTTTCTTCTTGTTTTTGAGTCAGTTTTTCTGCAGTTTTTTTCTTTGGATATTGTTGAACTAATTATGTTTATCATATTATCTTGTTCTTTGACATTGTTTGGGGCTCTTAATCAGGAATTTATGTCAGAAAACAGATTGATTGACCATAGAATGGTGTGAGACTTCATTGCACAACATTCTCAGTCGTGTTGACCGACACACATACCCACATCAGGTTACGATTTTCAAAAATTAATAGTTCAATTTCTATTCAATTTTTTTATTTTTCTTACCTTCCTTATGCCTAATTACACTGGGGACAGTGTAGTTTAAGTCTGAGGGAGGTTTTTACTAACTTTATTTATTCTTTTGAGAGTCAGTCTCAATTTTTCTTTTATTTTTCATATTTTTGTTTTATTGAGTCAAACCTAGTTAGAAACTATGAACTATCTCTTGGTCTATTTTGTTTGCTATGTTTTCTGGTGACCATTGTTGCAGAACTTATTCAGATTCAACTAATGGAAAAGCCCCAAGTCTGACTGGTTAACTTGAGATCCCCATACTTACAACAGATGCCCGATGTAGCCTGAGCTAATTTTTGTCAGTTCCTTTTACCTCATTGATGTGATTGGTGTCTAAGAGCTTGACTTTTCATTCATACCTGACCTGATAAACCAAAGTAAGTTATGATGTCTAATCTCCCCAAAGAAAATAATAAAATGTATAATAAAACCTATATGGTTAAGTCTATGAATGACCAAATGATTCTCTGAGGTCAAGAAGGTAGGAGAAATACATACCGCAATAACTTGCTTCTTAAGGAGATGATGAAAGTATGGTTGCTGTGAGGGTAGGAGCGATCCCGTGCCCATTATTCACTTCTAATAGCCTACCTTTATAGACAAAAGAAAAGAAAATAAAATCCAAAATAACAAAGGATTTAAGTGTGGGGAGATGAAAACATCATTGTTGTTGTGAGTTTTGTCTTGTTATGGTATAGGATGACAGCTGAGTCTACAAGGTTCTTAGCATTGAGATCAGAGATGAGACCCATCAATGATTGGCTTACTAAAGGGATATGTTGTTAAGTTGTGGTGGGTATTGAGAAGACTGCAAGTGACTACGGTGAATGTACATAGTGGTTAGTCTGTGAATTGCTCTTGTACCATGTGGATTACATGATGACTGGTAAACACATTGATCTAAAGAGTAGGTGAGTTTCACGATTTTCAAACTTTTTCCTTTATTCAGTTTTCTGTTTGCTTGAGGGCAAACAAAAGCTAAGTCTGAGGGAGTTGATATACGATGATTTTTATGGTTTTTAGCCATGATATACATATTGGTTATAGAGTGTTTTTGCTATTATATGAGTCATATTAGGTACAAATGCAAGATGGACCTTGTTGATACAATACGCAGTAATTATGGAGCATTGTAGCAGAAATCGGAAAAGTTATTGTTCATCAAGTTACTGTTCATCAGCACTGTTCATCGAGTTACTGTTCATGACGACCGGCATACGTGAACAGTGCCGATCGACATTGTACTACTATTCACACTGAAGAGTTTCAGTTTTTTTCCAGAAGTTTTCCTTATTTGCAATATAGTCCAATTTCATGTTTTAACATATCTATTATTTTTAGGTCTTTGTTTAGACCTATGCTTTATTTTCTACAACTACCTTTTCAGAGATTTTGGGAGAAGATTTATAATCTCTTATCTCTTCTCTTGATTTATTCTATGAGTATTATTCATATTATGATTTGTGTTTCATTGATTATGTCTGAGTAATCTCCTTGTTAGATCTAGGGTTTTCAAGGGTTTATGATGAATTGTTGAATTGGGCATAAACATATTAGGATATTCATAATGTTCTTCATCTGGATTTGAATCTACACTAGTTCTAGGCTAGTCGCTTGAATTCTAGTATCATAGGAATATTAGTAGGCGCGAGAGTGTTATTGATATCCTGACAAAATCATAGATGAGCAAACAGCCTTTTAACAGCGACAGCTGGTTCAGGAAATTTGTAAACATATCATATTTGTTATTTCATGCAGACTCTATTTATTTGCATTCACGAAGAGATTTGGTTTACTTTTGTTTAGAGGATAGATATCATCGCAGCGAGAGTTGGATATATATCATATTAGTGTTATGAGTTTAAGAACCGAACATACAATTGCATCCAAATTATTGAACCGCCCAGTTCACATTCCAGAGTATCCCTAATTGATTCCGCTAGGTCTAGCTTCTTCTCATATTGAATCTACATCCTTATTTTATTGTTTTCATCTTGTTTTCTTTAATTTACATTCATTGGTTTAGCTTAATTCAAAACTGATAATCTATTGTGTGAACTAGAGTCTATGTGGAATTCGTTCCCTAAGTACTACAGTGATCTCTTAATTTGAGAGAGTAGCTCTAAGGGTAAATTTGAGCATATCAGGAATCCCTTCCGAGATTGTTACAGATAATGGATCCCAATTCATATCAAAAGATTTTCAGGATTTCGTTTTTGCGTGGGGAATAAAAATGAGTTATTCTACCCCGCGATACCCGCAAGGGAACGGACAAGCAGAAGATGCGAACAAGACTATCTTGAGTAATTAAAAGAAATGACTTGGTTCGTACAAAGGAGGATGGTATGATGAACTCCAACCAGTTTTATGGGCATTACCGAACTACTCCTTGAAGAGCCAAGGGAGAAACTCCTTTCTCGTTAGTTTATGGAATGAAAGCAGTAGTCCCAGCTGAACTAAATGTTCCTGGACTCTGACGAACTAAACTTCCTGGAAACGAGTCTTGTCATACACAAATGATGGAGGACGCATTAGATACCATTGATGAGCGACGAGATCAAGCATTAATCCGACTACAGAATTATCAACATGCAATTGCACGCTATAATAATTCAAAGTTGAAAAATTGACCCATTCAGGTCGGTGATCTTGTCTAACAAAAAGTATTCAAAAACACTAAGGAAGTTGGAGCCGGAAATCTCGGAATTAGTTGGGAAAGTCCATATCAAGTAACCGAAGTGGTTCGTAATAGCGTCTACAAATTGGTGAACCAGGATAGAGTTCCAGTTTGGAGGCCGTGTAATATTTTGAATTAAAAGTTTTATCCATAAATTGTTATAATAAATTAAATGAACTACGCTTTGGCTTGATCCCAACATGGGTACGTAGGCAGCTTGTCTTCGAGTACAGCTATTATTTTTTTTAAAAAAAATTCCCTTCGCGTACTGGAAGTGGCGAAGCATTTTGGAAAGGAAAGTGAAAGCAATGAGGAAGGGTCAGGCATGCTCGACCTTTTTGCAAAATATCTCATTTCCTTGCCCTGCTAGGTAACCAATCCCACGAACACTAGGCGGCATGTGAACTCTTCAAAATTGAGTTTGATCCAGTCTGATGGATGCGCTTCAAGGACACATATTTCTCGGGAGATCTGGAACTGTTTCTTCTCCATTTCTGAACTCTCGACCTCAGTGCGCTTCTTTCCCAATCAAGCTCTTTATACTTAGCAACTAACTGATAAAAACAGGGATTCAAGTTAGACGATTGAGGCGAAAGGAAAGTGTAAGTTCGATTCAACTTTTCCATGAACCTCATCGCCGGTTTTTGGCCATGAGGAGGCAGTTGTTTGATCAAGCCACAGGGGATGGTCATCGGAGTTCTGCATCCTAAAGGACGAGAAACATAGCCATCTTCAGAGTTCAGTGCTGCAGTTGGGTCATCATGAAAAAAGATAACACTTGTAATGGACATGCCTGCATGTTTAGGACAACGATATTCAGAAACCATTTTAGGACTGAATTAAAGAAAAGGAAGAAGTAGAGAATTCCAACTATAAGAGGAATGGAGAATTCAGAGTTTTTGATCCATAATTTATAGTAAGTTATCAAGCAAGTCATGCCGGATTGTTTGCCTAGTAACCACTAGATGAAGGGATTTTATTTATGTAAATAATGTGAATCAAGATCCGGCATGACAATTTCAAGTAATATGAGGAATAAATGCGGCAAATGCATTTATGTGAAATCGATTTAAAAAAATAAAAAAATAAAAAAAACGAGTTCAAATGAAAGCGACAATGGGCCTAGGCCCAGCAGAATAAAGTTGGGATTACATTTAGGGTTTGGGCTCGGGAACATTTTCCATCACAGCCACGTCATCTTCCGGAGCGATCTCTTTCTTTGGTCTGGATGACAAGTCCTCGGGGAGTACGGAGTCCGAAGCATCTCCCTGACCGGTCACCGGTTTTCTTTGCAGACCACGGAGGTAGGAACGCAGCACTTCAGGAATAGGGACGATGGAGCAGATTACTTTCTTCTCCCAAACAAGGGGATGACTTTCCAGACGGAGGATCTTTCTTTCTAGCTTCCATATTTTCTTCTCCAAAGATTTCCTCTTTCTCCCCTGATATTGACGGTCATTACAGGCACCGTAGCTGAAAACGGATGAAGATCTAGCATAAATAAAATAACTAGAAGAGTTTTAGAATGAAGAATTCTATACGAACGAAACATGTTCATAAAATTCATGGCTTTGTCTTTTTCCTTCTCGCGAAGCGTGTCAATGAAGTCAGGATAGCCGGTTCAGATTAAATCCATTGCCGGAAGCTAGTGGTGGGCTTGACGGGGAATCAGGATGGGAGGCACAGTGAGGATAGCGACTGAAAGAAGCCATGACAAAATAGGAAAGGATAAGGAGGAGTCGCAGCAGGAACAAAGGAAAAGTAAAAGGAATGTCAGAGGTGCGAATGGAATAAGAAGGAATCCCAAATGACGAGCATTAAATGAAAAGTAATAAAACTTCTTTAAAAGTACACGCAAATCTTGGAACTTGAGTAGGGTTTAAAGACACATGTTATGTGAGTCATTAAAACCTAGGATAATATTCTAAGGAGTAGGAAGTCAGACTCGGCCCAATTACAAAAATCCTAAAAAGGAGACCTAGTCGTTTTAAATTACTTTTTCAGTAATACGAACTATGGAGTTCGTAAAGTTCTCTCTCTAAATTGCAAACTATTTAACAGTTTATTAGGAAGTCATATAATAAATTCGTATGATATTCCGAACTACGAAGCAATCCATTAGAACTCCTCTCATATGATAAAAGGTGCACCAATATCAAAGCCGAGCTCAGTCCTCGCTTAAAGCCGAGCTCCATCCTTGCACTTTACCGAAAAAAATTGGATATAGTTTTACTTTCAAAATGGTAAGGGTCTGATCAACCCACTTTTCTCTTGAAAACAGCTCTATTCAGAGCTTCTGAATAAATTGGACTTTGCAAACCCGATCAGATAAAAAGTCTTATCAAAATAAGCATCTAAAAATCAACTTTCTTAAAAGAAAAAAATTGGACCAATATTTAAAACCCCCTTGGGAAAAAACGAAACAGAAAAGCAAAGGCAAATTTAATAAGTTTTGAGACATATCCCGGGACAGGTGGACGCAACCACACGATTAACGAAGTTTAAACAAGATCAACCCTTAAAGGGTCATCTACCATCATGGGGGTAGGTTCTGTAGAAGGAACAACTACAACATCCATCTCCGAAGAATCAACATTAGCACTTTGATCCAAAGGCATCTCCTTTGGACGAGTTCCAGTTCAGAAGGAGTAGCTTCGGGAAGAGTGTCTTCGGGCACATCCTAAAAACTTTAATTATATTTGCTATAAAGAACATTGTTCCTTAAGCCAAGCAAGATGACCATTTGATATAAGGGATAGGTTTGACCCAAATTGATTGAATCATACCTTTTCAGAAGGAGCAAGTGGAGAAACAAGAACTTCAGCAGGAGGCAGTGAGGTTTGATCAGCAGGCAAATCAAGATTAGGTTCAGGGAGAGGGGGAGAATCCGCAAAAACAGCAGAAAAATGTTCCTGATCCAGAGGCACGACAGCAAATTAGTTCAGCTCCGAGGTCGATTCAGCCAGCAAACTTGTCAGCTCGGCAATTTCCTCGTCTGGGTCGATCTTACCTTCTTTTATTTTCTTAAGAAGCACTAAGTTACTCCCTATTTTATTGGCATCGGCTTGAAGGATAGCACGAGCTTCAATAGAGTTAACATGTTTGGACAGCTGGCTTAGCAGAACTTTGCCATTCTCCTTCACCTCTTTTCGGGCCGAACTGGCAGTCTTCTGGATATCATGGTCACGGAACTTTATTATACTTCAGGAAGATCTCCTCAACCTGTTATTGCACTACGGCTGTCTCATGTTTGAGTCGCTGATTCGAAGCTTGTATAGCACTATGTTCCAAACACAAGACGGCACATTTCTCTTCGTAACTCTTCACTAAACTCTCGGCTGCAGTACGAGTGACCTCAAGTTTCTCCTTGACTTTATTCCGTTCTATCCTCAGGCGTTCAATTATCGCCATGTCTCTCTCCATTAGATCCGCTATAGCCTTCTCATGATCAACGGTCATCTTGGCGGTAATTTCAGTCCTCACAGAAGAAGACATGTCGTAGATAAGTTGTTCGTAGTAACGAACAATATCATTAAAATCAGTGAGGGCCTATACGAATAAAGAAGGTAAGAGATATAAAAAGGGTATAAAAGATAGCAATAGGGATAAAACCAGATACATGACTGGTGTGGCGAGCATGGTTCACAAAGATCTCGCACGAAACCGAACCGCCATTTATCAAAAGGAGGAAGAATAGTGCTACCACAGTGTGGAAGGTTCCAAAAGTCCTCGGCCATTGTTATTGCCTCTGAGAGGGAAAGTAATATATATTAGAGAAAAGAACTAAGAGTTCATGAAGAATATAAGAAATACGTACCCGGAGAGGCCACGAGACCGCCGGGTAAAGAGGTGGAATTTGCCTTGGAAGAGCTAGGTGCAACCGGAGTCCAGTTACTAGGATTACTAGGAGGAGGTGGAGGCATGTCAGTACGTGGTTTTGACTTTTCCCGAGCTAATGCCTCAGGTCCAGAACCCTTCCTTTTACGCTTCAACAATAAAATAGTTTCATCCTCATCGACCTCAACAGGAGGAAATGGAGCAGAGCGAGAAGGATAATCAACAAACGCAGGAAGGACTCCAATTAAACTAACCTTCCCCATACTAGCGGTCAAGGTGTCTATTTTCTCTCGATGACGCCGTCCAACAACATCAATTTCTTCTTTCAGATCTTTTTATGCCCCATCTCTTTCTTTCCTCTCACGGCGGTGCAAACGATTGTTGGGAACAACATCAGGAGCGGGTTCCAGAGTTTGGAGAGTTCTACCCCTCATGAGCTCGCCTGACAAATGAAGTATGTCAAGAGTAAGGAAATTCCAGACAGTGCTTCCTCCGGTAACAATGGTAAAACATTCCAAAAATCCTTGCCAGGGAGGAGGGCTAGGCTTGGATACTACAAGAGAAAATAACAACAAAAGTTTAGAAGTAAGCCATCAGTAAAGCAATAAGTCAAGAAGCAACTATAAAAGTATCTACCAGGGGACGAGGCCCAGGAAGAATATAGCATTTCAGATCACTCATTAACCGAGGCAGTGTTGATCTTAACAAAAAACCTTGAATGTCTCCAGTGTTCATCCTTATCAGGAAACCCGGTGACCAGACCTCTATCAAAGTGGGGATAACACGCTTAGAAACCCGAACCACTCCTATTGGATAATTGAACACTAAAAAGTTTGAAAAGATTGCCAACGCTCAGGGCATACCCAGCTTCCGCAGCAATGGCGAGAACGGAAAGAATGGCACGGAGCATATTCGGAGTCATCTGAGGAAACGCCAGCCCGAGGGCACGAAGATAGAGAAGGACTTCGGGGATAGGGAAAAATAAACCTCACCCTGTGAGGTAAACCGAGTAGATACAGAACCAGCCAGGGCGGCATGATTCTGGAGATTCATCCGGAGTCAGAAGAGAGAATTCGACCGCCAGCAGAACACGGCAAAGGGTCTTCAAAGTCTGGAGATTTTCATCCTCCTTAATTATCGATTGAGGATGAGGACCGAATTTTTCACCTGATCTTATAGGATGGGTAACCGAGGATTTCAAACCACTAGCCATTATCGAAGGGAGTTGAAGAAATTGAAGAGATTGCGAGAGACGAAAACTTTTACAGATGATAAAGTCAAAGGAGAAAGTGAGAAGCCAGAAAGTGAAAAGAAGAAGAAAGAGAAATTACCTTATTAAACGAGTGGATGAAAACTGGCTCGAAATTGGTGGGGGAAGTGGAGAAGTTTTTCCAATTTAAAATAATATTCAGAATAAATGAGAACATGTGTCAAGGCAATCACATCAAATAATTACGAAATCCAATGGATTTGATGTTTAGAGAATAAGGAAATAAAAATCGATACGTATCACTTAAGTCTCCCGAACTGAGAATCAGCTCGCAAGACTTGGGGGGCAAATGTTGATAACGGATCCCGCACCGAGGATACATCACCATTAAAAACGTAGGATACTTGTCAGCCAAATCATCATGACGAGCAAGAGAGAGTCCAGCTCGTGAAAATAGATTTCAAGATAAGAAGAAGGATCCGCGGACTGATAGAAAGCCAACGTGACGAGCTCAAAGAGTTCGTCAGTTGATAGAAGATCAGAAGGGATCAAGAGCTCGCATAAAGGAATATAATCGCAAAGTCAAAGGAAGGAGCTATTTCAAAATACCGAGCGTTACAACATTTAAAGACCAAATCAAAACCAATATATCTAATTAGAATCATACAATTTATTGTAATTTATTTGTAGCATTAGTAGTAAAAAATATGTTTAAAAAGGAAAGAAAAGGCATTGTAAAAATGATCTTCTTTTTCTGATTCTAAGAGAAAGATATTATCAGAGCAAATCATTGAGTGTGGATCTTGTATCCACATAGAGGCAACAATAAATCCCCAGAAACGGCACCAAAACTTGATGTGGTATCAGGTTTTACCCAAACCAATAGTTCCCACAAGTGCACGGTTATGTGCAGTAGTACAATAGTGGGATCGAATCCACAGAGAGTAAAGTGCACTTTAGATCCGTAGATCTAAACCAAGCTAGGATGAAAACTATTTAAAAAGTTTTTGTCACAAGAAATCCAAAAATAATAAAATAAAATAAAAATCAATTCAAAACAAATGTTAGGATCCGGGAAATCGCAGGGAATTAAATAAATAAAAAGGATATCTAACCGGATTAGCAGTCTAATGATCTAGATCTAGAACTCAAAACACCTATTAACAAATAAACCACCTCTCGAATGAGAATATTATCTTGGTCATAAATCCGCTATGATCCTATGCCAGCATTTATTAGCGGGTTTTGATGTTGTTCACTTGCAGATCCAAGCTTGACTCTCCTCGGCTGACGATCTCAAGCCATAAACTACAGATTCAGGGAAGAATAACATGCGCTATCCATATTATAAAACCCTATAAATCATTTGATAGATTCGTCAACCTAACAAAAGCATTAGTTTCATAGAAATAGAGATCTATTAATCATAACCCTAATCTATAACAGTAACCTAATTAAACATTAATCCCTTTGAATAGATCCCTTCTCCCATCATATAGTTCTACTCAATCATGGTAATAGGTTGATGGATCATTGTGTTGTATGATATGCAATGAAATGAAAGAGAAGAAGACAGAATATAGATCTGAAAATGCAATGCAAAATACTATAGATCTGAGAAAATTCAAAGTAAAAGTTTACAGATCTGAAAATAAAATGAAAATACAGATGAACTGAGAAATATCATGTCTAGGGCTTCTGGGCCGCTCAGGAAATGATCCCTTTATATAGGGAGTCTTCTAGGTCAAAAATCAGAGTTAATGTGCGATCTGGAGAATATTCGTAATCATGATCGATCGATCTGGTTGGATCGATCGATCTCCTTCCTTTGATCTGGGCCACCTCATAGATTCCTTTGACTGACCAATTTTCTTTAGGATCGGTCAATCCTCTTCATGCTTGGTCGATCCTATTCAGGATCGATCGATCCCAGAGTGTCTCCAAAATCTCATGAAGTGTAAAAACGTCCAAAGTTGCTCCATTTCGTCCATTTTAGCTCCAATGAAGTAAAAACTTGTAAAGTTACCAAAACGGGCCAGAATGATACAAAACCTAACTCTAGACTCAATAAAACACATCAAATCTATAGTAGAAATTGATGAAATTAAAGACTCAGCAGGATCCTAAATTTTTGTCTTTCAATAGAGTGTTCCGCCTCGGCAAACTGTTCCAACTTTATTTTATGGGTGAATTGAATTAGAAACTTGTGGGAAGACACCCTGTAGCTTGTCTTGTTTTCAGAGACTAAAAAGTTTGTGATCTTGTAGACTACATCGGGTTTGAGCGTTCTCTCATAGCTGCCTATTTGATTTGCCATAATGAAGGCTTGGATCAAAGTAGACTGCATAAATTTATGTTAAGGAGATGTTTAAACTTAAAAATAAATTTCAACTACCTTTTGGTCGATGAGGAGCAGTTCGAGACCCATAAGTAAGCCACCCTTTTTGGGATTTATTGCTTCCCAAAATTGAATGACCCTGACAATAACTTCCTTGTTAGCAAAACCTTTTTCAGATCATTAAAAAAAAACACACAAGGAAGTAGTCTGGGCGAAGAGGAAGAAGTTGTAGGTGCCATATTGGTTTTGCCTATAATTTTGATGTGATCTTCGCAGAATACAGTGTTTAATTTCTGAATGTTCAATTGTAGGTTGTGAATAGTTTTATTTATAGGCAAAATCACTAATTCAAAATTTAGAAACTTTATGGTTTCATATAACAGGACTTTTTCCTTTCGTAGTTACCTTTTTCCTCTTCGTGTAAACTCAAATTTTGGCAGAATCTTATTCTTTTCTTAGATTAATAACATTAACAACAATATTAAATTATTGTATTATGATTGTAATTGTTAATTTCTCAAGAAGTCTAACTTTTCTTAGACCATTAACATTTGCTAATTTTATTTTTCTGCAATCGTAAATAACATTAACTTTTTGTTCCTTTGTTGCAATTGTAAATTTGGCAAAAACTCAAGACTTTTGTTAAGACATTAACTTATTTTCTCTGTATGCAATTGTTAATTTTGCTAGAAATCAGACTTTTTTAGACTACCAACATTTTACTCATTTTAATTTGTGTTTTCTTAGATTAACATTTACGGTTCAGCAAAATAGTACTTTAACAAAATTCATCCATGTGATTACCTTGATCCAGCAGTGGTTCACTTGTTTGACCTCATCTGTAAACCTGGATGATGGTTTTGATTTCGTCGGAGACTCTAAATTGAATTGGGCATTTTAATTTTAGTTTTTATATAAACTAAAAAATAAATAAATAACCAAAACAGAGGCTTTTTACTAAATTAGGCCATGTGTATTGGGCTGTTGTACTTTGGAATGCTCTATTATTAGGCTGTTTTAATTGAGAATATGTTTGAATTTAGTTTTAATAAGGTAATTTAGTATATATATATATATATATATATATATGTATATATATTTGCTTGTTTTTACATTATTTAAGGTAATATTACAATTTGTTTTATAATATGGGGACGTATTAGTTTTAATAAGGTAATCTATTATTAGAAAATATATTATTTGTTAATATTACAATTTAATAATACATAAGTTTAACAAAATTAGGTATTGTTAATATATATGCTGACGTGTAATATATTTGATGACACGAACCAATAAGAGCGCTATAGCTTCAACTTTTATATAGTATAGACTAGGTTTTTACCCATGGTACGCGTGAGTCTATTTTTATTAATTTATTTAATATATTTTTGTATTTAACTAATTGTATATGCAACAAGAGTATTGTGTAATATTTCATTTTGGTTTCTTTTATTTATATATTTTTTTATACTCTAAAACTATAAATTTAATATAGAATGAATATTTGAATATTAGTTTGGTTCAAAATATCATTTTTAATATAGAGTTGGATTGTTGTTTTTGTAATGCTTGAAAAAAAATTTTGCAGATGATTTCCACTTGATTGCATTTAGAATTTAGGATCAACGACCACCAAGTGACCATCATCTTCATTTGTATTTTTTTTTTTCCTTATTGGTGCATTTCCATGTCCAACTCTTAGTAACCATGCTCCAAAACTTCCTTCTGATTCTTCGACTCTTATGTTTTGTTTCAGAGCAAAGATTTTGAAAGAACTCCACAAGTATAACTGTCTTATTGAAATCTCTACATTATTGCTATTGTTACAAACTTTACATTATTATTTTTTATTGTAATTTATTCTCGTGATTATTTTGCATTCTCGATGAGGTTTACCTATTTCTTGAAACAGAAATTAAGACTAATATGAGAATTTTATCTCCAACAATTATAATAGATAAAAACCTATTGAGGTGTGTATATTAGACAGTTTAGAAGAAAGAACTCGAGAATATCAAGAATATTAAGAATTATCATGTTCAGATACAATTCTTCTTCTTTGGCTACTCTGCAAATGGAAAAAGTTAACAGATAACTGGTTAATGCAAGAGTATACTCTTCTGAATGATGTTGGACAGTTTTTGAATTTATGTATTTCTATGTTAAAGTGAGTAAAAAAAACAATTACTCTTTAAGACATTGGAATTATTGAACTATTTTTTCTCAAGTTGGTGCCAAAAACAGTAAAGATAATGAAATATCATGGAAGATTTTGCATATCGACAGAAGAGGGTCAAGGTCATACCGGCAAGTTAAGGTTAAGATCACATGACCATACAATACCAACAAATTAAGTCCATGTACCAGCTGGAATTGCAGGAAAATCACTTTCATTTAATTAATTCTATAAACATGAATCATCAACATTGTTAGTATATTATTGTGTGTTTATCCTATTAAATATTGTAAAAATTGTATACCTAAACTCTAAACCCCAAAAATTAAATCTCAAACCCTAAATTCTAAACTCTAAATTTTGGATATTAATTTCTCATATTAGTCTTTTCTGCTTTAGAAAACAGTTAAATCTTATTGCGAAAGCGAATGAATCGTGAGAATTATTTACACTTGCAATAATTTTTTAAATCTTGTTATAAAAAGGGATTCAGAAACATTAAACGAAAAATTGCTTTATTTTATTTTTAATATTTTCTAAATAAAATTTTAGGAAAATATGAAATTATGAAAAAATAAAATATATTTTTATCAATTATTCAATAATAAGCAATTAAGGCATAATTGTACTAAACTCATTATTTTGAGAAATTCTATTGTTATGTTGCTTATTTTATTGCTTATTTTGGCGTAGAATTTTCTTTTAAGTTTTAGCAAACATTGATATTTTTCGTTTTAGTTTTTGGTAGGTTATCATCAAGTTTAATGTTAAAAGCTGATGTAGATCAATAAAAACGTATGTTTTGAATCCAACTCACGTTAGCACCATTTTTCCATTAATATAACTATTTTGTAGTTTTCCAAATTGTTTTTGTTTAAAAAAAAATTGAAATTTATTTACTAAATCTCATATTTACTAAATTTAAATCATAATTCCCTACAAAACTCATAATTTTAAGTAATTTTTATTATTTTGTTGCTTATGTTGGTGAAGATTTTTCTTTTAATTTTCTGGCAAAAATAAAATTTTCCACTTTTAGTTTTTGGCAGAAACCAAATATTTTTTTTTTTACTTTTTGAAAAGATATCATCATAATTTATGTTATATGATGATGTGGACCAATAGTATCGGGTTTTTAAAATCCTATGTGGACAGTTTAAGAGCACTATAGCTTCAGCTTTTATATAGTACTAGGTTTTTACCCACGCTACGCGTGGGTCTATTTTTATTAGTTTGTCTATTATATTTATATTTATTAATTTTATATATAGCTAGAGTTTGTGTAATATTTCATTTTGGTTTATTTTAATTATATATTTTTTTATAATTGTAGAAAAATAAATTTAATATAAAATGAGGATTTAAAGAATAATTTTATTTAAAGAATATTGAAATATGATGTATCATTTTTAATATAGAGTAATGATTGATGTCTTTGTAGTGCTTGCATATGTAATTTTTGATAAAATGTTTTCTACCTTTATGGCTTGAAATATGTCTTGCAGTTTATTTTCACTTGATTGCATTATAAATTTAGGATCAACAACCACCATTTGACAATCATCTTCATAGGCAAATTTTGTTCCGCTTATAGGTCCATTTTCATGTAAGTGTAAGAGATCAAATGGAAGCTGTTCTTCTTCTTACATCTTTCACTTCCCCGTGATTTACTAATTGGACAAACGTTCTTAACAATCAATCATTTCTGGAACCATTCCTTATGATACCCATGCGACCGCGGCCGCATTAATCTAAAGTCAATAATTTGTTTGTTTTTGAAGATTTCTTTAAAGGAAAACTGAGAGAATTATTTTTAGAGCTCTAATTCTAAGCATGCACACGGATCATTTTCAATATCTTTAGTTTGTGAAGACAATGAGTATTTCCCAAGTTCCAAAAAACATGTTCTTCTTTGCAGATGGCTTTGTAAAATATTCCTCAGAGAAACTAATGTTTATGGAATTCCAATTCGATCGCTCAACGCAAACAGCTCCAGTTCAGACCCCTAGTTCCCAAATCAGATCAACCAAAAAATATAGGTGATCATATCATTGTCAATTATCAAACTCATACAGCCAAGATCTTCTCAAATATTGTTTTTTCATAAAAGTTACCAAATGCCTAACTGGAAAGATGGCTCACCTTCATCCCGGATTCGTTCTCGCCACAGTCTTATTCTTATATTTTTCTAAAAATAATTACTAATAAAAAGTAGAAAGGAAATAGCAACATGATTACATATCATATGCTGACCAATTTTCTGAGAAGCAATGAGGAGATGATGGGTTTGAACTGGTTTGCCGCAATCGTTTTTTTGCTTTGTTCTTTAACAGGAGAGGGACGATCTCTGCATCATTCATTGTCCTAATAATCTACACAAAATTCCAAGGTACCTAATTTACTAAACAGATCAAGTTAATGTACGTAAAGTAAGTAAATGGAGAAGCAATGCTTACTTCTTTCTTCTACCCTCCTTTCCTTTCCTTTGTTATTTATGGTTTTCACATCAGGAGGGGCATGAATGTTCTCAGCACCATCAACTCTCGCGCAAATACTCATTGGAACCCCCAAAGTTTAGTAATCATATCCCTTGATTTAATGACTATTTGGTCTATGACTGATAATAATATAATCATTTCAGGATCATTCCTAGCTCATGGCATGCTTTAAAATGCTATTGAATCACAAAGGAAATGAATGAAAACTATGTTCTGGTTCTAACAATCATACATTAAATATAAATAAGAATCACGAATTAATTCATGATAAGAATAAACTCATATACCAAGGCATAGAAGCAAAAGGTGACACCTCATCTTGGATAGCCACCAAACATGAATTCGGCGGGAGTGACTTTCATTTTGTTGATGAGCTTCAAAATAGATTTTCTTTCAAACATCATATGAATCCAAGGGCTTTAAAACATCACAAACCTGCAGAAAGCATATGTTCTTTGCTTTTATACAATCAGAGAGCATAACACACATCATAAGCCATGAGAAATACAAACAAAAATCACATATTCCCATCACCTTCATTAGTAAAAACGCGAGGAAATTTGTGAATCTCTCTGAATATATACTTATCCTAAATATGTATAATCACCAAAAACACTTGAAAAATCAAGAATTATGCTTCATAAACGAAGAAACAACGACCAAACCTGACGACCAATATACGAAGCAATGATTTTCCATTCCCGATCAGCTATACCAAATCAGTAACAGACAAAGATGATGATCTCTGCCAATAACTCAACCAAATAACAATCTAGAACAAATCACAAACAAAAACCACTCACTGACATGAAACCGAACCTCATAATCAAATCAAAACTGAAACACAAATATTGAGGGTCAAACAATAAGTAGACTGAACCTCATACTCAAATCAAAACTCAAACATAACTCTAATGTTAGGGTAACATTAAATCAACTAACAATTTTAAAAGACGTGAATATATATAGTTACCTTATTATTGTGTTCTTTTTCTTTATCATTATTTTCTTCGAAGATACGATCGATATACCTTGAGTAACAGACCAATATAAACAAACACAATAAAAAAAGACGACTAGTATACATGATTAACTTATTTGTTGTGTTTATCTTTTCTTTTTCTTCATTATTTTCTTTGAAGAAGAAACCTATAGCTTAAAAATAAAAATAAATAAAAACACACTAATTAGATGATAGAGAGACACTGAGATATACAACAGAATTTAGGGTTCTAAAAACAATCATACGTACTATATAAGAAGACGATTAATATATTACCTTATTTATCGTACTCTTTATCTTCCTGTTCTTCTTATTTCAAAGAAAACTATATCTTAAAAACAAAAACAAAAACACACGATTAATTAGATGATGGATAGACACTGGGATAAACAACACAATTTAGGGTTTTAAAAACAATTATACGTACTAAAAAGATTTAGGGTACTAATATATATATATTATTCATTAATAAGCAATTAATTTATAATTTCATTATATACTAACTTTGTAATTTTGAGTAATTCTATTTTTTTTGTTGCTTATTTTGGTGATGATTTTCTTTTTAATTATTTGGCAGAAATAATTTTTTTCTTTTTTAGTTTTTGACAGGAACCAAATTTTCCTTTTTTTTAAGTTTTTTTGCAACTTATTGTCATAATTTATGTTAAATGCTGACATGGACCAATAGTATCGTGTTTTTTAAATCTTATGTGGACGCCCTAAGAGCGCTATAACTTCAACTTTTATATAGTATAAACTAGGAGAGAACCCGCGCAAATGCTCGACTTTTATTTAATTTATGTTTTAATAATTGTTTTAGATCTTTATTTTTACTATTATTTTTCTTACTTTATTCAAAAATTTATTATATACATTTTTCTTAATGATATGTGTAATCTCTTTCATACATTATTTTAAAAATATTTATTTATTCTTAAATTTTTTTTTTCATCAATTTACCATTTTGGAGTTTTATTTTTATATATATATCATTGAATTTCATCTCTTTTTCTATCTTTTAATTATTATTTGTTTGTATTCATTTTCTTTTCTTTTTTATATAATTTGGTATCTCCTTGATGGTGTATTGAATATTGTTTTTATGACTTATTATTTTATAGGTTGGAGTTAACTTCTTAACATATTTAGTCTCATAATTCATTATTTTCTTAACTTGCATTAAAGTTTATTTATCTTTATTTGTTGAAAATAGCAATCAATCCACTTAGAAAAATAAAATAAAATGATACAATCTAAAATCTTCTATTATATAATTTATATTATCTACTTATGATTTTTAATAATTAAATTTAAATATAGTGGTTTATGTATAAATTCATAGTTGACACATATTAATATTTATTGCTGTTATTTTTTGTATTAAAAATGTGATTAATTACTTATATAATTTGCACATATGACAAAATAAAGTTGAGATGTACCAATAAAAAAAGTTGATATGTCATTTTTTGAGAGAGCTGATGTGTCATTTCTTTGAGAATTTCCTTCAATTATCTAATTTGCACATATGAAAAAAGAAAATTGAGATGTACTAATAAAAAAAAGCTGATGTGTCATTCAATGAGAGAGCTGATGTGTCATTATTTGAAAAGTTATCATCAACTATTATATATAGCATAGATTAATTCTCTTTGATTATTACTTATTACTGTCATTTTTGTTGACCAATGTTTTGTTTGTTATAGTTGAAAATTAAAAACGTATGGACAAATAACTATTTGTTATGGTTGACTATATAGTTTGCGATAACGAAAGTTATTGATGTTTTATGATTTTTGTTATATACTCCTATTGTCTCTATGTGTTTAATAAAACAATTATGACCACTAATTACGTTGTGTTTTATAGGGTTATATTTGGTTAAATAATATGAGCTTTATTTAAAAGAATTATTTTATACTTTTAGTAAGTTGACAATATATTAACTAAAAATTTTAAATTATATTTTTTAGAAGTGACTTTTGTTGAACTATTTTTTCATATTTAGAAGGGACACATGACATCATTTTGGAGCTCCACAAAAAAATAGCCCCAATCTACTATACTCTCCCTATTAGAAAGATTGAATTTCTGAGTATTTCACTCAATTTTAAAAACAATAAATATTTATAAAAATTAAAAATCAAAATATTCTATATTAATATTTATTGAAAATTAAAATTTACTAATATTATATTTTAAAATATAGAAAATAAATATTTTAAAAACAAGGAAAACTCTTGAAAATCAATCTTTCTAATACTAAATGAGTATTAGATAATTTTCCTTCAACCTACCAAAAAGAATATAATTTTCCTTCATTATTTTATTTATTACTCTTTGACTAATAGTATATAAGTCAATGAGACATATAATATTTGTTGACCAATTTTTGATCATATTTATGAGAGACATGTGGCAGCATTTCAGAATTCCGTAGAAAAATAAAATTTATATTAATATTTAGTCTTAATTGACTTTAATTCGTATCTTTAATACGTTTTGATAATAATATTATTTTTGTTGACCAACTTTTTACATGTGATAATATTTCAGAGCTCTATAGAAAGGTAGTTTCTACTATATTAGATAACATATGCATTACTCTTCATTTGTAAGAAAATATCCTCACACCCAACAAAAAAAAGCTTAGATATCTAAATGGCTTTGGCAAAGTTTCAACTTGCAACCCTTCTCATCACATGTGTTCTCCTATTTACCTCCCAATCAAATGGTAAGTATGTTTATTTAATTTTTTCTCTCAGTTTTAGTTATTTATAAATTTCATTTTCAAATCAAAAGTTTACTATACGTGTTTCCAATAAATATGCATTAACAAAAGCCAAAAAATAAAACCCACCCCTATACACATATTCGTAGAGGATGTTGTGTAAAACAGTACATAATTTAATGGAAATTTTTTATCGTAATTAATGGGTCATTATTTGTTTGTTTTTGCCAAAACAATTTTTTTTTCATAAAAGATTAGTTGGTTGTTTTGCGATTAATAGTATGGAAGACAAAACAAGTCGAACCTGGAGGAGAATGTGTTTGGGTAGGTGAGTGTCAATTCAGCGACGAATGTAGGAGTCGATGTGGACCTCCTGAGTTCGTAGGGGGAACTATGGGCTTATGTATGTTTAATGATGATAGTTCCGAATATATGTGTTGTTGTTTCTCATATAACAAAACATAATTATTATTTTGGTCAGATATATGTTATCTCTATAAAAAGTTAATATAATAATGGGCGTAATTGTTTTCTTTTAAGTGTTAGTAGCATCAAAATTCAAAAATTATATAATGAAACATAAGCAAAAATATATAAAATCAAACGGTATGGGAAAGCAAGTATCGAGACATCAATTTCAACTCAATCATGTTACAAGAACGAATAATGAAGTTGCACATTTGTTAACTAGTCATGGACCACCATATAACATTTTTTTTTTAAATTGTATTTATCCATCTGTTTAGGAAACGAATTATTTGTATTGTGACTTAATGTGTTCTTTTTCATAATAAGTAACTATTTGCCGTAAAAAATATATATATACATATATAATAAATTGAACAAACTCTTTCTTTCAAATCCACTTAACAAAAACATGAAAATAATAGTTGAATGCGAAAGTTATGCATAATCTAATAGTTTCCGAAAAATTAGACATTTCCTTTAAAATTTAAAATTTTGGTTGTTAAAAGTGAAACAGATTTATTATTAGAACATTTCAAAGATTTCCAAAGTATATAGTACACTATATTTTAAAAACTAATAGTTATTATAAAACCGCAAAATTTAACTTATTGTAGTTTATAATTAAAAGCTTCAAAATTGTATATATATATTATACCGCCGCCCCAACGTTTCCAAAACATTAATAAAAATCCTATTCAAAACTTCACAATACAAAAAGTATTAACTCCCTTTAAATTCAAAATAATGAAAATAAAAGCAGAATTAAGGTAGTTGATTTAAGAGCACTACCTTGTCTTGTTTTAAATCTCCGAATTAGGGTAGTTGATAACTCATCACCTCTATTATGAAATTACTTGCACAATAATCAGAATTTATGTTAGAAAAAAATTGCTTCGTGAGGCTACAAAACAGTCTGATTCCATAAAAATAAATGCTATTGTAAAAAAAAATGATCAGGATTCGATTATTCATAGCTAAGATTAAAAGATTAAAATAAATTTCATAAAAACATATAATATCAGCATTATAAACTTAACAAAGGCAAGTACAAACTTTGATAGCAACATGGAGCAGAAGCTGAGTCCATCATTTTCTCTTGTCGACTGCCCAAATGCCTTGTGGGCATGTTTGCAACGGCGTTTCTCTGCCATAGATGTCACAAGAATTCATCAACATCATGCGGATCACCCCGCTTGTAAACAAGATGGTGATACTTCTGAGATATTTTTCAGCAAACTCAAGATTATGTGGGATGATTTGGCGGATTTACAACAAGGTGAAATATGAAATGGTGAAATATGAAATGATTCAAGAAAATACTAGAGTTCATAAATTACTCCTGGGATTAGATAACTCATGGTTTAGGACTACTCGCGTGATAACTCACTTTCACGATGACTTTAGAGATGGTGCATTCTCAAATTTTTCAAGAAGAAAGAAACTTGAACGTGATGCCTGGTGCTAACAACAGTGTTCATGTGGTTATTTTATCAGCAACACAATCTTCTTCACAGCAACCGCCACATTTTAATCCATGGCAAGCTGCATCACCCAAATTCAACAGAAACATGCTGACATTCATTCAGGTAATAGGGGCATGAATCGTTAAACTTTTTTCAGCTGGTTGGGTTTCTGGAATGGTAAGGTGAGAGGAAAAAGGCGAGTGAATGCATGGTCATGTTTTTGAGCTCACAACACCATGATTCCAACCAATTACCAAACACCTGAATTATATTTCAGCCACATGTATTTCAAACCTCACTCCTGACCAATGGAAATCACTGGGTTATTTATTGCAAAGTATGAAACCCAATGAATCTGAGAAGCTTTCTGGTAAGAGAGAAAAACTTTATATCAGTGGAAAGTTTAGTCGTTATGACATTATTATTGATTCAAGTGCTTCTCACCATAAGACTGGAGATATCAGAATTGTTAACTAATGTGACTA
Organism: Cardamine flexuosa; assembly: GCA_963555745.1. Lineage (NCBI taxonomy): Eukaryota > Viridiplantae > Streptophyta > Magnoliopsida > Brassicales > Brassicaceae > Cardamine > Cardamine flexuosa. The sequence continues at coordinate 15,932,898 of OY743214.1, read as the reverse complement.
CCATTCACTACAAGAAATTGTTGCATTTACCGACCAAAATTTCTGACCAAATATGGTGGTCGGAAATTTTTCTTCTTTAACTGAAGAATTTCCGACGATAGCATGTTTGGTCGAAAATTCGTCGGAAATTGGTCGGAAAATTCCATCAGACAAGGGTCGGAGATTGGTCGGAAAAATATGACCGTTATCTGGAAGGTGGATTCCGACCATTTTCCGACCAATAGTGGTCGGTATTTCATCAGAAAATCCATCAAAAATTGGTCGGAAATAATGGATCTGAAATTTAATTTCTGATCAATTTCTGACGATTTTGGTCAGAAAATGGTCGACAAACTCTGTCGGAAATTGGTCGGAAAAGTAGTCGGAAAATATTAGATCTGAAATTTGAATTTCCCACAAATTTCCGACGAATACACTATGTGGTCGGAAACTAGTCAGAAATTGGTCGGAATTTGATTGGAAAATTTCAGACAAAATTCCGACCAAACCACTTCTATAAATACAAAACTCAATTCATTTGAATCCCACATCAAAAAAACAAACAGAACCAAAAAACGAGAAAAAAAAACTAGAGAAAAAATATTTATTAATATTCTTATGGCATCACATCCCATATATTAGCTTCGAGAGTGGATGTATAAGCGGACTGATGAAGAGACCGGCGAGGTTCGAGAAGAATATAAGGAAGGACTACGGCATTTATGGGGTTGGTAGCTAATCAAGAAATTGTGCAGGAACAAGGTATGACGATTTGTCCTTGTATAAAATGCGAGAATGAAAAAGTAGTGAAAGTAGATTTAGTTTGGAGGCATTTATATAATAGAGGATTTACGCCGGAATATTATATATGGTTTTCACATGGTGAAGATTTTGCTAATATGCCGGGTATTAGTCGTAGAGTGGGACGTCTAGAAGGATGTAATATTGATAGGATTGTGGAAGAAGATAGTACCACAATTAGAGATAATGTAGAAGGAATGATTAGAGATGGATTTCCAGAAGTTGTTGAAACTTCAAATGTTTTTCAATCTCCAAACCCAGAGTTCAAGAAGGTTTTTTGAGATACTAGAAGAAGCTAAGCATTCAATATATGATGGATGCAAAGAAGGACATTCTCCATTATCTGCAGCAACCAGAATGATGGGAATCAAAACAGATTTCAATCTAACTGAAGATTGTGTTGATGCATTTGCTGACATGTTCTATGACTACCTCCCAGAAGGCAATCTTGCACCATGTTCGTATTATGCAATTCGGAAGTTGGTAGCTGGGCTTGGGTTACCATATCAAATCATTGATGTTTGTCGAGATAACTGCATGATATTTTGGAGTGAAGATGCAAATTTGGAATCATGTAGATTTTGCGGTAAAGAAAGATTCCAAGTTTCGGCAGGTCGGTCTCGCATTCGTTATCAACGAATGTGGTATTTACCAATCGTTGATAGATTAAAACGGTTGTATCAGTCAGAGAGAACTGCAGAAGGAATAAGGTGGCATGGAGAGCATACTTTTACCGGTGATATTGCACATCCTTCAGATGCAGAAGCTTGGAAACATTTTCGTTTTACGTACCCGGATTTTGCCAGGGAAATATGGAATGTCCACTTGGGGTTAAGCACATATGGTTTTAATCCATTTGGTAAGGGAGGACAGAAATATTCACTTTGGCCAGTCATTGTCCCACCGTATAATCTTCCAGGTCCAAATCATCCCCGAAGAGCTCTTGATGTGTTTTTGAAGCCGTTAATTTCTGAGTTACAAATGTTGTGGCATGAAGGAGTACGTGTGTATGATGTATCGTTGAAAAATAATTTTACTATGCGTGCTGCCTTGATGTGGACAATCAGCGACTTTCCAGCATATGGTATGTTATCAGGATGGAGAACTCATGGAAGGTTATTGTGTCCGCATTGTCAAGATAACTTTGATGCATTTTGGTTACAGAATGGGAGAAAATCGACTTGGTTTGACTGCCATCGGTAATTTCTACCAAGTAATCATCCTTACCGCCGTAACAAACGTTTGTTTACAAGGAACAAAGTCATCAAAGACGGTCCACCTCCATCGTATGATGGTAACTATATTTTGGAGCAATTTTCAGACTTCTATGTTCTTGAAACTCGCGAATGTGGTGGTAATGGTCATGATTGAATTGATGGTTATGGTGCTGCACATAATTGGCATAAGAAGAGCATCTTTTGGGAACTGCCGTATTGGAAAGATCATCTTCTGAGACATAATCTAGATGTGATGCATATCGAAAAGAACATTTTCGAAAACATCATCAATATGGTGTTGAATGTCGCAGGTAAATCAAAAGATAATTTGAAGTCAAGAATAGATCTGGAGCAACTTTGTCGGCGTGAGGAATTGTATCCTATGGAGAATGGTACAGGAAAAGTTCCTATTTTTAGGCTTAATCCAAGTTGCAAAGCTGCATTTTTTGAGTGGCTACAAAAAATCAGCCAAACTTCCTGAAGGATACGTCTCTAATCTGAGTAATTCCGTCGATGAAACGTCGGGAAAACTAAGTGGATTGAAGAGTCATGACTGTCACGTCATTATGGAGCGGCTTTTCCCATTTGTATTTGATGAGCTCCTCCCTAAAAATGTGCATGAACCAATAGCAGGTATGTTTTTAGTATAATTTATTGGTCAATTTCTTTAAAATTATTGATAATTTCCAGCAAATATGTAAATTATTTTTTTTCCCCAGCTATTGGAGCATTTTTCAGAGATTTGTGTTCTCGGTCAGTAACGGAGAGTGGGTTACGTACACTTCAGCAGAATATTCCTGTGATATTGTGTAACCTTGAGAAAATACCACCATCCTTTTTCGATGTGATGGAGCATCTTCCGATTCATTTGCCTAGAGAAGCTGCTTTGGGTGGTCCTGTTCAGTATAGATGGATGTATCCATTGGAGAGGTACATGTTTCATCTTAAAATAAAAGTCAAGAACTTGAGCAAAGTCGAAAGATCAATTGTTGCAGAAAGTCTAAATGAGGAAACAACAAATTTTTCTTCGTACTACTTCGGTCCAAATGTCCAAACAAAAGCAAGAAAACCTGGAAGATATGATGATGGTGGTGAAAGGCCTACCTACCACACTTATGTCCCGAGTATATTTCAAGAAATTGGTCGGCTTACTGGAAAGCATAAAGGAGTTTGGTTAAAAGAGCAAGAAGTCAACTACATTCATAGTTACATCTTACGTAATTGCGAAGATGTTTTGCCATATGAAAGGTAATAATAATTGTTTTTTATTAGTTCATTTTATAGTTGTGTTACAAATAATTTATAGGTACATGTAGAATGTTTGAAGACCAAATTCGTGGGGAGTATGGACAAATAAATGATGCACGTTTAGAAGAGCTCAAACAATCAATGTTTGCTTCTTGGTTGAAGTACTATGTAAGTGTAATTTGAGCGTTTACTTATTACGAATACACAATTTTCTCCATATGCCATTTTCTTTAACTAAACCATATGTAATCTTTTAGGTGATTACCGGTCATTCTCGAGGACAACGATTGAAGAGCTTGTTGAAGGTCCTTTATTGCAGGTTGTGTCTTCACCGATGTATTGTACACGAGGACATGTATTTAGGCGGAAATTAACTACAAGAGGCAGAAAGACGGTCAACTATGGGGTAGTGGTAAAAACACCTACTATTGACTACTATGGTGAAATTATTGATATCATTGAGGTTGGGTACGGAGGCCTTGTTAATCTGAAGTGTATACTGTTTAGATGTGATTGGTATGATCTCACATATGGTGTTGGGTTTAAAGTAATGAAGTTTGGAGTGACTCAAATCAATTCGAGTCGGCGGTTGGGAAAGTATGATCCGTTTATCCTCGCATCACAAGCTGATCAAGTGTGTTATTTACCATATCCCCGGGTGGTCAACATCAATGATCCATGGATCTCTGTTACACAAATCAATCCTCGTAGTCGTGTTGCAAGAACTATATACGATGAACCATTACAACAACCTTTTGCTTTTATGCCTACTGAGACACAAGCCTCTACTTCACAAGTTCCACTAGTCAACACAGAAGACGTTCAAGTTGAAGATTTACCAGTCGAAGGGGATGAAGAAGGTAGTGACGAGTTTGAGGAACTATCAGAATCTGGAGATTCACAGTATTCCTCAGATTCAGAAGATTCTACCAATGTATTTTAAATGTTTATATGTGTGTTTTATGATATTTTCCATATCTGTTTTATTTTTTATAACAAAAGTACTTTACTTTGGTAAATTCTTATTTTACAAATCTAATATCTTTGTTTTTTTAATTGAACAAAAAACATCTCATTTTTACGATGCTTGTGTTTCCTGTAGATTTTCTCTACAATTTCACATATATCAAATATTAATTGATATTACAAAATGTAGAAAAAATATACGAGAAACGCAATCATCGATTAAATTACATGATTTTTGTTTAATTATGATAATAAAGATAAGGTTTTGTTTGACCCCCCATTTACCGACGAATTTCCGACTATTCCCTGCATTTTGTCAGAAATTGGTTGGAAATAATCTCCTTTTACCGACACATCAGAAAACGCGTCCACATGCATGCAATGGGGTCCATTTTCTGACCAATTTCCGACGAAAATACGGGGAATGGTCGGAAATTGGTCGGTAAATGGGAGACCATTTTCTGACCAATTTCCGACCATTCCCCACATTTTGTCGGAAAATGGACCCCCATTTACCGACGAATTTCCTACGACCCTCACCATTATATAAGCATCTCAACATTCATCTTCATTCTACACCAATTCACTTATCTCTCTACACTTCTCTCTAAATAATACTTATTTTATCTTCTTATAAGGTATAATAATTCTTTATTAATTTATTTTTATTAATTTCTTTATTTATTAAATTAAAATACTAATGATATTGTTTTAAAATTTTAGGTACATTATGAATTCTCGTCAGACTGTTCAATGGGCTGCATATATACGGTGGTGCAAAGATAATGGCCTCCCTGTGCCAAGCTTCCCTCAATTTGATGGTTCTGGTCCAAGCAATGAGCAGGAGACACAACCTCCATCAGAGCCTATAGACATGAATTTTGATTTTAATGTGGATTTCGGTCCGGTACATCCACCGGATTCTCAAGAAGAAGAAGAAGTCAGACCAGCTGATACGATGACTTTGGAGCAATTGTTACGAGCACCAGGGCGCTCTAAACTCGTAAAGCTGGTTCCGGAACCGGATCCAAGACCAGAGAAGAAAGAGAAATGGTACGGTTTATCTATAATATTTTAAATTTTTATAATATAATATGTTTTTCAAATTTATTAATTTTCAAATGTATGCAAGGTTCAAAGTCAGCACAGGAATTACGAAGAAGATTCTGAAGATTATGGAGGCAGACTTTGGTCCCCATCCGAGCTGGGGTAAAGTAGAAAGAAGAAGGGAGCATTGGTTCAGAGCCTTTGCAGTAACTTTAAATAATTAAATTATTTTATATTATTATTTGCTATAATATATTAATATTTTTGCTAAATTAAATTAAATATAATTTGCTATAATTTAGTATTATTAATTAAAAATAATTTGCTCTATTAATTATTAATTTAAAAACTCAATTATTTAATATTGATAACCAATAACATTCTTATTAAATTATTGTAGCAAAAATTTAATTGGGACTATGAAATCACGGAACGAGTGCGTGATGAATTTGAGGCCCATGTGAAAAACCGTTTGAGAGATCATGTCTACGAGTTGAAACAGAAATGGATAAACAATATAGATCCACCGGTTTGGATGAAACCAACAGCTTGGGAGGGCTTAATCCACCGGTTTGGATGAAACCAACAGCTTGGGAGGGCCTAATTAATTTTTGGCTGAACGAGAAAAATAAAGCAAATGGTGAAATAAATTCAGCGAATCGTAATAGCTCTCGAAATGGTTACGGAACTGCAAAACACACTTGTGGTTCAATGTCGTATGTCCGTAAATTTAACAAAATGGTATTATAGTTCTATTTCTTAATTTCATTATTTAACTATAAAATTATATTTATAATTCATTTCACTATAATATAAGTTAATTATATTTGTGATATTTAAAAGGTCGATCCCGAAACCGGTGAGCTTCCAGAAATCTATTATTTTTCCAAAATTTAAACGGTTATTGTAACGACTATAAAATGACCATATTAGCGTTCATGTTTACCAACGGTTATTTCATATCCGTTAGAAATTTCCGATATATAGAATTAAATCCGTCAAATTTTTTTGATTGAATTAAATGCGTCAAAAAATTTTGATGGAATTAAATCCGTCGAAAATTTCTAACAAAATTGTTTTTTGAAAACCATCAAAAACTTTCGATGGATTAAGATTCCGATGGATTTTCTGTTTGTTTTAAGGTATCTTTTTTGTAGTGAACTCACTTGGGCAACAAAATATTGTAGTTTAAAATCTTGGGTAAAAGACTTGTAATTACAGTAAGTTTTTTATTAATTTATTCATGGAAACAAAAAAAAATAGTATCTGATGTGTATAATAAAGTTTAGATATTGTTTTAATTAATTTATTTATCATGAAAAATAAATATTATGATTATTATGTTATGTATATAATTAAAATGATTTAATTAGTTTACATAGTTTTCATTACTTGATGTGGTATCTCATACAATTGATGTATTTACTTATGTGTATAAGTGTATTAATGAAATAATTTGATAGAAAGTTCAAGTTTTTCATTAACCTATACTATTAAAAGGGAAAATTTGTTTAGAAATAATTTTTAAATTTTAAAAATATTATATATAATGCCATTGAATGTGAGAAGGAAAGAAAAAAATTGTTTTGGGCATTTCGGGAATAGCATAAATGAAAAGACGCGGATCTTTGTGTAATATTGGGTACCGGATCTTGGTTTGTGGATCATTGTGTTGAATTTGTTTTGAAGCTCAATACTTAAATATCATGATTTTGATTAAAAAAAATCCGAATGCACCTCATGTTTATCTCTGTGGTTTTCTTGGGGATTTGGCTCCATTGATATCGGAAATATATAAAAACCAGAGTAAGAAATATCAATATACAAATATTTCCTTAACAAACACTATATAAAGTATAAACGATTTATTAAATTTAATTATTAGTAGATAACATAAAATCAAAATTTAAAAAATATTATCAATCTTCCCAAAGAATATACCAGGAATATTTCCTCGTAATATACCAGGGTATATACCAGGAATCCTAATCCATAAGACTCCATAACTAAGGGTATATACTTGTTATGACGCAATACTCATCAAATTTAGGTTCCAACAAATTAAGTAAACGGTTCGAATTACATAGATGGCTAAGATCAATAGCTAGTTCATGACTCTAACTATATGCATTAAAAATGAGATAAGACCGCAAGACAGTGTAAACGAATATGCAAATAAAATAAAACTCGCCACTCAAAAGACAATGATCATCTCACCCCAGTGACTGGCCCTTTAGACTCAACTGGATAGTCTCCTCGGTCATGCTCAAGGTTGTCATCGATGATATGAAAGAGTAAAACATAGATCTAATGCAATAAGGTAAAGGTTTAGAGATTACTTATTTAGATCCAAAAATAACAAGATGTGACTTCTCCTTTGAAAGAGTTACAAAAGAATAGAGAGAGAGATGGTGGAACTTCAAAGCTTTGGCGAGATCAAGTTGCGTCTGCGGCTCCTTAGAGACGGCATCGACTCTTGAGGTGAGGGACGAACTTCTACAGTTTTTGTGGTGAACTTAGGTGGTGGTTTGAAAATTTGATGAGGCACAGGAAACCCTAGCTTCATAAGCTTGCATTTATGGGTCTTGGGGCGCAAGAGATTGGCTTCTAGGGTTTAGGAAGGGCAGACTCGTCATCATGGTGAGTGTGGAGGCAATGGGCCGAGCTTGGTGATGGGCCAAACGTCTAAGGTGGTGAAGGAGGCTGGCCTCGGTCATGAGCTTAGTGACCGGGGTGCCCAAGAGGCCTGGCCTCGGTCGAGCTTAGTGACCGAGGTTTGGTGCTTTGGCGCTGGTTTGACATAGCTTAATCTTCTGGGATGTATCTTCCAAACGGCTGAATTGATTTCTTTGATTCTTATCCCATAAGAATCTTTATTCTTCAAGCTTTCCAATGATATAGAGAACTCCAATTTTTGTTCACAGGAAGATCTTCAAATGTTGTCAAAGTTCTGATGCTTTGAAACTGCCTCAAAACGGATCTTTGCTCCTTTTTGATCCATATTCCCATAAAACCTGTAAAACCTCTTTGACACTAACAATACTTGATAATAGCCTATTTAGCTTTGAAATCATACCAAATCTCTCTTAAAAAAATATGAAACCATAGTAAAAATGGGTCAAAATACGATGTTATCAACTCCCCCAGACTTAAACCTTTGTTTGTCCTCAAGCAAAATAGAATGGAAGAGAGGTTTGAAAATCACGGAAACTCACTTAGCTTGTTGGGGATTTCTGGACTTCAAAAAATTTGTCACTGGGCGTTGGAACATGGTCTGAGATTAACCACAATGATCATCTTCAAACTTTAGTTACTCCAATCCAAAGGAGTTTTCGGGATTCCATTGTCATCTCTTTACATAAATTATTGGAATGAAAGGTATGGTAGTCTTACCAAAGGGAAATCGACTTAAAGGCAGGGAAACTTCTTCTTACAAGGCCTTCTCCAAAATACTTTGCCTCTCCTCTTTTTGTTCCAAGCTCCTTGATATCATGTTTACAGCCACCGAGTTTTGTTGTTTCCGGTGCTTCGCCTTTTCTTCTTCTTCTTCTTTTTCTTTCTTTGTTTTTTCTTTCTTTCTTTCTTTTTCTTTCTTTGTTTTCTTTGGGATGAGTCTCCCTGGAATCACAAAGGATACATGGGTCTACACATCATCCCTTGGCCACTTTGAATCTTAATGTTTCCCTTACAACAAAATCCTTCCATGAGGTCGCAAAAGATACACGGGTTTACGCATCATCCCTTGGTTCACTTGGGCTTATTTCTCCTTTCCTTTCTTTCTTTTCTGTTTTTCTTGCTTTTCTGTTTTTCCGAGCTTGCGAAGAGGAAGAGAGGTAGTTGTATGCTTGGTGGAAAAATGTGTGGCCTTGTATGGTTTGAATAGGTCTATGTCCAATGAGTGCCAATCCCTGAGGAAGAAATTTAATGTCAAGTTAGGTTCAAATAGATTTAGAGACAACTTTGATTTACCCCTACTTTCCAACAAAAAGAAGCTTTTGGGGAATGTTGAATCCTCCTACGGCCTTTCCCAAACGGAACCTCGGCCAAGCTGTGAGTCATTATAGTAATCACCAGTCCAAACAATCCAATAGATCAAGGTCCTTGTTCTCTAACAGTTTTGACTCAATAAAAAAAATTTTGACTCGATAAAATCGCATAAATAGGCATAATCATTGATGTAAAAAGTGGCAAAAGGTCTAAGGTCAACAAAATAGAGGAGTCAGTAAAGGATGAACATCCTTCCCCCCAGACTTAAATCACATCGTCCTCGGTGGGAAAACAAGAAGGAGAAAAGAATGGAAATCATAAGGAAAAGTTGGGTTATATAAAAATGTCACCTTAATTGGAATGTGGGCGACTAACCGGTGTTTTTTCCTTTGAAACTTAACATCACATGGACTTGGTTCTAGTCCATTGAATTCTTTGTGAAGATCTCTTCCAAGTGCATCTTTCCTAAGACAAAAACTTAAAAACCATCAATGATGATGCTAAAACATAAATAAAGATAAATAAAATAAAGATAGAGATAGAATGGTGGTGGTGTCGACGGTGAGATGGTGGTGATGTTATCTTTTTGATGTCATTGTTGCCATGGTTGAGATCTTCCCATGGTGACTGATATGCTCCAAATATTCTTGTGGTCGGATTGGTGAAGTGATCTTGATCAGTGAAGTAACATTGTGTAATAGGAGTGGTGTGGAGGCACTAGAGCGAGAAACCTCGGTCACAAGTAGTCGTGACCAGGGCTGGCCAGAATGGATTGTGGCTGCCCTCTTCTTCCTTGTTCCTTCTTCTTGTCATGAAATATATCATCCCATGCTTAATAATGTACCAAAGGAATATATACTTACTTGTGGATCCAAGATTTGGATGTCCCATTGAAGTTTTACCCCCTCACGGTCCGGGTAACCTTCAAAATAGGGTCCAATGGTGAATCTCGAAATCTAGCCCGATCATGGCTACATTTTCTTAGATGATAACTTCCCAAATATCCTAATATCCTTAGATATTGAATCTTGTGTCAATCCATCGAACCAATAGCAAAATGGCCAAAGATTTGTGAATTTCCTAGCCGCGGATTGCCGACTGCGGACTCGGTTTTGCTGATTGGCCCTATTCTTCTCTGAGCCTCTTTTTCTGAAATTTCTTGGACCATAACTTCCCAAGGGTCATCCTTTAGGCGTGTGTCAAGTTGGACAACTTTGGGTCGAATAGATTTTAATATCCTTCAATTTTAGTGAAATATGCAACCGTGAAACTTGAGGTGGAATTATTTTCCAAAATGTGACTAGACCATTACTCCTAGAATACCCATAAGATGTTGAGTACCTGATCCTTGATCGTTTGGTTGAGTGGAACTTGAAAATTCTTCATGAGGCTTGGTTTTGACCTAGTCGCGGCCAGGTTTTCAACTTTGGCCTTGGCTTAGTAAAACTCAATAGATGTGATCGGGGAAGGTTTCATAGCTTTCTAAGATGATGTAATTAGCTCCAATAGGCTTCATAAGGTCAGAAACGTACCAGATCAACAAAAGTTTCAAAATCTCCTCGGAACCCGAAAATCGGCTCTCGGTGGTTTTCTCAGAAAACCTAAGTCACTGGCTTCGTGACCGGGGTGTGGCCTACATGGGACCTCGGTCACGGGCCTTGTGACCGGGGTAATGGGCCTTATGTTGTCTTTCTTTAAGTTGGAGGTGAGTTAAGCTTTGTGGGGACTTTCAGCATTGATCTTCGGTATAATCAATTTTTTGCCTTCTGCATGCATTGGCCAAACTAATCTGACCAGACTTGTGAAATCTTCTTGCCACTTTGAAACATGAATTTCGGAGTTGCGATACTCAAAACCTCGGTCCCATGCTTCATGACCGGGGTTGGGTCTCCTTGGGACCTCGGTCACGGGCCTTGTGACCTAGGTCGAATCCAACTTGATTCTCTGCTCTTTTTTTCTGCTTTTCTATTTTCTTCTTTTGTATTTTCTTTTCTGTTTATGTGGAATACCTGAGATAAAATATGCAAAAAATCAAAAGCAAAAGGAAATCTAATCTATTAAAGAGAAAGAAAACTTACAAAGTGGGTTGCTTCCCACTAAGCGCTCTTGTTTAAAGTCCTTGGCTAGACTTGGTCTTTCTCTTATGAGAGATGAGGAGAATCCTCAGTCCTAAGACAAAGTTTCTTGGTCTTGCACTTGTCGTCCTCTTGTTCAACATCTTTGGAGAATAGGGAGTCGAGATTCTTGCTTAGTGCTTCTAGCTTGTCATGTATATCATTACACCATCTTTCGGAACTTACTTGGATGTCCTCATTAGGAGTATGAGGTTGCTCATGATCTTCTTTAGACTTGGGATCCTGACCTCTTAATTCTTCATTGCTTTTATTGGTCGTGTTCTCGGCCAGATCCTCCAATTTCCATGTCAATTCTTTAACTCGACTACCAAGTCCCCACACGCTTCTTTCAATAGTGTTGATCTTCCTTATAAGCTCTTATGAATTCTTCTCTAGGCTTGCAAGGCGTTGCATTGTTGATCTCTCGAGTCTCCTTGATTTAATTCCTTGTAGACTCTTTTGTAATAAGGCTTTGGAATGGATGTAACTGCGGGATTGACTCACTGGAATCCATATCTGGCATCTTTTTGTCAAAATATGAAGCTTCTTGTGATCATGACTATAGGCTGAGGGTGGTATAAGGTCTGCATGGTGGTCACATTCAACTAGACTTTGTGAGGCATTTCCATCTTCAATGTTTTTGCTAGGGATCTCTATGGTCATAAAACAAGGATTTTTCTGGAAATATTCTTCTGTATCTTCTTTAGTAAGGTGATTACATTCTTCATAGTGGCAATCTTCATCCTCTGGCCACTCCACCAATTCAGCTTTGGCTGCGAGTTCTTCCCTTTAGAACTCTTTCTTCTTCTTCTTTGCCATGAGTTAGGTAGTCTTGCTCATTCTGCCATTCCGCATAGTCATTTGGATTGTTGAAACCTTGTTGTAGTGCTTCAATCGTCCACTCCAAGTGTTCTTCCAGCTGATCCATATTGCGATTCATGCAATAGAATCTTGATACATGCTCATGAATATCCACTCTATTAAGACCTGATTGAATTTGGATTTCTTGAACTCAGCTTTCCAATCTTTGAATATGGCTGGTTAGATCCAAAATCTTTGAATCATATTCAGCTCCCATCTTAGTGAACTTGACGTCAAGCTCTTCATGATGCTTCTTTTGTTCAGAGGAGAATTGTTGCATAAGCTTCATCATCTTGTTAGTGAAAACATTAGAGAGTGATGCTTCATAGCCTTCACATGCTTCAATTCTCATGACTTCTCTTGAATCAAACTGATTATCCATAGAGGGACAGATTCGGTCCAAGTAGTGTGGACCGAAAGAATGATATAGTCTCATTGGGCGATTTCCAGAGGATCAAGAAATTGATGGACATCCAGAGTGTCTCATCATAGGTGTACCATGAGATGGCTGAGAGTAGTCGTGGTAAGCTCCAGAAGGTGAGCTAGAGAGTGGTTCGGAGGTGTCTCCGTCCATAGAGTTGTGTTGCGCCAACAGCTGCGCAAGTGTAAGGTTGTGAAACTTCTCTGGGAGAGCGTCGAGGTTCATCCTCAAGGTCTCCTGAAATAATGCAAATCACAAAGGAAAATCAGTAGCACAATGTTCTAGACGTTACCTAGTTCATAAATTTGCAAACAGAGCAATCTCTCCCCGGCAGCGGCGCCAAAAACTTGATTTGTCGTAAAGTTTTCCTCATAGGGACCACACAATGAATAGGTTGCAAGTGCACAGAAATCAATCGTAGTATTTAAGGTATATCGAATCCACAGAGAGAGAAGATGTATGGCAAATCAAGAGGAACAAGTAAAGCTAGAACTCAATAATAAAAAGGGGTTTTGTGTCACGCAAATCACGCAAATCAAATAAAATGAATGTAAATCAATATGAGATGAATGTTGGGCGCTTAAGGGGGTCTCTAGGGTTCAATGATCTGTCTATTCGAAATAAGTTCAATGTAATGCATGTCTACTCCTAAGTCTCGGACTATGAAACATGAAAATTCGGCTAACCTATTGTCATAAAGAAATCCGGCAGAAATCCACAAATCCTATTACTCAACTATCGCAGGCAATAACATAGGTTTCAAATCATTAAAATCAAGTTCAATCCTAATCCCTAAGACTCCATAACTAAGGGGTATGTGCTTGTTATGACGCGATACTCATCAAATCTAGGTTCCAGCAAACTAAGCAAATGGTTCGAATTACTTAGATGCCTAAGATCAATAGCTAGTTCATGACTCTAACTATATGCATTAAGAATGAGATAAGACTGAAAGACAGTGTAAACGGATATGCAAATACAATAAAACTCGCCACTCAAAATACAATGATCATCTCACCTCATTGACTGGCCCTTTAAACCCAACTGGATAGTCTACTCGGCCATGCTGAAGGTTTTCATCGATGATATGAAAGAGTAAAACATAGATCTAATGCAATAAGGTAAATGTTTAGAGATTACTTCTTTAGATCCAAAAATAACAAGATGTAAGGACTTCTCCTTTGACAAAGTTACAAACGAATAGAGAGAGAGATGGTGGAACTTCAAAGCTTTAGCGAGATGAAGTTGCTTATGTGGCTCCTTGGAGACAGCGTCGGCTTCTTGAGGTGAGGGACGAACTTCTAGGGTTTATGTGGTGAACTTAGGTGGTGGTTTGAAACTTTGATGAGGCACACGAAACCCTAGCTTCATAAGCTTGTATTTATTGGTCTTGGGGCGCAAGAGATTGGCTTCTAGGGTTTAGGAAGGGCAGACTCGTCATCTTGGTGAGTGTGGAGGCAATGGGCTGATCTTGGTGATGGGCCAAATGTCTAAGGCGGTGAAGGAGGCTGGCCTCGGTCACAAGATTAGTGACGGGGTGCCCAAAAGGCCTGGCCTTGGTCACGAGCTTAGTGACTGAGGTTTGGTGCTTTGGCGCTGGTTTGACATAGCTTCATCTTCTGGGATGCATCTTCCAAACGGCTGAATGGATTGCTTTGATTCTTGTCCCATACGAACCTTGACTCATCAAGCTTTCTAATGATATGGATAAATCCAATTTTAGTTCACATTAAGGTCTTCAAATGTTGTCAAACTTCTGATGCTTTGAAACTGCCTCAAAACGGGTTTTTGCTCATTTTTGATCCATATTCCCATAAAACCTGTAAAACCTCTTTGACACTAACAATACTTGATAATAGCCTATTTAGATCCATATTCCCAGAAAACCTGTAAAACCTCATTGACAATAACAATACTTGATAATAGCCTATTTAGAATTGAAATCATACCAAATCTCTCTTAAAACAATATGAAAACAATAACAATAACCAAAATACGATGTTATCAAACCCTGGTTGAGTAGATCTATTTGTTGGGAGATGAGATTTATTCAAAGGGATATAATGTTTAATTAGGTTATTGTTATAGATTAGAATTATGGTTAATAGATCTCTACTTCTATGAATCAAGTGCTTTTGTTAGGTTGACAAATCTGTCAAATGATTCATATGGTTTTATAGTACAGCTAGCGTTGGCTATTCTACCCAGAATCTATAGTTTGTAGGCTTGATTTTCAGATTTCCAAGAGTTGAAGCTGGATCTACAAGTGAACTCTATCAAACTAGGTCGAAATAAGCTATCATAGGGTCCTAGCGGATTTATGATAGAATAATATTTGCTTTTATTAAAAAGATTTATTTTGGTATATTGTTTGTGTTCTAGATCTATATCATTTAATTGCTAATCCGATTAGATATCTTTTTTATTTATTAAATCTCTGCAATTTCTCAAATCTCAATATTTGTTTTAAATTGATTTCTTTCCTTATTATAAAAGATTTTTATTCGGATTTTATTCGGATTTCCAAAAGTGACACTTTCCATATTTTTCATCCTAGCTCTGTTTAGATCTACGGATCTATAGCGCTCTTTACTCTCTGTGGATCGATCCCACCACTATACTGCCGCGCACAACCGTGCACTTGTGGAGTTCAAAGCGGAAGCCACCGTATTTTCTGAAACTTTTGGGGATTTTTTTTTTGGGCCCGTCGCCTCCTTATCAATCTTCCTCTTAATTCCTTCCTTTATGCCACTTACGCCTTTCATTCCAGCCTCTTGAGCTCTCGATTCTGTTGACTGTCTCGTCTTCCTTTTCCAAGCTTGTGGACGTCTCCTTTGTTTCTTTCCTGAGACGGAGCTACCAGCTTCAGTATCTCGACTAGGAACTTCAGCCTGAAAAACAATGTGGTTAGCCCCTATGTTTATCGGCTCCCATCTTTGAGCTGATGAAACTTCGACATCATAGAGGTTGTGGAGTCCTTCAACTGGTTCAGATAGCGCCATGTGATCTCCCACCTTAAAGGATTTTTTCTTTTCCCTGAGCTCCTCTTCATAATGGAACACTTTCCCTTTACCCTTTTCCATGTTGGAGGTAGTCCTCACCGGTTGAAATGTAGGGTCTCCCACATTACCCTCCACAGATTGATGCACTCTGAGAATGCGGGCCTGTCTCTCTGTCGGATCAGCATGAGAAATGTACTGCATCGCCATGCGATTGTCCTCTTTTGAAAGACCTGGGAACATTGTGTGAGTTTTCAGAGTCTATTGTGTGAGTTGTCAGAGTCTTTGTGGATTCGACCCCTAAGTGCTGCAATTAACCTCTTAATTTGAGAGAGTAGTTCTACGGTTATATTTGACCTGTGTCACTAATCAATTCAAATGTATTAATAGATAAATTAACTATATGTTAAAGGAATACAATATTAATTATTTTACTAAACCTAATATTTCATATACATTTATGGAAATTGCTAAATAAATTGTGTATTTTAATAGAACTTCTCCTACACATTATCAAGGTTTTAACCATTTGTTTTTAACATATTTTGCTTTATTAATGAATGATACCAGAGTAATCACGATGTAGATCATGAGTAATTACAGGAGGTATTAGTGAATAAAAACAAAAATCAACATCATGAGGAAGATTTTGTTTTGCAAGAATATTTGCTGGTTTATTTGCTTCTCTGTTAACCTATAAGAACTTTACTTCTTTGAACTGTTTCTTCCAATATCTTGCTTCTCTGACCCAATTAAATACACCAAAGTTGAGTTGTAGAACATTGAGAAGGTCTGAAACTTCTTTATCATCTCCTTCAAAGCTTACTTTTGTGTATCTTTTGCACCAACAGTTTTGCATAGCAAATATAAGAGCTTGAAATTCACTCTCTAAAGCTGAACTTGCTTTCCTACCTTTTCCATAACCAGAACCAAGATAAATACCTTTTTCATCACGGATTATCCATCCTGCTCTCGCTTGATTTTGAACGTTAGTAAAAGCACCAGCATAGTTACATTTTGTCCAACCTTCTTCCTGTTTTGACCAATATTGTGGGGTTTGAGATGGTTGGAAACCATTCCCAAATCCATTTACAAAGGACTCTACATACTGAGAATTCTCCATCCATTCTTTTGAATCTGCAGTAGCTAAGGCGAGGTTTGTTTTCCATGGTATATTCTTTCTTTGAAAAGTTAGAATATTTCTACTCTTCTGTAGTCTCCATAAAATCCAGATTGAAAGTTGTTTGAGATGAGGTGTTCTTGTAGATGTGTTAAAAAGAATATAGCTCTCATATTTTCCTCTAAGCTCGCTCTTGAATCACTAAGTACTGGGTTGGGAATACATGTGGCTCGCCATGTTGCTTTAGCAAAACCACAATTGAAGAACAAATGCAAAGTGCTTTCCTCTTCTTTACAACATCTTCTGCAGATCGATTGTCGACTGATATGACGTCTTCGTGATGTCTCTCCTGTACTAAGAGCGCCAGATATTAATTTCCAACAAAAATGCTTTATCATTGGCACTGTGTCGATATTCCATAAGCTTTGCTTGAGTGAGACATTTCCATTAGGTGGATTAGGATTTGTATGTCTTGGTAAATGAGTAGCCAACCAATAAGCAGATTTAACAGTGTAGATCCCATCTTTTGTATAGTGCCAACCTAATAAATCCCATCTTGCTGAAGAACACAATTTTATTGTCTGTATTCTCTCCAAATCTTCATCTTCAACTAGAGCCGTCATTTTCTCTAGATCCTAGCAATTTTTTGTTGTATTCATTAAACCACAAACTCAAAGATTGTTTTCGGGAAAAACGTCAAAAAAGCATGAACTTTCAAAAAGTGGACGTTTTAATCATGAATTTTCAAAATGCCATTTAAATCCTAAACTTTTTGTTGACTTTCAAATTAAATAAGAAACTTTTGCTGACTCGGCCATTTCAGGGATAACGTTAAGTTTCCGTTAATAAGACGATCACAGAGCTAATTTTCCCGTTAGCAGTCTCCGTTAGAACTAAAACGACGTCGTTTTAATTTAAAAAAAAAAAAACTGAGCCCCTGTGATTTTAACCGGTCACCTTTCAAACTTAAAACAAACCATCTTCCACTGAGCCATGGTAACACTTTGGTTTTATATCAAACATAGTGTATATATTTGATCAATTAATTTAAAATAACAAAACTAAAGAAAATGTTAGTTTTGTTATATATAAAAATGTTATACACATTTAATTAAAAACAGAAAAACTAATGATAATCTTTGAGCCACGATAACATCTTTTTAGTTATGTTGTTAAAATAATATTGTTGGGATTTTGTTATATATATACACAATTAACTAAAAATAATAAACCTAGTAATAACCGTCGAGTCACAATAACATGATTTAGTTTTTTAAAATTTTGTTTTGGTGGGTATTATATATATACATATATATATAATTAATTATAAAAATACAGATTAAATTTTAAAAAATTATATATATATATATATATATATATATAATTGATTAAAAATAACAAAATAATAATAACATTTGAGTCACGAGAACATGTTTTTGGTTTTGTTATTTAAAATATTTTGGTGGAGATTTTGTTATTTATATATTGAGCCACAATAACATTTAATTTAATTTTGTTATTTTAAATTAATTGAATATATATACACTCTGGATGATATGAAACCAAGTTATTACCATGGCCCAGTGGAAGAGTGTTTGTTTTACTTTTAAAAGGTGACCAGTTTGAATCCACATGAGTTCAGTTTTTTTTCTTTTTTTTTTAACTAAAACGACGTTGTTTTAGTTCTAACAGAGAATACTAACGGGAAAGTTAACTCTGTGATCATCTTATTAACAGAAACTAAACGTTATGTCCCAAAATGGCCAAGTCAACAAATGTTTTTTATTTAATTTGAAAGTCAACAAAAAATTTGAGATTTAAATGACATTTTGAAAGTTCATGATTAAAACGTCTATTTTTTTAAAGTTCATGTTTTTTTGACATTTTTCCCTATTATTTTCACCATCATTTCGTCTTAATGGTGGTCTAGGTGGATGAGAAGGAATCCATGAATCTAACCAAGCATTTGTATGTGAACCATTGCCAACTATATATTGTAATCCCTGTTTTAGCAAATCTCTGCCTTGTAATATTGACTTCCAAATATATGAAGCGTTCCGTCCTTGGATTGCATTCAAAATATCTGTATAATGAAAATACCTTCTTTGTATTATCTTTGCCATCATACAATCCGGGTTGTGTAATATCCTCCAAACTTGTTATCCAAAGAGTGCAAGGTCGAAATTTTCTAGATCACGAAATCCGAGTCCAGCTTCCTTCTTTGGTATACATAATCTATTCCAAACAAATCAGTGCATATCTTGTTTATCTCCATTACCACTCCACCAGAAATCACAAGGTTTTAACCATTATATAATTCAAAAGAATGTTATAAACCATTATAAAAACTAGTTTAACCAAGAAAAATCAAAGGTATTTTTTCTATTACAGAACTAAAATTAAAATTAAATAAGCTACATGTACCAAATTTTGTAAAAGAAGTGAAGTAAAAGAGTCAGTCCACACGAAGAGCAAAGACAAGTATATAAAACAGTCAAATAAAAAAGTCTTTACAATAAGAAATCACAAAAGCCATGTGCCAAAGAAGCTTCTCTATGATCCCACTCATTAGACCAAGTCGTACAGCGCACGACCTCTGCATCCTCCGTTTAATCCGGCCATGATTCTCATCGTCTTTCCCCACGCGCCGTCGTCATTATGTTGACCGACGTCTTTTGGCTACGTACACGACGGAGCCGTTTGGTTTTCTTTCTCCTCTGTTCTCCGTTACTAATCCCTATTATCTGCGCCTCCATTCCTATCCTTTGCGCCGCCGAGATAGTCAGCCGCCTCCGTAGCCGTCATCCCTGGTTTACTAAATTCGACGAGGAAGATGATTTGAGGCTCCAAAGATGTGAAGAAGGATGCAGTTGCGGTGGATTTGAACCGGAAGAAGCGGGATTGCTTCAGAGATACTTGGAGGATCAGTTGATTTTGGTTAGATCTGTTTATGATTGCGGTGAAGAAGATCAAGATCGTGATCGTGATCGTGATCCCGATCAAGTTAGGGTCCCTCTGCTTTCATAAATTTTGTATTTTGAAAATTTCTTAGATTGTTTATCTTCATGTAGATAAGCAAAAATTGCTGATCAATCGAAAATTTCTACCATCTTTGATTCAAAATTTCATATGAAATCTTTCATTATCATTTCTTCGATAATTGATAGCTTCTTTTAAAAATCAAAAACAAATGAGAAAATATTTCTTATTTTCCCCATTAGTTATGGACCAGGTTATTGTTTAACTATTATTATTATTGTTGCCAAAATTATATTTTTCACCTAATGATAATTTGTACTTTTCAACCTGTATTCTTACGAAATCAGAAGACAGAAACGTTTCCTTGGTATATTTTGACTATTTTTTTTTATCACCTGAGTTCCTTTTATAGGTTCTTCCTAAAATCAAAGGGAAATGTAAATGCTATTTATGGATGAGTAATAAAAAATGAGTGATATCCGATATTGAAAGAAAACTGAAGAAGAGGAATTTAGCGGCAAGTGCTCAGTGACACATTCAATAGCAGGAGATTCAATATTTTTCTTTATCAAGAATTGAAACGCTGTAATATTCTCTTATGTAATAGCATAATATACAAGTTGAGAGTACGATAACGAAGTAAAAGAAAAACAAAATTCGGATTTTGACTTATTGAAAAAACATCATATAGTTTTGTTTCATCGATTCTACTGATTTATAAACATTTATAAACTGTCTATTATTAATAAACAAATTTAGACGTTGCGAAAAGAGAAAAATAAAAAGTTGTCACAAAAAGGACAAAAGAGAAACAAAAGGATAAGAATATTTATGCTGGGTCAGATGAAGGCCCGCCATTTTGTGGACCGAAGTGTGTTCCCACAAGACGACCTAACTACACTTACAAATTACCTTGTCCATATGGAGAAGAGGATACGAGAATGGAAAGTGATCTAGATATTATTTCCATTTTCCAAGAGGTGTTTAATTCGGATTAACGTATGTTGGAAGTTGGAACATAGATGAGAGTCTTTATAAAAAGCCACATATCCTTAACCATCTTCCATTTTTGCCACTTTACTTTTTGGGTATGAATTTGCTCTTTTTTTTGAAATTATTATTGTCCATGACTAATTTTTGGTCTATGAAAACACAGATATATCGAAATGAAAATTTTGTTTGCCAACAACCATTATGTTTTAGCACACATGATCGTCTCGTACACAAAACACATTATATATGAATTTATATATAAAAACCATGATTTTTTCATAAACCTTGAATTATATAAACTAGATTAGGACCCACCCGATGTGTTAATTTTAAATTTTAAAATAAATTACTTTTTGTTCAATTAATTATTTGTTATTAATAATATATCTTAAATTGTTTAGTAAAAAAAATAGAAATTATGTTTTGTTAGAGAAAATAGTTATTTACAAAATTTTAGTTTTAAATTAATTAACTTTTTATATTAAATAAAAATACTAAAAATCTATATAATGTCTAAAAGCTTTTGGTTCCTACTTGTTGTTTCTTTTTTTGACTACTATGTTAAATAACAAGGACAAAATATCAGAAATCCGGAAAACTAAACCAAATCCAATCCAGAAAGGGGTACTAACCCAAACAAATCCAAATGGATCCTAGACTCCTATATCTGAAAGACCAAATATGAACTGAACAAAATTGTTAACCGAATGAATACCCAAATTATTCGAAATACAATCATATACCTAAAAATATTAACAATATTTAAACTTGATATAACTCAATTACCCAAGAGTTATAAACCCAAAATATCAGTTATTTTATATCAAATAACTAAAATACCTAAAATTAACCAAAATATCTGAGATGTTTGGGTTATTAACTATTTCTTAAATCAGCTTTACTTCATACACACTTGATTTTGCTATACAATTTAACTTAATTTTCAATCATATTAAAATCTTACTATAACCTCATGTATACTCCATATAAATGAATATAGCTCAAAACTTTTATATCAAAATAATATGCATTATATCATACAAATATCTATATATAAATAATATTATAAAATAATTAAAAAATAAAGAACAACAGTATAAGTAATTTAGTAAAAAACCATGAAAAATTTGGAAAACTAACATTGCAAATAAACTAAATTTAGGTTAACATTTTCGTTTTGGAAATTTTTTAAATATATTTTTTAATTTTAATTATTGATTAGTTTAGTTAATTAAAAATTTTGTGATTTCCTTTTTTCTTTTTAAAAAAAATTACACTTTTTTATTTTTTGTATTTGTTATTGATTAGATAATTTAATATTTTATGATTCTTTTTTTTCTTTTTTAAAAAACTTCACTTTTTCCATTTTTTTTTGTTGGGAGATGATTTGATATATTAAAAATTAGTGAATTTTGTTTTTCGTCAATTAGTAAATTTCCTTTTTTTGTTAATTTTTTATATATATTTTTTAATTTGACACGTGACAAGATTTAAATGATTAGTGACACATGTCAAAATTTCGTTAGTTAGAAATTTGACATGTGTTGGCTTCTGGTGAATGCAACCCAAATTTATATAATCCCCTATATAATATTTTAGAAACAAACTTATGAAAATAACCTTATGATTACATGGAATACTACAGAGGTGACATTCCTGATGTGTCATCACCACAGAGCCTCTCAGATTTTTTTAAAATAAGACATCATTTAGTAGACTAATTACAATATATGTCAGTGGACATACATCATTGGTCACATTATATTTTCCTTAAATAAACATCATATTTTCCTTAAAAAAAATTCTCTTTGCAATTTATTTCCTCTAACAATATATTTCCTTATCATAATATTTTCAAATATATTTTATAATAATCAACATTTACATAAAATACAATGTTTTATTATTATTTATAATATATAGTTTCACATTTAAATTTAAATATTTAATTTTATATCATTGCAATCTATTTGTTTAAAGTGACTAAAAATATATAGTTCATAATATATATTTTCCCATTTCAATTTATAGATTAAATTTGATATGTTTATATTTAACAATTAATATCATAATTTCAACATAAAATGATTTTTGTATATGAGTTACTATTTGTTATCTTATTCAATCTATATATTAAATTATATGAGTTTCCATTTAAGGAATTTTTTTATTTAAAAACGTATAATATAAAAGTTCGAATAAATTAATAACAAACTATTATTTTAGATATTTCTATAATAAAAAACGAAAAAAAAAATTTAGATATTGAAAAATGTATATATCAATTCAGATTTTATCTAAGTATATATTTGCAATATTCCCTTAATTTCGGTAAGTATATATATATATATATATATATATATATATCAAACTATTTTATGAAAAATTAGATATAGACGGCTACAAACATGAAAACTGTTTTGAAATTTTGTCAAACATTTACAATATTTCCAAATCAGATCGTAACAATCATCAAATTCTTTGATACAATTTGAATTTTTTTCTTTTGCAAAAAAAACATTTGCCTCAGATAATTAAAGTGAATCAAGAATAAATTATTCAGATAACATTTTAACAATACATTTAAGAAAATATTCAAAATCAATTATCTATAAGAATCAGTTGTCTTCCAATTAGTTACTTTCCAAAAAGAATTCTGAAATTGAAAAAGGTAAATTTGTCAAACAAAAAATAAAATCAAAATTGAGTTTCTCTAACCATTCACTAATTTGATGGCTAATTTGAATTAAAAAAGGCTAAGAGATAAAACATACAATATTAAGATCTGCGTCCTTAACCATTGGCAATTGGATCCTCTATGTCGGGTGGGTATATTGACTTTAGGTAATAATAAAGTTGTATTTAATTATAATCCTTATAATTGGAATCTAATTAAAAACATATTCTCTACGAAATCGTAATCTTTCCTTAATGATCGAAAAATTGAGCTAACAATGCTTAAAATGTTATTCATATCTTAGATATTCTACTTGCTCTCCAAAATTTTCTCAAACCAAGAACCATAACCATAAACATCGAAGTTCTCTATAAATATGATTTTATCATAACTTCTCCACATCAACTTTTACTCATCAATTTTGAGCTAAGAATCCATTTTTGTTTTCCATTTTTTAATTCTTTCGAATGGACAAAAATCTTTTTTTGTATGCTTATATTTTTCGATCAGTTTTTGTTCCTATGTCGGTGAATAAACTTCCGGTTGAATCCGGATTGTCTTTTTCTGTTTTGGGATTTGTTTTCCCGTGAGGTTGAAAGTTTATCTACACACATCTGATTGCTTTGATTCTTTTTTCAGTCTGTTGTTTCTTTGTTAGATGAAACGAAGTGGGTTGTATAATAAGATGTTTTTTTTGTTTTGTCGTCCGATAATAAGATGGATTTAGAAAAGAATGTGGCACTATTCTGTTCTGATCAATTTGATTTCGTGAGTCTCTCCCAGAGAAATGGAAAATTGCTCTCTTTGTTTAGCCTTTGTCATTTGTACAAGTCTTTTGCTATTTGTGATTGACTTTTTTGTTAGATTAATCGAAATGGGTGGATAATATGTTGGGAGCTGGATTGAACTGGATATTTTCAGAAATGGGTGTCCTCAATCCTAAAATTCTACATAACTGTTCTGGGTTTTCTCAAAATTCATCTTTCTCTGTTTTTGTGTTTTTTTTTTCGATTTGAGTTTTCTTGATTGAGGACGGGGCCAAATAGAAAAATCAATTATCACTGTTCTTGGAGGTTTTAACATTGTTTTATTTTCCGTATAAGGTTTTGATATAGTTACATTAAGGTGTTTCTAATACCTTTGTACTGATACCTGATAAGGAAATATTTATTGGATAAAGTGACAGTTTGAGGTTTGAGCAGTATAAAAGAGGTGTTTAAAACGGAACAGGGTCGGTTTGTGGTTTGAGCAGTATAAAAGAGGTGTTTAAAATGGAACCCGAAATCTCCAACCAAAACAAAATCTGATCGAGCACGTTTAAATTTAAGAAAGCTATGAAGCGAACAAATCTCTTTTTTTGTTCCAGATATTGATTTTGTTTTTATCATTTTTTGGTTTCTGTTGCTGCTTTGCTCTGAGTTATGAAGTTAAGTTTCTTTTATTAGCGGTTTAAGATCAAGTTACAATCTTTATAACCATAAGCAGCAAGTCATCATCACGGTGGTTATTATTATCATCAAATTCCGAGAGAAGTTGGATATGGTTCTTTCGTTAGGTCAGTGGATCAGAGGAATAATTTGGCGGCTGTGGCTGGTCCAGTAGTGATTGAATCTGTGCCGGTGATGATGCACGGAAGAGCTAATCAAGCGGTTGTTGGAATGGCCGGGAAAAGGCTGGTTGGAATGCGGCGAAAGCGGAGTAACAAACTGTACGGACGAGGAATCATCATCTTCCGGTGGGAGTTTTCCACGTGGCGGTGATGGTGCTTCTTCGTCGCCCTCTTTGTTTCAGCTGAGGCTTGGAAGCAGCTGTACTGAAGATGATCACTTTACTAATAAAACAAATACACATAATTCTATATATATAAATGCTTTTATTTCATTATAAATTTATCCGGAAAATGCTATATATGTTCTAATAATCTGCATGGTTCAATTATATAGAAATTCTATGGATTCAAATGGTTTTTGTTTAAGTGTTCTTCAAAATGTTGATTGAGGCTACTTCTACCACATTAATTTTTGTCATGAGACATTAGGTTTTACTATAAGCTGGGTTTGGTTAAGACTTTTTTTTTTTTTTTCTATAAAAGATAGTTATTTTGTTAGTGATAAACTTCGATCTTGGTTTTTTCCATTATCAGGTATCAGTACAAAGGCAGGTATAGAAACGTGACTCTGCTATTATGAGTCATCTTTCTGTTAAGTTATAGATACAGAGGTGAGAGGCCTTAGATTGAATAGATCGAATCACAGTGATATTCAATATGGAAAATGGGAAGTAAGTGACGGTAAACATCACAGAAACACACATTGCTATAACTTTGTTTAGCGGAGTAGTATGAGATCTAACACCACAAGCAAGTGATTAATGATCATTCTGTTTTTTTTAGTATTTGAAGCATGACTTAGAGCAGAGAAGAAAATACCAATACCTTTTCAAGAAGAAGACCACTCCCAAAGGTAAATCTCAAATTATTGAATTTTGTGTTTCTCTTAAGTCTTAATTGCTTCAGTCCTCCTTTAATGTCTTAACGATGAAAATTAGTGAAGTAAATGGAAAATATTTGTTATGTGATAGATATATCCTTTCATAGTTGTTTTCAATGTTTTTGGACTGTTCTATGTGATTAAATCATAATTAGAAAAGAATAATATTTTGTGCATTGTCAAATAATATTTTTGCGAGGTTGAAAACTGTTCAGGTAATTAAAAATCAAGCTTAATGTAACTATATCGATGCACCACTTAAGAGAGAGAGAGAGATGATATAAATTAAATACAAAAGAGAAGAAGAAAATAGACATATATGTAAGATGGAGAAAACTAATACAAATGTAAAAGAAAAATTGAGAGAGATAAGTAATTCGAAAACCTATAAAAGAGATGAAAGGAAAGAATATATATGTGTAAGAAGAAGAAGAAGACTAAAATCAATCGTAAATGTAAAAGAGAAAGAAAAAGGGAGAGAAAGAGAGAAAGAGAGAGAGAGAGAGAGAGAGAGAGAGAGAGAGAGAGAGAGAGAGAGAGAGAGAGAGAGAGAGAGAGAGAGAGAGAGAGAGAGGGAGAAAGAGAGAGAGAGAGAGAGAGAGAGAGAGAGAAAGAGATGTAATTTGGAAACCTATTAAATATATGAAAGGATAAAAGCATGTATAAGAAGAAGAACAAGAATGCATACAATTATAAAAGCAAGATAGATAGAAATATGTAATTCGAAAAACTATAAATTAGATGAAAAGAAATAAGCATATTTGTAAGAAGAAGGAGACTAAATACATAGAGAGAAAGATAGAGATAGAGAGAGAGAGAGAGAGAGAGAGAGAGAGAGAGAGAGAGAGAGAGAGAGAATTCAAAAACCTATAAAAGATATATAAAGAAAACAAGGCATGCATGTAAAAAAAAGAAAACTAAATGCATGTATTAAAAGCAAGAGAGAGTGTGGTAATTCAAAAGCCTATAAAATATATGAAAAGAAAATGACATATATGTAAGAAAAAAAAGATTAAATATAATCATAAAATCAAGAGAGAAGACAGAGAGATGATATAAATTAAATACAAAATAGAAGAAGAAAATATGCATATATGTAAGATGGAGAAAACTAATACAATTGTATAAGCAATTGAGAGAGATAAGTAATTCGAAAAACTATAAAAGAGATGAAAGGAAAGAAATATATGTGCAAGAAGAAGAAGAAGACTAAATACAATTGTAAAAGAGAAAAATAAAAGAGACTGAGGGAGAGAAAGGGAGAGAAAGAGAGAGAGCGAGAGAGAGAGAGAGAGAGAGAGAGAGAGAGAGAGAGAGAGAGAGAGAGAGAGAGAGAGAGAGAGAGAGAGAGAGAGAGAGAGAGAGAGAGAGAGAGAGAGAGAGAGAGAGAGAGAGAGAGAGAGAGAGAGAGAGAGAGAGAGAGAGAGAGAGAGAGAGGTAATTTTAAATCCTATAAAAATAAATGAAAGAAAAAATGCATATGTAGTAAGAAGAAGAAGACTAAATACAATCGTAAAAGCAAAAGAGATAGTGAGGTAATTCAAAAATCTATAAAAGAAGTGAAAAGAAAAAAACATATTTGTAAGAAGAAGAAAACTAAATATAACCGCAAAAAGCAAGAGAGAGAGAGAGGAAAAAAAGAAAGAGAGAGAGAGAGAGAGCAAATTTGAAAACCTTATATTCAACTGATGAAAAGAAAAGCATATTTCTAAGAAGAAGAATACTAAATACAATTGTAAGATCAAGAGAAAGAGAGAGATATGTAATTCAAAAACCTATAAGAGAGGTGCAAGTAAAGAGGTATATGTGTAAGAAGAAGAAAACTAAATATAGCCGTAAAAACAATAAATTTTTTTGATCAAACATAAAAGCTCGTGATCTAGATAACATGGATAAAAAACCCAATAATAATAATAAATCAATGAATAAATATTAAATACCACATATATATATATATTTAAATATATTGAAATTAATATAATAAGTAAACTTATCACTATATCTTTCATTTAATATTGCTCCTCGCGCGATGCACGGGTACTCACCTAGTAAGATATATTTTGGCAACACTTAGAACTAAACCATAAATTACAAATAAAGAACCTAAACATAGTTTTAGCTAGCCAAACGTAAACTACACCCTAAATATAATTCTATATAATAGCTAGATTTTAAGCAAACTCAAAACTAAATCCTAAATCCTAAATTATTCTTTATAATATAAAGCACATATTACTAAACCAATAGAAACATGCCACATAGATTTCTTTTAAAATATTTATGCCACATAGATATCATTTATAATATAAACCACATGTCACTGAACCAATAAAAACATGTCACATAGATTTTTTAAAAAACATTTATGCCACATAGATATTTATTATAAATTTAAATCTTATTTAAAATTATCAAAACTAAAAGCAGATGACGAAAAAACTGGGGGAAAAAAACTTCTCATGATTATTTTTAAAACTCCTAAAAATAGAAAAAAACAATCTTCAAATTCTGTTCTTTCACAAATTTCTATAACTTCATTCTTTTTCTTTTTTTTTTTGTTCAAAAATTTAAATTATCTCCACTAAACCCTAAATTATCTCCACTACACTATATTTTACTTAGATATCTCCATTAACTTTCATATTCACTTTTTTTTCTTCCCTATAAAATATTGAAGCAACAAACAATTTATTCAGATTCTCTTTTTCTTTTGTTCATCAATATTTGATTAGTATTCCTCTCTTTTTTATATAAAATTATTCTGGTAGATGAAATGTATTTTGCACATATAAGTATTTTTTTATTTAAAAAAAAAATTATTCTTATTAACTCAATAGATTTTTTGTTTTGTTTTTTATGAATCAGTAACTAATTAATGGGTTGCATAAATTTTAACATTTGTAATGTGTACTTCATAATATTGTTTACATTGATTTTTAGCTTTTAAGTTTATAATTTATTTTAGAAATCAATCAAATTTACATTTGAGTTTTAATTTTTTAAATATTTTAGTAAAAGCACAAAGTAGTTGTGCGTAGCATGGGACATAATACTAGTAGATAAATAACTCAACGGTAATGTCTTTGCTACCCAAACGTTACGTCCTTCGAACAAAACACATAACATGAATTTGTCTAAAAAAATACATGAACAAAAAATGAATGTCAATAAAATCAAAGGCAAAAGTGTAATTTTCGCTTGGTAAAAACTTACTTAGTAAAGTGGTAAAATCCGTGTATCATTGTTACAGTAGTGGCTTTTTAAAAATTAACTCTAATAATAATCTTTAGATAGTTTGTACTTTGTAGTATATAAAACAACTTTTAACAACATGTATTTACAAAACGTTTTTCTTTTTTAAATTAGTTTGTCATGTTGGTCAAGTTTAGTACTATATATGTCTGGCCACTTACATACCTCCTACGTCCTAAAGTGGCAAAAATATACCGAATTTTGACCGCTTTGATGTTTAGTTAAGGTTGTGTGGTCTAGGATTCATCCAGGTTATAATTGTTTTTGTAATGTTAATTGGGTCAATTTAATTAATAACTACAAAGAACTAAAAAATTAAGAATACATACATCATTTGTGTATTATTAGTTCTCTCTCATTAGTTTATATAAGTTGGACGAAAATGCCTCTCTGCAATTTTATCGGGATAAGTATTCGAATGAAAAGTTTAGAAGAAATAAATAGCAAAAATCAATAGGTAACTTTTTTATTAACACGGTAAAATCTTTTATATTATGTAACATGTATAAAATTCATATTTAAATTATTATTTAACAAGGTATGAAATATGTTATCAATATAATAATGTATTTATTTTGCGGATGATGGATAAAGTTGCTAGCGATAACTTATTTTTTAATATTATAAATTTTTTTATCAGTATAACTCAATGTTTATCATGTTAATAAATAATCATCATAAAAACTTATTCATCATTTATCGAATTCATATATTACCATGTATATATTATACTTTGCTTCTGTGTTAAATAACAACTGAATTGTAATATCATACTTTTTATCCTTCTAGCAAAATAATTATCCGTCAAATTGAAGTTAACTAGGTTTGTACCCGCGCTACGCTGCATGATATTATTTTTATATTTTTTGTTTCGGATATTTATTTTGTTTTTCAGTGGGAGTTATTAAAACTTGATTTTATAATTCTTTTATTAATTTTAAATAGAATTTCATTCATGATTTATTAAAAGTTTAATGTGACAAATAATTTAAATCTTTATGAAATATATTGGGTCTGGACTATTTAGTTAGATTTGAGTTATTGATTTCGTTTTTTCAGTTGGAGTTATTAAAACTTGATTTTATAATTGTTTTATTAATTTTTAAACAACAGAATTTCATTCATGATTGGTTGAAAGTTTAATATGACAAGTAATATAAATCTTTATGAGATATATTGGACATGAACTATTTAGTCAGATTTGAGTATGTGTTTTCTTTTTAAGACTTTCATGTTTAATATGTTTTTTTTGTTTTTTTCTTCTATGAAATGCAAATATACGTTTGTCAAAAACATTATAGATAATCTGATCATGTGTTTTTCTCTTCTCTCAGTTTCTGAAGTGAAGGTCTGACTCTGATTTATGTTACAGAGAATCTATAATGTTATGTAAATATTTTAAAGTTGATTTCTTCTTCTCAGTTCTAATCATTTTACGTTTTTTAGTAACCCCAAAGGTAATTTTCTAAAACCTATACTTTTCTTTTATGGTGAGAATATCTTTGTGCTTTGTCTTGTAAAAACTTCCATTAATAAACAGTTTCTCAAATATGGTTAGTTTTTGATTTTGTATAGCTAGGACGAAACTTTATTAGGTTGTTTCATTATTAATCATTTGTAAGATTTTAGTATGCTTTGAATTTAAAAATTTGGTATACATCTTATAGTGAAATACTTGGTTGAATTGAAATACATTAAAATTTTCTTTATTTATTTTTCCGATTGATGTAGAACATTTTAAATAAATTAAGATGCATGCAAATTTCTGCATTTGATATTTAAGATCTTCTACATTTGATTTTCTTGGAATGAACTCTCATGTTATGGACTTCCCTTTTCTAATTTTGCAGGTTCTTAATTAGTTTTTGTTCAAACATCAGCAATAAGTGAATGTAGTGGTAGATGTGAAACTCCATCGTTGAAGTCTTTCAATATTTTCCAATATTGCAGGTTCTTAATGAGCCTTCTAAACTACAGTCCTATTGTTCTAGAGATGAGTGTGAGACAATACCATTATCAATCTAAATACTAATTGACACAAAAAATTAATTTAGTACTATTTAAAATAATTGTCCAAAATAAAAATAATAACTCGATACAACTTTTACATGACAACATTAGCACACTTTAGCATCAGGGCCAAAACGTTTGCATGGGAAACCTGACATTTTTTTACCACATTTCAGATCATCACTAAATATATGATTATCCTATATATAAATTTATATGTAAACTGTTATAAACTTACACGTATCAAGGGGCGGACGCACTTGACAGGGGCACTTCCCCCGGATAAAATTTTCAAGATTAGTTTTATTTTATTAAAGATTTTAATTATGCTCCTGTTAATATATGATTTATTGTCCAAATCAAAAATAATAACTCGATACAACTTTCATATTAATTATCTTTTGTAAACGACAACATTATCACCTTTTAGCACCATGGCCAAAATTTCTGCATGGCAAATATGACATTTTTTGCCACATTTCAGATCATCACTAAATATATGATTATCCTATATATAAATCTATACATAAACTGTTACAAACAGACACAAATCCAGGGGCGGACATACTTTTCGGGGGCACTTACCCGGGTAAACTTTTCAAGATTACTTTTATTTTATTAAAGATTTTAATTATGTTACTGTTAATATATGATTTACTGCCCCCTCCCCCCCCCCCCCCCCAAACTTATGTTTTTAATATACATTTTGATCAATATAAATACAATATATAAACCTCAATTTATTTTTATGTACAAGCACATATTTGTTTAACTAAATGAATGCACCTAAAATCTCTTTTGTTAGTTTAGTAGAATTAACCAAATGTTATAGATGATTTAGAAAGTTTTTTTTAGCTTTTACTTAACAAAATTTTGACCTTTTTTAATATTACCAGATCTCAATTTTTAATATCCCATTTTTTGTTTTTTTTTCTTTCATCTTCTTTTTTAGATTTTTGTCAAAATTTGGTTTTTGTCCGTTTTTATCAAACACAAAATGTTTTGTTTAGGTATTGATTATTTTCTATGTTATGAAAATTTAATTTAGTTCCTCCCTTTTAGATTTTTAATTTGTTTGTTTTTTATATTTTTCTTTTTTCTATTTTTGAAATTTTGTTTCTGTTTACTAAGTTTTTATTTTCAAACCTTAGGATATTTCTGTTAGGTATTATTGTGTTTTAACATGTATAATATATTTTTTATAACTAAATATTATTGCTCTGAATAAAATTAATATATGGATCCACCACTGCACATATACATACTCAAACTCCATCCTCCACTTTCGCAGCTCAAGCTCTATCCTCCACCACGGCGTCAACTCTAGCTTCATTCTCCACCACATTGTCTACTCTAGCTCCACTCTCCATCTATGCCGCTCAAGCTCTATCTCTTACATATATTTTACGTAAGAGATGTAAATAAATATATTATATACATATTACATACACAGTTAGAATATATATATACATACATATAAATGTGTTTCCTTAGTGTCTTATTCATAATATCTACTTTGAAAATCGATGATAATTATTTTAATCAAAAACTGATGTGTATAAATGAAATGTTCTCATTGGATATTCAACTTTTTTTCATTTATTAACATGTCAATCTGAAAATGAAAGAAAATGATGAGTTGTCAACACAAAGAGAGACATCTGCTTGATTACAGTGTTGATTATTAAGCCACACATAATTATTTTATTCGTTTTTTGTTGTTTATCAATAAAATTTTAATACTTCTGTTTTCAAAAAAATAATTGTAGTTGTTAGTTAATATTTTCATTCTAGATAAATATTTGGGCTACGTCCCGGGTTTCTTTTTTTTTCTTTGTATTTTTTTATTCAATGACATATTAATCTATATTAGTAATTTAGTACATAATGTGATTATTTTTAATGTAACAAAATAAAAATATTAGAATAAGCTAATCAAAACATGTAGTTTTATTCATGGTAAAAATAATTATTATATGACGTGTATAATTAAAATAATTTTGATTTGTTTAGAATTTTTTTATTATTAATTTAGTTATGATAAAACATATAATATACTATGTATAATTAAAATAATATGATCAGTTTAAACATTTTTTATTAATTTATTCATGGTGAAAATAAATATTATGATTATTTTCTTATGTGTATAATTAAAATGATTTGATTGGTTTACACGGTTTTTATTAATTGATGTGGCATCTTCATGATAATTTCAAAAATCTGATATGTTTAGTTATGTGTATTAATGAAATAATTTGATTGAAAGTTCATGTTTTTTCATTTATTATTATGTCAACACTACAACGCATAAAAAAACTAATGTGTCATCTCATGAGAGACACACTACTTATTATAGTGTTAATTTGTTTTAAATATTTGGATCGTTAACAAAATACTTATCCTATTAAAATGATGATAATGATAAATATGTAACTTTTTTAGTTTACTGTAGATGAATAGTAGAAACATTTAATTATAGGTGAGAGAACTAATTTTCTAATCCTGGATGGTTAATTTTATAATTTCTCATGTTAATTTTAGAGTTTTGTGTTCAGGTTAAACATTTTAATTTTAGTTATTTTATTAATTAACAAATCTTATTTTGGTATCTACAAGAATCCGATTTGGATATAAGTCATATATATCACAAGTTTCAAAGCAAATGATGATGTAACCAATTCCTCATGAGAGCAAACGCCTCCTCTGCGTCTATATCATCTTCCGGTGTCTCCGGCCGGTGAACAAAGCCGTGACCTCTTCCTTCAAACACCACAACCTTTGACCCTTCACCAATCTTCTTCTCAATTTCGTACAAACCCTCCACTTGACAAAGCGGGTCTCTATCTCCTGCAATGAACAAGACTGGCACTTTCACATCACCAGTCACCGCAGAGTCTATTCTTGTCCCGTAGAACGAAACGCCAATGCTGAAATAACCGTTCTCATCCGCGGCTAACACGTCAACCACACGTCCACCGCCGAAACAGAATCCCATAACTCCTAGCTTCTTAGAGATCCCAGCCGCTGCAAATTCATCGACCATCCATTTGGTGAAGCTAGTTGTATCTTGTCTGATACGATTCGGGTCTTGTACTCTTCTCCATTCCTCGAATTCAGAATCTGGTCGGTTTTTAGACCATGGATCTCCACGGAAGAGGTCCGGGACAAGAACACTATCTTAAAGTTACGATTAGAAATAATAAAATTTGGAAAATTACGAAAGATAAAGAAACTGGAGAAGATTTATACTTATAGCCATTGCAAGCGACACGATAAGCGAAATCGCGTGTGGCTGAATCTTGAAAGCCAAAGACATCAGAGAGTAGAAGCAATCCAGTTCCGTTATTGTTCTTTACCGCCGTTAATAAATAAGCTTCTACGCCGTCTATTGACACTTCTGTTCCGTTAACCAGCTCACACGCTTCTTCTTCATCTTCATCGTCGACCTCCACGTTAACGGCGCTGTCAGAAGTTTCGAGCGCAGAAATGTTCTTCAGAGACCTTCGTCTCCAAGAACAGGTCGTCGTGATATGTTTTTTGATCTGAGAAAACACGATCTTGTAAATTCGAAAAGCTCTTCAAGATTTAGCTTAAAGAATCAATGCTTATAAATTCTTGAGTAAAAAATGGCTAAACGAGCTAATTAGTAAGATGCAGAGTGGATTGAAACGCACAGATGAAGGGAGATGTATAAGGCATGGAGTAAGAAGGCGATGGCTGCCATGGAGATTGAACGGTGACCGTGGTGCTCCGGCAGCGAAAGAGGAAAGAGAAGCCAACGACGCAGCCATTGTATGAATCTTCCCAGATTCAATATAGTCCAGAAGTTTTCTTTATATTGTTTTGGATATTTGTAACAAAAAATATCTTTTTAGTAAGAGTGAATTAGGAAAAAAGATTGGGAAATTGGGTAGCTTTGATGTTTTAATTTGCCGATTGGAGATGTTTTTAGGTAGTTTTCACTATTCTCTTCTCTTTTCCAACCTCCAACATTTTCATAATAACAAAAATACCATTTTTTTCTTTTTATAATTAAATACAAATAAAAATTAAATTAAAAACTATCTTAGTAACATAAATGAAACGACAAAAGAAATGACAAATTAAAAACATAACAAGAACTTCTTCTTGACGACAAACAAAAAAAAGAAAACAAGAACTTCTTCTTTTTCTGTAACTAAGTTAATTCTCTCCTCTCATTTTAATGTTCTTCATTCTCTTCTCTTATTTGAATAGAAAAATAAAAGAGATTTAAGATCAAATTGTTCTTCCAAATTCAAACTTAAACGTTGCGACCCACGTTTTAAAATGTGCCCACTGAGACCATCGAGCCGGCTATTAAGTATATGCCACCGGACCTCCGCCAAGATTAAGTCCAAATCGGAGGAAAAAAAAAGAACTCAATTTTTGGTTGATTTTGTAGTTGAAATAAAATACTATATGTTAGATTCATAATTTTGATGTTAAAACGAATTGAAAACAAGTTGAAAACGGTGAAAAATGAGTGGTGGCCATGAATTAGGTTTTCTAAAACAAAATAAAGAAAATAAATAGAAAATAACTATATAATCTAAATATAACGGAGAAAAAAGGATTAAGAAAACAAGGTGCAGGAATCGAACATGCATCTTCAACACACTAATTTGCTTCCATACCCAACTAGGCTGGCATATCTACATGATGTATATCACAAACATATATTTAACCATCTCCTTAAACTAGTTTACCACTAACTACATATAACATTCTAAAAATATCTAAAACTAATCCCCAATTATTTAGTTAGACGCTATGCCATGTTTGAGGGCCTGATTAATGCCTAACAATTTTTCAAAGGACTGCAATTTAAGAAAAAAAATATATTTGTTTTTAAAATGGATATTTATGACTTATGATCATATGAGAGAAGTTACCAAAACCAGAGATAGTTAGCCAACATTCTCTGATTAGAGTAAAAAAATAGAGCACATTGTACTAGCATATACAAAGCTCTATATCTAGTTACATTAACATTGTGTTTCGTTTTCATTATATTCTAAAGTTCTTGTTTGTTGAGTTACCAACCAAACATATTTATATCTAGAAAACATAATACCGATGTAATACTTAAAATTTTATATGAAAATTGTATCTTGTTTTAATTTTAAAATTTTAAAGCTTCATAAAGAATACACAATGTTTTACTTTTTAATTTTGTATGCTAAATATGTTCATAGTATGAATTAATTGGAAATTTAAGAATATTTAATTAAATTTTCGAAATATACATATATTTAAAGTTGAAATTTTTTGAGAAATATTTTCAATTTATATAATTTATTGAGAATAAAAAATAATTAGAAATCTCAATTTTTTTTCATTTGAAACAATTAGAGAGGTGAAGTGTACATAAAGAGAGGTGTACACAATTGTAAAATGTTCAAAGAGAGAAGAATATACCAATGTGAGATATACAAAGAGAGAGATGTACACCAATGTGAAGTGTACACCAAGGTGTTGTGTATAAAGACTTGGGAATAAGAAGATCCTTCATACTCTTTGCATCTCATTGAAACAATTATTTTGTCAGTATTTTAAAGGTCAAGAGGTTTCAATTCCTCAATCAATGTAGTATTTGAGGTGTCAGTCCATAATGGGTGTGATTACAAGCAATCAAGATGTGATCTAATGATCTTAATCCAAGCCAAGCATAAAAAAGGGGTTTTACTATCAACCTAAGTGAAAGCAAACTTGAAAACAATAAAAATAATTCCACTCGATCAGAAGGACCGAGTAGAGCAAGCGAGTAAACTAAGGGAAATGAAATGCTAAGCCACTCGACCTGATGGATCGAGTAACTTGAACGAGTAAAGCAGTAGACAACAAAAAAAAAACGCACTAGATAAGAAGGATCGAGTTCACAGATCGAGTAAGATAACAAAACAAGAATGAAACTAAATTGAAATGTGACAAGCAAGTAAACAAGATAAACAAGATAACTAAAGCAATATGAGATGAACAGGGAATCAATGGATGAGATTATTGACCAATGACCATTAGTGAACTTTTCTGATGCTTCTTATCAAACAACAAACACTTAGGGCTGATACCTAGACAATAGATTTCTAAACCAACATAATCCACTGTTGTGACAGAAGACCTCAAGATCTACCACTGACACATATAATTTTGCCAGGGCCACCATGATATATCAGACATAAAGAATCAATCCATTAAAGCCAAAACACATTCCTATTGATGTGGTATCAGGTTTTACCCAAACCAATAGTTCCCGCAAGTGCACCGTTGTGTGGGGTAGTATAATGCTGGGATCGAATCCACAGAGAGTAAAATGCACGTTAGATCTGTAGATCTAAACAGAGATAAGATGGAATATATGAAAATGTTTTGTCACAGAAAAATCCGAATAAAATCCGAAAATATTAAAATAATATAAAATCAATTTAAAACAAATGTGAGATTGGGAAATCGCAGGGATTTAAATAAATAAAAAAGATATCTAACTGGATTAGCAGTTTAATGATCTAGATCTAGAACTCAAAGCACTGTAAACAAATAAACCACATCTCAAATGAGAATATTATTATAGCATAAATCTGCTAGGACCCTATGCTAGCATATATTAACGGGTCTTGATATTGTTCACTTGCAGATCCAACCTCGACTCTCGTTGGCTAACAATCTCAAGCCTATAAACTATATATTCATGGTAGAATAAACATGCACTAGCCGTATTATAAAACCCTATAAATCATTTGATAGATTCGCCAGCCTAACAAAAGCATTAGTTTCATAGAAATAGAGATCTAATAATCATAACTCTAATCTATAACAATAACCTAATTAAACATTAAATCCCTTTGAATATATCCCATCTCCCAACATGCAGATTTACTCAACCATGGTAATGGGTTGATAGATCATGATGTTGTATGATATGAAATGCAAAGAAAGAGATGAAGACAGAGTGTAGATCAGAAAATGCAATTGAAAATGGTATAGATCTGAGAAAATGCAAAGTAAAAGTTTACAGATCTGAAAATGAAAATGAAATAACAAACTACTGAGAAAATAGTGTCTAGGGCTTCTGGGCCACTCAGAAAATGATCTCTTTATATAGGGGTCTTCTAGGTCAAAATTCAGAGTTAATGTGCGATTTGGAAAATATCCGTGATCCTGATCGATCGATCTCCTTCCTTTGATACGTGCCACCTCATATATTCCTTTGAATGAGCGATCTTTTTCAGGATTGATCGATCCTCTTTATGCTTGGTTGATCCTCTTCAGGATTGATTGAACCCAGAGTGTCTCCAAAATCCCATGAAGTGTAAAAACGTCCAAAGTTTCTCCATTTCGTCCATTTTAGCTCCAATGAAGTATAAACCTGTAAAGACACCAAAAACGGCCAGAAAGACACAAAACCTAACTCTAGACTCAATAAAACAAATGGAAAAATAGTAAAAACTAATGAAAATAAAGACTCATCAAATACCCCCAGACTTGAATCCTTGCTCGTCCTCAAGTAAGCAACAAGACAATGAAACAAAGTTCAGAAGTATAGGTTTTGAAAAACAGGAACTTACGCTTAGCTTTAGACTCCACCATGTTGATCATGTAAACCAATGAGAAACCTTGTGACAAGTTAATTGAACCTTAGCAGTACAACATGTACTTTACCATAAGCATAATAAACATTACCGTACTCTAGCATCCGAGATCCAAAGAAACTTCTGAAATCTCCATTGTTGGCCCTTTAACATTCATTAAATATTGTGTGCAGTCTAACAAAGGGAGTCTCAATTGCTAAGGGCTAGTAACGGGGGGGGGGGCATTTTTAAGGGTGATGGTTAAGCATGACAAATGAACTCTGGTGCAAACCAATGCGCAAAATCACAGTGAGACGGAAACCAAAGATGGTGCACAACCTCATGAACTTTGGACTCTAAGTAAGCTTCTATACAATGATCTTAATAGAGTTGCTATTGGTGCTAAAATAAATAACAGAAACAAATAACTAAATAATTAAAAAAGTGTTATTCTGGTTCCTTCAGACTTTGTTCACTTCTCTTTCTTTTCGTTTTTTTTTTTGGAAAGAGAGTCTCAAGATGAGACGGGATCAATCGATCTGAATAGGATTGGTCGATCCTAGAGCATATTTTCTGAGAAGGGGAAGTTGGAACCAGTCCTAACCATATATATCAATATACAATAAACTGCACCAATAATCAACTCAAGCTAATATAGATGAAGTACTGATACTAGAAAGCTTATTCGAATATCCTTAGAACATTTGGTTGTGCCGGCCTCCATACTCCGTAGTTTTTGCACTTGGTTGCACATGCTCCTAATTTTACGAAAGAGGACTGAGGTCTGAATGAAAAAAGGTGTAAGGGTGTGGAACCAAACTAAAAATGAGCTTGGCCATCCGGAGCTCCAATAAGAATGGGTGAACTCCGGATGTATATGATCCTTTATGCGATATCGAGCCCCTAAGTGAGAAGATTAGTCCAGTTAAAGGTCTAAGTAGATAGAGCCAACGCTGGATCATTCAGATTTCCAAAGGATATGTTGCTTCTGGTAAAGTTGATCCACTGATGGTATTTACAATCTTCCTGAACTAAGTCCAATAAATGTCAACAGAAAATGGAAGCCAAAATATTTGTAATAAAATTCCTATATTTTGACTCAATAAAATGACTGGAGAAAAATGAAAAAGTTTTATTTTTGAAATTTTTTGAAAAATCTTTTGTTGACAAGTAAACAAATGAAAACACCGTGTTAGTAACATATGAAATCAGTCACCCCTTCCCCCAGACTTAAATCACTGCGTCCCGCTGTGATATAAAATCAAAGGAGAAAGGTTCTGCGAAACAACACTGGAGATAATGTATTGTGAACAAGAAAACAAACCATAAACCGTGGAAAGAGTTTTACGACCCAAAGGGAGCATTGGTCTGTTCATGAACCGGTTTTCAGCTTTTTTTGTCTTGGGGATCGATCGATCCTGGGAGGATCGGTCGATCTCAGCATCCTGAAACTTCTTGAAATTTGCATCTTCTGCGTGTTCCACTTGTTTTCAGTTAGCTCAACACAAAACATCATCATATCTTATCTTGAAAAATAAATAAATAAATAAATAAAATAACTGAAGTGAAATAAAATAAAATAAATAAAATAGTTTTATTAACGTAGAAAGCAAAAAGAAATTAAAAGAACATGTTGGGCTGCCTCCCAACCATCGCTTGTTTTTGCAAAGTCATTAGCTTGACTTGGTTTAATTTCAATTGGGTTCTGGGTTCATTGGAGGAAGGATATCTTCCTCCTCTGGTGGTTGGTTTTTTGTCTCGATCTTGGGCCTTGCAGTGACAGCCCTCATCATGTAATCCAGATTTTCTTCAGCAGCTTCAAAGTTTATTTTTGCTGGATCTTCACTACCATCACTTCCCGGAGTCATGTTCATTGGATGAACAACATCAACAGATTCAACATCATTCAAAGTGAATGCTTGACCATTTGTGGTGGGAATTCTGTTGATGGTCTCGACGTAGAAGGTCATGGAGGTGTTTTTAAACCTAAGTTTAATTCTTCTCTTGGGGATGCTAATTGAGGCACTTGTTGTTGCTAGGAAAGGTCTGGCAAGTATGATTCATGTCCATTCTTCATCCAGGGAGAGGACAAAAAAATCTACTAGTGCATAACTTCCTTTAAGCAGGACAAGAATGTTTAAAAGTTTCCCTACTTGTCTCCTTGTAGTTCCATCAGCCATCTCAAGTTCCATGTTAATTGGTTTCATGTGGAGTAATCCTAACTTCTTAGCTTGACTGAGTGACATCATGTTTACGCTGGCACCAGTGTCAACTAGGTTGTTCTTAAAGCGATACTGCCCTATGGAACCGGGAGACTAAACCTTCCAGGGTCTTCCAATTTTTGGGGGAATTCTTCTGGAATTTTTTGGTTGCACTCGCCTTGAAAGAAATCAGCTGCTTCTTACAGAGTTGTCCTGCCAGCAATGATATCTCCCATGTATTCCTTGATCTGAGAGGTCATTGATGCAACTTCCCCGAAGGGAAATCTCACCCTCATCTCAGTGCATACCTGATTTATCCTTTTCTGCATATCAGGGCTTGCTTTCCTAGGCGGCTGTGGGTCATCTTTTCCAGTCTTTCCTTGATCCTCATTAGCTTTCATGTTCCCAGCAGAGTTCATCTCTATAGGTGTCTGCTCAGCAGACTTTCTAAACTCTATGATTTTTGAATTTTTTTAGGTTTTTATTAAGAAGTGGATCCCGAAATCGTATCTGCGAGGATCGGTCGATCTCAACCAGGATCGATCGATCTTCCCTGATTTTTAAATCTTTATCGGGAAGTGGGATCGATCAATCTCACTCTGCAAGTCGATCTTCATTGTGTTTGGGTCTCATCGAGAAAGCAATAGCTCTCATCTTCGGATCGATCGATCCTACCCTCAGATCGGTCGATCTCAGCGGAAATTTCCATAAAAAATTCATCATCTGAGAACAGATCACTTTACTTCAGATATTTCCAGGGATTAGTTTCAGGCTTCCCTGGGAGAGTCCCTGGTAATGCCTTAACCATTTCGGCTGACCTTGCTACCTCTGTTTCCAATATCCTCGCATGAGCACCCAAGGATTCAAGCCTCCCATTTAGATCATTATACATATTATCAACTTTTAGGTTGATTTCTCTAGCAAATTTCTTCTGCCCTTCCATGATTTGTTGGAATAAGGACTCAATTTTCCCCATGGAACCAGCATTCCCATATTGGGGTTGAATCCTGTTTTACCATAAGCAGAATTATTTTGGAA
Organism: Cardamine flexuosa; assembly: GCA_963555745.1. NCBI lineage: Eukaryota > Viridiplantae > Streptophyta > Magnoliopsida > Brassicales > Brassicaceae > Cardamine > Cardamine flexuosa. The sequence continues at coordinate 15,890,910 of OY743214.1, read as the reverse complement.
GTTTTATTGGTTTTGAGTACTCCGAGGTGGAAAAAAATGATCTCCATGGTTCTCAACATTAGTACTGTGGTAGGACAGGTTAGGATGGTTCCTAAAGTTAGGGTTGAAACCCCTGTTTTGGTAGTTTCCTTGTCCACCGAGAAAGTTGATTTCCTCAGTTTGTTCCTCTTCATCATTGAACTCTTCACTTTCCAAGAGATTAACATCTCTTTTGAGCTGTCATCAGAATGTCCACATTTGCATTAAGATCCTCTATGATCTTATCACTTGCTTGAGTAGGGTTGACTCTCTTATCATAGTTAGAAGATCTGTTAGAGTTTCTTGCTGCCAGGTTTTCAATGAGCTCCATTGCTTCCTACAGCGTGTTGCTTATGAAGTCTCCCCTACTGGCTGTGTCTATAGCCATTTGATACTTTATTTCAACTCCGTTATAGAAAAAGTTCATCCTGTCCGACTCGGTATAGCTTCGAGGGGGACAGTCTCTTAGGTATTCCTTATAGCGTTCCCAAGCTTCATAGAAGGACTCAGTACCAGCTTGACGGAAAGTGGATATTTTGTTTGTTAAAGCTGTGGATCTAGCTTTGGTGAAGAACTGCTGTAAGAAAGCAGCTCGGCATTCACCCCAGCTTGTGATAGATCCAGGACTCAAAGATTTCAGCCATCTATGAGCTTTAACAGCAAGGGAAAAAGAGAATAGCCTACAACGGAGGTAGTCTTGGGGGACTCCATTGGCTTTGGTGGTACTACAGATCTCTTCAAAGATATCAATATGATCCATTGGGTTCTTGCTAGATATCCCATGGAATTGATTCTGTTTAACCAAGGTCATTATCTGAGGTTTAATCTCAAAGTCTTGCCTTTGGATAGGAGGGGGTATCATAGCAGATCGGTTCCTATAATAGGCATGCGGGGCATCTTGCTCGCCTAAGGTAACCCTTCGTGGAGGAACTTGTTGTCCCTGCGCGGCATCTACTCCCATCCCAGGAGCTGCAGCATCATTGAGAGGTGCTTGATCAGCCAAACCCTCTCTCTGCTGTCTTACATCTGCACCCTCACCATCAACAACAAAGGGAAGGTTTCTTAAGTTATTAGGGTCAGCCATACTAACCTTAGTGTTTGCTCTCCTTGTGGTTTTGGTATTTCTTGTAACCTTGATCTTTCTTGTAGCTTCCCTTGGCAACTCTTCTATGCTTAAGTTTTGCAGATCTTTAGAACCCTTGCTCCTTAATTGCATACAACTGAGAAGTAGAAGAAGTTTGAAAGTCAGATCTGGTTAAAATATGCTATGGGATCAATCGATCTTGAAGTAGATCGGTCGATCTCAAGAGAAGTAGGATCGATCGATCAAAGAGAATCGATCAGTCTTGCACAAAGTAGGATCGGTCGATCTCAAGTGGGATCGGTCGATCGTGCAACAAGTAGGATCGGTCGATCAAAAAAGGATCGGTCGATCTCAGAGACGTAAATAAAAAATGTAGAAAAGAAAATATCCTAGACTAGGTCTAAAACCTAGATCTAGAGGCAACGATTACTCCCCAGCAACGACACCATAAACTTGATGTGGTATCAGGTTTTACCCAAACCAATAGTTGCCGCAAGTGCATAGTTGTGCGCGGTAGTATAATGGTGGGATCGAATCCACATAGAGAAAAGTGCACTTTTGATCTGTAGATCTAAACATAGCTAGGATGAAAAATATGAAAACGTTTTGTCACAGAAAAATCTGAATAAAATCCGAAAATATTAAAAAAAAAATCAATTTAAAACAAATATTGGGATCTAGGAAATTGCAAGGATTTAAATAAATAAAAGGATATCTAACCGGGTTAGCAGTTTAATGATCTAGATCTAGAACTCAAAACACTGTAAACAAATAAACAACCTCTCGAATCAGAATATTATTATAGCATAAATCCGCTAGGACCCTATGCTAGCATATATTAATGGGTCTTGATATTGTTCACTTGCAAATCTAACCTCGACTCTCGTCGGCTGACAATCTCAAGCCTATAAACTATAGATTCGGGGTAGAATAAACATGCGCTAGGCGTATTATAAAACCCTATAAATCATTTGATAGATTCATCAACCTAACAAAAGCATTAGTTTCATAGAAATAAAGATCTAATAATCATAACCCTAATCTATAACAATAACCTAATTAAACATTAAATCCCTTTGAATATATCCCATCTCCCAACATGCAGATCTACTCAACCATGGTAATGGGTCGATAGATCATGATGTTGTATGCTATGAAATGCAAAGAAAGAGATGAAGACAAAGTGTAGATCTAAAAAAAATGCAATGGACAATGATATAGATCTGAGAAAATGCAAAGTAAAAGTTTACAGATCTGAAAATAAAAATGAAATAACCAAGTAACTGAGAAAAATCGTGTATAGGGCTTCTGGGCCGCTCAGGAAATGATCCCTTTATATAGGGGGTATTCTAGGTCAAAATCAGAATTAATGTGCGATTTGGAGAATTTCCGCGATTCAGATCAATCAATCCTGCTGGATCGATCGATCTCTTTCCTTCGATACATGCCACCTCATAGATTCCTTTGACTGACCGATATTTTTCAGGATCGGTCGATCCTCTTTATGCTTGGACGATCTTCTTCAGGATCGATCGATCCCTGAGTGTCTCCAAAATCCCATGAAGTGTAAAAACGTCCAAAGTTGCTCTATTTCGTCCATTTTAGCTCCAATGAATTATAAACCTGTAAAGACACCAAAAACGGTCAGATGACACAAAACCTAACTCTAGACTCAATAAAACAAATGTAAACAATAGTAAAAACAAATGAAAATAAAGACTCATCACCTATCAACCCAATATTTCCAGGGTAGTGTATGTTGATCTCTGGAAAAAGTTGTTTCCAATGAATCCATCACACTGTCGTGTGGGATTCATCTGAGATCAAGTTCCAATTGATCAGAGAGGAACATGCATTAAGAACTCTCACCTAAAATGGATTTCAATCAAGAACATAATATAAGCATTAGTAAACTAATGGATCATCAATCTATCTCATCCCCAAATTCCCTAATGAAACTACTCATAGACAATCTTCATACTCAAGAACACAAATACAGAAATCCTCAAAAAAGACATATGATGAAGATCCTAGAGAGATGAACAAGTATGGAAAAGGAATTAAACGCAAATACTCAGTAGATTAATGGTAAATCAAGTTCCAAATACAAAGAAAATTCAAAGATAAACTAGAGAGAGAAAGTACTGATTAAATCAAAAAGTTGCTAAAACCTTACGAAAAACGAAAAAGAAGACGGCCTGATCTAACAATCTCTTTTATATAATCAGTATTTGCATTTTATTTCTTCATCAAACCTTTTCATCTCAATCTGATGTATCTCATATGTCAGATTTAAAGTTATCTGGGTTTGAACAATCAGTCATGATTATTATTAGTGAGTAGTTAATCTTAGGGTTATTATGGATGGATTAGATTAGGGTGGATCTTAATTAATCTGGATATTTAAGTTATTAATTGATTGAAATCCTTTCTGGGTTATGGTTATTAATGCGCATTCATTTCTGATCAACTTGAGTATAATAATAAAAAGTTTCTTCATGAAAGTGCTAGAAATGGTTTGATCCATCTATTTCTAGAGACTTAGTTACACTAGCCAGTGGAGAATAAACTTAAATGATGCGTGTGTATCATGATATTTGAAGCTATTGTTACGAAATTTCACTGCCTTTAGTAGATCGATTCTTTATGCTTTTTCAGTAGCTTGACTATGGCAGAATCGGGTATGCTGAGCTATTGGACTCGAGATCATTCATCACGACAGTGGGCTTGGTTGTTTTATAGATTTACTGTCAAGAAGGATTAGCCTTGATATAGTTTATGTTTGTTAAGTACCCATGTTATGAACAGTGATCCCCTAGTCCACTGATTCATCCCTGTGATCCCTATATCTTTGTTATTGATTTAAATGTTCAGTTACTTGTTTGATTTTGTGTTTTAGTGATTTTGCATTTCAGCTCGACCATACTGATCGAGTGGCTTTCTACTTTTATTTCTTTGTTTTGTTTGCTGTTTGCTTTGATCATTTGAATTGACATCTCAAGTGTTCACTGTTTTATCTTTTCATTGCTTGCTATTTAAATTATTAGGTTGTTAGTTTCAGCTATCATCTCTGAATTGGCTTGAGTTAATATGCATTGATACATTGTGATTGCTAGCAATATACCCATTTGGATTGACAAATAATATACTGCAACAACATATGAGGAATTGAAACCCTCCATTCTCATTTAGGATGAACAAAAATCCTGTTTCACCTCGCCCTCAAATATATTCAACCGCACGTCAATCTTGTCCGTAAAATTCTGGAAATATGATTGGAACAAACCTGACAATAACGACTTCATATCTTCATTAGAATTCTCTTGTACATATTGACTTTGTGCTGCTGCTCGCTGACACAAAAACTTTTGTTTCCTTAACTCTGCACCAAGATCTGAAGGCTTCTTCATTCTGTTCTTCGAACTAGAGGCTTGAAATTTTTCACCCTCCTTCTTCTCAAAGCTCTCAGACCCAACCACAGTGAGACCTTGCTTCATCTCACTTTTATCCAAACCATCACTGAAACCATCATTCTCCTCTTAAGTACTATCTTTATATACTCCCATATCATCATGCTCTTCTTCCGGCTGTATTGTTTCATTCATCACATAATTGTCTTGAACACTTTCTCAAATGAAATCTTGGAAATCATATCCACTTTTAATCAAAGATTTCAAATTTTCAACTTCAACATCTTTGATATCATCTGGCCTCAAGAAGTCTGCAGAGTCATGTACATAAGAAGTTCCTGTCTTTGAAATGTATGGATACACAATTTCCTACATTAATAGATGAAAGGATTACATATGTCAATTTTAAAAATAAACAGCATTTCAAAATAATTAACACATGATCATTAATAAAAGGGAAAACTACCTAGAATGGACCCCTTTGAAAATTTATTTCCAAACAGGAAACCCTACTGCCTTAAAAATCCTTCCCAGGGGACCCGTTTGAAAATAAAACTTTTCAAAATGTCTATTTTAGACAATGCCCCATAATAAAATGTTGTTAAACTAACCTTTCGCCCAATTTATTTCTCTACAGTAATACATGCATCAAACCCAGGTCTCATACAGCCTATCCAATTAGAACACCGAGGAAATTGGTGTTCCTTACTAATCTTCACTCCCACCAAATTTCCAAGTAGAGGAATTACTTCCATCGCCCATATTTGAAGTGCAAATGAGAATCCTTCAAGAGATGTGTTAATACAGGATCCACACTCAATGATTTTTAGTAAAATGAAGTAATTGGAAAAAGTTGTATTTGCTCTGATAATAATTGTCTCTTCAAATCGGAAATAAGATCCCCTTTTACAATGCCATTTTCTTCCTATTTATACATGTTTTGACTATTTAATGTTGTCAAAAAATTACAATAATTCGTACGATTCTAATTGAATACGTCGATTTTGATTTGATTTTTGAATGTTGTAACGTCCGGCACTTTGAAATAGCTTATCTCTTTGACTTTATGATTGGAATCTTCCATGCAAACTCTTTATCTTCTCCGATCTTCTATAACCTACCAAGCTCTTTGAGTTCGTTGCTTCGGCTTCTCTTTAGGTCGCTGGTCTTCCCTTCTTAATACGAAGTCTATCTTTACGAGCCGGATTTCTTCTTTTTATTATGATGACTCGACTAACACGTGTCCTATGTATTTAATGATGATAGATCCTCGATGCGGGATCTGGTATCAATATTTGCCCCCCCAAGAAGAAATATCCCTATGAATTAGAACCTAATTTTAAAAACTTAATTATCATGATATGCTCTAAAACTTTAACTCATAGATACCTCAAAATACTTAGATTTTCTTTCAGCTTTTACCACTCTTGCTAATCCAAGTAGCTGTCTCCACCATTGAGACAGTTCCACAAAAACCAAACCCAAAACTTCATTTCAGACCATACATTATTTTTGAGTGAAGTGAGGCCTATTTCCAGATTGAATTAGAGAGAAAGTGTTAGGTGTTGCCGACAGGAGTAGCCTCTCATGTAGTCTCTGGTTCACAATTTTTGAACCAGATTTAGGCTGAGAGTTTGAATAAGTTGGGGTTTGAGTCTGGGAAAAGAAAAGAAAAGAGAAAAATAGTTTGCTAAAAATCATAAGCCGTTGGAAAGGATAGAGTAAAAAATTTGAGTCTAGTAAAGGATTTGGAAGAAAAAGATAAAAGTTGGCTAAGTAAAAGAAATAGAAAAAAATCATATAGTAGCCACTCGACCAGACCACTCGAGTGAGTGGTCGAGTCATAGCTTAGTGAAAAATAAAAAAAATCCCATATCCGCTAGAAGTAAAAAGTAAAGTATCCTATCCTTAGAAGAAAACAGAAAAATTGATCCTTGAGTTAAAGAAATGAAAAGAGAAGCTTTTAAGCACAAGGGTAGAACTAGATGAAGTTTCTAAGATTTTAGAGTTAGGAAGGTCATTGGTTCTTCACGGGTAGATGATAGTTTGCTCCTGTATGCACCAGTTGGCTCTACCTTTAGCATTCTCTTATAATTCAATTCATTTCTTGAAAGATCCTGATACATGCACTTAAAACCAGAGAAAGAAGAGATCATTTTTTATCTCTTAAAACTTGTCCCTCAACCAAATGAGTTACAGTTATTGCATATCATGATTCACCAATTCTTGCTTAATCAATGTTAAAGGGATAGATTGCTTTGAATGTTTGCTTGTGGCTGAGTCTTAGTGTTGAATTTGATGTGATGAGTATAGCTAAAACTTTTAAGTAGAACTTCTGTGAATTGCATTCTAGAACTAATAACTATGACATTGACATTAGAGCTTTGCTTAGTTTGCTTAGGTTCTGAGACCCCACTTTTCTCACTACTTCTTTCATCTTATCCTTTCTATTTGCTTGAGGGCAAGCAAAGAGTAAGTTTGGGAGAGTTGATAACACCACATTATGCATGTTTTCACCATCCTTTTATCTCCTTTTAGTATACACTTTCATCCATTGTCCATATCATTATATGAATTTATCCTTCATATAGGGCGATTAGTGTTTTTGTATAAGCATTGCATACATTTTGCATATTTGGATCTTATTAGGTGCTTATGGAGCTTATGAGGCATACTAGGGTCTTTGACATGTGCAGTAAAACCTCATGGACTCGAGTGAAGCTTGCAGAGAAGACGAGCAGACCACTTGACTCGCCTACTCGAGAGCCTACTCAAGACACCACTCTTAGCAGACCACTTGACTCGCCTACTTGAGAGCCTACTCGAGTGCTTACTCGAGACACCACTCTTTGCAGAAAACTCGACTCGCTTACTCAAGAGCCTACTCAAGTGCCTACTCGAGAGCCTACTCGAGTGACTACTCGAGACACCACTCGACTGATAGGTCGAGTGGGCCATTTTCTCTCTTTTCCCTTAAAACTCGGATTTGTATTTAAGACTTGATATAAAAGCCCTGATAACCTAATGACAGGGGTACGCTGCATTTTATTAGCTTAACCTAGTTTTTAGACTTTCTCTCTCTAATTCATCTTTTGTTCTTGAGACTTATCATATTTTGCGATTTTGTATCTTGAATAACTTTTGATATAATTCGTATTTGCTTTTGATTCATTTTAATGAACTAGAGAGAGAAATATCAAATGAATTAGTTACTTATTTATTTAATCTAACTTAATTCGAATATGTCCGTCTATTGTATGAGTTTTCTGAGTCCTTGTGGATTCGACCCCTAAGTTCTGCAACTGACATCTTAATTTGAGAGAGTAGCTTTTAGGGTTTAATTTGAAACATATCAAATTTTGGCGCCGTTGCCGGGGTCTCTAAATTCACAACTATATTTTATTTAGAGTTTAGTCTAGATTTTTCTTATATTTTGTTACTTACATCTCTAATTTCTCTTATCTCAGGCGCATGAATCTTAGGAGTGACAAAAGCAAAAACTTAGTTGCTACTGAGGAGATTGGGAGGTTAGAGAGAGCTAATCGCAAAGCACATAAGCAATAAGAGATGGTTATGACTGTTGTGATTGAGAGAGATGCTGCTGGGATCTTACATGATAAAGAGGGTAACCAGTACAATGATCAAGGTCTAAGACTTGATGCTGATGGAAACCCAATTGTCGAAGCTGTCGACAAAACTGGCCATGTCAACCGACATGGCAACACTGGTGTCGGTCGATGTGATGGCAACGGTCCAGATAACTGGGATGCTAGGATCGAAACTGTGGGAAGAACACTGGCTGATTTCAACAGACCCAATGAGTTTTACTCCAACAGGTCTGCTATATGTCCTCATGCTTTTCAGAGGAATGATTTTGAATTGAAACCCCAATACTACACTCTTGTGGGGCAACACACTTTCCATGCTCATCTTGCAGAACATCCAATGGACCATATAGAGAAGTTTGAAGACTTGGCTTTGAGTATTAAAGCCAATGGAGTGTCTGAAGACTATCTATTCTGCAAGGTCTTCCCATACTGTCTTGCTGAGGAAGCAGCTCAATGGTTGAAACAGTTGGAACCAGGTTCCTTAACCACTTGGAGGGATATCAAGACAGCTTTCTTGAATAATTTTTATGATGATGCTAAGACAGAGAACTTGAGGGATTTGATTATTCAGTTTACTCAAGGGCCTGGAGAGACTCTGAAAGCTGCATGGTTGAAATTCAAGGGGTACTAAAGAGATTGTCCGCACCATGCTATTAATGAAGTTCAGCTCATTAGAACTTTCTTTTGCGGAATTGACTGGAGTATCAGGTTGCTTTGGACGCTGCTAGTAATGGTAACTTCAAGACCATGACACCAGAGGCTGCTATCAAGTTAATTGAGAACTTGGAATCTAGAAGTAGTACTAAGAATGCTGATTTTGAGAGGAAGAAGTTAGCTGCTGTTTTGAACAATAATCAGATGGCAGAAGTCAAGGCAAAGCTGGATACTATGTACAACCTTCTAGTGAACAAGAAGTTGGTTCACTTTGCACAAAAAGTTGAGGTTTTTGAAGCTGAAGAAGAAGCTACTGAAGAGGTGGTGAACTATGTGAATGGTTCTGGTTTTAATGGCCAAAGATTTGGCAATTCTCAAGGCAACTTCAGAGGTTACAACAACCACATGAACAATTATGGGAACAACCATAATTCTTCTGGATTTACGCCCAGGCATGTGGTTCAGGATGCTCCGAGAAACAACAGTGGTTTCACTAGGGACTTTGGAAGTTCCACTTACCAGAATTTACCTCCTAGAACTACGGATTCTGAGTTGAAGTATATGCTTGACCAAATACTTGAAGGACAGCAGAAGATGACAGTGGACTTCAATGGTAAGATAGATGCATTGTATCCAAATCTCAATGGGAAGTATGAAACTTTGAACAACCACATCAAGAGGTTGGATACTCAGTTTGCACAATCTGCTGTGAACACTAAACGTCCTGATGACGTCTTACCTGGAAGTTTTGATACTAATCCTAGGTACTCTTGTGCTGCTATTATGTCTTGGGGAGATATGGTCAAGAGAGAGGTCAAAGAAGAAGTTTGGAGAAGTCTAAAGCTAAGGAAAAAGTTGAGACTCTCATCATGGAACTCATGTCGATCGACACCACCCTTACGTGTCGGTCGACATCACCCAACTCATCATAAGGACAGTCCTGACTCCAAGAAAATTGATCGACATGCACCTAGCCGTGTCGGTCGACATGCTCAGCTCCATGACGGAATCTATCTTTGAAAATTGCCTAGTTGGAAGATCCTGGAAGTTTTGCTGTACCTTGTTCCATTGCTGGAGTTAAGTTCATTGACTCACTCTGTGATACTGGGTCTAATATCAATATCATGTCTAATGACATTGCAATGAGGTTGTGAGTAAGCAACATGAAGAGATCTTCAATAGAGATTACATTGGATGATGCTTCTCTGAAGAAATCTATGGGTTTTATTAGGAATCTGGGAGTTCAAGTTGGTGATTGTCTGCTTCCCTGTGATTTCCATGTTGTTGAGACGAATATCGGTTCCGATATGCCACTGATTTTGGATAGACCATTCTTTGCTACTGCTGGAGCTATGTTTGATTTGCTAAGTAGCAAGATTTCTCTGAGGCATGTTGATCCTTATGTGTTCTATGACGCTAATCTAGAGGGATATGTGATGTGGAGTCCCCATGTTGTTGTTGAAGAAGTGAATGAGATGCACTCTGATGAGTTCACTACAAGGAATCTGAAAGCTACGGGTAAGAAAAAGAAACCGCAGAGAAAAGCAGTGACTGGGAAGCCCCTTATGACTTTGACTCCTGTGAGGCAAGTTGATGATACTATTGAGTATAAGCTTCAGTATGGAAGTGGTTCAAGACCTTTTGCCAATATTAAGGCTATCATCACTCCCGAGTTCAAGGCTAAAGGACAAGCCGCGATGGATGAGATGATGACTAGGGTTCTGAAACCCAAGATGCTTGACTTAATTGAGGATGATCTCAGCTCCAAGACTTCATCTTCACCACCTTCGGATTCATCTGGAGAATCTCCATCCATCTGATTTCTGACAAAGTCAAGCTAATGACTGAAAATAAGCGCTTAGTGGGAGGCAACCCACTGGTGAGTCTTTAATTAAGTTTTTCTGTGTTTTCTTAACTAATTTTTCTTTGTTTTTGTTTTGTCTGAGGAATAAGACGTGCTTAATGACAAATATGGAAGAATTGCTATTGGATTGGAGAAGTTTTACATAATTTTTCGACCAAGGAACACAGGTTTGTGTCCGTGTCGATCGACACACACACCCTGTGTTGGTCGACGTGGACCCGAGGTTTGGATAAATACCTAATTTTCTTTTCTTCTCCACTTTCATCTTTTTCAAAGCCATAAACCCAGCTGCTTCTCAAAACCTAAATTCTTGTTTTTGCTATTTTCACCAAATTGATCAGTTTTTGTTCCTAAACTCCAGAGAATTCAATTCTATTCACTCCTATATCATCCATTCATTCAAAATCGAGGGTATGCTCTTCAAATTTAATCTTTTAAATCCAAAATTTTAAGGTTTAGATTCTCACTTCTATGATCCGAATTTGGTCTTAATACTTCATAATCTTGATAGATTAGGTTGAATTTAGAAGGACTGAAGTGTTAATTGTTGCTAAATTAGGTTGATTTGATAAAAAAATCATGAATTTCTATGAATGAAACTTGAACTAATTTGACATGAAATTCAGAATTTAGAGATGTTTAGGATGATGGATAGATGTAGGTATGATAATGTTGATGATTGGTCATGCTTAAACCTTGATTGAATTTCGATCGACACGGTATGCTCGTGTCGGTCGACATGGGAACATTGATTCCAGATTTTTTCTGATTCTTGAATTTGTTCTCTTGTCTCTCTTTCAGGTACATTATGACTACCAGGGGGAAGCAACCACAAACTTCAGAAGCTAGAGGAGAGTCTAGTAGTACACCGTCTCCTCTTATTGAATCTCATCGTCCATGGCCTCGTCAAGAGGGGCTGAGGATTAGACCCCAACGTGATTGGGATAGAACCCCAAGGGAGGAGGTGCTGAAGCCCGAGTGTTACAACCGTGAGATCTCTGAGTAGTGGGACGAGTACGATACTCTGTTCTACAATGCTTGGTTGAACATGGAGATTAGGCTCACCCGGCTTATGGACAGCGTTGCCTTCCGACATATGAAAATCAAGGATGAGTGTCTGCTAGCTTTGTAGAAGATTGGATTAGGCATTATGTGCACTCAGTACTACAAGGTCTATCCGGAGTTGGTCCGACAATTCATGGCCACCGTGCAGCTCTACTACACCTCACCTGAGGGCTAGCTCAGATGGGCATCCTCACATTCTGGATTCGGGGAGTTTGGTATAGGACTTCCATCCCTGATCTTTGCACCGTCTACGGGTTTGACCCGACCAAGACTGGGACTACTCTAGCATTGAACATATCGATTAATTTTCAGACTTACTAGTGTAAGTTCGCGGATGGGGTTTACAGCACCAACGGGTTTACGCACTCAGACATCTGGCATCCGGTTCTTCGTTACGTGGTTTGAGCCATCTCGAACACGCTGCTGTGTAAGATGGTGGCCAATAAGATGAGACAGAGTGAGTTGGTTCTGATGTGTTATGTGATTCAGGGGTTGTTCACTGAGGATTGGACCAAGCTGGATCCCGATGTTAACTTTGGCGCGATATTTGCGCATCATTTGGTCAGCTTGAAGGTCCACCCATTCACGGGTACGAGGGACAAGTCAGAGTCTGTAGGTAGCTTGTTGACTCCCATCTTCCGTTTCTCCGGGATTAGCCCCAATGGAGTCAAGGTGCTCACTGATAGATCCATCATGAATGAGGGGTTCTTGACGCACACTTAGTTGATTAGGAAGGATTGGGTTTGGTGCTACCGCAGTGAGGGAGTAGATTATTTGGTGAAGCTTCCGCAGACGGAGCTCACGAGCATCACGGGCAGTCAGGCTCACCTCCTCTTCTAACTGCATCACACGCTGAGCACCCTTACTCCTCAGACCTGCCGACGCAGAGGCACCTCATCTCAGTCCATGCCTACAGCATCAGAGGATGATCCGATCCCAGACACGTCTACACCTCAGTACGGACTTCCCTCTACACCTCCCATTCCTATGGAGACTGCTGTGTTTCAGAGGTATGTCGCGGATAGCTTCCAGAGTGTCTGGAATGCGATTGCTTCACTCTCACGCTGCGGATGTGGTCGTCCGACAGATGCAGCTCATACTCAGCTCAGACCTATCCCGATCCCCACTCCTACTCCATCTTCTGATCCCGTTTCGGAAGAGGATTAGTTTCTCTATTTTATTTTTCCTTTGAGATATTTTTATTTTTTGCTTTTGCTTCTGTTTTTGCTTCAGTATTTTGTTTCTAACTTCTATTGAGTATTGATGAACTCCTTTATGCTATATATTAGCTTGTTAATTGACATGTTTTGCTCTTAATCAGGATCTAAATGTCAGAAAACGAGTTGAATGATCAGATAGAATGGTGTCAGAATTTTGGAACATCACATCCCTTCTCATGTTGATCGACACGCAGGGTGTGTGTCGGTCGACATGCACACACCAACTCAGGTCATGTTTTTCAAAACATAACAGTTCAATCTGTATTCAATTTTATTTCTTTTTATCACTTTCTTTAGGTTTATTTACACTGGGGACAGTGTAGTTTAAGTCTGGGGGAGGTAGTTGCTAACTTTGTATATTCTTTTGAGAGTCTGTCCAAAATTTTTGTTTTTGCAAAACCTTTGTTTTATTGAGTCAAAACTTGTCCAGAAACAATGATGTCACCGAGGAATTAACCACACTTAAAGTAAGCTCTCATGTGACCATTTGATTCTATCTTGACCTGAATCCGAGACTAATGGAAAACTAAATGGCCAGTCAGATATGCTTAAGATCCCCATGTTTCCAATATCCTAGATCCAAGCTAAGTATTATATTTTATTGATGAAATTGATGTATGTTGGGTTTGATTTTTCGTATAAGCTTGACACTCTGGCCTGTTTGATTTAAATGTGGTACACTTCCCCATTGTCCATAATTCTGAATCTATAATGGTGAGATGATTGTCATTAGTATAAACGGTAGGAAGAAAATTCCGATGACCATTTGTTTATTCTAATGAAAAGATCACACATGAATTATAAACGGTAGGAAGAAACTTCCGATGAACATTTGTTTATAATCTCTGAAGTTATGGATTCAATCATTGTAAAAAAAAAAGAAAAGAAAAAGAAGTAATAATAAATAATAAGTCTGGGGGAGTTTAAAGAGTACCAATAAAGTTGATAATGGCTGGTTTTTCATAGTGAAATACGGTTTTAAATCTAGAAGATCCTTGACATTGAAATTGTTGGAAGATAGAAAAACAGCAATGAAGGTTGTTTGGTGGATTATGTTGAGTAAACTGTGGTGGATATTAGGAATGCTGCGAGTGCCTGCAATGAAGTACATGGTGGTCTGGATTTTGTTAAGCAAGGTTTTTAGTGGTTCCTATAGTGAATGTGATTGTGGTGTTCTTATGAAGTTATGAGTTTCGCGATTTTCAAACTAAATCCTTGGCTTGGTTTTCTGTTTTTCTCGAGGGCAAGCAAAAGCTAAGTCTGAGGGAGTTGATATATCATGGATTTTATGGTTTTAAGACATGATATATGTATTGGTTTTGGAGTCTTTTGTATATATATTGAGTCTTATTGAGTACAAACACGGATTGGACCCTGATGGGCACATTGGATACATTTGGAGGCTTGTAGCTGAGCAAATAACCAAGGAGAAGAATATTTCTGTCCACGTCGATCGACAGGCTCAACCTGTGTTGGTCGACACAACCTAGACGTGAATAACGCCTTCGAGTTTTATCAAGTTTCAAGAATTGCAACTTTGTTCCAGAAGTTTCCAAAGTTCATATTGCATGCCTAATCGTGTTTTAGGTTAAACTATGTTTTAGAAGTCCCAGAGAATAAGTTTTGTCATTCTCTAAGTTTTTGAGAAGTTCTAAGTTTATTGTAAGTTTCAAGGAGATTATTGGAGAGAAGATTCAGATCTCAAAGTTTGTTGAGATAAGAATTCTGAACTCCCTTTGTTTTCTTATTTTTGATTTTATGAGTATTATTCAGAAAATGATTTTTGTTTCATCTTCTATGTCTGAGTAGTCACCTTCCAGTTCAGATATATTCCTTTATTGGATCCCTCCAGTCAGCCCCCAATCGTTAGTGGGAATATCTTCTTGATTGCTGGGTAGCATAAATGCATCGTCTTCGGGTTCCTCATTGCAAAGTTCTTCTTGCACCACCTCGGGCATGTCCACGAGGTATGTGGGTTCCAGATTTATGGATAACTCATCATCTTTGTTAGTTTGTATTTATGGAACGATCTCGGTTACGTCATCATATATAGTAACTATAGGCTCTTTCATTTTTGGTGGGCGTCCTCGTCGCAGTTTTGGAAGAATGGTTTGAGGTAATTGGTCATGTTTTTGAGAAGTTTGGGAGGCTTGAGCACGAGATTGAGATCGAGTTACCACCATAATTTTCTCTTTTACATTCATACTTTGAGACTTAATGCATTCAACCGGAATAATCCTCTTTAAAGTAGGATCGTATGTGGAGGCTAGCGCAGCCACAGCATCGGCCATAGTGTTTTCACCTCGTGGGACCCAAACTAAATTGATTTTCTTGAACTGTTTCGCAAGTTTCTTTACAAGCTCCAAATATGCCTCCATCCTTGGGTCTTTTGCTCGTATTCGCCTTTATACTGGTTTACGATTAGTTGAGAATTGCTGTATGCTATTACTTCTCGAGCTCCTACTTCATCTGTGAGGGGAAGACCGACTAGTAATGCTTCATACTCTTCTTCGTTATTTGATGCTGGGAACCCAAGACGGAATGATTGCTCAATAACTTCACCAGTACGGGTTACTAAGCTGATTCCAACTCCAGATCCTTGCTTTTAAGATGACCCGTCAACATTAAGTTTCCATCCTTTATCACAGGGTTTGTCTTTAGTGTTGTTGACCGGTAATTCTGTCAGGAAGTCTGCTAATACCTGAGCCTTGGCGCTGGCTTAATTCTTGTACTCAATATCGTACTCGCTTAACTTGATTGCCCACTTCGCCAACCGCCCGGACTGACTTGGACCATGTAATATAGTTCGCAGAGGCTGCGAAGTCAGCACTTCTATTGGGCGTGACTAAAAATAGGGCCTTAATTTCCGCGTTGAGACCACAACGGCAAGTACTAGCTTTTCCATCATGGTATAACGGGTCTCCAGACTGGTTAAACACTTGCTTATGTAATAAATTGGTAGCTGCTCCCCCCTATCTTCCCGTAAAATGACTCCACTAACTGCATGCTCTAAACCAGACACATACAAAAATAATCTTTCCTCTGACTCAGGTTTGGAAAGCACCGGTGGGGTTGTCAGATAATGTTTTAGCTGTTTAAATGCATTATCGCATCTATCGTCCCACATGAACTGTTTATTGCCTTTTAGTAGTTGGTAAAACGGGAGACATCTGTCTGTTGAACGAGATATGAATCTGTTCAATGCAGCAATCCACCCTGTCAAACGCTGCACTTTTTTTTTATTTCTTGGAGGTGGCATTGTTAGAAAGGCATTTATTTGATTTGGGTTGGCTTCTATCTCTCGCTTTGTGACTATATATCCAAGGAATTCTTCAGAAGGTACGCCAAAACTACACTTCGCTGGATTAAGTTTCATTCCGAACTTATTAAGAATTTCGAAACATTGAGGGAGATGCTTAAGATGATCAGTCTGCTGGAGGGATTTTACCAGCATATCTTCTATGTATACTTCATTATTTTTCCGAGATGCTCCACAAACATTCGATTAACTAGACGCTAATAAGTTGCTTCTGCATTTTTTTAATCCAAATGGCATTGCAATATCACAATATATACCTTGGTCAATTATGAACAAAGTCTTTTCCTGATCCTCGGATGCATTTTGATCTGATTATATCCTGAAAATGCATCCATAAAGCTCAGGAGCTCATGGCCCGCTGCTGACTCTACCAACCGATCGATATACGGGAGAGGAAAATTGTCCTTTGCGCACACTTTGTTAATCTCAGTAAAATCGACGCATACTTTCCACTTGCCATTTTTTTTCTTTACTATGACTCGGTTTTGCAAGCCAATCTGGATATTTCACTTCTTGTATTGATCATGCTTTCAATAAATTTTCCACCTCATCATTGACAGCTTTTGCACGATTTGGCCCGAGCTTTCTCCTCTTTTGCTAGATTGGTTTGAAACTTTCATCTACTTGCAGCTCGTGCAATATGACACTAGGATCTATACCTGACATATCTTCTACTGACCACGCAAAGGAGTTTTTGTTCTCTGACAAAAACTCGATGAGCTCGGATTGTAATTCTATACTTCAGCCCAATCCAATCTTGATTTTCATGTCTGGCCTTGTATCGTCAATTGAGATCTCTTGAGTTACATCATCAGGCTTCTGTCTACCTGGAAAGAATGGCTCTTTTGCTATAGTTGAACTCAATCATTTCTATTGCAGTTTCATTTGATGGTTTGCAAGATACCAGGTCCTTGATATTACTTGATCATCCCGGATTGTTTCCACTCCAATTGGTGTTGGAAATTTTATACATTGATGATAAGTGGAAGGCACCACCCTCATTTGATACAACCATGGGGTTCCCAATATTATGTTATATGCAGCAGGCCGATTGAAAACAGTGAATACGACAACTTTCGACACTCCAGATGCAAACACGGGGAGTTGGATGGTTCCAAGAGACATGGTGGTTTTTCTTGTGAATGCTATTAGTGGATCTGGTGGTCCCACAATTTCAGTTTGGTTGATTCCCATTGGATGAAGTGTGCTGAGAAAAATTAGATCGACCAAACTGCCAGTGTCAATCAATATCCTTGTCACCTCGTAGTTTGCCACATTAAGTGTTATCACCAGGGTTTTGTCGTGTGGTTTGGCTAACCTCTGAGTCTCAGATTCTTCAAATGTTAACGTGGTGTTGTACTCGAAAGGTTTTACTACACCGCTTTTTCTTGGCTCGAACCTCCTTACTGTTGGGTCTGATGTTGGTTTGGGCATACAGTACTTCTTTGCAAAAGTTGTTTTTTCCTCTTCTGCTTCAGTCCAGCTATTTAGCTCGGAAAAGAGCTTCTTGAATTGTTTCTGGTCAGTTGACCGCTAATTCTTCCCTGAACCCTGTTTCATGCCAAAGTCCATTTTTAGCGCGGACAAGGCTGCGGTTTGACAGATTCCTGGGATTTTGGCCAATAACTCCTTAAATTTAGCAAAATGCCTTCAGAGCGGCTCTTGAGGTCCTTGCGACAAGTTCCACAAGTCACTATCAGATTTCCCCTTCTCCATTAAAACAGAGTATTGCATAAGGAAAGCGGAGGATAGCTGGCTGAAGCTATTGATTGTCCCCGAGTAAACCATAACAATGCCTGTCCATAAAGATTTTCCAAAAATAACTTGCAAAATCCAACATCTTCTTCACGAGGCTTTAGGTCTATACGTCCTGCTGCGATTTGAAAAGCAGCTAGATGGCTCTTCGGATCTCCTTGTCCGTCATAGGTTGGTAAATTAATCCTCCGAGCATCTTTAATTTTGAAGTTTGCAATCCATGCACTGAACGGGGATCACCTAGTTTCTTCAATTACCCTGTCAATATTCAGAGCCAAACTGGTGGCTCGGTGGAATTTTGACTTCATTTCCCTCATTTTGCAACGGACGGAATCAAGCACCTCATAAGTAGTCTGGAGGGCTGCGTTCTCTCCATCTTCGTTTGTCTGCTGGTTTTCTGTCTTTTGCGCCTCTTCTTTAGTCGGGAGTGGTGTCCCATTCGCGGCCAGATTCAAAGATGCGGTTGCCACAGGGGTTTGGAACAGGACTCGCTGATGCAAATTCCTGCGCCTGTTACCTGTATTTGAAGCATCTACACGAGAAGTTAGAGTTACTTGACCAGAAACCCGAGATGCTTGACTTAAGTGAAGATGATCTCAGCTCCAAGATTTCATCATCACCACCTTCGGATTCCACCGGAGAATCTCCATCCATCTTATTTCTGACAAAGTCAAGCTAATGACTGAAAATAAGCGCTTAGTGGGAGGCAACCCATTGGTGAGTCTTTAATTTAGTTTTTTCTGTGTCTTTTTACTAATTTTTCTTTGTTTTTGTTTTGTCTCAGGATCTAGACGTGCTTAATGACAAATATGGAAAGATTGCATGGATTGGAAAAGCTTTACATAATTTTTCAACCAAGGAACACAAGGTTTGTGTCCGTGTCGATCGACACGAACACCTTGTGTCGGTCGACGCGGACCCGAGGTTAGTATATATACCTAGATTCCTTTTCTTCCCCACTTTTATCTTCTCCCAATTTTTGCAAAACCGCCGCCTACATAACCCTAATTCGCGATTTTGCTATTTCTTGCCAAATCGATCAATTTTTGTCCCTAAACTCAAGAGAATTTGATTTTATTCATTCCTATATCATACATTCTATCAAAATCGAAGGTATGTTCTTGAAATTTCATCTTTTAATTTGAAAATTTAAAGGTTTAGATTTTCACTTTTTCAATCCGAATTTGGTCTTAAAGCTTGCTAATCTTGTTAGATTAAAATGAATTTAGAAGGATTAAAGTGTTAATTGTTGCTAATTTAGGTTGATTTAATAGAAAAGTCATGAATTTCTATGAATGAAATCTTAAACCAATTTGACATGAAATTCAGAATTTAGGGATGTTTAGGATGATGGATAGTTATAGGTTTGACAATGTTGATGACTGTTTATACTGAATAATTGATGAAATTGCGATTTGAGATGAAAATTATGCTTGATAATCCGATTTTGGCACCGTGTCGAGCGATACAGTATGCTCGTGTCGGTCGACACGGGTACACTTATTCTGGATTTTTGCTGATTTCTGGATTTCTTCTCTTGTCTCTTTTTCAGGTATATCATGACTGGAAGGGGAAAGCGACCACGAACTTCAAAGGCTCAGGGAGAGTCTAGTAGTACACCGTCTCCACTGATTGAATCTCATCGTCCATGGCCTCGTCGAGAGGGGTTGAAGATTAGACCCCAATGTCATTGGGACGGAACTCCTAAAGAGGAGGTGATGAAGCCCGAGTGTTACAACCATGAGATCTCTGATGAGTGAGACGAGTATGATACTCTGTTCTACAATGCTTGGTTGAACATGGAGATTAGGCCCACCCGGCTTATGGACAGCGTTGCCTTGAAACGTATGAAGATCAAGGATGAGTGTCTTCTAGATTTCCAGAAGATTGGGCTGGGTACTATATGCACTCAGTACTATGAGGTCTATTCGGAGTTGGTCCGGCAGTTCATGGCCACTGTGCAGCTCTACTACACCTCACCTGAGGGGTTAGCTCTGACGGGTATCTTCACATTCATGATTCGGGGAGCTCGGTACAGGATCACCATATCTGACCTCTGCACTGTCTACGTGTTTGACCCGACCGCGACTGGGTCTACTCTGGCCCTCAACAGGTCGATTGATTTTCAGACTTACTGGGGTAAGTTCGCGGATGAGGTTTACAGCCCCAACGGGTCTACGCACTCTGACATCCGGCATCCGGTTCTCTGTTCCCTGGTTTGAGCCATCTCGAACACGCTGCTGTGTAAGATGGAGGCCAACAAGATGAAGCAGAGTGAGTTGGTTCTGATGTGTTATGCGATTCAGGGGCTGTTCACTGAGGATTGGACTGAGCTAGATTCCGATGTGAACCTTGGCGCGATCTTTGCGCATCATTTGGTCAGTTTGAAGATCCGCCCATTTACTGGTACGAGGGACAAGTCAGAGTCTGTGGGCAGCTTGTTGACTCCCATCTTATGTTTTAGCGGGATTTGCACCGATGGAGCCAACGTGCTCTCTGATAGACCCGTCATGGACGAGGGGTTCTTGAAGCACGCCAAGTGGATTAGGAAGGATTGGGTTTGGTATTATTGCAGTGAGGGAGTAGACTATATGATTGTGCTTCTGCAGATAGAGCTCACGGGCATCACGGGCAGTCTGGCCGCATCACACGCTGCGCACCCGTTCTCCTCAGGCCCGCCATCACAGAGGCACCTCTTCACAGTCCGTTCCTACAGCTTCCGAGGATGACCCGATTCCCGACTCTACTGCACTTCAGTACGGACTTCCCGCTACACCTCCCATTCCGATGGAGACTGCTGTGTTTCAGAGGTATGTCACGGATAGCTTCCATAGTGTCTGGAACATGATTGCTTCTCTCTCTCGCTGTGGATGTGAACATCGGACCGATGCAGCTCCCACTCAGCCCTGGCCAATCCCGATTCCCACTCTTACCTCGTCCTCTGATCCCGTTTCGGAAGAGGATTAGTTTTTCTATTTTCTTTTTCCTTTGAGACATTGCTTTTGTTTTTGCTTTATTTGCTTATGTTTTTGCTTCATATTTTGTTTGAGTATTGTTGAACTCCTTTATGTTTTGCTCTGAATCAGGATCTAAATGTCAGAAAATGAGTTGAATGATCAGTTTAATGGTGTCAGACTTTTGGAACGTCACACCCCTGCTCATGTCGATCGACACGCAGGGTGTGTGTCGGTCGACATGGACACACCATCTCAGGTCACGTTTTTCAAAATATAACAGTTCAATCTCTACTCAATTTTATTATTTTATCACTTTCCTTAGGCTTATTTACACTGGGGTGAGTGTAGTTTAAGTCTGGGGGTGGTAGTTGCTAACTATGTTTATTCTTTTGAGAGTCTGTCCAAAAATTTTGTTTTTCAAAACCTTTGTTTTATTGAGTCAAAACTTGTCCAGAAACAATGATGATTACTGAGGAAACAACCACAATTTGCAGTAAGCTCTCATCTGACCATTTGATTCTATCTTGACCTGAATCCGAGACTAATGGAAAACTCAATGGCCAGTCAGATTACTTAGATCCCCATGTTTCCAATGTCCTAGATCCGAGCGAAACAGTTTCCTTTTTTATGGTTATGCCGGCGAAACAGTGTTACAAACCCTAAGACACTAACACAAGATCCCCAATTTCATTTAGCAAAACCGTAGAATCTGATTCAAAGATAAACTTGTAAATTACGAGATTTAATGAGAAAATTACCTTATATGATATACCAATGTCGACAGCTTCAACAACATGATCTAATTACGGAATTAAACAGACAAGATTCTTGGAATTAAAAAGATCCTCAAATTCAATTATAAAAACCCTAGAAATTGAATCAAAGATAATATTGAGACGAGCTCTCTAAATAATCAAGAGATGAGTTGTGTTTCTCATTCGCCTAAACAGCACATTCAAGAAGACAATTGGAGCCAATTACGAAATTAAACATACAAGATTCATGACACTAATTTGTTTTGATAAATTATAACCAAAATTCCCAAATTTGTTAATAAAAAACCCTAGAATTTGAATAAACAAAAATATTGCAGCTAAGAGATTTGAATGAAAGAAAAGACTGAATCAAATACAATAAGCCATTAAAGCAAAGGATATTTAGGAAGAGAAGATTAAACGAGTACAAAAATATCAAACGAAAACCACCACCGGAAATAGTAGACCGCCAGTGAAATCGACTACGAATGTCACCGCTGGAAGGTTCCTGATGGCTTTTTCAGAAGCCCCGATTTGGGATAAATATTGATGAATAATTTTTCCAATTTTGGATAAAAAGACCTAAAAAGAATTAGAGTCTTTTTGTTACTAATTTAATACAAGTATAATATAATTAAAAGGGATGTAAAGACTCTACATTAACAAGAATGTTTCTTTTTTCTTATTCTATTTTGGATTTTTTGACCTTAGATGTTAAATTAGAATTTCATATTTCAAAAACATTAGATCAACAGAAAAAACAAAAAAATGGTATAGATGGACAATTGTTTTTTGAGAAAGTTCATTTATTTCCAAATTTCCCTTAAAAATATAACACATCTTCATTTCAAAAATAGAATTTCAATGATAAAAATATTTTAAAAAAACTTTTGCTGATAGGATAAAGTTATTAATTTTATTTTGTATGCTATGAAGTTATTTAAGGTATATATATTTTCATATGTATAGGTTTCTATAAAACAATTATGTTACGGATGGTTAATGCTCTAGTTAATGTTTTCTTGTAATTAATGTAATTTAAAAACCGTGAAAGGAAAATACACCACATTTATATGTTTTAAGGTTTATGAAATTTTAGACCTATTTAAAGACTTTAAGTTATTTCAAGATATAGTAATGTTATATGGAAATTATCATAATAGATAAATAAAAATATATTTAGATTTTATTAACCAAACGAAGTCACTTTTGTAATGATACTTTTGTTTGTAACATATCTTTGCTATTCACATTATTTTTATAAGTCACCTTTTTTATATAATCTCAAATTATAAATGTAAAAGTTCAAATGTATATTAAAAGAAAATGATATTTTAAAATGACAAAAATTCATAATAATGTCAAGCAGATGCACAATAATAAAACTGTTGAAAACCTTTGAATTACTTTTAAAATATTAAATAAAATGTAGTCATTTTCGTCGGAATTTTACATAAGCCAAACCAACAATGCCATGCCATGATATAATTTAGAAAAAAAAAAAACAACTCAGCAACATTTATTTGACTTGCACGGAAGTAGTTTTGCAGTCAAAGTTAGGGACAAGTAGAGTCATCCTATGTGTGACTGAGACCATCCTCATCTCACAACTCTTTCAAAGTATTTTTCATTAATTTTCTTTATTAAATATTAAACTTGAAAAACTTAAAACCAATCACAACATGACACATACTTTATGAGTGTCTTTAATAAATGTCTAAATATCTTTCTCAAAACATTTTTGTTTCTCTTTTTTGTGAGTGTTTTTAATTTAATATTAAAAAAATAAGGAAGACACTCTCATTTCTCACTGATAGACCTGCTCTCACCCACTCTGTGTGACAACAGATCCTATGAAACTCATGTTCTTTATCTGCATTTGAGTATTGTTTAAATTAGTTACACATTTATAATTGCCATCTTCAGTTTGCATAATTATATGCATCAATGATTGATAGAAAAACAAAATAATTTTTTTTGTACTTAACATATTTTGTTTTTGTATTTTTAAAATGTATATATTGTATAGAAAATCAAAATAAATATAAGCAATAGTTTTAAAAGTAATTCATTTCAAACCTAAAATAAATTATATATATGTATATATATATATATATATATACAATTGATTTTATGTTTGAAATGGATTATTTTTAAAACCATTACTTATATATATATCACCTTGTTTTCAGAGTGTAAATTCATTTATCAAGGAAACATATTTGTGTCAAATATTCATGTTGAGTACATACGCCAGGGCCAGATTGTTATAAATGTTTATTACTATCACAGAAAATATAGAAGAACATTGAATGGTAATATTATGTTACATTGAGTTTTATTAATATTAATGTTTATCAAAGATCCAAAATCTTAGTCAATGTTTTCCCAACTGCATTGACAAAAGAATAGTCTACATCTACCCATAAACTTCATCTTTCTCATACAACACCTTGCACAGTCAAAACAATAACCAACAAAGGTTCTATTTTTAAAGCCTGAAAGTCGAAGATATTCATCAGGTGGAAGTTGTTTAGTTAATTGAAAGTCAATTGGAGAACTCGCTTCTGGATATAAAGAATTGATTATCTCCTCTGAACTAGATTTTTTCATAGTAATTGATGTACCTATAAAATGTTCAGAACTTTATCAAATTATTAAATTAATATTTTAATAAAGATTGTAAACACTATACAGATAATCTTAAATAAATAAATTTAGACTTACAAGACGAAACAAGAATTAGAATGGTTAAAAACATAAGACATGTCTTCATTTCAAAAATAGAAATTCAATGATAAAGATATTTAAAATTTTTTTGCTGATAGGATAAAGTTATTTATTTATTTTGTATGCTATGAAGTTATTTTAGGTATATATATAGTGATACGACCCTAGCTATCGAGTACCTGTCCAAGGCAGAGCCGAACGAGACCGAGACCAAGATTGTAATTGCCGAGTACCCGAGAGCAATGGCTACAGCCCGAGCTTACCAAAGGATGGGATCAGACCGGGAAGCCAGAAGAAGTACCGGCTGCGGCTTAGTGCCTTTGTAGAGCAAGCTTTGGAGAGCTCCCCGATGGTGCAAGGGGAACCGGTCCCTGAGTCCATGGTGACAGGGAACAATAAGGATTTCATCCTTAGCGTTCTCACCATCATCCGGTGAGATGCTCCAAGACGCCAAGGTTGTGTATTCTTTTTCTCCACTCGGGTTTTAGTCCTACGTGGTTTTACCGAGGGGTTTTTAATGAGGCATTAAGCTTGGCGCACCATACTCGGCCCCGAGTAACCCATGGAAATTTCCATGACACGAGGAAAGTTACCGAGTATGGTTCTATCTTTACCGAGATTGTTCACCACTTTACCAAGCAACCTCTTATCTTTATTTATGTGTTCTTCCAAGCCTGTCCCACAAAGGGCACGCTAGACTTTTGTACCGCGAAACCCTAATGAAGGGCTCAGCTATATAAGCACGAGATCCCAAGTTGTAATAGGGTTAGCCAACATTGAAATAAACATTTTTGTTATAATTGTTTGCTCATTCTCAATCGATCCGAGTTCATTCTCTCGTTTGAAACCCAACAATTCTCGTAGCCGGGTTGGAATCAATGTTCTTCGTATCGTGAGCCATCCGCATCTCACGTGGCCGAATATCGATCCATCCTTATCCATCATTCATCCCACGTTCAACTCTCGTTCATCCGTCCCATGTATTCCAGGGCTGAACCATCGGTCCTCGATACGCTCCATGACTATCCGTCCCCTTCCTGAGGTGAGTCATCACTGGGTTCCGACTATCTTCCGTTTTCTTATCAATACGTATTGATTGTTTCCCTGACCGACGACACAACCTTGGATCCATATCCCGGATCGCGTCATTTGGTATCAGAGCTTAGGCTGTGTTCAAAAGGTTTTGTCTTTCCTTTTCATTTCCATTCATTTTCCTCTTGTTCTGCTCGCCGTACTGTAGAGAATCTTATCGTCCTAGTTTCTGCTTGTTGTTAGGTTGATAGCTAGTTCCCTTAGTTGTTTTCGGTTTTGTTTCATTTCGTTGATTCGCCATTGTTGCTGTGAACTCAAGTCGGAGAAGAAACGTCTATGTCCCGGTCAAAGACCCGCTTTTGATCATGATTTGTCCATGTCTCTCCAAAGGAAACTAGTGTAGTTGAGATTGATTGCGCTTTTGGGGTTTTGTCGTTTAGGCAAAGATTCTTTTTGTCATCTGACGTGCTCAATCATTAGCCACTCATTTGAAATAGATCCGTTGCACGTGTTTCATTTATCGGATAAGCTCTCACTTTACAGTGTTTTGTTTTGCCGAGGTACCCCTTTTACAGAGAGTTACCTAGGGCTTCCAAGACATTTTTACCAAGCTTGATCTTACCGAGTGACTTCACCAAACTCTCACCACAGAAGGTTTACCAAGCTCTCGTATTGGCCCACTCTGGATCATCCAGTCCGTACTCACCGATCGTGCCAGCTAACCCACCCCGGCATACGTCCTCGGCTCCAACGGTTGTCCATACCGGCCGACCTATCTGGGCCGCCGTCCTCCGTGCCAGACGACCAAGCCTCGCTGGACTCTACCTCCGATGGATATACCCCGGCGACTTTACCCCACCGACTGTATCACCCCACTCAGGTGACCGGACCTCCCTCACTCTGTCGTCCGTACTTCACCGACTGTACAACTCCGGTGACCGGAACAGCCAGCCTCGCCGTCCATACTTTGCCACCTCCGGCGACGCTGGACCTATCTCGCTGTCGGTACTTGACCAGAATTCTTCCGCTGTCCATACGGTTCCATTTTTAATGGAAAATCCGCCGCCCCCACCCGATTGAGGGGCTATTCTTGCCAGCCTTCAAGTGCGGCTTGATCAGTTGGATGCTCGCCTGGTTGGGAACCATCCCGCCTCTTCCCGACCCAGTGGTCGTTGGCGAGCCCAATGGCCCGATCAATCCTATCCCCGACTTGGGAAAAGCTTCCGAAGAAGAGGGTTACGACTAGGGCCCACGGAGAGCGTGACCGCAACATCGCAATGACCAGCCCGCTTTCGATCATGATGATCGTGCCCCACGTCCGGATGGCCCCGGGCAAAAACTCACACCTCCCACTTTTGCCGGGAAGGTCACAAAAAGGTTACTTATGCTGCTGCCCAGTTCACGGACAATGCCCTCACTTGGTGGGACTGTGATCTTGCCGAGAGAAGACGGCAACACGAGGCCATGATACATACCTCCCATGTATCATCGAAAACTCCAGAAACGTTTGTGGAAGCTTCAACAAGGCTCATGTTCAGTCGAGGAGTATTACCTTGATTGCCGAGAGGAGTATTCAGAGCCGGCTACAGCTCAATGAGTCAGAAGAAGCTCTTATGGCTCAATTCTTGGACAGGATGCAAGACCGCATCGTCCATAAGGTTGAGAGGCAACCTTACCGTGGATTTGAGGAACTACTTCACCTCACCATCCACGTAGAGCAGCAGATCAAACGTAAGGCTGCTAGCGCCATGCATCCCCGCGCCACGACCAACCAGAGTTTTTTCCCGAACACCTCCGCGTCCAACCATTTCCGCAAGAAAGGCAAATCAATTATCGTTGATTCCCAGTTCAAACCACGGCAGCCGGAAGGATCCAAGGATACCCGTCCGGACGCCAAGCGTGAAACCAACCATGGAAGAAGGCAGGACGTGATCTTTTACAAGTGCCAAGGGAGAGGACACTATGCTAGGGGATGCCCGAACAGCCAGGTCATGATATTCACCCCGGAAGGCCAATATTAGTCAGAAGACGAGGCACCCAGGAAGACAGCCGAGGAGGAGGAGGAAGAAGCTGCCCCACCTGAGGGTAGCGTGGAGTAACCGGATTTTGGAGAGTTGCTCATGGTCAGGAGGACACTCAGCACTACCGGTTTGATCATTGATGGGTAGCGTGGAGTAACCGGATTTTGGAGAGTTGCTCATGGTCAGGAGGACACTCAGCACTACCGGTTTGATCATTGATGGGGGCTCTTGCACGAATGTTGGGAGTGCCCACTTAGTGAGAAAAATTTCTGTCCCTACTACTCCCTATCATACTCCTTATAAATTGTGATTGTTGACTAATCAGAATATGATAACCGTTAGTGAACAAGTAGTGGTACCATTTAGTATTGGTCAATACCGGGACTTGGTCCATTGTGATGTGGTATCGATGCAGAGTGGCCACGTCCTACTTGGTCGTCCATGGCAGTTTGACAAAGATACCACTCATAACGGTCGTACCAATTTCTACTCTTTTATGCATGATAATAGGCGGATAAATCTAGCTCCTTTGTCACCTGCTCAAGTTCACGAGATGCAAGTGAAACTATCCAAGGACTCGGATGACAAGTATAATTTTCTTATCAACTCCCAGGATGTTAGAAAGTCTCTGAGCACTGGCTCCCGAGCAGTACTAATGGTTTACCATGAGGTTTTGAGTATAGGTACCAAAGACCGAGGGCTTCCGGCCGAGATCAAGGGAGCCTTGGAGGAGTACAAGGACGTGTTCCCCAAGGAGATGCCTCCTGGTCTACCACCACTACGCGGGATAGATCACCATATAGATTTTGTCTCTGGCGCTGCCCTTCCCAATCGTCCCGCCTACCGTGTCAACCCCGAAGAAGCCAAGGAGCTAGAAAGCTAAGTTTCCGACTTGATGACCAAGGGGTACATCCGGGAAAGCATGAGTCCTTGCGCCATTCCCGTCTTATTGGTTCCCAAGAAAGACAGAAGCTGGAGGATGTGTGTTGACTACCGTCCCATCAACAACATCACGGCTAAGTACCGGCACCCGATTCCCCGGCTGGACGATATGCTCGACGAGTTGAGCGGGTCCTCAATTTTCTCGAAGGTCGATCTCAAGAGCGGGTACCATCAGGTTAGAATGCAGGAAGGTGATGAGTGGAAGACCGCATTCAAAACCAAGCAGGGCCTTTACGAATGGCTCGTCATGCCATTTGGTCTGTCGAATGCCCCATCCATGTTCATGCTGCCGATGAACCATACCTTGCGAGCCTACATCAACTGGTGCGTTGTCGTCTACTCTGATGACATCCTGATCTATAGTAAGACCCTGGCCGAGCATGTGACCCATCTGGAAGCGGTCCTATAGACCTTATGGGAAGCCGAGCTTTATGCCAAGCAGAAGAAATGTGTGTTCGAAGCATCCGAACTAGTGAAAAGATTCGGGCATGTGTGGCCAGGGTGGATAGTGAGCATATCTCCCCAAGCAGAAGAAATGTGTGGCCGGAAGGTGGATAGTGAAAAGATTTGGGCAATTGAGAAATGGCCGACCCCGACCAACGTCAGCCAAGTCAGGAGCTTCCACTGCCTGGCCAGTTTCTACCGCCGGTTCGTCTGTGATTTTAGTAGTGTCGCGGCACTCCTTACCGCTTTGATGAAAAAGAGCACCGAGTTTGTGTGGGGACCCCGGCAAGAGCAAGCGTTTGTAGAACTCAAGAAGCGCCTTACCCAAGCACCTTTGCTTGTGCTCCCCGACTTCCAGCTCACCTTTGAGATTGAATGCGATGCTTCCCGCATCAGTATTAGGGCCGTGGCCTATTTCAGCGAGAAGCTCAGCGGGGCAACACTGAACTACCCTACTTATGATAAGGAGCTATATGCCCTGGTGCGTGCTGTCCAAGGAATGTGTGATCCATACCGATCACGAGACGCTAATGCATCTCCGAGGCCAGAGATCCATCAAGCGCCGTCACGCCAAGTTGTTAGAATTCATCAAGATGTTCCCTTATGTTATCAAGTACAAGAAAGGGAAGGAGAATGTGGTGGCCGAGGCGTTATCCCGGCACCACGCCCTGATCACCATCACGGAAGCAAAAGTTCTCGGGTTCAAAATGATCTAGGGGCAGTACGAGAATGACCCAGGACTAGGAGGATGTTACCAGGATCATGGGAAGGGGGCATACAAGGCCTTCTATCTCTACGAGGGTTTCCTCTTCAAGGGAAGCCAGTTGTGTATCCCTGCTGGTTCATTACGGGAGTTATTATTGTCCAAAGCACTTCTACGTTAGCGGCCTTATGGGACATTTTGGGGTTAACAAGACCTTGGCCATGTTGAGGGAGCACTTCTACTGGCGTAAGATGAGGATTATGGTGGAAACCTATTGCGCCCGATGCATCACCTACCTCTAGGCTAAGTCACGTGTCCATCCGACCCAAGGGTTATATCTACCGTTACCGATCCCAACCTCCCCGTGGGTTAACTTCTCAATGGATTTTGTGACCGGGTTACCTAAGGTAGACGGAAAGGACTCAGTCATGGTTATGGTTGATAGGTTCTCGAAGATGGCTCACTTTATACCATGTGCCTGAACACTGGACGCTACGATGATCGCCGATCTCTTCTTGCAAGAAGTTGTCCGGTTACACGGGTTACCGAGGACCATCGTCTCGGATCGGGACCCAAAGTTCCTTGGGCATTTTTGGAGGACCCTGTGGAAGCGTCTGGGCTCCAAGCTGCTGTTCTTAACGACCGCCCACCCCCAGACCGATGGGCAAACTGAAGTCTTCAACCGGTCGTTAGGATTGCTACTCCGGGCAGCCATAGATCCAAACCGAGACAACTGGCTAGTATGTATCCCATTCGTGGAGTTTGCCTATAACCGATCCGTCCACTCGGCCATGAATGTCTCCCTGTTTGAAGCAGCCTATGGTTTCGTCCCACTGACCCCTGTGGATATGCTACCCTTGCCACCGGCAAAGGTCGAAGACCAAGATGGGGTCACCAACTCCGAACTGGTGAATGAATTACATGAGCGGATCTGGGAAAGTATAGAGAAGAAGACCGAGCACTACAAGCACAAGGACGACCGCGGAAGATGTCCCTTAGTCCTAAAGCCGGGAGATTGGGTTTGGGTACACCTTCGGACGGAGCGTTACGCACACCAGCGATGCAACAAGCTTCAACCTCGTAGAGCCGGGCCTTTCCAAATCCTGGAGTGAATCAATCCGAACGCCTACCAGCTGGAAATTCTAGGTAAGCCCAAATTCTCTACTACCTTCAACGTTACTGACTTGATCCGATATGATGCAGGAGATGAGCAGCTTTTGAGGACAAAGCAAAGCAAGGGGGAGGGAATGATACGACCCTAGCTATTGAGTACCTGTCCGAGGCAGAGCCGGACGAGACCGAGACCGAGGTTGTACTTGCCGAGTACCCGAGAGCACTGGCTACAGCCCCGAGCTTACCAAAGGATGGGATCAGACCGGGAAGCCATAAAAAGTACCGGGTGCGGCTTAGTGCCTTTGTAGAGCAAGTTTTGGAGAGCTCCCCAATGGTGCAAGGGGAACCGGTCACTGAGCCGATGGTGACCGGGAACGATAAGGATTTCATCCTTAGCGTTCTCACCATCATCCGGTGAGACGCTCCAAGATGCCAAGGTTGTGTACTCTTTTGCCCCACTCGGGATTTAGCCCTATGTGGTTTTACCGAGGGGTTTTTAATGAGGCATTAAGCTTGGTGCACCATACTCCGCCCCGAGTAACTTACCCGTGGAAATATCCATGACACGAGGAAAGTTACCGAGTATGGTTCTATCTTTACTGAGGTTGTTCACCACTTTACCGAGCAACCTCTTATCTTTATTTACGCGTTCTTCCAAGCCTATCCCACAAAGAGCACGCTAGACTTTTGTACCGTGAAACCCTAATGAAGGGCTTGGCTATATTAGCACGAGATCTCGAGTTGTAATAGGGTTAGCCAACATTGAAATAAACACTTTTGTTATACTTGTTTGCTCATTCTCAATGTAGCCGAGTTCATTCTCCGTTTTAAACCCAACGATTCTTGTAGCCGGGCTCGAATCATTGTTCTTTGTATCGTGAGCCATCCGCATCTCACGTTGCCGAATATCAATCCATCTTTCATCCCTCGTTCGACTCTCGTTCATCCGTCCGGTGTATTCCCGGGCTGAACCACCGGTCCTCGATACGCTCCACGACAATCCGTTACCTTCACGACAATCCGTCATCGCCGGGTTCCGACTATCTTCCATTTTCTTATGAATACGTATCGATTGTTTCCCCGTCCGACGGCACAACCTCGGATCCATATCCGGGATCGCGTCATATAGTGTCATATGTATATGTTTCTATACAAAATTATGTTACGGATGGTAAATGTTCTAATTAATGTTTTCTTGTAATTAATGAAAAATTAAAAACCATGAAAGGAAAATACAC
The DNA here is from genome assembly GCA_963555745.1 of Cardamine flexuosa. Classification (NCBI taxonomy): domain Eukaryota; kingdom Viridiplantae; phylum Streptophyta; class Magnoliopsida; order Brassicales; family Brassicaceae; genus Cardamine; species Cardamine flexuosa. The sequence goes on along the minus strand of OY743214.1, from coordinate 15,858,978 downwards.
CATATCTATACGTTTTTACATGAAATTTTAGACCTATATAAAGATTTCAAGTTATTTTTAAGATATATTAATGTTAAATGGAAATCTCTTCTATCTTATTATATAAACTTGTGTTACACTCATCAGAACCTGACACGTGTCAAAATTTTAACGCACGAGATCTTAACATGTGTCAGTAATCATGCAGATCATGCCACATGCCAAATAATTTTTTTTATTAAAAACTACAGAAGCAAAAAGGAAAAAAAGAAACAAAGAATTTGTAAATGATTCTAATCAGTAATTAAAATTAAAATCTAATTTTAAAACATATGCAAAAACGAAAATAAAGGAAATAGTTTAAAAAAAAAAAATAAACTAAGAAATTATTAATTATCTAATCAATAATTAAAATTAAAAAATAATTTTAAAACAAATCCAACAACGAAAATAAAACTAATTAAAATATAGAAATAACTTTAAAAGGAAAAAATGAAATATTTTTTTTTGTTCATTTATCTAATGAATAATTAAAATTAAAAAATTATTTTTAAAAAAATCCAAAAACGAAAATAACACATAGAAACAATTTTAAAAGAAAAAAGGAAACCAAGAAATTTTCATTTTATCTAATCAATAATTGACAGATGGCAACGTAAGGGTGGAGCTAGAAGATGTTTTTGGAAAATGTCATGAGACAATGAATAGTGAAAGATTCCAGCAAAGTAAAGCTGAGAGAGGGAAAATATATTATGTTGGAACCGATATACAACCTCAACAAGAGGATATCAGATTAGACAATATAGATCTTGCGAGAACAATGTCTCACCCAGATATGAGTGAGCACATAGCCGCCAGTCACTGGATATTTGTCACATGTCATACTAGGTTTGGGCAGCAATCTAAGTCCCTCCGTGAATGAGACACAACAGCGCATTCCGATGACGTTTCTCATTGCTCATGGCGGTTAGCATTTATTTACTTCGTTTGTTGCTCTTAATAATTTTGTTACTGTTGTATTTGACATTCTTTACGGAGAGACAGATTTTTAGACTTTATGTTGAATTATCATCCAATTCTCTGTTTTATCCAAATGTGTATTGAACTACGATGTCGATAGATGGATGAGTGGAGTCGTGTTTTCCTCTACTTCCATAAAAGATAGATGATAGTTTGATAAAATAGCCTTCGTATGAGTGCTCAAAGGCCAGCTTCCTAACTCCTTTCTAATGGCATACGAAAAGTATGCCTTTAGAAATCTAAATCTTTTCGTAAATAAAAAGTAGATCAAAAAATTTCCGTAAAATAATGAACTTTTAAGATCCAGTATATGTTTATTGTTCTTTCAATGCATCTTTTGGTAAATTCTTGATTGTGCCATTGGTAAGAATCCTGCTGGAGAGATTGATAGACCAAAATAATTCTCAACGGTAAAACACAAATGTAGAAAAACCAAATTTTGATGTGATTATAATGAATCAAATTAGTAGAATCGATGTAATTACTTAGTTCTATGTTATCACAAATAGCTATTCAATGATTCTGTTATTTTACATGTTCATCATCTTCTGTCTTGAATAAAAATCACCATTTGACTGAATAACAAAATCGATGTATTTTTTTGTTTGTTTATAGATTTTTTTAACTTTTTGGAAGAAATAAGAAACAGAATAAACTATTATACAGAGCACATTGCATAAGACACTCTTACTAAAAAAAAAGAGGTTAAACCAAGATAATTTGCATAAGACGCTCTTACTAACAAAAAAGGTTAAACCAAGATATTCACAAAGAGAGTCCAATTTAGCAGAAGAAGTGAAGATAAATAAATCTGAAATCGAAGGTTTGCGCAAAAACTTAATTGATAAGAATAACGAAGATGACTTCATGAAGCTTGATTTGGATTTAATGGTGGTGAGAGGGATTTAATGGAGAATGAAATGGAGCTGCAGAGTCGAAAGAGTGAAAAAGAGAAAATAGTGGAAACCGCAAACATGCATGGACGCAAAATCAGTTTGCCTATGAGCTTTTTAAGACATTCAACTCCAATTTTTCTTGTCCTAAATTTGTTTGGAGTGAATGTTGAAGATTATTGTTGCTTCTGTAGTATAATTCATGATATCAGAGATCATTTAATTCTTAATTGCGAATACTGTGAACAGGTTCTATATCAGCTTGGGCAGCCTCGTTGAAATTTTTGGAATGGTCCATATTGATAAGTTGGCTCTCATCTTGATCTCGCCATGGTTTCCCATTGCTCAAGCAACTGACTATGCAATCAACAATCAGACATAACAGCATCTGTATCTATCCGAAAGCTATGTTCTGACAGATAAATAGAATATTCGTGCAACACTTTTCCCTCAAAGATACCACAAAAGCTATTGTGGGCTGCTGTCCTGCTGGTTCACATACTCATAGATCCAAATTAATTTATATGCTGCTCTTCTTATTTTCAACCTGCCTTATTATATTCTTTTGGCCATTAAAGCTCGCATTGCCCATAAAGCAATTGTATCCAAACTCTTATTCCTTTAGGTAATATATATATCCACTATGAGATGACAAAAATGTTGAGGAGAGAACAATTTAATTGAGAATGTCTAAACGTTGAAAGATTTTGTTGTGTTACTGATTCTTTTAATAATGATGTAAAAAAAAATCATTGGTGTTGTACATAAATTTGTATAACTATATTTTGTTTTTTAAAACGTTGCCACATTTGTTGTTGAAAAGCACATTGATGAGTCTCTATTTTCACTAGTTTTTACTATTATTTTTACATGTTTTATTGAGTCTAGAGTTAGGTTTTGTGTCCTTCTGGCCGGTTTTAGTGTCTTTTCAGGTTTTCACTTCATTGGAGCTAAAATGGACAAAATGGAGCTACATTGGACGTTTATACACATCATTGGATTTTGAAGAGGGTCGCCCAAGCATGAAGAGGATCGACCAATCCCAAGCGGATGGGTCAGTAAAAGGAATCTATGAGGTGGCACGGATCAAAGGAAGGAGATCGATCGATCCAAGCCGGATCGATCGATCTGGATCACAAATATTCTCCAAATTGCACATTAACTCCAAATTTTGACCTAGAAGACTCCCTATAAATAGGGATCATTTCCTGAGCGGTCAGAGGGACCTAGACACGAATTTTTACTGTTACTCTGTTATTTTTATTTTCATTTCAGATCTGTAAACTTTTACATTGATTTTTCTCATATCTATAATATTTTCCATTGCAATGTTAGATCTACACTCTGTCTTCATCTCTTTTTATGCATTTTACATCATACAACATCATGATCTATCAACCTATTGCCATGGTTGAGTAGATCTGCATGTTGGGAGATGAGATTTATTCAAAGAGATTTAATGTTTAGTTAGGTTATTGTTATAGATTATGGTTATGATTATTAGATCTGTACTTCTATGAAACAAATGCTTTTTTTAGGTTGACAAATCTATCAAATAATTCATAGGGTTTTATTATACAGCTAGTATTGGTTATTCTACCCAGAATCTATAGTTTTTAGGCTTGATTTTATTTTTTGGATCGATCGTTGGTTATTCTACCCGGAATCCTCCCCGGATCGATCGATCTCCGAGATGAGAAAAGCTGAAAACCGGTTCATGAAAAGACCAATGCTCCCTTTTGGTCACAAAATTCCTTCCACGGTTTATGGTTTGCTTTCTTGTTCACAATTCTTTATCTCCAGTGTTGTTTCGCAGCATCCTTTTTCTTTGAATTTATATCACAGCAGGACGCACTGATTTAAGTCTGGGGAAAGGGGTGTCTGCTTTCATATGTTACTAACACTGTGTCTTCTTTTGTTTTCTTGTCAAAAAAAAATTTCAAAAATAAAATTTTGTATTTCTTGAGTCATTTTTATTAAGTCAAACACATGAGAATTTTACAATTTTATTGGTTTCCATTTTATGTTGATATTTATTGGACTTAGTTCAGGAATATTGGAAACACCATCAGTGGATCAACTTTACCAGAAGCGACCTATCCTTTGGAAATCTGAATGATCCAGCGTTGGTTCTATCTACTTGGACCTTTTACCGGATTAATCTTCTCACTTAGGGGCTCAATATCGCATAAAGGATCATATACATCAGGAGTTCACCCACATTCTTATTGGAACTTCGGATGGCCAAGCTCATTTTGAGATTGGTTCCACACCCTTACACCCTTTTTCATTCAGACCCCAGTCCTCTTTCGCAACATTAGGAGCATGTGCAACCAAGTGCAAAACTACGGAGAATGGGAGCCGGTACAACCAAATGTTCTAATGATTTCTGAGTAAGCTTCCTAGTATCAGTACTTCATCTATATTAGTTTCAGTTTACTATTGGTGCAGTTTTTAGTAGGATTGATGTACATGGTTAGGACTGGTTCCAACTTCCCCTTCTCAGAAAAAGGCTCTATAATTGACCGATCCTATCTATATCGATCGATCCCGTCTCATCCCGAGACTCTTTAAAAAATGAAAAGAAAGAGAAGGAAAAGAAGTTTGAAGGAACCATAATAAAACCTTTTATTTATTTAGTTATTTTTTTATGTTATTTTTTTTAGCACCAATAACAACTCTATTAGGATCATTATATAGAAGCTTGCTTGGGATCCAAGTGTCAGGAGGTTGTGCATCATCTTTGGTTTCCGACTCACTGTGATTTTGCTCATTGGCTTGCACCGGAGTTCATTTATCATGCCTAACCATCACCCTCAAAATGGCCCCCCGTTACTAGGCCTTAGCGATTTTGACTCTCTTTATGAGACTGCACACAACACTTAATGAATGTTAAAGGGCAACCAATGAAGATTTCAGAAGTTCCCTTGGATCTCGAATGCTAAAGTATGGTAATGATTGCTATGCTTTTGGTAAAGTACATGTTGTACTGCTAAAGTTCAATTAACCTTTTACAAGGTTTCTTTTTGGTTTACATGATCAACATGGTGGATTCTAAAGCTAAGTGTAAATTCCTGTTTTTCAAACTTCCACTTCTGAACTTTGTTTCATTGTCTTGTTGCTTACTTGAGGACAAGCAAGGATTCAAGTCTGGGGGTGTGATGAGTCTCTATTTTCACTAGTTTTTACTATTGTTTTTACATGTTTTATTGAGTCTAGAGTTAGGTTTTGTGTCCTTCTGGCCGGTTTTAGTGTATTTTCCAGTTTTCACTTCATTAGAGCTAAAATGGACAAAATGGAGCAACTTTGGACGTTTTTATACATCATTGGATTTTGGAGACACTCTGGATCGATCGATCCTGAAGAGGATTGACCAAGCATGAAGAGGATCGACCTATCCCAAAGCGGTTTCCAATATCCTCACATGGGCATCCAAGGATTCAAGCCTCCCATTGTACATGTTATTAACTTTAAGGTTGATTTCTCGAGTGAATTTCTTCTGTCCTTCTCTGATTTTCTGGAATAAGGATTCAATCTTCCCCATGGAACCAGCATTTCCAGATTGGGGGTTGAATCCTATTTTACCATAATCGGCGTTGTTTTGGAAGTTCTCTTGGTTTTGAGTACTCCGAGATGGATAAAACTGATCATCAGGGTTCTCAACATTAGTGCTGCGGTAGGACAGGTTAGGATGGTTCCTAAAGTTTGGGTTAAAACCTCGGTTTTGATAGTTTCCTTGTCCACTGAGAAAGTTAATCTCCTCAGTTTGATCCTCCTCATCATTAAACTCATCACTTTCCAAGAGATTAACAGATCTCTTTTGAGCTATCATCAAAATGTCCACCTTAGCATTAAGGTACTCTATGATCTTATCACTCACTCGAGTAGGGTTGACTCTCCTATCATAGTCAGAAGATCTGTTATAGTTGCTTGCTGCAAGGTTTTCAATAAGCTCCATTGCTTCCTCCATCGTGTTGCTCATGAAGTCTCCCCTACTGACTGTGTCCATATCCGTGTGATACTTCATTTCAACTCCGTTATAGAAAAAGTTCATCCTGTCCGACTCGGTGTAGCTTCGAGGGGGACAGTCCCTTAGATATTCCTTATAGCGTTCTCAAGATTCATAGAAGAACTTGGTACCAGCTTGGCGGAATGTGGCTATTTTTTTTTTTTAGTGTTGCGGATCTAGCCTTGGTTAAGAACTGCTGTATGAAAGTAGCTCGGCATTCACCCGAGCTTGTGATAGATCCGAGACTCAAAGATTTCAGCCATCTATGAGCCTTATCAGCACGGGAAAAGGAAAATAGCATACAACGGAGGTAGTCTTGGGGGACTCTGTTGGCTTTGGTGGTACTACAGATCTCCTCAAAGATATCAATATGGTACATTGGGTTCTCGTTAGATAGCCTTTAGGTATAGTCTATAAATGACCAACTGATTCTCTGAGGTAGAAGCAGGTAAGAGAAATCTATGCCCCCATATTTCTACTTCTTAAGGTGATGATGAAAGTAGGGTTTCGGTGAGGGTATGAGTGATTTAAGTCTGGGGGAGACAAAAACATCATTGTTGTTGTGAGGTTTGTCTTGTTATGGTATAGGATGACAGCTGAGTCTAGAAGGCTCTTGAACATTGAATTCAGAAATGAGACCCAGCGATGAATGGCTTACTAAAGGGATATGCTATTAAGTTGTGGTGAGTATTGAGAAGACTGCGAGTGATTACGGTGAATGTACATGGTGGTTAGTCTCTGATTTGTTCTTGTACCATGTGGATTACATGATGAGTGGTAAGCATAATGTTCTAAAGAGTAGGTGAGTTTCACGATTTTCAAACATCTTCCTTGTTTCAGTTTTCTGTTTGCTTGAGGGCAAGCAAAAGCTAAGTCTCGGGGTGTTGATATGTCATGGTTTTTATGGTTTTTAGCCATGATATACATATTGGTATCAGAGTCTTTTGTATATATATTGAGTCATATAGGTACAAAAACGAGATGGACCTAGTTGATATATTATGGAGCACTTCTTGAGCATTGTAGCTGAAAAGTTGGAAAGTATTGTTCATCAAGTTACTGTTCACCGTGTTACTGTTCATCAGTACTGTTCATCGAGTTGATGTTCACCGTTACTGTTCACGTCGACTGACACACGTGAACAGTGTCGGTCGACATGGTACTATTTACGCCGAAGATTTGCCGTTTTTACCCAGAAGTTTCCTTATTTGCAATTAGTCCAATTTCGTGTTTTAACATATATATAGTATTTTTAGGTCATTGTTTAGACCAATGCTTTATTTTCTACAGCCACCTCTTCAGAGATTTTTGGGAGAAGATTTCTAAACTCTTATCTCCTTTTGATTTATGTTATGCAATTTACTCAGACAATGATTTGTCCTTCATCTATTATGTCTGAGTAGTTTACTTGTTAGATCTAGGGACTTCAAGGGTTTTTATAATGGTTTGTTGAATCTATACTAGTTCTAGGCTAGCCGCCAGAACCTAAAATCATAGGAATGTTAGTAGGCACGAAAGTGCTATTGATATCCTTACCTAATCTTAGATAAGCAAACAGCTTTTTCGCAGCGAGAGTTGGTTTAGGAATTTTGTAAACATATCATACTAGTTCATCATAGAGACTCTATTTATTGGTATTTCGCAAAGAGATTTGGTTTGCTTCTGGTTAAAGGATAGATGTCGTCACAGTGAGAGTTGGATAGATATCATATTAGTGTTATGAGTTTAAGAACCGAACAAACAATTGCATCATAATTATTGAACCGCCCAGTTCACAATCCAGAGTATTCCCTAATTGATTTCCCTAGATCTAGCTTATTCTCTTATTAAATCTACATCCTTATTTCATTGTTTTCATCTTGTTTTATTTAATTTACATTTATTGGTTTAGCTTAATTCAAAACTGATAATCTATTGTGTGAACTAGAGTCCTTGTGGATTTGATCCCTAAGTACTACAATGATCTCTTAATTTGAGAGAGTAGCTCTAAGGGTTAATTTGAGCATATCAGTCAAACCCAGAAATCTCTAAATTGACATATGTAATAGATAAGGAACCGATGAACAACTTTGTAGAAGAAATAAAACGCAAGTACAAATTATATAAAAAGTTATGATCAATACAAAATCGCAAAATATGAAAAGTCTCAAGAACAAAAGATGAACTAGAGAGAGTAAATGACTAAAACTAGGTCAAGCTAATAAAAACAGCGTACCCCCTCATTAGGTTAATCAGGGGTTTATATACTGAGTGTCAGAATAGGGATAACACAAATCCGAGTTTTAAGGAAAAAAATGGGAAAATGGCCCACTCGACCCAGCAGTCGAGTGGGCAGGTCGAGTGGTGTGTGACGAGTGCTCCCTCGAGTAGGCAGGTCGATTGGGCAGGTCGAGTGGGCAGGTCGAGGGAGCAGGTCGAGTCACTGTCTTCTCTGCAAATCTTCACTAGTCCAGCAGCTTGATCCAAACTCCACTTCATGAGCCCAAAATCCAAGTATTCTTCAAACAGCTCCATAAGCACCTGATAAGACCCAAGTATGCAAAATGCATGCAATGCTTATGAAAAAACACTAAACAACCTATATGAGAGATAAATGCATAAAATGGTGTGAACAATGGCTTAAATCTATGCTAAGGTATGCTAAAAAGATGGTAAAAACGTGCATAATACAGTGTTATCAACTCCCCCAAACTTACCATTTGCTTGCCCTCAAGCAAATAGAAAGGATAAGATGAAAGGAGTAGTGTGAAAAGTAGGGACTCAGAACCTAAGCAAACTACGCAAACCTCTAATGTCAATGTCACAGTTAATAGTTCTAAAATTCAATTCACGAAAGTTTTACTTAAAAGCTTTAGCCACACTTATCAGAAGTTTTAACACTAAGACTCAGCCATAAGCAAGCATTCGAAGCAAACTATCCCTTTAACAGTGATTAGGCACGAACTGATGGATCATGATACACAATAACTGTAAATCATTTGGTGGAGGGACAAGTTTTAAGAGAAAAAAGTGATCTCTTCTCCCTCTGGTTTAAGCACATGTAACATAATCTCTCAATGAAATTGATTGAATTTAAAGAGAATGTTAAAGGTAGAGCCAACTGGTGCATACAGGAGTAGACTATCATCTACCCATGAAGAACCAAATGACTTCCCTAACTCTAAAGTTCTAGAAACTGATCCTAGTTCTACCCTTGTGCTTAAAAGATTTCTTTTTCCTTTTCTTGACCCAAGGATCGATTTTCTGTTTTATTTTTCTTTTAAGGAGAGGATGCTTTACCCTTTTTACTTCTAGCGGATTTGGTATTTTTCTTAACTTTTAGGCTTGACTCGACCACATGGTCGAGTGACTTAGTCGAGTGACTACTAATAAGATTTGTTTTTCTTCTTTCACTGAGCCAACTCTTAATCTTTTCTTCCAAATCCTTTACTAGACTTATACTATCTTTTTTACTATCCTCTCCAAAGGCTTATGATTTTTAGCATACTCTTTTCTTTTTTCTATCTTTTCCCAGAGTCAAACCCTCAACTTATCCAAATCCTTAGCCTTTATCTGGTTCAAAATGTGTGAACCAGAGACTACATGAGAGGATACTCCTGTCGGCAAAACCTAGCAGTTTCTCTCTAATTCAATCCAGAAATAGGCCTCACTTCTGTAACAATTGATGTATTGGTCTGAAATGAAGTTTTGTGTTTGGTTTTTGTGAAACTGCCTCAATAGTGGAGACATCTACTTGGATTAGCAAGAGTGGTAGAAAGTGAAAGAAAATCCAAGTATTTTGAGGTATCCATGAGTTAAAGTTTTAGATCATATCATGATATTTTAAATTTTCAAATTAGGTTCAAAATCATAGGGATAGTTTGACAAGTCACAGCAAGCTTCAACCAAGTGATAGTACTAAATCTAAATTCCAAGCAAGGTGCAGCCTTATGTTTCAAACTAAGGTGAATGCATTAGACAACTTATAACTGTGGCATTGAAATTATATGTTTGATTCTTCAGCTTTAAAAGGTTTAACTCATCATCATCCCCTATGAATATGTACAATCCTAAGTGATATACTAAAACTCAATCCTAAAATGATAATGTAACTACATGGCACTCTGTTTTTGTAAAATATGTTTCTGAAAAGTTTTCAAATTTATAGGTTTTTTCAATGCACTTATATGATGAAAATTTAAATAAGAAAACAAAGAAATATGTCAAATACATCTCACAAACCCTCCTCCAAACTTAAATTACACAGTCCCTTGTGTAAAAGAAATTTGAAAGAATATTTGAGAGATTAAAACAAAAGGAAACAAAAAGTGTAATGGTATAAATACAATGGTAATGGAGTGGGGTTGTACCTCATATCAGGTGAAGTAGGAGTTGATGTACTCGTCCTTGGTATCAGCGGTGTAGGTGGGTTAGGCTGTGTAGGCTGGCTCGACTGGGTAGGCTGGTTCGACTGGATCAATCGAGTGCCCTGGTCAAGTGAGCTGCCTCGTGCACCTACGTCGAATGAGACGGCCTCCCTCAGATTCTTCTTCTTCTTCAGCGTCTGGAGGTTGGATGTTGGCTCTCTTCTGGGTCATCTTGAATGGCTCACTCGACTGGTGCACTTGAGTGGTGCGGTCGAGTGGCTGAACTTCTTCATCTGAAGTTAGGGCTTGGATATAAGTCCTTCTCCTTCCTTGGGTGTCCTTGACTGATGATCTTCACCTAGGTTGGCTAGAGCTTTCCTGCCTTTGACGCGTGGTGAGGGAGTTGGTTCTAACCAAACTTCTTGGGTCGTGTGGTGGGAAAAAGGGTCGGGAACCTCGTTGATTTCTCTGAATCTCCTTGACACTGGTTGTCAAGTCCATTACTGCCGTCGTGAGTTCCTTCACTTTTCCCGAGAGCTTCTTATCCTCTTGTCTTGCCACTTAGACCACCTCCTTGAAAAATTAGCTTCTTACTCACCTCCTTGAGGTTGCTGCACTTTCATCACCAAAATCATACCTCGGCGGTTAGTCTGGAGCATGAAAGCGTAAGTCTTGTAGTAGGAAAAAATCGCTAGCAAGAGTGCTGTATTCCATACATGGCCCATGTCACCTTTCATAGTGATCCCTCTGTCCATATCCTCTGGTGAGGCATATACAAGGAATTCCTTAAGATTTTAGTCTATCATCTGCAACTCTTGATCATTCACAGCTCCAAAGCTCTTCTTGGCAAAGATAGTACTTGCAACAACCCGGTGAAAGTATCTCAAAGCAGGGTGTTTTATATCAGAGCTTTTAGACTGGGAAGTCTTAAAAACTTTTCTCCCTCCAAGAGTCTCCCACAAGCTTATTAGTTTTGCGGTGTCAAAAGCTGGCTTCTTTCCTGATCCTTCCCTAAACTCAAACAAGGCATCTAGCTGCCTAAAGCTCATTGTGTAGACATCACCATCTATCTTGAAATATATGTATCCCAAACTCCCATCAAACCATATCATGATTTTCCTCATAGAAGCCTATCTTCATTGTTCCCAAGAACTGGCAAGCTTCATCTTTGTAACTGGGGAATTTGTGACGCAACAGAACTTGAAGGTTGGCTTCTTCAAGCAGACTTTTTACTTCCTCACTTATCTCCAATGCTACTGATACCAGATTCTGCACCAAGTATCTATTTCCATTAAAGATATGAGACACGTGTCAGCCAAGTCATCATGACAAGCAAGAGAGTTTGGGTTACAGGAGTAGACTTCAGGTTAAAAGGATGGAATCAGCAAACTGACATAAGATCGAAGTATTGGGTTCAGAGAGGCTGGAAAACCATAAGAGACCGGAAAATATAGGGAGTTCGCAGGAAGAATCCAATCATTAAGTCAATGAGCGGAGTTATTTCAAAAATATCATACGTTACAGCATTCAAGACCGTATCAAAACTGACATGTTTAAATTAGAATTGTGTGATTTATTGTAATTTATTAATAGCATTAATAGTAAAAAAAACATGTATAAAGAGGGGAAAAAAGCATTGTAATAGGGAGATTCTTCTTGGAGGCCGAATAGAGACAAAGCAAACTATTACAGAACAAAAATTACTTGTAGACTTAATTATTCTATTACTAAAATCTTTGGGTGTGGATCTAGTATCCACTTTTTGGCGCTAGAAAGAGGGGATCTTAAAGCTAAAAGAAATTTTTTGATAATCAAGCTAAGATATCTTCACATACCGAACCATGGGTGACGTTGCTGACGCTTAGACAAAAATCAACGACAGTTTGACAAGTCTGACTGCAAGTCTGGACACCGTGCAGCAAGACATACAACAGCAAAAAACTGGTCAGGTAACTCTTACTGCTCGTGTAATTGCTTCAACTGCATGTACTAGGCGTAGGAAAGCTCACCAACGAGTTTTGTTCCAAACACCTGTGGCAACTACCTCTTCCAATCAGACCACTGAAGGAACACCACAACCGGTTGATGGGGAGAGACAAAATACAGAAAATCAGCAAATAAATGGTGAGGACACGACATTTCAAACTACTGATGACGAGCTTGACTCCGTTCACCGTGAAATGAGGGAAATGAAGTCAAAATTTCACCTGGCTACTAGTTCGGCCCCGGATATTGACAGGGTCATTCAAGAAACCAGGCGATCCGCTTTCAGCTTGGGAATCGCGAACTTCAAGATCAAGGACGCTCGGAGGGTTAATCTACCAACATATAATGGACAAGGAGATCTGAAGAGCCATTTGGCTCCTTTTCAAGTTGATGCAGGACTAATTGATCTGGAGCATCATGAAGAGGATGCTGGTTATTGCAAATTGTTCTCAGAAAATCTTTTCGGGCAAGCGTTACTTTGGTTTACTCGACTGGGTCCAGGGACAATCAACAGCTTCAACGAGCTGTCCTCTGCTTTCCTCATGCAATATTCTGTCCTAATGGAGAAAGGAAAATCTGATAGCGACCTATGGAACTTGTCATAAGGACCACAAGAGCCACTCCGGAAGCACATCCCCAATTCAAAGAGTTGCTGGCAAAAATTCCAGGAATTTCCCAAACCGCAGCACTGTCATCACTCAAAAATGGACTCTGGCATGAAACAAGGTTCAGGGAGGAGTTAACAGTAAATCGTCCATAAACGATTCAAGATGCTCTTTTATGAGCTAATAGTTGGATAGAGGCAGAGGAAGAAAAAGCAAATTTCGCAAAGAAGTATCGTAACCCCAGACCAACAATAAATCCCACAGTACGAAGATTCGAGCCAAGTGAAAGTGGTGGAGTAAAGCGTTTTGGGGTAACCCCAAATAATAATAGTGTCGGACGACCATTTTCAAGGGGACAAAAGCCAGGATTTTCTTCCTCCAGAACTTGGGTCGAAAGCGAAGGATCATATTGTAAATCCATCGGATGAACAGACATTCAACAAAGGATTGTAGTATTCTAAAACGGCATTTGGCCGAACTCTGGTCATCTGGAGAACTTGCAAAGTTTAACCTAGAAGAGTTTGTATGAAGCTATAACAAAGATCGAACAGATGGTCGAGTATCCGAGCCAAACCTATAAAAGGAAAAAAGCATCAGATCATGTTGGACCATCAAAAGGACGAATCGATGTAATTATAGGAGGATCCAAGCTATGTCATGATTCAGTTTGGGCAATCAAGAGACACAAGGGAGCAGCAGTCATGGCAGTAAATACAAAAGCTGAACCCTTCGAGTACGGTGGCACTTTGATGTTTGACAAGTCTGAGGCTTGGGGTTTGGCTAAACCACACGATGATGCTTTAGTCATAACACTTGATGTAGCAAACTACGAGGTGACACGAATTTTGGTTGATACTGGAAGTTTGGTCGATTTGATCTTCCTGAGTACATTAAATCGGATGGGAATTAACCCAACAGAAATTGTGGGGCCACCAGCTCCACTAATAGCATTCACAGGCAAAACTACTATGTCACTTGGAACCATAAAACTTCCCGTATTTGCATTCGGAGTGTCAAAAATTGTAGAGTTCATAGTTTTTAACAAGCCCGCCGCATATAATATGGCTATATCAAATGAGGTCTGTACCGCCTACTTATCATCAGTGTAAAACTTCCAACGCCAGCTGGAGTGGAAACAGTCAAAGGTGATCAAGAGTTTTCCAGGACTTGTTATCTCGCAAACAATCTAATGAAACTGCAATAGCAATTAATGAGCTCGACAATAGTAAATGAGCCATGCTTTCCTGGTGGACAGAAGTCTGATGATGTGACTCAAGAGGTTTAAATTGACAAAACAAAGCCAGATCGAAAAGCTAAAATTGGTTCGGGTTAAGGAGTTGATTGATAACCTTGTATTTTACTAGTTTTAAGCATACATTTATCATCATATTAATGCATATTAATTCCCTGTTTATACCAGTATATGAATATTTCATTCTCTTTTGAGTTTTAGGGTCCTTTGCATGAGCATTGCATACATATTGCATTTTGGAGTTGATTTTAGGTACTTTTGGAGCTTTTGGAGATAAGGAGACATTGGACAGGTTCAGAGCATCAGAATTTTGGCATTATTTGAAGACATTACCGTGAACCAAATTGGTATTTCTTGATACCATTGGAAAGCTAAAAGAGTAAAGATTCACATGGGACAAGAATCAAAGCATTCCATTCAGCCGTTTTGAAGATACATCCCGAAGAGTGAAGACATGTCAAACTAGGCCTGAACCAGCTCGACCACACCACTCGACCAGTATGGTCGAGTTGATCTCTCCGGATTTCCTAGAAACTTATCTTAACATCTTGTGCTTTTAGGGTTTTGACCATTTTATTATAAATACCCCTTGTAGGTAAAAACACACGCATATGCTACCTCAGCTTTATTTTTTAGCCTCTTTTAACTTTCTCTCTCTCCTTCTTCATTGTTCTTGAGTTTTAGACTTTGTAACTTTCATATTTTTTTATTGAATCAGTATTTGCATTTAGTTTCTTCATCAAATGTTCTCATATCTTTCTGATCTATCTTATATATCAGATTTAGAGTTTTTTGGGTTTGAACATATAGTTATGATTTTAGGATCTGAGTAATTAGCTTTGGGGTTATTAGGGATGGATTAGATTAGGGTGGATCTTGATTAATCTGGTAGTTTTAAAGTTCTTAATTGATTTAAATCCTTTTTGGGTGAGAGTTCTTAGTGCTTATTCATTTCTGATCAACTTGAATATGATCTTAGATAATCTCTTCACGACAGTGCTTGTAGATTGTTTGATTAGCTTTTTCCAGAGACATAGTTATATTAACCTGTTCAATGGTGTTTGGGAACCCATGATACTCAAAGCTATTGTTAGGAAATTATGTTGGCTTAGGTAGGTTTATTCTTAAAGCTTGTCCAATAGCTTGGCTCTGGCAAAATCGGGTATGCTGAGTTATTGGGTTCGAGATCGTTCACCATGACAGTGGGTTTGATTGGTTTAGATATCTATCGTCAAAGGATTACCCTTGAAATAGGTTGTGTTTGTTAAGTACCCAGGTTATGAAAGTGATCCCTTAGTCAATTAGTTCATCCCTATGATCCCTGTTACCTATCTTGCTTGCTAGTTTAGTTCTGTTCTATTTTGTTTACTTCTGTTTAGCTTGACCTTATCACTTGACCACTCTGGTCGAGTGCTTTCTCTTTTATTTCTTCTTGCTCTTGACTTGACGTGTGTGACTCTGGTCAAGCCTGGTCTTTAGTTTACTTTCCTTATTTTGATTCTGTTTACTTAGCTTGAAGGAAACCCTTTATTTCTACTTGGCTTGACTTAGTTGTATCTGATTGCATACTAATTGCTAGCATCACACCCATTCGGATTGACACCTCAAATACTGCAATGACATCATAGTATTGAGGAATTGAAACTAGAGAGAAAAAAAACTACTATCACTGATCTCCAGTCCAAACTCATTGAGTTCTTATCAACAAACAAAGATTCTTTTGCATGGTCCATAGAAGACATGCCAGGTATTGACCAGAATATAATATCACACAATTGATAACTTCGTATTTTGACCCGTTTTTACTATGGTTTTCATATTGTATTAAGAGAGATTTGGTATGATTTCAAAGCTAAATAGGCTATTATCAAGTATTGTTAGTGTCAAAGAGGTTTTATAGGTTTTATGGGAATATGGATCAAAAAAGAGCAAAGACCCGTTTTAAGACAGTTTCAAAACATCAGAAGATTGACAACATTTTAAGACCTTCGTGTGAACCAAAATTGGAGTTCTCTATATCATTGAAAATAACGAATAGTTAAGATTCATATGGGACAAGAATCAAAGCAATCCATTCAGCCGTTTGGAAGATCCATCCCAGAAGATGAAGCTATGTCAAACCAGCGCCAAAGAACCAAACCTCGGTCACTAAGCTTGTGACCGAGGCCACGCCTCTTGGGCACCCCGGACACTAAGCTCGTGACCGAGGCCAGCCTCCTTCACCGCCTTAGACGTTTGGCCCATCACCAAAAGCGGCCCATTGCCTCCACACTCACCAAGATGACGAGTCTGCCCTTCCTAAACCCTAGAAGCCAATCTCTTGCGCACCAAGACCTATAAATACAAGGTTATGAAACTAGGGTTTCGTGTGCCTCATCAAAGTTTCAAACCACCACCTAAGTTCACCACAAAAACCCTAGAAGTTCGTCCCTCACCTCAAGAGGCCGACGCCGTCTCCAAGGAGCCGCAGAAGCAACTTGATCTCGCTGAAGCTTTGAAGTTCCACCATCTCTTTCCCTATTCTTTTGTAACTTTGTCAAAGGAGAAGTCCTTACATCTTGTTATTCTCGGATCTAAAGAATTAATCTCTAAACCTTTACCTTATTGCATTAGATCTATTTTTTACTCTTTCATATCATCGATGACAACCTTGAGCATGGCCGAGTAAACCATCCAGTTGGGTCTAAAGGGCCAGTCAATGGGGTGAGATGATCATTGTCTTTTGAGTGGTGAGTTTTATGGTATTTGCATATCCGTTTAAACTGTCTTTCGGTCTTATCTCATTTTTAATGCATATAGTTAGAGTCATGAACTAGCTATTAATCTTAGGCATCTAAGTAATTTGAACCGTTTGCTTAGTTTGTTGAAACCTAGATTTGATCAGTATCGCGTCATAACAAGCACAACCCATAAAACCTAGATTTGCTTAGTATTGTTGACAATCACCGCATGCACCATAGTGTTCGATAGCAAGCTGGAAAATAAGTAAACATTCCATATAAGTATTAAGTTCGGAGGAAACAAAAAGGGATTGAGAGGATTTTCACGGATAAACCATGTTCATGAGGGTCCTGGCCTCTTCTCTCTCCCTTCCGGGGAGAGTATTGATTAAGTGGGGAATACAGACTCTACTTGGAGAGAATTTGTCGCCTGAGACTGGAGGAGGGCTCGATGGAGAGTCGTAATCAGAGGCGTAACGAGGATAATATCCGAAGGTGTCCATGGTGAAGAAGATGAGAATGAAAAGAAAAAAAAATAAGTGAAGAAGAACAAAGAGAATTATAATGATGATGGAAATAAAGAGGGAGACAGAGGGACGGAGGGAATATGAAGAAATCCCAAGCGACATGCAATTAATGAAGGTGATAATTGCTTCTTTAAAAGCAGATGCAAGTTTCAAAACTCAGGAAATCCTTAATGACACATGCTACATGAATCATTAAAACCTAGGATGATGCCCTAAGTTGGTAAATTAGTAGAACTCGGCCCAATCACAATTTTCTTTAAAAAGAAAAAGACCCAATCATTTTGGTTTAATTGACAAGTCAATTCCTAATACTGAATGTAAGTCATACAATCAGTTTGTATAACATTCTGAACTGATCAGGCAATCCACAAAGATTATTTTCACAAGTTAAAAAGGTGCATCAAATTCAAGGCCGAGCTCAGTTCTCGCTTAAAGCCGAGCTCCATCCTCGCACTTTTACCGAGAAAACTGGATATAGTTTTGAGTAAATCGAACTTTGCAAACCCGGTCAGATAATAAGTCTTATCAAAATAAGCATATAAAAATTAACTTCTTTAAAAAAAAGGAGATCAAACCAATATTCGAAACCCCCTCGGGCAAGAGCGAAACAAAAAAAAGGAAAACTGAATTTAAATAAAGTTTGGGGACATATACCCAGCAGGTGGACGCAGCCACATGATTACTAAAAGTTTAAATGAGATCAACCCTTGAAGGGTCGTCAACCATCATAGGAGCAGATTCTGTTGAAGGAGTATTATAATGTCAATTTCCGAAGAACCACCATCAGCATTTTGTCCAAAGGTATCTCCTTTGGACAGACTTCCAATTCAGAAGGAGTAGCTGTGGGAAGAACATCTTCGGGCATATCCTGAACATTTTAATTATATTTGTTATAAAGGGAACCACTCTTTAAGTCGAGCAAAGTGATTATCTGAAATAAGAAATAGATTTGAGCCAAATTGATTGAATCGTACTTTATGAGAGGGGTCAGCTGGGGAAACAAGGACTTCAGCAGGAGATAGTGAAGTTTGGTCAGCAAGCAGATCAAAATTCGGTTCAGGAAGAGGGGGAGAGTCTGCAAAGGCAGTAACAAACAGTTCTTGATCCAGTGGCACGACAGCAAAGTTGTTCAGCTCGGAGGACAACTCAGTTAGCAAACTTGTCTGCTCGGCGATCTCCTCGTCCGGGTTAATCTTACCTTCTTTTATTTTCTTAAGGAGAGCTAAGTTACTTCCAACTTCATTGACCTCGGCCTGAAGGATAGCATGCGCTTCAATAGCTTTAACATGTTCAGATAGCCGATTTAGCAAAACTTTGCCATTCTCTTTATCCAATCTTCGGGCCAAACTGGCAGTCTTCTGGATGTCATGGTCACAGAACATTAGCAACGTCTCATACTTCAGAGAAGTCTCCTCAAGCTGTTCCTGTGCTGCGGCTGCCTCATGTTTGAGTCGCTTATTCGAAGCTTGCAGAGCATTATGTTCCGAACGTAGAGCCAAACATCTCTCTTCGTAACCCTTCGTTAGGCTCTCAGCTGCAGCATGGGTGACCTCTAGTCTCTTCTTGAGTTCATTCCGTTCTTTCCTTAAACGCTCAATCGTCGCCATGTCTCTCTCCTTTTGATCGGCCATGGCTTTCTCGTGGTCCGCGGTCATCTTTGCAGTAATTTCTGTCCCCATAGAAGATGACATGTAGGAAATGATTTGTTTGTAATAACAAACCATATCGTTAAAATCAGCATAAGTAAAGAAGGGTACTTGGTTCTATCCCTATTGTTATTTTTCATCATTTTTTTCTTCTCCTTATGTATCTCCTACCTACATAAGTAAAGAAGGTAGGAGATACATAAGGAGAAGAAACAAATGATGAAAAATAACAATAGGGATAGAACCAAGTACCTGACTTGTGTGACGAGCATGGTTCACAAAGATTTCGCACGAACCGGAGCGCCATTTATCAAAAGGACGAAGAATGGCGCAACCACGGTGTGGAAGATTCCTAAAGACCTCGGCCATTGTTGTTACCTCTGAATACAAAATATATATATATATATATATATACACGCATATTGAGGAATTCAAACAGGATAAGAGCTCCTAAGGAGTACGAGAAATACGTACCCGGATTGGCCACAAGACCACCGGGTAAAGAGATAGATTTCCCCTTAGAAGAGCTAGGTGCAACCGGAGTCCGATTACCAGGGCTACGAGGAGGAGAAGATGGAAGCATGCACTACAAGAATATTGATTATCCTTATCTCCCGCAAAACGCTATTTAACGATCCAATAACGGTTTTTATGCGCTATGGTAGTGACCATGATAATATGTCGACGGGTCTAACATAGCGTTTTAAGGAAGTGCTATTTAATGTAGAGATATTATAGCATCTTTCCTTATGCAATGTTATATTGTTTAATAGCGTCTAATTATCGTTATTAATTATGTAAGTATAGCGTTTGTTTGCTGTTACATGTAAACTTTTAATATCACTTTCTATGAGCCATTATTGCAATTAAAATGGCATTCTGAATATGCAATTTAGTATTTTATAATAGCATGTTTAGTACGTAATGTATTTAACTAATATAGCATTTCTAATATGTAATATTTTCTTATATAATTGCATTTCTTATACGCAATTTATACATTTAAAATAGCATTTCTCATATGGTATTTATTCATTTTAATAGCACGGATATGATGTAATATAATTTATTAAAATAGCATTTGTATTTCGTATTATTTAAATAAATAGCATTTGTATTATGCAATAGCTTTTGGTTTTCATTCCTGTATACCTAGGTAGTTATCAATATAATCTAAAATCACAATATAAACGGAAATACATTAAAATATGAACCTTTTCAAGGTTTGTAAACAATAGTCTCAACTTAAACCAAAACATAAATTTACTTCAACTACATTTACATCAACAAACTCTACCTTCAGCAATTTTTGTCCAGAGTCTTTGCAATACGACCAACATCCATATCTTCTTCAGAGCCTTCTTTGTGCAACCATGTACTGCTGATAATTAAAGCAGGAGTTCATGCATCATGCTAAATAAGATTGTAATCAGACGAGAATCACATAATAATTAAGCAAACAGTTAAAACATTTAGATAGGTGGAGAAATTTACCTTAGATGAAGATGTTTACTAGCTAATCCATTACTAGAACCCCTTCACAGTCATTCCTAACACAAAAATTCTCATCATCAGAAGATTGATCCCCCAAATCATCAATTTCATGGACTGATATTGATTCAGCAACAAACTTTTCTTGTCTCTAATTCTGTGTCTTCCGCTTAACATCATCTGTTAGAAATCTATGTCCATTAATGACATACCCCTTATATGATAGTGCAATATTCCTTGGTCCAAATGCCAACCATATCAATTCCGTGGAATGCTCTTTTGAGTTCGTAGGAATCTGTTGATAATAGACAAATGAAGAGCTAATTAATATAAGTATTAGCTAGTGAAATGCTATTTTTAGTTCATAGAAATAAGTTAAAACCTGTTCCTTAACCCACAGTGAGAACTTTTCCACATTATCTTGCAGTTCTTCTAAATGCTAACTAGTTTCACATTTATATATAAATGAGTAAACTAGTTTAAAAAAATTGAATAATGATATAGAATATGGCTTTACTTACTCAATATATGGATTCAGAACTTCCATGTTCAGTAGAACATACCGATGAGCTATGTCTCTCTCTCTATTGGTAAGTGAGACTTATGTACCCTTCTGCAGTGGCTGTCCTTGAAGGATGAGTGGATCAACCTCCACATCTTCATTACGGTTGACATGTTCTTCTATTGGTAAAGATTGTTTTAGAAACTCCAAGCAAAAGGCCATACATTCTCCAGCCAAGTATCCTTCCGCCATGCATGCTTCTGGCCTTGCAAAGTTTTTAACATAGGCCTTCAATGTTTTCATGTACCTACATGTTAATTAAATACAAGATTTGTAAAATATTGGCTGAGTATCATATAATATAAATATAAAGTGGAAAACTATGAGGATACTACCTCTCAAACGGATACATCCACCTAAAGTGAACTGGTCCACCTAAACGAGCTTCTCTTGCCAGATGTATTGGAAGATGAAACATGATGTCGAAAAGTGATGGAGGAAAGAACCTCTCCAGTTGACACAATGTCTCTACCTGTTCATACTCTAAGGAGATTAGCTTTTCACGGTCAATTACACGCTGACACAATCTGTTGAAGTAGTTGTATAATCTACTTATTGCAAACCTAGGTCCTTTTGGCAATAAACCTCTTAAAGAACCAGGTAGTAGATTCTGAAGTAGGAAGTGATGATTGTGAGATTTTAATCCACTAATTACAGGCAGCTCAACTGAAACACAGCTGCTGATATTCGCACAATAGCCATCAGGTCCCCTAAACTTTGATAAGCTATTACAGAAAATCCTTTTCTCTTCCTTAGACAACCAAAACGCTGCTGGTGGCAAATAAGTTTTCTTACCCCATATTTGTATGTGTAGTTTGCTTCTGATCCCCATATCTTCCAAGTATTTACGTGCTTTTACACCATACTTTGATTTAGCAGTTTGCATTATAATAGACAAAATGGCATCAGACACATTCTTTTCCACATGCATCACATCAATGTTGTGATGGACATGCATAGTCTAACACATATAAGAATAAAAAGTTAGAAAATAATCAAATAAGTAACGACATGTTAAGATTTATGTTAATACATACCTTCCAATAACGCAAATCGAACAGAAGAGACCTCTTCTTCCATCTCCATTGATCAGTGTCTTCGTCATATTCATCATGTGAAACCATCTCATCTTCACATAAACCTTTTCTTTTCCTATTATTTTTTATACCCAGAGGTCTACCAAAATATCTATTAAAGTCCTTCAGACTTTCAAGTATTTCATCTCCTGTTTGAAATCTATTTGCTGTCTCTTCTTCAATAGTGTTGTCAAACCATCCTTTTCTGCGACGGAGAGGATGCCCTGGTCTTAGTCGCTTCCTATTCCCAAATACAAATTCTTTCAACTAAACTTCAACCATTTGTGTGGTGTATCCTTCCCACAAACATTATACGCTTGCTTCCCTTTCCCTTTACATCCAGCCAATGTCCCTAAGGCTGGATAGTCACTAGTACTCCACAACAATATAGCTCCAAGTGTGAAATTCTCTTTCATGAAAGAGTCATAAACCTCAATACCTTCACTCCACAAATCCTTTAAGTCATCTATCAATGGAGCTAAATACACATCAATGTTATTGCTTGGTGCAGTAGGCCCAGGGATCAATAAAGATAACATGATATTCTCTGCTTTCATACACATAGTAGGAGGCATGTTGTTGTTAACTAGCAAAACACGCCACGTACTGTAGTTCATCCCATCTGTTGAAAGACCTAGTGTAAGGTTCCTTGGTTCAACAGCAAACTCTGGCCATTTCTCATTCACTTGAGCCCAAGTTAATGAGTCAACTGGGTGTCGCATTGTACTATCATCACTAGCATTGTTGAAGTGCCAACGTAAATCCTCAGCCATCCTTTTTGATATAAACATCCTCTTCAATCTCCCTTTTATCAGAAAATACCTAAGTACCTTAGCTGGAATCTCATTCTTCTCTTCACCTGTATGCTTATCTTTTTCCCATCTTGAAGATTTACATCTCGGATAAGCTACCAAGTCCTCATACTCCTTCTGGTAAAGGATACAGTCATTTTTGCAAGCATGAATATCATCATAACCAAAACCAAACATCTTCAAGAATTTCTTCACATCACCAGTTGATATTGGAAGCAAATTATCTTCAGGGAGCATGGAATGTACTAGCCTTAAAAGCTGATCAAAGTAGTACTCTGACATCCCACTCTTCACTTTTAAGCGGTAAAGCCCCATAATTGTTGAGACTTTAGTGTACTTGAAACATCCAGAGTATAGTGGAGTTTCAGCATCTGTAAGTTTCTTTTTAAAATCATATTCTTCTTTTCTTTCTGTATCCTGTTGCTCATCACCATTATTGTCCGCATAATGTGTATTGTAATCACCCTGAAAAAAGGCAGTTTTAATCAGGTTAAACGCTTCATCACCTCCACAATTGGATTATCCTCTTTGTTAAGATTTCTTATATCACCATGATTAATCCAGAAACTTTTTCTCTTGTACCTCTCATCCATCCCCTTAATGATCAGATGCTCCAAAACTATATCTACTTGTTGGTGGCACAGATTCCGACATTCACTACAAGGACAAAACATTTCTGCAGGATTACCCAAAGTCTTTGCTGATTCATAGACAAACTTTGTTGCTCCGTCCTCATACTGAGGGCTAATCCTTGGAAGCCAAACCCAAGACTTGTCCATCTAACCTAAAACTTGTCATTCAAGACAAAACACAGTCAATAGATATAAGATATTAACAGCCATTGAAAACGAATTGTATTAAGAACATATCCACATACAATAAACCAAATCATAACTAACCCTAAATATATCAAAATTCAAGCAAAAGAAACCGTACCTAAGCTGTTATATCGAAATCTTCTTGTAAAGTATTAGGTTAGGAATGAACAAACCCTAAATCTATCAATGTATTTCGAGCGTAAAAGAGGCGAGATTGAGATTAAGAGTTACAGAAGATCTCGATGGTGAGAGGAGATGGTTAGAGGCGATGATGAAGGTAGTTTCTATTTGTATGCCTTTGAAAATATTACGTTTACCTAATAATTATGCCTTGGAGACAACTATAAAACTTATACAAATAATAGGATTTATCAACTCCTTGAACCAACAAAAACTAATTAAAACTTAATTATAATAAATCGAATATATATACTTTTTAATTTATTTATTATACAAGTAATAGGATTTATTAACTACCTCAACCAACAAAAACTAATTAAAACTGAATTAATAAATCGAATATATATATTTTCAAATTTTATTTATTATATATTATAGTTTCGATGTCATAAATGAACTGATTTGTGTTCTCGTTACTTTTACAATATTTTGAATTTGTGTATGTGTATATGCTTGAGAATGTTCTATCCATGTATCGATCTTTGAACATGCATGTTACTCTAAAACTGATGTATGAACATATCTTCCACGTAGTTTCATTTTCATGGTTATATTGTTTAGTAATACTTTGGGGTTTAGGGTATAGGAATTGGCAAATACTCCAATAATCATAGAGAAAACAAAATAGAAAACTAGTGCATAACGTTTAGGGATTAGGGTAAACGAATTGAAATTTAGGGTATAGGTCGATTTGGAATTAAGTGCATAGAGTTTGTGGTTTAGGGTATAGGAATTGTAATTTATAGGGTATATGATTTTGAGTAAGTGCATAAAGTTTGGTGTTTTTGTTTTGAATCTCAATTCTCATTATGTAGCATCTAGATTGACAATATAAATTAAGAAAGTGTCAATAAATACATTAAACCATTCATTAACCAAAACATTACCGAATAACAAGATTTTTCAGACTATAACAAGGTTGCAATTAATATCAATACTTTCAGACAAACAAGAGCTTGTCAGTTGGCCAAGCAACTGTAGAACCTACTGCATCGGCAATGACCTCAATTTCTGAATTTGGTCTCCAAACTTTTGCTTCACCAACCTTTGCAACTTCAACCATTATTTTGCTAGCACTGATACCTAATGGGACAAAGTGGACCTTCTCTAATGGATCCGTTGACAACACTTTTCCTTCTGCAACTTGTATTCCAGAATTTTTGCAATCTAACAAGATGCATTTCTTCTTGCCAGCCTTGCTGCTGGTACCACCACTGCTGTTACTTAAACTCTGGAGGAAAACAAATAAAAACATTCTCAGATTTACATGAGACCACCATCACAGCAATAAGCAGAAAGATGCAGAAATTTACCTTAGATGAAGATATATTCTTCTCATTTTCCCAATTACTCATAAACTGTATATGTTGAATACGCCATGCGATTTTCTGATGAAGTGCCTTACCCATAGTTGAGATTTCAGAACTGATTGGTCTCCACAAAAACGCGTCTTCAGCAAACACTTTATCAACTGTAACACTTCCTGCTTCGGGACCAATTAGAATGTTACTGACCACGTGTTTTGGGTCAGTTGAACACAGTCTACCCTCACCAATTATGACACCATCCATGGTATAATCAAAAATGTAGGCTTTAGATGAATCTGTAGCCTGCAAAAATAATGGTGATGCTAAATAATAAATTTTGTCAACTTTAAAAGTGTACAAACTAAGTAATCAAACAATTAGGCGGAGTTAAAATAATTACCGAGGAACCTGCACTCTTGTTTGCAGATGGCGAGTCCATGTCATTTTGCAGAATGATTTTTCGAATGGCCATGCTATTTTGACTCCCACAACTTGATCAAGTTTCATAATAGTTTCACTAGGCCGCCAGATATAAACATTCTCTTTTGATACAGACCTGACAATGA
Organism: Cardamine flexuosa; assembly: GCA_963555745.1. Lineage (NCBI taxonomy): Eukaryota > Viridiplantae > Streptophyta > Magnoliopsida > Brassicales > Brassicaceae > Cardamine > Cardamine flexuosa. The sequence goes on along the minus strand of OY743214.1, from coordinate 15,833,183 downwards.
CAGCTGCCGCGTTACGACCTAATAGGATACAACCAATCTTGTAAACTGGATCACTTGAGCAGAATTCTCCCTCCCCGACAACAACATCCTCCTGTTCACACCAATCAAGTAGAACACACTTGACTCCGATGCTTACATCACTCGCCTCAGAAGAATTAGAACCATCATCACTCTTATTCTGACAAGATTGAACATGAACAATGAGATAATATAGATAGAAATATTGTCTGCTTCATAAACAATATTCTGAAAACTGGTTTTATAATCAAAACTTACGTTTTTATGAGATAATTTTTGGACAACAGTTTTCAACTCATCCACCTGGCTCTGCAGTTCGGCTTGTGAAGCTTGAAGTGTCTCAAGTTGAGAGTTATTCATCTGAAGGAAACTTAGCTTAGTGGCTGTAACTCCTCTCCCAAATCCTTTAATTCTTCCAGGTTTGTCTTTTCCTAGTACTTGATTAACATCATCATCTCTAACAGTAGTTGTTGTTGTGGAGCCCATATCAATATCAATTGACTTGATTTTTTCCTAACATACAAATATTTGAACACAATTAGAGAAAGTTATTGTCGGAAAAAGAATTAGTGCCTACAATTTTCTCTGCAAATTCTGGCTTCACAGGTCTTCCATCTGAATGTGTGTGTCCTTGTAGCCAAACCGCACTTCTGGTCACCTTTTTAGGATCAGAACTCTTCTTTATCTACAAGTGTAATAAAAAATAGTCACTAATATAAATACTTACATAACATGAGTTCCAGAAAACCATAAAAATAATATAGATTTAATTACCATGTCATGAGCTAGGCGACTCATGCCTCTACGGCTGGTTGTGTGAGAAATCTGACCCTATCTCAAATGCCTGAAGATGAAGTCAAAAATCAATATAGCAATGCATAAAACATAAAAGAAATTAGTAAATATACACAACCTCAAAATCAACGTTTGTTCTCTTCTTGACCCAATTATTCCAAACTGTCACAGATTGGATTTTGGTTGGCTTTAGCTCAAGTCTTTCTGTCTTACTCTTTGTAGCTCGGACTTTAGAGAGAAGCCTCGACTTAGAAGATCTCCACAAAGAACCCATCTGCTTCATAACAGTGTCTTTTTGCCAAGCTTCTGTCAAATTAAACCTTGCCTACAAAAAATAAGTTCCAATATTGATTAGAAAACATAAATATAGAATAAGATAAGCTAGCTAGCAAAATTAAATTACCTGAATTTATTCCCATAAGTGGTGTCTAGTCTCATCAGGCAGCAACCTCCAATCATCAAGAACTACAGGAACATACTCCCTCACAAGAGGACCAAGGAAAGAGGAGAGTGTGACCGAACCAGGCCCCACATGTTCACCCATAGATGTAAATTGGACTTCTATCTTCTCCTGAATGTGTTTTGCAACTTTACTAAACCGAGTTGGTCCTCTTGTTTTTCTTTTCTTTGTCTTTGCTTCCTTGGTTCGAATTTCTTCTGTGGGATGCTGCACATTAACCTCTGTAGCCCCCTGTACATCTCCCTCTGCATCTATTTCTCTAGGTGGAGGTTGTTCAATCTCTTCCTCCTCTTCAGCCAAGTCAGAACCAAGTACATGAGCCACATTGAGCTGATCTTGATGATCATTGAGCTGATCTTGATGATCCTAAATGTGTTTTGCAACTTTAGTAAGTCAAGTTGGTCCTCTTGTTTTTTCTTTTCTTTGTCTTTGCTTCCTTGGTTTGAATTTCTTCTGTGGGATGTTGCACATTAGGTGGAGGTTGTTCAATCTCTTCTTCCTCTTCACCCAAGTCAGAACCAAGTACATGAGGCACATTGAGCTGATCTTGATGATCATTCTCATTCACAGCATCAGTAATAATATTCCTCCCGCGTCTACGCATTTCCAATCCTACAGTAGAAGTCAACTCAATGCCTTGTTGACGCAGGCTGCGACGAGGATGGTGCGATAGCGACATGTTTGGTCACCTAAACAAAAAAAAATTAAATGAACACACAGTTACAAACAAACCATATAAACATGAATCCAAAAAAAGAGATACTTTAAAACATGTACACATCTCAACAAGAAAACAAAACAGATAGATAAACACATATAAAGTAAGCAATAGAAACTAGTAAATCAAAACTCTAATCCTAGAGGCTTCAACCCGATAGAGAAGAAGACGGAAGTAAAATGAAATTAGTTATAATAAACCTCATGAAACGATAGAGATAATCATAGATCCAATCAATCCAATTGAAACAATTACCCCAAAAATAAACGAAACAAGTACAAATGAAATCAAAATCCAAATAGGTAACTAAGAAATTGAACATGCAAAAGTTAATCTAACTATGAAATTAATAAAGAACCCTAAACCATCACTTAGCTTATGAAACCTTACCGTGTTTGATGTAATTCACCGAGAATGACAGGTGACTGACAGCAGCGGCTAGGGGAGACAGAGACGGCGAGAGTGAGACCCAAAGCTGAGAGTGAGAGAAGACAGCGACACTGAAATCTACTGAGCTTGGAGATAACATGGCGAGTTTAACAGACGCCGGCGAGATCTAGTTAGGTTGGAAAATAAGAATTTGAGGAGAAATTTTAAAGATTACATAGTTCATTATCGATTCTAGACATAGAAAAACGAGAGTGAATGAAGAAAAAGTTTTGATTTTTGTTTGGAGGAAAATCTAAATTTGACTTAGCGTGATTTATTTTAATATTTTTGCGGTTAACTTATAAATAGCGTTTAACCGGAGTATATGCAATATAAAGTTGTGTTATTAAAATGTATTACGAAAAAATTCACTTCTCTTGAATTTTTTTTTTCTAACAATAGATAGTGTTTCAATATTCGCAAACGCTATCAAAAATGCAGGGTTAAGTCTATTATAGCATAACCACACCAACTGCTATCTTTTTAGTGCTATAGATAATCAATATTCTTGTAGTGATGTCAGTGCTGGATTTTGATTTATCTCGAACTGATACATCAGATCCGGAACTCTTCCTTCTACGTTTCAATGATATAATAGTCTCCTCCTCATCAACCTTAACAGGAGGAGGTGGAGCAAAGCGAGGAGGATAGTCAAGGAATGCAGGAAGGGGTCCAACTAGAGTAACCTTTCCCATCGAACCAGCAGTCAGGGCGTCTATCTTCTCCCGATGGTGCTTTTCGACAACATCACTCTCCTCCTCCAGACTTTTCCGTGCAGCGTCCCTATCCTTTTTCTCTCGATAATACAAGCGGCCGCTTGGCAACGTTTCAGGAGCGACGTCAAGAGCTTGGAGCTTCCTAGTCTAAATCGATTCCCCGGCCAGGTGGATCTTTTCAAGAGTAAAGGTGTTCCAAATGGTGTTTCCTTCAGTAACAACAATAAAGAAGTCCAGAAAGCCTTTCCAAGCAGCGGGACGAGGTTTGGACACTACAAGAAAAAATAACAACAAAAATTCGAAAATAAGCCACCAAAAAAACAATAAGCCGAGAGTCGACCATAAAAATATTTACCAGGGTACGAGGCCCAAGAAGAATATATCATTTCGGATAATCCATTAACCGAGGCGGCATTAATCTTAACCAAAAACCAAGAATGGTAACACACATAGAAACCCGGACCGCTCCTGTTGGACAATTTGACACTGAAAGGTTCAAAAAGATCACCAACACTTAAAGCATATCCAGCTTCCGCAGTGATGACAAGAATAGAGAGAATGGCATGAAGAATGTTTGGAGTCATCTGAGGGAACACCAGCCCAAGGGCACGAAGATAGAGAAGAAGGTTTTCAGGAATAGAAAAGATTAAACCACACACAGTGAGATAAACCGAGTAGACGCAGAACCAGCCAGGGTGGCCCGATTCTGGAGATTCCTCTGGGGTCGGAAGGGAGAATTTGACCTCCGGCGAAACCCGACAAAGGGTCTTCAAAGTCTGGAGGAGTTCATCTTGCTTAATTATTGATTGAGGGGTGAAGACGGAATTTGTCATTTGCTCTTGTAGGACGAGCAATCAAAGATTTCAAACCACTATTCATTCTTGAGGAAGATTGAAGGAATTGAAAAAACAGTGAAAGACAAGAAATTTTTACGAGTAAAGAGTAAAGTAAGAAGGAGAACAAAATTAAATACCTTATTAAATGAGTGGATGCAAACTCCTCAAAATTGGTGGGGAAGTGTAGAAGTCTCTATAATTTTTAAATAAATAAAATTAGGAGCAAATGGGAACGTGTGTCAAGACAATTACATCAGATAATTACGAAATCCAAGGGATTTGATATGTAAGAGAAAAAGGAAATAAAATCGATATTTATCACTCAAGTCTCTTGAACTGAGAATCAGCTCGCAAGACTTGTGGGGCAAATGTTGATACAAGATTCCGCACCAAGGATCTATTGCCATTAAAGATATGAGACACGTGTCAGGCAAGTCATCATGACAAGCAAGAGAGTTCGGGTTACAGGAGTAGACTTCAGGTTAAAAGAAAGGAATCAGCAAACTGACATAAGATTGAAGTATCGGGTTCAGAGAGGTTGGAAAACCATAAGAGACCGGAAAAGATAGGGAGTTCGCAGGACGAATCCAATCATTAAGTCAAGGATTGGAGTTATTTCAAAAATATCATACGTTACAGCATTGAAGACCGAATCCAAACCGACATGTTTAATTTAGAATTGTGTGATTTATTGTAATTGATTAATAGCATTAATAGTAAAAAAAACATGTATAAAGAGGGGAAAAAAGCATTGTAATAGGAACATTCTTCTTGGAGGCCAAATAGATACAAAGCAAACTATTACAAAACACATATTACTTGTTGACTTAACTATTCTGTTACTAAAATCTTTGGATGTGGAACTAGTATCAACAAATGCTTCCAGTGTCTCGAGGTGAGGGTATCTCATCCCGTGGAACCTCATGGTGTTAAGGATCTTGACGAGATTTCCCTCAGACACTTCTGAGCACGAGTGGCCGCTTGTTCTCCCACATCCTCTGTCTCAATTTCTTGTCCTTCTTCAGAGTCACTCTGCACCACGGCTCGTGAACTTTGTCCTCTTCTTCTCTGAACTGCTTGAGTTTCTTGGTATAACATGTCATCTCGCCTAAGCGGAGCTTCATCGTCAAGAGTAGGTTCTCCTCTACTAGGAAGGGCTCGCTTTGCTCTTGTTATGCTCCTTGCTATCTCAGCGGCTGTTGGTGTGCCACTCCCCTGAGAACATAAAAGATTTTGAAATTTTTAGCAAGAGGAAGAGTGACTCGACCAAGCCACTCGACCTAGTGGTCGAGTGGGCATGAACAGTGCAACAGATCTCTACAGTAACCTCAAGTCAATTTTTTATGAAAATTCATATGAACATCAAATGGACCAAGAGGAAAAATCAGTTGGATCTTGCACAATAAAAACAAAGGTTTCATCAATTTAATAAATTTTCAAGGATTTTCAAAAGTTAATGAAATCACTAGAAGCCTTAACAAAAAATTTTAGAAAACAACCAAGATCTTGATGATAAAAACGATTTTTGGTTTAAGATTTATGGAAAACCTTATGAGTTTTGTCAAAAATCAAAGATGAACCCTAGTTTTAGTGAACCAAAAATTTGACATGATGCACTTACTGAAGAAATGCCCTCTCCTAGACATTATTTGTGGAAGAAAATGAGTTTGTTGTAATGAAATTTTTTCAAAAGATCAAAGCTTGTAAGCGCAAATCATTTTTAAGTGAGTAAATAGATGAGAGATGAAAGTTGAAATGAGAGATGTGTGATGTGTGATTTTGAAGCACTCGAGTACTGTAGGTCGAGTAGGCTTCGTAGGGGACATGAATTCTCGGATAATATTAGATGGATGGCCTGGATGAAGCTCAGATTGCAGAGAATTTTTGGATAAAATCTGATCCACTCGACCAAGGTGGTCGAGTGGTGTGGTCGAGTGATAACACCATATTTAGCACGTTTTTACCACCCTTTTTATCATGCCTTAGTGTAAATTTTACCCATTGTTCATACCATTTTATGCATTTATCCTTCATATAGGATTTTTTAGTGTTTTGTATAGGCATTGCATGCATTTTGCATATTTTGGGTCTTATCAGGTGCTTTTGGAATTGATTGGAGCATGCTAGGATTTTTGGCTAATGAAGTGAAGTTCTGTCAAGCTTCTGGACTAAGGAGGATGTACAGTAAAGCTTTATGGAAAGAGTGAGGATTTGCAGAGAAGACAGATGACCACTCACTGACCACTCACTGCCCACACGACTGCCCACTCGACCTGCCTACTCGAGTGACCACTCACTGACCACTCACTTCCCACACTACTGCCTACTCGACCTGCCTACTCGAGTGACCACTCACTGGCCAATCACTGCCCACTCGACCACCCCAATAACTGCTGGGTCGAGTGGGCACTCTCCGACTATTTTTCCTAAAAACTCGGATCTTTGTTAAAAGTTGGTTTTTCACTTAGTATAGAAGGGGGCTGATTAGGTTAACATCAGCCACCAAGTAGAATCGCTGTTTTTAGTATAATCTAGGTTTATCTCTTAGTTTACTCTCTCTTGTTCTTCATCTTGTTCTTCATTTTTGTAACTTTGCAACTTTGATAACTTTCAATAAATTTAGTACTTACAATTTATTTCTTCTTCACTCTTTCTCATCTGATCATAAGCTATCACATATGTCTCTTTTAGAGATTTCTGGGTTTCGGACCCAAGTGATGAATCTGGTGAGTGAGTAGTAAAGTTGGGGGTTTTGGGGATGGATTAGGGTAGCTTCACTCTGTTTTGCTATGGTTTAGATAGGTTGATCATCACTCAGCTGTGATTTCCTCTTGGGTGAGTATTTTTAATGCTTGTTCTTCACTGATCAAAGAGAGCATGATTTTATATGGTCTCATATGCACGACCCATGCCTTGAGCGATTAGATAGACTTTTTCCGGGGTTTAGAGTACAATAGCGTGAGGGTGAATGCATCAGACATTGATTTATGTCACGACTCCACCTATTCACTTGTTATGAGCTCTTCTCGACTTGAATAGACTAAATCTTCATGCCTGATCCGATCAACTCACACTATGCTGACCGGGTTGGATCTTGAGGCTCTCTACCACGGCCCATGGATTGAGCTGGTTATGAAGTCTGTTTTCTAGGGTAGTCTTGTGATGAAATTGCTAGTTGATAGCTATAGTAGTACAGAGTGTTTGTGAACCTATGATTTACATTCCTAAAGTCCCTATGTTTTCCCCATAGTTCACAGTCTGCTTAGTACTGTTCACTCTAGTTTTTCTCTGCTTTTACTATAGCACTCGACCTCACCACTCGATCAGTGTGGTAGAGTCGTCCCTAGTACTGTGATTTTACCTGTTTAGTTCCACGATGTGTTAAAGTGTGACAGACTTTGGCATCTCTAGTATAATAGTAGTTCATTTAGCTTGTTAGTGAACCAACCCCTTTTGATAAATTTACTTGAATAGCTAGCCTTGATTATGTACTAGTTGCTGTAGACCACTCTTGATTGGTTCGACAAGTTACACACCCCATACCACTATACTTCAATTGATAAACCTGTGTTTTTGTCTCACTGTGTCCAGGCTGATAGTTTTTACTGTCAACCTGTGCTATACAGCTTGACCCACAAAAATACCAGTTTCAATTTGGCGCCGTTGCCAGTTTTGAATGTTTTTGTCTGCACAATTAGTAGTTGAAGGCTTAGTAGATGAAGTCTGTTACTTTTGAAATCTGGGTACTGATTTGAGTTTTGAAATTTTGTATGATTTGCATTAGGTACTGTAGCACTCGACCCCCACTCGACCTCACCACTTGAGTACTAGATCGAGTCATTACTTCTCTGAATGCAAACACATTTTCAAGGCAGCCAAAACCTAATCCAGTTACTTGATCACATACATCGCATCAACCAGCATACTCCTCAAGCCACACCTGCACCTGCTACCCCCATTCGTGCACAACCAGTTCCAGAGAAACTTGTAGTCATGGCAGAACAAGTTCCTCAGCTTAGGGGTATTGGAGCAGGAGACGCTCCAAACACTCACTCTCAAAGGCAGGTAATCGTAGCTCCTCCAGTCAACAACAATAACTTCAAGATCAAGATGGGTTTGATCTCCATGGTCCAGAACCACAAATTTCATGGACTCCTTATGGAGAATCCGCTTGCTCATCTGGACCAGTTTGATAGACTGTGCGAGCTAACCAAGATCAATGGGATCTCAGAGGATAGCTTCAAGCTACGCCTCTTTCCATTCTCTCTTGGTGACAAAGCTTCCTACTGGGAACGAGCACTACATCAAGGTTCTGTAACCACCTGGGAAGACTGCAAAAAGGTTTTCCTAATGAAGTTCTTCTCTATGTCAAGGACTGACAAGTTCAAGAACGAAATCTCAAGCTTCACTCAGAGGACCAATGAGAGTTTCTCTGACGCATGGTAGAGATTCAAGGAGTACACAACCCAGTGTCCTCACCATGGTTTCACTAAAGAATCACTGCTTAGTACGCTGTACAGAGGAGCAAGCCCAAAGATTAGGATGTTGTTGGACACTGCCAGCAATGGTAACTTCCTCAACAGAGATGTTGTAACTGGTTGGGAGCTAGTGGAGAACCTTGCAATCTCTGATGACAACTAAAGTGAGGATTTTGATAGATCTATCAGACGACCATCTTCGTCATCTGATAAGACTAAGCAGGAGATCCAATCTCTCAGTGACAAGCTTGATATGCTCATCCTAGCACAGAAAAAAACTGTCAACTGAGTGGGTGAAGTATCAACTAGTCAGTCTACAGCAGATGAGGATGATCAGGTTGAAGAGATTCTGTACATACAGAATCAAGCTGGCTTCAACAGAGGGTACATCAACTATAGGAACAATCCTAATCTCTCCTATAGTAATCCCATCATAGCCAACCCTCAAGATCAAGTCTACCCAACTCAGAACCCAGGGCAGAACAAGCCTTTTGTGCCAACAGCTCCAGCCAATCCACCTGGATTTGTTCCAAGACCAGCTCAGCAAGCTGATAGTGACCTTAATCCCCTTCTACTCCAACTTCTTCAAAGCTAGAGTACTGCTACTCAAGAGACGTCAAAGAGGTTCACTGAGCTTAGGACTCACAACGATTGCTCTTATGATTATTTGAACCACAAGATTGAGGTTGTCAATAGCAGACTGAAGTTTGTCGAGTCTAATGCTGCATCAGCCTCTACAAAGACCACAGGCCAAATTCCTGGCAAAGCTGTGCAGAATACTAAGGAACCTGCTACTCTCTATGCAGTGAGAACAGAACCAGCCCTCCATCTTCTTCCTTTCAAAAAGAGGTTTTCAAACATCACTAAGGACAGTGACTCATGTTGGGGGGCAGTCTTTTGATCTGCTGCTGAAATTGGCTCAGTCACTGTAAACCTCGACCACACCACTCGAGTGAGTGGTTGAGTGGAACCAGAAACTGCAAAGGAGAAGCAGATAATGGACCTGTATGCGATGATGACAAGTTCTTTCCCAGGAAGGTTCAAATCTGAGATGGAGAAGGAGTATGCCATTATGCTTGAGGAAGAGCTATTAGAGCTAGAAGCAACTATGACTTGGGAAGAAGCTGTGAATTCATTGGGACCATTTGAGAGTGGTTTGAGAAAAAGAGCCTTGAAGAAGATTCAAGAAAAGAGGATTGCAGCTGTTAAGAGTTATGAGTGTAAGATGATCACTAAGCATGAGGTCTTAGTACAAGAAAAGTTGGAAGATCCTAGATATTTCACAATACCCTGCTCCATCAGAAACCAGACTTTCAATAACTCTCTCTGTTATCTGGGTGCTTCAGTGAATATAATGCCATTGACTGAGGCAGAGAAGCTTGGATATCACAAGTTTTTACCCAGCACACTCTCTCTAGTCTTAGCTGATAGAAGTATCAGGCATCCACATGGTTTGTTGGAAAATGTTCCAGTGAGGATATGCCCCATAGAGATCCCCATAGACTTCATTGTGATGATGATGGAGAAAGAGCGAATGGACCCCCTTATACTAGGCAGACCATTCTTGGCCTCCTCTGGAGCTGTTATTGACACCAAAAGTGGTGAAATTGTTCTTCGAACCGGCAATGACTTGGTGATGCGTTTTGACACCTCTTCCGACTTGAAGAACCCAACTTTTGAGAGACAGCTCTTCTTCAGGGAAGAAGCAGAGCGTTATGAAAAGACAAACTTTGGAAAGTTTGAACAGTACTCTCAGACCCCATCCAGACCTCCAAGGTTCACAGCCACCATGGGTAGTCACTCTGATGGAGCACTGCACAAGTTTGATGCATTTGTAGCAGAAGGTGACTCTAAAGAAGACAGCACAGGGCACACTCGACCAGCCCACTCGACTGTCACTCGAGTGGCCACTCGAATCCTCACCAGAGAGCACAGCCGACCCCTATGAAACCACTTGGTTCGATTTGGTACTCGGACCAAGAAAATTTTTATACAAGGAAGAGCAACTCAACATACCCACTCACAACACCAGGATCAGACCAAAGCACAATCCTAGCTTTACAAGGTGTTATTGTTGAGTTGGCAGAGAAGGTGGAAAAGCTTGAGAAGGAAGTTCTGAAGCTCAAGGAGGCTGAAAAGCCTGCAAAAAGACAGAAGATGAGGATCAGGCCACAAGGAATGAGTAATAGATTCTATCAAGCCAGCAAGATATCATTCTTCATACCAGAGAAGCCAAGTTCAGAGGGGCCAACCCAGCCTCTCCAGACCCTTCCACCTGCCTAAACAGTGTGAGAGTCAAGTTAAGTGACTTTAAACAAGCTCACTTGGGAGGAATTCCCATGTTTATCATTGTATATATTAGCTTTTATTATCTTATGTCTTTGTGAATTTTGTTATGTTTAATGTGTTTTCTTAGTGTTGTGAGTTTCAAAAGAGTATATGAGCTAAGTATGAGTCAAGGTGGAGTTCCAAAAGGGTCAGCCCGAAATTTATTTTCTCACTCAACCACACCACTCGACCCCCAGATCGAGTGGTCCAGGTTTTGTCTGAAATATCAACTTTTAATCTCAGCCGTTCATTTGAAATCACTCCATCTCTTTAATACCCACTCGACCCAACCATTCTTCTTCTTCATTATTCACGATTTTTCGTCTCTCTAAATCGCAAAAATTCTCCAACTTCTCTAAAATTTTTGTCAAAATCTCATCAAGTTTTTCATCAAATCTGCATCATGTCAACCTATTCTCAGGACTCTGAAACTCACTTGTAAGTTTTTAAACCATATTGAACCCGTTTTTGCAAAAATTTGGGTTCATTTTTTTTGAAATTATTTGAAATTTTATATTAAATTTTTAACATGCATGTGCATGGAATCATTGATTAAGAGTAGTATAAGGCATAGGAAGCATCATGCATTGATTTATATGGTTGAAATCGCCAAAATTTGAAATTTGTTCTTGGTGATGACCTTGAAAATTTTCGAAAATTTTTGTGTAACCTTAGGACAAATTTCAGTTTAGCTAATGCTTGTTTGATGATTAGAGAACTTATATTGATCCTCATTGTTTGAATTGAACAAGTTTTATAATTTTTGAAATAATGCATGTAAAAATCGAATTGGAACTTGATGAGTTTTAGAAAATTTATGAGCCTAAGTTAAATCCTTCCCAAATTTCAAATTTGATACATATGAATGATTATTTAGTTACTCGATCAAGCACCCGGTTTGGTGAAGTTGGGCAAAAATTTATTTGGAAAATTTTTAGCCCACTCGAGTGACTTGGTCGAGTGGTCCAAATTTTGCTAAATTTTCATTTTTTTGAATTTGTTTCAGGTACTCTGGCAACACAAGGTCAAGGGCAATGAGAAGCCAAACTGCAGCGAGAGCCACACGAGCCAGAGCCACTAGACATCTGGGTCACGGCTAGACAAGGCTAAGGGCAAAAGGGTTCAAGAAGAAGAGTCAGTGAAAAAGGATAGTGAGGAGGAGACTGGTTCTGATAATCTAGAAGAGAACCAAGCTGAGATCTCTAAGGAAGCTAAGCTCATTTCAATCCTTGAGAGGGTGACATTCCTTGGGACTAGGTACCCACATCGCCCCACCATGCAAGCTTTGAGAATTTGCAGAGAGGTGGAAAAGCTCTATGAGGCAGCTGACATCGTGGGACTTGCCCACAACCCACGTGATGGTTTCAAGACTGAGACCTGCCACCTCTTGGCAACAGTGGATCTCCACCTCTATGAGACGAGAGGCATGGCTGGTACAGCAGAGATGGGGCATTCGAGCTTCAGAGTTAGAGGGATAGAGTATCAGTGTGGTTGATATAGTTTTTGACTTCCGCAGAGGAGCAGGGCAAGCTCAAGATTTTGAGAAGAAAGAGCTCAATGAGTTGTGGTTAGAGCTTGGAGGAAGGGAACACTATCAGTCTGCTAGAGCTAAGAGCAGTGAGATCAGGCACCCAGCAGTGAGATATCTCCACAGGACTCTCGCAAACACAATGTTTACAAATAAGTCCACAGGCCCAATGAAGGAGAGAGAGCTGAAGATGCTTGAAAAGGCTCTTTGTGATTACCTCATCTACTCATCTGAGGAGAACAGAGCCAATGGGATTGAGATTCGAGGTGATAAAGCCTTCACAGGGAACTCCATTGTCTTGGTGGGGCATCTCATGAGCTATAGAGTGAATGCCATCAAGAATGACAAGATGTTGAACAAGGCAGAGTTCACTGTGGCAGGCATAGTTACTCAATTTTTGGAAGCTGCTGGAGTTGAGCTCATATCCGCGCCTACACCATACACTTTGATGGATATGGATCACGTGAGAGATACTCAGACTATTGGTGCAAATTTTAGAGAGAAATACATCTATAACTTCTCTCACCCAAGGAGCAGCAAGGCCAAGATCCTACTACCTTATGGAGCTTTGGCCAAGATCTATACAGAGGAAAGTGACCATAGCGTCTCCTTTGTACCACCAGCCAGAGATCTATACTTCTCTGATGAGGGAGCTAGGCTCCAGGATGATGAGCCATTTCAGAACTTCATGGATAGTGTGCAAGCTCCAGAGAGATTCTACTTTGAAGAGGCTGAGTGCAAAAGCCTCAAGGAGGCTAACCATAAGATCTCCATGCTTCAAAAGTGGTGCAAGTGGCAGGAAAAGCAATTCAGCAAGTTCAAGAGTAGAATGAAAGCCACAGTGAAGGAGCTCACCAAGCAGTTAGTAGCTGCTGAGAAGAAGTTGAGTGCTGGCTCATCAAGGACCTCAGCTGAACAAAAGGAGAGAAAGAAGCGCCCAGATCACCCCATAGAGGACTTGGAGCATTCATCACCAGACTTCACAGATTAGATGGCTCAAGCTGGGCAAACAGACGGAGCCACTCGACCAGCTGGGTCGAGTGAGCCACTCGAGTGCTATACTGGATTTGATCATAGTGCACCAGTCGCGCCTTACCCTTCTTTTGATCAAGGTGCATAGTTTCCATCTTACCTGGGGCACTATCAGAGTATACCACTAGACCACGCTGGGTCGAGTGTACCATTCACGCCTGCCCACTCGACTGCCTACTCAAGTGGACCAGTCCAGTCACACCCCAGAGCTGATCCTCCCACCACCTCAGTACCAGCTTACACCCAGGAGAGCATGGAGGCTAACACTGATGCCTTCTTCACTGCTCAAGAATGAGGTACCACCCCAATCCACTATCATTGTTTATACTATTGCATTTTTTGTTCTTTTTTGTTTTAGTCTCTCAAATCATCTCTTGAATTTATTTTACACAAGGGACTGTGTTATTTAAGTTTGGGGGAGGGTTTGGAGACGAATTTGACATATCTTTTGTTTTCTTATTCAAATTTGCATCATATATGTGCATTGAAAAAACCTAAAAATTTGAAAATTTTCAGAAAAATATTTCACAAAAATAGAGTGTCATGTAGTTGCATTTTTATTTTAGGATTGAGTTTTAGTATATCGCTTAGGATTGTACATATGCATAGGGGATGATGATGAGTTAAACCATAAAAAGCTTAAGAACCAAACATATAATCTCAATACCACAGTTATGAGTTGTCTAATGCATTCACCTAAGTTTGAAAATTAAGGCTGCACCTTGCTTGGAATTTAGATTTAGCACTCTCACTTGGTTGAAGCTTGCTATGATTTGTCAAACTATCCCTATGAATTAGAACCTAATTTGAAAAACATAATTATCATGATATGCTCTAAAACTTGAACTCATGGATACCTCTAAATACTTGGATTTTCTTTCACCTTTTACCACTCTTGCTACTCCAAGTAGTTGTATCCACCATTGAGACAGTTCCACAAAAACCAAACCCAAACCTTCATTTCAAACCAATACATTAATTTTGAGAGAAGTGAGGCCTATTTCTGGATTGAATTAGAGAGAAAGTGTTAGGTTCTGCCGACAGGAGTAGCCTCTCATGTAGTCTCTGGTTCACAAATTTTAAATCAGATTTAGGCTAAGAGTTTGGATAAGTTGGGGGTTTGAGTCTGGGAAAAGAAAAAGAGAAAAGAGTACGCTAAAAATTGTATAAACCTTTGGAGAGGATAAGTAAAAAGAGTATGAGTCTAGTAAAGGATTTGGAAAAAAAAGATAAGATTTGGCTTAGTGAAAGAAAAGAAACGAATTGTATATATACCCACTCGACTTGACCATGTGGTCGAGTTATAGCTTAGTGAGAAAATAAAATCCCAAATCCGCTAGAAGTAAAAAGTGTAAAATATCCTCTCCATAGAAAAAAACAGAAATCGATCCTTGAGTCAAAGAAAACAAAATAAAAGCTTTAAGCACAATGATAGAACTAGGATCAGTTTATGGGGTTTAGAGTTAGGGAAGTCATTTGGTTCTTCATGGGTAATAGTCTGCTCCTGTATGCACCAGTTGGCTTTACATTTAACACTCTCTTATAATTCAATCCATTTCATTGAGAAATCATGATACATGCGCTCAAACCAGAGGAATAAGAGATCATTTTTATATCTTAAAACTTGTCCCTCAACCAAATGAGTTACAGTTATTGCATATCATGATTCACCAGTTCGTGCTTAATCAATGTTAAAGAGATAGTTTGCTATGAATGTTTGCTGGTGGCTGAGTCTTAGTGTTAAATTTGATGTGATGAGTATGGCTAAAGCTTTAAGTAGAACTTCTGTGAATGGCATTTTAGAACTATTAGCTGTGACATTGACATTAGAGGTTGGGTTTGTTTGCTTAGGTTTTGAGTCTCCACTTTTAACACTACTCCTTTCATCTTATCCTTCGTATTTGCTTGAGGGCAAGCAAAGGGTAAGTTTGGGGGAGTTGATAACACCACATTAGCATGTTTTTACCACCCTTTTTATCATGCCTTAGTGTAGATTTTACCCATTGTTCATACCATTTTATGCATTTATCCTTCATATAGGATGTATTAGTGTTTTGTATAGGCACTGCATGCATTTTGCATATTTGGGGTCTTATCAGGTGCTTTTGGAGTTGATTGGAGCATGCTGGGATTTTAGGGTCATGAAGTGAGGTTTTGTCAAGCTGCTGGACTAAGGAGGATGTACAGTGAAGCTTTATGGACAGAGTGAAGATTTGCAGAGAAGACAGATGACCACTCACTGACCACTCACTGCCCACAGGACTGCCCATTTGACCTGCCTACTCGAGTGACCACTCACTGCCCACAGGACTGCCCATTCGACCTGCCTACTCGAGTGACCACTCACTGCCACGACTGCCCACTCGAGCTGCCTACTCGAGTGACCACTCACTGGCCAAATACTGCTGATATATCATTGATTTTATGGTTTTATGACATGATATATGTATTGGTTTTGGAGTCTTTTCTATATATATTGAGTCTTATTAAGTACAAACACGGATTGGACCCTGATGAGCACTTTGGATGTATTTGGAGGCTTGTAGCTGAGAAAATCAACAAGGAGACAAATATTTCTATCCACATCGATCGACAGGCTTCACTTGTGTTGGTCGACACAACCTAGACATGAATGGCACCTTCGTGTTTTATCAAGTTTCAAGAATTGCAACTTTGCCCCAGAAGTTTCCAAAGTTTATACTTCATGCCTAATCGTGTTTTTAGGTTAAAACTATGATTTAGAAGTCTCAGAGACTAAGTTTTATAATTCTCTAAGTTTTTGAGAAGTTCTAAGTTTATTGTAAGTTTCAAAGAGATTATTGGCCTCGTCCATGGCATCGTCAACAGGGGTTGAAGATTAGACCCCAACGTCATTGGGACGGAACTCCAAAAGAGGAGGTGATGAAGGCCGAGTGTTACAACCGTGAGATCTCTGATGAGAGGGACGAGTAGGATACTTTGTTCTACAATGCTTGGTTAAACATGCAGATTAGGCCCACCCGGCTTACGGACAGTGTTGCCTTGTGACGTATGAAGATCAAGGATGAGGGTCTGCTAGCTTTGCAGAAGATTGGGCTTGGTACTATGTGCACTCAGTACTACAAGGTCTATCTGGAGTTGGTCCGGCAGTTCATGGCCATAGTGCAGCTCTAATACACCTCACCTTCGGGGCTAGCTCAGACGGGCATCTCACATTCTTGATCCGTGGAGTTTGGTACAGGATTTCCATCCCTGATCTTTACACTCTCTATGGGTTTGACCCGACCACGACTGGGACTACTCTGGTCCTTAACAAGTCGATTGATTCAGACTTACTGAGGTAAGTTCACGGATGGGGTTTACAGCCCCAACGGGTCTACGCACTCTGACATCCGGCATCCGGTTCTTTGTTACGGTTTCTAGCCATCTCAAACACACTGCTTTGTAAGATTGAGGCTAACGAGATGAGGCAGAGTGAGTTGGTTCTGATGTGTTATGTGATTCAGGGGTTGTTCACTAAGGATTGGACCGACCTAGATCCCGATGTGAACCTTGGCACGATCTTTTTGCATCATTTGGTCAGTTTGAAGGTCCGCCCATTCACGGGTACGAGGGACATGTAAGAGTCTGTGGGTAGCTTGTTGACTCCCATCTTCCATTTCTGCGGGATTAGCACCAATGGAGTCAACGTGCTCACTGATAGATCCGTCATGGGCGAGGGGTTCTTGACGCATGCCTAGTGGATGAGGAAGGATGGGGTTTGGTGCTA
The DNA here is from genome assembly GCA_963555745.1 of Cardamine flexuosa. Taxonomy (NCBI): domain Eukaryota; kingdom Viridiplantae; phylum Streptophyta; class Magnoliopsida; order Brassicales; family Brassicaceae; genus Cardamine; species Cardamine flexuosa. The sequence continues at coordinate 15,816,097 of OY743214.1, read as the reverse complement.
CCGCAGTGAGAGAGTAGATTATATGATGAAGCTTCCGCAGACGGAGCTCAAGGGCAGTCAGGCCCGCCTCCTTTTCAAACCGCATCACACGCTGTGCACCCTTGCTCCTCAGACCTGCCGTCGCAAAGGCGCCTCTTTGCAGTCTGTGCCTACAGCATCCGAGGATGATCTGATCCCAGACTCCTCTACAGGATCTAAGTGTCAGAAAATGAGTTGAATGATCAGCTTGAATGGTGTCAGACTTTTGGAACATCATATCCCTGCTCATGTCGATCGACACGCAGGGTGTGTGTCAGTCGACATGGATACACCATCTCAGGTCACGTTTTTCAAAACATAACAGTTCAATCTCTATTCAATTTTATCTCTTTTTATCACTTTCCTTAGGCTTATTTACACTGGAGACAGTGTAGTTTAAGTCTGGGGGAGGTAGTTGCTAAATTTTTTTATTCTTTTCAGAGTCAGTCCCAAAATTTTTGTTTTTCAAAACCTTTGTTTTATTGAGTCAAAACCTGTCCAGAAACAATGATGTTACCGAGGAATCAACCACACTTTACAGTAAGCTCTCATGTGACCATTTGATTCTATCTTGACCTGAATCCAAGACTAATGTAAAACTCATTGGCCAGTCAGATTGCTTAAGATCCCTATGTTTCCAATGTCCTAGATCCGAGCTAAGTATTCTATTTTATTGATGGAATTGATGTCTGTTGGGTTTGATTTTTTGTATAAGCTTGACACTCTGGCCTGTTTGATTTAAATGTGGTAATCCTCCCCATTGTCCCTAATTCTGAATTTATAACAGTGAGATGATTGTCATTAGTATAAACGGTAGGAAGAAACTTCCGATGACCATTTGTTGATTCTAATCCAAATATCACACAGGAATTATAAACGGTAGGAAGAAACTTCTGATGACCATTTTTTTATAATCTCTGAAGTTATGGTTTTAATCCTTTATAAAAAAAAAAAAAAAAGAAAGTAATAATAAATAATAAGTCTGGAGGAGTTTAAAGAGTACCAATAAAGTTGGTAATGGCTGGTTTGTTATAGTGAAATACGGTTATAAATCTAGAAGATCTTTGACATTGAAATTGTTGGTATGATAGAAAAACATCGATGAAGGTTGTTTGGTGGATTATGTTGAGTAAACTGTGGTGGAAATTAGGAATGCTGCGAGTGCCTGCGATGAAGTACATGGTGGTCTGGATCTTGTTAAGCAAGGATTTTTAGTGGTTCACTATAGTGAATGTGATTGTGGTGTTCTTATGAAGTTATGAGTTTCACGATTTTCAAACTACTTTCTTGGTTTGGTTTTCTATTTTGCTTGAGGGCAAGCAAAGGCTAAGTCTGGGGGAGTTGATATATCATGGATTTTATGGTTTTATGACATGATATATGTATTGGTTTTGGAGTCTTTTCTATATATATTGAGTTTTATTAGGTACAAACACGGATTGAACCCTGATGAGCACTTTGGATGCATTTGGAGGCTTATAGCTGAGAAATCAACAAGGAGATGAATATTTATGTCCACGTTGATCGACAGGCTTCACCTGTGTCAGTCGACACAACCTAGACGTAAATGACGCCTTCAAGTTTTATCAAGTTTCAAGAATAGCAACTTTGCCCCAGAAGTTTCCAAAGTTTATACTTCATGCCTAATCGTGTTTTTAGGTTAAAACTATGTTTTAGAAGTCCCAAAGACTAAGTTTTATAATTCTCTAAGTTTTAGAGAAGTTTTAAGTCTATTGTAAGTTTCAAGGAGATTATTGGAGAGAAGATTCAGATCTCAAACTTTATAGAGACAAGAATTATGAACTCCCTTTGTTTTCTTATTTTCTATTTTATGAGTATTATTCAGAGAATGATTTGTGTTTCATCTTCAATGTCTGAGTAGTCACCTTGTTAGATCTAGGGTTTCAAAAGGGTTGATGAAGGATTGTTGAATTAGGCATAGTCTTGTTAAGTTATCTATTATGTTTTTCATCTAGATTTGATAATTACACTAGTCTTGAGACTGATCACCGTAATACTGGTACCGTAGGATTATTGGTAGGCGTGAGAGTGCTATTGATACCCTGACCCAATCTTAGATGAGCAAACAGCCTTTTCGCAGGGAGAGTTGTTTTAGGAATTTTGTAAACATATCGTACATGTTAATCATAGAAACTCTATTTATTGGTATTTCGCACAGAGATTTGGTTTGCTTCTGTTTAGAGGATAGATGTCGTCGCAGCGAGAGTTGGATAAGATATCACATTAGTGTTACGAGTTTACAAACCGCACAAACACTTTAGACTTGATTTATGAACTGCCCAGTTCACTTTCCTGATTTTTCCTTATTGATGTCCCTAGGTCTAGCGTTTTTAATCACTTGAATCAACCCTGTTTAATTGCTATTTTGTTTCTTGCATTGCTTTATTTAATTTCTATTTATTTAATCTAGTTTAATTCGAATATGTTCGTCTATTGCGTGAGTTTTTAGAGTCATTGTGGATTCGACCCCTAAGTGCTGCAACTGACCTCTTAATTTGAGAGAGTAGATTCTAAGGTTATATTTGACCCCCGTCAACTGCCCACTCGACCACCCCACTCGACTGCTGGGTCGAGTGGGCACTCTCTGACTATTTTTCCTAAAAACTCTTTGTTAAAAGTTTTTTTGTCACTTAGTATATAAGGGGGCTTATTAGGTTAACATCAGCCACCAAGTAGAATCGCCATTTTTAGTATAATCTAGGTTTATCTCTTAGTTTTCTCTCTCTTGTTCTTCATCTTGTTCTTTATTTTTGTAACTTTGATAACTTTCAATAAAATTAGTACTTGCAATTTATTTCTTCTTCACTCTTTTTCATCTGATCATAAGCTATCACATATGTCTCTTTTAGAGATTTATGGGTTTCGGACCCAAGTGATGAATCTGGTGAGTGAGTAGTAAAGTTGGGTTTTTAGGGATGGATTATGGTAGATTCACTGTGTTTTGCTATGGTTTAGATAGGTTGATCATCACTCAGTAGAGATTCCCTCTTGGGTGAGTGTTTTTAATGCTTGTTCTTCCCTGATCAAGGAGAACATGATTTTAGATGGTGTCATGAGAACGACCCATGCCTTGAACCATTAGATAGACTTTTTCCGGGGTTTAGAGTACATTAGGGTGAGGGTGGATGCATCAGACATTGATTTACGTCACGACTCAACCTATTCACTTGTTATGAACTCTTATCGACTTGAATAGACTGAATCTTCATGCCTGATCCGATCAACTCACACTATGGTGACCGGGTTGGATCTTGAGGCTCTCTACCACGACCCATGGATTGAGCTGGTTATGAAGTCTGTTGTCTAGGGTAGTCCTGTGATGAATTTTCTAGTTGATATCTATAGTAGTACAAAGTGTTTGCAAACCTATGCTTTTCATCCCTAAAGTCCCTATGTTTTCCCCATAGTTCACAGTCAGCTTAGTATTCGTTCACTGTAGTTTTTCTCTTCTTTTACTGTAGCACTCGACCTCACCACTCGATCAGTGTGGTTGATTCGTCCCTAGTACTGTGATTTTACCTGTTTAGTTCCACGATGTGTTAAAGTGTGACAGACTTTGGCATCTCTAGTGAACTAACCCCTTTTGATAAATTTACTTGAATAGCTAGCCTTGATTATGTACTAGGTTATATAGACTACTCTTGATATGTTCGACAAGTTACACACCCCATACCACTATACTTCAATTGATAAACCTGTGTTTTTGTCTCACTGTGTCCAGGCTGTGCTATACACTTTGACCCACAAAAATACCAGTGCTATACACTTTGACCCACAAAAATACCAGTTTCATCGAGTGGCTTGGTTTTTGGTCCAAAATTCCTTGACTCGACCTAGTTAACCTCTCTGAAATATCAAAACACTAAATAGAAACATAAGAACACTAAAACATTAAGAAAAGAAAAAAATATATACAGTGATAGTCATGGAACTTCCTTCCAAGTTAACTTGTTTTAAGTCTCTTAGCTTGATTTGCATACCTTAGGCTTTATTAGGATCACCCACAGATGTTGATGTATCCCCTGGTATGCCTTGGTCTGCCATATATGGCTTGACTCTTTAAGCATTCACTGTGAATTATCTACCTTCAGGGTCTAGCAAAGTGATTGCTCCATATGGTAGAACTTTTTTGATGTGAAATGGGCATTTCCATCTTGATTTCAACTTCCCAGGAAAGAGTTTGAGCCTGGAATTGAACAACAAAACTTTATCTCCTGCAGTGAAGGCCTTTGGTGTTATACTTTTGTCATGAAAAGCTTTGGTCCTTTCCTTATACACCTTTGAGCTTTCATATGCATCAAGTCTTATTTCTTCCAACTCATGCAGAGTGATTCTACTATTTTCTTGGGCAGATTTGAGGTCAAGGTTCAACATCTTGGTATTCTAGAGAGCTTTGTATTCTGTCTCCACAGGAAGATGGCAAGATTTACCATATAAGAGTTGAAAAGGAGTCTTGCCTATAGGTGTTTTGTATGCTGTTCTGTAGGCCCACCCAGTCTATCTTGGAAGTTTCCACTAATCTAGCCAAAATGGCTTTAATCTGCTTGTTGGAGACTTCAACTTGACCACTTGTCTGAGGGTGGTAAGGTGTTGCGACCTTATGCTTCACTCCATGCTTCCTCAGAATGCTCTCAAACTGCTTTTTGATGAAATGGAAACCACCATCACTTATCACAACCCTTGCCACTCCAAATCTGGGAAATATAATTGTTTTGAAAATTTTCAAGACTACTTTGGCATCATTTGTTGGAGATGCTATCGCTTCTACCCATTAGGAGACATAATCAACATCTACCAAGATATAGTTGTTTCCATGAGATGGTGGGTTGAAATGACCCATGATGTCTATCCCCCAGCAGTCAAAAACTTCCACTTCTAGGATTGAGTTTTGTGGCATCTCATTCCTCCTACTAATGTTACTCATTCTCTGGCATGCATCACACTGGGCAATGAAGTTCTTTGTATCTTTGAACATCATTGGCCACCATAAACCTGCTTGAAGAATCTTCTGCATAGTCTTGAAAATAGAAAAATGTCCACCATAGAAAGAACCATGGCAATATTCAAACACTCCTTGTACCTCCTCCTAAGGAATGCATCTCCTAAATAAACTGTCAGGACCCCTCTTGTAAACATAGGGCTCGTCCAAGAAATAGTGACCTGCATCCCTATACAGCTTTTTCCTATAGTGAGTATCAAGGAGTAGAGGTTTGTGGCCAGTTGCTTTGTAGTTTGCCATATCCGCGTACCAAGGTGATTCGTAGTGCTTCAACTCGACTGCCTTACTCGAGTGGGAGGTGGAGTGGACCAGTCGAGTGAGAATTCATATAGACATGAGCTGTTATTCAGGCAGAGAGTCATCAACTGGTGTGTCAATTCTCATCCTGGACAAGTGATCAGCAACTCCATCCTCTATGCCCTTCGTGTTCACTATTGTCAAGTCATACTCTTGCATAAGAATGATCCACCTCATAAGTCTTGGTTTGGTGTCCTTCTTGGCATAAATGTGCCTTAGTGCAGCATTATCAATGTATACTATAACCTTCTGATCCACCAGGTAGCTTTTAAACTTCTCTATCGCAAATACCACACCAAGCATTTCTTTCTCTGTTGTTGCATATCTGCTTTGTGCCTCATCCAGGGTCCTGCTAGCGTAATGGATGACATGCAGCTTCTTGTCTACCCTCTGACCCAGAACTGCTCCTACTGCATAGTCTGAAGCATCACACATTATTTAAAAAGGGTTATTCCAGTCTGGAGCTTGAACTATTAGAGCTGACACCAATGCTTCCTTTATCATGTGGAAAGCATTCAGACACTCTGCATCAAAAACGAATTCTGTCTCCTTGCACAACAGCCTTGTGAGAGGTCTTGCAAGTTTTGAGAAGTTTTGAGAAGTCCTTGGTAAAACCCAGCATGGCCCAAAAAACTCCTTATGTCTTTGACAGTCTTTGGAGGATGCAGCTGCATCATTACTTCAACTTTTTTATCTATCCACCTCTATACATTTCTCAGAAATCTTATGCCAAGAACTATCTCCTCTGTGACCACAAAATGACAAACAGAAGGAGAAAGAAGAGCCATAGACTGAAAAATCATCCATGAATACCTCCACCATCTCCTCTATTAAATCTGAAAATATAGATGTCATACATCTCTGAAATGTTGATGGGGCATTACATAAGCCAAATGGCATTCTTCTATAAGCAAAAGTTCCATAAGGTCAGGTGAAGGTTGTTTTCTCTTGGTCATTGGGGTGTATTGGTATTTGGAAGAAACCACTGTATCCATCAAGGAAACAATAGTATGGGTCGTTAGCTAGCCTTTCAAGCATTTGTTCTATGAATGGCAATGGGAAGTGTTCTTTCCTAGATGCAGCATTTAACTTCTTATAATCTATGCACATGCGATGACCAATTATAGTTCTACTTGGGATCAACTCATCCTTGTCAGTTTTAATCACAATGATTTCCCCTTTCTTAGGTACACAATGCACAGGGGACACCCAAGTACTATCAGAGATAGGGTAGATTATTCCAGCATCTAGAAGTTTAATGATTTCCTTTTTCACTACTTCTTTCAAGTTAGGGTTTAATCTCCTCTGGTGCTCTACACTAGTTTGCATTTCGTTTTCAAGGTGAATTATATGAGTGCAGAGAAATGGAGAAATTCCTTTAATATCTTCTAGAGAATAGCATATCACCTTTCTAAATTTTCCTAATTCTTTAGGCAATAGTTCGAGTTCATCAGGGTTCAGCTTGTCATTGACTATTACAGGGTAGGTGTTGTTCCTTCCTAAGAAATCATATCTTAGCCCTGCTGGAAGTGGCTTGAGTTCAACTGCTGGTGCTTTGAGTTCAGACCACTCGGGTGGTTCAGCTGTACCGAGCTCGAGTGGGTGGTCCAGTGGTTTGCTATGCCTGCACTTTGTAGTGTTGTCTGACTCGACTAGTCCACTCGAGTGTTGTGGTCGAGTGACATGCTCAAGTGCTACTATCCCTTCTGGTCTTATCAAACTCTCAAAAGAATCATCAACTCCTAGAAGTTGCTTCGTACTTAAACTCACTTCATAGTCTGAGATCTCGGAGTGAACGTATCCTCCTTCATCACACTTAGTCAAATCTGTTTTCAATTGATCTTTCTCAACTATCTCCCTGAAGAATTCTTCTGTCGAATTGTCTATCTCTCCAACCCCGAATATCTGCATCATTGGTTGTTTCATTGAAGACTTGATGTTAAACTGCATGACTTCCTTCCCAAGCTTCAAAGCAATGTACCATTGTGCACATCTATGGAGGCTCCGGCGGTTACTAAAAAGGGTCTTCCCAGGATCAAAGGATCTTTGGGTTCTTCGTCCATCTCTAGGACTACAAAACAGTGGGAACCTGTAGGTGTCCTATTATGACTGGTAGATCTTCCAAGATACCGTGTGGGTTCCTAACAGATCTGTCTGCTAAGACTAAGGAGATTCTGTTGGGGGAAATCTTGGTGAATCCTAATATTTTTGCTATTGAAAGTGGCATGAGACTCACCAAAGCTCCTAAATCACAAAGACAATTTTTGAAGCTGAGGGGTCCTATTGAGCATGGTAGAGTAAAAGAGCCTGGATCTTGGAGCTTTTCTCTGCATATGACTTTCTGCTGAATGATAGCACTGCATTCATGAGTGAGAAGTACCATACTTTGTGCTTCCTTGATCTTTTCCATAACCATATCTTTCAAATACTTATGGGCTGGAGGTATAAGTATTAAAGAATCCAACAGGGGTATATGAAGCTCAACATCTTTCAGATGTTTCTCAAATAGCTTCTTATACTTAACTACCTGCTGCTTCTTGTTTCTTCCTGGGAAAGTCAAAGGAGGTACATAGGAGGATGGAACAGACATCATTTCCAGCTCAATCAATGGGTTGTGGTAGAGAGCCTCAAGATCCAACCCTGTCAGCATAGTGTGAGTTGATCGGATCAGGCTTAGGAGTCAGTCTATTAAAGTCAAAGAGGGTTCATAACAAGTGAGTAAGTGGAGCTATGACGTAAATCAACGACTGATGCATCCACCCTCACGCTATTGTACCATAATCTCTGGAGAAAGTCTATCTAATGACTCAGGGCATGGGCCGTGCTCATGAGATCATCTAAGATCATTCCCTAACTGGCCATAAAAGAACAAACATTAAGATCACTCACCCAAGAGGGAATAAAACGAATTGGCAAATAAACATAGATACCCAGAACAATCAAGAGAAACACAAGCCTAATCCACCCCTAATAGCCCTAAGAAAACTACTCACACAAGAAAACATCATAAATTGGTCAAACCCAGAAATCTCTAAAATTGACATATGTAATAGATAAGGAACTGATGAACAACTTTGTAGAAGAAATCAAACACAAGTACTAATTATATAAAAAGTAATGATCAATACAAAATCGCAAAATATGAAAAGTATCAAGAACAAAAGATGAACTAGAGAGAGAAAATGACTAAAACCAGGTTAAGCTAATAAAAACGGCGTACCCCTCATTAGGTTAATCAGGGGTTTATATACTGAGTGTCAAAATAGGGATAACACAAATCCGAGTTTTAAGGAAAAAGAGGGAAAATGGCCCACTCAACCCAACAGTCGAGTGGACAGGTCGAGTGGTGTGTGACAAGTGTTCCCTCGAGTAAGCATGTCGAGTGGGCAGGTCAAGTGGTGTGTGATGAGTGCTCGCTCGAGTAGACAGGTCGAGTGGGCAGGTCGAGTCATTTTCTTCTCTGCAAATCTTCACTAGTTCAGCAGCTTGATCCAAACTCCACTTCATGAGCCCAAAATCCAAGTATGCTTCAAACAGCTCCATAAGCACCTGATAAGACCTAAATATGTAAAATGCATGCAATACTTATGCAAAAATACTAAACAACCTATATGAGAAATAGATGCATAAAATGGTATGAACATTATCTTAAATCTATGTTAAGGTATGCTAAAAAGATGGTAAAAACGTGCATAATACAGTGTTATCACTTAACGATTCAAAAAGATGTTTTGCAACATGGTTTCTAAGTGTTACGAGATGAAAATGCACCTATAAGTGAAACAATATGTGCCAATGAAGGTGATGGTTAGATGGTGGTCGTTGATCCAAAATGTCTAATAAAATCAAGTGGAAATAATATGCAAGACATATTTCAAGCAATAAAGGCAGATGATATTTTATCAAAGGTACATATGCAAGCATTATAAAGACAGAAATCATAACTCTATATTAAAAATGATACATCATATTTCAGTAATTTTCAAATCTTTATTTTATATTATTTTTCTAAAAGTATAAATAAAAATATATATGATTCAAATAAATCAAAATAAAATATTATAAAATACTTTATCTACATAAAAATTGAATAAATACAAAAAAAATCAAATACATCATTAAAAATAGACCCTTGCATAGCGTGGATAAAAAACCTAATATATATAAAAAAAAAGCTTTGGGGCTTTTTCATAACTCCACATCAGCAAAACATAAATTTTTTTTGAAGTGTTTTAAGACTGCCACGTGGAAACTTTATAATAAAGACATCACTAAAAAAAAAACTATACGAGCTCCCCTAAAAACCCAATCCATTTACGCTTAAATCTCTTATCAAAAAAACATCAGTCATTTTGAGATCTCGGCCCAAATACAGTCCAAACAAAAAAACTACTTGATCCTCTTCATTCTGACGAACAAAATCACCGCCGATGCTAATCTAAGCTTATGTCAAGCTCGGTTCGCCCCCTTCATACACTAAACGTCATCCCCATTACTCCTTCCAATTAAAAAATATTGATGCCCAATTCCTCCATAATCTTAAATCTTTCAGAATTTCTACATACATAACCTCTATCCCAGACCCAATAGCCAAAACTAAACACATCAGTCACTCTAAAATACCAAAGCATGAATACAGAATTTCTCCACCCTTCTCCCCGGCCACTAACTTTCAAGAGTCTCAAAATATGGATGGCGGTTTCTGTCAAGAAGAAGTCTTAGTCCGCCTGATTCACTATGGGAAGCCTGGAATTTTTTTAAAAAGGCAACATGCTCATCAGCGTTGAATTACTACTCACAGACTCTCAGGTATGTGACGTATGTCTCCAATTTCATCACCATATAGTTGAGAAATCTCTCAATTTATCCATACTCAATTTTTTAGTACGTTTGGTATTGGTACTTAAATAAGGTCTTGATTTTCAGTGACAGGGTTCAAGCCACGACATCTTCTGTAGCATGTAAAAGGAAGCATTGGAATGAATATTTCTGAAAAAATATTTATATTTATTGGTTTTCTGAGTTGGGAAGTTATGTATTTGTCCATGATAGTTATAAAACTAAGATCTGAAGAGGAGAACATAATCAAAGCCAAGCCAGGGTTGTCTCAGGTACATCTTACCATTTATTGACTATTCAAAATCGTAAGTACACCATTGTTGATTTCTCTTCTTTTATTGTTCTGGATTATAAGGCCATACATGAATATATTATCACAAAGAATGGATAACTGGTGGAAGTGGCAAGTATTGATATACTTTCTAATCTTCCATCTAATGTTGATAAGCATCTCAGCGTTAGCTCTTTTACATGAAAATTGGTAAATTGTCTTGGAAAAGAATTGGATTGAAGGATTTTTTTACTGCTGTATTCTTTTATTTGTTTCCATCTTTGATGGATTTTTCAGGTTTTTGTAAATTTCCAAGCTAAAATATTTGGATTATTTATAGGAGTTTTAACTAATATTAATGCATTGACTCCTCTCACTTCAATCAAGAAAAAACTCTTATGTTTGTCAAAAATTGTGGTTTTCTTGGATTTTCTGTGTTACTCATCTTAACTTATATTTAATTGAGGTGTATGGAGCTTTTATAATGGATTTATGTGACACTTACCATGTTATAGAGATGATTTGAATTCAGGAGTTGCAACTTTTTAGTTCATTGGTCTATAATGAGCTTCATTTTTTATCATGTTTGTAGGACAACATATCAAGAACCAAGTTCAACTACTCACACCGGTCATTTAAATACAGAAGAAAAAAACTTTTACCCGCTTTTCTGGAGAGTTTAATATTATCCATGTTATCTTCTTATTCTATTTGTAGTTAAGTTATATATTCCTAACTATGCTTACTACTGAAAAGAAGATATTGAATCCCAATTGGTGATTTGTAGTTCAACAGAAAATAGAATGACAGCAAAGAGATTCCCTGGTTTTAACAAAGAGTTTTCGATGTGTTGTTTGGATCAGCCTGACTGGAGGAGTCTCAAGAGGAAGTCGAAGAGCTTTGGAGCATTTTCTTTGAGGTTGGTGATGATTGACGGTTTTGTAACTACAATTTGTCAAACCTAACCTCAATTTTATTCATTGTCTCTACTACTAAAATTGTTTACACGATTATTGTAGCCGTCTTATCACCTTTTGCTCCATATATACATATCTCAAATCAATTGTGTTATGAGAATTACTCTTAAAAAAATATATTAACATATATCTAATTTAGGAAGGTTGTGAGAAGGTGGATGAAAATAAAATTAGTAATGGGCATGAATGTGAAGCTTGTGGAGATATAAGGTTTGTGCCGTGTGAGACATGTTCAGGTAGCTGCAAAGTGTACTATGAATTTGAGGATGAAGAAGAAGAAGAAGATGATGATGATGGAAGTGTCAAGGAAGAAAGAGAGTATGGGTTTCAAACTTGTCCTGATTTTAATGAAAATAGTCTCATTAGATGTCCTCTTTGTTGTGATTAGTTGTTTGCTTGTGTTTATTAAATTGGAGTTTTGAGTGCTTAGATTGTTTTACATTCTCTAAAGATTTTGTTGTACAAAGACTTTTGATTGTGAAAGAAAGTTATATTTTCAAGTGTCAAACTGAAATTATGATGTGTTGTTGTCTATTCTTTGACTGTCAAACACTAATGATTTTGTTGCAAAATATGACCAGAGTAAAGGAGAACTTGAAACACTAATGTGTACTTGAAACACTAATGTGTTCTCTTTTGTTCTTATGTTGAAGTCTTATGCTTGAATAATAGTCATAAAGGCATAAGTGAGGGGAAAATGTGTATTCGTTTAGACTTTAGAAAAATCACATGTACGCTAAATCATAATATATATATATATATATATGGAGTGTTTATATAAGTAAACTAATACACCTCTTTCTTTTTTTACATGCAAACTACAACTCCAATAGGAACAAATTTTCGACTAATCCATGGACACTAATAGTAATAAGAAATAATAAAATGAATTTAAATTAGTTATAAATTACACTGACATGAAATTATTGATAGATAAAACTAAACAATCAGTAGCACCATATATGTTTTTTTGTTAAAATTTTATATAAAATACCACATCATTTTTCATATGTATACTAATGAAACTTAAAAAACATTAAGACTAAATTAATTAAATGAAATTCATACCTGCGCATAGCCCGGCTCTTCCTTTAGTTATCATAATAGATAAATAAAAAACATATTCAGATTTATTAACCAAACGAAGACACTTATGTAATGATTTTTGTTAGCAACATATCTTTGGTATTCACCTTATATTGTTATAAGAGTCGCCTTTTTATACAATCTTAAATTATAAATGTAAAAGTTCAAATATATATTAAAGGAAAAATGATATATTAAAAGTGAGAATTGCACAGAATAATACATATTTTATAGAAAATAATTAGAATAACACTCTTTTAAAAGATGTGAGTAGAGAAAAAAGAAAAAAAACTATCTAACTTATTTTTGGAATAAAATAACGAAAATGCCATTAAAATTTATTAAAAAAATAAATATGAAATATATTAAAAATAACTAAAAAGATAAAAAAAGGGAAAACTAAAAAAATTATAAAATGTAACATATTTTTAAAAAGGGAAAACTAAAAAATTAAAAATAAGAAAATTATAAAAGTGAAAAATAAAATCAATAAAAAATGAAAATAATTATAAATTAACGAAAAATAAATTGAAAATATACAAAATGTTTAAATAATATTATTTTTTAAAATGAAAAATTGATAAAAAACGCATAAGGGAAGAAGATAAAATAAAACTTTTTTAAATCTACCATAATTCAAAAATATCTTACAAACCTAAAGAAACATAAATTTTGTATATCTTTATTCAAAATAAATTGTAAAATAACTAAATTATTAACATAATTTAAAATAATTCAAATATATCTTAAATATAATATAAAAATAATTAAAAAATAAATTCAAAAATATACAAAACTAATTAAACAAAAAAAATTCAATGGGGTTTCGGGTGAAACCCTAATTCGTATGATCATGATTTAAGTTTGAATAAAACTGCGGTGATGCCAGAAACAGATCTGCTACAAAAATATAAACAAAGCTGTGACAACATACTAAATATACTAAACCTGCAGTGATAAAAACATAATCATGCGATAACTAAATTATTTAAACAAAGCTGTCATAACTAAAACAAATTCAGCCATCACTAATTATGTCAAATAAAGCCGCAGTCAAAGAAACTAATTTTGGAGAAAACAAAGCTGCTATCACTATTAATATTCATGCCATCACTCATTTTGTCAAATAAACATGCAGTCAAAGAAACTAATCATGTAAGTAGAAACAAAGCTGTCATCACTAAAACAAATTCTGCCATCACTAATTTTGGCAAACAAACTTGCAGTCAAATAAACTAATCCTATAGGATGGAAACAGAGTTGTAATGACTATTAATAATCCTGCCATCACTAATTTTATCAAACAAAACTACAGTCAAAGGAAACAATCCTGTAGGGTGGAAACAAAGCTGCTATAACTAAAAATAATTCTGTCATCACTAATTTGTCAAACAAACTTGCAGATAACAAAACTAATTATGTTGGTGGAAACAAATCTGTCATCACTAAAACAAATCCTATCATCACTAATTTTGTCTAACAAACCTGCAATCAGAAACTAATCATGTAGGCGGAAACAAAGCTGCAATCACTATTAATAATCCTGCTATCACTAATTTTGTCAAATAAAGGTGCAGTCAGTCAAAACAAACAATCCTGTGAAATAAAACAAACTTGCCATTATGCCATAATTATATATCATGCTGCGACAACTAATGTTCTTAAACAAAGCTGTAGTCAAAACCAATAATTCTGTAAAAAAAAGTCAAAGCTGTCATAACTAATACGGAATGATATTTTTGTAAATATTAAAGACACTCAAAATAATTATTAATGACATTTTTGTAATTGAGTTTTAGCTTACAAAACTTTCCAGGGTTATTTTTGTGATTTAAAAATATATAAAAAATCATATGAGCTATTTTCTAATAATTAAAAAGTAATGTGAGATATTCTAATATTTAATTATTTTATGGGTTATTCTAATAATCCTTCCTTTAAAAATGACAAAATTCATAACGACTACAAAATCATCAAACTTTTGAAAACCTTGAAATTTGTTTTATAAATATTATATAGTCATTTTCATCGGAATTTTACATAAGCCAAAACAACAATGCCATATTATGATATAACTTACAAAAAAAAAAAAAAACACACACACACAACTCAGCAAAGTTTATTTGAATTGCACGAAAGTATTTTTGCTCCCAGAGTTAGGGACAAGCTAGCCATCACACACACTCTGTGTGACAACATATCCTATGAAACTCATGTTCTTTTTCTGCATTTGAGTATTGTTTAAATTAGTTATACATTTATAATTGTCACCTTCAGTTTGCGTAATTATATGGATCAATGATTGTTAGAAAAACTAAATAAAATTTATTGTATTTAACATATTTTGTTTTTGTATTTTTAAAATGTATATATTGTATATAATAATCAAAATAAATATAAGTAAAAGTTTTTTAAATAACTATTTCAAAATTAAAAATAAATTATATATTTATATATATATATATATTTCACCTCTTTTTTGGAGTGTAAATTATTTTATAAAGGAAACATATTTGTGCCAAATATCCATGTTGAGTACATATTTCAGGGCCAGATTTTTATAATGTTTATTACTCTCACAGAAAATATAGAAGAACATTGAATGGTAATATTATGTTACATTGAGTTTTATTAATAATGTTTATGCAAGATCCAAAATCTTAGTCAATCTTTTTCCAACTGCATTGACAAAAGAATAGTCTACATCTACCCATAAACTTCATCTTTCTCATACAACACCTTGCACAGTCAAAACAATAACCAACAAAGGTTCTATTTTTAAAGCCTGAAAGTCGAAGATATTCATCAGGTGGAAGTTGTTCGGTTAATTGAAAGTCAATTGGAGAACTTGCTTCTGGATAAAAAGAATTGATTATCTCCCCTGAATTAGATATTTTCATAGTGAATGATGTACCTGTAAAATTATCAAAATATTTATAAAATTATTAATTAATATTTTAATAAAGATTGTAAACACTATAGAGATAATCATAAATAATTAAATTTGGACTTACATGATGAAACAAGCATTAGAATGGTTAAAAATATAACACATATCTTCATTTCAAAAATTGAATTTGAATGATAAAAATATTAAAAAAAACTTTTGTTGAGAGGATAAGTTATTTATTTTATTTTGTATGCTATGAAGTTATTTTAGGTATATATATAGTGTTATATGTATATGTTACTATACAAAATTATGTTACGGATGGTTAAATGTTCTAATTAATGTTTTCTTGTAATTAATGAAAAATTAAAAACCATGAAAGAAAAATACACCACATCTATACATTTTTAGTTTTATGAAATTTTTTAGAACTATTAGAAATAGACCCGCACTATGCTGCGGGTTATTTTTTCCAGTTTACACTGTTATTATTTTTAATGCATATTTCATGTCGGTTTTTAATTAAAGTGTTTTTTTTTCTTAGACATGACAATGGCCATGTAAATTGTAATGGAGAAATTAGTATATTCCACCACCTCCAAATATTTTTATTTTGTTCTTAAAACCAACTTCTGCATTTCTACCTAAAATATCCTACTTTTTCTTCTTTTTTTCTTTCTTGAATTGTCTCTTCTCTGTTCTTAGATTTTATTATATTCTTATGTTCTTGACAAATATGTGTGCGGTTTCATGCATCTTTTCCACAAAAAGTTTAACTTAAAAGTAATAAAATTAAAAACTCATTGGAAGATGATGATGAATCTGCTCTGGTATAGCTTTGTTCTTTATCTCTGGAAATCTTTCTCTATTGGATATTACGTATTAGTTGGTTTGTGAATCCTGCTTTGGTTTCTTTGACCATTCATGTTTTAAAATTTTTAATTGTTTATTTTTCAATCTCTAGATTTTCTTTTGTTTTTACATTAAGAGATACTATATGTTCGATTTAAAATAGAGATATGACATGTATAACCTTGTGAATTTTGTTGCTTAACATACAGTAATAAAAAAGCATATATGTACTTGTTTTTAAAATAAAGCATACTCAAGAAATTAAGATATTCAAGAAATTAAGATTGTCAATGGCTTAGACTATAAATGATAAGATGAGGAAGTCATAGACTATGTGGAACTCTTAGACTATGGGGGAATGCATAGGATTGTATTATGTAACAACAAAAAATTTATTCTTTAAAGGATTTTTTAGCATATCCGAACATAGACATACGAAGAAGACATAAAATTTTAGATAGAACTAAAATTTTCAATTTATGAAAATAATCACAAGGGAAAAATTATACAATCTAAGGGGGGCTTATTCAGTTGAGATTTATCTAAAATTTAATAACTTTAATAATTTAAAAATATTGACAACTCTTACCATATTCCACAATCTTGACAATATTAATAAATATTTTCTCAATGAGTGTTCCATATTTTCAGACAATCATGAATATATTATTGATAGAGTTTTGTTAACTTTTCCATTATCATTATATTGTATAGAATAATCAAAATAAATATAAGTAAAAAACTTTAAAATAACTAATTTCAAAATTAAAAGTAAATTATATATATTTCACCTCGTCTTTGGAGTGTAAATTCTTTTATCAAGGAAACATATTTGTGCCAAATACTCATGTTGAGTACATACTTCAGGGCAAGATTTTTATAAAGGTTAATTACTATCACAGAAAATATAGAAGAACATTGAATGGTAATATTAAGTTACATTGAGTTTTTAATTAATAATGTTTATGCAAGATCCGAAATATTAGTCAATCTTTTTCCAACTGCATTTTCAAAAGAATAGTCTACATCTACCCATAAACTCTATCTTTCTCATACAACACCTTGCACAGTCAAAACAATAACCAACAAAGGTTCTATTTTAAATGCCTGAGAGTTGAAGATATTCATCAGTTGGAAGTTATTCGGTTATTTGAAAGTCAATTGGAGAACCCGCTTCTGGATAGAAAGAATTGATTATCTCTTCTGAATTATTATTTTTTTAGTAATTGATGTACCTATAGAATAATCAGAACATTTATCAAAATATTAAATTAATATTTTAATAATGATTGTAAACACTATACATATAATCATCAATAAATAAATTTAAACTTACAAGACAAAACAAGAATTAGAATGGTTAAAACATAACACATATCTTCATTTCTAAAATATAATTTCAGTGAAAAAAATATTTTAAAAACCATTTTCTGATAGGATTAAGTTATTTATTTTATTTTGTATGCTATGATTTTATTTTAGGTATATATATAGTGTCATATGTATATGTTTCTGTACAAAATTATGTTACGGATGGTTATTGTTCTAATTAATATTTTTTGTAATTAATGAAAAATTAAAAACCATGAAAGGAAAATACACCTCATATATACATTTTTATTTTTATGAAATTTTGCCCTACTAAAAATAGACCCGCACTACGCTACGGGGTTATTTTTTTCCAGTTTACACTGTTATTATTTTTTTAGTGCATGTCTCATGTCCGTTTTTATTTCAAGTGTTTTTTTTCTTAGACATGACAATGGCCATGGAAATTGTAACGGAAAACTTAGTATAATCCACCACCTCCAATTTTTTTTTTTTTTGTTCTTCAAACCAATTTGTGCATTTCTACCTAAAATATCCTACTTTTTTTTTCTTGACTTGTCTCTTCTCTGTTCAATTTTTATGTTCTTGACAAACAAGTGTGCGGTTTCATGCATCTTTTCCACAAAAGTTTAACTTAAAAGTAATAAAATTAAAGACTCATGGGAAGATGATGATGAATCTGCTCTGGTGTGGCTTTGTTCTTTATCTCTGGAAATCTTTCTCTATTGGATATTGCGTATTAGTTTGTTTGCGATTCCTGCTTTGGTTTCTTTGACCATTCATGTTTTAAATTTTTAATTGTTTATTTTTCTATCTCTAGATTTTCTTTTGTTTTTACATTAAGATATTATATGTTCGATTTAAAATAGAGATATGACATGTGTAACCTTGTGAATTTTGTTGCTTAACATACAGTGATAAAAAAAAAAGCATATATGTACTTGTTTTTAAAATAAAGCATACTCAAAAAATTAAGATATTCAAGAAATTAAGATTGTCAATGGTTTAAACTATAAAATGGAAAGATGAGGAACTCATAGACTATGTGGAATACTTAGACTATGCATAGGATTGTTTTATGTTCAACAAAAAATTATTCTTTAATGAAATTTTTAGCATATCCGAACATAGACATATGAAAAGACATAAAATTTTAGATAGAACTATTTTTAATTTATGAAAATAATCACAAGGGAAAAAACATACAATCTAAGAGGGGGGGGGGGCTTATTCAGTTGAGATTTATTTAGAATTTTAAGAGCGTTAATAGTTTGAGAATCTTGACAACTCTTACCATATTCCAAAATCTTGACAATGTTTATAAATATTTTGTCAATGAGTATTCCATATTTTCAAAGAATCATGAATATATTATTGACAGAGTTTTGTTAACTTATCAATTATCTTGATATTTTCTGTTTGACTTTTTTTTATACAATCTTTTTGTCTTGTCTCTGTTTCTCTCATCTCTTTCTTATATTCAAGCCACTCTTAATGGACCAAAGCAAAAGAGAACAAACTTGGCTAGTCTTATTAAACCTTCTTTGTCACCATTAAAATAATCTCTCAAAGGTTTTCTTCAACAAACATGTTTGAATTTGCATAGTCATCTTCAGAAGAGAACTCTAATAAGAAGAAGATTGGTTTGTCTTCTCTTCTTCTCACCTTACATCTTCAAGATTCTCTCTTCTAGACTTTGCATGTTCATGACACTTGTGCTGACTCCGAATCATTAGAAACAACACAAAGTTTCCTTTTTTTCTTTTGTAGTAATCCTCGAAGTATCTTGTAACACAAGTTTGATGTTAACGATGAAAGTCCTTGGAGTAGTTTGAAGTGTATAAGATGGTTGTTGAAGCTTGTTTAATGGAATGTACGTCCAAACAATGATGAACTGATGTTTGTTGACAAATTATGTAGCCATGAGAGCACCGTGTCAGAATCTTTGATCAATGATACCCGTGAGGAGTTGAGATCTGGTTGATTTGAAGATACTATAATAAAGGAAGAAACTGCAATATTTATGAATAGAAAATGACTTTGAAAGTAACTGAAAATAGGGGCATTGTCTAAAAAGGATCTTTTGAAAAGTTCTTTTCAAACAGGGTCCTCTGGGAAGAATTTTAAGGCAGTAGAGGTCTTCGTTTGAAAATAAATTTTCAAACAAGTCCATTCCATGAAGTTTTCCCTTGAAAATATCATGGTTACCTCTAGTATTTTCAAAGAGTTTCTATATGAAACAAAAAACATTCAACTCACTTAACCAATAACACTATATTT
The DNA here is from genome assembly GCA_963555745.1 of Cardamine flexuosa. Taxonomy (NCBI): domain Eukaryota; kingdom Viridiplantae; phylum Streptophyta; class Magnoliopsida; order Brassicales; family Brassicaceae; genus Cardamine; species Cardamine flexuosa. The sequence goes on along the minus strand of OY743214.1, from coordinate 15,796,238 downwards.
TAATCTAAGTAAAATGTCACTTAAATTTTATTGTTTGAATAACACATTACTTTGATTAAAATTTTAAAATTTTTAATCCAATAACACATGACTTTCAATGGTTTTAAACAATATTTTAAAACTAACAAAACCAATAACACAATACTTTAATAGAGTTCTGGAAATTTCAGTTTGAATAACAGTAAAATTTTCAAAACTTCTAACTCTTTAAATATAGGGTGAATTGATGTATTGGTACGTTTCTGAAAAGTAATTGGAGAGAAGGAACAAACACTATTTACAATTAGGAAATATAAACGTTTTACTATTTGGGCTACTATAAAAATACATATTTGCACCCTCCAAATAAGTTATTTACATGACTTGCCATTATCTTTTTTTTTCTTTTTTTTTTCCTGTTTGTCCTTTCTCTCTCTTTTCTATTTGAAATTCTCATTTCTTTATTTCTACCACAAATAAAAAATCAGAAAAATATTAAAAAAAAATTTTATATTTTAATTTTTTTTCTGAATCCAACGTGATCCATTTTGTACATATATATATATATATATAATTAAAAGTCTTTTTTACATCGACTCTATACACCGATTATTTACACTGTCTTTATACACCACTTCTGTATATTGTTTTCGTACATCGTTTCTATATATTGTCTCTATACACCAATATTATACACCGATTTAGAGTATCTCTAACGGTACACTATTTTTAGAGTAAAATCATCTCCAATGATGTTCTATACCTCTCTACAATTAGAGAAATGAATGATTTTTCTTTAAATTTAGAGAAACACTATTCATTCTTCTATTTTTAGAACAATACTTTTTAATTATAATATGATCTTTTAATTTTATATATGTATTTATCTTATACTTAAAATAAATTATGTGAAAATTTCTTATATACAACTATATTATAAAATTTGGTTATCTAATTATTATAATATGCAACAAAAACATGAAACTAAAAAGAAAAACTGAAAATAAATTACTTAATAATTTGATAAATTCAATATTTGTTTATCTACTGTTTTAAAACAAGACATGGCACATAATCATATACAATATCTCTATACACCATATACTTGTATTAAGACGAGATTTGGTGTACACAGACGAGATTTCTGTATATTGTACACAGTCTTTGCTGGTACACCTTCTTATCTTGTATACATTCACTATGGGCTTTTGGTGTACGACGAAAATCAGTGTACGGGATGATTTGGTGTACAAGCTCATTCGGTGTACAAACTCACATGGTATACGAGACTAGTTGGTGTATGAGTTCACTCGGTGTACATATTATTATTGATGGAAAGGGATGGGGGCACGCTGGTCAATTCACAAAAAACCTACCTATACATTTATTACACAAAGTCTATTACACAAGCTACAGTATGGTCTATTATTCCAACTGTAAATAGTAAATGTACTATAATGTTAATTACTTTCTAAAAAATGGTCTACTTTGCAAAAAAACTCTTAAAAATATTAGAACCAATAAGCTCCCCTAAGATCGAATTGGAGAATTGTTTGGTTATTAAATAATTTTATCATTAAAGCCAAAGGTTTAATGAAATAGATGTGTGAAAAGCATAAAAACAACTAAACTAAAAGCTGATGTGTCTAAATGAAATGTTCTCCTTGGATGTTCAACTTTTTTTATTTATTGACATGTCAATTTGAGAATGAAAGAAAATGCTGAGTTCTCAACACTAGGAAAGACATCTGCTTTATTATAGTGTTGATTTCAAGATTTCAAGTTAATTCAAGATATAGTAATGTTAGATGGAAATTAACATAATAAAAATAAATAAATAATATATTCAAATTTTATTTACCAAACAAAGACACTTATGTAACAAAACTTTTGTTTGCAACATTTCTTTGGTATTCATCTCATTGTTATAAGAGTCGTCTTTTTTATACAGTCTCAAGTTATGAATGTAAAAGTTCAAATGTATATTAAAGGAAAAATGATATTTTAAAATGACAAAAATTCATAATGACGTCAAGCGGATACACAATAATCAAACTTTTGTAAACCTTGAAATCCGTTCAATATATAGTCATTTTCGTTAGAATTTTACATAAGCCAAAGCAACAATGCCACACCATGATATAACTTAGCAAAATAAAAAAAAATAACACAACTCAGCAATGTTTTTTTACTAGCTGAAACAAGATATTTTTCGTGTGTTAAGAGGTTTCAATTCCTCAATCACTGTAATATTTGAGGTATCAATCCATAATGGGAGATATAAGCAATCAGGATGTGATTTAACAATCTTAATCCAAGCCAAGCATATATAGAAGGTGGGTTTACTATAAACCTAAGTGAAAACAAATCCATTTGATCAGAAGGATCGAGTAGAACAATCGAGTGAACTAAAGCAATCAAAAGAACAACACACTCGATCAGATGGATCGAGTACACGGATCTAGTAAGTAACTAAACAGAAATGAAACTAAGATGAAAGTTTGGTAAAAAAGTAAACTAGGTAAACAAGATTGTAAAAGCAGATTATAACTAATAGGGATCAAAGGGATGATATTATTGACCAATGAATGCTAGTAAAACTTTCTGATGCTTATCAAGCAACAATCACATATTATTTTGGGCTAATACCTAGACAACAGATTTCTAAAACAGCCTAATCCACTGTCGTGACAGAAGGGCTCAAGATCCACCACTGACACACCCGATTTTGCCAGGGCCACCATGATGAATCAGGAATAAAGAATCAATCCATTAAAGCCAAAACACATTACTACTTCTAATGAATCCATCACACTGTCATGTGGGATTCATTTGAGATCATGTTCCAATTGATCAGAGAGGAACAAGCATTAAGAACAATCACCCAGAAATGATTTTCTATTAAAAGCACAAACTATAAGCCATCAGATTAGTAAACCAAGCAATCATTGATCTATCCCATCCCAAATCTCCCTAATGAAACTACTCAGAATTGAACTCATACTTGGATCCAGAATCCAAAAAAATCATCAAAAAGACATATAAAGAAGATACTAGAGAGATAACCAAGTATGAAAGAGAAATTAATCGCAAATGCTAATTATATAAATCAGAAACTGAGTTGCAAAATACAAAGAAAACTAGAGAAAACTAGAGAGAGAAAGTACTGATTAAAATCTCTAAGCTAAAAATAAAACTAAGTAAAAGTGATATGGAGGCGACCTGATCCAACAATCCCTTTTATAGGGAAGGATCAGAAGCCCTAATCCTAAGGATAAGTCCAAGGATTAGTTCCTATAAATCCGGATTAATAGAGATCAGACGCCTAGGTCGAGTAGGAGATAGAGTGGTCTGGTGAGAAGTGAGCCAAGTGCTTCCACTCGATCGTGGGATCGAGTCCTTTGCCCGAGCAAGCTTCCCGAGTATGTTGACGCGGGCACATACCAAGTAGATGGTTCGAGTGATTGAGCATGATATCCCGATGTTGCTACTCGAGTGGTCTGGGTCGAGTCGGATGATCCAGTCAGACTCCTGATGTCCATCCTTAGCCATTTTTGCTCCAATAGTACCTGAAATAACCCCAATATGCAACATGTATGTAATGCATATGCAGGACTCTCCAAGTGGCATAAACTAACATAGAATGGTATAAACAATGGATGAATCTAACCTAAAGTGATCATAAAACTATGCCTAAAACAGGTAAAATATGGTGTTATCAACTCCCCCAAACTTAGTCTTTGCTTGGCCTCAAGCAAAATTTAAGTTGAAGGAGAGGTTTGAAGTTGGGAACTCAGAACCAGATGCAAACTAACCAAGCTTAGAAACTCAATGTCAAAGTTTTAATTTCTAAAATGCAATGCTTGTGAACCTTACTTAAAAAATTTAGCCATTCTCATCAAAACATGCATCAACTCCCAGCCCTAACTAAAACAAACATTCAAAGCAATCATTCCCTTTAACATTGATTGATTGTAACCGGTGGATCATGCTATAAAATGCAAGTGAACTCATTTGGTTGAGGGACAGGTTTTAAGAGTAAAAAATGGCCTCTTCTTCCTCTTGTTTAAGCTCAATGGTAACAGGGATCTCTCTTTGAATGGATTGAACTTTAAGAGAATGCTAAAGGTAAAAGCCAAGTAGTGCATACAAGGATAGATTCCCATCTACCCAAGAACACACAACCAACTTTTCCTAATTGTATGCTCAGATAATTTGATCCTAGTTCTAACCCCTCAAGGTAATACTCTTCTCTCAATATGGATTCGATGATTATCTTTTATTTTCTTCTAAGGGGAGGGCTTTTCACTTTTCTTTACTTCCAGCGGATTTGGGGACTTTTCTTAATGCTATTGTCTTGACTCGACCCCTTGATCGAGTCCATTTATCGAGTCAGTGCATAATATATTTTTTTCTTCTTTTTACAGACCCTTTTGTCATATATTTTTCTTCCCAAATCCTTTACTAGAATCAAAACATAATTTTTCTTTTAACTCATCCTCTTCAAAGATTTTTAACACTCTCTTTTCATTCTTTTTACCACTCTTTCTTTTGTCACACACAAACCAACTCCTATGTAACAATCCCTATTCCTAGACTGATCCAAAAATCGTGGACCAGTAGCTACATGGTAAGCTACACTTGTCAGCCTATACCAAACACAGTCTCCTAAGTTCAACCCCAAATAAGGCCTTCCACTATAATTAATGTTTGGATTGAAAGAAGGGAAGGTTTGGTGCTTTAATGAAACTACCTCAAAGATATAGGCAGCTACTTGGATTAACAAGAGTTTAGCTAAGACAGGTATTTTAATGGTATATGTGGGTGCTAAATTCCACAAATTGTATTTTATAAGCGTGAAGATAAATCAAAGGGCTAGACTCTCAGGCAAAGCAACAAATCTTAATAGCTGAATGAATCAAAATGGATTTTTTGTTGATAATTGATCGGAATTACACAACGGAAAGATGAAGAAAAAGTAAGCGAGAGCTCGTGCAAGAGGTCACAGTATATATATTTCTAGGTTAAAATTGACTGTAGAAGGATCCTCGATTTGTTGAATTTGCCGGCCTTAAATAGGGTATTTTTGCTCGAACTTCCTCCTTGAATCTCGTCCGAGATATGTTGTAACTCCTTCCAAAATATCCTCCCTTAGATCTGACCAACATTTGACTTATTCTTGCTTGCCGCCCTGCGGGAGGTTGTCCTGCAGGAGGTCGTACTGCAGGAGGTCATCTCGCGGCAGGAACTCAAGTAAGTCTTAAGTATGTGTTGTGGTCTCTTTATTGCGGCTGGCGGGCTTATGATCACTTTTAGGCCCAAGTCTGCAAGGGTAAATATGAGTGGGAGCCAGAGGGAATTCTGGGTCCAACAATAGCCCACCAGTCTTTCGAATTCCAAATGTGGTATTCGAGAGACGAAATATAATTATTTTTAAAAGATCTTTCATAGATTTTGATTCTTGATTATGCGGACTGCAGGAGCCAGTCACGAGGCATGCTGCAAGAGCTTGCGTAAATGAAGTTATGTCGTATTTCAGACTACTGTGGTTTGCTTTTTTGTTGAATCAGTTTTCAATGAAGATAAGTCGTGTTCAGGACCACTATAATACTTAGTATGTGCTCCCCCATTAAGGCCACATATAAGTATTTATCATGCTGAATGTTATGAATCCTTGTGAAACCGTGGCTTAACTCATGGAACGAACTCGTGCCCCCGTCGAGGCTGAGTTCTAGAGTTGTAAGGATTGTTTGATGGAACTCGCAGAGAGTTTGGACCATTGTGAGGTCGTAAGTGAAACTCAGAAAGTTTTAGTCATTTAAAGGCTTTAATATGAAACTCGGTAAGAGTTTGGACCATTGTGAGGTTGATAAGTGAAACTCAAACAAAAAGTTTGAGCCATTTAGAGACTATAATGTAAAATTTGGTAAGAGTTTGGACCTTTGGGAGGTTGAAAATAAAACTCAGTAAGAGTTTAAGCCATATAATAGCTGCAATATGAAACTCGATAAGAGTTTAGACCTTTGGAAGGTTGAAAAATGAACGCAGTAAGAGTTTAAACTGTGAATCAGAGTGATGAGTGTTGAGCGGGGAGCTGAGCTGTTGAATGTAGAGCTATCTAGACTGTGAGTCAAGCTGTCAAGCAGAGAGCTGTTGCTCTGTCCTGCCATAATTACAAGCTCTTGCTAAGCTGAGCTTATGCTGTATACACAAATACGTATATTTTTATGAGAGGTGGCTGCACTCGTGCTTTCGAGCTTCCTACGTACCCTGTCAAGGGATCAAGCCATAATGTAGTTCAATTATTTTTTAGACTGCCCTAAACCATCTCGCTATTGAGATGTTTATTTTTGGGACAAATAGTACGGCAGATCCTCAGAATGAGGACGTCGGCATGGACTACTACTTCGATCCCGTAAGTGAGGGAGAACGAAATATTTTGGGTCGTCTTCCAAAGTGTACTCTCACATGTCTGATGGACTCGTTTGAGGTTTATTGCCTGTTTTGTTTGCGGCTGCTAGTTCTTACTCTATTTGAATGAAATATTTGGCACGATGCAGTGCTCATCGATTGAAACAGGCTGATGTATTAATATCTCTTTGCGGAATCTCGTACCTAGCCTTAATCCGTTTTGTAGAGCTGATATAGTTATTGCATCTTTGAATTTGGTTATATACAACCTTAGTGGGTCTTTAGGCCCTTGGGCTAACTTCCAGAAGTTAGCCTCTGAGAAATTTGTTTCCATGAACACGCTGTATTGTTTTAAGAATACAGACGCGAGTTGGTGAAAGTTATAGATGATTTTTCCTCAAGATTTGCGGACCATTCTAATGAGGGTCCAACAAGGTGTTCAGCGAAGATACGGCAATATCCTGGTTTGATTTCTTCATCGACCAGGTGTGCGCATGCTATGGCAAAGCTGAATAATCTCAGGTGAGCTCGGGGGTCTGTGCTCCCATTATACTTGGGGAATCTTAATTTCCCAATGTCGCGTAGGCGTGCTGAGGAGATCCTGTTGGAAAAAGGGGTACGTCTCAACTCCTCTATTATATGATCAATATCAGGTGCGGTGCTGAAAGCATTGTGCATCTCAGACCGTATGTGTGGTATATCAGCATCATTTCGAGATACATAATCCTGGAATGACTCGAGGTCAACCATGTTGTTATGGTTTACTCTGGGGTAATTGTGTTGCTGTGCAGCTGCCTGAATTGGTGGCTGCTGTTGTTCTGTCATGCCGGCAGCTGATCCGAAGATCGAACGGTCAGGCAGAAGGTAGTTGTCTGAAGGAATAAAATTACATGCCGGTATGCTGGATTCACGGCCTGCCGTCATCGGTGGTGGGTGATGTGGTATGGAATTTCAATCAAAACTTTTACCTAGAATCCACACGTGACTGCAAGTACACAGTACTTTGAATGTAGTATTTAAGTTATCGATCCCACAGAGACTTAAGATCACTTACGAGAATATTGGAATGAAATATGGCTAAGACAAAACAATGAGTGGGGGTTTGGTTTAATGTGTCATGAAATATGCAGCAAACAAATGCAGAGGAATGCTGGGTTGCAAAGGGTTTCTCAAAGTTTCATAAGATGAATGTATGCAAAGGCAATCAGGATTATTCGATGATGTGGATGTTCTTGGACTACGAAACACAGATGAACAAAAGATATGCAGTTCACAATACCAATCGCCTAATGTCTAAATGCAAACAGTACTCAACTTCCGCAGGCAAAGATGCAAATATTCAAGCATTAACTTCAAGTTTGATTCTAGTTTGTAAAACCCTATAACTCAACTATCGCAGGTTATAACACAATACTCACCAAGGCTAGGGCACACAAATCTACAGATCTACCGATGTGTAAATCACCAAACATCAATCACTAGTTAGCTACTCTAGCAATATGCATTAAAAACAAGCCAAGCACGAAGAACATATGATGAATAATTCCAGATCTAACAACCTAAACAATCGGTCTCATGATTCCCTAGAATACACCCTAACTACCCAACAAAGAAAACTACTCACACATATTCATGGAAAGCAAAACCATATGAGTAATAGATTGCAAATAGAATATAAGAAAAGGATTTAGAGATCTTCTCTGAGATACAAAGTTGATGAATCTTCTTCCTTTTACAAGTGGTGAATAGAGATGAGAGATGAAACTAGACAAGAGAGAGAGGTGGTGACTTCGGCAGCTTCAAAGTGGTGGAATGGACTCGGCGGCTTGTGGCGGCAACGAGATCTTCTTCTAGGGTAAGGACGGCGGTGATGAGATGATGGATGGCTCACTAGGGGTGGACACTTTGAGGTATAAACGAAGCACACCTTTTCATTAGGCAAAACAAGTATATATAGGTCCTAGGGATCATTAGGGTTCGGTTTTTAGGGTTTCCTTGGGAAAACTCGTCATTTGAATGGATGTAGGGGCATGGGCCTGGCTTTGAAGTGGGCCTGAGGTCCGTAGGAATCTTAGGAGAAATCCCTGGTCACGGGGCTTGTGACCGGACTCACCAAGAGGCTGGACCTTGGTCACGGGCCTTGTGACCGAGGTTTGACAGTGCTTCACTCTTTGGGATGCATCTTCCAAATGGTTGAATGTATTGCTTTAATTCTTGTCCCAGGTAAATCTTGACTCTTCTATCTTTTATAGACACCAAGATCCCTCATTTGGATGCAGGGGAAGGTCTTCAAACATTGCCAAACTTCTGATGCTTTGAAACTGCCTCAAAATGGGTTTTTGCTCGTTTTGGGTCCAATACTCCATAAAACCTACAAAACCCTTTTTAATCCGCAAATACTTGATAAAGCAAACAAGACCGGAGAAGAGGTTTGAAAATCACAGAAACTCTTCTATGATCAGGGACCATACTCCAATGGATAATCTGCATATTGGTGAGTACAAGGATTCAGAACATTCTCACTATAGACTTAAAACATTCTCAATCTCTGATCCTTCCATCTCAAACCGTCAAGAGACATTGGAATTCACTTCTGTCAACTCCTTACATTCATTAAGGGGTGGCGTGGATTTCTGAAGAGAAGACATCATTCGGGGTAGACGGCGCTTGGTGTAAAAAGGGTCTTTGGTGTTTAAGTGGAGTTTAAAGTGTTTAGGTCGTACCATGAACTTGGAGAGCAGCTATGTCGCAGATCCGCAAGAGAGTATGAACCCATTGATGTTCACAGCTTCCAACCACTTCTTCATGTCAACACCTTGTTCCTTACTTCTTTTCTTCTTCTGGTCCCCCCAGACTTAGATGTTTACGTGGGGTTCTTTGCACCATCTTTATAACATCTTCTCTTTATACTCTTCTTCTTGGGATTTCCTGTGCTTATGAGATTATTTCGTAACCGTTTCGTTTCCTTTCTTTTCTTTTCTTTTTATTTTTATTTTTCTTTTCTTTTCTTTTCTTTTCTTTTCTTTTTCTTTTTATTTTTCTTTTCTTTTCTTTTCTTTTCTTTTCTTTTCTTTTTCTTTTTATTTTTGGTGAAAGGGGAAACAGTACATGAATTTACAAGTCTCAAGCATAGGATGTTAGTACCTTTTCTTGTTGATTCGGAGGTATAGTGTTGTGTAGACCAAGTCATGACTCTATCTCTATCTCTTCTTTGATTCCTTCAAGCTCTCCATCTTCAAATGGTTGGAAAACTGTGTCGGAAATTTCTCTCTCGCGTTTCTACGCATATCTGCCAACGAGATTGAAAAATAGATTGGTGAGAAGTCTGAAAAGAAATATATGGTGTAAGGGTAAACCACTAAAAATGAGTGGCCATTCAGGATTAGCAAAGTGTGGTAAAAGGGCTAAGAATTCATGAATGTGCTGCTTGTTTCCCCGATCTAACGCCTCTCATGAGAAATAATTGAAGTCAGGATTATGGTTCAAATAGAGTGGAGTTAACGTCTGTTTCAACCGCGTTCTCCGTAGGATGAAACTTCGGGGAGAAAAGTCCTGCGGTGAGCTTCTAGGTGTTATCCGTTCTTAGTGAATCCTGCAAAACTTCTCCTTAGGGGGTGTATAGAGTATATATAGGTCGATCACATCATGTCATAGGGTCATTATTTCCAACTAGTTTTGACTCAATAAAACAAAAAATACAAATGACTCGATAAGAGCAATATCATTGATGTAAAAAGTGGAAAAGGTGTAAGGTCAACAGAATAGAAGTATCAGTAACGGATGAACATCCTTCCCCCCAGACTTAAATCACACTGTCCTCTGTGGGAAAAGAATGGAAATCATAAGGAAATATTGGGTTTAAGAACAATGTCACCTGAACCAGAATGTTGGTGACTAACCGGTGTATCTTCCTTTGAAACTTGACATCATATGGACTTGGTTCTAGTCCATTGAATTATTTGTGAAGATCTTTCTAAGTGCATCGTTCCTGAGACAAAAACCTAAAACCATCAATAATTTGCAAAAGATAGATAAAGGTAATGAAACAGAGATAGGGATAAAATGTTGTCTCATTGGTGTTGTGGTAGCCATGGTTGGGATCTTCCCATGGTGACTGATAGTCTCCCAATATGCTTATGGTCGGATTGGTGAAGTGATCTTGATCAATGAAGTGACATGGTGTAAGAGGAGTGGCGTGGAGGCACTAGGGTGAGAAACCTCGGTCACAAGTAGTCGTGACCGGGGCTGGCCCTCCTTCATGCCTTGGTCACGGCCCTTGTGACCGGGGCCGTCCTTCCAAACCTGGAACGGATGTGGCTGCCCTCTTTTTTCTTGTTCCTTCTTCTTGTCATGCAAATATATCATCCCATGCTGCAAAATTTACCAAAGGAATGTATACTTGCTTGTGGATCCAAGATTTGGATGTCCCATTGAAGTTTTACCCCCTCATGGTCCTGGTAACCTTTTAAATAGGGTCCAATGGTGAATCTCAAAATCTAGCCCGATCATGGCTACATATCCTCATATCCTTAGATATTGAATCTTGTGTCGATCTATCGAACCAATAGCAAAATGGCCCAAGATTTGTGAAATTCCTAGCCGCGGATTGCCGGCTGTGGACTCGGTTTTTGATGATTGGTCCTTTTCTTCTCTGAACCTCTTTTTCTGAAATTTTTTTGACCAAAACTTCCCAAGGGTCATCCTTTAGATGGGTGTCAAGTTGGACAACTTTGGCTTGAATAGATTTCAATATCCTTCAACTTTAGTGAAATATGCAACAGTGAAGCTTAAGATGGAATGATCTTCTCCCCATGAATCCTTTTCCAAAGAGTGACTCGACCAGTACTCCTATAATACCCATAAGATGTTAAGTACCTGATCCTTGCTCGTTTGGTTGAATGGAACTTGAAAATTCTTCATGTGGCTTGGTTTTGACATAGTCGCGGCCCGGTTTTCAACTTTGGCCTTGGCTTAATAAAACTTAATGGATGAAGTCAGGGAAGGTTGCATAGCTTCCTAAGATGATATAATTAGCTCCAATAGGCTCCATAAGGTCAGAAACGTACCAGATCAACAAAATTTCTCAAAATCTCCTTAGAACCTGGAAATTGGTTCTTGGAGGTTTTGCTCGGAAAACCTTGGTCACTGGCTTTGTGACCGGGTTCTGGCCTTCTTGGGGCCTTGGTCACGGGCCTTGTGACCGAGGTTTGGCCTCCTGGTCGTCCTTCGTCACATCCCTCTTGACCCAAGGCGATACTTCTCCTTCTTTTTCTGTTTTCTGTTTTTCTGATTTTGTATTTTCTTTTCTTTATGTATAAACAACCTGAAATAAAACATGCAAAGATCAAAAGCAAAATGAAATCTAATTTACAAATGGTATAAGAAAAATTACCAGTGGGTTGCGTCCCACCAAGCGCACTTGTTTAAAGTCTTTGGTTCGACTTGTATGTTGGGACTATGCTTCCGGAGCATTGAGTAACGCAACTGATGTGCTTCCCTCTTTTTCAACTTCTGCTAGGTCGGGTTTTAAGCGTTGTCCATTCACAGTGAATGGTATTCATTTTTCATTAAGGAGGACAACAGCTCCAAATGGCATGACTTCTTTGATCGTGAAAGTGTCCGGACCATCTTGATCTTAACTTTCCTGGGAAAATTTTGAGCCTAGAGTTGAAGAGTAACACCTTGTCGTGCGGAGCAAATGACTTTGGTATTATCTTCTTGTCATGGTAGGCCTTCGTTCTCTCCTTGTATATCCTATCATTCTCATAAGCATTGTGTCGTATCTCATCCAACTCATTAAATTGGATCAATCTCCTTTCAGAGGCTGTCTTGAGATTGAAGTTTAACTCCTTCACGGCCCAAGCGGCTTTGTAATCCAATTCAACAGGCAATGACATGATTTCCCATAGACAATATGAAAAGGAGTGGTACCTAATGACGATTTGAATGCGGTCATGTATGTCCAAAGAGCATCATCCAACTTGGTAGACACATCTTTCCTTGTCTTTGACGTGGTCTTTCTGCAAAATGGCCTTGATCTCTCTGGTCGAGATCTCCACTTTCCCCCTCGTCTGAGGGTGATACGGGGAAGCAACTTTGTGAGTGATCACGTTCTTCTTGAAAAGCGCCCTGATGGTTCCATTGATAAAGTGGGATCCTCCATCACTTATCACTACACCCGAAACTCCGAATCTTGGGAATATGATTGTCTTGAACATCTTCACAACCACATTCGCATCATTAGTGGTACTAGCTATCACCACCACCCATTTAGAAACATAGTCAACAACAACAAGAATTTATTCATAACTATTAGACTTCGGAAAAAGTCCCATGAAATCTATTCCCCACACATCGAAAACTTCAACTTCAAGTATGAAGTTCTGTGGCATCTCGTTTCTCTTACTTATGTTGCCCATTCTTTGGCAAGCATCACACATAGATATGACTGCCTGAGCATCCTTAAACATAGTGGGCCACCAGAATCCAGCTTGAAAGACCTAAGAAACAGTTTTAAAAGTTGCAAAATGACCTGCATAGTATGAGCCATGACATCCGAATAGAACTCCATTGACTTCTTCTTCCGGAATTCATCTTCTAAACTAACCATCTGAGCACTTCTTGTAAAGATAGGGCTCATCCCAATAGAACCTCTTCACTTCTCTCAAGAATTTCTTCTTGTTATAACCAAAAAACTTAGGTGGCTCAACTTCTGCAGCAAGGTAATTCGCATAGTGCCTAAACCAGGGGGTGTCATAGGCATAAGATCTTACCATTCTAGGTCGTGGTGGTGCTGTAGCTCCAGCAATTTCTAGAGCTTTGATGCTATACACATTCTCTTCAGGTAGAACATCGTCTAAAGGAATGGGATCTTCAACTCTTATTCGCGAAAGGTGGTCCGCGACTCCATTGTTGCGCCTCTGCGATCTCGTATCTCAATATTAAACTCTTTTTGCAAGAGTATCCACATTATCAGGCTTGGTTTGGCATCCTTCTTTGACATAAGATATCAAATAGCCACATGGTCTGTATGGACAATGATCTTAGCTCCTACAAGATATTGTCTGAACTTTTCGACAGCAAACACAACAGCCTAAAGCTCCTTCTCTGTGGTGGCATAATTGCATTGAGCTTCATCAAGATTTCTACTTGTATAGTAGATGACATTCAGCTTCTTTTCCTTTCTCTGACCAAGCACTGCTCTAATGGCATAATCACTAGCTTCACACATAGTCTCGAAAGGTAGCTCCCAATCCGGTGGTTGGACTATAGGGGCTGAGAATAGGGCCTTCTTGATTGTATGAAACGCAGCAAGACAACCTTTATCAAACTCAAACGCGACATCCTTACACAAGAGGCGTGTAAGGGGTCTTGCAGTCTTCGAAAAGTCTTGTATGAACCATCTATAGAATCCAGAATGCCCAAGGAAACTCCTTATTCCTTTCACATTAGTAGGCGGCTATAGGCTCATCATGACTTCAACCTTTGCCTTGTCAACCTCAATACCTTACTCGGAGATTCTGTGCCCAAGTACGATGCCATCTCGTACCATGAAGTGGCACTTCTCCCAATTGAGAACTAGGTGCTTATCTTCACACCTTTGCAGCACTTTGCCAAGATTTGACAAACATTCTTCAAAAGATGGACCATAAACTGAGAAATCGTCCATGAATACTTCCATAAAATCTTCAATATACTCTGTAAAGATAGACATCATGCAACGCTGGAAGGTAGCTGGGGCATTGCATAACCCAAAGGGCATTCTACGGTATGCAAAAGTACCGTCGGAACATGTGAATGTCGTCTTCTCTTGATCATAGGGGTGGATCGGAATCTGAAAGAATCCTGAGTATCCATCCAAGAAACAGTAGTATTTCTGATTTGCTAACCTTTCAAGCATCTGATCAATGAAGGGTAAGGCAAAATGATCCTTTCTCGTAGAGGTGTTGAGCTTCCGGTAGTCGATACACATCCTATGTCCCGTGATCGTCCGAGTGGCAAGGAGCTCATGATTCTCTGATTTGATGACTGTCACGCCTCCCTTATTAGGCATGACATGGACTGGGCTAACCCATGTACTATCCAAGATTGGATAAACGATCCCAGCATCCATAAGTTTCATAATCTCTTTCTTCTCAACATCTTTGAGATTAGGGTTTAATCTCCTTTGATGTTCAATAGAATTCTTCGAACCTTCTTCGAGATGAATCCAATGCATACAGAGATTGGGGGAAATACCTGGAATGTCTTCCAATGGATATCCCAAAGCTTTCCTATGCTTCTTTAGCTCAGTAAGAAGCATTGTAGTCTCTTTCTCATTCAGACCAGAATTGATGATAACTCGATAAGTGGAGTTAGGGCCGAGAAATGCATACTTCAAACCAATAGGGAGCTGTTTAAGCTCAACTTTTGGTGCTCTACGTTCACTCCACGGATCGGATATCGCAGCTGGAGTGTTCTTAGGCGGATTAGGAGTGATGATCTTCTCATCTATATAGAGATATGCACCATGTCTCGCAGTTTCCCATGGAATCCTCTAAAACATCACAATCGCTTGAATCTATTGTCAATGCTACTTCCATATGATCTTCAAGAGCAAGCATCTCACATACTCCAAGAGTGGTCTTTTCCAAATCATCAACAGAAAATATTCGATTGTCACTTATCTTTTGGTCAAAGTGTCATTTATGTCGAACTTCATAACGGAATCGCCTAGTCGGAGGTCAATCTTTCCATTAGGGAGATCAATGAGGGCTTCAGCAGTAGAGAGGAATGTACGACCTAAGATCAGGGGGTCCCTAGGTTCGTTCTCAAACTCGGGAACAACAAAATCTGTGTGAATCTCGCATCCACCAATGATGATGGGCACATCAATGAGAATTCCAACTGGTTTCTGAACAGATCGGTCGGCAAGGACTAATGAGATCCTTGTAGGCTTGAAAGTGGAGTATCCTAGGCGTTTTGCCACAGTAAGAAGCTTCATATTGATGCTTGAACCCAAATCACAAAGGGCATGCTCAAATACTTCCTTCTTGATCTCGCATAACAACACAAAACTGCCCGGATCAAACTTCTTCCGGTTCTGGAGTATAGCACTACACTCCTGGGTAATCATCATTACTCCATCATCGATGACAATGTTGTTTGTCAAGATACTCTTCATATATTTTCTGAGAGGTGGAATCATTATGCAAGCTTGAACAAAAGGTAACCTTACATTGAGCTGGCCGATAATCTCTTGTAGCTTGGCCAATTCTCTTGCTTTCTTCAGACTTTTAGGAGGGCCAGGATATGGTACCTTAGGTTGATATACACGGTCAAGAGGCTGAGGAGGAGGTGGAGCTTCTTTGGTAAACTCACGGATCTGTTCTTCCTCCTTCTCAGTTTCTTCTTCTTCACGGATTTGTATGGTTTCCGGTTCTTTTGGTTCCTTCTCCACAGAATCCTTAGGATACTCGGGTTCCTTGTAGGATGTGCCACTCCTTAGAGTGATAGCTTTCAACTGAGCATCTCTCTCCAAAGATTTCTCAATATCAAAACCCTTGAATCTTGTCCCAAAACAGATTGGACCGCGATTTGGTGTAGAAATAGTTAACAAAAGCATCTTACATGCTTCCTAAGTAGAGATTGACGCCTGAGGAAGAGACTTCCACCATCTATTCGCCTTTTCTCCAAGAGAAAAAGAGAATAATGTGCACTTCAAGTAGCTTCTAAAGTCTTCATTGGTAGTGTTGGCACCACATATATCTTCATAGTTCTGTATGTGATCCATCGGGTGCTCCAAAAGTAAACCAAAGTATAGTTTTTCCTTCACTAGAATGATGACTCTAGGGCTAATCTTGAAATCTTCTTGTTGCGGATGCATTGGTTGAAACGCAGAACCGCTTTTAAAGTGTTGGCAAGGAGTGTCAAACTCAACAATTTTCTTGGTAAGTGGATCGCCAAGATCCAGATTGTATGCTCCATTGTTTCCAGCAAATACTTGGCCGTCCCTCCGAGGTGGTGGATTGCCAAGATCTCCTAGAACATGGTTGTGGTTCTCTATTCAAGCAAAGCTTAAGAGTACCTGAGAAAAGTAAATGAAAATATCAAAGCAAGCTGAAAAATAAAGGTCTTAGACAAGATTTCAATCTCAAACTCGCAAGTAATGCAATAAAGTCCCCGGCAACGGCGCCAAAAAGCTTGATGTGGTATGGATTTTCAATCAAAACTTTTACCTAGAATCCACACATGACTGCAAGTACACAGTACTTTGAATGTAGTATTTAAGGTTATCGATCCCACAGAGACTTAAGATCACGTTACGAGAATATTGGAATGAAATATGGCGAAGACAAAACAATGAGTGGGGGTTTGGTTTAATGTGTCACGAAATATGCAGCAACAAATATCAATAAAAACAGAATGCTGGGTTGCAAGGGGTTTCTCAGGGTTTCATAAGATGAATGTATGCAAAGGAAATCAAATAGATAATTCAATGATGTGGATGTTCTTGGACTACAAAGCACAGATGAACAAAAGATATACAGTTCACAATACCAATCGCCTAATGTCTAAATGCAAACAGTACTCAACTTCCGCAGGCAAAGATGCAAATATTCAAGTATTAAATTCAAGTTCGATTCTAGTCTGTAAAACCCTCTGACTCAACTATCGCAGGTTATAGCACAATACTCACCAAGGCTAGGGCACACAAATCTACAGATCTATCGATGTGTAAATCGCCAAACATCAATCACTAGTTAGCTACTCTAGCAATATGCATTAAAAACAAGCCAAGGACAAAGAACATATGACAAATATTTCCAGATCTAAAAACCTAAACAATCGGTCTCATGATTCCCTAGAATGCACCCTAACTACCCAACAAAGAAAACTACTCACACATTTTCATGGAAAGCAAAACCATATGAATAATAGATTGCAAATAGAATATAAGAAAAGGGTTTAGAGATCATCTCTGAGATACAAAGTTGATGAATCTTCTTCCTTTTACAAGTGGTGAATAGAGATGAGAGATGAAACAAGACAAGAGAGAGAGAGGTGGTGAATGGACTCGGCGGCTTGTGCGGCAACGAGATCTTCTTCTAGGGTAAGAACAGTGGTGATGAGGTGATGGATAACTTACTAGGGGCGGCCACTTTGAGGTAAAAATGAAGCACACCTTCTCATTAGGTCAAAACAAGTATATATAGGTCCTAGGGATCATTAGGGTTTGGTTTTTTGGGTTTCCTTGGGCAAACTCGTCATTCGAATGGATGTAGGGGCATGGGCCAGGCTTTCAAGTGGGCCTGACGTCTGTAGGATTCTTGAGAGAAAGCCCTGGTCACGGGGCTTGTCACCGGACTCACCAAGAGACTGGACCTCGGTCACGGGCCTTGTGACCGAGGTTTGACAGTGCTTCACTCTTTGGGATGCATCTTCCAAACGGCTGAATGGATTGCTTCAATTCTTGTCCCAGCTGAATCTGGACTCTTCTAGATTTCCATAGACACCAAGAACTCGCATTTGGATGAAGGGGAAGGTCTTCAAAAATTTCCAAACTTCTGAGGCTTCGAAACTGCCTTAAAATGGGTTTTTGCTCCTTTTGGGTCCGATACTCCATAAAACCTACAAAACCCTTTTGAATCCACAAATAATTGATAATAACCTCTATAGCCTTGAAAACCAATCAAATCTCCATAACATCATACGAAAAAAATGGCTAAAATAGGTTAAAAAAGTCGATGTTATTAGTGGGTTCCCAAACAAAGGTGCTTTAACTACTGATGGGGAGAAAACCGGCAGCATTGTGACGTTTGTTGGGGTCATGAACTGTCCTGTTGTGACTGATGCGTTTGAAGGCAAAAAGTCTAGGGTTGTTCGTGGTGATGGACTGATATTTAATCTGGGACATCCAGGCGGATTAGGAGGTCGGGTGGATGTCGAAGGGGCATCTGGTTTTGATGACTTATTGATGTGGTAAATGAGATCTCTCTCCTGTGGTTCGATATGCTGAGCGAGAGCTCTCTTCGAATTTATCTGGAGATGGGCTCTTTCTACCAAAGAAGTGATTAGTCTGTGGATTTCCGCCAGCTCGTCGGCAAGTTGTCTGCCGACTTCAGGGGTTTCGGTTTTTGTGCGACTCCCCAGATTAATTGGTTGTGAAGTATTTGGTACTTCATCACGGATCCTTACTGTCGATCTTCCAAGAAGTGGATTTTGGCATAATGGTCCAACTCCCGCAGTTGGGATTCGGGGCGTTGCGTCGATGTCAACTGAGTTTTGATCTGGTTGCGTGATTGCAACAGGGGCCGCAGTGGTTACTCTTGTCACTTTTGTCCGTGATGCCAAATTTTTATTGGTAACCCTGCGATGGTTTACATTAGTCAAGCTCCCATTTAATGGAGCCGATATAGGTCCTGAACCTGTTTCGGCAATCAATCTGGGGCTGCATGGTCACGGTGCTGGGATCGATGCAGTTTCTATGTTATTTAGGCCTGTTGTGACCTCACGATCTGTTGTTTCAGATTGTTTGTTTTGAGTCACTAGGACTACCGGCATGGCGGTTGTGGTGCCAGTAGGTCGCGAAAGGACGGCGATGAGGACAGAGGTCCTCTTGGAGCTGGGGATTGCGGCTGATGCCAATCCCACTTGCCCTGATCCGTTTCGTGGGCTTGTGATTGTGTTTTCTGATCTTATTGGATCCATTTTGATTTTCTCAAGGAGAAAGAAACTGCTCTGAAGATAGAGATGTTCTATGAATTTATCCCCACAGACGGCGCCAAATTGTGGGTGCTAAATACCACAAATTGTATTTTATAAGCGTAAGGATAAATCAAATGGCTAGACTCTTGTGCAAAGCAACGAATCTTTATAGCTGAATGAATCAAAAGGGATTTTATTGATATTTGATCGGAATTACACAAAGGAAAGATGAAGAAAAAGTAAGCGAGAGCTCGTGCGAGAGGTAACAGTATATATATTTCTAGGTTAAAATTGACTGAAGAAGGATCCTTGATTTGTTGACTTTGCTGGCCTTAAATAGGGTCTTTTTGCTCTAACTTCCTCCTTGAATCTCGTCTGCAATCTGTTGTAACTCCCCCCTTATATCTGACCAACATTTTACTTATTCTTACTTGTCGCCCTGCGGGAGGTGGTCCTGCGGGAGGTCCCCTCACGGCATGAACTCAAGTAAGTTTTAAGTATGTGTTGTGGTTTGCGGCTGGCGGGCTTATGATCACTTTTAGGCCCAAGTCTGCATGGGTAAATATGAGCGGGAGCCAGGGGGAATTCTGGGTCCAACAGTATCCATAAGTTCAAATGCAATGAATATTCACTACAAGAATAGTGAGTATTCATAGCATTAAAAAGATAGCAGTTGGTGTGGTTATGCTATAATAGACATGATCATGTATTTGTGATAGCACTTGTGAAAATGTAAAAGCTATAAATTATATTTAGAAGAAAAAAATCAAGGGAGATAAATTTTTTAATGTATGTGTTTTAACAACACTCATTTCTATTGCATACACCACCTATTAAACGCTATGTATATATAAACCTTGAATATAATAAAAAAAGATATGCCTTCTAAAAAACTGGAAAACTAAATTTGGTGGTCAAATTTTTTTTTTTTTTTCTAAAGGATCCAAAGTTAAAACAAATCTCAAATGTTAGGGTTAATACCCAGAAAATTCCCTCTCTCATTTTTTTTCTCCGTGGATGTGAATAGACTAGGTTCATCCCTCTCTAACAATGACGCAGTCTCTGTCTCGATCTTCCATTTCTGTTTTGACCTTTCAATTTCAGTCTCGTTGTGTCGCTCTTACTCTCTGTCTCGATCCCTATACCTTTGTCTTGTTCCTCTTTGATCTCTATTTGTGTCTGTTTTTTTTCCACTCAATCTCAATCTTGTTCTTCGATCCTCCAGTCATGTTCCCTCTTCTTAATCATTATCATCCTCTTCATCGGTGTTAATCGAATTTGTGTGGTCGGTGATGCGTGGTTTATGTATCAGGTTTTACCCAAACCAATAGTTCCCACAAGTGCAGGGTTGTGCGTGGTAGTATAATGGTGGGATCAAATCCATAGAGAGTAAAGAGCACAATAGATCTGGAGATCTAAACAGAGATAGGATGAAAAATATGAAAAATTGTCACAAAAGGAAATCCGAATAAAATCCGAATAAAATTTTTGAAAAAGGAAATAAAATCAATTTAAAATAAATGTTGGGATCTGGGAAATTGCAGGGATTTAAATAAATAAAAAAGATATCTAACCGGATTAGCAATTTAATGATCTAGATGTAGAACACAAACACGGTACCAAAATAAATCTCTTTTAAAGAGTAAATATTATTCTAACATAAATCCGCTAGGACCATATGCTAGCATGTATTTAGCAAGTTTGATAGAGTTCACTTGTAGATCCAGCTTCAAGTCTTGGAAATCTTGAAATCAAGCCTACAAACTATTGACTCCGGGTAGAATAACCAACACTAGCTGTATTATAAAACCTATGAATCATTTGATAGATTCGTCAACCTAACAAAAGCATTTGTTTCATAGAAGTAGAGATCTAATAATCATAACCCTAATCTATAACAATAACCTAATTAAACTAAATCCCTTTGAATAAATCCCATCTCCCAACATGCAGATCTACTCAACCATGGCAATGGGTTGATAGATCATGATGTTTTATGATGTAAAATGCAAAGAAAGAGATGAAGAAAGTGTATATATCTAAAAATGCAATGGAAAATATTATAGATCTGAGAAAAACCAATGTGAAAGTTTACAGAACTGAAAAATTCGGAGTTATTGTGCGATTTGGAGAATATTCGTTATCCGGATCAATCGATCTCATTCCTTTAATCTGTGCCACCTCATAGATTCCTTTGACTGACTGATCCGCTTCGGGATTGGTCGATCCTCTTCATGCTTGGTCGATCATCTTCAGGATCGATCGATCCAGAGTGTCTCCAAAATCCAATGATGTGTAAAATCGTTAAAAGTTGCTCCATTTTGCCCATTTTAGCTCCAATGAAGTGAAAACCTGAAAAGACACTAAAACCGGCCAGAAGGACAGACAACCTAACTCTAGACTCAATAAAACATTTAAAAACAATAGTAAAAAATAGTGAAAATAGAGACTCATCGGTCGGATTTGACATTTTAGGTGAAATTGTGTTTAGGTTTTGTTATTTGCATAGATTTAAGGTTTACATCTTTGGTATTAATCCATCGATTATTTTTCTGTTTTGCATACAGGAATAGCTCGGTTAAACTCCAGCTAAAGGTATTCAATTTTAAATTAGGAATTTGAATTTTGAATGTTTTAGTAAATACTCAATTTCTAATTGATATGTATTTTTCTTGCTGATTCATTGTTTGTGTTCTGTTTAATCCTAAACAAAATTTCGTGTATTTTGTAGGTCCTTGTGCTTACAATGCTTTTAGTAGAATTACTTGTAGTTGTAGGATTGTAGCTTGTTCTTTTTTTTAATAGCTGAACCATGGAAGCTTCTAGATCACTTCTGTTGTCCACCGTAATGAGTGATCATAATGTATCATGAATGTTAAATATTAGTAGATAGGATGCTGAGTAAGGTTATTGATTTGTTAAGTTGAGTTCTTGTAGGTGAAGAACCTCAAGAATCTTTATTTATTAATGAATTTAAAATACGAGGCATGGCTCCTACTTAGTTGCTTCAAGACTATGAAGTTGATCGAGAAGATATCAAATCCGATAAACAAACTGGAAACAACACAAAATGACTGCAATTACTCCGCTTGTTAAACCAGCAAGAGAGATTTTTGGCTTTAAACAGTGAAAAGCTTGAGGTCAGATTAACACTTACTAGTACATGCTCATTTTTTTATACATATACTTCTTTGGAGCTTTAAGTGATTATTTTTAATAAAGGTTGACTTTGGTTTTGTTAAATATTGAAATGTTTTCGTTGTTGTTTAAGGGATGGATTCAGCGTGCTAAGATCTTGCTGACAATTGGAGGGACTTTCTTCTTGTGTTTTTGGCCGCTGATGGTCTTAACTCTTGGCGCCTTCTCTGCCCTTTACCTTGTAAGAATTCAATAAGATCAAGTCGTAAGAAAGAGCTATGTCTATGTTGGAGATTTGTTCAAGAGGATCTCGCTGAATCGTTTAAGCTGGTATGTACTTGCAATTTTACATACCTTGTTCTAATGTTTGTTCTTTGTGTGTGTGTATTTGACAGATTAAAAAGTGAATGAAGTGGTGGATCATTGTTGGAATCTCCCAAGTAGAAGTGGAAGCGGACATTATACTGTTTAGAGAAGAGTGAGAGTTGCATCACAAAAGGAAGAATAAGAAGAAGATTGTGAGGCTTTGAGGTTGCGGTTTGGTTTTGTAATATAAGTTAAAACTTATGTATGTCTGAAACAAATGTTGTTGTTGTTTTGGTTGAAGGTGAAAATTATGTTTTGAAACCTTGACATGGTTCATGTCTTAATGTATTCTCTACTTTTCCCTTTATATTGACTTTCTAAATGATTACAAAATGAAATGAGAATTAGGTACATGAAACAAAACAAAACAAATATTGCATAATACAAATGCTATTTAAACTGAAATAATGGCTTAAAAAAAATTGTAGTGAAATATTATAAGTAACAATAAAAAAACTTTCTACTTAGACAATTAATAATAAAATATACTCGCTATTAAATAGTATAACATCACATAAGGAAATTCGCTACAATAAAAGAACATAAAATAGCATTACTCAAAACCACTATGTTAAATCCCTCAACCTATTATCATGGTCGATACGATAGCACGTCAAAAATGATGTCGTATCGTTAGATAGCGTTGTACGGACGCAAAGGATACGTAATATTCTTGTAGTGAATCATGATAATTAGCATTAAGATTAGGGTTATAATTGATAGAGAATGATTTACTAATCACAGCAAGTTTAGCTAAGACAAGAAAATTGATTCGAGATTCCAAGAATGGTGCTATCCTAGTTTTCAGGTTAACAATCATGCATTAGACAACTAAAAACTATGGCATTGAATTTATATTATTTCATCATTGTTCCCTATGCTAAATGCAACAGTCCTAAACGAATGTAACTAGACTCAACCCAAAAATACAAATGAAACTACATGAACACTCTGCTTTTGTGGTTTTGATTTTCAAATTTTTTCAAATTTTTATGGGTTTTTAATGCACATAAATGCATACTAAATTTTAATTAAACTAAATTATATGATTCCTAGACCCTCCCCCAAACTTAAATTACACAGTCCCTGTGTAACAAAATTCAAGAGAGATGACCCTAGGAGTTTTGAAAACAAAAATAAAAAGCTAAAACCTAATCTAAAACCTAAATTCAAATGGATATACAAGTGGAGATGGTTGGGGGGGTACCTTATTCTTGGGGTTGAGATGGAGCGGAGAAAATGGCTTGGTTATGTGCCTCTATGTCCTCCTTTGTGTAGCCTGGATCGGAGGGTGGACTGGATGATGAAGGACCGGCTGGGTTGAAAAATGTTGCTGCCTTGAACAGGTGACTCGAATCAAAGGGTCAAGTAGGATCCTCCGGATTCTCTGGCTCGATCTGCAGATCGAGTAGGTCAGTCGAGTCCACGTTTGCGGCTTGGAGTTGCTCAGCTGTGAAGTCCGAGTTTCTCTTCCTGGCCCTCCTTCTTTTACTTGGCCTCTCCGTGGAGGCTTCCCCTGTAACCACATCATTCAGGCACCTTGTGGGCTTCAGGTTTGGATCGCCTTTCTCTGCGATCTTCTTTTGGAGTGACTTGATCTGCCACGACATCTTCTTCACGTCTTCTTCTAGGCTTGGCTCGTCCTATCTTGGAACTTATCCAAGTATGGAGTAAGCTTATCCTCCTTGTTGTCTCCTTGAATGACATGCATTCCTCTTCTTCGAAATAGTAGGCTCTGGCAGCCTATCCCATTGCTTAATTGGCAATGCATCTTGGTCCACAGGTACATTCGGATCATGGAGGAGTACCAAATGCAGTATGAAGGCTGGGTTTCCTCCATTGTATATCTTCGTGTATGTCTCACTAGTCAAAGGGAGGAGAACTTGTGCCTTCTCCTCTTGAGGGTGTGTGATGTTGTATACATGCTTGCTTCCAACCATAGCATTGTGAAGGATGTGGGAGATCCTTAGATAAGAGAGATCCATGGTTGTTGGTAGAGACTTCGGACAGGGGTCAAATATAACCCTAGAACTACTCTCTCACATTAAGAGGTCAATTGCAGTACTTAGGGGTCGAATCCACAAGGACTCTGAAAACTCACACACTAGAAAAACAGATTCGAATTAAGCTAGATCAGTAAATAATAAATATATACTGGCAATGCAAATAAAAGTAATAGTAGATAACGGGGATGAATTCAAGTGATTAAAAGCGCTAGACCTAGGGACAATCATCAAGAACACTTTGGAATGTGAACTGGGCAGTTCGATAATCAGGACTAAATTGTTTGTTCAGTTCTTA
This sequence comes from Cardamine flexuosa, assembly GCA_963555745.1. Classification (NCBI taxonomy): domain Eukaryota; kingdom Viridiplantae; phylum Streptophyta; class Magnoliopsida; order Brassicales; family Brassicaceae; genus Cardamine; species Cardamine flexuosa. The sequence continues at coordinate 15,771,356 of OY743214.1, read as the reverse complement.
AACTCGTAAAACTAATATGATATCTCATCCAACTCTCGCTGCAACGACATCTATCCTCTAAACAGAAGCAAACCAAATCTCTTTGCGAAATACCAATAAATAGAGTCTCTATGAATAGCGAGTACAATATGTTTATAAAACTCCTAAACCAACTCTTGCTGCGAAAAGGTTGTTTGCTCATCTAAGATTGGGTCAGGATATCAATAGCACTCTCGCGCCGACCAATATTCCTATGGTACCAGGATTAAGATAATCAATCTTAAGACTAGTGTGATAATCAAATCTAGATGAAGAACATTATAGATAACCTAACATATCTATGCCCAATTCAATAAACCATCATAAACCTTTTGAAACCCTAGATCTAACAAGGTGACTACTCAGATATAGAAGAGAAAACATAATTCATTGTCTGAATAATACTCATGAAACAAAATAAGTAACAAAGGGAGTTCAGATTTCTTCTCTCTACAAAGTCTGAAATCTGAATCTGCTCTCCACAAACTTGCTTGAAACTTACCATGAATCATAGAACTTAGAATAATGCAAAACTTAGTCTCTGGGACTTCTAAAACATAATTTGACCTAAAAGCACGATTAGGCATGAAGTATAAACTTTAAAAACTTATGGGGCAAAGTTGTAATTCTTGAAACTTGATAAAACTCGAAGGTGTCATTCACGGCTTGTGTGTGTCGACCGACACAGGGAAGGCCTGTCGGTCGACATGGACAGCAGTGTTCATCTCCTTGTTGTTTTACTTAGCTACAAGCCTCCAAAAGCTCCAAAGTGCTCATCTGGGTTCATCTCGTGTTTGTACCTAATAAGACTCAATATATATATACAAAAGACTCTAAAACCAATGCATATATCATGTCATAAAACCATAAAATACATGATATATCAACTCCCCTAGACTTAGCTTTTGCTTGCCCTCAAGCAAACATAAAACTCAATCAAGGAAGAACTTTGAAATTCGCAAAACTCATATCCTCATCAGAACACCACAATCACATTCACTATAGTAAGCCACTAGAAATTCTTACTTGACAAGATCGAGACCACTATGTACTTCATCGCTAGCACTCCCAGCATTCTTAATTACCACCACAATTTACTCAACATAATCCAACAAACAACCTTCATCGCGGTACTCTACCCTACCAATGGTTTCAATGTCAAGGATCTTATAGATTTGTAACCGTACTTCTCTGCAACAAACTAGCCATTGCTAACTTTATTGGTACTCTTTCAACTCCCCAAGACTTGTTATTTACTTATTCATTATTTTAGGGATAAATTTATAACTCCAAAGATTGTAAACAAATGGTCATTGGAAGTTTCTTCCTACCGTTTACAACCCTTGTGTGATCTTTTCATTAGAAGAAACAAATGGTCATCGGAAGTTTCTTCTTACCATTTACTCTAATGACAATCATCTCACCGTTAATAAATTTAAAATTAGGGACAAGGGAGAGGAGTACCACATTCAAATCAAACAGGCCAGTAATGTTGAGCTTATACGAAAAATCAAACCCACATACATCAATACCATCAATAAAACAAAATATTTAGCTCAGATCTAGAACACTGGAAATATGGGGATATTAAGCTATCTGGCTGGCCATTGAATTTTCCATTAGTCTCGGATTCAGGTCGGGATATAATCAAATGGTCACATGAGAGCTTACTGCAAAGTATGGTGGAATCCTCGGTATAATCATTGTTTCTGGACAAAGTTTTGGACTCAATAAAACAAAGGTTTTGAAAAATAAAAGAAAATTTGGGACTGACTCTCAAAAGAATAAATATAGTTAGTAAGTACCTCCTCCAGACTTAAACTACACTGTCCCCAGTGTAATTAAGCTTAAGGAAGGTGATAAAAAGAAATAAAATTGAATAGAGATTGAATTGTTATGTTCTGAAAATCGTGACCTGATATGGTGGTACGTGTCGACCGACACGCAAGAGCAAGAGTTATGTGTTCCAAAATCTGAAACCATTCAACTGATCAATTAACTCTTTTTCTGACATTAGATCCTGATTAAGAGATCCAAAAACGTCAAATAACAAGACAAATGCATAACATAATAGGTTCAACAATACTCAATAGGAGTTAGAAACAAAAACTGAAGCAAAAACAGAAGCAAAAAGCAAAAATAAAAATAAAAATGTTTCAAAGGAAAAAGAAAAAGAATGAAGAAACTAATCCTCTTCCGTGGCGGGATCTGAAGTCGGAGATGGGGTGGGGATCAGGCTAGGCCGGGGCTGAGCAGGTGCAACGAACACATCCACAGCGAGACAATGAAGCTATCGCGTTCTAAACACTCTGGAAACTATCCGCCACATACCTTTGAAATACTGCAGTCTCCTGACAGGGGTCAAAAGAAACCCTAGAACTACTCTCTCAAATTAAGAGATGGATTGCAGTACTTAGGGTTAGAATCCACAAAGACTCTAAAAACTCACACAATAGAAACACAAGTTCAAGTTAAGCTAGATCAATAAATAGAAAATAAATAAAGCAACACAGATAAAAGTAAACAAGATGAACGGGATTTAATTCAAGTGATTAAAAGCGCTAGACCTAGGGACACTCATTGGGAATAATCAGGAATGTGAACTGGGCAGTTCTATAATCAGGTCTAAATTATTTGTGCGGTTCTTAAACTCATAACACTAATATGATATCTCATCCAACTCTCGCTGCAACGACATATATCCTCTAAACAGGAGCAAACCAAATCTCTTTGCAAAATACCAATAAATAGAGTCTCTATGATTAGTGGGTACAATATGTTTACAAAATTCCTAAACCAACTCTCGCTGAGAAAAGACTGTTTGCTCATCTAAGATTGGGTCAGGATATCAATAGCACACTCGCGCCTACCAACATTCCTATGATACCAGGATTAAGGTGATCAGTCTTAAGACTAGTGTGATAATCAAATCTAGACGAAGAACATTATAGATAACCTAACATGTCTATGCCCAATTCAACAAACCATCATAAACCTTTTGAAACCCTAGATCTAACAAGGTGACTAATCAGACATAGAAAAGAAGATACAAATCATTGTCTGAATAATACTCATTAAAATCAGAAATAGAAAATAAAGGGAGTTCAGAATTCTTCTCTCTAGAAAGTTTGAGATCTGAATCTTCTCTCCAACAAAGCTCCTTAAAACTTACAGTGAAACTTGAATAATAAAAACTTAGTCTCTGGGACTTCTAAAACATTGTTTAACTTCAAAACACGATTAGGCATGAAGTATAAACTTTTGAAACTTCTGAGCAAAGTTGCAATCCTTGAAAGTTGATAAAACTCAAAAGTTTCATTCACGTCGTGGTTGTGTCGACCGACACAGAAATGGCCTGTCGGTCGACATGGACAGCAATAATCGTCTCCTTGTTTTTTTTCTTAGCTACAAGCCTCCAAAAGCTCAAAGTGCTCATTAGGTTCCAATCCATGTTGTACCTAATAAGACTCAATATATATACAAAAGACTCTGAAACCAATACATATATCATGTCATAAAACCATAAAATACATGATATATCAACTCCCCCAGACGTAGCTTTTGGTTACCCTCAAACAAGCATAAAACTAAATCAAAGAAGAATTTTGAAAATCACGAAACTCATAACTTCATAAGAACACCACAATCACATTCACTATAGTGAACCACTAGAAATTCTTACGTGACAAGATCCAGACCCTCATGTACTTCATCGCAGGCACTCGCAGCATTCCTAATTTCCACCACAGTTTACTCAACATAATCCAACAAACAACATTCATCGCTATTTTTCTATCCTACCAAGAGTTTCAATGTCAAGGATCTTCTAGATTTATGAACGTATTTCACTATAACAAACTAGTCATTATCAACTTCATTGGTACTCATTAAGCTCCCCCAAACTTATTATTTATTAATTATCTATTTTATTTTAATTTAAGGATTAAATCCATAACTTCAGAGATTATAAATGAATGGTCATCGGAAGTTTCTTCCTACCGTTTATAATCCCTGTGTGATCTTTTCATTAGAATATACAAATGGTCATCAGAAGTTTCTTCTTACCATTTACCCTAATGCCAATCATCTCACCGTTATAAATTCAGAATTAGGGATAAGAGAGAGGAGTACCACATTTAAATCAAACAAGCCAGAGTGTCAAGCTTATACCAAAAATCAAACCCAACAGACATCAATTCCATCAATAAAATAAAGTACTTAGCACGGATCTAGGACATTGGAAACATGGGGATCTAAAGCAATCTGACTGGCCATTGAGTTTTCCATTAGTCTCGGATTCAGGTCATAATAGAACCAAATGGTCACATGAGAGCTTACTGTAAAGTGTAGTTGATTCCTCGGTAACATCATTGTTTCTGGACATGTTTTTACTCAATAAAACAAAGGTTTTGAAAAAAAAAGGAAAAAAGGGACTGACTCTCAAAAGAATAAATAGAGTTAGTAACAACCTCCCCCAGACTTAAACTACACTGTCCCCAGTGTAAATAAGTTTAAGGAAGGTGATAAAAAGGAAAAATATTGAATAGAAATTGAACTGTTATGTTTTGAAAAATCGTTACATGTGATGGTGTGTCGGTCGACACGAGCAAGATTATATGTTTTCATAGTTCTGACACCATTCAACTGATCATTCAACTCGTTTCTGACATTAGATCTTGATTATTAGCTCCAAACATGTCAAATAGCAAGATAAATAATAACATAATAGGTTTAACAATAGTCAATAGGAGTTAGAAACAAAAAAAACTGAAACAAAAACAAAATCAGAAGCAAGAAATAAAAATGTCTCAAAGAAAAAGAAAAAGAAGAGAGAAAGTAACCCTCTTCCGTAGCAGGGTCTGATGACGGAGATGGAGTGGGGATCGAGATAGGCTGGGGCTGAGTAGGAACTGCATCGGTGCGACGAACACATCCACAGCGAGACAGTGAAGCTATGGTGTTCCTGACACTATGGAAACTATCTGCCACATACCTCTAAATTACTGCGGTCTCCATAGGGATAGGAGGAGTAGCGGGAAGTCCAAACTGATGTGAAGAAGACGGGTCTAGAAATGGATCATCCTCTGATGCTGTAGGGACGGACTGATAGGAGGCGCCTCTGCGATGGCGAGTCAGGGGAGCAAGGCGACAAAACGTGTGATGCAGCTGGAAGAGAAGGCGAGCCTGACTGCCTGTGATACGCGTGAGCTCCTACCATGGAAGCTTCACCAAATAGTCTACCCCCTTACTGCGGTAGCACCATGTCCAATCTGTCTTAATCCACTTGGCCTGCATCAAAAATGCTTCATTTATAACAGATGGTCAGATTTAACATTAACGCCCTCTGTGCTGATACCGCAGAAACAAAAAATAGGAGTCAATAGGCTGGCCACTGACTCAAACTTCCCTCTCGTGCCTGTGAATAGTCTGATCTGCAGACTAACTAAATGATGCAAAAAGATGGCACCAAGGTTTACGTCATCATCAAGCTCAGTCATCTTGCACAAAAGCGTGTTTGAGATGGCTTGAACAATGTAATGAAGGACTGGGTGCCGGATGTCTGAGTGAGTAGAACTGTTAGGGTTTTAAACCCCATCTGCAAACTTGCTCCAGTATGTCTGGAAGTCAATCGCCATGTTCTCTACCAGAGTACTGCCAGTCTTGGTCGGATCAAACCCGTAAACAGTGCAAAGGTCGGGGATAGAGATCATATACCGAATCCCCAGAATGATGAACGTAAGCACGCCCACATGAGCCCGCACATCTGGTGCGGTGTACTAGAGCTGAACCGTGGCCATGAACTGCCGTACCAACCCCGGATAGACCTCATAATGCTGGATGCACATAGTACCCAACCCAATATTCTGCAAAGCCAGCAAACACTCATCCTTGATCTTTATGCGACGCATGGCAGCACCATCCTCGAACCTAGTGGGCCTTATCTCCATCTTCAGCCATGTATTGTAGAACAAGGTGTCATAATCATCTCAACTCTCTGAGATCTCGCGCTGATAGAACTCAGGTCTGTGAACCTCCTCTCTAGGAGATCCTTCCCAATTGACCCTCGGGATAAGCCTAGTCCCTTCCATATGAGGCCATGGAGGAAGAGAAGGAATCACATGGGAAGATCGACTGCTCAACTCCCTTGTGCTCCTCATGTCCTTGGTCTGTTTCCCCTAGTGTTCATCTTACACCTGAAAGAGAAAACAAGAGAACAAGTCCAAAATCAGCAAAATTCTAAATTCGGGTTACCCGTGTCGACCGACGAGAGCATACCCTGTCGATTGACATGGTGACGAAATCAGCGAATTCAACGCAAATTAATCTCAAATCAGAATTTCATCAAAGATTAAGGATAATCAAGCATCATAATCGTCATACCAACCTCTAGCCATCATCCTAAACAACTCTAAATTTCAAATTTCATGTCAAAATAGTTCAAGTTTCATTCATAGAAATTCATGACTTTTCTATCAAATCAACCTAAATTAACAACAATCTACACTTCAATCCTTCTAAATTCAACCTAATCAACTAAGATTAGCAAGTATTAAGACCAAAAACGGATTATAAAAGTGAGAATCTAAACCTTGAAATTTTTGGATTTAAAGATGAAGTTTGAAGATCATACCTTAGTTTTGGAGATAATGAATGGTAAAGGAGTATGTAAAATCGAAATCTCTTGAGTTTAGAGATAAATTTTGAATGATTTGGTGAAAATAAGAGATTTGCAATTTGGGAGTATATGAGGCGGCGGTTTGCTGCTTTGGAAAAAGATGAAGTGGAGAAGAAAAGGAAAATCATGTATTCATACTAACCTCGGGTCCGTGTCGACCGACACAGGGTGTGCGTGTCAGTTGACACAAACTCAAACCTTGTGTTCCTTTGTCGAAAAATTATGTAAATTTCACCAATCCATGAGCAATCCTTCCAAGTTTGTCATGAAGCACGTCTAGTTCCTGAGACAGAACAAAAACAAAGAAAAATTAGTTAACAAGACACATAAAAGCGTATTTACAGACTTACCAGTGGGTTTCCTTTCACTAAGCGCTTATTTTCAGTCATTAGCTTAACTTTGTCAGAAATCAGATGGGTGAGATGTCTCAGGATGAATCCGATGGTGGTGAAGATGAAATATTTGAACCTAGATCATCCTCTCTCAAGTCCAGCATCTTGGGTTTTAGAACCCGATGCATCATCTTTTCCATCGCGGCTTGTCCTCTAACCCTAAACTCAGGGGTGATAATAGCTCTAATCTGGGAGAATGGTCTTGAACCAATTCCATACTTAATCTTGTACTCAATGGTATCATCAACTTGTCTCACAGGAGTCAAAGTCATCAGGGGCTCTTGAGTCACTGCCTTTCTCTGTGGTTTCTTCTTCTTAACCGCAGCTTTTGGATTCTTTGCAATGAACTCCTTGGATTGAACCTCATTTACCTCTTGGTGACAAACCTTGTCAACATCTTCAGCAATGACCTGAGGGATCCACATTACATATCCTTCCGGTTTAGCATCATAGAACACATCAGGATCAATATGTCTCAGAGAAATTCTGCTACTCAGCAAATCAAAGACAACTCCAGCAGTAGCAAGGAATGGCCTTCCCAAAATCAAAGGCATATCAGAACCAATATCTGTCTCAACAACATGGAAGTCACAAGGAAGCAGACAGTCACCAACCTGAACTTGCAGATTCTCAACAAAACCCATGGAGTTCTTCACTGAAGCATCAGCCAATGTAATCTTTATCAAAGATCTCATATTGCTGATTCCCAACCTTGTTGCAATGTCATTAGACATGAGATTGATATTAGACCTAGTATCACAGAGTGAATCAGTGAATCTAACTCCAGCAATGGAACAAGGCACAACAAAACTCCCAGGATCTCCAACTTAGGCACTTTCCGGAGATAAATTCCATCGAATAGCTGAGCATGTCGACTGACATGGCCAGCAGCCTGTCGATCAACATGAGTGGAGTCAGGACCGTCCTTAGTCGTGACTTGCATCAAACTTTCTGAAAATTGGGTTGGTGTCGACTGACATGGGATACATGTGTTGATCGACATGAGCTCCGTGATAAGAGTTTCAACTTTTTCCTGAGCTTCAGACTTCTCCAGACTCTCTCCTTTGACCTCTTTCTTGACCATATCTCCCCAGGACATAACAGCACCACACTGATACTTAGGATTTGTATCAGTTCTTCCAGGTAAGACGCCATCAGGGCGTTTATTGTTCTCTGCAGATTGAGCAAACTGGGAATCCAACCTCTTGATATGGTTGTTCAATGTCTCATACTTCCCATTCATATTAGCATAGAGAGCATCAATCTTACCATTGAAGTCGACAGTCATCTTCTGCTGTCCCTCAAAAATTTGATCAAGTAGATATTTCATCTCGGAATCCACAGTCTTGGCAGGTGGATTCTGGTAGTGAAACTTCTGTTGTTTCGCTGAGCTTCCCGAACTGCAGGCTTGGGCGTAAATCCAGAGGAGTTCTACTTGTTCCCGTAGTTGTTCCTCTGATTGTTATAGCCCCTTAAGTTGCCTTGAGAATTGCCACATATTTGGCCATTGAAATTGGAACCATTCACATAGTTCACATCCTCTTCATTAGATTCATCTCCAGCTTCAAAATCTTCAACCTCTTGAGCAAAGTGAACCGATTTCTTGTTCACAAGAAGGTTGTGCACAGTATCAAGCTTTGCCTTGACTTCAGCCATCTGATTATTGTTCAATCCAGCAGCTAACTTCTTCCGCTCATAATCAGCATTCTTGGAACTATTACTAGATGCCAAGTTCTCAATCAACTCAATAGCTTCCACTGGTGTCCTAGTCTTGAAGTTACCATTACTAGCAGCATCCAAAGCAACATGATACCTCCAATCAATTCCACAAAAGAAAGTCCTTATTAGCTGGACTTGATCAATACCATGGTGCGGACAATCTCTTTGGTGCCCCATGAATCTCAACCAAGCAGCTTAAAGGGTCTCTGCAGGTCCCTGAGTGAACTAAATGATCAAATCACTCAAGTCATCTGTATTAGCATCATCATATAACTTGTTCAGAAAAGCTATCTTGATGTCCTTCCAAGTGGTCAAAGATCCGGGCTGTAATTGTTTCAGCCAGTGAGCTGCTTCCCCAACAAGAGAGTATGGGAAGAGCTTGCAGAATAGATAGTCTTCTGACACTCCATTGGCTTTAATACTCAAATCCAAGTCTTCAAACTTCTCTATATGGTCCATAGGATGTTCAGCAGGATGAGCATGGAAAGTGTGTTGCCCCACCAGAATATAGTATTGGGGTTTCAACAAAAAATCATTCCTCTCAAAAGCAGGAGGACTTATAGCAGACCTATTATTGTAGAACTCATTGGGTCTGTTGTAATCAGCCAGTGTTCTTACCACAGCTTCAACCTGAGCATCCAAACCAGCACGGCCATATCCTTTGCCAGTGTGTCGACCGACAGGCACAGCACCGTGTCGGTCGACATGAGTAGTGTCGTCGACGGTTTCGACAATGGGGTTCCCTTCAGCATCAAGTTTCTGACCTTGATCATTGAACTGGTTGCCCTCTATGTCACGTAAGATCCCAGTAGCATCCCTCACAATCACAACAGTCTTAACCATCTCTGATTTCTCCTGTGCCTTGCGATTAGCTCTCTCTAACTTGTTAATCTCCTCAGTAACAACTAGTTCTTTATTCTTGTTGCTCCTAAGATTCATGCACCTGAGATTAAGAGAAAGTAGAGATGTAAGTCACAAAATAAATGAAAAATCTAGACTAAACTCTAACTGAAATCTAATGGTGAATTTCCCCGGCAACGAAACCAAAATTTGACAGGGGTCAAAAGTAACCATAGAACTGCTCTATCAAATTAAGAGATGGATTGCACTACTTAGGGATCGAATCCACAAGGACTCTGAAAACTCACACAATAGAAACACATATTCAAATTAAGCTAGATCAATAAATAGAAAATAAATAAAGCAATGCAGATATAAGTAAACAAGAAGAACGTGATTTAATTCAAGTGATTAAAAGCGCTAGACCTAGGGACAATCATCGGGAATAATCAGGAATGTGAACTAGGCAGTTTTATAATCAGGTCTAAATTGTTTGTGCGGTTCTTAAACTCGTAACACTATAATGATATCCCATACAACTCTTGCTGCGACGACATATATCCTCTAAACAGAAGCAAACCAAATTCACAAAATTTCTAAACCAACTCTTGCTGCGAAAAGACTGTTTGCTCATCTAAGATTGGGTCAGGATATCAATAGCACTCTCGCGCCTACCAACATTCCTATGATACCAGGATTAAGGTGATCAGTCTTAAGACTAGTGTGATAATCAAATCTAGATGAAGAACATTATTGATAACATAATATGTCTATGCTCAATTCAACAAACCATCATAAACCTTTTGAAACCCTAGATCTAACAAGGTGACTACTCAGACATAGAAAAGTAAACACAAATCATTGTCTGAAAAATACTCATTAAAAGAGGAAATAGAAAATAAAGGGAGTTCAGAATTCTTCTCTCTACAAAGTTTGAGATCTGAATATTCTCTCCAACAAAGCTCCTTGAAACTTATAGTGAAACTTGAATAATAAAAACTTAGATAATACAAAACTTAGTCTTTGGAACTTCTAAAACATAGTTTAACCTAAAAACACGATTAGGCATGAAGTATAAACTCTAAAATTTCTGGGGCAAAGTTGCAATTCTTGAAACTTTATAAAACTCGAAGGCGTCATTCATGTCGTGGTTGTGTCGACCGACACAGGAATGTGGCCTGTCGGTCGACATGGACAGCAATAATCGTCTCCTTGTTGCTTTGCTCAGCTATAAGCCTCTGAAAGCTCCAAAGTGCTCATCAGGATTCAATCCGTCTTTGTACCTAATAAGACTCAATTTATATACAAACGACTGTAAAACCAATGCATATATCATGTCATAAAACCATAAAATACATGATATATCATCTCCATAGGGATGGAAGGTGTGGGAGGAAGTACATACTGATGAGAAGTAGAGTCTGGAATCTGGTTATCCTCGGATGCTGTAGGGACGGACTGAGAAGAGGCGCCTCTGCGATGGCGAGTCTGAGGAGCAAGGTGGCACAGATCATGATGCGACTGGAAGAGAAGTCGTGCCTGACTACCCTTGATGCGAGTGAGGTCTTGCTGTGAAAGCTGAACTAAGTAGTATGTCCCTCACTACGGTAGCACCAAACCCAATCTGCTTTAATCCACTTGGCATGCGTCAAAAGCGCTTCACTCATAACACATGTATCAGACAACACATTGACGCCCTTGGTGCTGATACCGCAGAAGCAAAAAATAGGAGTCAACAGGCGGCCAACCGACTCAAAGTTGGCTCTCGTACCCGTGAACGGTCTGGTTTTCAACCTAACCAAGTGATGCATAAAGATAGCACCAAGTTTCACGTCATCATAAGCTCAGTCCACTCCTCCAAAAAAAGGCCCTAAATGACGTAGCACATCAGCACAAACTCAGTCTGTCTCATCTTGTTAGGCTCCATCTTGCACAAAAGCGTATTCGAGATGGCTCGAACTACGTAACAACGGACCGGATGCCAAATGTCGGAGTGAGAAGAACTGCTGGCCCTGTAAACCCCATCTGCAAACTTGCTCCAACAAGTCTGGAAATCAATGGCCATGTACGATTCCAGAGAAGTGCAAGTCTTGGTTGGATCAAACCCGTAAACAGTGCAAAGATGGGGGATAGAGATTTTGTAGCAAATCCATCGAATCATGAACATAAGCACCCCCAACTGAGCCCGCACATCTGCTGTGGTGTAGTAAACCTGAACTGTGGCCATGAACAGACGTACAACCACCGGAAACGCTACACATGGAAACGCTATCCTTAAACCTAATCTCCATGTTCAGCCAAGCATTGTAGAACAAGGTATCATAATCGTCCCACCTCTCTGAGATCTCACGCTGATAGCACTCAGGTCTGTGCACCTCCTCTCTAGGAGTTCCTTCCCAATTAAATTGAGGAATAAGCCTCGTCCCTTTCATATGAGGCCATGGGGAAAGAGAAGGAATCTCATGTGAAGATCGACTGCTTGACTTTCCTTGTGCTCCTGATGTCCTTGGTTTCTTTCCCCTAGTATTCATCTTACACCTGAAAGAGAAGACAAGAGAAAAAGTCCAAAATCAGCAAAATTCCGAAATCAGAGTACCCGTGTCGACCAACACGAGCAGACCGTGTCGATTGACACTGTGCCAAATTGCCGATATTCAGCCTAAATCAACTTAAAATTGAGTTTTCATCAAAAATTAAGCATAATCAACCATCAAAATCATCATCCTATACATCTCTAAATTCCGAATTTCATGTCAAAATAGTTCAAGTTTCATTTATAGAAATTCATGACTTTTCTGTTAAATCAACCTAATTTAAAAATAATCTACACTTCAATCCTTCTAAATTCATCCTAATCAACTAAGATTAGCAAGTATTAAGATCAAAAACAGATTATAAAAGTGAGAATCTAAACCTTGAAATTTTGGATTTAAAGATGAGATTTTGAAGAACATACCTTTGACTCTGAGATAATGAATGATAGAGGAGTCTATGAAATCGAATTCTCTTGAGTTTAGAGACAAAATCAATGAAATTGGTGAAGAATAGAAAAATTATGATTTGGGTTTAAGGAGCGGCGGTTTTACGATTTGGAAAAAGATGGAGTGGAGAAGAAAAAGGAAAATTAGGTATATATACTAACCTCGGGTCCGTGTCGACCGACACAGGGTGTGCGTATCAATCATCACAGACACAAACCTTGTGTTCCTTGGTCGAAAAATTATGTTAAGTTCTCCAATCCATGAGCAATCCTTCCAAATTTTTCATTAAGCACGTCTAGTTCCTTAGACAAAACAAAAACAAAGAAAATTTAGTTAACAAGACACATAAAAATGTATTTACAGACTTACCGGTGGGTTGCCTCCCACAAAGCGCTTGTTTTCAGTCTTTAGCTTGACTTTGTCTAAAATCAGATCGGTGGAATGTCTCCGGATGAATCCAAAGGTGGTGAAGATGAAGTCTTTGAACCGAGATCATCCTCACTTAAGTCAAGCATCTTAGGTTTCAGAACCCTATGCATCATCTCATCCATCGCGGCTTGTCCTTTACCCTTAAACTCGGGAGTGATGATAGCTCTAATCTTGGCAAATGATCTTGAACCACTTCCATACTGAAGCTTATACCCAATAGTATCATCAACTTGTCTCACAGGATTCAAAGTCATATAAGGGTCTCCTTAATCACTGATTGTCTCTGCGGTTTCTTCTTCTTAACCATAGCTTTCAGATTCTTTTCAGTTAAATCCTTAGAGTGAATATCATTCACTTCTTGGCTATAGCCTTATCAGCATCTTCAGCAACAACCTAAGGGCTCCACATCACATATTCTTTCGAATTAGCATCATCGAACACATCAGGATCAACATGCTTCAGAATAATACTGCTACTTAGCAAATCAAAAACAGCTCCAGCAGTAGCAAGGAATGGCCTTCCCAAAATCAGCGGCATATCGGAACCGATATCAATCTTAACAACATGGAAGTCACAACAAAGCAGACAGTCACCAACCCGGACTTGCAGATTCTCAACAAAACCCATAGAGTTCTTCACATAAGCATCAGCCAATGTAATCTCTATTGAAGATCTCTTCATATTGCTGATTCCCAACCTTGTTGCAATGTCATTAGATATAAGATTGATATTAGACCCAGTATTCACAGAGTGAATCAGTGAATCTAACTCCAGCAATAGAACAAGGCACATCAAAACTTCCACGATCTTCCAACTTAGGCAATTTTCGGAGAAAATCGCGTTGGATGGCTGAGCATGTCGACCGACACGACCAGCTGCCTGTTGATCGACGTGGGTGGAGTCAGGACCGTCCTTAGTCGTGACTTGGATCAACCTTTCCAAGATTTGGGTTGGTATCGACCGACACGAGATAGTGGTGTCGATCGACATGAGCTCACTGACGAGAATCTCAACTTTTTCCTTAGCTTCAGAGTTCACCACATCCACTTCAGTGACTTCTCTCTTGACATTATCCCCCCAGGACAAAACAGCACAACACTGATATTTAGGATTCGTATCAGTGCTTCCAGGTAAGACGTCATCAGGGTGTTTAGTGTTCTCTGCAGATTGAGCAATCTGGGTATCCAACCTCTTGATGTGGTTGTTCAGTGTCTCATACTTCCCATTCAGATTCGCATAAAGAGCATCAATTTTACCATTGAAGTCTACTGTCATCTTCTGCTGTCCTTCCAGAATTTTGTCAAGTAGATGTTTCATCTCAGAATCTGGCAGTGGGAACTTCCAATGATCCTAGTGAAACCGCTGTTGTTTCGCTGAGCATCCTAAACTTCAGGCTTGGGCGTAAATCCAGATGAGTTCTGGTTGTTCCCTTAGTTGTTCCTCTGATTGTTATAACCTTTGAAGCTGCCTTGAAAATTGCCAAACCTTTGGGCATTAAAACCGGAACCATTCACATAGTTCACATCCTCTTCATTAGATTCATTCTCAGCTTCAAAAACTTCAACCTCTTGAGCAAAGTGAACCGATTTCTTGTTCACTAGAAGGTTGTACACAATATCAAGCTTTGCTTTGACTTCATCCATCTGACTATTTTTCAATCAGAAGCTAACTTCTTCCTCTCATAATCGGCATTCTTGGAACTATTACTAGATGCCAAGTTCTCAATCAACTTAATAGCTTCCACTGGTGTCCTACTCTTGAAGTTACCCTCACTAGCAGCGTTCAAACCAACATGATACCTCCAATAAATTCCGCAAAAGAAATTCCTTATGAGCTGGACTTCATCAATACTGTGGTGCGGACAATCTCTTTGGTATCCCTTAAATCTCAACCAAGCAGCCTTAAGAGTTTCTGCAGGTCCTTGAGTAAAAAAAATGATCATAACTCTCAAGTTATCTGTCTTAGCATCATCATAGAAATTATTGAGAAACGTTTTCTTGATGTCCTTCGAAGTGGTCAAAGATCCTGGTTGTAACTGCTTCAACCAGTGAGCTGCTTCCCCAGCAAGAGAGTATGGGAACAGTTTGCAGAATAGATAGTCTTCAGACACTCCATTGGCTTTAATACTCGAAGCTAAGTCTTCAAACATCTCTATGTGGTCCATCAGATGTTCAGCAGGTTGAGCATGGAAAGTGTGTTGCCCCCACAAGAGTGTAGTATTGGGGTTTCAACTCAAAATCATTCATTTGAAAAGCAGGAGGACATATAGCAGACATATTAGTGTAGAACTCATTGGGTCTATTGTAATCACCCAGTGTTCTTCCCACAGGTTCAACCTGAGCATCTAAAGCAGCCAAACCTCATCCTTTGGCAGCTTTGTTTCGATCAACATGGACAGTCTCATCGACGTTCTCGACAATGGGGTTCCATCAGCATCAACGTTCTGACCTTGATTGTTGTATTTGTTGCCCTCTAAATCACGTAAGATCCCAGCATCATCCCTCACAAGCACAATTGTTTTAACGATCTCTGATTTCCTCTGTGCTTTCCGATTAGCACTCTCTAACTTTCCAATCCCCTCAGCAGCAACTAGTTCTTTGTTCTTGTTGCTCATAAGATTCATGCACCTGAGATAAGAGAAAGTAGAGATGTAAGTAACAAAAGAAAAGAAAAATCTAGACTAACCACTAATTGAAATCTAATGGTAAATTTAGAGACCCCGACAACGGCGCCAAAATTTGACAAGGGTCAAATATAACCCTAAAACTACTCTCTTAAATTAAGAGGTCAATTGCAGTACATAGGGGTCGAATCCACAAGCACTCTAAATACTCACACAATAGAAACACAGATTTGAATTAAGCTAAATCAATACATAATAAATAAATAAAGGCAATGCAAATAAATGTAATAGCAGATAACGGGAATGAATTCAAGTGATTAAAAGCGCTAGACCTAGGGACAATCATCGGGAATACTTTGGAATGTGAACTGGGCAGTTTGATAATAAGGACTAAATTGTTTTTTCGGTTCTTAAACTCGTAACACTAATATGATATCTCATCCAACTCTCGATGTGACGACATCTATCCTCTAAACATAAGCAAACCAAATCTCTTTGCGAAATACCAATAAATAGAGTCTCTATGAATAGCGAGTACGATATGTTTACAAAATTCATAAACCAACTCTCGCGACGAAAAGGCTGTTTGCTCATCTAAGATTGGGTCAGGATATCAATAGGACTCTCGCGCCTACAAATATTCCTAGGGTAAAAGGATTAAGGGGATCAATTTTAAGACTAGTGTGATAATCAAATCTTGATGAAGAACATTATAGATAATCTAACATGTATATGCCCTATTCAACAAACCATCATAAACCTTTTGAAACCCTAGATCTAACAAGGTGACTACTCAGACATATAAGAGAAAACACAATTCATTGTATGAATAATACTCATGAAAGAAATTAAGAAACAAAGGGAGTTCCGAATTCTTCTCTCTACAAAGTCTGATATCTGAATCTTCTCTCCGCAGACTTGCTTAAAAACACAATTAGGCATGAAGTATAAACTTTAGAAACTTCTGGGGCAAAGTTGCAATTCTTGAAACTTGATAAAACTCAAGGCGTCATTCATGTCTTGTGTGTGTCGACCGACACAGGAAAGGCTTGTCGGTCGACATGGACAACAATGTTCGTCTCCTTGTTGTTTTGCTCAGATACAAGCCTCCAAAATCTCCAAAGTGCTCATATGGGTTCATCTCGTCTTTGTACCTAATAAGACTCAATATATATACAAAAGACTCTAAAACCAAAGCATATATCATGTAATAAAACCATAAAATACATGATATATCAACTTCTTCCCTTGAAGCTCAACTCCACATCTTAGCAGAATCGGGGTAATGATCCATCCCAAGGCCATATCAACCCTGTTGAGCATCCTCACGTTCTTCAGCACTGTATCAGTGTAGCTCCTCAGCTGCTTGATCAGTATGATCGAGTTGCCCACTCGAGCTCAGTCACCCTGCATGGGAAATGGCATGTAATCCTTCTAAGCGGTTGCCAACATGGGCAACTCTCCATCATTGACCGTGCCCGTGGTCTTCCTTGCAAACATCATACTAGCCAAGGTCTTGTGAAGATACCTTATGGCCGGGTGCCTAATCTCCGAGCTCTTTGACCGTGAAGACTTAAATGTGTCTTTGCCTCCCAAATGTTTCCAGAACTTTATCAGCTCCTCTTTATCAAAGTCTTGGTCAAGGTTCTGTCCCTTCTTGAAACCAAAAGCATCGTCAATCAGGCTCAGTGGAGGCGTGTATCTCTTTCCCTTGATATTGAAGCTGATGTGGCCTAGTTCCCCATCATTGGCTTCCTTTTCCTCATCATCGTAGACATGGAGCACCACAGTGCCTAGGAAGTGGCACGTCTCCTCCTTGAAGCCGTTGAATGGCTTAGTGACTAGGTCCATTAGGCTAATTAGCGGCTTAGAGAAGCCTCCTTGTCTCCTTTCAAATCCCTAGAGCCAACATTGTCTCAAAATTTTCCCCCAAGTCTTGAGAGCTGATCCTCGGCTCGGGAGACTTAAGTAATAAATATTGATTTTTGTTTCCTTATCCTTTTAATCATCAAATCTCTTAGATTTCGTAATTTTTCAATGTGACCTTGACGCACGTTCTCATTTATTCTGAACTTTTATTTAAAAATGGGAAAAACTTCTCCACTTCCTCCATCCATCTCGAGACAGTTTTTATCCACTCGTTTAATAAGGTATTTTTTCTTCCTTCTTCTCTTTTACTTACTGGCTTCTCACTTTCCCTTTCTTTACTCTATCTCTTGTATCTGTAAAATTTTTTGTCTCTCCTTTCTTCGCAATTTCTTCAATTACTACATTCTTCATCAATGGCAACCAGTTCAAAATCTTCGGTTGGCTGTCCTACAAAGTCTAGTGACAAATTTGGTCCTCATCCTTTATCGATACTCAAGAATTAAGAGGATCTCCAAACTCTGAAGACTCTCTGCAATGTTCCACCAGCGGTTGAATTTTCTCTTCCAACTTCGGACACGTCACCGGAATCAGGCCACCCCGGCTGGTTATGCCTTTACTCGGTCTATCTCACCAGGTGTGTTATTTTCTTCCCTATTCCTGAATTCCATCTTTTTTACCTTCACGGTTTAGGGCTTGCCTTCCCACCAATGACACTGAACATGCTTGTGTCATTATTTCTGTTCTCGCCGATGCAGCAGAGGCCGGATATGCTACGAGCGCAGGCAACCTTCTGGAACACTTCAGTGTCCGGATATCTAATAAAAGTGGTTCTGATTACTACACTAGTTATCCTCACCTTGAGAGAGATCTAGTCACCGGATTCCGTGACAAGAATGAACACTGGAGATATCCATAGTTTTTTGTTAAGATAAATGCTGCCTTGGGTAACGGGTTTTCTGATATGTTATACTCTTCTTGGGCTCTATCCCCTGGTAGATATTTTTATGATTGCATTTCGAATTATCGCTTGCTTATTGCCTTATTATAATCTTTTGTCATTCTTTTACTCCTTGAGTGACCAAGCCCCGTCCTGCTCCTTGGAAAGGTTTCTTGGACTTCTTCACCATTTTTAGTGAAGGAAATACCATCTGAAAATCCTTCACTCTTAAGAGGATTCATTCATCAGGCAAACTCATGAGGGGTGGAACTCTCCGAGCTCTGCACCCTGCTCCCGAAGCTGTGCCTCTTAACCGCTTGAGCCACCGTGAGAGGATGGAAAGAGAGGTAGCACAAAAAGGTCTGAAGGAGGAAACTGATTTCGTGGGATGGCGTCATCGAGAGAAGGTTGACGCTTTGACTGCTGGTTTGCCGGAAAAGACCAGTTTAATCGGAGATCTTCCCCCATTCCTTACTATTCCTTCTCGTTCTGTTTCGGCTCCTCCTGTTGAGGTTGACGAATATGAAACAATTTCTTCATTGAAGCACAAGAGAAGAGTTTCTAGATCAAAGGCATTAACTCGGGACAAGTCAAGACTTCGTACCGACTTCCAAAGAGCAGGTTCCTCCGAAATGCCTCCACCTCCTCCACCCTGTAACTCTAGTAATCAGACTACGGTTGCATCTAGCTCTACTAGGGAAAAGTCCATTTCTTTACCAGGCAATATCTCAGCCACTCCGGGTATGCATTTTTTAATATATATTTTCCAAACTCCTCTTCTGATCATATCACTTTAACATGTTATCTTTGCTCCCAGAGGCGATAACAATGGCCGAAGTCTTTTGGAATTTTCTGCACCACTCTGGCGCTATTCTTCCTTCTTTCAATAAGTGACGTCCCGGCTCGTGTGAGATCTTCATAAACCATGCTCGTCATACTAGTCAAGTATTTGATCTTATTCCTCTTATTATCTCATATACCTTTTCATAACTATTACATTCTTTAATGACATGGTTTGATATTACAAACAACTTATCCACTATATGTCCTCTTCTTTGGGGGCTGAAGTTGTCGCGAAGATGACCACCGATCATGAGAAAGCCATTACTGAGGGATATGCAAACGATTAAGCATCTGAGGAAGGAACGGAACAAACTTAGGGAGAAGCTCGAGGTTACTTGTAATTCATCCAAGAGTTTGTCCAAGGGTTACAAGGAGAAGTATGTGGCCTTGTGCTCAGAACGGAGTGTTATTCAAGCTTCAAATCAGTGACTCAAACGTGGGACAGCTGTTGTGCAGGAACAGCTTGAGGAGACCTCTCTAACATATGATGTGCTGCATCGTTATCATGATATCCGAAAGACTGCTAGCTCGGCCCGGAAGGACGGGAAGGAGAATGGCAAGGTTTTGTTAGGCCAGCTGTCCGAACATGTCAGCTCTATCAAAGCTCGCGCCATCCTTCAGCCTGACATCAATGAGATGAGGAGTAACCTGGTGCTTCTTGGAAAATTAAAGGAAGGTAAGATCGACCTGGACAAGGAAATTGTCGAGCTGACGGGTTCGCTGGCTGAATCGACCTCCGAGCTGAACAACTTTGTCATTGAGCCCCTGGATCAGGAACAGTTCACCACTGCTTTTTTGGATTCTCTTCCTCTCCCTGAGCTTAATCTTAACTTGCCTATTGAACAAACCTCACTGCCTCCTGCTGGAGCTCTTGTTTCTCCACCTGCTCCCTCTGATAAGGTACGATTCAATCAATTTGGATAAAATATATCCCTTCTAACAGATAGTCATCTTGTTTGGCTTAAGGAATTGTGTTATCTATTATAACAAGTATGATAAAAATGTTCAGGATATGCCTCAAAGCATTCTTCACAAGACCACTCCTTCCGAACCGAAAGCTCATCCCATAGAGCTGTCTCCCGATCGAAGTGTTAATGTCAACCCTCCAGAGATGAATGTTGTTGTGGATCCCTTTGCAGAACCTATCCCTGTGATGGTTGAAGACCCTTTAAGGGTTGATCTTGCTTAAACTTTATTAATCGTGTGGCTGTGTTCACCTGAACCGGGATATGTCCTAGAACTTAATAATTTTGTGTTTGCTTCCCGATTTTTTTTTTATTTGCCTGAGGGGGTTTGAATATTGGTTTTAATCCTTTTCATTTAAGAAATTTGATTTTTAGATGCTTATTTTGATAAGACTTTTATATCTGACTGGGTTGCAAAGTCCGGTTTTATTCATCAACTCTGAGTCGAGTTGTTTTCAAGAGAAAAATGGGTTGATCAGACTTTACAATTCTTAAAGAAAAACTATATGCAGTTTTTCTCGGTAAAAGTGCAAGAATAGGGCTCGGCTTTAAGCGAGGATTGAGCTCGGCTTTAAATTTGGTGCACCTTTATCATATGAGAAGAATCCTTGTGGATCGTTTGACAGGTTGGAATTACAAACTCACCAGATGGTTTGTATATTTGATATTCCCTATCAACTTTTGAATAGTATGGAACTTTGAGGACTCCGCAGTAGTTTGCATTGGCTGAGTTTATCTAAAAGCAGTTTAATATTAGAAGACCAGGCCCCCTCCTTGGGAAACTTTTAAGTGGACTAGTTTTCGTTTTTTACCCCTTAGGGTATCGTCTTAGGTTTTAATGACTACATAGCATGTGTCATTAAACCTTACTCGAGTTCTGAAACTTGCGTGTACTTTTAAAGAAGTACTTATTACTTTCATTAAACGCCCATCGTTTGGGATTTCTTTTTATTCCATCCGTTCTTCTGACATTCCTTTTACTTCTATCTCGTCTCCATTGTAGTTTTTCTTACTTTGCTTATTTCTTCTTCTTCCTTTTTATCTTTGTCTTCTTTGTCATGGACACCTTCGGCTACTACCCTCACTACGCCTCTTATTCCAATTCTCCGTGGAGCGCTCCACCGGCTTCCGGTGATGGAATCTTTCCAAACAGGATCCGTATCCCCCACTACATCAATAGTCTCGTTGGGAAAGAGACGGAAGAACCATTATTTTCATGGATATAGTTTGTCCATGGAAATCTCCCAATCCTTTATTCTTAATCTTCTTCTGACTTTTATTTATGCTGAATTTTCATTCGTTTTGATATATCATGGATTTTATTGTTTTATGACATGATATATGTATTGGGTTAGGAGTCTTTTATATATATATTGAGTCTTATTAGGTACATACACGGATTGGACCCTGATGAGTACTTTGGATGCATTTGGAGGCTTGTAGCTGAGCAAATCAACAAGGAGATGAGTATTTATGTCCACATCGATCAACACGCCTTATATGTGTCGATCGACACAACCTAGACGTGAATGACGCCTTAGAGTTTTATCAAGTTTCAAGAATTGCAACTTTGTCCCAGAAGTTTCCAAAGTTTATATTTAATACCTAATCTTGTTTTTAAGGTTAAACTATGTTTTAGAAATCCCATAGACTAAGTTTTGTCACTCTCTAAATTTTTGAGAAGTTCTAAGTTCATTGTATGTTTCAAGGAGATTATTGGAGAGAAGAATCAGATCTCAAACTTTGTAGAGAGAAGAATTCTGAACTCCATTGTTTTCTTATTTTCTATTTTATGAGTATTATTCAGACAATGATTTTTGTTTCACCTTCTATGTCTGAGTAGTCACCTTGTTAGATCTAGGGTTTCAAAAGGGTTAACGAAGGAAAATTGAATTGGGCATAGTCTTGTTAAGTTATCTATTATGTTCTTCGTCTAGACTTGATAATTACACTAGTTTTAAGATTGATCACCTTAATACTGGTACCATAGGGTTATTGGTAGGCGCGAGAGTGCTATTGATACCCCGACCCAATATTAGATGAGCAAACAGCCTTTTTGCAGCGAGAGTTGGTTTAGGAATTTTGTAAACATATCGTACCCGCTAATCATAGAGACTCTATTTATTGGTATTTTGCAAAGAGATTTGGTTTGTTTCTGTTTATAGGATAGATGTCGTCGCAGCGAGAGTTGGATGAGATATCACATTAGTGTTACGAGTTTAAGAACCACACAAACACTTTAGACTTGATTTACGAACTGCCCAGTTCACTTTCTGGAGTTTTCCCGAATGATGTCCCTAGGTTTAGCGCTTTTAATCACTTGAATCAACCCCGTTTACTTGCTATTTCGTTTATTGCATTGCTTTATTTAGTTTCTATTTATTTAATCTAGCTTAATTTGAATCTGTTACAATCTATTGTGTGAGTTTTCAGAGTCCTTGTGGATTCGACCCCTAAGTGCTCCAACTGACCTCTTAATTTGAGAGAGTAGCTTCTAGGGTTATATTTGACGCATGTCAAATTTTGGCGCCGTTGCCGGGGATTCTAAATTCACCATTAGATTTCAGTTAGAGTTTAGTCAAGATTTTTCTTTTATTTTGTTACTTACGCCTTTACTTTCTCTTATTTCATGTGCATGAAACTTAGGAGCGACAAGGACAAAGAACTAGTTGCTACTAAGGAGATTGAGAAGTTAGAGAGAGCTAATCGCAAAGCACTCAGGAGATCAAATATGGTTAGAACTGTTATGATTGAGACAGATGCTGCTAGGATCATACGTGATTTAGAGGGCAACCAGTACAATGCTCATGGTCAGAGACTTGATGCAGATGGAAACCCCATCGTCGAGATTGTCGACAACACTGATTGAGTCGACCGACATGATAATGTTTTGTGTCGGTCGACGTGATGGTGACGGAAACGGTCCGAATAACTTGGACGCTGGGATTGAGAATGTGGGAAGAACACTGGCTGATTTCAACAGAGCCAATGAGTTTTACTCCAATAGGTCTGCTATATGTCCTCCTGCTTTTCAGAGGAATGATTTTGAGTTGAAACCCCAATACTACACTATTGTGGGGAAACACACTTTCCATGCTCATCATGCGGAACATCCAATGGACCTCATAGAGAAGTTTGAAGACTTGGCTTTGAGTATTAAAGCCAATGGAGTGTCTGAAGACTATATATTCTGCAAGCTCTTCCCATACTCTCTTGCTGGGGAAGCAGCTCAACGGTTGAAACAGTTGGAACCGGGTTCCTTAACCACTTGGAGGGATATCAAGACAGCTTTCTTGAATAATTTCTATGATGATGCTAAGACAGAGGACTTGAGGGATTTGAAAGCTGCATGGTTGAGATTCAAGGGGTACCAAAGAGATTGTCCGCACCACAACATTGATGAAGTCCAGCTCATTAGGAATTTATTTTATGGGATTGATTGGAGGTATCAGGTTGCTTTGGATGCTGCAAGCAAGGGTAATTTCAAAACTAGAACACCCGTGGAAGCTATTAAGTTGATTGAGAACTTTGTGATTAGTAATAGTACCAAGAATGCTTATTTTGAAAGGAAGAAACTAACAGCTGGAGTGGACAATGATCAGATTAGTGAGGTTAAGGCAAGACTTGATTTTATGCACAATCTTCTAGTCAACAGGAAATCAGTCAAATCTACTCAAGATGTTGAAAGTATGGAACAAAAGAGTGACTGCAAAGAGGAAGATGTGAATTTCGTGATGGTTCTAGGTTTGGTGGTCAAAGGTTTGGAAACTCCATAAATTTCGGTGGTAATGGTCAGAGAAATAGTTATGGAAGCAATCAGAATTCTGGAGTTGCGCCACAACAATATCTTTGCAAAGAGTTTCAAGGAAGAAGTTTCACTGAGAACTTTGAGAACACTTTCCGTCTAAACCCTCCTGCTAAATCTTCTGAGGATGAGATCAAGGTTATTCTTAAAAATATCTTGGAAGGACAACAACAGCTGAAGACAGATTTTGATAGCAAGATTAATGCCTTATATGCAGATTTGAATGTGAAGTTTGAAAGTTTGGATACTCATGTCAAAAGATTAGATGTTCGAACTTTGCAATTGACTATTTCTTCCGAAGGAATTGGAGAGAGACCTCGTTTTCCTTGTCATGCTGTTACTTTGAGAAGTGGGAAACAACTGGAACATGTACTGAGGAAAAGATTGTCATATGAAGAAGTAATAGATCTTGAAGAGGTGGAAGATGAGGAATTTCCCGAGACAGTCGTGCCTGTGTTGATCGACTCCAAATTTCCATGTCGGTTTACACGCATGGGAAACCTGGCTATAAAGATTTTGGAAAACAAGGACGAGAGCATAATTCCTACTCATGTCGATCGACAGCCCCCTGCCTATGTCGGTTGACACACTCGCGAGAGTACTCAGATCTTGCCTAATCCTGCTTCGAAACCTGATGAGAGAGTTTATAAACCTAAAATTCCATTCCCTAACACTCATAAGAAGACCAAACAGGAGTTGGAAGATGCTAGATGCAAGGTTATCATTGATAAACTAATTGTTGAGATTCCACTCATTGGCGCTGTTAAGACATCCCCTATGATTAGGAGATATGTTAAGAGAATGGTCACCAAGAATTTAAGTACAGAGGAAGGGGTTATGATGATTTCAGCTCAAGTCAGCTCTGTGATTCAGAATAGGATTCCAGAGAAACTTTCAGATCCAGGGAGCTTTGTTCTAGGATGCAATATCTTTTCTGAGAAGTTTAGTAGATCTCTTTGTGATCTTGGTTCCAGTATGAGTGTTATTCCTAGATCAGTTGCACTGAAGTTGGGTATGACAGATCTTCAGCCCACGAGAATCACCCTTATACTTGCTGACATATCAGCTCGGATTCCTGATGGTGTTCTGGAGGATGTTCCAGTCAAGATAGGTAATTGCCTTATTCCCACAGATTTTGTGGTACTTCAATATGAGGAGGAACCCAAGGACCCATTGATTTTTGGAAAACCCATTTTGACCACTGCTGGTGCCATGATTGATGTGAGAAGAGGGAGAATTGGTTTGAATGTTGGTGATTTGGTAATGAATTTTGATATGAACAAGCTAGTACAAAGACCAACCATAGATTGACAGACTTACTATGTGGATGCACTCACCAACCATGCTGAGGATATATTTAAGGAGATTCATCTGGATGACCTGCTAGAGAGAGCTCTAGTTGCTTCCCTTGAGGAGGTACGTTATTTGGATACTGAGGCTGCTTGTTATACTAAGCTATTGGATGAAAATACACAAATCATGAAGTTGGTTACTAGGAACCCTTCGGCAGAACATCTAGTCGTGTCAATCGACACAAGACGGTCATGTAGGTCGACACGACCCGCGATTGGAGCGCCACAGCAGCTCTGAAGCTTGAACTCAAAACACTACCTAAGGGGCTCAAGTATGCGTTTCTTAGTCTTAATAGCTCTTATCCTGTAATTGTCAATTCATCTTTAAATTCCACAGAACTTACCTTGTTGCTAAGCAAGATGCGCAAGTATCGCAAAGCTCTTGGCTACTCTCTTGATGATATTACAGGTATATTTCCGGAATTGTGCATGCATAGGATACATCTTGAGGATGATGCGAAGACATCTATTGAGCATCAGAGGAGACTGAATCCGAATTTGAAAGAAGTGGTTAAGAAAGAGGTCATGAAGCTATTGGATGCGGGAAATATCTTTCCAGTTTCGGACAGCAAGTGGGTTAGCCTGATTCATGTGGTTGCGAAGAAAGGAGGAGTGACTGTGGTAAAGAATGATAAGGATGAGTTGATCCCTACTAGGACAGTGACTGGTCACATGATGTGTATAGATTAAAGAAAGCTTAATGCAGCCACAAGGAAGTATCACTTCCCTTTGCCCTTTATTGATCAGATGCTTGAGAGGTTGGCTAATCACCCATACTACTGCTTTTTGGATGGATACTCAGGGTTTTTCCAGATCCCTATTCACCCAGATGACCAAGAGAAGACCACTTTCACCTGCCCCTATGGTACATTCGCCTAGGCTAGGATGCCTTTTGGTTTATGCAATGCTCCAGCTACTTTTCAGAGATGCATGATGTCTAACTTCTCTAATATGATTGAGAGGTTTATGGAGGTATTTATGGATGATTTCTCTATTTATGGCCCTTCTTTCAAGGATTGTTTGAATAATTAATGTTTGGTATTTAAGAGATGGGAAGATAAACATTTAGTTCTGAATTAGGAGAAGTGTCACTTTATGGTTAGAGATGGCATTGTGTTAGGACATAGAGTTTCAGAGGCTGGTATTGAGGTGGGCCGCGCTAAGATAGAGGTTATGATGAGATTGCAGCCACCGGTTTGTGTGAAAGCAGTTAGAAGTTTCTTGGGACATGCAGGTTTTTATAGGAGATTCATCAAGGATTTCAGCAAGATTGCAAGGCCACTTACTGCGCTGATATGCAAAGAGGTTAAGTTTGATTTTACACCTGAATATCTTGAAGCCTTTGAACACATCAAGAAGGATTTGATTAGTACCCCTGTTGTGCAACCACCAGATTGGGAATTACCTTTTGAGGTGATGTGTGATGCAAGTGATTATGCTGTTGGTGCTGTGTTGGGTCAGAGAAAGGATAAAAAGTTGCATGCTGTGTACTATGTGAGTAAGACATTGGATGATGCTCAAAAGAACTATGCAACTACTGAGAAAGAACTATTGGCTGTGGTGTTTGCTGTGGAGAAGTTCAGAAATTATCTTGTGGGTTCTAAGGTTATTGTTCATACAGATCACACCACTTAGAAGTATTTAATGAACAAGAAGGACGCTAAACCAAAGTTATTGCGATAGATACTTCTTCTCCAAGAGTTTAATATTGAAGTTTAAGATAAGAAAGACATTGAGAATGGAGTTGCTGATCATCTTCCAAGGATAAGGATCACATATGAGGTGCCTATTAATGGTTTCTTACCTGAAGAAAATATCTATTTTCTGGAATCAAGTTTGGATGGAAAATTTGGCGAGAACGGAAGAGGTAGCACTCATGTCGACCGACAGGAGCTGCCTGTGCTGGTCAACGCGTTGCCAAGTAAACAATCTGGGACATCTCATGTGCATACATGTTTTGCAGTGAAAGTTGTTTCCACTAAACCTTGGTATGCTGATATTGCCAACTACCTTGCTGCTGATGTACCCCCAAATCACCTTAGGGATTATGCAAAAAACAAATTCTTTAGAGAGCTTAGAAGGTATTTTTTGGGATGAACCTTATCTATCCAAGCATTGTTATGATGATATGTATAGAAGATGTGTACCAGAGACAGAGGTTGATGAGATTCTGTTTCATTGCCAAGGATCTGAATATGCGGGACACTTTGCAACCTTCAAAACAGTGTCTAAGGTACTTCAAGCTGGATTTTGGTGGCCTAAAATGTTTTGTGATGCTCATGCATTCATAGCACGATGCGATGTTTGTCAGAGAAGGGGAAAGATCAGTAAGTGGAATGAGATGCCACAAAACTTCATTCTAGAGGTAGAAGTGTTTGACTGCTGGGGTATTGATTTTATGGGCCCTTTCCCATCATATTTTGGGTATAGATACGCCTTTGTTGCTGTGGATTATGTTTCTAAGTGGCTAGAAGCTGTGGCTATCCCCACCAATGATGCAGCTGTTGTGATAAAGCTTTTTAAGTCCATAATCTTCCCCATATTTGGAGTGCCTCGCATAGTCATTAGCGATGGTGGATCACACTTCATCAATAAGGTATTTGCTAAACTTTTGAAGAAGCATGGAATACAGCACCGCGTCGTGACACCTTATCATCCGCAGAAGTTTTGAATAGGTAGATTAAGGAAATCCTGGAGAAGACTGTAGGTCGGACACGCAAGGATTGGTCCAGGAATCTTGACAATGCATTATGGGCATATAGGAAAGCTTATAAGACACCACTTGGAACCACACCTTTCCATCTTCTCTATGGTAAAGCTTGTCATCTCCTGGTTGAACTTGAACATAATGCCGCCTGGGCTGTTAAGTTGCTGAACTTTGATATGAAACCTGTCGTGGAAAGGAGATTGATACAGCTGAATGAGTTAGATAAGATAAGACATCACGCCTATGAGAATTCAAAGCTGTATAAGGAGAGGACTAAATCATATCATGATAAGAAGATCATACACAAAACTTTTGAGCCAAACGAAACCAGGTACTCCTCTAGAATTCTCGTTTAAATTTATTTCCTGGGAAAATGCGTTCTCGTTAGTCAGGTCCCTTCACAATCAAAGAGGTTCGGCCATATGGTGCTTTGGACTTGAACAATCCCAATGGTAAGATTTCACTGTCAATGGTCAGCGAGTCAAACATTATTGGGCTGAGACAAAGGTTCCTGCTGGACACCTTTTGGACCTGGAAGAGCCTCCATCGACCTGATTCACCACCATTACGTCTAGCTCATGACTTTAAACAAGCGTTTAGTGGGAGGCAACCCACTCTATCGTATCTTCTTACTTTTTATTTTTTTTCTAACTTTTATTGAGATATTGTTGAACTCCTTTATGTTATATCTCAGCTTCGTATTGACATGTTTTGCTCTTAGTCAGGATCTAAATGTCAGAAAACGAGTTGAATGATAAGTTGAATGGTGTCAGAATTTTGGAACATCACATCCCTGCTCATGTCAATCGACATGCAGGGTGTGTGTCGATCGACATGGACACACCATCTCAGGTCACGTTTTTCAAAATATGACAGTTCAATCTCTACTCAGTTTTATTATTTTTATCACTTTCCTTAGGCTTATTTACACTAGGGACAGTGTAGTTTAAGTCTGGTGGAGGTAGTTGCTAACTATGTTTATTCTTTAAAGAGTCAGTCCAAAAATTTTGTTTTTCAAAACCTTTGTTTTATTGAGTCAAAACTTGTCTAGAAACAATGATGATTACCGAGGAAACAACCATACTTTGCAGGAAGCTCTCATGTGACCATTTGATTATATCTTGACCTGAATCCGAGACTAATGGAAAACTCAATGGCCAGTCAGATTGCTTAAGATCCCCATGTTTTCAATGTCCTAGATCCGAGCTAAGTATTCTATTTTATTGATGGAATTTATGTCTGTTGAATTTGATTTTCTGTATAAGCTTGACACTCTGGCCTGTTTAATTTAAATGTGGTACTCCTCTCCATTGTCCTTAATTCTGAATTTATAACAGTGAGATGATTGTCATTAGGATAAACGGTAGGAAGAAACTTCCGATGACCATTTGTTTATTCTAATGAAAAGATCACACAAGAATTATAAACAGTAGGAAGAAACTTCCGATGACCATTTGTTTATAATCTTTGAAGTTATGGATTTAATCCTTATAAAAAAAAAAGAAGAAGAAGAAAGTAATAATAAATAATAAGTCTGGGGGAGTTTAAAGAGTACCAATAAAGTTGATAATGGCTGGTTTGTTATAGTGAAATACGGTTATAAATCTAGAAGATCCTTGACATTGAAACTGTTGGTAAGATAGAAAAACAGCGATGAAGATTGTTTGGTGGATTATGTTGAGTAAACTGTGGTGGAAATTAGGAATGCTGCGAGTGCCTGCGACGAAGTACATGGTGGTCTGGATTTTGTTAAGCAAGGATTTCTAGTGGTTCACTATAGTGAATGTGATTGTTATGTTCCAATGAAGTTATGAGTTTCACGATTTTCAAACTACTTTCTTGGTTTGGTTTTCTGTTTTGCTTAAGGGCAAGCAAAAGCTAAGTCTCGGGGATTTGATATATCATGAATTTTTTGGTTTTGTGACATGATATATGTATTTGTTTTGGAGTTTTTTTAATATATATTGAGTCTTATTAGGTACATACACGGATTGGACCCTGATGAGTACTTTGGATGCATTTGGAGGCTTGTAGCTGAGCAAATCAACAAAGAGATGAATATTTCTGTCCACGTCAATCAACACGCCTTATCTGTGTCGGTCGACACAACCTAGACGTGAATGACGCCTTCGAATTTGATCAAGTTTCAAAAATTGCAACTTTACTCCAAAGATTATACTTCATGCCTAATCGTGTTTTTTAGGTTAAACTATGTTTTAGAAGTCCCAGAAACTAAGTTTTCTCACTCTCTAAGTTTTTGAGAAGTTCTAAGTTCATTGTAAGTTTCAAGGAGATTATTGGAGAGAAGTTTCAGATCTCTAACTTTGTGAGAGAAGAATTCTGAACTCCCTTTGTTTTCTTATTTTCTATTTTATGAGTATTATTCAGACAATGATTTATGTTTCACCTTCTATGTCTGAGTAGTCACCTTGTTAGATCTAGGGTTTCAAAAGGGTTAGTGAAGAAAAATTGAATTGGGCATAGTCTTGTTAAGTTATTTATTATGTTATTCGTCTAGATTTGATAATTACACTAGTCTTAAGATTGATCACCTTAATAATGGTACGTAGGATTATTGGTAAACGCGAGAGTGCTATTGATACCCCGACCCAATCTTAGATAAAGAAACAGCCATTTTGCAGGGAGAGTTGGATTAGGAATTTTGTAAACATATCGTACCCGCTAATCATAGAGACTCAATTTAGTGGTTTTTCGCAAAGAGATTTTGTTTGCTTCTGTTTAGAGGATAGATGTCACCACAGCGAGAGTTGGATGAGTTATCACATTAGTGTTACGAGTTTAAGAACCGCACAAACACTTTAGACTTGATTTACGAACTGCCCAGTTAACTTTCCTGAGTTTTCTTGATTGATGTCCCTAGGTCTATCGCTTTTAATCACTTGAATCAACCCCGTTTAATTGCTTTTTTGTTTATTGCATTGCTTTATTTAGTTTCTATTTATTTGATCTAGCTTAATTCAAATCTGTTACAATCTATTGTGGGAGTTTTCAGAGTCCTTGTGGATTCAACCCCTAAGTGCTGCAACTGACCTCTTAATTTGAGGGAGTAGCTTCTAGGGTTATATTTGACCTCTGTCAGTTTTCCAGCTTGCAATTGAGCACTACGGTGCATGTGGTGGCCGTCAATATTTCGGGAAAAAGAAGAAAACTCTGGAGAAGAAGATACGGAAGGTGGAAAAGAGGATCCTCAGCCTGGAAAGTCATCCCCTCATCTGGGAAAGAAACGGTATTGACTCTATCGTTCCCATCCCCGAAGTGCTTCGCTCCTACCTCCGAGATTTGAAGAAGAAAAATTCGGCATCCAAACGGGAAGGTGTTCCAGACTCTGCACCGACAGAGGGTTTGACATCCGGACCAAAGGAAGAGGTCGCTCTGGAAGATGAAGTGGCCATGAAGGAAATTGTTCCGAGCCAAAACCCTAGATGTAGTAATAACTCTTTTATTCTGCTGGGCCTAGGCCCATTGTTTCACTCAATTGAACTCTTCCGTTAATTACTATTTTAATTTGCGACTAGATTTTATCTCATTAACTGCATTTACTTCTTGATTCATTTCATACTGTCATGCCGGATCTCCGTTTACGTCATTTACGCAAATTAAATCCATTACTTTGATGATTCTTAGGCGTACAATCCGCATTAATTGCCTGAATTCATTATATAAATTATGGAATGACAGCTCCAAATTCTTAACTTCTCTTGTTCTCACTTCTAACTGGCCTCCGAATACCGTTGTCCTAATCATGCAGGTATGAAAATCACAAGTGTCATCTGCTTTCACGATGATCCCACCACTGCGCTTAACTCTGATGATTGTTCTATTACACGTCCTCTAGGATGGGGAACTTTGATGACCATCCCTTGTGGTCTGATCAAGCAGTTACCTCCTCACGGCCAAAAGAATGCAATGAGATTTATGGAAAAGGTAAATGAATGGTTTAAATTCTCATTTTTCCATTGTCCCAATCATTTGACTCGAATTTTTATCTTATTAGTTGGTTGCTAAACATAAAGAACTTGATCGGGAAAGAAGTGCGCTGAGGTCGAGAGTTCATGAAATGGAGAAGAAGCAGTTCCAAATTTCCCGTGAAATGTGAGTCCTCTAAGCACACCCGTCAGACTGGATTGAACTCAACTTCGAAGAGTTAGGGCATTACATGCCGCCAAGTGTGTTGATTTAGCAAACATGGAGCTGAGATTTGCGGCAAAAACATTGATCATGCTTCCCATTGATCATTCCACATTGCTTTCTCTTTCTTTTTCTATTTCAAAATGCTTTACTGCTTCCAGTTTGTGAGAAATATCTCCTTGAAATATGATTAAAACTGTTGTTTTTTTATTTTTTAAGTAAGTAGCAGCTGCACTCAAAGCGAGTTTCCTAAGTACCCATGTTGGGATCAAGCCAAATCATAGATCATTAAAATATCGTAATCGTTTATGAATAAAACTTTTTCAAATTCAGAATGTTCCACGGTCTCCAAACTGGAACTCCTTGGTCTGTAACTTATAAACAATGTTACGAACCACTTCGGTTACTTGATATGGGCCCTGCCAATGAACTCCAAGCTTTCTGGCTCCGACTTCCTTAGTATTTTTGAATACTTTACGCAAAACTAGATCGCCAACTTGAAGGGGTCCCTTTAATATATTAGATTTCCTTTTGCTTTTGATTTTTGCATGTTTTATCTCAGGTATTTCACATAAACAGAAAAGAAAATACAAAAGAAGAAAATAGAAAAGCATAAAAAGAGAAGAGAATAGAGTTGGAGCCAACCTTGGTCACAAGGCCCGTAACTGAGGTCCCAAGGAGACCACACCCCGGTCACGAAGCCTGTGACCAAGGTTTTGAGTATGGCAACTCCGAAGTTCATGTTTCAAAGTTGCAAGAAGATTTCACAAGTCTGGTCAGATTCATTTGGCCAATGCATGCAAAAGGCAACATATTGATTTTACCGAAGCTCACTGCTGAAAGTCCCCACGAAGCATTACTCACCTCCAACTTGAAATAGGATAACATAAGGCCCACACCCCGGTCACGAAGCCAGTGACCAAGGTTTTCCGAGCAAAACCGCCAAGAGCCAATTTCCGGGTTCCAAGGAGATTTTGAAATTTTTGTTGATCTGGTACGTTTCTTACCTTATGGAGCCTATTGGAGCTAATTACATCATCTTAGGAAGCTATGCAAACTTCCCCGACCTCATCCATTGAGTTTTACTAAGCCAAGGCCAAAGATGAAAACTAGGCCGCAACTAGGTCAAAACCAAGTTCTACTCAACCAAACGATCAAAGGATATGAGGATATTTGGTAAGTTATCATCAAAGAAAATGTAGCCTTGATCGGGCTAAATTCCGACATCCACCATTGGCCTCTATTTTGAAGGTTACCCGGAATATGAGGGGGTGAAACATCAATGGGACATCCAAATCTCGGATCCACAAGTAAGTATACATTCCTTTGGTACATTATGAAGAATGGGATGATATATTTGCATGACAAGAAGAAGGAACAAGGAAGAAGAGGGCAGTTACAATCCATTTCGGGTTCGGAAGAACAGCCCCGATCACAAGGGCCGTGACCAAGGCATGAAGGAGGGCCAGCTGTGAGGACCCGTCCCGGACGATCCAACGTCCGGCGACAAGTTGCTATGACTTCATTCCCAGTCATAACAAACCTCTTTGAATTTTCCTTTCTCCTTTAAGAATACCTGTCATTAGGCTATTCATTTATCCTTTAATTTACACCATTGAAGTTTTCATCCATCCTAGCTCTATTTCCGACCAAGCCTAGGTTTATCTCCTTTTACTTTCCTTTGATATCAATGTTAGATTCAGCCATGTTCAACATCGAACTAAACCAATAATTTTGGATTGTTCACATACCTTGGCCAATACACAGGTACGAATCATTTCCATGTTCGTTCCTTGTGTCTCTCAATTGTTCCATCCCATAACTCATCACTTCGTTACTTAGCCATACAACCAACCATCCCCAAGGCTAAGTACACGAGTGATGAGGGGATTTTACCCACCCAAGGGGTTAGGGTTTACCATCCATAACACGCTGGTTTGCCTGGGATTGATACTTAGTTGGCCGATGAATTGCTCGTGGATTTGATCCCTTCCGACCCCATAATCGGATGATCATTCCATCGACTCACTTATGTGGATTTTCGATCGCATAATCGGATTCACTCTCGGTTCCAAGTGTATCATCTCATTGGCAACACCACGTTTATTTGTTCCACCCCTTGGGTTTGAACGATGATAACAATTCATCGTTCATAGATCGCTCGTTCCATTATCTTATACGAAGCGGAATCCTTTGGAACGAGTCGATCTATTGTCAAATAACTCATCACTTTGTTACTTAGCCATACAACCAACCATCCCCATTGACTAAGTACACGAATGATGAGGGGACATTCAAGCCCCTTATTTCACAGTGGCCGATCAAGTTCATGACTTACCGTACTGATGGGCAGCTCTTATCATGACTTGTCCGAGTTTCCACTATCTTACTCGGACCACGTCCTTCCCGGTAATCTTATTTAGGATCACAGACATCACAAGTCTACCCCCCTTGAATGGGATTCGTCCCCGAATCTAATCCAAGTTGATCTTTACCGACTTTCCCGGTAAGAAACGAGTCTAGCCCAAGGCAAGGATCTCGATCATACCTTGAACTCACGGATAGATTATTTCCTGATCCTTATCCTATGGATTCAGTCTCATTCCCGACATTGATCCATTAGGATTCGATCAATTTTTCCATACCTTCGTCATTTTTGACTTGGTAAATTTCCTGACCCTGATCCATTTGACTTAGTCACATTCCCGACTTTTGTCCCTAGGATTTGGTCATATATTTTCCTCACCTTAGTCATTCAATGACTTGGTGAATTCCCAACCCTGATCCATTTGACTTAGTCACATTCCCGACTTTTGTCCCTAGGATTCGGTCATATATTTTCCCCACCTTAGTCATTCAATGACTTGGTGAATTCCCGACCCTGATCCATTTGACTTAGTCACATTCCCGACTTTTGTCCCTAGGATTCGTTCATATATTTTCCCCACCTTAGTCATTTAATGACTTGGTGAATTCCCGACCCTGATCCATTTGACTTAGTCACATTCCTGACTTTTGTCCTTAGGATTCGGTCAAACATTTTCCCCACCTTAGCATTCAATGACTTGGTGAATTCCCTGATACTAGTCTATTACCGACTAGATCAAATTTTCCGTTTCCATCATAGTCTAAATCCGACTACAACAAATTCCCATTGATCTTGGTCCATCTCGGAAAATATCAATTTCTCTGATCTTATCCTAAGGGTTTAGTCATATTCCCGACTTTCATCCTTTAAGCTTCTATCAAATCACCAAGAAATTATCCATCCTAGGATCAAGCATGCTCCGATACCAACATGTGAGGACCTGTCCCGGATGATCCAACGTCCGGCGACAAGTTGCTATGACTTCATTCCCAGTCATAACAAACCTCTTTGAATTTTCCTTTCTCCTTTAAGAATACCTTTCATTAGGTTATTCATTTATCCTTTAATTTACACCATTGAAGTTTTCATCCATCCTTGGTCTATTTCTGACCAAGCCTTGGTTTATCTCCTTTTACTTTCCTTTGATATCAATCTTAGATTCGGCCATGTTCAACATCGAACTTAACCAATAAGTTTGGATTGTTCACATACCTTGGCCAATACACGGGTACAAATCATTTCCTTGTTCGTTCCTTGTGTCTCTCAATTGTTCCATCCCATAACTTATCACTTCGTTACTTAGCCATACAACCAACCATCCCCATTGGCTAAGTACACGAGTGATGAGGGGATTTTACCCACCAAAGGGGTTAGGGTTTACCATCCATAACACACTGGTTTGCCTGGGATTGATACTTAGTTGGCCGATGAGTTGCTCGTGGATTTGATCCCTTCCGACCCCATAATCGGATGATCATTCCATCGAGTCACTCATGTGGATTTCCGATCGCATAATCGGATTCACTCTCGGTTCCAAGTGTATCATCTCATAAGCAACACCACGTTTATTGGTTCCACCCCTTGGGTTTGAACGATGATAACAATTCATCGTTCATAGATCGCTCATTCCATTATCTTATACGCAGCGGAATCCTTTGGAACAAGTTGATCTTTTGTCAAATAACTCATCACTTTGTTACTTAGCCATACAACCAACCATCCCCATTGACTAAGTACACGAATGATGAGGGGACATTCAAGCCCCTTATTTCTCAGTGGCCGATCAAGTTCATGACTTACCGGTCCATCTGTGATCCCGTATCGTTTGCCTCCACCGATACGTCCAAGCGGTTAAAACCGCTTACCCACCCAAGGGGTTAGGGTTTTCCATCCTTAACACTCTGGTTCACCTTTGATCGATACATACTTGGCCGATGAGTTTGCTCGTGAATCCAATCTCTTCTGACCCCATAATCAGATGATCAATCCATTGAGTCACTCATGTGAATTACCGATCCCATAACCGGGTTCACTCTCGGTACCTAGTGTATCTTCCCTTAGGCAATACCAAGTGTAATGGCTCTGCCCCTTGGGTTGGAACAATGATAACATTTCACCGTTCCTAGATCGCTCGTTCCTTTGTTTTATACGCAGCGGAATTATTTCATGGAACGAGTCGATCCCTATCTTTTAGCCGACTACCCGGGTAGTCACGTTTCATTCATGGTACGTGATCCATGCTTCCGGGTAATCAATTTCCGATAGTCCATTTTGATCCTTCGGTGAGTAACGACTCTACTCGGCTACCAAATCCCCTGCCCGGCGGATTAGGCAGATCCATATGTCGACTCGCCAACCTACAGGGTTCGTTCTGGTCTATCAGTTGTCTAGTCGATATTCATGACAGATCACGCCGATCAGCCAGGCGAGTCATCGCTATTCTTGGCAGTCTGAATATCGGTCCATTCATCTACCGGACAGTATACTTCGTATGGATCCTTCGAGCATCATCTTCGTGATCGTTGAGATTCATACGAAGAAACACTTCTTCTCCCTTTTTACTCCACAAACAAACACGCAACACTTGATTCCCTGATACCTAGTATCGGGATCAGAATTTCCTTTGATCTTCCTTGGATCCTTGATCTCCAGAAGTTTCTGTGTTTCTCGGTGTTTTCCTAAGTTTTCCCAGCGTGGATTCTCCAGAGAATTCTGTCGTAAATTCTCTCTCTGAAACCGAGTCTGGATCGAGACTTTTATACATGTTCTCGGGTAACCGTTTTTGGAAACCGCCAGGCAGATTCGCTGAATCTTGGTAACTGCCTTCTCGCATCCGTTACTCGTGTCTTTTCGGACACACCCGGTAACCGTCACTAGCTGACCCAACTGGCCACTCAGCTGCCCAGCTAGTGTCACACTTGTCCCAACTGATCAAGCTGACCATCAGTCTTCCCCAGCTAGCTAAGCTTCCGGACTGTCACTCCAGCTGGTGAGCTTGATCACTTCAGCTGTTTAATCATTGGTTGTGATGACTTAAGCTTGGTTTACCCTTTCCCGAGCTGATGGGCAGCTCTTATCATGAATTGTCCTAGTTTCCACCATCTTACTCGGACCAAGTCCTTCCCGGTGATCTTATTTAGGATCACGGACGTCACACCAGCCCCGGTCACGACTACTTGTGACCGAGGTTTCTCACCCTAGGGCCTCCATGCCACTCCTTTTACACAACGTTACTTCACTGATAAAGATCACTTCACCAATCCAACCATAAGCATATTTGGAGCATATCAGTCACCATGGGAAGATCACAACCATGGCAACAATGACATCAAAGAGATAACATCACCACCATCACACCATCGACACCACCACAATTCTATCTTTATCTTTATTTTATTTACCTTTAGTTATATCTTAGCATATCATTGATGGTTTTTAGGTTTTTGTCTCAGGAAAGATGCACTTAGAAGAGATCTTCACAAAGAATTCAATGGACTAGAACCAATTCCATGTGATGTTAAGTTTCAAAGGAAGAAACACCGGTTAGTCGCCCACATTTTGATTAAGGTGACATTGTTCTTTAACCCAATTTTTCCTTATGATTTCCATCCTTTTCTCCTTCTTG
Organism: Cardamine flexuosa; assembly: GCA_963555745.1. Classification (NCBI taxonomy): domain Eukaryota; kingdom Viridiplantae; phylum Streptophyta; class Magnoliopsida; order Brassicales; family Brassicaceae; genus Cardamine; species Cardamine flexuosa. Next base: position 15,733,058 of record OY743214.1, on the reverse strand, counting down.
TTTTCCCACCGAGGACGGTGTGATTTAAGTCTGGGGGGAAGGATGTTCATCCTTTACTGACACCTCTATTTTGTTGACCTGAGACCTTTTGCCACTTTTTACATCAATGATTATGCCTGAATATGCGATTTTTATCGAGTCAAAAAATTTTTATTGAGTCAAAACTGTTAGGGAACAAGGACCTTGATCTATTGGATTGTTTGGACTGGTGATTACTCTAATGACTCACAGCTTGGCCGAGGTTCCGTTTGGGAAAGGCCGTAAGAGGATTCAACATTCCCCAAAAGCTTTTTTCCGATGAAAAGTAGGGGTAAACCAAAGTCGTCTCTAAATCTATTTGGACCTAACTTGACATTCAATTTCTTCCTCAGGGTTTGGCACTCATTGGAAATAGACCTATTTGAACCATACATGGCCATGCAATTTTCCACCAAGCATAAAACTACCTCCCTTCCTCTTCGCAAGCTTGGAAAAACAGAAAAGCAAGAAAAACAGAAAAGAAAGAAAGGAAAGGAGAAAGAAATCAAAACAACAAGCCCAAGTGAACCAAGGGATGATGCATAAACCAGTGTATCTTTTGCGACCTCATGGAAATATTTTACTGTAAGGGAAACATTAAGAGTCAAAGCGGCCAAGGGATGATGCGTAGACCCGTGTATCCTTTGTGATTCGAGGGAGACTCATCCCAAAGAAAACAAAAGAGTGAAAAAGAAGAAACAAAGAAAAAGAGGAAACAAAGAAAAAGAAAGAAAGAAAAAGAAGAAGTTGAAGAAGAAAAGGCGAAGCACCGTAAACAACAAAAATCGGTGGCTGTAAACATGATATCACGGAGCTTGGAACAAAAAGAGGAGAGGGAAATTATGCTGGAGAAGGCCTTGGAAGTTTCCCTGCCTTTAAGCAGATTTTCCTTTGGTAAGACCACCGTACATTTCATTACATTAATTTATGTAAAGAGATGACAATGGAATCCCGAAAACTCCTCTGGATTGGAGTAACTAAGGTTTGAAGATGATCCTTGTGGTTAATCTCAGACCATGTTTCCAACGCCCAGTGACAAATTTTTTGAAGTCCAGACATCCCCAAGATTAGTGAGTTCCAGTAATTTTGAAACCTCTCTTCCATTCTATTTTGCTTGAGGACAAGAAAAGGTTTAAGTCTGGGGTAGTTAATAACATCGTATTTTGACCCGTCTTAACTATGGTTTTCATATTTTTTTAAGAGAGATTTGGTATGATTTCAAAGCTAAATAGGCTATTATCAAGTATTTTTAGTGTGAAAGAGCTTTTACAGGTTTTATGGGAATATGGATCAAAAAGGAGCAAAGACCCGTTTTGAGGCAGTTTCAAATCATCAGAAGTTTGACAACATTTGAAGACCTTCCCGTGGACCAATATTTGAGTTCTCTATGTCATTGGAAAGCTTGAAGAGTCAAGATTCGTATGGGACAAGAATCAAAACAATCCATTCAGCCGTTTGAAAGATGCATCCCAGAAGATGAAACTATGTCAAGCCAGCACCAAAGCACCAAACCCCGGTCACTAAGCTCGTGACCGAGGCCAGCCTCCTTCACCACCTTAGAAGCTTGGCCCGTCACTAGGCTCGGCCCATTGCCTCCACACTCATCAAGATGATAAGTCTGCCCTTCCTAAACCCTAGAAGCTGATCTCTTGCGCCACAAGACCTATATATACAAGTTTATGAAGCTAGGGTTTTGTGTGCCTCATCAAAGTTTCAAACCACCATCTAAGTTCACCACATAAACCCTAGAAAACCCATCACCACCTGAAGAATCTGACGCCGTCTCCAAGGAGCCACATAACACCTTGATCTCGCTGAAGCTTTGAAGTTCCACCATCTCTTTCTTTATTCTTTTGTAACTTTGTCAAAGGAGAAGTCCTTACATCTTGTTATTTTCGGATCGAAAGAAGTAATCTCTAAACCTTTACCTTACTGTATTAGATCTACGTTTTACACTTTCATATCATCGATGACAACCTTGAGCATGGCCGAGTAGACTATCCAGTTGGGTCTAAAGGGCCAGTCAATGAGGTGAGATGATCATTGTCTTTTGAGTGGCAAGTTTTATTGTATTTGCATATCCGTTTACACTGTCTTTCGTTCTTATCTCATTCTTAATGCATATAGTTAGAGTCATGAACTAGCTATTGGTCTTAGGCTTCTAAGTAATTCGAACTGTTTGCTTAGTTTGTTGGAACCTAGATTTGATGAGTATCGCGTCATAACAAGCACATACCCCCTAGTTATAGAGTCTTATGGATTAGGATTGAACTTGATTTTAATGCTTTGAAACCTATGTTATTGCCTGCGATAGTTGAGTAATAGGATTAGTGGGTTTCAGCCGATTTTCTCTATGACAATAGGTTAGCCGAACTTTCGTGTTTCATTGTCCAAGACTTAGGAGTAGACATGCATTACATTGAACTTATTTCAAATAGAAATTCATTGAACCCTAGAGACCCCCTTAAGTGCCCAACATTCATCTCATATTTATTTACATTCATTTAATTTGCTTTGCTTGATTTGTGTTACACAAAACCCCTTTCTATTATTGAGTTCTAGCTTTACTTGTTCCTCTTGATTTGCAATACATCTTCTCTCTCTGTGGATTCGATATACCTTAAATACTACGATTGATTGCTGTGCACTTGCAGCTTATTCATTGTGTGGTCCCTTTGAGGAAAACTTTACACACTCATCAATAACTGGTCGTCTGTTTGAGAAGTTTGGGAGGTCTGAGCACGGGAACGAGATCGAGTTACCGCCATAGTTTTGGCTTTTATATTTATACTTTGAGATTCAATGCATTCAACCGGAATAATCCTCTTTAAAGTATGATCAGATGTGGAATCCAACGCAGCCAAAGCATCAGCCGAAGTGTTTTCACTACGTGGAACTGGAACTAAATCACAGTAATCAAACTGCTTTGCAAGTTTCTTTACAAGCACCAAATATGCTTGCATCCTTAAATCTCTGACTTCGTATTCGCCTTTATACTGGTTCAAAATTAGTTGAGAATTGTTGTATGCTATTATTTCCCGAGCTCCTACCTCATCTGCGAGGTAAAAACCGGCTAGTAATGCTTCGTACTCTGCTTCGTCATATGATACTGGGAACCCAAGGCGGAATGATTGCTCAATGATTTTACCAGTTAGGGTTACTAAACTGATTCCAACTCCAGATCCTCGTTCTGAAGATGATCCATCGACATTAAGTTTCCATACTTTATCACCAGGTTCATCTTCTGTGTCGTTGATCGGTAATTAGGTTAGGAAGTCTGCTAATACCTGAGCTTTGGCGCTGGTTTAATTCTTGTATTCAGTACTGTACTTGCTTAAATTTGATCGCCCATTTTGCCAAACCCCCACACTAATATGGTTCGCAGAGGTTGTGAAGTCAACACTTCTATTGGGTGTGATTGGAAATAGGGCCTTAACTTCCGCACTGAAACAACAATTGCAAGTGCTAGCTTTTCCATTATGGTGTAACGGGTCTCCGGACTGGTTAAAATCTTGCATATATAATAAATAGGCCGCCGCTCCCTCTGTCTTCCCGTACAATTACTCCGCTAACTGCATGTTCTAAAACAGACACATACAAAAATATCCTTTTCCCAGACTCGTGTTTAGAAACCATTGGTGGGGTCGTTAGGTAAGATTTTAGCTGTTTAAACGCATCATCACATTTATCGTCCCACACGAACTGTTTATTTCCCTTTAGTAAGTGGTAAAACGGGAGACATCTGTCTGTTCAACGAGATATACATCTGTTCAATGCAGCAATCCGCCCTATCAAACGCTGCAGTTCTTTTTGGTTCCTTGGTGGAGGCATTGTTAAAAAGGAACTAATTGAGTTTGGATTAGCTTCAATCCCTTGTTTTGTTACTATGTATCCTAGGAATTCACTAGATGGAACACCAAGCATGCACTTCGCCGGGTTAAGCTTCATCCCGAACTCATTTAGGATTTCCAAAACATTGGGCAAGATGCTTTACGTGGTCAGTTTGTTGTAGGGATTTTACCAGCATATCATCTATATAAACCTCCATTGTTTTTCCAAGATGTTCCGCAAACATCCGGTTCACCAGACGTTGGTAAGTTGCTCCTGCATTTTTTAAACCAAATGGCATTACAATATAACAGTATATACGTCTATCGGTTATGAATGAAGTATTTTCCTGATCTTTTGGATGCATCTTGATTTGGTTATATCCCGAAAAAGCGTCCATAAAGCTCAGGAGTTCGTGTCCGGCGGTAGATTCCATCAACCGATCGATATGTGGAAGAGGAAAACTATCCTTTGGACATGCTTTGTTGTTGTCAATAAAATCGATGCATACTCTCCATTTTCAATTCTTCTTCACTACAACTGGATTTGCAAGCCAATCAGGATATTTTACTTCTCGTATGGATCCTGCTTTTAACAATTTGTCCACCTCGTCATTAACTGCTTTTGCACGGTCTGGTCCGAGCTTCCTCCTTTATTGTTTGATTGGTTTGAAACTGTCATCTACTTGTAACTCATGCCTTATTATATTTGGGTCAATACCTGGCATATCTTCCACTGACCATGCAAAGGAGTTTTTGTTTTTGACAAAAACTTGATGAGTTCAGATTGTAATTCTGCACTTAAGCCCGAACCAATCTTAATTTTCTGGTCTTGCCTTGCATCATCAATTGAGATCTCCTTAGTTACATCATCAGACTTCTGTCCACCGGGAAAGCATGGTTCCTTTGCTACAGTCAAAGTCATTAATTGATGTTGTAACTTCATTATGTGGTTTGTCAGATAACAAGATCTTAAAAAATTTTGATCGCCTTTGATTGTTTCTACTCCTGTAGGGGTTGGATTTTATGCACTGATGATAGGTTGATGGGACTGCCTTCATTTGATATAGCCATGGGGTTCCCAGAATTATATTATAAGCAGCTGGTCGATTAAACACTGTGAATTCTACCATTTTTGATACTCCGGATGCAAACACAAGAAGCTTTATGGTCCCAAGCGACATAGTTGTCTCTCTTGTGAAAGCTATTAGTGGGGCTGGTGGTCCCATGATTTCAGTTTGGTTATTTCCCATTCGATGTTATGTGCTGAGAAATATTAGGTCGACCGAACTACCAGTATTAAATAATATCCTTGTCACCTCGTAGTTCGCCACATCTAGTGTTATGACCAGGGTATCGTCATGTGAGTTGGCTAAACTCTGAGTCTCAGATTCTTCAAATGTTAATGCAGTGTTGTATTTGAAAGGTTCAGCCATCGCATTCACCGCCATAATTACTACTCCCTTATGTTTTTTTATTGCCCGAACTGAATCATGACACAACTTGGAGCCTCCAATAATGACATCTATTCGTCCTCTCGATGATCCGGGCTGATCCGATGCTTTTTGCTTTTTTGTAATCGGCTCAGAGATCTGGTCATTTTTCCAATCTTTGTTATAGCTTCGGATAAACTCTTCAAGATTAAACATCGCAAGTCCCCCGGATGACCAAACTCGGCAAGGTGTCTCTTGAGTACACTACACTCTTTTGTAGCATGACCAATCATTTGATGAATCTCACACTAAGATTTATCATTCCAAACTCAGGTATAAGATGATGAATATCCAGTCCTTTCTCCTCGGAAGGATGGTCGCCCAACATTGTTGTTACTCGGGATTGTTCCAAAATGCTTTATTCCCCCATTTTCCCTTGGCTCGAGCTTCCTCACAGGTTGGTTTACAGTTGGTTTAGGAAAACGATACTTTTTCGCCAAAGTTGCTTTTTCTTCTTTCTGCTTCAATCCAGCTATTAGCTCAGAAAAGAGAGTCTTGGACTATGAAACCTCACACAATAGAAACACAGATTTGAATTAAGCTAGATCAATAAAAGTAAGTTAAATAAAGCAATGCAATTAAAGTAAACGAGAATAACGGGATTAAATTCAAGTGATTAAAATGCTAGACCTAGGGAAGATGAATCAGGAATACTCTGGAATGTGAACTGTGCAGTTTGATAATTAGGACACAATAGTTTGTTTGGTTCTTAAACTCATAACACTAAAAATGATATCTATCCAACTCTCGCTGTGATAGCATCTATCCTCTAAACATAAGCAAACCAAATCTCTTTGGGAAATACCGATAAATAGAGTCTCTATGATTAACGAGTATGATATGTTTACAAAATTCCTAAACCAACTCTTGCTGCGAAAACGCTGTTTGCTCATCTAAGATTGGGTCGGGATATCAATAGCACTCTTGCGCCTACCAACATTACTATGGTACCAGGATTAAGGTGAACAATCTTAAGACTAGTATGATTAACAAATCTAGATGAAGAACATTATAGATAACCTAACATGTTTATGCCCAATTCAACAAATCATTATAAACCCTTGAAATCCCTAGATCTAACGAGGTGACTACTCAGACATAGAAGAGTTAACACAAATCATTGTCTGAATAATAAATAAAATAAAATAGAAAACAAAGGGAGTTCAGAATCATCTCTCTACGAAGGTTGAGGTCTGATTCTTCTCTCCTCAAAACTTGCTTGAAACTTACAATGAAAACTTAGAATAATCAAAACTTAGTCTCTGGGACTTCTAAAACATAGATTTTAACCTAAAACGCGATGGGGTATGAATTATAAACTTTAGAAACTTCTTGGGCAGAGTTGCAATTCTTGAAACTTTATAAAACTCGAAGGCATCATTCACGTTGGGTGTGTGTCGACCGACACAGGTAAGGCTTGTCGGTTGACATGGACATCAATGTTTGTCTCCTAGTCATTTTGCTCAGCTACAAGCTTCCAAAAGCTCCAAAGTACTCATCAAGGTCCATCTCGTGTTTGTACCTAATAAGATTAATTATATAATGCGAAAGACTCTAAAACCAATGCATATATCATGTCATAAAACCATAAAATACATGATATATCAACTCCCCCAGACTTAGCTTTTCCTTGCTCTCAAGAAAACGGAAAACTAAATCAAGGAAGAAGTTTGAAAATCGCGAAACTCATAACCTCATCGGAACACCACAATCACATTCACTATAGTAAACCACTAAAAACTCTTACTTGAAAAGATCCAGACCACCATGTACTTCATTGCTAGCACTCGCAGCATTCCTAATTTCCACCACAAATTACTCAACATAATCCAACAAACAACCTTCATTGCAATAGTCTACCCTACCAATGGTTTCAATGTCAAGGATCTTCTAGATTTATAACCGTACTTCACTACAACAAACTAGCCATTACTAACTTTATTGGTACTCTTTAAACTCCCCTAGACTTGTTATATATTATATTATTATTTTTTTAAGGAGTAAATTTATAACTTCAAGGATTATAAATAAATTGTCATCGGAAATTTTTTCCTACCGTTTACAACCCTTGTGTGATTTTTTCATTAGAATAAACAAATGGTCATCGAAAGTTTCTTCCTACCGTTTACTCTAATGACAATCATCTCACCATTATAAATTTAGAATTAGGGACAAGGGAGAGGAGTACCACATTTAAATCAAACCGACCAATAATGTTTAGCTTATACGACAAACCAAACCCAACAGACATCAGTTCCATCAATAAAATAAAATACTTACCTCGGATCTAGGACATTGGAAATATGGGGATCTTAAGCAATCAGGCTGGCTATTGAATTTTCCATTAGTCTCGGATTCAGTTCAGGATATAATCAAATGGTCACATGAGAGCTTACTGCAAAGTGTGGTTGATTCCTCCGCAACATCATTGTTTATGGACAAAGATTGAACTGTTAAGTTTTTAAAATCGTAACCTAATATTGGTGTGCATGTGAATCGACACACAGCTTGTGTGTCGGTCGACATGAGTAAGAATTTTGTGCAATGAAGTCTCACAGCATTCTATTGGTCAATCAATCCGTTTTCTGACATTAAATCCTGATTAAGAGCTCCAGATCACGTCCAATAGCAAGATAAATGCATAATCATAACAAGTTCAACAATATCCAAATCAAAATCAGAAACAAAAACAGAAGCAACAATAGAAGCAAAAAGCAAAAATAAAAATGTCTCAAAGGAAAAAGAAAAAGAAAGAAAAACTATACATCTTCACTGGCAGGATCTGAGGTCGGAGATGGAGTGGGGATCGGGATGGGCCGGAGCTGAGTAGGCGCTGCATTTATGCGATGAACACATCCGCAGCGAGACAGTGAAGCAATCGCATGCCAGACATTCTGGAAACTATCAGCCACATACCTCTGAAATACAGCGTTCTCCATAGGAATAGGAGGTGTGGCGGGAAGTCTAAACTGATGTGCAGCAGGGTCTGGAATTGGATCATCCTCAGCTGCAGTAGGAACAGACTGTGGGGAGGCACCTCTGCAACGTCTGGTCTGAGGAGCTAGGCGACGAAGTGTGTGGGGAGGCTGGAAGAGAAGCCGTGTCTGACTGCCCGTAATACTAACATGCTCCCGCTGTGGTAGTTTAATGGTGTAATCTACATCCTCACTGCAATAACACCAAGTCCAATCACGCTTAATCCAACCAGCACTCTTGAAAAACTCCTCGTCCATAAGACTGACTTCCGTAATCACCTCATAAGTATTTCTGTTGATGCCGCAATACTGAAAGATATGGGTGAGGAGGGTGCCAACATTCTCAATCTTTCCCACTGTGTTACCTGTAAAAGGCTTCATCTTTAAGCTTACTAAGTGGTGTGCAAAGATTGCACCAAGGTTGACATCATCATTCAACTCCTGCCATCCACCAGAGAACAAATCCTGGATGCCATAACACACCAGTAACAACTCATATTGCCTCATCTTCCCTGGCTCCATCTTGCAATGAATAATGTTCGAGATGGACCGAACCACGTAATGAAGGACCGGATGCCTAATGTCAGAATGAGTAGACTTGTTGGCGCTGTAATAACCATATGCAAACTTGCTCCAGTATGTCTGGAAATCGATCGACATGTTCGACTCCAGAGTAGTGCAGGTCTTGGTAGGATCGAACCCATAAATAGTGCAAAGATCAGAGATAGAGATTCTGTACCGAACCCCTTGAATCAGGAATGTCTACACGCCTATCTGAGCCCACGCATCTGCTGCAGTGTAATAGACCTGTGCCATGGCCATTAACTGGCGTACCAACTCAGGATAGAGCTCATAATGATTGGTACAAATGGTAGCCAACCCAATCCTCTGCCGAGCCAACTCGCATTTGTCTATGATCTTTATACGGTGCATTGTGACATTATCCATAAACCTTGTGGGTCTAATCTCCATAGTCAGCCAAGCATTAAAAAACTTCAAGCTGGATTTTGGTGGCCTACAATGTTTCATGAAGCTCATGCGTTCATAGCGCGCTGTGATGTTTGTCAGAGAAGGGGAAAGATTAGTAAGAGGAATGAGATGCCACAAAACTTCATTTTAGAGGTAGAAGTGTTTGACTGCTGGGGTATTGATTTTATGGGACCTTTCCGTCATCTTTTGGGAATAGATATATCCTTGTTGCTGTGGATTATGTATCTAAATGGGTGGAAGCAATTGCTAGTCCCACTAATGATGACAGCTGTTGTGATCAAGTTATTCAAGTCCATAATCTTTCCCAGATTTGGAGTACCTCGCATAGTCATCAGCAATGAAGGATCACACTTTATCGGTAAGGTATTTGCTAAACTTTTAATGAAGCATGGAGTGCAACACTGAGTGGCAACCCCTTATCATCCACAGACAAGTGGTCAAGTGGAAGTTTCAAATAGGCAGATTAAAGAGATACTTGAGAAGAATGTAGGTAGGACAAGCAAGGACTGGTCCGCAAAACTTGACAATGCACTTATAAGACACCACTTGGAACCACACATTTCCATCTTCTATATGGGAAATCTTGTCACCTTCCAGTTGAACTTGAACATAATGCCACCTGGAGTGTTAAGTTGCTGAACTTTGATATCAAACTAGCTGCAGAGAGAAGATTGATACAACTGAATAAGTTGGATGAGATAAGACATCACGCTTATGAGAATTCAAAGTTGTATAAGGACAGAAAAAAAGCATATCATGATAAGAAGATCATCTCCAGATAAGAAGATCATCTCCAGAACCTTTGAACCAAATGATCAGGTACTTCTCTACAGTTCTCGTTTGAATTTATTCCCTGGAAAATTGCGTTCTCGTTGGTCAGATCCATTCACAATTAAAGATTTCAGACCATATGGTGTTTTGGTCTTGAACAACCCCAATGGAGAGGACTTTACAGTCAATGGTCAGAGAGTCAAACACTACTGGGCAGAAACACAGATTCATGATGGACATCTTGTGGATTTGGACAAACCTCAGCCAACCTGATTCAACACCATACGACTAGCTCATGACTTTAAACAAGCGCTTAGTGGGAGGCAACCCACTCTATAGTATTTTCTTTCTTTCTGTTTTTGTTTCTGATTTTCATTTGGATATTGTTTGAACTTGTTCTGATTATTCTAGTATCTTGTTATTTGACATGATTTTGGAGCTCTTAATCAGGATTTAATGTCACAAAATGGATTGATTGACCCATAGAATGGTGTGAGACTACATTGCAGGTTATTCACGCTCATGTCGACCGTTGTGTGTCGGTCGACATGCACACCAATATAAGGTTACGATTTTCAAAACTTAAAGTTCACTGTTTTTCCAATTTCACTTATTTTTCTCACCTTCCTTAATCTTAATTACACTGGGGACAATGTAGTTTAAGTCTGGAGGAGGTTGTTACTAACTCTATTTATTCTTTTAAGAGTCAGTCCCAATTTTTCTTTTGTTTTTCAAATTTTTGTTTTATTTAGTCAAACCTAGTTAGAAACTATGTACTATCTCTTGGTGTATTGTTGTTTGCTATGTTTTCTGGTGACCATTGTTGCAGAACTTATTCAGATTCAACTAATGGAAAAACCACATGTCTGAGAGCATCTTCAATCACACACTATATTTTCCTCTAAACTCTATTATAGAGTGAATTTGCTGCAACTTAACTTTATATCTTACTCTAAAATAGAGTAACACTATCATTTACTCTATATATAGAGTAACTCTATTTTTCCCTCTATATTTTACACTACAGTTACTCTAAAATAGAGTAACTCTAAAATAGAGTAATACATTGGAGAAAAACACTACTCTATTATAGAGTATAAAATAGAGGGATACATTGGAGATGGTCTGACCGGTTAACTTGAGACTCCCATACTTACAACAGATGTCCGCTATAGCCTGAGCTAATTTTTGTCAGTTCCTTTTACCTCATCGATGAGATTGGTGTTTGAGAGCTTGACTTTTCATTCATACCTGACCTTATACAACCAAAGTAAGTTATGATGTCTAGTCTCCCCAAAGAAAATAATAATAAAAGCCTTTATGGTAAAGTTTATGAATGACCAAGTGATTCTCATGGAGTAAAGGGGTAGGAGCGATCCTATGACCCCATTATTTTGCTTTATATGAGATAATGAATGTAGAAGTTCGCTGTGAGGGTAGGAGCAATCTGATGATCCCATTATTCACTTCCATCTCTACCTTCATTAAAAAAAAAATATAAGATCCCAAATAACAAAGGATTTAAGTGTGGGGGAGACGAAAACATCATTATTGTTGTGAGGTTTGTCTTGTTATCGTATAGGATGACAGCTCAGTCTATAAGGTTCTTAACATTAAAATCGGAGATGAGACCCATGATGATTGGCTTACTAAAGGGATATGTTGTTAAGTTTTGGTGGGAATTGAGAAGACTGCGAGTGACTACGGTGAATGTACAAGGTGGTTAGTCTCTGAATTGTTCTTGTACCATCATTGTGGTTAGTCTCTGAATTGTCTGGGGGAGTTGAAATATCATGGATTTTATGGTTTTTAGCCATGATATATGCATTGGTTTTAGAGTCTTTTCTATTGTATATTGAGTCTTATTAGGTACAAACATGAGATGGACCTTGATGAGCACTTTGGAGCTTTTGGAGGCTTGTAGCTGAGCAAAACGACTTGGAGACAAATATTGATGTCCATGTCAACCGACACGCCTTACCTTTGTCAGTCGACACACACCCAACGTGAATGATGCCTTCGAGTTTTCTCAAGTTTCAAGAATTGCAACTTTGCGCCATAAGTTTCTAATGTTTATAATTGAGGCCTAGTTCGTGTTTTAGGTTAAATCTATGTTTTCGCAGTCCCGGAGACTAAGTTATCATATTCTAAGTTTTCATTGTAAGTTTCGAGCAAATTTTGTTGGAGAGAAGAATCAAAACTCAACCTTTGTAGAGAGAAGGTATATGAACTCCCTTTGTTTCTTATTTTATTTTATGAGTATCATTCAGACAATGATTTGTGTTTTCTCTTCTATGTCTGAGTAGTCACCTTGTTAGATCTAGGGATTTCAAGGGTTTATAATGGTTTGTTGAATTGGGCATAAACATGTTATGTTATCTATAATTTTCTTCATCTATATTTGTTAATCACACTAGACTTAATATTGATCACCTTACTTCTGGTACCGTAGGAATGTTGGTAGGCGCGAGAGTGCTATTAATATCCTGACCCAATCATAGATGAGCAAAAGCCTTCTCACAAAGAGATCTGGTTTAGGAATTTTGTAAACATATCTTACTTGTTAATCATGCAGACTCTATTTATTTGGATTCACAAAGAGATTTGGTTTACTTTTTTTAAGAGGATAGATGTCGTCGCAGCGAGAGTTGGATAGATATCATATTAGTGTTATGAGGTTAAGAACCGGTCATACAATTGCATCATAATTATCGAACTGCCTAGTTCACATTCCAGAGTATCCCTAATTGATCTTCCCTAGTTCTAGCTTTTTAATCATCTGAATTTCCATCTTGTTCATCTAGTTATTTCTATTTGCATTGTTTTTATTTAATTTACTTCTATTGATCTAAAATTCGAATCTGTACTTATATTATGTGAGCTTTCATAGTCCTTGTGGATTCGATCCCTAAGTGCGGCAACTGATCTCTTAATTTGAGAGAGTAGTTCTAGGGTTATATTTGACCTCTGTCAATAATACTCTTCCTCTTCATCACTCTGAAAGTCTATGTGGTTGATCCAAATCATTGGCCCTGATGGTGATGATGGAGGTTCAACTTCAATTCTGAGAGGTATGTAGCTTGGTAAGGGCACTCCATGTGGTCTATTAAGATCCTCTTCCTCCTCATTGTTGTTGACCTCTATGGCAAACAGGTGTCCATCGATGGTGAGTTTCTGATGACTCTTCTCAACTTCAAACTTCATATGCAGGTCTTCCCCAAGTTTCAACTCAATCTTCCCCTCTTTTACATCTATCAGAGCTCCAGCACTTGCCAAGAATGGCCTTCCCAAAATCAGAGGATTCTTAGGTTCCTCATCCATCTCTTAAACAATGAAATCTGTAGGGACTTGAATGTGACCTATTCTCACTGGAAGGTTCTCTAACATTCCCTTTGGCATTCTTATTGAACTATCAGCCAATATCAGATATTTCTTGCTTGGTTTGAGATTCTCAAACCCAAGCTTCCTTGCAACAGACCATGGAATTATGCTAACAGAGGCTCCCAAATCGCATAGAGAATTCTGGAAGTCTTGGTGATTCAAGGAGCAAGGAAGAGTGAATGATCCTGGGTCCTCAAGCTTTTCTTGGACCAAAACCTTCTTCTATATATCAGCTTTGTATTCATGCAGTTTCTTGGCTGCTAACTCCTTAGCTTTTATCCTTTCCATGACTTCGGCTCTCAATCCATGCTAATACATGGGAATGAACTCATAGGCTTTTCTTTTAGGCATCCTGGCCTCAACTTCCTCGAAGCACTGATCAACTAAAGCTTTGTATTCTCTAAGAATTTCCTTCTTAAACCTTTGTGGGTATGGACACATCCTCAAGATCTCCAGATTGGTATACAAAGGTTGTGTGAAGGGAATGAACTCAGCTCGATCAGAGGACCGAGTAGGATCATCGAGTGAAGACTTTGTTGGACAATTTGCTTTGACTTGATCCGTTGACCGAGTAACCTCATTGAGTAAGGCTGATTTTTCCAAAATTGGAGCCTTGACTTGATCATTGGACTGAGTAAGTAGGTCGAGTCCATTCTCTGAGACTTCCTTCTGAGCTTCCTTCTTCTATAAATCTTTGATTCTATCATCCCCCTCTTGAGCAACACTGTCCTCAGTGTATTAGGAGTATGACAGCATTCACATTGGCAAAGTCCTTAAGGTTTTGCACTGATCTCCATGATTCAACAATCCATAATACACCCAATCGGCAACGGCGCCAAATTGAGAAGATGATTTTCGTGGGTTAAGAGGTTTCAATTCCTCAATCACTATAGTATTTGAGGTATCAATCCATAATGGGTGATATAAGGCATCAGGATGTGATCTAACAATCTAAATTCAAGCCAAGCATATAAAAAGATGGGTTTACTATCAAACCTAAGTGAAAACAAATCCACTTAATCAGAAGGATCGAGTAGAACAATCGAGTGAACTAAAGCAATCAAAAGAACAACGCACTCGATCAGAGGGATCTAGTACACGGATCGAGTAAGTAACTAAACAGAAATGAAACTAAGATGAAAGCTTGGTAAACAAGTAAACTAGGTAAACAAGATTGTAAAAGCAGATTATAACTACTAGGGATCAACGGGATATGAGATTATTGACCAATGAATGCTAATAAACTTTTTGTATGCTTATCAACCAACAACCACAAATCATTTTGGGCTAATCCCTAGACAACAGATTTCTAAAACAGCCTAATCCACATTCGTGACAGAAGGCCTCAAGACCCACCATTGACACACCCCAATTTTTCTAGGGCCACCATGATGAATCAGGCATAAAGAATCAAGGCAGCCAAAACCTTATCCAGTATTTAGATCACATTCACCGTATTAACATACGCACTCGTCCACCTACACCTGCACCTGCTACCACCATTCCTGCACAATCAGTTCCAGATACACCTGCAGTCATGGCAGAACAAGTTCCTCAGCCTAGGGTGATTGGAGCAGGAGACGCTCCAAACACTCACTCTCAGAGACAGGGAATTGTAGCCCCTCCAGTCGACAACAATAACTTCGAGATCAAGACGGGTATCTCCATGGTCCAGAACCACAAATTCCATAGACTTCCTATGGAAAACCCGCTTGCTCATTTGGACCAATTTGATAGACTGTGCGAGCTCACCTAGATCAATGGCATCTCAAAAGACAGCTTTAAGCTACGCCTCTTTCCTTTTTCTCTTGGTGATAAGGCTTCCCACTAGGAACGAGCACTGCCTCAGGGTTCTATAACCACCTGAGATGACTGCAAGAAGGCTTTCCTGCTGAAATTTTTCTCTATGTCAAGGACTGCAAAGTTCAAGAATGAGATCTCCAGCTTCACTCAGCGGTCAAATGAGAGTTTCTCTGAAGCATGGGAGAGGTTTAAGGAGTACACGACGCATTGTCCTCACCATGGTTTCACCAAGGAGTCTTTGCTCAGTACGCTCTGCAGAGGGGTAAGCCCGAAGATCAGAATGCTATTGGATACAGCTAGTAATGGAAATTTCCTCAATAGAGATGTTGTCACTGGCTGGGAGCTAGTAGAGAACCTTGCAATCTCTGATAGAAACTACAGTGAGGATTTCAACAGATCAGTTAGAGGCCCATCTTTGTCTTCTGATAAGACCAAGCAGGAAATCCAGTCTCTTAGTGAGAAGCTTGACAAGGTAATCCTGGCTTAGCAGAAATCTGTGAACTTTGTTGGTGAAGTTTCTGCTACTCAAGCTCAGGAGGGTGACGACGATCAGGTTGAAGAGATCTTGTATATACAGAATCAAGCTGGCTTCAACAGAGGGTACATCAACTATAGGAACAATCCGAATCTATCCTATAGGAATACCAATGTAGCCAACCCTCAGGATCAAGTCTACCCTACTCAGAACCCAGGCCAAAACAAGCCTTTTGTGCCACAAGCTCCAGCTAATCCACCTGGATTTGCTCCAAGACCACCTCAGCCAGCTGATGGTGACCTTAAGACTCTGCAACTCCAACTTCTTCAAGGCCAGAATACTGCTACTCAAGAGACGTCGAAGAGGTTCACTGAACTCAGAACCCACATCGATTGCTCTTATGATGATTTGAACCATAAGATTGAGGTTCTCAACAGCAGACTAAAGTTTGTTGAGTCCAGTGCTACTTCAGCCTCTACTAAGACCACATGCCAACTTCCTGGCAAAGCTGTGCAGAACCCTAAGGAACCTGCAACTCTCTATGCAGTGAGCATGGCACCAGCTCTCCATCTTCTTCCTTTCAAGAAGAGATTCTCCAATACCACTGAGGACAGTAATACTCAAGTTGGGGGGGAAATCTTTTGATCTGCTGCTAAAATTGGCTCGAGCACTGTAGCACTCGACCACACCACTCGAGTGAGTAGTCGAGTAGACACTCCTGAGACTGCAAAAGAGAAGTGCATACTGGATTTGAATGCGATGATGACAACTCCTTTCCCAGAATGGTTCAAGGCTGAGATTGAGAAGGAGTATGCTATTATGCTTGAAGAAGAGCTATTAGAGCCATAAGCTAAAATGACTTGGGATAAAGTTGTGAAGTCACTTGGACCCTTTCAGAGTGGTTTGAGAAAAAGAGCCTTGAAGAAAATTCAAGATAAGAGAGCAGCAGCTGCTAAGGCGTATAAGTACAAGATGATCACTCAGCAGAAAGTGGTAGTGCAAAAGAAGCTGACGGACCATGAATCTTTCACGATACTTTGCACCATCAGAAACCAGACTCTCCAGAATTCTCTCTGTGATCTGGGAGCTTTAGTCAGCATAATGCCATTGTCTATTGCAGGAAAGCTGGGATATCACAAATTTCTGCCTAGCACCAGGTCTCTAGTCCTAGCTGACAGGACCATCAGATTTCCCCATGGCTTGCTAGAGAATGTCCCAGTGAGAGTAGGAAACATGGAGATCCCTACTGACTTCATAGTGATGAAGATGGAAAAGGAGCCAATGGATCCCCTCATACTAGGCAGACCATTCTTGGCATCTTCTGGAGCTGTTATAGACACCAAAAATGATGAAATAGTTCTTCAATCCGGTAATGACTCGGTGATGCATTTTGACACCTCTTCCGGCTTGAAGAACCCTGATTTTGAGAGACAGCTTTACTACATGGAAGAAGCTGAGGGCAATGAAAAGATAAACTTTGGAAAATTTGAACAGTACTCTCAGACACCATCAAGACCTCCAGGGTTCACAGTCACCATGGGTAGTCACTCTGACAGAGCAGTGCAGAAGGTTGATACGTTTGTAGCAGAAGGTGACTCTGATGAAGACAGCACAGGATACACTCGACCACTCCACTCGAATGCTAGGTTGAGTGACCACTCGAGTCACCACCAGAGAGCGCAGCCGACCACTACGAAACCACCTGGTTCGATTTGGTACTCGGACCAGGAATATTTTTGTACAGGGAAAAGCAACTTAACATACCCACTCACAACACCAGCATTAGACCAGAGCACTATCCTTGCTCTACAAGGTGTTGTTGTTGAGTTGGCAGAGAAAGTGGATAAGCTTGAGAAGGAAGTTCTGAAGCTCAAAGAAACTCAACCACCCCCACCTGAGATAGGAAGAAGGAGGCCTAAGCCACCAGGAATCAGTGATAGCTTCTATCACGCTATCATGGCATCAACCTTCATTGTGGAGAAGCCAAGTCCAGAGGGATCAACACAGTCTCTCAACGACCAGAAAAGTTTCGAGAGTCCAGAGGGGTCAACACAGTCTCTCAAAGACCAGAAAAGTTTCGAGAGTCCAGAAGGGTCAACACAATCTCTCAAAGACCTTCCACCTGCCTAAAAGAGTGAGAGTCAAGCTAAGTGACTTTAAACAAGCTCACTTGGGAGGAATTCCCATGTTTATCATTGTATATACTAGCTTAATTTTCTTATGTCTTTTGAATTTTGTTATTTTTAATGTGTTTCCTTAGTGTTTTGAGTTTCAGGAGAGGATAGGAGCTGAATATAAGTCAAAATAGAGTTCCAAAAGGGTCAGCCAAAAATCCCAAAAGTCACTCGACCACACCACTCGACCCCCAGGTCGAGTGGCCAGGTTTTGTCTGAAATCTCAACTTTTAATCTAGGCCGTTTATTTGAAATCACTCCACCATTTAATTCCCATGTGACCCACCATCTTCTTCTTCCCCATTTTCGTGATTTTCTTTATCTCTCTAAGCGCATAACTCTCCAACTTCTCTCTAAAAATTTTCACTCAAATCTTCAAATTTTCAACTGAATTTCAATCATGTCTCACTATTCTAGCAATCCCGAAACCAACTTGTAAGTTTTTAAACCCTTTGAACCCGTTTTTGCGAATATCCGGGTTCGAAACTTTTTGAAATTTTTCGAAATTTTTTGGCTTGCATGTAGTTAAAATCGGCTGATTAGAGTAGTGTAAGGAATCGGAATGAGTATGCAATGAATTTATATGGGTGAATTTGCTTGAAATCAAAATTTTGTTCTTAGTAGTGCACTTGAAATTTTCGAAAATTTTTTGTAACCTTAGGACAAATTTCGGTTTATCTATTGATTGTTTGATAATTGGAGAACCCACATTGATCTTCATTGTTGAAATTGAACAAGTTTTAGAAATTTTTGAGATCATGCATATATAAAAATTGCTTTGAAACTTGATGATTTTGGAAAAAATTTAAACCTAAGTGTTTAGATCCTTGCTAGGCCTGAAATTGGATGCATATTATTGTTAATTTAGTTACTCGATCAAAGGACTCGAGTGGGTCAAGTCGGGCAAAATTTTATTTGGAAAAATTTGCCCACTCGAGTGCATGGGTCGAGTGCTCCAAATTTTTGCTAAATTTTCGATTTTTTTTATTTTGTTTTGGGAGCACCGGCGCAACAAGGACAAGATCAACAAGAAGCCACACCGCAGCATGAGCCACTCGACCATCTGGGTCACGGCAAGACAAGACCAAGGGAAAGAGAGTTCAAGAAGAGGAATCAGTGAGAAGGAACAGTGAGGAAGATGGTTTTGACAGTTCAGAGAAAATCCAGGCTGAAACCTCTGAGGAAGCTAAGCTAATCTCCATCCTGGAGAGGGTGAAGTTCCTTGGGACTAGGTACCCAGATCGCCCTACCATGCAAGCTCTGGGAATTTGCAGAGAGGTGGGGAAGCTCTATGACTCTGCTGACATAGTGGGACTCACCCACAGCCCTAGGGATAGTTTCAAGACTGAGACTTGCCATTTCTTGGCAACAGTAGATCTCCACCTCTATGAGACGAGAGGCATGGCTAGTATAGCAGAGCTGGGGCATGTGAGCTTCAGAGTCAGAGGAATAGACTATCAGCTGCCCCTGAGTGTGGTCGACATCCTGTTTGATTTCCGCAGAGGAACAGGGCAAGCTCAAGATTTTGATAAGAAAAGAGCTGAATGAGTTGTGGTTAGTGCTTGGAGGAAGGGAGCACTATCAGTCTGTTAGAGCTAAGAGTAGTGAGATCAGGCACCCCGCAGTGAGATACCTCCACAGGACTCTCGTGTTTGCGAAGAAGGCCACAGGGCCAGTGAATGAGAGTGAGTTGAAGATGCTGGACAAGGCTTTTTGCGACTACCTCATCTACTCATCAGAGGAGAACCGGGCCAATGGGATAGAAATGTGAGGAGATAGAGCCTACACAGGGAACTCCATCGTTTTGGTGAGACACCTCATGACCTACAGAGCTGCTGCTGTCAAGAATGAGAAGATGCTGAACAAGGCAAAGCTCACAGTGGGAGGGATTGTTATGCAAATTTTAGAGGCTGCTGGAGTCGAGCTTAGATCAGAGCCCACACCATACACTCTGATGGACATGGATCACATGAAGGACACTCAGACAATTGGTGCAAAGGTTGGGGAGAAGTACATCTACAACTTCTCACATCCCAGGAGCAGCAAGGCGAAGATTTTGCTACCTTATGGAGGTCTAGCCAAGCTCTATGCAGAAGACGGTGACCGCAGTATCCTCTTTGTACCACCAGTCAGAGATCTCTACTTCTCTGATGAGGGACTTAGACTCCAAGAAGATAAGACGTTTCAAGACTTCATGGGGAGTGTGCAAGCTCCAGAGAAGTTTTATTTTGAGGAGACAGAGTGCAGAAGCCTCAAGGAGGCTAATCATAAGATCTCCACACTTCAGAAGTGGTGCAAGTGGCAGGATAAGCAATTCAGCAAATTCAAGAGTGGAATGAATGGCACAATGAAGGGGCTCACCAGTCGCTTGGTTGCAGCTGAGAGGAAGTTGAGTGCTGGCTCATCTAGAAGGACTTCAGCTGAGCAGAAAGAGAGAAAGAGGCACCCAGATCACCCTATAGAGGATCTAGAGCATTCGTCCCCAGATGAAGCCACTTGACCACCTAGGTCGAGTGAGCCACTCGAGTGCTATCAGGGTTCCGACCCAAGTGCACCAGTCGGACTGTACCCATGCTATGATCAGGGCGCAGAGCTTCCACCTTACCCGGGGTAATATCAGAGCAAACCACTCGACCACGCTGGGTCGAGTGCACAATATATGCATGGCCACTCGACTGCTGGGTCGAGTGGACCACTCGAGTCGTACCCCGCAGCTGACCTTCCCACCACTACAGTTCCAGCATACACTCAGGAGAGCATGGAGGCTAACACAGATGCCTTCTTCACTCCACAAGAATGAGGTACCACCCCATTTCCTTATCATTGTTTATATCATATCATTTTTTGTTCTCTTTTGTTTTAGTCTCTCAAATCATCTCTTGAATTTATTTTACACAAAGAACTGTGTAATTTAAGTTTGGGGGAGGGTTTGAAAGACGTATTTGACATATTTCCTTATTTTCTTATTCAAATTTGCATCATCTATGTGCATTGAAAAAACTTAAAAATTTGAAAATTTTCCGAAAACTATTTTACAAAAACAGAGTGTCATGTAGTTGCATTATCATCTTAGGATTGAGTTTTAGAAATTTCGCTTAGGATTGTACATATGCATAGGGATAATGATGAGGCAAACCGTAAAAAGCTTAAGAATCAAACATATAATTTCAATGCCACAGTTATAAGTTGTCTAATGCATTCGCCTAAGCTTGAAAATTAAGGCTGCACCTTGCTTGGAATTTAGATTTAGCACTCTCACTTAGTTGAAGCTTACTGTGATTTGTCAAACTATCCTTATCAATTAGAACCTAATTTGAAAAATTTAATTATCATGATATGCTCTAAAACTTTAACTCATGGATACCTCAAAATACTTGGATTCTCTTTCACCTTTTACCACTCTTGCTAATCCAAGTAGCTGTCTCCACCATTGAGACAGTTTCACAAAACTCAAACCCAAAACTTCATTTCAAACCATTCATTATTTCTTGAGCGTAGTGAGGCCTATTTCCGGATTGAATTTGAGAGAACATGTTAGGTGTTGCCGACAGGAGTAGCCTCTCATGTAGTCTCTGGTTCACAGTTTTTGAACTAGATTTAGGCTAGGAGTTTGAATAAGTTGAGGTTTGAGTCAGGGAAAACAATAGAAAAGAAAAGAGTTTGCTAAAAAATCATGTCTTTGGAGAGGATAGGTTCACAAGAAAAACAAAATGAGTCTAGTAAAGGATTTGGAAGAAAAGATAAAAGTTGGCTCAGTAAAAGAAACAGAAAAAAATCGTATATTAGCCACTCGACCAGGCCACTCGAGTGAGTGGTCGAGTCATAGCTTAATGAAAAAAAAAAAAATCTCAAATCCGCTAGAAATAAAAAGTAAAGTATCCTCTCCTTAGAAGAAAACAGAAAATCAGCCCTTAAGCCAAAAAAATGAAAAAGAAAAGCTTTTAAGCACAAGGGTAGAACTAAGATGAAATTTCTGGGATTTTAGAGTTAGGAGAGTCATTTGGTTCTTCATGGGTAGATGATAGTCTGGTCCTGTATGCACCAGTTGGCTCTACCTTTAGCATTCTCTTATAATTCAATCCATTTCATTGAGAGATCCTGATACATGTGCTTAAAACCAGAGGAAGAAGAGATCATTTTTATCTCTTAAAACTTGTCCCTCAACCAAATGAGTTACAGTTATTTCATATCATGATTCACCAGTTCCTGCTTAATCAATGTTAAAAGGATAGTTTGCTTTGAATGTTTACTTATGGCTGAGTCTTAGTGTTGAATTTGATGTGATGAGTATGGCTAAAGCTTTTAAGTAGAACTTTTGTGAAATGCATTCTAGAACTAATAACTGTGACATTGACATTAGAGGTTTGTTTAGTTTGCTTAGGTTCTGAGTCCCCACTTTTCACACTACTCCTTTCATCTTATCCTTTCTATTTGCTTGAGGGCAAGCAAATGGTAAGTTTGGGGGAGTTGATAACACCACTTTTATACATGTTTTTACCACCTTTTTATCATGTCTTAGAGTAGATTTCATCCATTGTTTATACCATTTCTTGCATTTACGCTTCATTTAGGATGTTTCATATTTCTGTATAGGCATTGCATGCATTTTGCATATTTGGGGTCTTATCAGGTACATATGGAGCATATGGAGCACACTTGGATTTTGGCTTATAAAGTGAAGACGTGTAGCAAGCCTTGTGAAGTCGAGTGAAGATTGCAGAGAAGATGGATGGCTCACTCGACCAGACCACTCGAGTGAAGTACTCTCAAAGCCGTTGCAGATGACAGGCTCACTCGACCAAAGCACTCGAGTGAAGCACTCTCAGACAGCACTCTCAGACATGCTCACTCGACCAGACCACTCGAGTGAAGCACTCTCAGGCGATCAGTCTCGACCTCACCATCACCGCATGCCCACTCGACCAGTCCACTCGAGTGAAGCACTCTCGGACTACCTCACTCGACTACCCCACTCGACTGCTGGGTCGAGTGGGCACTCTCCGATTTTTTTTCCTTAAAACTCACAAAATGTAATTAGCGCTGGAGACGATGTATAAAAGCGCCTCATTAAACCTAACTAAGGAGGAGCAAATAGCGCCGCTCTGGCTTAGTAATTTTTAGGTTTTCTCTCATTTCTTCTCTCTCTTGTTCTTGGTGCTCTTGATAGTTTTCTCATTTTCCAGCAACCTTGTAGCTTTGATAACTTTTGAATAAATCAGTATTTGCTTTTGATTTCGTCTCCACCCTTGCTCACTAGATCAAAGGCAATAACATATGAAAAGCACAAGCTTTTCTGGGTTTCGGACCCCAGCCATGATCACCATGTGTGAGTAGTAGATTTAGGATTTTTGGGGATGGATTAGGTTAGCTTCTCTCTGTTTTGTTATTGCTTAGATAGTTTGATCATCACTCAGTTTTGACTCTCTCTTGGGTGAGTGATTTTAATGTTTATTTTCCCCTTATCAAGGAAAACATGATCTTAGATGGTCTCATGAGCACGAACCATGCCTAGAGCCATTGGAAAGACTTTTTCCGGGGTTTAGAGTACAATAGCGTGAGGGTGGATGCATCAGACATTTATTTATGTCACGACTCCACCTATTCATTTGTTATGAACTATTTTCGACTTTAATTAGGTTGATTCTTCATGCCTGATCCGACTCCTCACACTATGCTGACTGGGTTGGATCTTGGGGCTCTCTACCACGAACCATGGATTGAGCTGGTTATGAAGTCTGTTGTCTACGGTAGTCCTGTGATGAGATTGCTAGTTGATAGCTGCAATGGAATAGAGTGTTTGCAATCCTGTGATTTCCATCCCTAGAGTCTCTGTTTTTCCCATAGTTTCACAGCTTGCTAAGTATTAGTTCAGTGTAGTTTTCCTCTGTTTTTACTGTAGCACTCGACCTCACCACTCGATCAGTGTGGTCGAGTAGTTTTAGTACTGTGACTTTTCCTGCTTAGTTTCATGATGTGCTAAACTGTGACAGACTTTGGCACCTCTAGTATCAATTAGGGTTTTTAGTAGATTTCTTATTTAGACTGCTAGTACCACACCCTTTTGATAATCACTTGAATAGCTTGCTTTATTTATCAACTGATTGTTGTAGACCACTCTTGATTGGTTAGACATTGTTACTTCACTCATTATCCACTTACCACTATACTACAATTGATAAACTTTGTATTTTGTCTCTTTAGTCTTAGGTTGATTGCATTGCTGTCTTTCTTTTCTTAGGGTAGGCAAAATCATTGTTTCAATGTGAGGCATCATAGTTGGATTTAACCCATCCTATAGGTGGTAAATTTCTATGAGCCATGTCTTGAATATGTGGTGTTGTGGAGGTTTTCGTGGATATTTGGGCATTCTCCTGACTATCTAGCCATTCCTTTGTATCGGACATCCTTTTGGAAAGTGTTTCTTGTATGTTTTCCACTTTATGGTTGAAAACTATATCATTTCGGCTTTTCCATAGTCTCCACATAATCCACAAATGAAGACACCGTATATGCTTCTCCAGATTTTAGTTCTTATAGTTGTTGAGTAGATACCTTATTTTATCTTCAATGGCTGTTAGTGGGTTATCCAGTATAGCAGTGGGTATCCCGGAAGCTCTCCGTACTGCTGTTGCATGACTACATGTGAAGAATAAATGATTGCTTGTCTCTATTTCAATGATGCAGCGGGTAGAAAATTCATTGACTCTCATATTTCGCCGATGTAGATTATCTGCTGTCCCTATGGCCCGAGAAGCAATTCTCCAAATAAAATTCCGTAGTTTTGGAGCAATATCTAGTCTCCAAATGTCCTTTGCTATATCTGAATGAGCTAATGGAGGTTGGGGTTCTTTATCTGTTTCATCATGTGCCATAAAAGCTAACGATATACCGATTTGACGCTATAGTGACCATCTTTCATATGGCTCCAAAGAGTTGTAACGTCGGTTGATTGGTTTGGTAAATATATTTTTTGGATCAGATGGTGATCAGAGAGATCTACCATTTGAAGGAGTTTTTCTTCATCCCACTGTCTCGAGTTATTGATGATATCCGCCACTTTTCTGTTTGGATTAATCGCCGGTAAAACTAATGGTGGGCGAGGTGGGTTGGTTGGTAGCCAAGGATATCTAACAAGGTTAGTGTTCCTTCCATTTCCTATGCTAACTTGTAACCCATGCTTAAGGAGTTCGGCTCCAAAACGAAGTGAACTCCATCCATATGATGGTAGTGTACTATTAGAAGTGAGGATGTTTTCGTCTCTAAAATATCTGGCTTTAAGCATTTTATACACTAAGCTATCAGGGAGTCTCATGATTTTCCAAACTTGGTTTGCCAAAAGAGCTTGGTTAAACTGGTGTAGATCTCTAAAGCCTAAGCCACCACTTTGCTTTGACTTAGTAATCTTTTTCCATGAAACCCATGTCATTTTTCTATGTTTCCAGTGTACTACCCTACCAAAATCTAGCAACCATACTATTTATTTCCAAACAAATTTCAATTGGTAGTTGAAAAACGTTCATAGAGTATACCGGCATAGCATAGGCAACTGCTGACGAGTGTCTCTTTTCCTGCTGTTGTTAGAAATCTTGTTTGCCATCCACTGATCTTGCTTTGACCTCGGTCTTTAATATATTGGAACATCACTTTCTTCTTTCTTCCAAATTGTTCCGGTAATCCAAGATATTTCTGCCACCGCCCACTGTTGGTATTTGGAGAAAATGCATAATAGAGTCCCGAGTATGCTGATATACTCTATTTCCAAAAGTAGTTGATAACTTTTTGATATATCATGGTTTTATGGTTTTTAGCCATGATATACATATTGGTTTTATAGTCTTTTATATATATATTGAGTCTTATTAGGTACAAATGCGAGATGGACTTTGTTGATACATTATGGAGCAATTATGGAGCATTGTAGCTGAAAAGTTGGAAAGTTATTGTTCATCAAGTTACTGTTCATCGGCATTGTTCATCAAGTTACTGTTCATCGGCATTGTTCATCGAGTTACTGTTTACCGTTACTGTTCATGTCGACCAACACATGTGAACAGTGTCGGTCGACATGGTACTATTCACGCCGAAGAATTACAGTTTTTGCCCATATGTTTTCCTTATTTGCAATAAGTCTAAATTTGTGTTTTAACATATATAGTATTTTTAGGTCATTGTTTAGACTTATGCTTTATTTTTCTACATCCACCTTTTGAGAGATATTTTTGGAGAAGACTTCTAAACTCTTTCTCCTCTTGATTTATTTTATGATTTTTATTCTGTTCATGATGTTTGTTTCATTCACCATGTCTGAGTAGTTTACTTGTTAGATCTAGGGTTTTCAAGGGTTTATGATGAATTGTTGAATTAGACATAAACATATTAGGATATTCATAATGTTCTTCATCTAGATTTGAATCTATACTAGTTCTAGGCTAGCTGCCAGAATCTAGAATCATAGGAATGTTAGTAGGCGCGAGAGTGCTATTGATATCCTGACCTAATCTTAGATGACCAAATAGCATTTTCGCAGCGAGAGTTGGTTTAGAAATTTTGTGAACATATCATACTTGTTATTCATGCAGACTCTATTTATTTGTATTCACAATGAGATTTGGTTTCCTTTTGTTTAGAGGATAGATGTCGTCGCAGCGAGAGTTGGATAGATATCATTATAGTGTTATGAGTTTAAAACCGAACATACAATTGCATCCTAATTATTGAACCGCCTAGTTCACAATTCAAATTATTCCCCTATTGATTTCCCTAGGTCTAGCTTCTTGTCATATTGAATCTACATCCTTATTTTATTGTTTCCATCTTGTTTTATTTAATTTACATTCATTGGTTTAGCATAATTCAAAACTGATAATCTATTGTGTGAACTAGAGTCTCTGTGGAATTCAATCCCTAAGTACTACAATGATCTCTTAATTTGAGAGAGTAGCTCTAAGGATTAATTTGAGCATATCACTTTTCCATACATTGTCCTGAGGCTCTCTCATATTCGTTAAAGATTTGTAATCACTGAGAAGTATAACGATGGTCAGCTTTAATGAAAAAGAGAGAGTCATCGGCAAAAGGTAAATGAGAAATGGAAGGTCCTCCATTGCTAAAGGTAATTCCCTTGAGGCGTATTTCTTGTTGAGCTGTTGTGACGAGGTTAATTAAGACGTATGCACAAAGTATAACAAGGTATGGTGAGAGTGGGTCGCCTTGTCTCCTCGGTTTTCTTCAAAATAGTCATATGGGCATCCATTAATAAGGACCAAGAAAGAGACAGTTTTAACACATTTCATAATCCATGTGATCCATTGACTCTTATGTAAGACTTGATCTAAGAAGTTCCATTCCACACGATCATAAGCTTTACTTATGTCTGTCTTTACCCCCATATAAGAGTTGAAGCATCTTTTTCGTGCTTGTAGCGGATGTAACACTTCATGAGCAATAATAACGTTGCCCATGGATGAATGCGACTTGATTTTCTGATACCACCAAATGTAAGATATTTTTCAATCTTTTGACTAATATCTTGGATATGATTTTGTAATATATATAACATGTATTTTACCAAAGATTGTTTTTTTTGAAATTATTTTTCTCTTTTATTCAAAAACGAAATCAAAACCAAAACATTTTTACAATACGTCATAAACAACAACAAAAATATAGCAAATTCACACGAGTAAAATTAACAAGAACCTTTTTTGTTTTTTTTTGGTGTGCAAAAGAGTAATTAACAACAACCAAATAAAAAAAGTTTTCGAACAAACTTTATAAAGTAATTGGTATATTCCAGTTTCAATTAAACCGAATATAATTTCATTTCAAAAACCACAAAAAACCTGAATGTCCTATAAGGTTCCGGTTAAAGTAGGCCCTACAACCTATCTTCTTCTTCACCATTTGTATCTTACGGCTGATCTTGGCCTGAGAAACCGTACTTCGATTCACGTTTTCCCGATGACTTCCACTCTAATCTCCTCAAATCTCTCTTCCTCTTTCTTCCCTACTGAAAATCTCAGCCGAATTCGAATCCCGGCGACTTTAACTTCCGGAGGTTGCAATATTCGCACACGCCGTTCGAAAATTATCGCTAGCTCACACCATCTTCCACTTCTTCCCTTCAGCATGAGCGAGGTTAGCTAATTTCTTAGTAGATTTAAACTTTGAAAAATTCATGTAAATGTACCGTTCATGTCTTTACACAGGTTCTTGTACCAACAGAGAGTAAAACGTTACATTTATATGAAGCAAGGTACTTAGCTTTACTTGAAGAGGTAAATATAATCTAATATTATTCCTACGGATTTGATACTTTTGTAAGCATATTTGTAAAAATGTTTTGGTTTTGATGCAGTCGATGAAACGAAAGAAGAACATGTTTGTTCATTTCGTTCTGGATCCTATTTCCATTAGTGAGACTGCAACAGAAGCTTCCTTTGCTGCTCGATACGGCTGCTTGGTACTCATTGAAAACGTACGCATTTCTTCTCATTCTTTTGTGTTTCTCAACATCTATTAACGCCCAAAGTTATTTAAAACCGCATAAATTACCTCATAGCATAACGTCTAGGCCGCGTTTTAGAACACTGGTGTTATTGTCTAATAAGTCAAGAATTTTTTTGAGTTCTAAAGCTCACAACACACTACAGGTTGAGAGATTAGACATTGGTGCACTTGTCTCCATAAGAGGCGCTGGCCGTGTGAAGATTTCGCGGTTTTTAGGGGTAAGATTGCGGATATAAAGTACTTTATGAAACGATCAAATTATAATTCTTTGACTTGTGGACTTGAACTAGAGCGTGACCAAAACTATTGATTAATCGCAAATTTTGTCTCAGGCAGATCCTTATCTGTCTGGAGAGGTCAGGCCAATACAAGATCGTGTGAATCATGAGAGAAGCAATGAAATAACTTCAAAAATCACCCAGCTTAAGGATTCTATTAAGAATCTAAACAGCTTGGAGATCAAACTTAAGGTACAAACCTACTTAAACTAAAAATGTAACATCCATCCCCTCGGAACATATGTATTTATAAAATATATGGTTAGATAAGTTGCAAGTAGTGTTAAGATATTTTACTTTTTATGTTCTCAGAAGTTGAAGTGTTGGATAATCTACTTTTGCAACAGGCTCCGGAAGATTCGCCGCTACAAACTCGTCTCTTCAACTCTCTAAACTGGGCTGAAGATGAGCCACCGGTAGAATGTGACGAATCATTCTTTCCTTCTCTCCAAGAGCGTCTCTCCTTTGCTGCATTTCAACCCGTTTCTGGTAATTCACAAAATTTCAAAGCTTTTTAGTTTTTACATCACAAATAAGCCATAAAATTCCCAAGTCAGTTTGAATCCTTTGGAAGTGTGATGAATACTGAAGGAGTTAATCGCATAAAGTCTTCAGGTTTTTCTGGTTTTATTGTCCGCAGGATCGACAAAGTCGGAACTATCAAGATTACAACAAGAGAAATTAAAGGCAATGGATATGAAAGATACAATAGAGAGGTTAGAACTCTCAACGGGACTCATCAAGGAGAACATTTCCTCTATTGCTGCCAAACTCGCGATTCAGTCCTTGGATATTCTCTAGACTATACAATAAGTCTCACTGTAAATTGCAAAATTAGTCAACTATAGTACATCTAAGAGTGTGTATATGAGACTATAACAGCCCAAAATCAGTCAAAATTAAATGGTAAATTCTTTTTTAATAACAAATGTTCCTCTGATCTTAATTGCTTCCACTCTCAACTGTGACTTAATATTTAGTTGAAACAATTTTGGAGAAGTTGACATAGATTCGAGACTTCTTGATGCACATACAAACATACTATATAGCCGCAGATCTTGTATGCCAGGAAACAAACAAACTACATTACCAGATTCATACTTCAAGTTTAAACCCAATTCAGTCTTTGCAATAAACTTACATGCCAAGAAACATGATAAAAAAACTCATTTATCTTACATTTATATAGATATTCCAACGTTATGGTTTAATAAATAGAAGCCTAACAATCTGCTGTAGAATTTGGTTACTGATTTTAGAAAATGGTTAAATGCATGTACTGTGCTAGCTTATACTATATTGAATAATGAAAATCAAATGAATGAACTAAACTTCAAATTCCAGCTTTGTGGGGCTTTTAGAGAAGAGAAAATATTTTGGAAACAAAAAAGTAGGGCAATGTGGTAAAGAGAACAAGGCGGAGTTAAAAAAAGTGGTTGGGATTAATAAAAGAAGGGGGAATAGGTATGTACTTCAGGCTACCAGAGAAGATTTGTGGTTCAAGAAATGAAACAGATATATTAGCAGCTCTAAATTTGCATGGAGGGTTTCAATTCCTCATTGTTGTTGTAATATATGAGGTGTCAATCCATTTGGGTAAAGTGCAAGCAATCACAATAAATCAGTGCATGATAAGTTAAACCAAATCAAATATGATAGTGGAAACTAGCAACCTAATGATTGTAGATGCAAACAACTAATAATAAAAAGCAATGAACACTTGAGATGTCAATTCAAATGAACAAAGAGGAAACAAATTAAGCAGAAAAACAAAAGTAAAGAGCCACTCGATCAGTATGGTCGAGTGGTTGGTCGAGCTAGAATGTAAAAACACAGAATCACTAAATCAAACGAGTAACTGGACGTTTAAATCAATAATAAAGAGATAAGGATCATAGGGATGAATCAATGGACTAAGAGATCACTTTTCATAACATGGGTACTTAACAAAAATAACTTATGGCAAGGCTAAGCCTTTGACAGTAGATATCTAAACCAATCAAGCCCACCGTCGTGATGAATGATCTCGAGTCCAATAACTCATCATACCCGATTTTGCCAGAGTCATGCAATTGGACAAGCACAAAGAACCAACCTACCAAAGCCAACAAGATTTCCTAACAAGAGCTTTGAATATCATGAAGCAATCGCCCATTTAAGTATATTCTCCACTGGCTAGTGTAACTAAGTCTCTGGAAAAAGATGGATCAAATAATTTCAAACACTGTCATGAAGAAACTATCTAAGATCTTTATCATGTTGATCAGAAATGATAAGCATTAAGAACTTTCACCCAGAACAAATTTTAGGCATCAAAGAACTTTAGATACCCAGATTAATCAAGATCCACCCTAATCTAATCCATCCCCAATAACCTTAACGTTAACTACTCACTAATCATAATCATAACTAAATATGCAAACCCAGAAAACTCTAAATCTGACATATATGATAGATCAGATTGAGATGAGAAGGTTTGTAGAAGAAATGCAAATACTGATTCAATAAAAAGATAAAGGAATTACAAAATGTTCTAATGAAGAACAAGAAAAAGAGTAATTATGAGGCATAGATAGATTATTTAGGTCTAAAAAACGAGCACATCCTCGTTAGGGTTAACACATGTGTTTTTATACTAAAAGACAAAGTTAAATAAAGTCAAAATGGGAAATCCTACAAATCCGAAATACCACTCGACCAGAGTGGTCGAGTAGAAGGTCGAGTCGGTGCCATCTTCCTTCAATCATCTGTTGATCTGATCCAAAACTCCAATCCAGTTCCTCAGTGCTCCAAAGCTTCCATTGCATCCATTTTACTTGTAAACAACCCACAATATGCAATATGTATGCAATGCTTATGCAAAGGACCCTAAAACTCCTAGTGAAATATGCATATAATGGTATAAACAGGGAATGAATGCAGACTATATTGATGATAAATATATGCTAAAAACATGTAAAATACAGTGTTATGAACTTCCCCAAAATTATCATTTGCTTGCCCTCAAGCAAATAAAAGATTGATTGGAGAAGTTGTTTGAAAATGGGGATTCAGAACCAATGCCAAATGATCAAACTTCTAACCTCATTGTCATGGTTAACAGTTCTAGAACGCTATGCAGATGATTCATACTTAAAAGCTTTAACCATGCTCATCACAAAAGATTCAAAATTCATCCTAAGCAGCAACAAGCATTCAAAGAAATCTATCCCTTTAACATTCATTAAGCGAGAACAGTGGATCAAATTAAACATTGTTTAAGAACTCATTTGGTTTGAGGGACAGGTTTTAAGAGACAAAAGTGGTCTTCTCTTCCTCTGGTTTAAGCGCATTTGTAACAAAGATATCTCAATGAATGGATTGAACTACAAGATAATGCTAAAGGAGTAGACTCTCATCTACCCAAGAACACACAACTGACTCTACCTAAATCTACACTTAGAAATATATATCCCAAATTCTCAGCCTTTCTTTTTCTTTTCTCTCAAGGCAAACATTGTTTTTCTCTCAGCCTAGGACTATTTTTCTCTGATTTGTTTCTAAGGAGAGGATCTTTACTCTTTTAAACTCTTCTAGCGGATCTGGGAAATTTGTTTTTTCTTTGCTAAGGCTTCTACTCGACCACTCGGTCAAGCTGTGTGATCGAGTCACATCTTTTCATTTTTGCTTATCTTATATTTTTCTATTTTCTGAGCCTATCTTCATAATAATCATCCAGATTATTTACTAGACGCTTATGGATATTCTTTTGGTGTTTTATTCTCTCCAAATAATTTTTTAGCACTCCTTTTCTCTCTTTTTACCACTCAAAACATCAACCAACCCTTAGATCAAACTTCCTATCCTATTCTGGTACAAAAATTGTGAACCAGAGTCTACATGAGAAAAGCTATTCCTATTGGCTTATACCTAACACTTTCTCCTAAATTCAGTCTGGAAATAGGCCTCAACTCAAGATTAATTCATGGTCTGAAAAGAATGAAGGTTTGGTGATTATTTGGAACTGTTCCAAAAGTGGGAACATCCACTTGGATAAATAAGAGTGGGAAAAGGGAAGAAGAGTATCCAAGTATTTTTTTTGGTAGCCATGAGTTCATAAGCAATGTTTAAGTTTGATAATTAAAATTTAAGATTAGGTTCTTATATATTAGGGATATAATTACTTAGTCACAACAAGTTTCAACTTAACTATGAATGGTAAATTTAAATTCCAAGCATAGTGTTGCCTTAGTTTTCAGAATCAAATGCAAGAATTGAACAACTAAAAACCATGGCACTGAGATTAAAATTTTAATCATGAGGCGGTTTGGTTTTAAATCATCATTATCCCCTATGCAATGCAACAATCCTAATATGAATGATTCTAGACTCAATCCTAATTGTGCAAATGAACTACATGACACTCTGTTTTTTAAAATTATTTCTCAGAAATTTTTCAAATTTTAAAGGTTTTTATATGTACTTAGATGCTGACTCAAGTATGCAAAATTTGAATAAGAAAATAAAAGATGATTAGATGTATTTCTCAAACTCTCCCCAAAACTCAATCCTAATTGTGCAAATGAACTACATGACACTCTGTTTTTTAAAATTATTTCTCAGAAATTTTTCAAATTTTAAAGGTTTTTATATGTACTTAGATGCTGACTCAAGTATGCAAAATTTGAATAAGAAAATAAAAGATGATTAGATGTATTTCTCAAACTCTCCCCAAAACTTAAATTACACAGTCCTTTGTGTAACAAAAATTCAGAGAATTATTTGAGAGATTAAAATTAAATACAAAAACAAATTAATATGCAATGGTTTTATACAATGAAATGGGTTGATTGTGGTACCTCATTGTGGTGGATCTTGTTGAGTTGGAGCTGTGAAGAAGTCATCCACCAGAGCTGCCATAGTCTCCTCAGTGTAGTTTGCCTCCATAGGGACATGAGATGAGCCTAGTTGCTCTGGATCAAAAGTGGGATCTGCTCCAGTGTTGAGCTCGACCAGTGGACTCAACTCATCTTGTTGAGTCGAGGTGTGAGCCTCCAACTCCTCAGCTTTGAGAACCGATCTCCTCTTCCTTGGCCTTTTCTTGTGAGTTATCCATTCCTCAGATGAGGACTTTGAACCGTGCCTCTTGGATCTTCTTATGGGTGACTTGCTTCTCTCCTTTGCCCTAGAGGATTCACTCTTCTTTTGCAAACTCTTGAGCTGTCCTGAGATGGCTTTGACGGTCTTTGCCATAGACTTAATGGTCTTGTCCTGGAATTTGTTCCATCGCTGGAGCAGACTTATCTTCTTGTTAGCTTCCTTCAGAGTCTTGCACTCTGAATCGTCAAAGTAGTACCGCATAGGTTCCCTGTTTGTTTGAGCGAATTGCCTCAGGGGTACCTCATATTATCTGTGCCATCAGACTTTTGGTACAGAAGTCCCATTGGTAAAATGAAAGCCATGCTTCCATTATTATACAAAGTCCTGTGGGCTTCTCTTGGAAAAGGCAGGAGCGTCTTGGCGTTCTCTTGCTCTGGGTGGTTGAAGTTGTAAACATATTTCTCCACCGCCTTTTATTTGTCAATAATGTGGGAGCTCCTTAGATAGGTCATGTCTAAAACTGTGAAGGCTGTTGGTCTGTCAGTGATCTCCATATTGCATTTGAGAAGGATAAGGGTAAGGATCGAGTTCCCTACTCGAGCTCTGTCTCCTTCCATAGGAAATAGTGCATAGTCCTTGAGAGCTTTGTCTAGCATTCAGAGCTCTCCATCATTCACCGTTCCGGTTATCTTTCTTGCAAATAGGGTACTTGCAATAGACTTGTAAAAATATCTGATTGCCGGATGCCTGATTTCTGAGCCCTTGGATCTTGAAGATTTGAACTTGTCCTTGCCTCCCAAGTGAGCCCAAAGTTTAACAAGTTCTTCCTTACGATAGTCTTGATTGATCCCATGACTCTTTTTGAAATCAAAAACTTCATCTATCAAACTCAGAGGAGGCATAAATCTCTTTCCCTTTATGTTGAAGCTTATGAGTCCCAATTCACCATTGTTGCTTTCCTTCTCTTCCCTGGTGTATAAGTGTAACACCATAGTGCCAAGGAATTGACAAGACTCTTCCTGGAACCCATTGAATTGCTTGCTGGTGAAACTCACCAAATCGGCACTGTGGAAAAGTTTCCCTACTTCCTTGCAAATCCCTAGTGCTTGCATAGTGTGCCTATCTGGGTATCTTGTTCCCAAGAACTTCATGTTCCTCAGAGTGCTAATTCTCTTACTCTCATTCTGTGTTTGCTCCCTCTCTTCAACCAAGTCTACATTTGCTTCACTTCCCTCTACACTGACCTCTTCTTCACTTTCCTCCTTTTCTTCTTCTTCAATCACTGGTCTTTTCCCCCTTGCAATATCATCTCTGTTTCTTGAGTAGTCATTGTGGCCTTGTGCAGCAGCCATTGAACGAGTCCTCCTCTCAGTTTGGTACCTGAATCAAAAGAAAACTTGGTGTTAAAAAGTTTACCGGATATGACTCGACCAGTTTGGTCGAGTCGCTGATCGAGTAGCTTTGATTCAAGTTTCTTTGAAATCGTTTTTCATTTAAAACCATTAGATCACGGAGATATATTATGAAAGTATAATTTCGTAGGGAAGCATTAGAACAAGGAGATACTCTGATTTTTGTTTTTTACAAGTTTATCAACAAATATTTCTCAAAGAGGATTTAGCCACAACTAATCCGATTGTGTGTTAAATCAAAGTTTCTAGAAAAATCTAACATCATAAATCTTATATTCCCAATCTATAGTTACATGCATCCTCAAAAAAGTTCAATCCAAAAGATTGAAATTTTTTGGGTTTTAAATTGTTAATGGAATACATCAAAAGATTGGGGTTACTTACAATTGAGCATCAGAATCAAAGTTTAATCCATACATGCTTAATGTTAAATCGAAAACTTGAAAAGATTTTGAGAAATCTTTTGAAACTTCAAACTGCTAATATCGTTATTAGAGAGAGTGTAAATCGCAAAAAGTGAGGTAGGAGAGAGAGAGAGAGGGGTGTGCGTTGGGTTTTAAAAAGTGAGGTAGGGTTTGGATCGGATTTAAATGGATGGCTGAGATTAAAAGTTGCAAATTTGAAAATAAACCTGGCCATTCGACCCCAAGGTCGAGTCTGTTTCTGGATCACTTTGATCATCCTTTAAATCTTCATGCTCTGCATTTTCCTTGGTCAATGACACTTTTCCAGTAATCCATGGATTACAAAACACTAGATACAAACATTAAAATACCAAAATAGATAAATACCTTAAAAGAGAAATTTTTATTTACAAGAGATAGTCATGGAATTTCCTTCCAAGTGAGCTTGTTTATAATCTCATAGCTTGACTTTCTTACAGAGCTTAGATAGGTGGTGGACCAGAGACAGGCTCTAAGGTCCTCTCCATGTTGTCCTTTGATGGTTTTCCATAAGATGAGGCTAGTGTTGCCAACTTCCATCTTTTTTTGTATTCAGCTTCACTCATACCTTTAGAACCATACTGATTCCTCTTCAGCTCTATAACTTGTTTCTTCAGATAGTCCACCTCTTTAATCAGAAATTAACCAATATCTTGTAAGGAGATGATAGCTCTGACTTGAGCTATGCTGGTCGGATTTGGTGATGTGCTCCCTGTATAAAATTCAGAGTCACTGAACTCTTTCACACTCTCCCTTGTTGATGCACTCAACCGGTTCTCAAGTGTTAAGTTGTTCAGGTAGACTATCTCCTCATCACTTTGGTAGTTTCTCTGATTCAACAAAGATAAAGATTCTGGTGGTGGACATGGAGTTTCTATCTCACCACTGAGAGGAATGTAACTGGGAAGACCTGCCATTTTCACATCAGGTTCCTGATAGTAATCCTTAATAGCAAACAGCTGATTCGGACTGGTGTGATCTCTGGGTCCTCGACCAATATCAAACTTTATCACTAAATCTTTTTCAAACTTCAGATCAATCTTTCCTCTTTTGACATCAATGACTGCACCAGCACTAGCCAAAAATGGCCTTCCAATAATCAGGGGATTCATTGGTTCTTCATTCATTTCAAGAATTATGAAGTCTGTGGCACCTCAATGTAGCCTATCCTCACTGGTAAATTCTCAAGCATGCCATAAGGTCTCCTGATATTCCTATCAGCTAGCCTCAAAAACATCTTACTTGGTTTGAAGTCTTCAAATCCAAGCTTTGTTGCAATAGTCAAGGGCATTATGTTCACAGATGCGCCAAGATCACACAAGGAGTCTCTAAATACTGTTTCTTTTATGGAACAAGGGATAGTAAAGGTTCTCAATGGTCTATTACTTCCTTCTCAATGATCATCTTGCATTCATGATCATTTGCACCTGACTCTTTCTCATTCTGAGTTTCTTTCACCAAGGTCTTCCCCAGAGATATCACTGGTGGAACAATCTCTTTTCCAACATCTTTCAAAGACATCTTAGCTTAATTCTCTTGCAACTTGATAACACCACATTATGCATGTTTTCATCATCCTTTTATCGCTGTTTAGTATAAACTTTCATCCATTGTCCATATCATTCTATGCATTTATCCTTCAAATAGGGCGATTAGTGTTTTTGTATAAGAATTGCATGCATTTTGCATTTTTGGGGTTTTATCAGGTGTTTATGGAGCTTAAGAGGCATACTAGGATCTTTGAGGTGTCCAGTGAAGCCTTGCATACTCGAGACACCACTCTTCGCATACCACTCGAGTTATCTACTCGAGAGACCACTCGAGTCACCTACTCGAGAGCCCACTCGAGTCACCTACTCGAGAGCCTACTCGAGTGCCTACTCGAGACACCACTCGACTGCTAGGTCGAGTGGGCCATTTTCTCTCTTTTCCCTTAAAACTCGGATTTGTATTTAAGACTTGATATAAAAGCCCCTGATTAACCTAATGTCAGGGGTACGCCACATTTTAGTATCATAACCTAGTTTTTAGACTTTCTCTCTCTAGTTCATCTTTTGTTCTTGTTATTTCTCAGATTCTGTCACTTTGCACCTTGGATAACATTTTATATAATTTGTATTTGCATTTGATTTCTTCTACAAAGTTGTTTATCACCCCCTTATTTATCACATATGTCAAATTTAGAGATTTCTTGGTTTGAGTTGATCAACATGATTTATTTGTGTGAGTAGTTAGATTAGGGCTATTAGGGGTGGATTAGGCTTGTGATGTTCTTGATTGCCTTGGGTGTCTAAGTTTGTTTGCAAATTAGTTGTTTTCCCTCTTGGGTGAGTGATTTTAATGCCTGTTCTTTTCTGGCCAGTTAGGGCATGATATTAGGTGGTCTCATGAGCACGAACCATGTCTTGAGCCATCAGATAGACTTTTTCCGAGGTTTAGAGTACAATAGCGTGAGGATGGATGCATCAGACAATGATTTATGTCATGACTCCACCTATTCACTTGTTATGAACTCTTCTCGACTTGAAATGTTGGTTCTTCATGCCTGATCCGACTCCTCACACTATGCTGACTGGGTTGGGTCTTGGGGCTCTCTACCATGAACCATGGATTGAGCTGGCTATGAAGTCTGTTGTTAAGGGAATCCCTTATTGATTGAGCATGTTAGCACCTGAGACTTTCTAGAGCATTCACCCCTATGATCTCTATAGTTTTACTATCGCTTGTCTCACCAGTTTAGATCAATTGAGTTGTAGTCCAGTAGTTTCACTTGCCCACTCAACCATAGCACTCGAGTGGACCAGACGAGTGGCCTTATGTGCTTTAAGTCTTCTGTGTTTTTGTGTCTCTGGCTACTTACTAAAGTGTGACAGCCTTTAGTGAGCTTAGTCTTTAGTTTTGTCTTTTATTTTTCATTCATTTAGGTTGATAGATTTCACTAAACAACTTTCATATTTGGCTTGAATTAATTGCTAATGTACACATCCTTTTTTCTTAGTGCTATTCACCCAATGGATTGACACATATCTATACTATGATTGATTGAAAAACCTGTGTTGTGTTTGCATGCTCTGTTTGATTGTTTTCATTCTTAGCATACAAATACAAAAAACTTGTTTCAATTTGGCGCAGTTGCCATTTGGGTGTTTTTAGTATTACAATTAGGATCTCATTGCTTTTGAGATCAAGTTCTGTTTAATTTTATTTTGGATACTCACTTTGTTACAGTTAAATTTTTTGCAGGTACTACTCGAGCTTTCTCCTCGAGCGCACTACCATACACAATGGCAGGATCAATAAGCGCTCACGAAACTCCAACTCACCAAACACGCAGAGGAGGCATCGTTGCACCACCTGTGAGTGATGATTTTGAGATTCGGAGAGGAGTCATCACTATGTTTCACGACAACATATTCCTTGGTAAGCCAGAGGATGACCCATAGCGCATTTTGATAAGTTTAAAAGGATATGTAGCCTCACAAAGATTCAAGGAATCACTGAAGATGGTTTCAGATTGAGACTTTTTCCATTCTCATTAGGAGAAAAAGCTGCCCACTGGGAATAAAACCTTCAACCTGGTTCCATAACATCTTGGGATTCTTGCAAGAGGTCTTTCCTTACCAAGTTCTTCTCATACAAAATAACAGCAAAGTTTCGCCAAGATATCACACTGTTTCGCCAGCTGAAAGGGGAAACACTATCAGACGCCTGAGAAAGATTCACAGACTACACAAGACAATGCCCACACCATGACTTCTCCAAAGAGTCTCTGCTATGCATTCTATACAGAGGAGTACTCCCAATGGTCCGGGTATGCCTTGACACTGCAAGCAAAGGAAATTTCTTTAACACCGCTGTACAAGATGGATGGGAGTTGGTAGAGTATTGGGCTAGATCAGATAGCATTTCAAATGAAGAACATGAGCAGAGTATTAGGGATGCCAGAATATCTGATGAAGGAACCAGAACTGAAATCAAGATACTTGCTGAGAAGTTTGATATGATGTTCATTCACACTAAGAAGAATCAAGAACAGGCTGCACCTGATATGGATATCAAGTTATTGTTACAGCAACTCATCCGTAGTCAAGAATACACCACTACTGAATTGCGATCCACTAATGGCAAACTTCTTGACATCACACACCAGATCAACACCCTCCACTCTAGAGTTCATCACCTAGAGAACAGCCAGATTAGTCATACACAACCAACAGCCAAAAAAGCCCATGTTATCACCTTGAGGAGTGGCAGACAGCTACCACCAAGAGAGCCTGCAAAGATCACTGAAGACAGTGAGGACCAGGGTGGGGAGGATCTCCATTAGGAAGAATTGCAACCCGGAAAAGCTGCAGAAGAGAGCTCACTCGACCATACCACTCGAGTAAGTGGTTGAGTGGCTGCAAGTCCAGAAAAAAATTCAGTACAGCCTAAAGGGAGAGACAAATTTTCTGAATCATCCTCCTATGAACCTCCTTTGCCTTTCCCAGGAAGGAATAAGAAGCAACATGCAGTTAAGTGCAAGAAGTTATTCGAGAAACATCTGAAGGACGTTGAGCTTCGTATACCCCTGTTGGATGCTTTGATGCTAATACCCCCAGCCTAGAAGTATATCAAAGATATGGTTATGGAAAAGACCAAGGAACCACAAAGTATGGTACTCCTCACTCATGAATGCAGTGCTATCATCCAGCAGAAAGTCATATGCAGAGAAAAGCTCCAAGATCCAGACTCTTTTACTCTGCCATGCTCTATTGGACAACTCAGTTTCAAAAATTGCCTCTGTGACTTAGGAGCTTCGGTGAGTCTCATGCCACTATCAGTAGCACAGCGGCTAGGATTCACAAAGTTCTCCCCTAGCAAAATCTCCTTAGTCTTAGCTGACAGGTCTGTTAGGCAACCACACGGCCTGTTGGAGGATTTGTCCTAGAAATGGAAGAAGAACCGAAAGATACTTTGATCCTAGGAAGACCATTTTTGGCAACTGCAGGAGCCTCCATAGACAACCAGAGTGGTACCATCGCTTTGAAGCTAGGAAAGAAAGTCATGCAATTTAACATCAAGTCCTCAATGAAACAGCCCATGATGAAAATATTTGGGGTTGGAGAGATATATGACTTGGCAGAAGAATTCTTTAGAGAATCAGTGGAGAAAGATCATCTGAAAACAGCACTGATCAAGTGTGATGAAGGAGGATACGTTCACTCTGAGATCTCTAACTATGAAACAAGTTTGAATGCGAAGGAACTTCCTGGGTTTGAGGATGTTTTTGAGAGTCTGATAAAACCATAAGGGATAGCAGCACTCAAACAAGTCACTCGACCACAGTACTCGAGTGACCCAGTCGAGTCAGCAAACTCTGCAAAGCGCAAGCATGAAGCACCACTCAAGCTCTGCATAGATGAAGCACCACTCGAGTGGTCCGAGCTCAAGGCACCAACCGTTGAACTCAAGCCATTTCCAAAAGGGCTAAGGTATGCTTTCTTAGGAAGTAAAGATACTTACCCTGTAATAGTCAATAGCAAGCTGAACTCTGATGAACTTGAACTATTGCTCAGCGAATTGCGAAAATTCAGAAAGGTAATAGGCTATTATCTAGAAGATATTAGAGGAAGTTCTCCATCTCTCTGCACTCACAGAATTCATCTTGAGAATGAAATGTGAACTAGTGTAGAGCACCAGAGGAGATTAAACCCTAACTTGAAAGAAGTAGTGAAAAAAGAAATCATTAAACTTCTAGATGCTGGAATAATCTACCCTATTTCTGATAGTACATGGGTATCCCCTGTACACTTTGTACCTAAGAAAGGAGGAATAACTGTGATTAAAACTGATAAGGATGAACTGATCCCAACTAGAACTATAATTGGTCACTGCATGTGCATTGATTATAGGAAGTTAAATGCTGCATCTAGGAAAGATCAGTTCCCATTACCATTCATAGACCAAATGCTTGAAAAACTAGCTAACCACCCATACTACTATTTCCTTGATGGGTATAGTGGATTTTTTCAGATACCAATACACCCTAATGAGCAAGAAAAAACAACCTTCACCTGTCCTTATGGCACCTTTACATATAGGAGAATGCCATTTGGCTTATGTAAAGCCCCTACAACATTTCAGAGATGTATGACCTCTATATTTTCGGATTCAATAGAGAAGATGGTGGAGATATTCATGGATGACTTTTCAGTCTATGGCCCCTCTTTCTCCTCCTGTTTGTCCAACCTTAGCAGGGTACTAGCAAGGTGTGAAGAGACGAATTTGGTCCTTAACTGGGAAAAGTGTCATTTCATGGTTACAGAGGGTATAGTTCTGGGGTACAAGATCTCGGGAAAGGGTATAGAGGTGGATAGGGCGAAAGTTGAAGTTATGATGCAGCTCCAACCTCCAAAGACTGTTAAAGACATAAGAAGCTTCTTGGGTCACGCTGGATTTTATAGGAGGTTCATCAAAGATTTCTCAAAACTTGCAAGACCCCTGACAAGGCTGCTGTGCAAAGAAACCGAATTTAGTTTTGATGCCGAGTGCCTGAAAGCTTTCCATATGATAAAGGAGGCGTTGGTATCAGCTCCAGTAGTTCAAGCTCCAGACTGGAAGCACCCTTTTGAAATAATGTGTGATGCTTCAGATTATGCAGTAGCAGCAGTTTTGGATCAGAGGATAGACAAGAAGCTGCATGTCATCCACTACACTAGCAGAACCCTAGATGAGGCACAAAGCAGATATGCTACAACAGAGAAAGAGATGCTTGCTGTGGTATTTGCAATAGAGAAATTTAGGAGTTACTTAGTGGATCAGAAGATTATAGTGTACACTGACCATGCCGCACTTAGGCCCATTTATGCAAAGAAGGACACCAAACCGAGGCTTGAGGTGGATCATCCTACTGCAAGAATATGATTTGACAATAGTAGACAAGAAGGGCATAAAAAATGGAGTTGCTGATCACTTGTCTAGGATGAGAATAGACGACCCGACACCAGTGGATGACTCTCTACCTGAGGAGCAGCTCATGTCCATAGGAATTCTCACTCGACAGCCCCACTCGACCTCTCACTAAAGTAAGGCTGTCGAGTCAAAGCACTCTGAGACGCCTTGGTACGCAGACATGGCAAACTACAAAGCCACTGGTTACAAGCCCCTACACCTTGATGCTCACCATAGAAAAATATTGTATAGAGATGCAGGACACTATTTCTGGGACGAGCCCTATCTTGACAAGAGAGGTCCTGACAGTTTATTCAGGAGATGCATCGAAGAGGAGGAAGTACAGGGAGTGCTTGAACATTGCCATGGTTCTTCCTATGGTGGACATTTCGCTATCTTCAAGACTACGCAGAAGATCCTTCAAGCAAGTTTATGGTGGCCAACAATGTTCAAGGATACAAAAAATTTCATTGCTCAGTGTGATGCATGCCAGAAGATGGGCAACATTAGTAGGAGAAACGAGATGCCACAAACCCCAATCTTGGAAGTGGAAGTTTTTGACTGCTGGGGGATAGACATCATGGGACCTTTCAACCCACCATTTCATGGAAACAACTATATTTTAATA
Organism: Cardamine flexuosa; assembly: GCA_963555745.1. Classification (NCBI taxonomy): domain Eukaryota; kingdom Viridiplantae; phylum Streptophyta; class Magnoliopsida; order Brassicales; family Brassicaceae; genus Cardamine; species Cardamine flexuosa. The sequence continues at coordinate 15,689,869 of OY743214.1, read as the reverse complement.
ACTATTGATTATGTCTCCAAATGGGTGGAAGCAATAGCATCTCCAACCAATGATGCTAGAGTAGTTTTGAAAATATTCAAGACCATCATCTTTCCCAGATTTGGAGTGCCAAGGGTTGTAATAAGTGATGGTGGTTCTCATTTCATCAACAAGCAGTTTGAGAGCCTACTAAGAAAGCATGGAGTGCAGCATAAAGTCGCAACTCCTTACCACCCTCAGAAAAGTGGTCAAGTTGAATTTTCCAACTAGCAGATTAAAGCCATTTTGGCTAAAGTAGTGGGAACTTCCAAGAGGGACTGGGCAACTAAACTTGATGAAGCTTTATGGGCCTACATGACAGCATACAAAACGACTATAGGTAGGACTCCATTCCAACTCCTATATGGTAAATCCTGCCATCTGCATGTGGAGATAGAATACAAAGCCCTCTCGGCAACCAAGCTGCTGAATTTTGACATCAACTCCGCCCAGGAGAAAAGAAGGATTACTGTGCATGAGTTAGAAGAGATAAGGCTGGATGCATATGAAAGCTCAAAGGTGTATAAGGAAAGGACTAACGCCTTTCATGACAAACGAATCACACCTAAAACCTTCACAGCAGGAGACCAAGTCCTCTTGTTTAATTCTAGGCTAAAACTTTTTCCTGGAAAATTGAAGTCAAGATGGACAAGCCCATTCCAAATCAAAGAAGTTCTACCCTATGGAGCAGTCACTTTGCTTGACACTGATGGTAAAGAATTCACTGTAAATGGTCAAAGAGTCAAGCCATACATGGCAGATCAAGGTATACCAGGAGACACGTCAATAGATGTAGGTGATCCTGATAAAGCTTAAGGTATGATAGTCAAGTTAAGAGACTCTAAACAAGCTCACTTGGGAGGAAGTTTCATGTCTATCAATGTATATATTTTAAATTATTTTCTTCCTAATGTTTTGATGTTTTCACCTTTCTATTTAGAGTTATGTTGTTTCAGGAAGGCTAACTAGGCCAAGTCAAGAATTTTCGGCCCGAGTACCACACCACTCGACCAAGGTGGTCGAGTGCCTACTCGAGTGGGCTAGGATAAGCGAAAATATCACATGCGATCTGATATTTAAAACGCATAATGGACTGACTTTCCTCTTTGTTCTAGCATTTCATATGAATTTTCGAGAAAGGTTTGGTTGGAGGCTACTATAGAGATCTATGGCACTGTTCATGCACACTCAACCAAACCACTCGAGTGGACCTGTCGAGTGAACCTCCTTCCACTACTAAATCTTCCAAAATCATTTTGTTCTCAGGTTAGGAGAGCCACAACCAGCTGCAGTGGTAGCAAGGCGCATAGCAAAAGCAAGGCGATCTCTTCAACACAGAGGAGAGCCCTCTCTCGAAGATCAAACTCTTGTTAGGAGAGACAACATGATGTGTGAGGAGACACCGAGATTTCAGAGAAGAACAGGCCGAAGCTCGCAAGCAGTGATACTGAGTAACGATGAAGAGCCTCAACCGATGGAAACAGATGAAGTAATTGAACAGGGCGCCCAACGTGCCTCAGAAGAAACAGAGGAAAACCTGATCAAAATTTTGAAGACCATGAATTTCCAAGGTACTAGGTACCCCCACCGTGAAACAATGGAAGCACTTGGGATAAGAGAAGAAGTGGAAGGTCTGATAGAGGCAGCCAACCTTCAAGTTCTGATGAAGCAAAGATATCCTACTTATAAGGATGAAGCTTGCCAATTTTTGGCAACAATGAAGGTTTACCCCTATGTTGAGAACCACACCATGGTCTCGGATGGATGTTTGGGATACATCTATTTCAAGATAGATGGGGTTGATTACACGATGAGCTTTCGGCATCTGGACACTTTGTTCGGCTTTAGAGAAGGCTCGGGCTAGAAGCCAACTTTTGACACTGCTGAACTTATCTGCCTGTAGGAAACCCTAGGAGGAAGATCAACTTTCAGAATGTCCCAGTCTAAGAGTTCTGACATCAGACACCCTACTTTGAGATATTTTCACCGAGTGGTTGCAAGCACTGTATTCGCGAAGAAGAGTCTGGGGACTGTGAATGATCAAGAGCTGCAGATGATGAATTCAGCTCTTAAAGATTTCCTTGTGTATGCCTCGCCAGATGATATGGACAGAGGGATAACTATGAAGGGCGACATGGGCAATGCTGGGAACACTGCACTCTTGCTAGCAAGTCTTTCATACTGCAAGGCTTATACATTTACACTCAACAAGAATAACTGCCGAGGTGACATCTCTATTGGACGATTGATAACACCAATCCTGCTTGCATGCGAAGTTGATTTGAGTTTGACTCTAGAGATTGAACCGCATGATTAGGGACAAGTATGTTTACAACTTTGGATATCTTTTAGTTGGGAGAGCCAAAGTTCTCCTCCCACTTCATGGAATGCTAAAGATTACGCAAGGAGAAAGTGTCAACTTCATTCCACCACCTGAGTTGCTCTACACCACTAGGGCTCAAAGAGATGCCCAGCAAGCCGAGATAGAAGAAGAGATAGATGACACCATACCTGAGCCGGAGAGGTATGACTTCAGTGATGAAAATGCTCAAACTTAAAGCAGGTGAGTAAGAAGTTGAGTCTTGCAAGGCGGTGGTCTAAGTGGCAAGACAAAACCATAAAGACGCTCTCAGGGAAGGTAAAGGAACTCACCACAGCAGTAAAGAAGTTGACAACCAGTGTCAAAGATGCTAAGAGAAATCAACGTGGCTCCCCACCCTCCGCCCCCACTCATGACCCAAGGAGTTTGACAAGGACCAACTCCCTCAACACGCATCAAAGGCAGACACGCCCAAGCCAACCTAGGCGTCAATTATAAGTCGAGGACAACCAGAGAAGGAGAAGGACTTACATCCAATCCCTATCCTCAGATGAAGAGGAGCACTCACTCGACCAGCACACTCGAGTACACCAGTCGAGTGAGCCATTAGAGTGGACACAGGGGAGGGTGAACATTAGGGTGTCAGACAAAGAGGAAGAAGAACCTGAGGAAAGACACCTCATCCGACGTAGGAGCACAAGGAAACTCACTCGACCTGGGCACTCGAAAGAAGCAGTCGAGCAAGCCAATCCACTCGAGACAGCACCACTCGGGACAGTACCAGTCGAGCCAGCGTACCCAGTTGATCCCTCCTACACAGCCCCACCTGCTTACACAGCTGAGTCCGTGGACAAGTACCTCAGTGCTTACTTCTCATGAGGTACCACCCCAAATTCACCATCATTATATATACAATTGCATTTTTTTATTAACCTTTGTTTTAGTCTCTCCATTCATCTTCCGGACTAATTTTACACAAGGAACTATGTAATTTAAATTTGGGGGAGGGTTCTAGAGACGTATTTGACATATTTCTCTATTTTCTTATTAGAATTTGCATCATATATTTGCATTGAAAAACCATAAAAATTTGAAAATTTTCAGAAAAAAAACTATTTTACAAAAACAGATTGTCATGTAGTTGCATTATCATTTTAGGATTGATTTTTAGAATTTCGCTTAGGATTGTACATATGCATAGGGGATAATGATGAGTCAAACCGTAAAAAGCTTAAGAACCAAACATATAATTTCAATGCCACAGTTATAACTTGTCTAATGCATTCACCTAAGTTTGAAAATTAAGGCTGCACCTTGTTTGGAATTTAGATTTAGCACTCTCACTTGGTTGAAGCTTACTGTGATTTGTCAAAATATCCCTATAAATTAGAACCTAACTTGAAAAACTTAATTATCATGTTACGCTCTAAAGTTTTAACTCATGGATACCTCAAAATACTTGGATTTTCTTTCACCTTTTTCCACCCTTGCTAATCCAAGTAGCTGTCTCCACCATTGAGAAAGTTCCCCAAAAACCAAGCCCAAAACTTCATTTCAGACCATACATTATTTTTGAGTGAAGTGAGGCCTATTCCCGGATTGAATTAGAGAGAAAGTGTTAGGTGTTGCCGCAGGAGTAGCCTTTCATGTAGTCTCTGATCCACAATTTTTGAACCAGATTTAGGCTAAGAGTTTGAATAAATTGGGGTTTGAGTCTGGAAAAGAAAAGAAAAGAGAAAAAGATTTTGCTATAATCATAAGCCTTTGGAGAGGATAAGTTCAAAAATAAGACTCTAGTAAAGGATTTGGAAGAAAAAGATAAAAGTTGGCCCGGTAAAAGAAACAGAAAAAAATGATATAGTAGCCACTCGACCAGACCACTCGAGTGAGTGGTCGAGTCAAAGCTTAGTGAAAAATCAAAAATCCCAAATCCGCTAGAAGTGAAAAATAAAGTATCCTCTCTTTAGAAGAAAACAGAAAAATCGATCCTTGAGTCAAAGAAATGAAAAGAGAAGCTTTTAAGCACAAGGGTAGAACTAGGATGAAGTTTCTGAGATTTTAGAGTTAAGAGGGTCATTGGTTCTTCACAGGTAGATGATAGTCTGCTCCTGTATGCACCAGTTGGCTCTACCTTTAGCATTCTCTTATAATTCAATCGATTTCATTGAGAGATCCTGTTACATGCGCTTAAAACCAGAGGAAGAAGAGATCATTTTTATCTCTTAAAACTTGTCCCTCAACCAAATGAGTTACAGTTATTGCATATCATGATTCACCAGTCGTGCTTAGTCAATGTTAAAGGGATAGTTTGCTTTGAATGTTTGCTTGTGGCTGAGTCTTAGTGTTGAATTTGATGTGATGAGTATGGCTAAAGCTTTTAAGTAGACCTTCTGTGAAGTGCATTCTAGAACTAATAACTGTGACGTTGACATTAGAGGTTTGCTTAGTTTGCTTAGGTTCTGAGTCCCCACTTTTCACACTACTCCTTTCATCTTGTCCTTTCTATTTGCTTGAGGGCAAGCAAAGGGTAAGTTTGGGGGAGTTGATAACACCACTTACGCATGTTTTCATCATCCTTTTATTGTCGTTTACTATAAACTTTCATCCATTGTCCATATCATTCTATGCATTTATCCTTCATATAGGGCAATTAGTGTTTTTGTATAAGCATTGCATGCATTTTGCATATTTGGGGTTTTATCAGGTGCTTATGGAGCTTAAGAGGCATACTAGGATCTTTGAGGTGTCCAGTGAAGCCTGGCGTACTCGAGACGCAACACTTCGCATACCACTTGAGTCACCTACTCGAGAGACCACTCGAGTCACCTACTCGAGAGCCCACTCGAGTCACCTACTCGAGACACCACTCGACCATACCACTCGACTGCTAGGTCAAGGAGGCTATTTTCTTTCTTTTCCCTTAAAACTCGGATATGTATTTAAGACTCGATATAAGACCCCTGATTAACCTAATGTCAGGAGTACGCCGCATTTTAGTATCTTAACCTAGTTTTTAGACTTTCTCTGTCTAGTTCATCTTTTGTTCTTGATATTTCTCAGATTATGTCACTTTGCACCTTGGATAACCTAGTATCTTAACCTTGTATTTGCATTTGATTTCTTCTACAAAGTTGTTTATCACCCCCTTATTTATCACATTTGTCAAATTTAGAGATTTTTGGGTTTGAGTTGATCAACATAATTTATTTGTGTGAGTAGTTAGAATAGGGCTATTAGGGGTGGATTAGGCTTGTGATGTTCTTGATCGCCTTGGGTGTCTAAGTTTGTTTGCAAATTTTTTGTTTTCCGTCTTGGGTGAGTGATTTTAATGCTTGTTTTTTTTTTGGCCAGTTAGGGCATGATATTAGGTGGTCTCATGAGCACGAACCATGCCTTGAGCCATCAGATAGACTTTTCCGAGGTTTAGAGTACAATAGCGTGAGGGTGGATGCCTCAGACATTGATTTATGTCACGACTCCATCTATTCACTTGTTATGAACTCTTCTCGACTTGAATAGGCTGATTCTTCATGCCTGATCCGACTCCTCACACTATGGTGACTGGGTTGGGTTTTGGGGCTCTCTACCACAAACCATGGATTGAGCTGGCTATGAAGTCTGTTGGTAAGGGAATCCCTTATTGATTGAGCATGTTAGCACCTGAGACTTTCTAGAGCATTCACTAGCTAGTTAATTCACCCCTATGATCCCTATAGTTTTAATATCGCTTGGCTCACCAGTTCAGATCAATTGAGTTGTACTCCAGTAGTTTCACTTGCCCACTCGACCATACCACTCAAGTGGACCAGTCGAGTGGCCTTCTCTGCTTTATGTTTTCTATGTTTTTGTGTCTCTGGCTACTTACTAAAGTGTGACAGCCTTTAGTGAGCTTAGTCTTTAGTTTTATCTTTTATTTTGCATCGTTTAGGTTGATATATTTAACTAAACAACTTTCATATTTGGCTTGTATTAATTGCTAATGTACACATCCTTTTTGCTTAGTGCTATTCAACCAATGGATTGACTCATATATATACTATGATTGATTGAAAAACTTGTGTTCTGTTTGCATGCTCTGTTTGATTTTTTTCATTCTTAGCATACAAATAAAAAAACTTGTTTCACAACTGATCCTTAAGAATATCTTCATAGGCTGCTACTATCTCTTTCTTGAGCCTTCCAGGATATGGACAAGATATAAGTTCTTTTAGGTTGGCAAACTTCTTGTTTCTTACAGAGATAGCTTCAGCTAGACCTGCTACTCGAGCAGAGTGGTCGAGCTGACTTTCTGAGATAAGATTCTCAGCTAAAACTCCTTGAGAAGGCACTGCTTTGTGATATTTCCGAACAAAACTCTCCCCATCTTGCAAATCACAGTACACAGTGAATGAAGCATGTCTTTTCTTGAGTGGGAGATGAGAATCTGGCCTTGAAGATACGGCATAGACATTTGCCTGATCCTTTGGATTCTGCACTGATTTTTCAGGAAGTTGTCCTTGTGTATTTGCAGAAGCTGGTGAAGCTAATATTTCAAGATACTTGAGTCTTGAATTCAGGGTTTATACCTTGTTGTTTAGATCATTGTAAGAGTTATCAATGTGTTGCTTCAGTTCAGTAAGCCTCTTGTTCTGCACTATGACTTCATTTGCTTGTCCTTGCATGATCTGTTGTAACATACTCTTCATATCAACATCAGGGACAATGGGATTTTGCTGAGGTGCAACATACTGCTGGTTTTGATTGTATTGAACAAAAGGCTTGTTCTGAGCTTGTTGCTGAGCAGGGTATACTTGATCCTGTGGGTTTGCCACATTAGTATTCCTGTAAGAGAGGTTGGGATTGACATTGTAGTTGATAAATCATCTGTTGTAGCCACCTTGATTCTGGATGTAGCTTATTTCCTCTAACTGGTCAGCCTCTCCATCTTGAATCGGATACTGCTCGTCTTCTCCAACAAAATGCACTGTCTTCTTATTCACTAACAACAAACGATCAAGCTTTTCATTCAGGAGCTTAACGTCCTTCTTGTGTTTATCATCACTGTCCACAGATTCTCTTGTGGTCCTGTCATATTCCTCAGAATGGTTTCCATCAGCCTGAGCTAGGTTCTCAATAAGCTCCTTTCCACTCTCCACATCTCGATTCAAGAAGTTACCATTGCTGGCTGTATCAAGAAGAGTTTTGATGGAGGGTAGTGATCCTATGTAGAGAGTACTTAAGACTGATTCCTCTGTGAAGCCATGATGAGGATATTGTGAGATATAGCTCTTGAACCTTTCCCATGCTTCTGAGAATGTCTCTCCATTCTTCTGGGTATACCCTGAGAATTCATTTTTGAGCCTAGCTGTTCTTGAGTTGGAAAAGAACTTGTCCGGAAAGGACTTCTTGCATTCATCCCAAGTGGTAATGGATCCATTAGGCATATTCTTTTCCCACTGGTATGCCTTGTCTCCAAGTGAGAATGGAAGCAATCTGAGCGTGAAGCCATCTTCACTCACTTCATTTATCTTTGTGAGAGTGCAAAGGCGATCAAACTGATCCAAGTGTGCTAGAGGGTTCTCCATTGGTAAGCCATGGAATTTGTTCCCTTGTAACATGTTGATAAGGCTGCCACGGATTTCAAAGTTGTTGTTTTGAACTGGTGGTGAAACAATGCCTTGTCTCTGTGTATGCGCAGCTAGGAGCATCTCCAGCCCCAATGACTCTAGGTCTTGGTTGTGGTTCAGCCATTGCAACTGGTTGAACAAGTCTGACTATGTCCTGAGGTGTTCTAGGTTGTAGACGATTGATGTGATCAAGATACTGTATGATATTATGGCTGCCTTGAGATCTTGTATGCATTTAGTAGGTAGTAGTGAGTCGGTGAAAACACTCGACCGGTGTTGTCGAGTAGGCTAGTTGAGTCGAGTACCTGAGACAAACAGTGGGCAAAAAGAAAACCGAATTAGTAACCAAATGAAAGTAACTAAAGAAATTGTGAATGGAACACAAATAAACCCAACTGGCAACAGCGCCAAATTGAAACAGATTTTAGTAGTTCTAAATTTGCATGGAGGGTTTCAATTCCTCATTGTTGTTGGAATGCATGAGGTGTCAATCCATTTGGGTAAAGTGCTAGAAATCAAAATATATCAGTGCATGATAAGTTAAGCCAAATCAAATATGATAGTTGAAACTAGCAACCTAATGATTGTAGATGCAAACAAATAATAATAAAAAGCAATGAACACTTGAGATGTCAATTCAAATGAACAAAGAGTACACAAATTAAGCAGGAAAACAAAAGTAAAGAGCCACTCGATCACCATGGTCGAGTGGTTGGTCGAGCTAAAATGTAAAAACACATAAGCAATAAATCAAATGAGTAACTAGATGTTTAAATCAATAATAAAGAGATAGGGATCATATGGATGAATCAATGGACTAAGGGATCACTTTTCATAACCTGGATACTTAACAAACATAACATATGTCAAGGATAATCCTTTGACAGTAGATATCTAAACCAACAAAGCCCACCGTCGTGATGAATGATCTCGAGTCCAATAACTCAGCATACCCGGTTATGCCAGAGTCAGGCTATTGGACAAGTACAAATAACCAATCTACCAAAGCCAACAAAATTTCCTAACAAGAGCTTTGAATATCATGAAGCAATTGCCCATTTAAGTCTTTTCTTCACTGGCTAGTGTAACTAAGTCTCGGAAAAAAGATGGATCAAACAATTTCAAACACTGTCATGAAGAAACTATCTAAGATCATTTTCAAGTTGATAAGAAATGAATAAGCATTAAGAACTCTCACCCAGAAAGGATTTTAAGCATTAAAGAACTTTAGATACCCAGATTAATCAAGATCGACACTAATCTAATCCATCCCCAATAACCCTAAAGTTAACTACTCACTAATCATAATCATAACTAAATATGCAAACCCAGAAAACTCTAAATCTGACATATATGATAGATCAGATTGAGATGAGAAGATTTGTAGAATAAATAAATTGCAAATACTGATTCAATAAAAAGATAAAGGAATTACAAAATATTCTAATGAAGAACAACAGAGAGAGTAATTAGGAGGCAGAGATAGACTATTTAGGTCTAAAAAACGAGCACACCCTCATTAGGGTTAACACATGTAATTTTATACTAAAATACAAAGTTAAAAAAAAAAGACGAAATGGGAATACCACTAGACCAGAGTGGTCGAGTAGCAAGTCGAGTTGGTGTCATCTTCCTTCAACCATCTTGTTGAGCTGATCCAAAACTCCAATCCAGTTCCTCAGTGCTCCAAATCTTCCATAGCATCCGTTTTTACCTGTAAACAACCCACAATATGCAATATGTATGCAATGCTTATGAAAACACTAAAACTCCTAAGTGAGTAAAATATGCATATAATGGTATAAACATGGAATGAATGCAGAGTATAATGATGATAAATGTATATGCTAAGAACATGTAAAATATAGTGTTATCAACAAACAAGTATTTTCTTATGTTCAGGATCGACTAGGATAAAAGCTTGGTCAGCAAGACCCTTTCAAAAGGAGGAAAATAGGTTCTTATAAAATCTGTTGCACAAGCCCTTCCTACGTATGTGATGTCATATTTCCTCCTACTTCAAGAAATTACCAATAAACATGAAAGTGAAATATGGAGTAATAAAAGTGATAGCCGTGGTATGCATTGGATGGCATGGGACAAGGTTTGTAATCCCTTGGATGAGGGTGGTCTGGGATTTCGTGACTTACATGACTTCAACTTAGCTTTGCTAGGCAAACAAGTACAGTGTCTTCTCCACAACCCAGAATCCCTTCTCAGCCGAGTTTTGAAAGGTCAGTACTATAGATATTCTAATACAATTGATGTCAAACCTGAAAGTGCCCCATCTTTCGGCTGTCGAAGTCTAATGTCGTCAATACATCTTCTTATGGAAGGCTTTAGGAAAAGTATTCGATCTGGTTTCAGTACCAATGTTTGGATAGATCCTTGGATATCGAGCGTACCTCCTAGATCAGCAAATGGTAATGGAGTCTACAGAGATTCAAACCTCTATGTGAACCAGCCTATTTACTTTGAGTCAAGAGAGTGGAAAGTGTATTTTATTCAAGACTTGATAGAACTAGAAGATGTGCCACTCATTTTAGGTTTAAAACTGAGCAGGTGTTTCAAAGAGGACAATTATGTGTGGTGCTATACTAAATTGGGTCTTTATATGGTTAAGTCGGTTAATCTAATTACAAGACAATTATAGGTAAATCCTGACAAAGCTTCAGAGCAGAGTACTAAGAACCTGAAAAGCCATTCGTGTAAGCTCAAAGCTCCAAGAGACTTAAGTGATAAGTATTGATTTTTGTTTCCTTATCTTTTGATCATCAAATCCCTTCAATTTCGTAATTATTCGATGTGACTGCCTTGACGGACATTCTCATTTATTCCGAATATTATTTAAAATTGGAAAAAACATCTCCACTTCCCTCACCAATTTCGGGTCAGTTTTCATCCACTCGTTTAATAAGGTAATTTATTTTTCTTCTTCTTTTTACTTACCGGCTTCTCACTTTCTCCTTTTACTCTATCGTCTGTAAAAGTTTTTGTCTTTCGCAATTTCTTCAATTTCTTCGGTTTCTTCATCAATGGCAAGCGGTTCAAAGCCTTTGGTTAATCGTCCTACAAAATCTGGTGATAGATTCGGTCCTCATCCTTCGTCAATAATCAAGGAGGAGGAGGATCTCCAGACCCTGAAGACTATCTGCAACGTTCCACAGTTGGTTGAATTTTCTCTCCCGACTCCGGACTAGTCGCCAGAATCAGGTCGCTCTGGTTGGCTATCTCACCCGGTGTGGTCTCTTCTTCCCTATCCTTGAAGTTCTTCTCCTTTATATTCACGGCTTAGGGCTCGCTTTCCCATAAATGACACCAAACATGCTTAGTGCCATTCTTTCGGTTCTCGCCGTTGCAGAAGAGGCCGGATATGCTCTGAGTGCTGGCGACCTCTTGGAACTCTTCAGTGTTCAGATATCTAATAAGGGTGGTTCTGGCCTCTACGCCTGTTATCCCCACCTTGAGAGAACCCTGGTCAACGGGTTTCCTGATAAGGAAGAACACTCGAGAAATCCCTGGTTGTTTGTTAAGATAAACGTTGCCTCGGTTAATGGTTTATCTGATATGTCGTACTCTTCATGGGTGGTATCCCCGGGTAGATGTTTCCATAATCGTAATCTAAACTATTGCTTTCTGGTAACTTGATTTTAATATTCACCATTTTTTGTAGTATCCAAGCCCCGTCCTACCCCCTTGCAAGGATTCCTGGATTTTTTCACCGTTGTTACAGGAGGAAACACTGTTTGGAACGATTTAACCCTTGAAAAAGGATTCATTTGTCGGGCAAACTCATGAGGAGTGTAAATATCTGAGCTCTAGACTCTACCCCTGTCCCCAATAACCGTTTGAATCGTCGTGAGAGGAAAGATAGAGATCTCACATTAAAAGGTCTGAAGCAGGAGACCGATGTGGTGGGATGGCGTCACCGAGTGAAGATCAACGCCTTGATTGCTGGTACTTCGGGAAAGAGCAGATTAATCAGAGATCTTCCCTCGTTTCTTGCTATCTCTTCTCGTCATACCCCAACTCCTCCTGTTGAGGTTGATGAGGACGAAACCATTTCATCATTGAAGCGTAAAAGTTTCTGGACCTGAGGCGTCAGCTTGGGATAAGTCGAGACCTCGTATTGAAATGCCCCCACCTCCTCCTCCTGGTAATCCTAGTAGTCGGACTCCGGTCGCATCTAGTTCTTCCAGGGCAAAGTCTGCTTCTTTACCCGGTGGTCCTGTAGCCACTCCGGGTACGTACTCCTAACATATTTCACGAACTCTATCTTAGTTCTTTTACCTCAATATATTTATTACTTTTGCTTTTAGAAGCAATAACAATGGCCAACATCTTCCAGAACCTTCCACACCGTGGTAGCATTGTTCTTCCTCCTTTTGATAAATGGCGCTCCGGTTTGTGCGAGATCTTTGTGAACCATGCTCGCCACACTAGTCAAGTATCCGGTTATATTCCTCTTGTTATCTCTTATAACTTTTTCATATCTCTTACATCCTTTGTTCGTATAGGCCCTTGCTGATTTCAGTGATATAGTTCGTTATTACGAACAATGATATAGTTCCTCTATGGGGACTGAAATTACCGCAAAGATGGCCGCTGACCATGAGAAGGCTATGGCGGATCTCAAGGAGAGAGACATGAGAACGATCGAGCGCCGTAGGAAAGAACGTAACGAATTCAAGGAGAAATTTGAAGTTTCTCGTACAGTGGCCGATAGTTTGGCGAAGGGTTCTGAAGAAAAGTACACGGTCCTACGCTCAGAACGAAATGCCATTCAAACTTTAAATCAACAACTCAAACGTGAGACAGTTGCTGTACAGGAGCAGCTTGAGGAGACTTCCCTGAAATATGATGCGTTGCTCATGTTTCGTGACAACGATATCCAGAACACTGCTAGTTCGGCCCGGAAAGAGGTAAAAGAGAGCGGCAAAGCTCTGCTAAACCAATTTTCCGAACATGTCAGCTCTGTTGAAGCTCACGCTATGCTTCAAGTTGATGTCAACAAAATGGGGAGTAATCTAGTGCTTTTCAAGAAGATCAAGGAAGGCAAGATTGATCCGGACGAGGAAATTGCCAAGCTAACAAGTTCTCTAGCTGAATCGGCCTCCAAACTAAAAAAATTTGTGATCGTGGCCCTGGATCAAGAACAGTTTGCCGCTGCTTTCACGGGCTCTCCTCCTCTCCCTGAACTTAATCTTGACATGCCTGTCGAACAAACCTTGCCGCCTCCTGCTGAAGCTTTTGTTTTTACACCGCCTCCTACTGATAATGTACGATTCAATCAATTTGGATCAAATCTGTCCCTTATAACAAATAGTAGTCTCGTTTGGCTTAGGAAACAGTGTTATCTATTATAACTAGTATAATTGGAATGTTCAGGATGTGCCTGAAGACATTCTTCCTGAGGTTAGTCCTTCTGAACCGGAAGCTTGTCCTATGGAACTGTCTCTGGACCAGAATGCCAGTAATAATCCTCCGGAGATGAATATTGTTGTGGACCCTCCTGTGGAACCTGTATCTGAAATGGTCGAAGACCCTTTAAGGGTTGACCTTTTTTAAGTTTTGTTAATCGCGTGGCTGTGTCCACTTGACTCGGGATATGTCCCATAATTTCTTGAACTTGTCTCTGATTTTTTTTTTTTTGCTTTGTTTTTGCCCAAGGGGGTTTGAATATTCGTTTAATCATTTTCATTTTAGAATTTTTGATTTTTAGATGCATATTTTGATATGACGTTTATATCTGACAGGGTTTGCAAAGTCTGGCTTATTCAGAAACTCTGAGTCGAATTGTTTTGAAGAGAAAAATGGGTTGATCAGACCCTTACCATTTGTAAAGAAAAAATATACCCAGTTATTCTCGGTAAAAGTGCAAGGATGGAGCTCATGTTTAAGCGAGGACTGAGCTTGGATTTTAACTTGGTGCACCTTTGTTATATGAGAAGGGTCCTTGTGGATTGCTTAGTCAGTTCGGAATATCATATGAACTCAATATATGATTTGTATATTCGATATTTGCTATTTGAACTGTTCAGTAGTTCGGAACAAGAGAGAGAACCTCGCGGTCCCTATCATAGTCTGTATTGACTGAGTACCCAAAAATTAACTAAAACTATTGGGCTTCCTTTTTAGGGAATTTTTTACTGGGCCGAGTCGGACTTCGTACCCCTTAGGGTATCATCTTATGCTTTAATGACTTACATAGCTTGTGTCATTAAACCTAACTCGAGTTCCGAAATTTGCGTGTGCTTTTAAAGAAGGACTTATTTTTTTCCTTAAATGCCCGTCGTTTGCGATTTCTTCTTAATCCATTCGTACCTCTGACATTCCTTTTACTTCTCATATGTTCCTGCTTTAGTTTCTCCTTATTTTCTTCTATCTCGTTATGGCTACTTTCAGTCGCTACCCTCACTATGCTTCCCATCCTGATTCTCCGTCAAGCCCACCGCCAGCTTCTGGTGATGGCTTTGATCCAAACTGGGTTCGCTATCCTGACTTCATCGACACGCTCGGCAAAAGGGAGAAGGATGAAGCCATGATTTTTATGAACATGGTTCGTGTTCATTCTGAATCTTATTAGTTTATACTAGATGTTCGTTTATTCTAGATTTTTGTTTGTTTTCTGCTTGCGATCAAACACTACGGTGCCTGTAATGACCATCAGTATCTGGGAAGAAAGAGGAAATCCTTGGAGAAGAAAATCCAGAAGCTAGAAAGGAAGATCCTTTGCTTGGAAAGTCATCCCCTCGTTTGGGAGAAGAATGGAATCGACTCCATCGTCCCTATTCCAGAAGTGCTGCGTTCCTACCTCCGTGGTCTGCAGAGGAAATCAGCGATCGGTCGGGGAGATGCTCTGGACTCCGCACTTACTGAAGGTTTGTAATCCGGACTGAAGGAAGAGGTCGCTCCGGAAGATGATGTGGCTATGATGGAAACGGTTCCCGAGCCCAAACCCCAAGTGTAATAATAACTTTTTTTTGTTTTTTATCGTGCTGGGCCTAGGCCCATTGTTGCTTTTGCTTGAACTCATATTTTATTTAAATTTGCAATTTGGTTTCATTTCATTGCATCTGCCACATTTATTTGTTGAATCTCTCCAAATCGTCACTCCAAATCTTGATTTATGTTTTTTTACGAAAATTAAATCCCTTCTTATGGTTATTCCTAGGCGCTCAATCTGGCTTGACTAGCTTGTTAATTTACTATATAAATCATGGACCAAACACTCCGAATTCTTCATCCCTCTAGTACCTCGAGTTCTTCACTTCTTTCTTCTTTTTCACTCAGTTCTTAATGGCTTCTGAAAACCGCTGTCCTAAG
Source organism: Cardamine flexuosa (assembly GCA_963555745.1). Taxonomy (NCBI): domain Eukaryota; kingdom Viridiplantae; phylum Streptophyta; class Magnoliopsida; order Brassicales; family Brassicaceae; genus Cardamine; species Cardamine flexuosa. The sequence goes on along the minus strand of OY743214.1, from coordinate 15,674,599 downwards.
CATGCTGGTATGTCTATTGAAAGTGTCATCTGTTTTCATGATGATCCCACTGCAGCACTTAACTCCGAGGATGGTTCTGTCAAACGTCCTTTAGGATGGGGAACTCCGATGACCATTCCTTGTGGTTTGATCAAGCAACTATCTCCTCATGGCCAAAAAACAGTGATGAGGTTTATGGAAAAGGCAACTTACTGTTTTGAACCCATACTTTTCCTTCCTCCAGATCGTCTAACTTGAATCCTTGTCTTATTAGTTCGTTGCTAAGTATAAATATCTTGACCAGGAAAGAAGCACGCTGAGGTCGAGAGTTCGAGAAATGGAGAAGAAACAGTTCCTAATTTCCCGAGAAATGTGGGTCCTCGAAGCTCACCCTTCGGATTGGATTGAACTTAACTTTGAAGAGTTTGGGAATTACCCTTTGGATTGGATTGAACTTAACTTTGAAGATGGGATTGTTGACCTATCGGGGCAGGGAGCTTAGATTTTCTACAAAAAGATGATTCACGCATCTCTTCCCCGTTGCTTTCTATTTCTCTTGCGAACTGTTGCAGCTATTTCCCAGTTCGTGAGGAAGATCTCCCTTATCTAAATATGAATATATATATATATATATATATTTTTTTTTAAATAGTAGCTGCACTCTAAATGAGTTGCCTATGTACCCATGTCGGGATCAAACCAAATCGTAGTTCATTAAAACATTGTAATAATTTTATGAATAAAAGTTTTTCAAGTTCAGAATATTCCACGGCCTCCAAACTGGGATTGCATCCTGGTCTTCTAACTTATAAACACCGTTACAAAATATTTTGGTTACTTGCTATGGACCTTCCCAGTTAATTCCATGTTTTCTGTCCCGGACTTCCTTAGTATTTTTGAACACTTTGCGCAAAACTAGATCACCAACTTGAAGGGGTTGGTTCTTTAGCTTCGAGTTATAGTAACATGTGATTGCTTGTTGATAATTCTGGAGCCTAATTAGAGCTTGGTCTCGCAGTTCATCGATAATGTCTAGTGCGGCTTCCATCCTTTGTGTGTTACAAGACTCACTATCAGGGAGTTCAGTTCGTCGAGGTCCAGGAACATTCAGTTCGGCTGGAACCACGGCCTCTATTCCATAGACTAATGAAAAATGAGTTTCTCCACTAGCTCTCTGCAGGGTAGTTCGGTATGCCCATAGAACCGGTTGAAGTTCGTCATAGCATCCTCCTTTGTACGAACCGAGTCGCTTCTTTAAATTCCTCAATATATTTTTGTTTGCAGCTTCTGGTTGTCCAATCCCCTGCAGATATCACAGGGTAGAATAACTCATCTTTATCCCCCATGCTGAGACAAAATCTTCAAAAATTTTGGATATGAATTGAGATCCATTATCTGTAACAATCTAGGAAGGAACTCCGTATCAAAAAATATTGTTTTTCCATAGAAATGTCTTTACCACCGAGTCCTTAATTGTAATATACGCCTCTGCTTCGATCCATTTATAAAAATAGTCTGTTAGGATAAGAAGATGTTGCACACCTTGGATTGATTTATGCATTGCTCCGACGATATCCATTAACCATCGCATAAATGGATAAGGAGCTGCGATTGATGACAGGAGTTCAGAAAGTTGATGAATAAGCAGAGCATGTTGCTGACACTTTATGCATCGCTGGGAGTATTTAACACAGTCCATGATCATAGTCGGCTAATAATACCCTAATCGTTTGATTTTGAAGGCCATCGATCATCCTGACGCGTGATTCCCACAAAGCCCTTCATGAACTTCACTCCTAAATACTTCCACTCCTGAACCATGAATACATAGTAAATATGGATCGCTAGCACCCCATTTGAACAATGAATCCTTAATCAAGCAATATTTCGCGCTAACGATTCTTAATTTTCTTGCTTCCCACTTTTCTTTTGGAAGTGCACCAGTTCGGATATATCCTTTTATAGGATCCCTCCAGTCAGCCCCCCAATTGTTAGTGGTAATATCCTCTTGATTACTTGGTAGCATAAATGTATCGTCTTCTGGTTCATTATTACAAAGTGCTTCCTGCTCTACCTCGGGCTCTTCCATGAGGTTGACAGGTTCCGTGACCATAGGTGATGGAACATACTCATTAGGTTGTGCTTCTGGAATTGGATCGTCCCCATCTATAATCTTTGTATGATCTTTAACCATTGGTGGGCGCCCACGTCGTTGTTTTGGGAGACTGCTTTGAGGTAACTGATCGTCTGTTTGAGAAGTTTGGGAGGTATGAGCATGAGACCGAGATCAGGTTATTGCCATAGTTTCGTCTTTTACAGTTATACTTTGAGACTCAATGCATTCAACCAGAATAATACTTTTAAAAGTAGGATCAGATGCGGATGCTAAATCAGCCAAAGCATCAGTTGTAGTGTTTTCACCTCTTGGAACCAGAACTAAATCAAAAGTATCGAACTGTTTTCCATGTTTTTTTACAAGCTCTAAATACGCTTCCATCCTTGATTATTTTGCCTCATATTTGCCTTTATATTGGTTTACAATTAGTTGATAATCTCTGTATGCTATTATTTCCTGAGCTCCTACTTCGTTTGCGAGGCGAAGACCGGCTAGTAATGCCTCGTACTCTGCTTTGTTATTCGACGCAGGGAATCCAAGGAAGAATGATTGCTCAATGTCTGCCCCAGTAGGGGTTACCAAGCTGATTCCAACTCCGGATCCTTGTTTTGAAGATGACCCATCAACGTTAAGTTTCCATACCTTGTCGCTAGGTTTGACTTCTGTGCTGCTGGTTGGTAACTCAGTCAGAAAATAAGCTAATACTTGAGCTTTGGCACTGGTTTGATTCTTGTACTCAATTTCGTATTTGTTTAATTCGATCGCCCACTTTGCTAAGCGCCCAGATTGACTCGGACTATGTAGAATAGTTCGGAATGGTTGCGAAGTCAACAGTTCTATTGGATGTGATTGGAAATAGGGCCTTAGCTTCTGTGCTGAAACCACAACCGCAAGTGCTAGTTTTTCTATCATGGTATAATGATGTGTCATAATTTTTACTCAAGGAAACCATACAATGAATAAACTGCAAGTGCACAGCAAATCAGTAGTAGTACTTAAGGTATCGATCCCACAGAGAGTAACAAGTACGCAGATTGAATTCAAGCAAAGATATCTAACTAAGACAATGCAATCAGGGGTTTGGTTTTGGGTTTTCAAATGAGTGAATGCAAATAAATGAATGAAAGCAAAGTGAATGATTGATTTGTAAGCTATATGATTAAGACAATGCAATAAAGGGTTTAATCTCATAGTCACACCTTACTGGATAGGGAACTCGTATGGCAGCTCGGTCTTGTGGATACTGATTAGGTATGTCAGAGTCGGCAATGGTACAGTTCTGATTGGCACACCTCAAGGGTGTATATAAGGAGCTTGTCTAGCACCAACATTTGCATGTTGAGGTGCATGGACAACATCAGGAGGCTGGTGAGGAGCATTGAGGCTATCTCCAACGCCTACATGGTTAGCTTCTTGTGGAGCTTGGTTGTGAATCTCCATAGGATTCATGGGTGCTTCTTCAGGTCCATAGATGGGGTTATCATCCTCATCTTGCATCTGCCGCCTCTCAGCGTCATTGGCAACAGCGTGGTAATCATCAAGGTCACCTTGATCTTGATTTTGTAATTCGGCCATGAGTTGTTGTCTCCGGAGTTTTCTGAGTTCGCGTTCCAGTTGGTCTATGTCTTGGATTGGAGTGACGGCTTCAGGTTTTTGGCTCCTTGTCATGCACCTCGAATCCTGAGATAGAACAAGAAGGGAACATAAATGTAAAAGAGTAAAAGAGAATAAAATTGAAAGATTCAAATGAAAAATTCAAAGTATCTTAGACAAGATATCTTATCGAATTCAAAGGTAGCTTGTAGACTCCCTGGCAACGGCGCCAAAAATTTGATGTGTCGTAAGTTTTCCTCAAGGAAACCACACAATGAATGAACTGCAAGTGCACAGCAAATCAGTAGTAGTACTTAAGGTATCGATCCCACAGAGAGTAACAAGTACGCCGATTGAATTCAAGCAAAGATATCAAACTAATACAATGCAATAAGGGGTTTTTTTTGGGGTTTACTAATGAGTGAATGCAAATGAATGAATGAAAGCAACGTGAATGATTGATTTGTAAGCTATATGATTAAGAGGTTGTGCCTCTAGGATTTATCTAAGGTTTCCATGGTTTCAAACAAGTAGGGGATAGATCTAACTAATGATTTTTCATCAATGGTTCTCAACTACGAACACGGATATACACACAAGCCATAGTTCATGACAGAGGCGTCTTAAGTCACCACACCCTGGTACTCAACTTCTGCAGGTAACAACACGCTTAGACCAGCCATATAAATAAGTTCAATATGTTCACAAAGTCCTATAACTCAACTAACACAGGTTATAACACGAGGCTTCGGTAATACTTGTTACAAGAAATAGGTTTACGCAGATAGCGCTCCTGATCTCCTAAATCAGTGCTCGGTGATCAATTCAAGCAACATGCATTAAGTCAAAGATATCTCAAGAGAACTCATAATCTAGATGAAAATCAAATCTAACAACCTAAATGAATGCAACCATGTTTTCCTAAGATATTACCCCATCAAACCTAACAAAAGAACTACTCGATCATGGTGTAAAGAAACGCAATAGACATCATGGAAAACATCACATAAATGATTCAATATATCAAAAGGGGGTTCAAAGGAAACTTCTCTAGATGTCACAGATGATATCTCGTCTCCCCAATAGTAAGTACAATGAGTAGAAAAGAGAAACTATGAAGAACAATGGATGAAACTTCAAGGAGATGGTATTCTAGGTTGAGGCGACGAAGGAGGATGAAGCGGCAGTGGTAGAGGCGATATTAGGTCGTGGATCTTCTTGTCTAAATCCTAGGGACTTTCCTTGGTGGTGGCTGTGCTCGCTTTGCGTTTCCAAAACCCTAAGAATTGTTTATATAGGATCCTCCACGAGATTAGGTCAAGAGGCATCTAAAACTACGTCATTTTGATAAGTGTGGAGGCAATGGGCCAAGCCTGGTCATGGGCTGAGTTCTTTAGGTTGGAGTAAGTTGGCACTTGTCAAGTGGGGTAGTGCCCGAGGTCTTCAAGAGGGCTAACCTCCGTCAGAGGCCTTGTGAACGAGGTAGGCATGTCTTCACTCTTCGGGTTGCATCTTCCAAACGGCTGAATGGATTGCTTCTATTCTTGTCCGAGGTGAATTTTGACTCTTCTAGCTTTCCATGGATATAGAGAACTCCAACATTGGCTCATGGGAAGGTCTTCAAATGTTGCCCAACTTCTGATACTTCAAAACTGCCTCAAAACGTGTTTTGCTTGCCTTCGGGTCCTTTTTGATCCAAAACTCCCAAATGTCTTTGGGAAGTGTAAACAGTGGAATGTGGCCATAAAGCTTCCATAATCTCTTGTTTCTTCATGATTTCCCTGCCAAAAACATATGTAATATAGGCAAAAATACGAGTATATCAACTCCCCTAGACTTAAGGTTTTGCTTGTCCTCAAGAAAATAGGAATTCAAGACTGGTGGAGAGGTGTGAAAATCGCGAAAACTCTCCTATGATCAGAGACGATGTTCATAATAGATGACCTGCAGACGTGTTAGTACATGAATTCTCAGTCAAAACTCACTCACTATAGACTCACAACATTCTCAATCTCTGATCCTTCCATCGCAAACCGTCCAGAGACTTTCGAATTCACTTCAGTCAACTCCTTAACATTCATTAAAGGTGGTATGGATTTCTCAAGATTTTTGGTGTTTAAGTGGAGTTTGGTATAAAAAGATTTTTGGTGTTTAAGTGGAGTTTAAAGTGTTTAGAATGTACCGTGATTTCGGAGGGCAGCTATGTCGCAGACCCACAAGAGAGTATAAACCCATTGATGTTGACAGCTTCCAACAACTTCTTCATGTCAACACCTTGTTCCTTTAATTATTTTCTTCTGCTGGTTCCCCCAGACTTAGATGTTTCTGTGGGGTTCTTTGCACCATCTTCATAACTTCTTTTCTTCGCAACCTTCTTCTCGGGATTTCATGTGCTTATGAGATTATTTTGTAACCGTTTCCTTTCCTTTCTTTTCTTTTCTTTTTCTTTTTCTTTTTCTTTTTCTTTTCTTTTCTTTTCTTTATCTTTTTCGTTTTCTTTTTCTTTTCGGTGAAAGGGGAAACGGTACATAAATTTACAAGTCTCAAGCACAAGATATGAGTACCTTTTCTTGTTGATTCTGAGTTGTATGGTTGTGTAGACCAAATTGTGACTCTCTCTCTATCTCTTCTTTGATTCCTTCAAGCTCTCAATCTTCAAGTGGTTGGAAAACTGTGTCGAAAATTTCTCTCTCGCGTTTCTACGCATATCTGCCAACAGAATCAAAAAAGAGATTGGTGAGAGGTCTGAAAAGAAATATATGGTGTAAGGGTAAACCACTAAAAATGAGTGGCCATTCAGGATCAGCAAAGAGTGGTAAAAGGGATAAGAAGTCTTGAATGTGCTGCATGTTTCCCTGATCTAATGCACTCATGAGAAATAATTGAAGTCAGGATTATGGTTCAAATAGAGTGGAGTTGACGTCCGTTCCAACTGCATTCTCCGTAAGATGAGACTTCGGGTAGAAAGGTCCAGCGGTGAGCTTCTAGGTGTTGTCTGTTTATTAGTGAATCCTGCAAAACTTGTCCTCAGAGAATGAATCAGAACATACTTTAAGTCAAAATCATCATATCATAGCATCATAGTTTTCTACAAACTTGACTCAATAAAACTGCATAAGTAAATAAAAATGACTCAAGAGAAATAAAAATGCGTAAGTAAAAGATAAAATCCCCCAGACTTGAATCACACTGTCCCCAGTGTGAACAGTCAAAATAAAGGAGGGAATAAAAGTAAAGATAGAGATAGAACGAGTGAACCTTCAACTTCTCAGGAGGTTCTGGTGTTTGGTGGTAGAATAATTATGGTGTCCTGGATCTGTAGTCATTCTCTCTGCAAGTGTAGTGGCTGCGAGGTACTCTGCTAGCTGCTCCTCTGCGGTAATCCGTAATGCTCTCTCCTCCTCAAGAGTAGTGGTGTCACTCCCCAAAGGGTTGCATGTGACGTGGTGAGAAGCAAAGGAAATGATCGCCTTGGCCTTGGTGAACTTACCAAGAGTGAGTGGTAGACGGTCTTCGGGAAGAGATGAGTGATACTCACTCGTAAAAGGGTACCAACTCGTGATCCTGTCTCTAAGGCGTGGCATAGTAGGGATAGGAAGTAGTATGGTGTTTGTGGCATATGGTGGAGAATGATACATGTATCCAATCTGGTCGGGGTTGATCCGTGCTCCTTCAAGTATCTTCATCTTCTCAAGCTTTGCAAGGTCCAAATGGTTGTCCTTGATTGTGCGAGGACGGTCCGCGAGGTTGACTCCAGCGGTCTCAAGGATGGTAGTGATGACTCCTCCAAAGCTTATGAAAGCTTGCTTGTCTTTACTTGAGATAGCATCATGCTTGATCTTCACAAGTCTCTTGGCTAAGAGGGCAGCATAGTTGGCTCTCCGTGGATGCTCAACAAAAAGTATGCCCAAGATATTGAGCTCATCACTAATCACATTGTTCTGGGTTGTGCGTGAGAAGAGAGTGTTGGCGAGAAGCTTATGTACATACCGGATCGATGGATGTGATAGTGAGGCAGCCTTGGTTTTTCCACTATCAAAACTTCCTTGTCCAAAGCTTGACCAATAAGCATTGGTATCAACTTGTCTAAGCTCAATAGCATCTTGGTATTCAAATCCAAGTTCATTCCCAAGATCAAGAATGGAGATGTGGTGGTGCTCACCATTGATGATGAAGAAGAGCTTCTCATCTCGCACCAATGGAGCTTGTGGGCGCGGATATGCTAGTGTGACCGTGGCAAGAAATTGCCTTGTCTCTTATTCATAGATGTCTTGGCGAGTAGATGCTAGGAAAGTGCTGCATCCTAGAGCATTCAACATCCATTCAACATCACTTGCCAATCCAAGAGCATGCAAGGATGTGTACTCAACTCTCAAGGTGGGTAAAAGCTTGAACCCATAGAGTGGTGTGAGATAATCAAGACTCTCATCCTTCTTCTTTCCAACGTAGATCAAAGGCAGCTCCTTCTTCTTGTGTCTTTGGTGTAAGCGTTGAGCTACATAGCTCTTAGATGGAATGGCACACATGAATTGATTGGTGCATCAAAATCACCATCATCTTAAATCTCATCACTCTTATCCTTAGAATTGGCGCCTTCATCAACAATTATTTTTCCTTTGTTCTCATGTGTTGCTTTTTCATGTACCATCTTATTCCTCATCTCATCACTAGTGATGGTCCGAAATTTCTTCTTAGAGGATCTAGTGTCCATTGTTTGGTACCTAGAGTCAAAAGAGATTGATACAAGTTAGCAACATGGCTCAATGAGAAACATATTTCAATCCATTACATATCAGTTGTAACAATGGGATTGAAATAGACAAGTAAATGTATGTTCAATACTATAAATCAAGAAATCAAAACTCATGTTCAAATTTTCGGATTCAATGGTGACCTTCACAAAATTTGCATCCTAAATAAAGTTCAAAGCAATGCTAAGTGAAAAATCATTCTAAGTTCTCCTATCAAGTGTGAATGGTGTCTAAAAAGTTCAATTCGTAAAAAATTGCATCATTAATTCTGTTTTTCCCTAAGGTCACAAAATTTTAGCAAAGAAAAAAAAAATCAAATTCTATCCACAATACATCACAAAAATCGGTTCTTAGATAACCTAGAGGCTAGTCTATAAGTTCTCTATCACTTTCTAGTAACAAAAGTCAATGAATCAAGAGAATCTAGAAATACCTCGTTTGAAGCTCAAAGAGAAAATTAGAATTTGGAGGACATACCTTGGTGTTTGATGAATGTGATAAGAGATTTGTGATCTCTTAGTGATTGGGTAATTGAATTTCCAATCAATTTGTAAAAAACCTAAATTTGAAAAGTTTGGATTCAAAGTGATCTATCTCCCATGGACTTGGAGAGATGATAAAAAGCTTCTTGAATCTATTAAATCCTCTTTTCAGTATAAAAACATGTTTTAACCTAAAAAGGTTTTGCTTTTTGAAAAGGAAGGGAAACTTACCTGTTAGGCCTACGGAATTGGGGTTTCATGAAAACTTACAGAGAGTTCCGGGAGAGATTCGTTTTGTTGGTTTTGAAAGACGGTTCAATGGGAAGTTTTGGATTCATGGAATGTGCAAACGGACCGGCAAACTCTCAAGACGGCTCGGGTTCAAAGACACGGACAAACAGGAACTGGGTGGAACTTTTGCCGTGTTTGGTGAAGAACCTCGGTCACAGGCTTCGTGACCGGGGTGTGGCCTTCTCGGGGCCTCGGTCACGGGGTTTGTGACCAGGGTGATGCCTTGATCGGGCCTCAGTCACGAGACTTAGGTTTGCATCTTGTCGCCTTGGTCATTTCCAACTTGACCAAAAGGCTAACCTTCTTCCTCTTTTTTGTTTTTCTGTTTTCTTCTTTTGTATTTGGTTTTCTCGTGTGAAATCTGAGATAAAACATGCAAACATGCAAAGATCAAAAGTAAAATGAAATGTAATCTAAAAAGGTGAAAGAAAACTTACAAGTGGATTGCCTCCCATAAAGCGCACTTGTTTAAAGTCTTTGGCTAGACTTGGGAAGCTTATTAAGATTGAGAAGGTGTAGCCTTGGAGATTGATATCTCCTTAGCTTCCTTAAGATCTTGGTAGTCAGCTCCACTTCTATCACAAGTTGTCCTTTTGATGAAGTTTCAAACACTTTGGCCTGAAGAAGAACTTCCTTGGTGTGCCTTATCATCTCTTTTATCCGATCTATGCTCTCCTTGCTAAGTTCCGGAGGAACAATGATCTTGATCTTTAAAATCTGGGGCTGCTCGGGAGGCTTTGATTGTAGCTTCCGAGTTTTCTTAGTGAAACTCTTAGTTCCCACATTGGTCTTATCAACCTCGGGATCTAGTGAATCTTCATCATATGGTGGGGCTCATGGCTTCATAGTAGAGAGAGTTAGATAGAATAGGTTTTTGCTTACATTAGTGAAGGTTGTCCTCTTGCTGTTGTGATCCATGATGGCTCCAACAGTGGAAGGAATGGTCTCCCCAAAATCAAAGGTCTCTCATTCTTCTCATCCATCTCAAGAATGTGAAAATCTGTAGGGACTATGCAGTCTTCTACAACTAGTTGCAAATCTCGAACTTGTCCATCAGGGATCTTCTGCGATGAGTCGCCAAACACAAGACTCAAATCGGATGGAGACAAGTCTCTGAGTCCAATTTTCTCAGCAACATTTCTTGACATAACATTGACATTAGCACCGGAATCACATAGAGAGTTAGAGAATTCAGTGCCTGTTATGGAGCAAGAGCAAACAAAGCGTCCAGGATCTTCTACTTTTGGTAGTCTCCTAATCGGATAGTGTTGCTGCTCGTCATCTTCCCTGGTACGTGTCATACGCATCATGTCTTCATGAGAATCAAAAAGCGGAACCAATGGCTCACTCACACGCCTTGTAGAGGCTGGGATGGTGGAGATTACATTGCAATAACCTTTTGGATTCTTCTCGGGCTTTCATGGAAGTATACCAACTTGTCTTGGGGCTTGATTTGCGGTTTGAGCAACCTGAGTTTCCAGCTTCTTCACAAATGTAGAAAGGCCTTCAAACTTACCATTCAACTCGCCATAAATGTTATCCACCTTGACATTGATATCCCTTGTTGCTTGTTGATGAGAAACAAGTAGTTCCTGCATCATAGTTTCAAGTATATCACCTTGTGGTATTGGAGCCTAGATGGTTAGCTTCTTGTGGAGCTTGGTTGTGAATCTCTAGAGGATTCACGGGTGCTTCTTCAAGTCCATAGATGGGGTTATCATCCTCATCTTGCATCAGTTGCCTCTAAGCGTCATTAGCAACAGCGAGGTAATCATCAAGGTCACCTTGATCTTGATTTGGTAATTCGGCCATGAGTTGTTGTCTCCGGAATTTTCTGAGTTCGCGTTCAAGTTGGTCTATGTCTTGGATTGGAGTGACGGATTCAGAATTTTGGCTCCTTGTCATGCACCACGAATCCTGAAATAGAAACAAGAAGAGAACAAAAATGTAAAAGAGTAAAAGAGAATAAAATTGAAAGATTCAAATGAAAAATTCAAAGTATCTTAGACGAGAGATCTTATCGAATTCAAAAGTAGCTTGTAGACTCCCCGGCAACGGCGCCAAAAACTTGATGTGTCATATATTTCCTCAAGGAAACCACACAATGAATGAACTGCAAGTGCACAGCAAATCAGTAGTAGTACTTAAGGTATCGATCCCACAGAGAGTAACAAGTATGCCGATTGAATTCAAGCAAAGATATCTAACTAAGAAAATGCAATAAGGGGTTTGGTTTTGGGTTTTCTAATGAGTGAATGCAAATGAATGATTGAAAGCAAAGTGAATGATTGATTTGTAAGCTATATGATTAAGAGGTTGGGCGTCTAGGGTTTATCTAAGGTTTCCATGGTTTCTAACAAGTAGGGGATAGATCTAACTAATGGGTTTTCATCAATGGTTCTCAACTACGAAAACGGATACACACCCAAGCCATAGTTCATGACAGAGGCGTCTTAAGTCACCACACCCTTGTACTCAACTTCCGCAGGTTACGACACCCTTAGACCAGCCGTATAAACAAGTTTGATATGTTCACAAAATCCTATAACTCAACTATCGCAGGTTACAACACGAGGCTTTGGTAATACTAGTTCTGAGAAATAGGTTTATGCTGATAGTGCTCCTAATCTCCTAATTCAGTGCTTGGTGATCAATTCAAGCTATATGCATTAAGTAAAAGATATCCCAAGAGAACTCATAATCTAGATGAAAATCGGATCTAACAACCTAAATGAATGCAACCATGTTTTCCTAAGATATTACCCCATCAAACCCAACAAAAGAACTACTCGCTCATGGTGTAAAGAAACGCAATAGACAACATGGAAAAAATCAAATAAATGATTTAATATATCAAAGGGGGTTCAAAGGAAACTTCTCTAGATGTCAAAGATGAGATATTGTCTCCCCAATAGCAAGTACAAAGAGTAGAAAAGAGAAACTATGAAGAACAATGGATGAAACTTCAAGGAGATGGTCTTCTAGGTTGAGGCGATGAAGGAGGATAAAGCAGCGGTGGTAGAGGCGATATTAGGCCGTTGATTTCCTTGTCTAACTCGTAGGACGTTCCTTGGTGGTGGCTGTGCTTGCTTTGTGTTTCCAAAACCCTAAGAATGGTTTATATAGGCTCCTCCACGAGATTAGGTCAAGAGGCATCCAAAAACTACGTCATTTTGATAATTGTGGAGGCAATGGGCCGAGCCTGGTCATCGGCTGAGGTACTTAGGTTGGAGTAAGTCGGCACTGGTCACTAGGGGTAGTGCCCGAGGTCTTCAAGAGGGCTAACCTCGGTCACTGGCCTTGTGACCGAGGTAGACAAGTCTTCACGCTTTGGGTTGCATCTTCCAAATGGCTAAATGGATTGCTTCGATTCTTGTCCTAGGTGAATCTAAACTCTTCTAGCTTTACATGGATATATAGAACTCTAACATTGGCTTATGGGAAAGTGTTCAAATGTTGCCAACTTCTGATGCTCCGAAACTGCCTTAAAACGTGTTCTGCTTGCCTTTGGGTCCTTTTTGCTCCAAAACTCCCAAATGTCTTTGGGAAGGGTAAATGGTGGAATGTGTCCATAAAGCTTCCATAATCTCTTGTTTCTTCATGATTTCCCTGCCAAAAACATATGAAATATAGGCGAAAATACGAGTATATCATATAACGGGTCTCCGGACTAGTTCTCCTCTGTCTTCCCGTACAATAACTCCGTTAACTGCATGTTCTGAAACAGACACATATAAAAATAACCTTTCCCTGACTCGGTTTTGGAAAGCAATGGTGGGGTCCTCAGGTATGATTTCAGCTGTTTAAAAGAATCGTCACATTTATCATCCCACACGAACTGTTTATTGCCTTTTAGTAGCTGGTATAACAGGAGACACATGTCTGTTGTGCGAGATATTAATCTGTTCAATGCAGCAATCCGCCCTATCAAACGCTGTACTTCTTTCTGATTTATTGGGGGTGGCATCATAAGAAAGGCGTTTAGTTGATTTGGGTTGGCTTTGATCCCTCTCTTTGTTACGATGTACCCTAAAAATTCACCAGATGGTACACCAAACGTGCACTTCGTCAAGTTAAGCTTCATTCCAAACTTATTTAAAATTTTAAAACATTGGGCGAGGTGCTTCACTTGGTCAGTCTGCTGGAGAGACTTTACCAACATGCCGTCTATGTAAACTTCCATTGTTTTTTCAAGATGCTCCGCGAACATTTTATTTACAAGACGCTGATAAGTTGCTCCTGCATTCTACAAACCAAATGGCATTAAAATGTAACAATATATACCTCTTTCTGTTCTAAAAGAAGTATTTTCTTGATCCTCGGGATGCATCTTGATTTGATTGTATCCTGAAAAAAACATCCATATAACTTAGGAGTTCGTGACCAGCGGTAGATTCTACCAACCGATCGATATGTGGGAGAGGAAAGCTATCTTTTGGACAAGCATACTCTCCATTTCCCATTCTTTTTCTTCACCACAGCTGGATTAGCAAGCCATTCTGGATACTTTACTTCTTGTATGGATCCTGCTTTTAACAATCTGTCGACTTCGTCGTTGAATGCTTTCGCACGATTCGGTCTGAGCTTTCTCCTTTTTATCTTAATTGGTTTAAAAATTTCATCTACCTGTAACTCATGTGATATTATACTCGGATCAGTGCCTTGCATATCTTCTACTGACCACGCAAAGGAGTCTCTGTTTTTTGACAAAAACTCGATGAGTTTGGTCTGTAACTTGATGCTTAAGCCCGAACCAATCTTTATTTTCCAATCTGGCTTTGTATTGTCAATCGAAATCTCCTGAGTTACATCGTCTGTTTTTTGTCCACTGGGGAAGCACAGCTCGTTTGCTATAGTCAAAGTCATTAATTGCTATTGCAATTTCATTCTATGATTTGTCAGATAACAAGACCTTGAGATTTCTTGATCGCCTTTAATTGTTTCAGCTCCAGTTGGGGTTGGGAATTTAATGCATTGATGATAGGTTGATGGGACTGCCTTCATTTGATATATCCATGGGATTCCTAGAATTATATTATAGGCAGCTGGTTCATTAAAAACCGTGAATTCTACCATTTTTGATACTCCAGATACAAACACAGGAAGGATAATGGTTCCAAGCGACCTAGTTGTCTCGCTCGTGAAAGCTATTAATGGGGTTGGTGGTCCCACTATTTCAGTTCGATTGATTCCCATCCGATGCAATGTGTTGAGAAAGATTAAATCGACTGAACTACCTGTATCAATTAATACTCTTGTCACCTCATAGTTCGCTACGTCGAGCGTTATGACTAGAGTGTCATCATGTGGCTTGGCTAAGCTACGAGTTTCAGATTCTTCAAATGCTATAGCAGTATTGTACTCAAAGGATTCGGCCATCGCATTTACCGCCATAAATGCTGCTCGCTTGTGTTTTTTGATTGCATGAATCGAATTATGACATAGCTTGGAGCCTCCAATAATGACATCTATTCGACCTATAGATGGTCCGGGCTGGTCTGATGGTTTTCACTTTTTTTTGTAATCGGCTCGGAGACTTGGTCATCCTTTCGATCTTTGTTATAACTCCGGACAAATTCTTCAAGATTGAATTCCGCAAGTCTACCGGAAGACAAAAGCTCGGCAAGATGTCGTTTGAGGATACTGCACTCTTTTGTGGCATGGCCGTTCATCCGATGTATTTTGCAGTAAGAATTATCGTTCTGAACCCAAGTATTATTCGATGAATATCTGCGCCTTTCCCCCTGGAGAATAGGGTCGCCCAACATTATTGTTACTAGGGGTTGTACCAAAAAATGTTATTCCGCCACTTACCCTTGGCTCGAACTTCCTTACAGGTTGACTTACAACAGCTTTAGGAGAACTATACTTTCTTGTGAAAGTTGCTTTCTCTTCTTCAGGTTCAATCCAGCTATTGGCTTGGAAAAGAGTGTCTTGCATTGTTTTTGGTCGGTTAACCGTTAATTCCTCCCTGAACCTTGTTTCATGCCAAAGTCTATTTTTTAGTGCTGACAATGCTGCGTTTTGAGAAATTCCTGGTATTTTTGCCAATAACTCTTTGAATTTGGTGATGTGCTTCCGGAGCGGCTCCTGTAGTCTTTGTGATAAGTTTCACAGGTCACTATCAGATTTTCCTTTCTCCATTAAGACGGAGTATTGCGTAAGGAAAGCGGAGGACAGCTTGTTGAAGCTGTTGATTATCCCTGGACCAAGCCGAGTAAACCATAGCAATGCTTGTCCGGAAAGATTTTCTGAGAATAATTCGCAATAACCAGCATCTTCTTCATGATGCTCCAGGTCAATTCGTCCTGCTGCAATTTGAAAAGCAGCTAGATGGCTCTTTGGATCTCCTTGTCCATCGTAGGTTGGTAAATTGACCCTCTGAGCATCTTTGATTTTGAAGATCACAATCCATGCGCTGAACGGGGATTGCCTGGTTTCTTCAATGACCCTGTCAATATCCGGAGCCGAGCTGGTAGCTCGGTGGAATTTTGACTTCATTTCCATCATTTTGTGAAGAATGGAACCAAGCTTGTCATCGGGAGTTTGGAGTGCCGGGTCTTCTCCATCTTCATTTGTTTTCTGGTTTTCGATATTTTGTCCCTCCCCATCAGCCGGTTGTGGTGTTCCATCCACTGCCAGATTTGAAGAAACGGTTGCCACAGGGGTTTGGAATAGGACTCGTTGGTGATAATTTATGCGCCTGTTACCTGCAGCTGAAGCATCTACACGAGTAGTTAGAGTTATCTGACCATATTTTAGCAATTGTATATCTTGCTGCATGGTAACGAAACTTGTGGTCAAGTTTGTCAAATTCTCGTTTATTTTTGTCAAAGCGTCAGTAACGTCACCCATTGTTCGGTATACGAAGATCTTTTAGCTTGATTATCGAGAGATTCTCTAATAGCTTCACGATTCCCTCCTTCTAGCGCTAAAATATGGATACAGAATCCACATCCAATGTTTTTTGTAAAATAAGTTTACTGGAAAAAGTAGTATTTGCTCTGATAATATATTTCACTTGAAATCTGAAAAATATCCTCCTTTACAATGCTTTTCTATCCCTATTTATACATATTTTTGGCTATTAATATTGCTAATAAATTACATAAATCATATGATTCTAATTGAATACGCCGGTTTTGATTTGGTCTTGAATGCTATAACGTTCGGCCTTTTGAAATAGCTTCTTTTTTTACTTTATGACTATAATCCTTCATACGAACTCTTTATCTCCTCCGATCTTATATAATTCACCAAGCTCTTTGAGCTCGTTGCTTCGACTTCCTATCAGCTCGCTGATCCCTTCTTCTTATCTCAAACTCTATTCTCACGAGCCGGACTCTCTCTCGCTTGTCATGATGACTCAACTGACATGTGTCCTATGTCTTTAATGGTGATGGATCCTTGGTGCGGGATCCAGTATCAACAATGAGCAGATTATCCTTAGTCAACAAAAGCTGATATTAAGGTAATTTGTGAACATATTAAACATGTTCATTAATGCTTGTTTACAATTCTAAGTTCACACGACAGTTCAGACACTTAAGTTGCTAGATAAAGTGATTGATACCACTAGAGTGGATTAGTTAAATATTTATGTTTGAGTTCTAGACGGTTTTTATTTAGCCCTGAATAATTATCTGATTCATGATCTATGAATTCCCACAAATATCCCTTGACCTAGCACCTTTTATATCAAATTTTACACCGTATTTTATTTGCTGTTTTCATTTACATCACAACAAAACCATTATCATTGTTTAAGCTTTCTTTCAATCTCAAAGAATAGTAGTGTGACACTTGGTCCTTGTGGATTCGATCCCATCTATACTACTGTGTATGTCTGTGCACTTGCAGTCTTTTATTTGGGTTAAAATTCTGTATATCAAGTTTTTGGTGTCGTTGCCGGAGACCAATTGTGTTACGTTCAGTTCTAGGACTGAATTTTTAGTCTAAGATTAACTAATTAAGTTTTCTTTGCTTTCTTGTGTGTTGCAAGTCTATGCAGAGGAGATGTCAAGGTTCTCACAATCTCCTACAACTCACTAATCAAGAGCTAGCAAGAAAATAACGTACATACAACAGAACTAAGAAAAAGATGTCGAAACAAGCCACCAGGGGCGACAATATCAACAATCAGGCAATGGCTGATGCTCAAGCTCAGATTTTGAACATGAAGCAGCAGTTGGATCAGTTGTTACTCCAGCAACAAAATCAACAAGAGCTTCAACAGCAACGTGGTATTGGGGAAACAGACACTCCTCACACCTTTTACCAGAACATATCTGCTATATGTCCACCAGCGACTGCCAGAGAAGACTATGGAATCAAACTTCAGCTGATTGCATTGGTGAAGCAACACTTGTTCCTTGGTTTACCAGCTGAGAATCCTATGGATCACATAGAAAACTTTGACGAGATTTGCAGCACTACTAAGTCAAATGGAGTCTCGGTGGACTACATCAAATGTATAATGATCTCATCAACAACTATGAGGCTGTCTCCACACACATGAAGCTGATAGATACTCAAGTTGCTTAAACTGCTGATGCAATGAAGAGTGAAAAGAATGCAGAGGTAGTCATTGATGTGGAAGAGAGAGAGGAACAGGAAACTGAGGAGACTGAAGTTCAACCGGAGAAGACAGACACACCCCCCCCCCCTGCGAGGGTCTATGCTCCAAAGGTTCCATATTCTATCTGCCCTAAGAAGTCACGCAAGAACTAAGAGGAGGCTAAATGCAAAGAGATGTTGGATGATCTTATGGCGAGAATACATCTTGTTGATGCTATTAAGATGATGCCTGTAATGAAGAAGTACATGAAAAGTTTAGTAACAAGCAAGGTCTCAGCTGGAGATGACTATGTGAAGGTTATAAAAGACTGAAGTGTTCTTCAAAACAAGGTTCTCAAGAAACCTGGGAGATCTCGGGAATTTTGTCTAATCAGTGAAGATTGGAGATATGAATTTTGCTTTCTCTTTGTATGATTTGGGTTCTAGTGTCAACTTGATGCCTTTGTTTGTGGCTAGAAGACTTGGCTTCACTAAGTTCAAGTCCACCAAAATATCTTTGGTGTTTGCTGACTGTTTTGTGAAGTTGCCAGTTGGTGTTCTTGAGGATTTACATGTGCAAATAGGCAATGTACTCATCCCTGCAGATTTTGTGGTTCTGAACTGGATGAAGAACCTAAAGATCCTCTCATTTTGGGAAGATCATTCTTATGCACTGCAGGAGCTCTGATTGATGTGCAGAATGGAAGTATTGATCTCCAACTGGGAGATATTATCATGAAGTTTGAGATGGACAAGCTGCTAAGGAAGCCCATGATAGATGGGCAGACATTTTTTGTAGATGATTCACTGGAAATCTCTAATGAGGTGGCTGAAGAGATCATACTTGATGATCCATTGGGTATTGTTTTGACAAAATCTGAGAGTGATTTTGGGTTTTTGAGTGAGGATACAACCGGATATGCTAAGATGCTGATTTGTAATAGTCTAACAAGTTTATATGTATCTACCTCTAATTATATAGTTTGAAATTTTTACAGTAGTTGAATCAACACGTGCATCTGAATTTTTGTGCTATCAACTACTCTGCGGAAGTGTATATAAATGGCCACAAGACAGAGCTTCTTAAAGGGATGTTTTGCAGACATACTGAACTCTGCTCATGTCTGCCAAAGTCTGCTGACCAAATTCTCAAGTGTGCTGACCAAATGGTCAAGTCTGCTGAAGTCTGCTGACCAAATGCTGAAGTCTGCTGGCTACGAAAATAATTATTTCCTTTTTCTGAAACTTTTCTATTTTCTATTTTTATTTCTTTTTTTCATTTTGTGGGGGTATAAAGACTCCAAAAACCCAGATTTCTAAGGGGACATGTTATTTTTATTTTCATATTGAGACTTCTGGCTTTGGGATCTGTAAGCTTTTGGGAGAAGAATCTCTGATTCTATATCTATGAGAAGATTTCTAAACCCTTTTTGATTTCTTGTTATATGATTATGAGTTATTCTTCATCTCCTTGTTGTTTCTCTATTTCCATGGTTGAGTAGTCTCTTAGTTAGGTTTAGAGTTTCAAAGGGAGTTATGAATCATTGAATCAAATATAATCTTAGGGTTCTTCATCTATTGTTGATCTTATTGCTGGAATTGAATTGATCACTTAGTTTCTGATATTAGGTTATTTAACGCATCAAAAGTGTTTGTTTAAATGCATGAACGAACATAGATCAGCAGATTGTCCTTAGTCAATGAAAGCTGATGTTAAGGTAATCTGTGAACATATTAAACTTGTTCATTAGTCCTTGTTTACAATTCTAAGTTGAAACGACAGTTTAGACACTTAGATTGCTAGATAAAGTGATTGATACCACGACATTAGATTAGTTAAATATTTATGTTTGAGTTCTAGACGGTTTTAATTTAGCCCTGAATAATTATCTGGTTCATTATCTATGAATTCCCGCGAATATCCCTTAACCTAGCACCTTTTAATTCAAAGTTTACACCGTATTTTATTTTCTGTTTTCATTTACATCACAACAAAACCATTATCACTGTCTTAGCTTTCTTTCAATCGCAGAGAATAGTAGTGTGACACTTGGTCCTTGTGGATTCGATCCCATCTATACTACTGTGATTGTCTGTGCAGTTGCAGTCTTTTATTTGGGTTCAAACTTTGTGTATCAAGTTTTTGTGTCGGGGACCAATTGTGTTACCTTCAGTTTTGGATTGAAGTTTTAGTCTAAGATTTACTAATTAAGTTTTCTTTGCTTTCTTGTGTGTTTCAGGT
This sequence comes from Cardamine flexuosa, assembly GCA_963555745.1. Taxonomy (NCBI): domain Eukaryota; kingdom Viridiplantae; phylum Streptophyta; class Magnoliopsida; order Brassicales; family Brassicaceae; genus Cardamine; species Cardamine flexuosa. Next base: position 15,654,589 of record OY743214.1, on the reverse strand, counting down.
GTATGCAGAAGAGAATTCAAGGTTCTCACAATCTCCTACAACGCACAAAGCAAGAGGTAGCAACAACATAACGTACTTACAACAGAACTAACAAAAAGAAGTCGAAACAAGCCACCATGGGCGACAATATCGACAATCAGGCAATGGCTGATGCTCAAGCTCAGATTTTGAACATGAAGCAGCAGTTGGATCAGTTGCTACTCCAGCAACAACAACAAGAAGAGCTTCAGCAGCAACGTGGTATTGGGGAAACTGAGACTCCTCACACCTTTTACCAGAACATATCTGCTATATGTCCACCAGCGATTGCCAGACAATACTATGAAATCAAGCTTCAGCAGATTGCATTGTGAAGCAGCACTTGTTCCATGGTTTACCAGCTGAGAATCCTATGGATCACATAGAGAACTTTGAGGAGATTTGCAGTTCTACTAAGTCAAATTTGCAGACTACATCAAATGCAAACTCTTCCATTTCTCTTTGGCTGATAAAGCACATAGAAGGCTTCGATCCCTACCTTCAAATTCATTGATAGGTTGGACAGAAACCAAAGATGCCTTCTTGGATCATTTCTATCCCAAAGCCAAAACAGCTTCGTTGAGGGAATCTTTCTGTGAGGCTTGGGAACGGTTCAAGGAGTACCGCAGACAATCTCTATTAAAATCCAATTATTTACACCAAAAACCTGGGTTTTGGTTACCACCCACCAACCCGGAAACCCGAATTGAAAAACCCAAAATCGATTTCCCAAATTGAAAAACCCCAAAATCGATTTCACAACTCAAATCGCGATAGAATAAAAATCAAACACAAAGTTAAGAGAACCGTTCTCTAACTTCTCATCCTCTTTCGAACTCTCTTCGTTAAACTAGTGATAACTAGAGGATAACAAGGGGATAGAAAAATTTCTACTCGATTTGTTGTGTTAAAAATGGTTGAAACAAGGTTGGGAATGAAGAAATCAAAGATTGCTGAGGAAGTGAAGGAGCGATCTCCGCTTCCAAGTCGAAATGATGAGGAAGTGAATTCCAGCGAAAGGACTGAAGAAGAAAATCTCGAAGAAGAGAGCCACCGGAGTCCGATTGGGAATGATGAGGAAGTGAATTCCGGCGAAAGGACTGAAGAAGAAGATCTCGAAGAAGAGAGCCACCAGAGTCTGGTTTGGAATGATGAGGAAGTGAATTCCAGTGAGAAGACTGAAGAAGAAGATCTCGAAGAAGAGAGCCACCAGAGTCCGGTTAGGAATGATGAGAGTGAGCGATCTCCGGCTCCTCCAGAGAGGAATGATGACGTCATGGCTGAAGTTGGAAGGATTGAAGTAGACAAAAGGAGTGAACAAGTAGAAAACCAACCTCCGGTGACTGAAGAACTCGGAGAAGAGAGCGAGGACGAAAGTGAAGAAGATCTTGAAGAAGAGTCCGACAGAGCTCCGGTTGACCAGAATGAAGAAAATGGAGATACGGACGAGGGAAGTACAAGTCAAACACTCAGGGAGTCAACGGTTAGTAGTCCATTGATCTCTTGATTCGTTTTAGTTAGGGAAAAAAGAGCAAATTGCTGTTGATGTTATTCATTTTAGTTAGGGAAAACGTATTGCTCTTGATGTCATTGATTTTAGTTCGGGAATACCACTTGCAATCGATGTTTTGTGTAATTTATGAAAATGTATAACTCGGTAATACTTGGTAAAACTTGTTATTGCAGGGTTCGAAGGAGGAAATAGAGCCACCACTAGAACCTCTGCGAATGTGCTTTCCGCCTTCAGAGTATAAGAAGAAAATAAAGCTATCTAGTTAGGGAAAACATAGTCGATTGATATCTTGATTCGTTTTAGTTAGGGAAAAAAGAGCAAATTGCTGTTGATGCTATTTGTTTTTGTTAGGGAAAACATATTGCTCTTGATGTCATTGATTTTAGTTCGGGAATACCACTTGCAATCGATGTTTTGTGTAATTTATGAAAATGTATAACTCGGTAATACTTGGTAAAACTTGTTATTGCAGGGTTCGAAGGAGGAAATAGAGCCACCACTAGAACCTCTGCGAATGTGCTTTCCGCCTTCAGAGTATAAGAAGAAAATAAAGCTATCTAGTTAGGGAAAACGTAGTCGATTGATATCTTGATTCGTTTTAGTTAGGGAAAAAAGAGCAAATTGCTGTTGATGCTATTTGTTTTTGTTAGGGAAAACATATTGCTCTTGATGTCATTGATTTTAGTTCGGGAATACCACTTGCAATCGATGTTTTGTGTAATTTATGAAAATGTATAACTCGGTAATACTTGGTAAAACTTGTTATTGCAGGGTTCGAAGGAGGAAATAGAGCCACCACTAGAACCTCTGCGAATGTGCTTTCCGCCTTCAGAGTATAAGAAGAAAATAAAGCTATCTAGTTAGGGAAAACGTAGTCGATTGATATCTTGATTCGTTTTAGTTAGGGAAAAAAGAGCAAATTGCTGTTGATGCTATTTGTTTTTGTTAGGGAAAACATATTGCTCTTGATGTCATTGATTTTAGTTCGGGAATACCACTTGCAATCGATGTTTTGTGTAATTTATGAAAATGTATAACTCGGTAATACTTGGTAAAACTTGTTATTGCAGGGTTCCGAGGAGGAAATAGAGCCACCACTAGAACCTCTGCGAATGTGCTTTCCGCCTTCAGAGTATAAGAAGAAAATAAAGCTATCTACGAGGTGTTATATCCTTGAAGCTTTCGAAATGCTAGATGGCTTGACCCATCCGCTCACAACGTTTGAGAGGAAATCGTTTGAGGAACATCCATCCTTCAAACACATTTGCCACATGCCAAGGGAAAAAAACCACAAGGTTATGGGGATGTGGATGCTGTTTCTCCGAAAGGCATGCATCAAAAAAAAAAAGGAAGCTTGGTTTGTCATAAATGGTATTCCAATTCGGTATGGCATTAAGGAACACGCCTTGATATCAGGATTTAACTGCCGCAACTATCCAATTGGTTATAAAAAAGCAGGGAGTGAGGCCTTTGTGAAGAAGCATTTTAAGGGGCTGAAAAAACTAAGATATCAGGACGTGAAAGCCAAACTACAGAAAATGGTACAGGTGGGTCGTTTTGTAGATAGGTTGAAGATGGCGGTCCTCTATTTCTTATCCAGCATTGTTATGGCAAAAACAAAGACTGGAAAGGATGCTAGTCCCGTCGAGCCATTTTTTCTAAGAGTGGTGGATGATCTAGAGTTTTGTAGGGATTTTCCTTGGGGGAGATTGTCATTTGATCACATGCTAGAAGAGATTGAGCACACGATGACTCATTTTGGAGGGACCGTGAAAGAAGGTGTTTTATGGCCAGTTCCAGGTTTCTGTATTCCAATGGAGGTTAGTAAAATTTAGTTGATGTATTGACTCGTACTACTTCTTATAATTTAGGATAACTCTAAATATATGTGTGTTGTGTGAGGTTGTGTAGCTTTTAGCATTTGAGGCAATTCCCGATTTAGGAGGAAAATTCTTAGAAGATTATCCAGAGGAAGACGAAAATTATCCTAGGATGTGCAAGAAAATATTCAAGAAAGGTGAATGTAAAGGGATTAAACTTTTGGAAATATATAAAGCACTTGGTACAACTGTGGTAAGTTGTCCTAGTTATCTTTAGCATATCTATTTTTTTGGGTTGTGACATTATTTATCTTTCTTCATTGTTTACGTTGACAGTACATTGATAGTATAGTAGTAGTTAGAGATGAGGAAAAGTCTCTTTTGGCTACAATCACGGAAAAGGAAGACGACGATGATAAACATGACATCGTTGTTGATAGTTGGATGCAATGTAATAATAAAGGATTAACCATAACGTTATATAAGATGTACAATGATGATGTGGCAACCCAAGTAGAAGAGCCACCCCAGGATATGTTGAACGAGGAAATTCCAGTAAACCCAATCTTCGAGGAATATGAGATTGGCGGATTGGACATAAGAGTCGGATTGTTGGAAGCTTCACAGCAGGAAAATGTGAGAAAGTTTGAAGGATTATACGAAAGAGTCGGATTGTTGGAAGCTTCAGAGAAAGAAAATGTGGGCAAGTTTGATGGATTGGACAAAAGAATCGGATTGTTGGAAGCTTCACATAAAGAAATTTTAGAAAAGCAAGATGGTTTGGACAAAAGACTCAGATTGTTGGAAGCTTCGACTGACGACAGGAGGATACGGGTGGTTCAAGCAAACCACCAGATGCAGGAAAGGAGCAAGGCAAAAAGGTTGTTAAATGAGCTGGAGTAGGCGATGTCGAAAATCAGAGAATGACAAGGTCAAAGACAATTGTTTCTCTTTAAATTTGTAGTTCTTTGTTTGACTGATTTTAAAACTTGAATTTGTACTTTGTTTGATTGGTTTCTTAAAACTTGAATTTTACTATGTTTGATTGTTAAAACTTGAAAACTTGAATCAAAAGGAAAACAAACATAAGTCTTACAAATTAAAAGAAAGAGTACAACCAAGCAAGCAAGCAACCATGAGTGTTAGAAACTTAGAAAATAAACAAATGTAGCCATCAAGTTTTTTGATTCTACCCACAAGCCTAGCCACCAAGGTTTTCGATTCTACCCACGAGCATAGCCACCAAGTCCTTCAGGTTTGCAATCTCTTCAGCATTGTTTTGCACCTCTCTACGCAACTGCTTTATATTTAAATCAAGGAGTCTGAAGCTTCCCTCCTTCGCCTTTTCATCAAACTCCTTCCTTAACATAGTCACCTCTTCTTCGATAGCGATATCCCACCTTTTTCGAATGTGTAAGTGTAAGCCATCATTCTGCACATAAAGAGATATAGAGAGATATCATGATATCTTCAACTATAATTCCATTAACCTAAAATTGATGTCCAATTACTCACCTTATACTGATTGCATTTTAAGTATCTCCTCCCTAAAGGCGGCTCTCCGGTGGTCTCGTAGATTATGCTTCCACCACATGGACAGCGTAAAGGATGACCATAGTCACCATCAACAACTAAAGTACGCATGAGCTCTTCGTTCTTGTGCCTCTTCATTTCAGTGTAGTAAGGGTCCCTCTCACAGATTTTGTACATGATTTAGCAAATCAAAGACGTAATAAATAAATTAAAATTTTACCAAAGTCGAAATCAAGATCTAGGAGTGAAAGGAGAGAATATTGAGCTCGAGGAAGAGAGAATAGAATGATGTTGAGCTCGAAAAAGAGAGAGAATGGTCATAAATGGATAAGGCGGAAAATTGAAAACAATTGAAATATTTGGACATTTGGGCGCCATAATTGAAAATTTGGGCATTTGGGCGCCAAAAATATTTCTTCTCCTGCGCCGTTTTTTACACATGTGCGCCGCATAAACTACATAGTTTTACTCTAGTTACCTGTTGTACCAGAGCTATGAGGTAGTTCTACTTTGACTGTTTTATACTTTAGTTAGTATAACATACACTTAAAAAAAAATTAGTTTTACAGGTGATTTTAATCAATTAACATATAATTATTAGTGTTTTTTGAATTAAAATATGAAATCACTATATTTATGTAACTTCGATATCCTAAGTTGGTTAATATTCACAAAGTCACCTTAAAAGTATAAGGATAATATTGTGTACATTGTTTCATAACAAACTAAGATATAGTATTATTGTTCACTAGATCAATGATATCATTAGGAGTTGGAGTGTTCAAACGACCTGGATATTCTTCTTGCAAAATAGCTGCAACTAACTCTGGTGTCCCGTGTCTCTTCATGTTGCTCTGACTTGCCTGCGAGCATGTGTGCATTTTGTTGTACATTCTAATCAAGAAAATCTTTGTATGTTTAATCCGTGAAGCTCGTAAACACCATGTACAACTTTTATCACAACATTTTAGCACTAAACGTCCCGGTTCAGACCTTTCTATAACAAAACTAAAACTGTTAACAAATGAGGCTCTATCCACCACATTTCGCAATGCATTCCTATTTGCAAATTCTTGATGTAGACTCACACCTAAACCATCTTCCCATCCCTCTATAAACTTACTACTCTCTATAACAGGTGGAACCTCAACATATTCATCACCCTTGTCCCATCTATCCATACCATCATCCACACTTTCATCATGTGATGCAATTTCATCCTCAACCATTATCACTGCATCTTGTTCTTTTCCTTGTTCTTTCTCTACGTAAAGAGTTATGGCATTATCTCCGATTTCACAATCATTTGAATGCAACTCCTCATAGTTCTTACCAACTGAACTTTTCACTGCTCTCGACAGTTGCTCTGGTAGTTCTGATATAGTGATGACATCCACAAACAATATACACCTACGGTTCTCTTTATCAGTTGACATTAGATAAACACACACATCCTCATCATCAGAAATACTCAGTTTTTCCTCACATCCCACTAGCAGTGGATAGTAACTCAGTCCCAATTTAACCTTACCTTCATCTAACACAAGATTTTTGTATACCTTAGCTTCTATCATCGACAAAGTTATCTCCTCCACTAATGTCTTCACCATCAAACTATACATCCGACCTTCGCATTTAAAATGTATGCTGACATTGTTCATCATTGTATTGTATCCTACGAAAACAATCAAAACTCAGTTATGGTATTACTAGTTTATACTGCTTATCGGTTTTACTAGTTTTACCCCGCCGCAAGAACTCAATTGTATAATTTTGGGTTCAAATCTATAATACACTATGTTCTCAGATATGATTGGGGTTTTCAGATTAATGTGGTTATAAGAGATTATGAGTTCATCAATGTGGGGTTTTCAAAAGATGGCTCCAACAGGGAGCCGCTTTTGGTCAGAATTTTCAAGGAAGGCAGTTTGTGCAAAATACGGGTGTGCAAAACACGGGCGTGCAAAATCTGGGTTTTCAAAAAACATTTCTTCAGAATTTTCAAGGAAAATAGTTCGTGCAGAATCAGGCCCAGAACGGATTTCAGGAAAATTTCCAGCATAGACAGACATTCAACAACTTCCAGCCTGCTGCCCCAACTTCATTTCAAGCTTCTGCAAGCTCTTCAAATAATTCTCAAGATCAACTCAATGTTCTTATGCAGCAGCTCCTGGTATAGCAACATAAGTCATCAATTGAGATCAATCTGAAGGTGGACAACATGTATAATGATCTTAACAACAAGTATGAGGCTGTCTCCACACACATGAAGCTGATAGATACTCAAGATTCTCAAACTGCTGATGCAATGAAGAGACAGCAAGGAGTCCTTCCAGCAAAGGGGGGGAACAAAATCCTAAGAGGGAGTATGTTCAAGCCATTGCACGAAAAAGTGGGAAAGTGTTGTAACGCAGAGTGAAAAGAATGCAGAGGTAGTCACTGATCTGGAAGAGAGAGAGGAAAAGGAAACTGAGGAGACTGAAGTTCAACCGGAGAAGTTAGACACACCACCGCCTGTGCGGGTCTATGCTGCAAAGGTTCCATATCCTATCTGCTCTAAGAAGTCACGTAAGGACTTAGAGAGGCTAAATGCAAAGAGATGTTGGACAATCTTATGGCGAGAATACATCTTGTTGATGCTATTAAGATGATGCCTGTAATGAAGAAGTACATGAAAATTTTAGTAACAAGCAAGGTCTCAGCTGGAGATGACTATGTGAAGGTTACAAAAGACTGCATTGATGTGCTTCAAAGCAAGGTACTCAAGAAACTTGGAGATCTTGGGCGTTTTGTCTAATCAGTGAAGATTGGGGATATGAATTTTGCTTTCTCGTTGTGTGATTTGGGTTCTAGTGTCAACTTGATGCCTTTGTTTGTGGCTAGAAGACTTGGCTTCACTAAGTTCAAGTCCTCCAAAATATCTTTGTTGTTTGCTGACAGTTCTGTGAAGTTGCCAGTTGGTGTTCTTGAGGGTTTTCATGTGTAGATATGCAATGTACTCATCCCTGCAGATTTTGTGGTTTGAATTTGGATGAAGAACCTAAAGATCCTCTCATTTTGGGAATACTATTCTTATGCACTGCAGGAGCTCTGAGTGATGTGCAAAATGGAAGTATTGATCGCTGACTGTGAGATATTATCATGAAGTTTGAGATGGACAAGCTGCTAAGGAAGCCCATGATAGATCGACATACATTTTTTGTAGATGATTCACTGGAATCTCTAATGAGGTGGCAGAAGAGATCATAGTTGATGATCCATTGGGTATTGTTCTGACAAAAATCTGAGAGTGAGTATCGGTTTTTGAGTGAGGATACAACCGGGTATGCTAAGATGCTTCATTCATGTGACTCAGTGGGAAAGATGGTTGCCTACATGAGCTTGGAGAGTACCGTGGAGAAGTCTCCACCAGCACTATCTTATGCACCTGCTACTATTCCATGGAGTGAGCTGAAAGCTCCAAAGTTAGAGCTCAAAACACTTCAGTTGGGTTAAGGTATGCATTTCTTGGTCATAACTCTACATTCCATGTCATAATCAATGTTGAGACTGCTTTGCTTATTTGTAAACTTAGAAAGTACCGTAGAGCAATAGGCTATTCACTTGATGATATCCCTGGAATTTCACCTGATGTTTGTATGTATATGATACATCTAGAAGATGAATCAATGACTTATATAGAACATCAGAGGCGGTTAAACCCAAATCTAAAAGATGTTGTAAAGAAAGAGATAATGAACCTTCTAGAGGCTGGCATTATATATGCTATCTCTGATAGTACTTGGGTGAGTCCTGTCCATGTTGTGCCCAAGAAGGGTGGTGTAACAGTTGTTAAGAATGATAAGAATGAGTTAATTCCAACTAGAACTGTTACATGGCATATAATGTGTATTGATTATAGGAAATTGAATGTTGATACCCGTAAATATCATTTTCCTTTGTCCTTTATTGATCAAATGCTTGAGAGATTGGCTAACCACCCATACTACTGCTTTCTAGATGGGTATTCTGGTTTCTTTCTGATTCTCATTCATCCAGAGGATCAGGAGAAGACCCAATTCGCATGTCCTTATGGTACTTTTGCCTATCGCCGGATGCCCTTCGGTTTGTGTAATCCTCCAGCGATATTTCAGTGATGCATGATGTCAATTTTTACTGATTTGATTAAGGATATAGGAAGTTTTCATGGATGATTTTTCTGTGATAGTTCTTTTTTTTCTGTTTACCTTTCTAATCTTTGCAGGTTACTAAAGAGATGTGAGGAGAAGCATCTTGTGCTGAACTGGGAAAAGTGTCATTTCATGGTCAGAGATGGATTTTTCTAGGACACATGATTTCAGAACAAGGTATTGAAGTGGACAGAGCAAAGATTAATGTGATGACAAGTATGCAGCCACAAAATTCTGTCAAGGGTGTTAGGAGCTTTCTGGGACGTTGGTTTCTATAGAAGGTTCATCAGGGATTTCTCCAAGCTAGCTAGACCTTTAACATAGTTGTTGTGTAAGGATGTGAATTTCAACTTTGATGATACTTGTCTCGAGGCTTTCCATACCATCAAAGGAGCACTTGTGAGTGCACTAATTATCCAACCACCAGACTTGGAGCTGCCTTTTCAGGTGATGACTGATGCTAGTGACTATGCAGTGGGAGATTTTCTGGGACAAAGAAAAGATAAGAAGCTTCATGTGATTTATTATGCTAGCAGGACTCTTGATGATGTACAATGCAAGTATGCTACTACTGAGAAATAACTACTGGCCATTGTATTTGCTTTTGAGAAGTTCAAGTCCTATCTTGTGGGTTCTAAGGTGATTCTTCATGCATACCATGCAGCTTTAAGGTATCTTCTAACCAAAAAGGATGCAAAACTAAGATTACTGCGATGGATACTCATGTTGCAGAAATATGACTTAGAGATTAAGGACAAGAAAGGGATTGAAAATGGTGTTGCTGATCATTTGTCTAGACTGAAAGTAGAGGAAGAGGTTCCCTTGGATGATAACCTACCTGAGGAGAATGTGTATGCCATCAGCATAGGGACTGCAACCGACTGCTATGCATCTTCTCACTCCCCCGCGCCTCCTGTGATGACATGGTTTGGTGAGATTGCTAACTACTTAGCCACAGAGCAAGAACCGGATAACTTTGTTGGATACAGGTGACATGGGTCAAAAGTAACCCTAGAACTACTCTCTCAAATTAAGAGATTGATTGCAGCATTTAGGGGTCGAATCCACAAGGACTCTGAAAACTCACACAATATAAACACAGATTAAAATTAAGCTAGATCAATAAAATAGAAAACTAAATAAAACGATGCAATAAACGTAAACGGGAATAACGGGATTAAATTCAAGTGATTAAAAGCGCTAGACCTAGGGACAATCAATCAGGAATACTTTGGAATGTGAACTGAGCAGTACGTAAATCAGGACTAAAGTGTTTATTCGGTTCTTAAACTCGTAACACTAATATGATATCTCATCCAACTCTTGTTGCGACAACATATATCCTCTAAACAGAAACAAACCAAATCTCTTTGCGAAATACCAATAAATAGAGTCTCTATGATTAGCGGGTACGATATGTTTTATTTACAAAATTCCTAAACCAACTCTCGCTGCAAAAAGGCTGTTTGGTCATCTAAGATTAGGTCAGGATATCAATAGCACTCGCGTGCCTACTAACATTCCTATTGTCCCAGGATTAAGGTGATCAATCTTAAGACTAGTATGATAATCAAATCTAGATGAAGAATATTATAGATAACCTAACATGACTATGCCCAATTCAAAAAACCATCATAAACCCTATGAAAACCTTAGATCTAACAAGGTGACTACTCAGACATGGAAGAGAAAACACAATTCATCGTCTGAATAATACTCATGAAATAAAATTTGAAACAAAGGGAGTTCAGAATTCTTTTCTCTACAAAGGTTGAGATCTGAATCTTCTCTCCAACAAAACTTGCTTGAAACTTACAAAGAAACTTGAATAATGCAAAACTTAGTCTCTGGGACTTCTAAAACATAATTTAACCTAAAAACACGATTAGGCAGGAAGTATAAACTTTATAAACTTCTGGGGCAAACTTGTAATTCTCAAAACTTGATAAACTCGAAGGCATCATTCACGTCTTGGGTGTGTCGACCAAAACAGGAAAGGCCTTTCGGTCGACATGGACAGCAATGTTTGTCTCCTTGTTGATTTGCTCAGCTACAAGCCTCCAAAAGCTCCAAAGTGATCATTAGGGACCATCTCGTGTTTGTACCTAATAAGACTCAATATATATACAAAAAACTCTAAAACCAACGCATATATCATGTCATAAAACCATAAAATCCATGATATATCAATAGGAAGAAAAGTTCTTGAGAGATATAAGACACTACTTCTTGGATGAGCCATATTTGTATAAGTATTGTTCAGATGGTATTTACCGGCGTGCATTTCAGATGAAGAAGTTTCAGGTATTCTCTTTCATTGTCATGGTTCAAACTATGCTGGACACTTTGCTACTTTTAAGACTGTGTCCAAGGCTCTACAAACTGGTTTCTGGTGGCCAACTATGTTCAGAGATGCCCATGATTTTGTGTCAAAATGTGATTCTTATCAAAGGCAAGGGAACATTAGCAAGAGGAATGAGATGCCTCAGAATTTTATATTGGAAGTTGAGGTGTTTGATGTTTAAGGTATTGATTTCATGGGACTCTTTCCACCATCTTATGGGAATGAGTATATCCTTGTAGTAGTGGACTATGTGTCTAAATGGGTTGAAGCACTGGCTTCACCAACTAATAATGCCAAAGTTGTCTTGAAGATGTTCAAAACTGTGATATTCCCAAGGTTTGGAGTGCCAAGAGTTGTGATTAGTGATGGTCGTTCTCATTTCATCAACAAGTGTTTTGAAAGTCTGCTAAGGAAGCACGGAGTCAAGCACAAGTTCACCACCCTTTACCATTCTCAGACAAGTGGACAAGTTGAGATTTCCAACAGGGAGATCAAGAGCATTCTGCAGAAAACTGTGAACACAACAAGGAAGGATTGGTCAGATAAGGTTGATGATGCTCTCTGAGCATACATGACTGCATATAAGACACCATTAGTGACAACTCCCTTCCACCTTTTCTACGGTAAATTATGTCACCTTCCTCTGGAACTAGAGTACAAGGCTGCTTGGGCTGTGAAGATGCTGAATTTTGACATTAAACCGGCTTCTGAAAGAAGGTTGATACAATTGAATGAGCTAGATGAGATCCATCACATGGCATATGAGAACTCCATAATCTACAAAGAGAGGACTAAGGCCTATCATGACAAGAGGATCATCCATAGGAACTTTGCTGCCAATGATCAGGTTCTGCTTCTCAACTCTCGTCTGCAACATTTTCCATGAAAGCTAAGATCGCGAATGTCTGGTCCTTTCACTATCAAGAAAGTAAGACCGTTTGGTGCTGTGGTGTTGCTGGACACCGCAGGAGGTGAATTTGTAGTCAATGGTCAACGCTTTAAGCCATACCTTGCGGAAACCAAACTCACTAAAGGAGACTCCATTCCTCTCGGTGATCCATCTCAAGCCTAAATGGTATCCAAGTCAAGCTAAAGACTTAAAACAAGCGTTTGGTGGTAGGCAACCCACTGGTAAGTTCTCTTTTATTTGATTTTTCTTTTCTTTGAATTTGTTTAACCTTTCTCTTGATTTATTTTCACACCGAGATGGTGCAAAGTAAGTATGGGGGAGGGTATTCGTTGTGTACTAACATCATTTTCTTTGTTTTGTTTTCTTGAATCAGTTTGATGTTTTTCTATTCAAACTTTTGGTTTTATCGAGTCAAGTTTGTAGGAAATTATGATCCTATGATATTATAAATTTGGCTTTCTATATATTTTATGATTCATTCCCTAAAGACAAGTTTTGCAGGATTCTCACCTAGAAACCCATTGCAGGACCTTTTCCCTAAAGTTTTATCCGACAGAGACGCGGTTGGACCAGACGTCAACTCCACTCTGCTTGAACCATAATCCTGACTTTAAATATTTCTCATAAGATGCATTATCTCGGGGAAACGAGCAGCACATTCATGACTTCTTATTCACTTTACCACTCTTTGCTGATCCTGAGTGGCCACTCACTTTTAGTGGTTTTACCCTTGCACCATAAATTTATTTTCAGGCCTCTTACTAATCTTTTCATATTTATGCTCGTACGCAGATATGCGCAGAAATGCAGGAGAGAAATTTTGGACACAGCCTTCCAACCACTGAAGACGAAAGATGCAAAGAATTAAAGAAGAGATGGTTACAATTTGGTCTATACATTATCTTGCCTTGGAAAGAAAAGAAAAGGTACTCATCTTGTGCTTGAGACTTGAACAAAAAACAAAAAACAAAAAAAAAATGAAAGGAAAGGAAACAGCTACAAATAATCTCATAGCACAGGTAATCCCGAGCAGGAAGAAGAGAAAAATTTATGAAGTTGTGCAAAGACCCCCATAAACATCTAAGTCTGGGGGGGGGGGGGGGGGGGAACTAATAATAAAAGAAGAAAAGAAGTAAAGCGAAGGTGTTATGAAGAAGTGGTTGGAAGCTGTGAACATCAATGGGTTCATACTCTCTCGCGGCTCTACGACATAGCTGCACTCTAAGCATGGTACGCCTTAAACACTTTAACGCCACTTAAACACCAAAAGAAATTTTTTTACCAAGCGTCATCTACCCCGAGTGATGCCTTCTCTTGAGAAAACCCACGCCACCTTTTGATGAATGTAAGGAGTTGACCGAAGTGAATGCCAAGGTATCTTACAGGTTTGAGATGGATGGATCAGAGTTGAGAATGCAGTGGGTCTATAGTGAGAAAGTTTTAACTGAGAATTCTTGTACTAACGCATCTGCAGGGTATCTATCTTTAGCATTGTCTCTGATCATAGGAGAGTTTTCGCGATTTTCAAACCTCTTCACCAGTTTACATTTCTTATTTGCTTGAGGGCAAGCAAAAGACTAAGTCTGGAGGAGTTGATATATTGGCTTTTTAGTGTCTTTTCTCCTATGTTTGATATTCATTTTGATTATTTTATCACGTCAAAATTTGTCTTTTGTGTCCTTTCGGTTTTCTTTGTAGTTTTGTTTAGGTCTTGAGGCGATGAGCGGGAATTAAATACATTTGGACATATTTGAGCTAAATCGGAGCAAATAAGAAGGAAGTTTGCTGAAGTCTGCTGACCAAATGGTCAAGTCTGCTCAAGTTCTGCAGAAGTCTGCTGACCAAATGGTCAAGTCTGCTCAAGTCTGCTCAAGTCTACCAAAGTCTGCTGACCAAAATGCTGAAATCTGCTGAAGTCTGCTAGCTACAAAAATAATACTTATTTCCTTTTTCTGAAACTTTTCTATTTTTATTTTTATTTCTTTCTTTTATTTAGGGAGAAAAGCTAGATTAACCTTACTTTTGATGTTAACTGCTAGTTTAATTTTGAAAAGATTAAGGTTAAATGAGTTTTTTTAATCACATAAATACCCCTAAAATCATGTGTTAGGAAAAATGTAATTACAAGAGTGCCATTACAAATTAATGCCACATCAGATTAATTTTCGGAAAAATGGTACTTATTTACAAGTTTGCCACCGAAAAATGAAAAATCTACGAAATTAATATGCGGCTCTGTGTTATGGTAGATTTGTTTGAATAGTAGATTTTATGAGTTACTGCATATTTTTACTGCAGATTTTTTTAAATTCGCACAGTAAAATGGCTAAGTGGTGGTAGAGTTTCAAATTAATCGTATATTAATTTTGTCATCGCAGATTTTAAAAATTCTTTGTAGATTAAATTTTGAGATCTTCAATGAAGCAGCAGATTTTTCCTTTTCTTCATCATAGAATCATTTATATGGTAGATTTAAGATTTTTCTGCCGATTTTATGTGGCAGATTTTAGTTTTCCCCACAGATTTCACTTTTTAGTTGTTGCAGAGTTTCGTTGGATTTAGTAGTGGCCGTAGATTTTAGTATAAAAAATTAATTGCTAGATTAACCTTTTAGTTACAGCAGATTACTTTCCAGTTATAGAAGATTTATGAATTTTGATACTAGTTATGGCAGATTTGTGAAATCCCTTGATACTAGTTATTCTAGTGTATTTTTACTTTATTTTATGGGAGTAAAAAGACTCCAAAAACCGAACTAGAATATTTTCTACCGGCTTGTTTACGAACTCTCTCACTACTCCATGCATAACTGGAAGCTCTATAATGAGCTATGTAGATATCTCTTCAGCGAGGCTTACTCAAAATACAGTTTGAATCAGATTTCTTCGAATTAACAAAACTCATTGATGAGGAAGAAAATGATTGGCAATCCTTTGCCACATAATTATTACCTTTATCCCTCGTTCTAGAAACGTATGTGCCGATTTCCTTGCAAAAGGAGCTTGAGTGTGCAGATGTTTATTTTCCCATGTAAATTTCAGAATCCTGGAGTGGCTACCTCATAAAGTGTAGCTTATTCGAACAAGCTTAATAATATGAGTTTTGATGTCAAAACAAAAAATGAATGAGCTAAATGAGGAATGATTTTTTATTCAAACGTTCATCCCCTATTTTGTGGTTGAGTAATTTTCAGCTTAACATAGTTTTCTTCAACTATTATTTGAGTCCAACTAAAATTTGGCTGAATGCAAATTTACAGGTGAACTTTTATATTTAGATGAATCTGGTTGAAACATGCATTCAACTCTCTTTAAAACATCAACCATTTGCTGCCTCAAATTTTACGGTTAATAGTTTTTAAAAAGTCCAATACTTGTTTATTTTAGGTCAAACATAACCAGATATTTCCTAGAAAAGAGATCCCAAAAGAGCTCAAAAGGGGCAAAAGTTATAAAATTGGTAAATAAAACATCGTTATCACTGCCGTTACATTTCCACTAAAAAGGGTATTAAAAACAGTAAAAAATCCTTCAATGATAAAACTAACAGTATCCAGCGTCGTGTTCATCGTCGAGTTCTGTCATGCCGCGGCTAACGTCCAGATCTATGTGTATAGGTTTGAATAAAAGAAGAAACAAAGGCACAATATTTGTTTTTTAAACATGGCCCAATTATTTTTCCAATTTTCATTTAGAATTGGATTTAAAATGGCTCATTTATGTTTTTTCAATTAATTAACCAAACCTATTTAACAACCAAAATATTGAAACTTATAGTAAATTTTGGTAATAAAATTACCAAATTAACTGAGAACAAAACCAAACTATAATATTTTTCAGTGAAATTCGGTAGGAAATTACGAAAACCAGAGAAGCAAAAATAAACTCATACCGTTTGACCTGACGTAGTCAGTCATCGGCCTTGTATAAAAAATCGCATGAATTTTAATACAAACAAAAGAGAGGGAGTAAGAAAGTGATTAAAAAGGAAGGAGTTCACAAATGAACGAACACAACAAACATAAATATTTAAAGAGGGATGGTATTCTGGTAATTACTGATGATTATCTCTTTATTTGATGGGAAAAACAAACTAGTGTGATTTGTTGTTATATTTTATTTCGTTTATATATTTTCCGACTCTTGGAAGTCGAACTCTGGCGATATGGTATAACACTTTGATAGCAAGTGCTCTACAAAGTACAACATAATATGAATATAACTTAATAGCGTAGGTAGTAGTACTACAGAGAACCACAATTTTAAAAGACACAAGACCGATATGTATGGTTGGATATATAAGTGTAAGAGGTGAAGAGCCTTACTGAAAAAAAATGAAATTCAAGTATCACAATTGTTCTATTAATGGATGACAATGGTTTCATTACGAAACAAACCATTATTTTGATATTGTAAATAATAGTGGATCTAAAATATTTAAATATATAACAGACTTCAAATTTATTTTGAAGGATTGAATATCGATAGGTCTAAGAACTAAAGGATCTCATTCGCAAAACGGTATCCAGGTATTACAATCATCAGCAACTCACAAATGACTAAATTTTCATTAGGATCAAAACCATTATCTTCAACAATGTGGATAATGGTAAATCTAAAATTATACTTAAAAAGGATAACAAATTTTAAATCAGACTTTTATAGACAGAAGGTGATATGCCCAAGAAGAAAAATATCTTGATTGCAAAAGGAAATCCATGTATGACAATCCTCCCACTAAGAAATTATTTTTGATACAAATCAAAACAATTATCTTCGACATGGTGAATAATGGAAAATCTCAAAGTATATGTAAAAAGATAAAATAAATTTGAATCTAATTTTGAAGGACAGAAGGTTGGATACAAGAAGTGAAGAGTACCCTTCACAAATAGATATTCAGATATTACGATCATCCTTATCACAAATTACAATATCTATATATACTATTAAAGCAGAAGTCAAAATGCACCACAAACAATCAAGTTCAGATTTTTGTGTTGTTTTGAATTAAATGAATTATAATGTTAACAATACTATTTAGCCTTTTTATGGCCCACTGATTTTATTTAATTAGGCCTCATAAATAGACTAATCGGTTTACGTGTATTAATAGATATAATTCGGTTTAATAGTTTATTTATCCAATTGATTTACATTTGTCGAAAGTCCAACATATTATCATTAGTTATAAGCAACATTTTTAAAATAGGATCGGACCGGCCGGTCAAACCGGTCCGACCGGGATTCGGTGCTCAAACCGAGTCCGAGTAAGTTTAAAAACCGGATATGAACAAAACCGAAAAAATCGCCTAAAACCAGCAAAACCGGTTAGCATTAAAACCCGGTTTACCAGTTTAAATCAAAATTTCAATTAATTATGGTGTATTTAATGGTAATTAACAACTCATAAAATTGAATTCAATAAGACATATTAGTACACGTAAATAAACATTTCCTTTTTCACATTTTGTTTTTCTTTTCCAATTATATAGTAAATCAAAGATCCCAAAATCATATCCTTGTTTTTCTCTAATTAAAACATGTTTAGAAGTTTTTCTCATAAAAGCACCAAAAAAAAATAATGTCACTTACTTTTAATGTTTTACTCTGATTATAAATTCGTTTGTAACTAAATCATGTTTAGAAGTTTTTCTCATATAATTGTTTAAAGTGAAAATAAAAACAAAACATACAAAATCAAATTTGTAAGCATAAAATTATTTTCAGTCTTATTTATCATGTTAGCATATTCATTGTGTGTACTACATACACATTTGTTCTATATCTATTATATATATATATATATATATAATTATAAAATCAGATAATATTAAAAACCCGATCCAACCGGTTGGACCGGTCCAACCAGCTATTCAATATTATTACCGAGTCATTGTCTGGTCTGGTTTTCAAAACATTGGTTATAAGTTTGGTTAAGGCCTAATATAGTTAAAGTCGATTATATCCAATTATAATGTGTTAATTCTCTATAAATATTGGACTCAGCCGCATTGTACGATGTAGGTTTTGTCGTTAGTGTTTGTAGCTCTAGGTTTTAGAAGTATTGTTGTTCCCTAGACCCTATTGTTGATGTTTATTGGTTGTATTCGTTGGTGCTTCTTGTGTTAATTTGTTTTTGATATGTATACTGATTTCGAATTGTTTCTGTTTGTAGCTCTAGGTTTTAGTAGTTTTTTTCACTAGATGGTTCGCGTTATTAAAGCCGTATCTCCGTCGAAGTCCTAATTTACATGGGGATGCGTTATTGGCGCATGAGTTTGCAAGCATCGTCAAGGCGTTTCCTATGAGGTATGTTAGTTTTGTAATTTTTGTAGTTATATATTAATCTTATAATTTTCATTTTTATTTATTGTTTTGTATATAGTTCTCACAATCAAATTTCTTTAGATGAGACCATAATTGAGCTGAAATTTACGTATATATATGGTATGGTCTTATTTGGTTTCGTCTACTTTGACGTCGTTGTTTTTTAGTTTACAACTCTTTGGATATGTGCCGGTGGTGGATTTGTGGCAATTCTTCACTCAATAATGACTCTTATTATATTTGATACTGTTTCTGGCTCGTCCTTTGAGCTTTAATTTAATCTTTGCAATAGATTCATTCGTTGGACGAATCGGTGGCTCCGATGGCCAAGTTTGACGGTGGAAAACTTTGAGTTGCTCATCTTGCTCGTGTTGTGACACGTGTCTTTGAATGGATTTAGTCGAATCAATCTTATGGAGTAGAGGCCAAAGTCATAGCTAGATAATCAATAGTCAAATTCATGTCTGCACAAGAATATCAACATGAATGTTCCTAGACATTGCCCTCAAGCCAGTATCTTAAAAGCCACCATACCATTCCAAAATCTTCAACTGTTGTAGAAGGCAACGAGGGTATGTCTGTTCTTTGAACTTTTTGCTATATCGGGCATCATGTCCTTTTGTGTTTGGATATGTGGTTTTAGTTCGTGTGTGGAATAAGTCACCACCTTTATCACATTTTCGATAGAATTTTCCCAGTTGATTGTTTATGTGAAAATTTGTGGCGTTACTTTTTTAGCAGAGTTGGATCAGTTCTGTTCCTTCGTTCTATACTCACCATATGACTGACTTTATGTTTTAGTTTTTGGTTGGGAGTGTACATGCAAATCCATGGCTGTCGTGTTATAGAGCCGCTAGATCATGTACTCATTTCAAAGATGATAGAAGTAAAATTCTAATCTAATTTTTATGTGTTTATCTTAATTAGCTGTTTTGTGAAGAATATGATGGATGGTATCAAAAGCTTTGCAATTACTCAAAGATCGAGGTAATAAACTCCATTTTTTCTATTTTCACGTTGAATTTAGATTAACACCACTCGAAAAAAACATTATAGATCTTTTTGTCGTTTGGTGTGTGTATTGATTTGTTTTTCTTAAGCTTTTCTGCTTATGTGGGGTTGTTTTTATTTTTTAAGATTTAAGAATAGTTGGATAAAATTTTAATCCAAGAAAAAAATCCGGTATTATATATTCATTAAGTTTAGTTGTGTAGTTTAGAAGCTTTCAGAATGGTGAACGTACTCAATATATTGAATTCCTACTATATGGTTGTTATATTCAGTTTTTTTCGTACAACTTTCAACTAGATAATATAAACAAACACAAACTATATATCTAATCTAACTAGGAAGGAGAGTGAGTGTAAGGGATGAGCTGCCATATCCGCCAAGCTTGCTGGAGGTTTGATTAAGTAAGTGAGACCCTCGACTGGTACATATATACTTTCCACTGTCCCAACATTTTAACCAATAAGTTTCCACTAAAGTTGCATTAGAGAAGCTTAGTGGTGACATTAACATTGTTTCTAGCCAAATTTCGCGAGAGCATGTAGATCAAGCATATGATGATTTGAAATTTCACAAATCATGAATGTTTTGGGCCTCTGAAACATTTATGCATGATTCTATATACAAAATCGAGTTTAACTGCTTTTTTACTTTTGTTTTCAAACTGGTTGTTTTGTTTGCAGATACTCATTGAGAGTTTGTAAGTGATTTATTTTAGGCATATATGGTTTACTGAAATAACATAGAAGTCATGTTTTAAGGGTTAGGGTCAAATGCTTACCAAATATGAATGCTTGAATCTCTGAAGGGGTTCTTTTGCTAGCTTTTTCGGAATTGTGAGTTAACAAAGTTCTTCTGCAATGGTGGCATGTGCAGACAACTGAGTCTGTTTTGAAACTTGCATCAGAAACAACGATATTTTTTTCTGGTTTTCTTCACTATACGATCATCTAAAACAAAGATTTACAGAACTTGATCAAGAGGCGGAGTAAAAGAACCGGTTGATGCATCTACCAGTCTTAACGAGACTTATATATATATATATTCGTGTTTCCAACACATCTGTTTCCTAATTTTTTTTTTTAAAAATCTACATTTTCTCATGTTTCGATTCCACTTACCCATTTCCATGCAACAATGATTGAACAAGTATTTATTTGATTGGTACGTTTATGTTTTTTGTTTTCTTAAATAAATCTAATATAAATTCAAATATTTGGTGAAATTTAAATTTAGACTTGATTAGCTTTTATCAAGATGTGGTTGGAACTGTGATTAAAGTTTGAGTATTTATTTTTGAAAAACAAAAGTTGGGTACTTTTTCTAATGTGACCTTGGTGGACGTAGACTCTCCTTCAGAATTCCAGGCAGAGGTTTACGTTTTTCTATTTTATTTGTTCTTAGGTTCCCATATGTCAGAAGTTTATAGATTGTTCTTTTTTTTTGTGTGGATTAATATAGAAATAAAGTTATCAGTTGTTTTGCACTGTTTCAAATGTAGTTGATCTCTATGAATTTTATAAGTGAGTGTGTGATTATATAATTCCTTCGACCATGCAAGTTGTGCTAGGGTGTGCAAATGTGAACATATTATCACTTTTGTTATTAATCCTAACTTCTTTGAGATTAAGGACATTCAAATGATGTAAGTATTTTTTATTTGTCATTGTCTTATTTATTTTATTTTTTGGATTTTTTTTGTTTTGAACGTCTTTTTATTATTAAAACTTTGTACAAAAGTTTATAAAATTACAGAGATCATACATACATACATATACATATACATGTTTTATTTGGATTCTTATTTGCTTAGTTTGGAACTTAATGAGCTAAAATTTGGTGGGAGTAAACTGAACTTCTGGTAATTGGGGAAGTGAGTTCATATAGAACAGAGGTATATATAAGACATATGAAGGCAGTTTAGTAAAGAGAAGTGAGTTTTAATCAATGCATCAAACTAGGAATGTACTTTTTAGTAATTCAAGTGTAGCACTGTTTTCCAAAATCATAAATCAGGCTGCATATTTTTGTTCTCTGTTTTGATTCCTATATTGCGTAGTTGTTTGAATCATTGTTTCAAATACATAATTCTTTGATATCTCAAATCCTATATTCTATTTCTCTCTCATAACCCTGTTTAGCCTCAACGAATAGATAAAAGAGAATACCAAGGAGACGTATATATGAAGGTAATTTTTTGTTGTTGTTGTCTATCTCCTCTCAATTTGAAGGTATAAATAACAAAAAAATACATGTTCATATTTTCTTCTTCACTTAGATCTCTCTAAAACCAAGAATCTATCTATGGATTATCCGATGGTATTTATAATGTGTTCTCCAGAGATAGAGCTATGCCATTTTGACTTTTGTGATGGACAAGTTTAGATTTGGGCAAATCAAAATCGTTCAGGTTTCCAGTAATTTTGGTGTTCAAGAAAATTCAAATCTCATTCAATTATGCTGATAATTTTCCAATGGATTTCAGTGGATTTGATGTTAGTTTGGTGCTCTCTATCTATATACATCACGGCGTGCAATATTTACAGTGACCCTTACTCAAGTTCAATAAGGAGCAGACATGGGACATCAGCATTTCCAACTGCACCATTGACTTTTCTTTACTCTGAGTAAATGATATATCTATTTTGCTAGATTCTTCTGTTTGCTTCTCTCCTTGAACTGAGCATGTATGCGCAGTTTCTTAGATAGGGACCTGATGTTGTATTAAACACAACATCTGTTATGAGGACAAGGAAGCACAAAATCCTTATCTAAAAAAAAAAATCATTGACTATTAGGTGGGTATCTTCATAGGTTAGTGGTCTTCTTGCTTTTCGTAAAAAGTGGCAGTTTTGATGCTAATTGATATACTTGGGACTTTCCGTTTCTTTTTATTATAGTATGAATTCATATTTGTTTTGGTGTACTGATGTTGTCAATAATTTTATCGGAAAAGAATGCTAGGGTTTATTGCATCTTATAAACATGTTATTTTTTGCTTACCAGATCAGGAAATAAGCAAACTAAGCAACTAATCTGTTTGACCTACTACAAAAAAACTGAGTACTCAACGTTAGCAGGTCAGGGTCCTTTATCTTTGCTAACGTTTTGATTTGCTGTTCGTACATGATATGTTGATTTTGCTGAAGCACTCAATAGAGAAATTTAGTTTGTGAGTAAGATTCTTCCTTTTCATGTTCAGGAGATGCGCAGAGGAAGATGCTGGAACTGTAATCTCAAATCTCTTATTCAAGAAGCTCTTAAGAAGACAAAGGAAGTTCTAAAAAGTTCAGGACAGTTGAAGAAGCTCAATAAAGCTCTGATGAACCCAAGTAATATCTAAAAGATTCAAAAATATAAGGAGCTGAGTATAACTTTTGTAGGAGTGAGACATGACATGACAATCTGAGTTTGAAGCTATGCAAAGACACCACATAATGGATTCAAAGTCTTCATTTTTCTTGGATCTGATATTTTGCTTGTGGTCCAAAAATATATATTTTACAGCTTAAACTGAATAAATGAAAAATATGATTCTTGCTCATTGATTTATGTTCAGTGCCTCATACTACTTGGCATTTATAAAATGATTGATTGGTTAATTAGTGATGACAGCTTTGTTATAGTTATTGCAGCTTTGTTATAGTTATTGCAACTTTGTCATAGTTATTGTAGCTTTGTTATAGTGACTGCAGCTTTGTTTGTGAAAATTAGTGGTTGCAGCTTTGTTATAGTGACTGCAGCTTTGTTTGAACCCTACATGATTGTTTTCTTTGACTGCAGCTTTGTTTGAGATAATTAATGACTGCAGCTTTGTTATAGTGACTGCAATTTTGTTTTCATCCTACATGAATGTTTTCTTTGACTGCAGCTTTGTTTGAGATAGTTAGTGACTCCAGTTTTGTTATAGTGACTGCAGCTTTATTTGAACCCTACAGGATTATTTTCTTTGACTGTAGCTTTGTTTGAGATATTTAGTGACTGCAGCTTTGTTATAGTGACTGCAGCTTTGTTTGAACCCTACATGATTGTTTTCTTTGACCACAGCTTTGTTTGTGAAAATTAGTGACTGTAGCTTTGTTATAGTGACTGCAGCTTTGTTTTCATTCTACAAGAATGATTTCTTAGACAGCAGCTTTGTTTGTGAAAATTAGTGATTGCACCTTTCTTATAGTGGCTGCAGCTTTGAACCCTACATGATTGTTTTCTTTGACTGCAACTTTGTTATAGTAACTGCAGCTTTGTTTGAACCCTACAAGATTGTTTTCTTTGACCGCATATTTGTTTGAGATAATTAGTGACTGCAGCTTTGTTATAGTGACTGCAGTTTGTTTTCATCTTACATGAATGTTTTCTTTGACTGCAGCTTTGTTTGAGATAATTAGTGACTGCAACTTTGTTATAGTGACTGCAGCTTTGTTTGAACCCTACAAGATTATTTTCTTTGACTACAGTTTTGTTTGAGATAATTAGTGACTGCAGCTTTGTTATAGTGACTGCAGCTTTGTTTGAACCATACATGAATGTTTTCTTTGACTGCAGCTTTGTTTGAGATAATTAGTGACTGCAACTTTGTTATAGTGACTGCAGCTTTGTTTGAACCCTACAAGATTATTTTCTTTGACTACAGTTTTGTTTGAGATAATTAGTGACTGCAGCTTTGTTATAGTGACTGCAGCTTTGTTTGAACCATACATGAATGTTTTCTTTGACTGCAGCTTTGTTTGAGATAATTAGTGACTGCAGCTTTGTTATAGTGACTGCAACTTTGTTTGAACCCTACAGGATTATTTTCTTTGACCGTAGCTTTGTTTGAGATAATTAGTGATTGCAGCTTTGTTATAGTGACTGCAGCTTTGTTTTCATCTTACATGAATTTTTTCTTTGACTGCAGCTTTGTTTGAGATAATTAGTGACTGCAGTTTTGTTATAGTGACTGCAGCTTTGTTTGAACCATACATGAATGTTTTCTTTGACTGCAGCTTTGTTTGAGATAATTAGTGACTGCAGCTTTGTTATAGTGACTGCAACTTTGTTTGAACCCTACAGGATTATTTTCTTTGACCGCAGCTTTGTTTGAGATAATTAGTGATTGCAGCTTTGTTATAGTGACTGCAGCTTTGTTATAGTGACTGCAGCTTTGTTTTCATCTTACAGGAATGTTTTCTTTGACTGCAGCTTTGTTTGAGATATTTAGTGACTGCAGCTTTGTTATAGTGACTGCAGCTTTGTTATAGTGACTGCAGCTTTATTTGAACCCTACAAGATTGTTTTCTTTGACTGCAGCTTTGTTTATGTTTTGGTGGCATAGTTTTTTAGGCGTTACCGCAGTTTTATTCCATAATTAAATTGTGACCATTCAATTTAGGGTTTCATCTGAACTCGTTGACTTTTTGTCCTTGCTTGATTTCGGCCATATCATCTCCCTTCACCGTTCTTGTTCTTTTGTAACTTGATTTTTTTCATGGTTTCTACTCTTTCTCTTCATTTAACCACCTCATCGTTCTTGTTCAAATTTTTCTATCTTTGTGTAAGGCATGGACCAAGTTGTTCTTGTATGTGGGTCATGGAATGTTTGAAAGAAGTAGGTGGTTTTTTGTTGTTGATGTTAAGCGAGGATCTCAAATGTTAGCAGCTGCTGATAGTACGGGTTATGAGAATTTCATTGGAATGGTATTTAAGGATTATGAATTGGATAAGAGAGTATTTGATGTCCAATTGAGCTACATGTTTGCAAAGAAGCTTTTGCAAAAACTGCCTCAAGATACACCTCCGGTTTATGTTTCAAATTCTAGGCAATTCCAAGTGTTTTTGGGGCAATCCAAAGTAGATGTGCTTCGACTTTGTGTGGAATTCAAGGATAAAGTTGATTTGAAGAAGACATCAGAAGATGAGCTTCAAAAAGATGAAGAGAATTGTGACAATTCCGACGAAGAAGATGAAGATTATGAATCCAGATTCGATTACTGTGATGATTCCGATGGAACAGATTCTGGCGACGAGGATTTTGCAGCTTATGGATTCATTCATGAAGAAGATCATGACGACAAGGAAGAGGAAGAAAAGGTTAAACTATCCATAAAGAAGAGAGGTTCCTAGTTTTTTTAAGTGAAGGCAATGAGAATGTAATCAAGAATTTGGAACAGCGTTCATTGGATCTAGCTGTCGGACAACGTTTTGATATGAAAGAGCATTTGGAGACAAGACTTAAGATTCTAAGTGTTGTCCAGAAATTTGATTTCGATGTAGATAGATCAACACCATTCATATGGACTCTCAACTGTTGGGTAAAAGGATGTTCATGGAAGGTACGAGCTTCAGCAAAAGGAGATTCTCCAAGATTTCATATACGAATGTATGTCTTGGGACACACATGTTTGGTTACCGAGCGTTCAGCAAGATGCCGACAAGCAACTCATGAGATACTTGGAATATTATACAAGGATTTTGTTGGAGGAGTTGGACCAACCATATTGCCAGCCCATGTTGCTGTTTCTCTAAACAAACGATTTCAAATTAAGGTGAGTATAAGTGCTTATATGGTCGCATATTTTATTAGTTACATCAAGATCGAAAAATTGAGTATTTTCACTATTTGTAGATAGGTTATTGGAAGGCATTTCGTACATTAAGACATGCTCAAAATTTGGCTAGGGGAACTCATGAGAGCGGATATGAATTACTACCGGTTTACTTGTACATGATTAAAAGAGCAAATCTCGGATCACACACACGACTTGAAGTTGATGAAAAACAAAGATTCAAGTATATGTTTATAGCTTTTAGTGCAAGTATCAACGGACTTCCATACATGCATAAAGTTATGGTAGTTGATGGTACATTTTTGCAAGGGAAATACAAAGGAGCACTTCTTACCGCTATAGCACAAGACGGTAATTTTCAGATTTTTCCTATTGCTTTCGCTATAGTTGATACTGAAAATGATGAATCATGGAAATGATTCTTTGAGCAAATAAGCGGTGTGATTCCGGATGACAAGGAACTTGCCATTATTTCTGACAGACACAAGTCTATTGGGAAAGCTATTAAAACAGTAACCCGAAGTCTAGTCGTGGAATATGTACATATCATTTGTACAAGAATATTCTGGTCAATTTTAGAGGTCGAGAAGCGTTTGGATTGGTAAAAACGGTGGCCAATGCTTTCAGACTTGTTGATTTTCAAACCTCCTTTGATCAGATCAAATCTTTGAATCCTGCACTCCATGGTTATCTCCTTAGAGCAGATGTAAGACTCTGGACACGAGTTCATTTTCTAAGAGATAGGTACAATCTTCTTACTAGTAACATTGCTGAGTCCATGAATAAGGTTCTATCTCAAGCTAGGAATCTGCCAATTGTACAACTACTAGAAGTAGTGAGATCGATGATGACAAGATGGTTTGATTCTCGAAGGACTGATGCACTGAAATTGAAAATAACTCTAACTTGTGGAGTAGAGAAAATGTTACAGGTAGTAATCTAATCTAATGTGATCACAGCTTTGTTGTTGTGTAGGCACAGCTTTGTTTTTTAGCGGTCGTAGCTTTGTTTATATGTGGCCGCAGCTTTGTTTTTTGTGTGGCTGCAGCTTTGTTTTTTTAGTGGCTGCAGCTTTGTTTAGCTTTAGCCGCAGCTTTGTTTTTTTTGTGGCCACAGCTTTTTTTTTTTAGTGGCTGCAGCTTTGTTTATATGTGGCCGCAGCTTTGTTTTTTGTGTGGCTGCAGCTTTGTTTTTTTAGTGGCTGCAGCTTTGTTTAGCTTTAGCCGCAGCTTTGTTTTTTGTGTGGCCGCAGCTTTTTTTTTTAGTGGCTGCAGCTTTGTTTATATGTGGCCGCAGCTTTGTTTTTTGTGTGGCTGCAGCTTTGTTTTTTGTGTGGCTGCAGCTTTGTTTTTTTGTGTGGCCGCAGCTTTGTTAGTTATGTGGTTGCAGCTTTGTTTTTTATGTGACCGCAGCTTTGTTTATGTGTAGCCGCAACTTTGTTTTTTATGTGGCCACAGCTTTACTAAAGTATGCACATTTATTTCTTTTGCAGAGTCGTGTGGAATATTCTAAGCTTCTAAGTGTTCAAGATATTGATGTTTATCAAGTTCAAGTGACAGGCGGAGGATCATCTCTACATGTTGTAAATTTGAGAGATAAAAAGTGTTCGTGTTGTAGGTTTGACATGAAAAAGTTGCCATGTGCGCATGCTTTAGCCGCGGCTGAGAGTAGAAATATCTCACCTATTTCTCTTTGTCATCCATATTTCAGTAGTGGCAACTTGTACAATTTGTATTCTACAGCCATCATGCCGAGGGATTTTTCTTTGCCAATACCGGAATATGTTGTGAAAAAGGTATGTGCGCCACCTATTCCTAAACAACTACCAGGTAGGCCCAAAAAATCAAGAATCAAACCAATCCTCGAAATTGCAATGGAGAAGAAAAGACCAAGGAAACAACACACATGTGGTCACTGTAATGAAGTTGGACATAATCGTACAACTTGTAAAATAGAATAGAGAAGTGTTGTATTTGAATCACTTGAATTGTATTGTTAAATTTTGTTGTAATATTGGTGTTCTATTCGTAAACTTTGTTGTATTAAACTGTTGTTGCTGTAAACTTTGCTGTAATATTGATGTTGTATAATATTGATTTTGTATAATATTGGTGTTGTATGATATTGGTGTAGGGTTAAACTTTGTTGTTCATATTTCCTATAATGTTCTATTTTTTAAAGAAAGCTGCAGTAACATATAAAAAAGCTGCAGTAACTCATAAAGAAAGCTGCAGTAACATGAAAAAAACTACAAAGCTGCAGTAACACAAAAACAAAGCTACAAAGCTGCAGTAATACATCTAATGAGAGAATACAACTCAGATTGAATTATCGTTTAGCTGAGGTAATTTGAAAGCTTTACCACGAGGTAATGGGTTAGTCATAACTGGTCCTCTCGTCTCTGGAACTTCATCAAACAACTCTGCGGCTAATCTCTCTCTAATAGACATGATATTCTCATCATTAAGCCCTTGGAATGTCCATCCTAATGCAAGACACTCAACATACTTTATAGCGTAGACACCACAATCACCTGGATTCTTGTTGAGTGGAACATTGGCTCTCACTCTTTGCACCCCATACATGTTATTGCTCTCTAGCCGCTCATTCCTTGGAACCATGATATTTAGTAACTGTGGGATAACCCTGCGGAGAAACTCACATGCTACAACAATTTGTTGGTCCGTTGTATGAGACGGGATGGAGTCATAAACATATATAATCTCCTTCTTGAAGTTGATGTCCACAGCAACCCAGTGATCAGCTTTCACATTAAAAGCAGCATATAAGTTATCAATATCATGAAACCATCTCTTTTGGGTCATCGAGTCGGCAGGAGCTTGACGGTTAAACTGGTCCATGTAATGAGCGTTAAACAATACTTTGGTTGTTTTTCCCGGAACCGATTTGAAATCAATAGCCATGGTTGACAAGAACCAGTGATCAATGAAGCCTACCCTTTTGCGGAAAGGTGAATGCTCACGCATAGGCCTAAGGCGGAACATTGTAAATGCTGCAGCCAAATGCTGTACAACAAAAGGAAAAGAAAAAATTAGAGAGAGTTCCAAATTAATATGAACATAAGAAAACACATTTATTTTCAAACTACTTACAGAATCACGCAACCAGCCATACTCACGGTGGCGCCATTCCTCCCTAGGAGTAATAATCTCTCTAAAGAACTCCACATTTGAATCCATGCCTTCTAGTGGTTGTTCCCTTTAAAAATAAATATTCATTATCAAGCTTTGAATAATGTCGATATTAGTAAATAAGAGATATTAGATACTTACTCTTCCCTGTGTATGAAATCAAGTTGATTCTGATATTTTGGTATATCAACATCTTCCATAGGATCATAGTCGCATTCAGAAGTTTCAACACCTAGAATGATGCGTCTAACAGTAAAGTTACCAATGTATGGAAACTTTTGAGAAGCCGCCAATTGTGGAACTCTCTTTTGCACAAGTGTCTTTTCATCCTTTGCCTCATTAGCATCAGCATCTTGTGGATTTAACAACCCTTTTTTGGAACTTGATGCCATTTCCATGTCTTTTTTTCTTTTTTTCTCAGTTATGTCTTCAACATCACTATCTCGTTCACCTAAACCAATCTTTCTCTTTCACTTGAGCATCACTTATCTTTCTAAGTTTTTTGTTCGATTCCCTCTTCACAACTTTTTTAACTGGAATCCCATCTGATGAACCCTTGGCCTCTATTACCAACCATGACTGCATAAATAAGTTAACAAGTCCATTAAGCAAAAGATAAACAAACCTGCAGAAACATTTAAATAGTTTTGCATCTACTGACCAGTGTTTTAATAAATGCTTCATCATCTTGTTTATGTTCTTTGTTTAGTTTTGCATCCTTGGTCCTCACAGCCAATACATCGTTGGTCCTCACAGCCAATACATCCTTGGTCCCCGCATCCAACCATGACTGCATAAATAAGTTAACAAGTCCATTAAGCAAAAGATAAACAAACCTGCAGAAACATTTAAATAGTTTTGCATCTACTGACCGGTGTTTTAGTAGATGCTTCATCATCTTGTTTATGTTCTTTGTTTAGTTTTGCATCCTTGGTCCTCACAGCCAATACATCGTTGGTCCTCACAGCCAACACATCGTTGGTCCTCACAGCCAATACATCCTTGGTCCCCGCATCCAACCGTAACTGCATTGACATGTTAAAAAGTCCATTAACCGTGTAAAAAACAATCTAACTAAACAAAGTTGAGGCTAAAGAACAAACAAAGCTGAACAAAGCTGCGGCTAAAGCTAAACAAAGCTGCGGCTAAAGAACAAACAAAGCTGCGGCTAAAGAACAAACAAAGCTGCAGCTAAAGAACAAACATAGTTGCGGCTAAAGCTAAACAAAGCTGTGGGTAAAGAACAAACAAAGCTGCGGTTAAGCTAAACAAAAATCTAACTAAAAAAATTTGCGGCTAAAGCTAAACAAAGCTGCGCCTAAAGAACAAACAAAGCTGCAGTAAAGCTAAACAATAATCTAACTAAACAAAGTTGCGGCTAAAGCTAAACAAAGCTGCGGCTAAAGAACAAACAAAGCTGCGGTAAAGCTAAACAATAATCTAACTAAACAAAGCTGCGGCTGAAGCTAAACAAAGCTGCGGCTAAAGCTAAACAAAGCTGCGGCTAAAGAACAAACAAAGCTGCGGCTAAAGAACAAACAAAGCTGCTGCTAAAGCTAAACAAAGCTGCGGCTAAAGAACAAACAAAGCTGCAGTAAAGCTAAACAATAATCTAACTAAACAAAGTTGCGACTAAAGCTAAACAAAGCTGCGGCTAAAGAACAAACAAAGCTGCAGTAAAGCTAAACAATAATCTAACTAAACAAAGCTGCGGCTGAAGCTAAACAAAGGTGCGGCAAAAGCTAAACAAAGCTGCGGCTACAGAACAAACAAAGCTGCAGCTAAGAACAAACAAAGCTGCGGCTAAAGCTAAACAAAGCTGCGGCTAAAGCTAAACAAAGCTGCGGCTACAGAACAAACAAAGCTGCGGCTAAGAACAAACAAAGCTGTGGCTAAAGCTAAACAAAGCTGCGGCTAAAGAACAAACAAAGCTGCGGCTAAAGAACAAACAAAGCTGCAGCTAAAGAACAAACAAAGCTGCGGCTAAAGAACAAACAAAGCTGCAGTAAAGCTAAACAAGAATCTAACTAAACAAAGTTGCGGCTAAAGCTAAACAAAGCTGCGGCTAAAGAACAAACAAAGCTGCGGCTAAAGAACAAACAAAGCTGCGGCTAAAGAACAAACAAAGCTGCAGTAAAGCTAAACAACAATCTAACTAAACAAAGCCGCGGCTGAAGCTAAACAAAGCTGCGGCTAAAGCTAAACAAAGATGCGGCTAAAGAACAAACAAAGCTGCAGCTAAAAAACAAACAAAGCTGCAGCTAAAGCTAAACCAAGCTGCGGCTAAAGAACAAACAAAGCTGCAGCTAAAGAACAAACAAAGCTGCGGCTAAAGAACAACAAAGCTGCGGCCAAAGAACAACAAAGCTGCGGCTAAAGAACAACAAAGCTGCGGCTAAAGAACAAACAAAGCTGCGGTAAAGCTAAACAATAATCTAACTAAACAAAGCTGCGGCTAAAGCTAAACAAAGCTGCGGCTAAAGAACATACAAAGTTGCGGTAGTAATAAAACTAACCGGTGCTTTACTAGTCGCTTCATCATCTGGTAGGTTTGAATTGGTGACATTAACTTCTGTTTTATATATACTCTTCCCTTCTCGTTCTCGCAGATCTTGGATTTCTCCCTTAACTGCAGCAAGGTTCGCATCAAAACCATCCATTCTTGTATCAAACTTATTGTCCAACTCACAAATTTTGTGGCCAAAAGTTTCTATGACCTTCATCATTCCAGCAATGTTAAATTTGCTAACTTCATCAACCTACACATTTAAAAACAAGACTGATTAGTGTGAGTAATCACAAACACATGTTTCTTTAAATAAACAAACTAGAGTACTAACATTTTAGGGGTCATTTCCTTCGATCTTCTTCTTTTTCTTCTTCTTTGAAGTTTGACCAAAGTCAGACATAACAACAGACTTGGTACTTTTCATATTAGCATGTGGTAGACGCTTCTTCAAAACTTTTTTCTCTGCATGCCAAAGATTTGCAATCAAACAATCTCCAATGATATCTTCAATCAACTTGTCAAGTTTTGGATCCAAGTTGTTATCTTGGTCACTCCACTGAGGATACATATCTTCTAATGCAACTGGAAGCATATGCCTCACACGAACCTAAAAAGAATCATAATATCTTCATGTTTGGCTTTCTTGTTTTTTATTAAGTCTTCATATTTAAATTGCTGACGACTTCCTCGCCAATTAAGTAAAGGTATAACATCCACTGTTCCACGCCTAAACCCGTAAACCTCTCCAATAGTAGGAACATATTCAAATAACCATATGAGCAAAGCATGAACACATCCATGTAACTGACAAGTGTCGCTTGTGTACTGAATAACTTTAACTGAATTTTCTAAACTAGTAAACCCCTCTCGACCCCAAGGATATCTTTCAAAACTCTTTGCATCAAACACTCTTCTTGCACTACTCAAAGATATCCTTGATCCATGATTGATGCCATATATTCCAACATGCAAGATGCATAACCTTCCTATCATCAACCTTTTCTCCTTGCTCCAACTCTGACAACCTTTTAAAACCTTCAATAATTCCACCCTTTTTTATTTTGGACCATCCCCTAAAGGAACTTTCATTTCTTTCCAAAATGCTTCATAAGCAACATCACCATTATCTGATGTACTGTCTGATGTAGTCTCTAATGGAAATGAGTCACAATTAAGACCTGTGATCTCCTAAAATTCGTTTAGCGAAAACCTGAGTGGCTGACCATCAATCAGCAACCATAACTCGTGAATATTGTTGACTGCCAACTGATGTGGGAGGAAGAAACGAACAATCTGGGATGTCTAGTAGCTTAAGAAACACCCCAACAGATGAGTCCTTCAACTCATTCCAAGCATCTGAACCAATATACTCTTTCATCATCTTAAATTTAGATAGATAAAAATTGTGGTTCATGACCGCAACTTTGCAATGCTTCACATCCTCAAACAATCTAGGAGGATAAGATGCCATCTATCTGCAATCAAAAAAAAAAAAAAAATATGCGATCAAACAAGAGTGTCAAAGCTGCAGCCAAGCAAAAAACAAAGCTGCAGCCACACAAAAAACAAAGCTGCGGCCACACAACTAACAAAGTTGCGGCCACACAACTAACAAAGCTGCGGCCACATATATACAAAGCTGTGGCCACGCAAAAAAAAAAGCTGCGGCTACACAACAACAAAGCTGCGACTACTCAATATTAAAACTCTGATAACAGATACACAAACTTGTGGCTACACAACAACAAAGCTGTGGCTACACAACAACAAAGCTGTGGCTACACAACAACAAAGCTGTGGCTACACAACAACAAAGCTATGGCTACACAACAACAAAGCTGCGGCTACTAGGGTTTGACCTAAATTTGGACGTCAAATTGAAAGAAAGAAAAAAATTAGGGTTTAACCTAAATTTGGCGACAAAGATGAAACGGAGAAGAGGAGATGAGACAGAGTCGATTGAAATCACGGAGACTCATCGTTGAAATCGACAGAACTCGTTAGTGAAATCGACAAAACTCATCGGTGAACAAGTCGCTAGACTTGACAGAACTCCACAGGACTCGACGGCGAACAGACTCGACGGCGGATAGATTCGACATAGACAAAAAAATTTAGATCGAGAAGAATGGTGAAGAAAATTTTGAGAGAAAAAAGATGAACAGTTTTTTTTTCTTAAATCTTTTGTGTCGACAGTTTTTTTTTTTTTAAATCTCGACAGTTTTTTGTTTTGGACAATTTAGGATTAAGTTTCAATCTTTTAATTCATTATTATTTCTAAAAAAAAATTTCTATTAGAATCAAATGTTTAATTAATATCTCTAATATATTATAAAAGATTAATTGATAAGGATTTTACAATTCACTCTGATCATAATTTTGACAAGGGTGTTATTCTAGTAATAAGAGGTAAAATATGTGTTATTCTGTGCAATTCTCACTTTACTAATTTTATGAACCTGTTGTTTATATATATTCGGTTGCAGAGCGTTACTTCACCAACTCAGATTTGTGGTTTTTTATTTATTTGGGTTACCAGGTTAGAAATCACTTGCTAACTATTCCAAATTTTAATCTGGAACTACTCTTTTTGACCTAAAACAAAAAACAGATGACTCAACATTAGCAGGTCAGGTAATTTTCAGACCCTTTCAATGGTGTCGGTTTTTTTGTCACAAGTAAAACATTAAGTTTATTTCTCTCCATTAGTTTCTTAGTTAACAATTGATGGCTGTTTTTCTGTTGTTCACAAAACTACATTCAAAGAGACTTTTCATGATGAATTCTATAGAATTCAGAGTTGAATTAGTGATATGTGAACTTGCTGATAAGTTCACAATTTTGAATGCTTATGTTTGCCATTTCTATTTTATTCAAATTCAGAATTTTGATCTATTTGTTCTCTGGATGTCTCTTACATTAAATCTATTACATGATAAGTTTTGGAACGCTGAGAAGTTGAGCTTTCATTTAAAGCAGATATGGTCCAAGACATACTATCACCTATGAAGTGCCCAAGTTATTATGTCAATTAAAACCTAACATTGTATTTTAATGAAACAAATAAAAACCCAAGTTATTTTCCAAAGTACATAAAAACGTTTAGCTAGATATTCACATTTTAAAATGATTTTTTTTTTCATTTGGTCTAAAAACATTTTTTTTCATTTAAATTTAAAATAAGTTTAAAATTAAAAACAACATCACAAAACAATTAACATGTTTATTATTGAAATACCGAAACCTCAAAATTTTCTAGGAACACAATGTTAACTCCAAATTATTTACATAAGTTGTAAACTCAATATAATAGTTTGTTTAAGAAGACAAGGAGTTTATAGAAAAAGTAAATTACAAAAAAACCATTAAAAGGGAGATGACATTCGAAAATAGCCATTTCCCTATTTCAGTTCGGAAATTGCCACTCCTACTTGTGTGAATTTACCTCTTACCCCTCACTTTTTCTTTTCCTCCCTTTTCTCTTTACCTCTTCACTCTCTCGTCTCTGCGCCACCACCTTCGTCAGGATTCACCACCTTCGTATCTGTGTTTGATATCCCCTCTCTTTTCTCCTCTTCCCTCTCCTTTTTGCCTCTTCCTCCACTTTCTCTGTTGATGCGTCTTCCTCCGCTGCAACTTCTGCCCTCGCCAACTCTTCCTTAACCGTCTCCACTCCGCAAGCTTCATTTCCTCTCCAGATTACAACCATTTCCATTCCACCGCCATGTCCTCCACTCGCCTTACGCTATCAGTTTTACTTTTCTTACTATCCCATTTTCAACTTAAGTCTGTCCAAGGGTATAAGTGTCCAATACAGTGGATTTTTGATGAACAGTTACATGTCACAAATTCGTATGGCAATTTCTGAAGATTGAGTTTTCATAATGGCAATTTTGACAATATTCCCTTATAGAAATGGTATTAATAGCATGATGTGGTGATGAATTTGATTGATATCTCTCCTAATGAGTTAAAGTCGCTTGCTAACTATTCCAAATTTTGTTTTTGATAGGTTATAGGTTTTTCAGTCTATTACAGTAGAACCTCTCTAAACTAATAAATTATCTTGGTCCCGAGTTGGACCGGTGTAATAATTGACATATTTCGATAAGATAATAATATAATAAGATAATAATTTTTTTGAAATCTCTATGTAAATATATGGTATCATTAATAATATAAATTAATAATCATAGAAATTTATTGTATATATATAAGATATTAGTGAAATAAGATTTAATGTTGTTTATTTATTTGTAAATTTATAATTATGTTGGAGTTTATCTCTATTTTTCTTAAAATATCAAAAATAAATGATAATATCTTCTCGAATTGTATAAAAAATTATTAAAATTTTATATATTCAATGATTATTTCCTTATGTGTGAATGCATTAAAACATATCGAAGTATTGTCTTTGTTTTATATTTTCTATAAAACATTTTCTGAAATTTGGAAAAACTCTCTATAAATTATTAACTATTAATTTATTGATTAATTAATAACCTCTATAAATTAATTAAATTCTTGGTCCCAACACTATTAATTCGTACAGGTTTAATGTATGTATTAATTATTTTCTATTAATTAGTTCTGATTTAATTAATTAAAGAAATTTGCTAATTAGTTTAGTTAAGAGTTAGCCGGATTAGGCTCATGTTTTATTTATTGTTTTAAATAAATGTGGCATAATAATGTCATTAAGTCACTTTGATCTAAATTTAAATATTTCTATATCTTATAAATATCGAGATGAGCCTCGATGCCTCATCATTCATTATTCGTTAGGGTTAGGTTTCTAGGTTTTCAAAGTTTTTTTTGTATATTTATCATTATGATCATACAATTGATTTTCTATAATTTCTAATATACTTTTTGAGTGTAATTTATATTGCAGATCATTCACGTCAAACTAGGTAATGTTTCCCTTCCACAAATTTGTTGCTTTCTAGGACTTCTGTTTTTCTATAGGATATTTTGCTTAGATCTATCATATTTCTAAATTTTGTTTTTGATAGGTTATAAGATATTTCGCTTAGATCTATCATATTTCTACATACTAACCAAATATCATATGATATTTATTTTATACCAATTATGATGTTTGTTTTTATATTCGTATGAATGCAATAGTTAGCAAGTGATTTTAGTTCATTCGAATAACTTGTATGGGAAATAGTAACTTTATCCTGTGTTATCAACTTTGTTATTTCGTTCAAATTTTCTGGTGGTAAGATGATTAAGCTTGGCAATAAACAGATAAACAAGCAAAATATGAGGTTAGTGAGACATTTTAGGCTATTTTTTTATAATTTAGAAGACATTCTGGCACAGTAATGGAAGGCGCCATTATATGTTGGCAATCTTTACCTGATCGTGATAGATTCACAACTGTTTGAGGTGTTTAGCCACGCGGGTCACGTAGCTTTTGTTCGTGTTTGTAGAGACATGATTACTTGGATATCTCTTGGTTATGGTTACCTTAACTATGACACTACTAAAAAGGATAACTTTCTAATAGCTTCTCTAGATAATTATTTCTTGGTTTACTCGGATTTGGTATATTTAGTTATTACAGACACTCAACTATTTGAAGAATTTGCATCCATTGATGTATTATATAAAACGCTAATTCAAATTTGGGAAATTTTTATTAAAAATGAAAGCTTTAAGGTTACTTCAGAGAATATTTACAATTGATAACATAGTTACAATATTAATTGGCATTACCCTCAAACTATGATCTCTAACCCACCAGACACTTGAACCGTTTTTTCCTACATTGTATAAGGCAACGAGGGGAAGGTCGGTTCTTTAAACTCTTCTGCAATATTGGTGCATTATGTTGTTATTTTTGGATCAAGGGATTTAATTAGCGCATGGAAAAAGTCAACCTCTTTTATCTCATTTTCAAATAATTATTTCTCAATTATATACTTTAATTTTTATTTACTTTGATATCATCATGTAAAATTTATATGAACATCTTCCTATTGTTTCGGTAATACACAAAATTACACTTCTTTATATGGTATTCTTGGGGAGGTGTTGAGAAGTATCCCATAGTGGAGTCTCAACTTTTAGGTGCTTATGTGATCTAGATGCTTATATAATATATTGATTTTGAACTCTAACTTGAGGTGTTTTTATGATCTAGATGCAACTATTTTTCCATATGATAGATGAACTTCTTCTGAAGGAATGTAGCAGCAGTTGGTTGTGGTTCATTATTGACAAATCTGTCGATACTGTGATTGTTTCTGAATTTCAGTTTTACTTTATCCTAGCTGAGAGGATTTGGAGAGTGATTATGCATTATTCCCGAGAGAAAAAAATAATGTACTGAGAGACACATGAACTTATTCAAAGATGCAGTTTTAGAAGAGTGAAGAAGAATTTTGGGATCAAGTTTTATGCATTTCTGGGTAAAATTTATGAACTCTCTTAAGATTTTCATGGGAAAAAATATAAGAAGAGAGAAAAACCAGTTAAGGTGGATGTAATAGATGTCATCATAAGTTTCTTATAATTTTTTTTTTGGTTTTGTTGTTTGTTCACTATTGCACATTACACAACCTTTCCTTGCCAAACTGGTTCTAATGCATGAAACAACATGGATTTTTTTTAATTCATCTATTTTAGTTATTACTATAACAGTAGAATTTCTATTTCACATGATTATGTTCATCAATCCATTGATCGTTTCTGTCACAAGAATACACATGCTGAGTTTACTTATTGTTTGCTCAGGTTTCTCACATTTTGTTTTTGTTTTATTTTTATTTTTACTTAAACAGCATTGAGATATCTTATGAGTTTGTGCACATAACTTATATTTTCTTTTGTAACTGAAAGTTTTGTCATTGTAGAGTCTTACTGTTTTGGTCATTGTAGTGTCTAAGTTACATTTTTACACTAAACCAAACCTCCCTCACGAACGAGCTCATGCTTTTCCATATGATTGGCTTAGATTTGATGTATGATGATGTTTCCTGACTCTAAACGGGTGTCATCTTTCACTATGTTGGTATTGTTAAAAAAAAATTTATAGGTTATTGTTGTTGTTCCTTTGTGTTGCATATGCTAAGAAAGAACGATGACACTAAACTGTGATTGTTTAAATAGATTTCTTTCAAGATTTAAATGTCAAGACCATTGTTGCTCCATCAAATAAAGTTGATCACATGCCTGAAGAACATGATGGAAAACTTTGGGAACATGAAAGACAAGAATAGAAGTCCCGACACGGCTAAACTGGTGATTGCTGGATAAAACGAGGAACCAGTTGAGTCAGATTTGTCATAAAAATATGGTGGTTCATAGAGTGTGATAATGGGATCTGGATTTGGCTAAATCTACGATTGTTGATATAGAGTTTATATATAGTCATCATCACAGAGTTTTATCTGTGTAAGCAAAATATTTCATTTAAATTTGTTAACTTATTCCTGATTTGATTGTATTGTTGGTATATATAAATATATGGGTATAATATATAATATTTAGAGAGTTATGATCTCATTACAGCTGGAGACCATAAGTATATTTAGATAAAGTGTTATATATGAATATTTGTTTGCAAGAAGGAAGACATGCATGTATTCAAATCTCAAAGTTGATTAGAATCTAGAATCATGAGTGTAAAAAATCTTAGAAAGTGTGAATTTTTCAGGATTCTTATTTAGCTACAACTTTAATATAATTAAATAAATGAGATATTTGGAAATTTTTTAACCATGAACTCTAGGTGGGAATAACTTGAAATACTTAAAGATTAAGTGTGGGTCACGTTTGCTAAATATGTGAATATATATAATGTCATTGTTTGTTTTTGCTTGGATAGTCTTATAAGGTTATATTACTCATCAGTGCTATAATACTCTTAAACAAAGGTCTATTAGATTTGACTTTGTGATACACTTTTTTCAAGTTTTAATTTTCTGAAATGAAAAAGATATTGTGGTTTGCTCAAATTTTCTACATATCTGGTTTGCTTGCAATACCATTTGACATTTCCAAAGGATTAAAACTGGCTTGATGCTATAAGATTATCCAC
This sequence comes from Cardamine flexuosa, assembly GCA_963555745.1. Taxonomy (NCBI): domain Eukaryota; kingdom Viridiplantae; phylum Streptophyta; class Magnoliopsida; order Brassicales; family Brassicaceae; genus Cardamine; species Cardamine flexuosa. The sequence goes on along the minus strand of OY743214.1, from coordinate 15,614,686 downwards.
ATGATTTGCATTTAGTTTCTTCAGTTATTTGGTGAAATAAGTTTTTTACTAATTTTTTCTGTTTCTTAATATACAGTTACATTTTCATTTTTACTAACTCATAGATCATATCAAAACATGTTCGAAGAACATTTGTATTTGTTTCAGAGAAGACATGTTCCATCTGTTATTGTAAGTTATTATGGAGTCTGAACATTTAATTGCAAAAATGTTTATTGGTGTTGTAGGTTGCTTAGCCCATTGTTGTAAGTTACTTACTCTTTGAAATTTGTGACAATTTTCAGATTGCTGTGGAACTAATGATTATGCAACAACTATCTAAAAGAATATACCATTATCAACTATCTGTAACTCCTCAGTGGTGGATACAATGAATTAGGAAAATAACTCTACTTAGCATGAGTTTTTCAAAATGTGTAGGTGAATGTGGAGAGAATTAAAAGCAAGGGTAAATAGGTAAAATATGTTTGAAGAAGAGGATGATAAGAAGACAAACGAAAATGAGGGTAATGATATGTTTGGGTATATGTATATGTGAAGGTGGATAGAATTGAAAGCACAGATAAATAGGTAAAGTGTGCTTGACCTAGAGGATGATAAGAAGACGGAAAAAATGAGGATAATGATATGTTCGGGAATATGTGTAGGTGAAAGTGGAGAGAATTGAAAGAATGGATGGAAAATCACTTGCTAACTATTCAGTTACAAACATATAATCACTTGCAAAATATCCAATTTTGTGATACTAATCTTTTCAACTAAACACACATTTCTCTACATTTTGAAAGACCTCATATAAGTATGTAGATCATATGTTTGTAACTGAATAATTGTATATAGTCAAACTTTTGTTGAAATCCTCTGTTATATTTTTACACTCTAAAATTATATATAGTCAAACTTCTATGAAATTCTACTATTTTTTAATAAACCATTCTAAACCGACATATCCTTATCAAATAAAGCATATATAAAATTTAAAAACAATGAATCAACTAAAATCACAAAAATGTAAAAACAATAATCTCAAATTTAGATATTTACAAAATCAAAAATGGAATATCTATATCCACGTACCATATATATATATATATATATATATATATATATATATACATTCAGTTTTTTTTTGGTTTTGCAGCATTAGTACAAGTTCTTAAACGATGGTTCCGAAAAAAGCCTCGATCTCTGAATTACGACCAGCAGCTAATGAATGGCTAATCAAAGCCAAGATCTTAGCAATCTGGATAAAGTACCCAAAGAAAAAAGACAAGGTCGTCGACATAATTCTCGTGGATGAACATGTATGTTATTTATTCTATATTTTAAACATATATTCTTCCTATATCAATTAATTATTGCGTTCAAACATTAATTTAATATAAGATATCTATATATAACGTAGGGGTCGAAGATTCAAGCATCCATTATGGGGTCTTTAGTAGATGTATTTGCTAACCAAATCCTAGAATCTATTTCGTATGAAATCGATACATTCAAACTAATCGATCAAACAACTTATCCAAGAGCATCCAAACATCCCTATAGATTACTCTTTTCGGCTACAACAAATATTACAAAATTAAAATCTATATCAAGCTTGGACTTTTTTGAATTTGTGAATTTCGAAGATATGTGGCATGAGGATAAAGACGAAAAATACTTTATGGGTAAGATATTGTTATTTTAGTTTTTTGTTTAAAATACAGTTACATTTTTAACAATGTCTATATTTGAAAATTTATTTTCTAGATGTTATTGGTGAGGTTATAAATGTGTCTCAGCTTGCATCGTTTGATGGTACTGTTAGGGAGATAGAAAAACTATCTGATGAAGAAGATGATAAATACGATGAAGAAGATTGCAAAGAATTAGTCAGCAATTATGAGGAAAGTGACAATGAGTCTGAAGACGATTGTGTTTTCGAAGATGTAACTCATAAATCTGATGAAGACAAAAACGTGACAAAAGATGATGAGGACCACGAATATGATGATGAAGATGAGTGTGATGAACCTTATGTAGACTACTACACTGAGGATGATGACCAGTATATCAATGATAGAGATTACATTAGTGAGTGCGATGAGAATAATGAGTTTTACAACATTCATTATAATCATGGACAAAAACGATCCACTCATGACATTCAAAAGAGTATCGAATGGATAAAAGAAGATGATGAGTTGCTATCTGGTTCACTGTGCAGAGCTATCACAATTGAACTTCATGATTCAAGGTTTAAAATTACATTTAACACTAATGAGTTCTTATTCCCTCATTTTTAACAACATATATGGTTTATTGTAGGAATATTTGTATACATGCTACTTTCACTGGTGAATTAGCTTTCAAGTTCTAAAATACCTGGAATGCTTGTGATGATGATATGGTCATTTGTGTTATTAGGTTTGGTTGGTTAGAGAAATATGGAGGTTAGTTCTAATTCAAATGCCTATTACATATGTATTACTAAACTACCAAACTAATAGCTATTTTGTCACTAATACCTAAAGGTAAAATGTCTATTTTATCAACTCACGGAACTCGACTCGCTTTGAATCCTTTGACTGAAGATTTAACCAAATTTAAATTAGTGTGAGTTATAACTTATTTATATGTCTCACTTAGTTATTTCTATAATAATTTTACCATTAACAATTTATTTGTTTCCTGAATTGCAGTCTTCCCAAAAAAAGGTTTCGCACCTTGAGGAACAACTTACCTTAATGAAGAATTTGGCTTCTTCCATTTGGACATTATTTACCTACTAATAAACTATACTTCTAAATTCATTTTAAAAGTATATTTAGAAAAAATTTCCCTTTAATAACAATATATTTTTGTGAGTTCTTCTAATATATTACTTGAATTATAACTATATTTGACAAGAGGTTTTAGTCCATATTAAAAATTATTTTTATTCTTAATTCCTTATTTATAGTACTTAAATATAAATATATAAACATAGTGTATCCGTTATTTTAAATGTTATTATTATGGATTTCCATATTCAAAGTTCAAATCAAACAATTGTTAAAATTGAAAAAACAATGCCATAATCAATTTACTATTTTATATATCTCGATTATATTGTAAATTAACCGATTTTATAAATTAATTTTATACAAATGACACATAATATTTATAAATACATATTTATAGATAATTTACTATAGTATATATCTCTAATATATTTTGGTTCCGCGCGTATCGCGCGGGTGAAGTAGCTAGTTTTTGGTAAATCAAAACTACGATCTTTGATATTGTGATCAGTGATTAATTTAAAATTAAACTTTAATATAAAAAGACTTAATCTTTTCTTCTTTCGAAGGACATAAGAGATTTGTTTGATCAGATTTAGACATAAGAGATTTCTTTAGGAGATCTTCACGGAGACCTTTCAACTTCTTATTGCTTTAGGATATCTGTAATACTCGGTGCGGAGCCATGGCAGGGAAGCCGATATGAAGGTATGGCGGTGAGAGGGTTTACGGCTGGTGTGTCACCAGATGTCTCTCCTTGGAGATGTGGTTCTGCTTGAGGATGGCGTAGGCCTGGGATTTTGAACCATTTGGTTTATTTGGTTCGGATAATTTGGTAATGGTTAACTGAAATGATATTAGAAAGTTGCCAAAATGAACCAAAGTACAATTCTGTTTTGTTCGGTTTGGTTATCAGTTAATTTGAAATTTTATAATTAAACAAAAATCCGCTGCTGAACTCAATGCCGCAGATATCGCTGCTGTTGTCTTCCACCTACTAATAAAATGTTCTTTAAGAAAAAGATAAGGAAGAAGAAGAGGAGAGAAAAGACGATTGGAAAGTATAGGAAAAAGAAAGAAAAAAAAGAAAAGAAAAACAAAAAAAGAAGAAAGAAAGACGACTCGAAAATAAGAAAGAGACAACAAGTTATACCTAGAAAGATACGACTTGACATTAAACTATACTCAGACCCATAAAAGACAAAATAGACCAAACCCAATCGTAAAATCACCAAAAACACTAAAACATCATCTTCAACCTCCCAAAGCTCTAAGCAGCACAAATGTCTTCAGCTGCCATGTCTTAAGGTAATCTGGAAAAAAAACAATTAACCAAAAATCTATCTGTTCTACCCTAACTGAGCCAAATTTCTCGGGTAACCGAACATGAATTGGAGACTTACTCATCGGTCCTGTCGAGACAACCAAAACCAAACCAAAACAAAAAAATCTTGGTTCGGACTGGTTCGGTTCCTCAGTTCGGTTATTTACCCTAGGGCTAGGAAGGCGAATCTGTATATCCGACTGAGTTTTCCTGCTGGTCTCTCTAGCTTGCAATTTTTATCTCCATTGCCGCCTACCTTCGTCCCGTCAGAAGCAATGCTTCACGGTGGTCGCGATATGCCTTAGAAGTAAAATATATCATTTTCAAGAAGAAATCCAAGTGTGGCAATCATCCCACTCACAAATTACTTTCGTCAATAATCAAAACAATTATCTTTGAGGTACTACAATCATCCTGATCACAGATTACAACATTTTCATTAAATCAAAAGTTACGATCTTTGATATTGTGGTTAATAGTGAATCTAAAATTATTCTTTTAAATATTAAACACTTCACATTTTATTTGAAAAACCTAAGAGATTGCTTTAGAAGATCTGAACATAAGAGATTGATTTAGGAGATCTATTCTGCTCGGTGCAGAGCCTTTGCGGTGAAGTAGATGTGAAGGTATGGCGGTGAGAGGGCTTACAATCGGCGAGTCACCAAATGACTCTCCTTGGAGATGCGGTTCTGCTAGGGTATGGCAGATCTGCAGATCCAACTGAGTTTTCCTGGTGGTATCTTTAGCTTTTAGGTCTTTTCTCCCTCCCTGCATAGCTTCCTTGCTCTGGAATAAATCCTTCCCGGATGTCGTGATGTGTCTAAGAAGTAAAATATCTGATTTAAAAAAATATATTCATGTATGACAATCATCCCACTCACAAATTACTTTTGTTACAAATCAAAACAATTATCTTCCACGGGGTGAATGATGAGGAATCGAAAATTATACTTAAAAGGATATTAAAAACTCGAATCTGATTTTGAAGGATAGAAGGTTGGATAGGTCCAAGAAGTGAAGGATCTCCTTCCCAAAAGGATATCCAACTATTACAATCATCCCGATCCCAATTTACAACATTTTTGTTAAATCAAAACTGTGATCTTTGATATTGTGATTAATGGTGAATCTAAAATTACATTTTAAAATATAATGGACTTTAAATTTGATTTGGAAGGACATAAGATTGCTTTAGGAGATCTTCATGGAGATCTGTACTGCTCGCTGCGAAGCTACAGCGGTGACGTTGATTTGAAGGCGTGGTGGTGAGAGGGTTTATGACTGGCGAGTCACCGGATGTCTCTCCTTGGAGATGCTGTTCTGGTAGGGGACACCGGATCTCCAGATCCGGCTGATTTTTCCTGGTCCTCTCGCTTGCTGTTCTTTCTCCTCGCTGCATAGCCTAATCGCGTCGGAAGAAATGCTTCATGGTGGTTTCGCTTTCAGTAATTCAGGCGTAATGCAGTCTTTTACTCCACTCTGCGGCTGCTTATACTAGGTTAGTTTTAGTTTTGATGATGTTGGAATAGTAGCCGGAACTGCGGTTTGGACTGGTGGTGGTGAGCTTGTTTTGGCTGAGCATTCCCTCTTTCTTTCCTCATTATGTTGTGTATACTTTTTTGTCACCGGTTCACTTTCGATTTGGTTACTAAATATCGGGTCAAGAGCACCTAACCAAGCCTGTTCGGGAGGGTCGGGTCACTTCCGATTTTATTCTTATCAATCTGTCTGTAATTGCATTAAAATGTATAAGAGTAAAATTAGCACAAAGAATTACCAAAATATAAATTATATTGTTTATTTAAATAAATAAATACTAAAATATAGTTAATTCGTGATATATTAATTTCTATTTTAAAAACAATTGAAATTTACCTTCATTTTTCTGTTAGATATGAGAATATTTATTTCTGTAACCAAGAAACTTATGGATCATAAACTCAAAATATCAGAAAACATATATTTTTTACCAATGGTATTTTCATGCAATCTGTTCTTTTTTTCCTTACTAAAACTTACATTTTGATTCTTTCAAAAATACCTACAGTGATATATCTCCAAAATCTTGTTTATATCAAAAATTTCAAAGTAGTCTCTAAATATTTAGGTAATAGCTTTCATAGAAAGAAGAAAATCTTTTAAAGATGGTAATATATAATATATTCCTCACTTTGTCTAAATTTTTATATTTTCTATAAATTGATTATATAAAAATAAATTATATTAATTATTATTTTTATAAATGTAAGTATATTACCGGAGACCAGTTTATTTTTATTAAAACAAAAACATAATTGTAAGGAAAAAGTTTGAAAAAGTAGAATATTTTCCTCTTTCTTTTTTTGAACATTTTGTTTTCCGAATAAGAAAAGGTATTTGTGATATAATATATTTTTGTGAGCTGGCATTCATGCATAAGGTCACTGTTTAAATATTTATATTATTATATTATTATGAATTGGTCATGTAGTACATATATATATATATATATATATATATATATATGTAGAACCCAAAAAAATACATGGATAAGTATTTTAACCAGTAGCACCCAACAATTCAAAAACCTTGAGGTAAGGATTTTGTTTTGTGAAATTTAAATTGTAGCTTATTTTCTCAGTTTTATTGTTGCACTAAAAGTTTGAAATTATATTGAATTTTTAATTATTTGTCCTTTTCGATCACGATATACCGATCAATATCGTTTTGTCGGAATTTTCCTATTTCGATGAATTTCCAATCGATACGTTGGTTAGAATATCACCCCCTTATTATAGTGGACAAGACATTTATTGTTTGTAAAAGAAAAATGAGAATTTTTATTTAGGAGCATTCATATCAAGTATATAATTTAGTAAGATTGAGTAATCTCATAAAAGTGATGCATAAGATATATATTTATCTGACTAATGTTGGGTTGAGTATTTTTGAAAATGTAGTTTAGATTGAGTACTAATTCTGGTTTCTTTTTGGCAGCAAGTATAAACTATGATATTGTATAGGGATGGGCATTTCGGTTTAAGTTTAGGTTTGGTTTAGTTTTGGTTTGATTCAATTCGGTTCATTTGGTTTAAAAAGAATGCATATATGGTCTTCAATTTTATTAGTTATTTTTCTAAAAGGTTAACAATATATTATTTATGATCATTGTCTTAGGCCCTCAAGTAAGAGAGAACGAGAAAGATAAGCTTATTTAATTTGCCAGTCCTTGAATCTCCATTTTTATTCAAGTCCTTCTATTGTATATATGATACATACTTACAATCCAGACATTGTTTCTTCATTTTATTTTTATGATTTTAATTGCTTATTTTAATTTTAGGTTGAGCAAGCTTTTTCAGATTATTTTCCCAAATCAAAATTCATCCTCAGCCTCACTCTCTCTGTAGACATGAGTTTATTGGTTTTAAACAGCAGGTATCTTCTAAATTTTCAGTACATTTCATTTTCATTAATTCTCTCTGTTTTTGTATAATTAAGACTTCGTTACTGGCGGAGCCAATAGCTAGATATATTTTCTGACAGGAAAAATAAAATTTAATACTATAAAATTATATATATATATATATATATATATAGTACTAGAGATCAAGTTTTTTTTTTTGCAAACATGAATCTAGTTGTTTAAAAAAAATTTGTTTAAGCATTAAAATATCTAAAATACATATAATACTATAATCTTTAATTTTTCAATTAGAACATGCTATATATTACTCGCTTTGAATTAACGTCATACTTGTTTTATTGTCCAAATTCAAAATCCGATATAATGAGTGTTGCTGACAAACGAATCCTAAATTTTTATGTGAGTTCAAGTAATATTGTCTCGAATATAACCAAAAAAAATAATAAAATAAGAAAAACATAATAACATAAAATAAAGAAGTATATATTTACCTGAAAATCAACCTTAAATTAATAGTTGAGCCTTTAAATTTTATTGGTTTTACGTTCTGGTCAATGGAAATTTAAATAGGAGGAAGGTTGAATTTTGTGTGTTTTGTAAAAACATAAGTAATATTAAGTGGATATCTTTTACTTAAGTTAGGTCATCTAATTATTTCAATGAAGTTTTCACAATTTATACAATCACGTTTACTATGAATTGCCACCGCCTGGACTTCGGATATGTACGCACTGTCTCAAGTTTAGAGTTTATATTGCTTGTTGTTGGACAAAGTAAAAATTCTGATAATCCCAAAGCTTAATTCCCCTAATCCTGCTCTAATGAGACAGATTTAAGCTATAACTTAATTTTCAAACTTTCAAACAGTTGAGATTGAAGAAGAGAAGCAGAAATTTTAAAATCAGTTTCTAGGTTCTAACATGATAGATCATATTTGTTGTCTTATAGTAATGATCAGACGACACATCCAGCAAAAAGGAGGAAGACTTCTTCATTTGGGAGTAAGGTTAGTGGGCCTTAAATTATGAGATTGTAATTACGTTTTTACAGTTGAAAGGTTATAATACAATTTAGTATTCTCAACTACTCAGGTTGAAGAACTCCGCACAGCAACTATTGCAAGTGGCAATCTAAGAGAAGCTGTGAGACTACCCCTTGGTGAAGACATTCACGAGTGGTTGGCCATCAACAGTTAAGACACAATTATTATAATTCCTAATTACTACATCCAAACTTGATTCTTAATTTAATTTTGTATGTTTTCTTTATGTTTTTTTAGCTGTAGACTTCTACAACCAAATCAACATTTTGTGTGCTACTCTTGAAGAATGTTGCACCCCCACCACTTGCCCAATCATGAATGCTGGATCAAGGTAAAACTCTTCTTCATTCTTGATCTTCTTATCCATCAAATCCAATTTTGTTTCCTTCATGAAACTGTAATATATAGCTTAAGCCTAGTATCAATCTTTCTCGGTTTCAGATATGAGTATAGATGGAAAGATGGAATTACTATAGAGAAGCCTATAGTGGTTTCAGCTCCTAAATACGTTGAGTATCTCATGGACTGGATTGAAGCACATATCGATGATGAAAGCATCTTTCCACAGAAACCTGGTACGTATTGTGAAGCTCATCAAAATGTAGTTAATTTAAATATCTTTAGGTTGGTTTTAACATTTATTTTCTTCTCTTCAGGAGCACCATTCCCACCAAAATTTGAAGATTTCGTTAAGCGGATCTTCAAAAGGATGTTTCGGGTATATGCACACATCTATTGTTCTCACATTCAGAAGGTTGTGAGTCTTGATGAAGATGCTCATCTCAACACTTGCTTCAAGCATTTTATTCTCTTCATATATGTGAGTTGATGAACTCTTCCCTTGATCATGTTTAGATCTTAACAATGTTTAGTTGATGGTAAAATTTTGTATACAAACTTGCAGGAGTACCAGTTGGTTGATAAGGAAGAGTTGGATCCTCTTAAACATCTCGTGGAAAAGATTTTGAAAGCATAGAAATAAAACTCTTTATAATGAGGGGAAATAAAGGATTGAGTTATGGATTATGTAATGTCTAAATGAGTTGAAGTACCATAAACAATTAAATTATCTAGCAATTTTCAAATTTAATGAATAAATGTGATCCACACACATAACAGAATTATGTCTTTTGTGATTCCAAAAGGTTGTGTGTGGTGTGGATTGTGGACAAGCATAATCGTTTACTGACCTCATTGTTCAGAAACTAAGTGCTATTTTCACACTTATGAAGAACTATATGCCATTTCATTTATAATAAACACTACATTTTTTAGCGGAAACTCTAGCTCACAACCCATTTCATAGAAAAGATAATGTATGTAACAATTAACAAACCAAGGGATGTCTGGTTGATTTATTGTTGTGTAGAAGTTGTTGAAAGTAAAACTTGATTTTGGATCAAGTTTAATTTTTGGGCCAAGATCAAGTAATTTTTGGGCCAAGATCAAGTAATTTTTGGGCCAAATGTCTAATAGTTATATACTTATCTTTTGGGCCAATTCTCCAATAGTTATCCAATAATTATCCAATACTTATCTAATTTATAGAGTTTTCTTTATAAATATAACATTACAACCTTCTAGAGAATAAATGTCAAGATATTATCTTAAATTTTTTAGATAATAGTAATAATCTAAATATTAGAGAAGAAAACTCTAGATTTAAAATTATAATATTAAAAATATTTTGTAGTTTGTAACTCTAACTAGCTCCTCCCCTTCTATTTGTAACTAAGCGAAAAAGAAGAAAAGTTGAGAAGAATCAAAATAGTAAAAGTTTTCAATTTCCTAAATTTCTCTTCAAAATACTTGAGTACTTTCTCCAACAGCTTCTTAGAAATTATCCTTCCCACAAAAGTTTGCTTCAAAATTTTCCTAGTAAAGAAGTATGAAATTGGGGTGTCCCAAGTTCTCGTATATTGTGTTTGTTGAGAACTCAATATAACTAATATCTATGTATTCCAACCAAATTCTAGTATATTGTGTGCTGTCTTTGGTTCTTACATTTATGATTGGTAAGATACCATATGATGAATAGTTTTCTTCAATATCATATGAAATTTTGTGATAAAAAATGGAGAACTCAAAAGAACTAGTATCCATTCCAATAAAAGAAGTGTTTGATATACCAAACTATGGATATGGAAAACCAAATGTTGTTAGCTTGGAAAAAGTACCAAGGGAAAAGCATAGAGATCACATTTTCGAGTGCCACTTGGGAGGGAGAGCCACAGTTTTGAGTCACACTTGGGAGGGTCACAGTTCTTAGTGACACTTAAGAGAGAACCATATTATATGCTCTAGTCTCTGGCCCGAGAAAATGTACGGGCTCAGATCTATGGATATATATATGGCAATTATTCCAAAAATCAATAAGAATGCTTGGACTGCAGTGGAGTAAGTTTGGAAGATTCAAAAATATGGAAAGAGAAAGAAACTATGTTGTCAAACCAAAACTTAGTGGACTCACAATGCGAAGAGTCAAGAGACGTTAAAATTTCAGTCAAAAGCTATAGGTGTTATTTTTTTAGCATCAAACATTAATCAATGCAAATAGACACTTCAAACGTCAAACAAAACAAACTATAGTATCACCATTACAACAACACTGAAACTAGAAAATACATAAGTTGTTAAATTAAAATACGTCCCAAACAAAATAATGATTGACTGGCTTCTTCACGAGTAAGCAAGAAGCCAAAACTTGGGTTTTTGCGGATCAGTTGATGAGGTTCAATGTTGTTTACATCCACTTGTTCCATTGACTTTGATATATCCTCCACCAGTCCAGCTTAAATGGAATGCTGTGTTTTGATTGATTCCATAGCGTTAGTTAAGAAATGGGAAGGATACGAACAATATATTGCAGAAGAGGCACAGGCGTGACAAAATTGCCGCTTACTTTATCAATAGCCCGTACTTCCCATTTTGATTGAGTAACACTCACAACGTAAAAGAACACCGCACAAGTCTATTACAGATAAATCTCTCTGTCAACCAAGAAAAAATGAGATTCAGATTATCTCGAGTCATCTTCCAAAAAGAAAGAGCTTTTTATGGCATTTTGCAAGTCCTTTGTAATCATAATATATGGTTTTGGAAAGAAAACAACTAAGACCCTATCTAGATAAAAATAAGAAAGCTTAGTTATTTACAAGTGAAACATACATATGAAGAAACACTATGAGTGCCATATTTTCCATCCTAGTACATTGTGATGATTCTGCATAGCTGCTGAATACTTAGCCCCTGAACCAGAAAAGCAACTTCGATGTTCATCTCAAGGAAAAATATGACTCACGGGTAGGATTTGACCCGAGTAGAAGAGAGTTTCTTTTTTTGAAGAATAACCTGAACAGAGAATCAAAACAATTACGTTTACATAAGCAAAAGATGTAATGTGGAAGAGCACATGCGTGACGAAATTGCGGCTTACTTCATCAATAGCCCGTACATCCCATTTTTAATGAGCAACACTCACAAAGTAAAAAATCACCGCAAGTCTATTACAGAGAAATCTTTCTGTCAACCAAGAAAAAATTGGGTTGAGAGACAAAAAAAAAGAGTGATTACTAGTGAACATGCCTGTTCAACAACTGAAGGCTAAGAGCATGATTAGTTGCAGTATCTCAAATGAGTCTCTCGCAATTAAAAAATAAATAATCAGAAAGGAAAAGAGAGAGTGAGAAGAGGTTCTCAACTAAGAACCTTCGAAAGACACATGAGAATTTCATCCAACATGTGCCAATTATTAATTGGTTAACTTTGTTTTAGATTTTTAGAATTTAGTTATATCATTTGATTATATGAATCAAATCTTGGTCCAATCTGTTGGATAGCCCAGGACAGCACCTCCTGAGTCTATGCTTGCAACTCGAGCCGTGGTATTATATTTTAATTTTTGAGAGACTATGTGGGTCTCTTACCACTATGTATGCTCTAACGAATGAAATATTGTTGTGAATACTTTGCTGACTAAGAAGGGTGTAACACGTATCATGTAAACATATAATCAGTATTTTGAGACCCGGACCGGCCCGGCTGGTTGGACCGGTTGACCCAGGACCCGGGTGCTCTTGCGGTTCAAATTTCATGCTAAAAATTGGTAATTTAAAAAACGGAAAAACCCACTATTAACCCGCCACCCAATCGGTTCGACCGGACCACTGGGTTACAGCCTTACGGGTCAAGGAAAATTTTCAAATTTTTTTTTTGATTTTAGAACACTTTTGATACAAAGAAAATGTTTGATTGTGAGAATAAAATAATGTTTTACAGTTATTTTCATAAGTTTTTTAAAATGTGTACAGCTGTACGACTACCTTTTACTCAAATTATCTAAACTAATTATTTGCATCAACCCGCGGTCCACCAAGTAACTCAATGACCCAGAAGGTTGTGAGAAATATTTCTATCATTGCACTATAGATTTTCTCAATCGGAAGCCGAAAACATGAAGTTTTAATTTATTTATCTTCTTCTAATGGATCCTCAAGACTCACATTGTTTGCTTTCATTAGATTCAGGTAACTATTTAGGCTTTTCACAGTACTTTGCCAATGAGCAAAAAAAGGTTGTTTGTTTGCTTGTATATTTGATTCATGTATCATATTAACATGTCTTACACTCTAAAACAACAAAAGTATCGGTGGATCAATGAATCGGTAAACAAAAAACAGAGTGATCTGCTCTCATGAGCTGTGCTGACATGTTGCAGACTGGATCAAATAAGAAAACCAATAAGGTTCTATCTTAAGCTTGTTGATTGAGAAAATGGTTAAATGCATGTATATTGTGCTTAATTCTACCATAAAAATTTGGTTAAGTGCATGTTGTTGATTAAAGTTTGGTTAAGTGCATGTTGTTCTTTCTTCTACTATCAAAATTTGTTTAGAATTGCAATGGTTTTAGATCACTTCAGATTTAGTCAATGGGCAAAGCTAAGACAGAAATCTAATCTTAAAATACACAAAAGGAGCAGAGAACTTTTTAAATATGACAGATTGATCATCACCACCATCACCATTGATCTAATAAAATCCACATCACAAGCAAAAAAAAAGACTCAAACTTTACTACTGAGTTTTATATGAGTAAAGAATCAAGACTACTACAGCACGCATGCAGGTTATATTCATTTACCATACACTCAATTATCTCAGGAACTCTAATATTAGGGTTTCCCGCTTGAGGTGTTGTTTCAAATAGTGATTTCCACAAGGAAATAACTTTAGACTCTATAGCTTCTCTGGAAACCCATTCGCCTCGGAAACATCCTTGAAAGACCCAAATATCTCTACTTGCTTCTTTAGAATTTGGATGAATTGTTGGAAACCAGCTGGTATCACTAGGTCACCATTTCTAAGAATAAAAACAATGTGATTCAAAATTCTGATTCCAGAAGAAAGACACTGAGAAGATGTTCTGATCAGCTCCTTATGGATCAACACGCCCCCATCAATATACACTCCATGCTTGGGTTTGATATATGTTGCAAATACATATTCAATAACACAAAGCAGTTTTTCTAACACGGGACTGTCAAAAGTTATATTCCCTGCAGTCCTGGATAGGAAAATATAAAAGAATAACACAGAACGTATGTCATCAGAGAATACGAACATTGCTTTAGCCACAACGAGCAATAGCTTAACTCCGAGTCGTACAGTCTCATCTTTTTGCTTCTATTTCTCCTTAGGCCTACGAAAATTGACATTTTTGCTTTTGTAAACCTAAGTAAGATCACAAACTCTCAAAGGGTATAGTGAAGAACTGAAGTAACTGACCCCAAAGTAGTGTACATTCAGAACTAAAAACAAAGGACATGAATGATACAAAGAACCATGACTGATAAGACGTAATACTGTCTTAGCTATTAGATCTGTACACCGCACAAGCATTGTCTTCTCTTAAGAGATATGAAAATGTTATTTGTAACAAATGTTAGCGATCAAAGGGGAGGTGGCCTAGTGGTAACACAAGAGGTGGTTCCCTTGTGGCATGCATTCAATTCTTCTTTGGGATGGAAAGGCATTCATTAAATAGGAATGGACTTAATATTGGTTCTAAGTATCAAGGGAGATTATTGACCAAAGTTCCAGAACTCCCACGGTTTATCAAAAAAAAAAAACATTAACACCATTGCTCTATCACTTGAATGAAATGTTGTAGCTGTAGGTTATGTATCTTGTTGTCGATGATGCGGATAATTATGATATTATCTTCGTATTCAACTCTTTGATGCTGCTTGTAATTAATGCCTATAAAAGGGTAGAACATTGTGACTCTTCTTTAGAATGATGTCCTTTTAATTTTCCCATGCCACAATGTAGAAAAAATATTTGTATCAAGTTTAGCACCTTTATCATAAACCCGATCAAAATTGAGAATCAATCTTTTAAGGGCCCAACAAGCTTGGCCCATAAAAATCAATGCTAACATACCAAAAAAGGAAGTTTTGTTTGGAAAAATAAATCTTAGGAAAGAAATGAAGTTCAAAATCAAGAAGGAAAAAGGAAGCTTCAAACCTCCTTAAATAAATATAAAAAAAGAGTTCCCCTTCTTCAGAAATCATCCACAAATCTCTGCATAAGACCTAATACAGAGATGTCACAATGGGCTTAAGCCTGCAGGTTACGCCCAATCCGGTCTGTCGTGGGACAGGTATGGACAAAACAATTTATGCTCATTAAAAAGCAAGTCTCGCAGGCCAGCTCATAAAAAACTGTGGGTTTAGCGGGTTTTGTCTACGGATTAGTGGGTTGATCCGCGAACTAATAATTGTTGATAAGAAAAATTAAATTACATATAATCTAAATATTTTAACATAGTTAGAAAATTATAATATGTAAACCATGTGATAATGTAAATAATTTTACTGTACAGAAATTAAAAAAATACAAAAATTAGTATATTTAAAATTATTTATATTTGAAAAAATTACTTTAATTTTAACAATTGTTTTTTTATTTTTTAAAATAAATAAAAATATAGATATTAAATCTACGGGCCGCCCCACTAATCTGCTGGACACAGCAAGTGGACTTGGACATAGCTTCACAGTCTGCGGTCTTAGCGGGCAGGGCCGTGGAGGTACAAAAAAAAAACCGCTGCGGACGGCCCAAATTGATGCTAGCTGGCCCGTTTAACATCTCTAAGTCCTAATAGCATAGCATCCTTATTCTCTAAAGTCTTTTGTTTATTCGATAAAAAAATCCCATGTTTTCTTGCTGTAATCGCTTTGATCTAAACCTAGATACAAGAAAAATTCTGTTGTTATTGCGTATGATCCAATACATTTGATACATCCATCAAAAGGTTTTTGTCCATTTAGATTGTCTTCGATGTTGTCCGTTTGTTTGATCACATCTACTGTCGAATTTTCTTTCCTTGTAACTAACCATTCTTTGGTATCCTCTAGAGATGTTCTTAGTGTTTCTACTGTAATATTCTCAGAGATACGGTTAAATACCATGTTAATTTGGACTTTTCCATAGTCTCCACATTATCCAAAAGGGGATAAAACGTGAGAGTTTTTCCACATTTGGATTATTACTGAGATCAAGGATGTTTCGTAACTTTTCCTCTAATACCACATAAATATGATGTTTGTATACATGAAGCTCTCCAAAATGTTGCCGCATGTATACATGAGAAAAATATGTTATCACTTGTCTCATCTTTAGTACATGCATCATCTAATGCAAAACCGGTTTTCTGGTATATTTAGATGGCTAAGATTTTTGGCAGTCGCTATTGCTCTTGATGCTCTTCTTCAGAGAAAGTAATGCAGTTGGTGTGATTCTGAAGCTTCAAATCTAATTTAGATATTTCAGGATGTGATGCTAAATGGGGTTGAAATTTGTCATCATCTCGGGCTTGTAAATGTTCTAACCAGTACCATGATTTTACTGAAACCATTGTATCTCCAAAATGCAAAGTCTTTAGTAGACCATTTGGGTAAGTAAATCTTTGTTATTAGATGATGATCTGTTGTGTCTATCAACTCTTTTAGGTAAATTTCTCCCATTGTCTAGTGTACGGATTTATGAAATCTGAAACTTTGAAACTTAAATCCACTGATGGTAGGTAACACCGGTGGCCGAGCTGGAGTTTTGGTAGACATGGATCTTGTCCCATGATTGTATCTTGTCCATCTCATATACTTGATTGTTAGCCTTGCTTGTTCTGAACCTTTATTAGGATTTGATTATATTACCTGGCCTCCATACAATATTTTGCTTTTAGAGGACGATAAACCATACTATGGGGACCTCCCATGACTTTCGGTAAATTTACCTCAAATATCTTAATACTATTATTATGCAAGTACATTTGAAAATATAACCTCAAACTAGATAGTGATTCGCGCTGTTCAGCGCAGAAAAAATATATAGTTTATACTTTCATAGTTTATATTGTCTAAATTATTTTTTAATTAGATTTATTATATGGATTTAGTATCTTATTTATTATTATTATATATTATTTGTATTGTGTTAATTAGAATTTATAATTTATAATTATCTGCAATGTTATAATTATTATTCTTAATAAGTTAGATTATAATATAATTTTATTGTAAAGTTAAGTGGTGTTATGTATACATTTTCACATTATTTAAAAAATATATAACTATTTGATTTATTCCAATATCTCTGTCATGATCTGTCGTGACCCGGTTTTATCTGATCTGGGCCGTCCTGACCTATTGTAAAGATTAGAATATTTGAAGATCTAGATGATTTAAAGTTGGATGGTAAACAATTAATTTAATTTTCGTCCATAATTAATAGATAAAGAAATTGAGTTTATTTTTTTGTGGAAAGTAATAGTTGTTTAAAATATTACTTAAAATTTTATTTATTTAATTATATTAATTTTTTGGCTATTATAATGACTTTCTCAAAAGTTTAAATACTATATTGTTTAAATACTCTAATTAAACAATTTCATATTTATTTAGTAGATATTAAATAAAAATGAACAGATTTTAAAATATTAAGAATTAAAATTTGAAAACCTAAATACCTATTTTTTTTGCTATTTATTAAATAATTGATGAACTAAATAGAAAATTATTATGATTATTAGTAAGATTTGAAAAAAATAAAAAGATTGTCCAATGACATTTGTTGTAATATCCCACGTAAATGCAATGTTATTTTTTTTTTAACATTGTTTAAATAATTATAGAGAGATCTAATAAAAACTATATCAAATAACATTATTAAAATATAATTTAGATAACAAATTACCACATCTAGTTAAAGGTAATATATGAATTACATTTATAACAATAATATTTAAAATTTTACTGTGATAATATTTCATAACAAAAAGTAAAACATTAAATTTTTCTAATTTTTTCATAGTACTTATTTTAAATAAAAATAAAAATATTCTTTTTGAAAAATCAACCACAACCTAAAACCTTAACTGAAATAAGTTTTTGAAATCAAATGATTCCAAACGCTCTGTTGCGACCACATGACCAGAACTGTGCCAAGGGTTTTAGAGACCCAAGGCAGAAAATCCTGTTACTCTTTTTACAGCAAAAATATTCCATTAAAACATTGAAGAATGAAAACCCTTTCTATATATATATGTATTATTTTTTGTGATCTAATATATATTGTAACTAAAAGTTTACGTTTTGGTTGATAAAAAAAATGATATCTATAAATATAATTTCTCTACTATTTTTTAAGCTATAAATATAATTTTCTACTATTTTGTAATCTGTTTTTTAATTAACGCAATTTTAAATCTATAAAAATACTAAATTTTAAGATAAACTTTGTAAACTTTAGAAATAGTTAACACTGTTTTCTTATTATATGAAATAAAATTTTAAACTCAAGAAAATTATACTAAAATACATATTTCATCAATATATCAAATAAAAGTTTTTAAAATTTAAGACCCTAAAATTTGTCAAATATTTGGGGGACTAAAGTCAATGCCTTTTTTTAACAAGCATAGTTATGCCTAGGTCTGGACAAAAAATCCAAAATCCGATCCGAAAAATCCAGCTCCGAAACCAAACCGAATGGATTTAAAATCCGAATAGATTTTATATTTTCTTATCCAAATAATCTGAACCCGAACCGAATCGAATCTGAATCTGATCGGATATCCGAAATAAATTCGAAATAACCAATATTAATTATAAAATATATATTGTTTATATATACATTTATATACACTCATATTTCTTTCTCGATATCTCAGTTTTCTTTTTTTCCTTTTTGATTAATCTTCCTCTTTTTTATTCATATTCTTCTCGATATGTTCAGGTTTTTGGGTTTTCTTCGGATTTGTTCAGATTTTAGCCGAATTTCTTTTGGATTTTTTAGATTTATTTTGGGTTTTGGCTGGATTTCTTTCGGATTTTTTGGATTTGTTCGGGTTTTTTGGATTTTTTGGATTTTGGATACAAATCCAAAATAACCGATATTATGTTCGGTTTTAAATTGGGTTTTATAAAAACTTGAAATCCGATCCGAATCCGATTAGATATGATCCAAACTGAAATCATGTTATAATCCAAACGGATTCATATTTTCCCTATCTGAAAAATCCGAAATCAAAAAATCCGATTCGATCCTATCCGAAAATCCGACAGGCCTAGTCATGCCTAATCAAGTATAATTAAATATAGTTTTTGGACAAATGATTAATGTTGTTACATGTTAGATCACACTATATACAAGAAAAGATGGACTTTGCTGACGGATAGATAATTTGTCAAAAATTCGTCAAAATATTTTGGCGGGTAAATATCTGATTGAAATCCATTGGATGTTTTAGAAATATTCGACAAATTTCTAACATCAAATATAGTTATTGACCTAACTATTACTAGATCCGTTTGAAAGTTTTGAAATTCTGTTAAATTTCTGAAGAAACTATGATGGAAAGATTACCGTTGATATAACCATTTGAACAAAAAGATTACCATTGTGAATCGCATGAAAAAATATTCTCGATCTACTGATCGGCTTCTACAATTTGTGGTCTACAACTTGTGGTTTATCATAAAGATGGTCCATTGGTTTTTCTTTTTGATTAAGGTAAAAAACAATAAACAATTTTTACACATATATTTATCTAATCGATCAACCAATATATGTTTGTGCTCAATGCTCTCCAAGGGTTTAAAGTTTATATAATAAGATATATCTAATTTTGATTTAATCAAAACTAAACCCAATTGTATTGTATCTAGTTTATTTAGGTATGCTATCATGTAGGTTTGGGAAATCTTGACCATACAAATTTAATTAGTTAGAAAAAAGTATAAATAATTCCAGGATATTTTTAACAATTTTATGCATTAGTTTTTAGATTTTATTTATCAGAATCCATTAGAAGTCAGATTCCAAACATTTTCTCCAAAAATCCAAATTAAAGTTACAACAATACTGTACAGTATACTAGAGCGCACAAGAAAGCCTCTCCTTTCTCTCCACACTTAGAATAATAGTATACAACCTATATACAGTATTTTGTTTCATGGTTACGACACACTTAGACACTCTCTATAATCTAACCTTGTCAATAAAAAAAAATATTGATATAGTCAACAAGTTAAGACTAGACCATCTCTGGCCTTAGGCGTTGAAATGACCCTTCTCCAAACTCTTTATCCTTGCCTTTTGCTGATTGAATAGAGGCAGTTTGGAAAGAGAAAGAGAAAGAAAGAGAAATGGTCCGTCTATTATATCGTTGCCCATAAGGAAAACCTCGTCTCTCGCTCTCAACACTACCGCTCCTATAGCCTTGCCTTGAACTCCTGGCTTGTGGTAACGTTGTGTGACTCAATTGTCTGCGTACCTCTTCAGGTAACTGCAATGTGAATCTTTCTACGTTCTCTCCACGTGGGACAAGAGAATGTCCGGTCGAATGAGACCTAGGGAACAATATCTCAGCTATTCTCCAGTTTGATGACCCTGTAGACCTCGATCGAGGCGGTCTATTTTCCCTGTTGCTATTGCTCAATGTCAATCCATCTAACAAACGTACATCTGGAGATTCCAATACACTTCTTGGCACGTTTCCAGTTTCAAGATCCATGTCTTGATTGCCATGTAGGCTTATAAATGGATACAAAAAGCTTTGATCACTGCCTGGTTTGGGAAAAAGACTAGCACGGCACACGGGACATGTAGAGCGAGACGAGAGCCAGACATCAATACAATCAGCATGAAATGCATGGCTACAAGGAGGCATCAAACGTAACGTTTCTTGATCCTCAAACTCGTTAAGGCAGATGGCACATTCCACACCGCCTTTGCCTACCTTTAGCCCTTTAACTTGTGAGTAAAGAAACGTAGGAAACAACTTTATAACATCATTTTCAAGTCCACGGCTTGTCCTTCTCGGCCAGGCTACTTCTCCACTACCTCCCTCTTCGGTATCAGAGTTTGTTCCAGGAGTATTTGTGCTTGTGTATTTATAGCAAACACAGCAAGCCAACATGCCGAATAACAGCGTGAACGTAAGCATCCCAATGATTACCGCTGGTACTTGGTTTGGTCTTTGGAGAGAATATGTACCGGTGGTTCCAGGCTGCTGTTGGCCGGTGACTTGGAGAACAAACAAGAATAAGAAGACAACATGATGACGTGGCAGGATCGGACTCTTTCCGATTGGCATCATGTGAAGAGGATTATTTCTTTTTGGATATGTTATTAATGTGGATCATCTCTTGTATTTCATGTTTCCGAGTTAAGGGAAAAAGTTGTTATGCGATGTAAAAAATACTCATTTGGGTGAAGTGCTTGTCACGTTTGATCGGGACGGAGAATAATATTTCCTTTTGTTGTATCATAAATTCGTAACGATTGGTTCGGCTTTGTTCATCTGACGTTTTGACTTTTGACTTTGAAGAAGTCATAGGTTAAGCACCAACTCCAACTCCAACTCCAACTCCATTTGTTGGTTAAGCAACTTGACTTATTGGAAACAAAAGCATTTTTGACTTGATCTGATGGTTGATATAATTGAAAAACAAGACGTTCAACATCATAAGATTATTATTTCGTTCGGTCTCTTTCAGAGAAGATGCTAACCAAAAATGAAGAAAGTTATTTTATTTTCATTTTATTATATGATTCTTCTATGGCTCTGGAGCTGTTTTAGGGTAATAGAGATTTAGGTTAAGAAAGCTTTACCAACCTAATAAAAAAAAAATATAAATAAAAAAAAGCTTTACCAACCTTATTTGTGGTTGTTATTTAAAGCTAAAGTATATCGATCTTATTACGTGGGCTCCCCTTGAAGGGTGTGGAGATTCTTTATTAGTCTAGGCAGAGGTCGATTTCTCTCAAATATCTCAGGGAAAATCTTGCACCTCATAACTTGGCTACAAGTAGACACCATCTTTTTCTTTTTCTTTTGGTGATAAAAGAGTAGACTCCATCAATACCTCCCCTGGTTAGTTTGTGTGACGCTATTTCGGCCTTGAATTCCATCAGTTATGGAAAAAAGAAGAAGTCGTCCTTTACCTCTATAAATAATGTAATGTAACATTTCTACAACAACAAAAAAAAAAAAAAGTAATGAAATATACAAATTTTCCATTAAAATATATAGCCGTGACAGTTTTTTTTAAGTAAAATAATGAAATTTTCAATCTGAGTAATGAAAATTAATTTAAAACGCTGACGTATCGTGTTGAGTGCATTTGTAGGAAATACTCTCTTATTTCTTCTATTAATTACATAAAACATACCACTAGAAAATTAGTAAAATCCCTTTCATTATTTTTTATGAATTGTTTTATATCTCATTATATATGCAAAAAAATATTCATTGATATCTCTGACACGTTAACTAACAAAATTATGATACCTAGCTCTCAGTTAGTTTATTAAATTTTAACACATTTCCAATATTAATATTTTGTGATTTTCATATAGTAAAATATTTTTAACGTAAGCAAAGATATATTAAAATTAAGTCAGAATGCATGAATAAATAGAGAAGTCACGTGAGTTAATTACAATTTGATTAAAAGAGTAGAGAGTATTTTACAAGAAGCAAACGTCATAAAAGTTTCTTGAAACATTTATTTTTTAAAAAAAAATTGGTACATGCACGGATCTTTGCTTAGTAATTTATTAAATATTTGATATAGAAAGTATTGGAGTAAGAAAACGAATATAAATCTGAAAGTGGAAAATAAAAGGAAAACAAACATTAAGAACTTTTTTTAATCTAATTTTAATCTAATTTTAATCTAATTTTATTTTATTTAGATTATTTATTTTATTTTATATAATTTAACATAATTTTATATAATTATACATAATTTTGATTTGTTTTACATAATTTTATATATTTAGTAATTTTTATTTCTATTTGATATAATTTAATTTATTTCTGTTTTAGTTTATTTAATTTATTTCTGTTTTAAAAAAATATTTATATTTCGTCGCTAGTAGCTAGTAGCTACTAAGTTCGTTTTGCAGTCACGTGAATTATTGCGCAAAATTGCTGAAATTTTAACAAGAAAAATATAAATTTTAACAATAAAAATCACGAATCCTATGATTGCCAAACGAAACCACTGATTGCGGTCGCTAGCAAATGCTTAACGAACAAACCCTCAGTAGAACTGGAGCTTAAGAGAACCACTCACTCGTACAGCATTGTCTAAATCCTTGTCGTATTGGAAAAGACGAGAGTCACCGATTTTAAAGTGTTTGTTCTCGTACCACATGAGGCGACTTTTGTTAAAAGGGTAAAATGAGTAAATATACATGGAAGATTTTTTAATTAAGTAAATATGAATGATAAATTAATAATTAAGTATATGTGTTGGCGGCATAATATTATGATGAATGTATCCTTATTAGCTATTAAAGATATGCAAAGTAGATTTAAAGTGGTTATCCGTATAATAACATCCTCATCGGTAAACCTTATAATGATGTCTTCAGTATAATTTAATATTAATTTAATTTAAGCATCTCCACTAGCTTTTCTTCCTCTATTGGTGATTCTTTAAATGTGGGTGTCCAATCTCTCATTTTAATGGTAAGTCTTTATTTTTTCTGCAACTTTTTTGTTTTCTATAACTCCAAAGTGCACTGAATCAGTGAATCAGAATTACTTAAGAAACCAAAAACCTCAAGCGATCAAAAAGCCAATGGTGTCACCAAAAACAAAATTACAAAAAGAAAGAAATGTTGAAGGAAAGGCTAAGAACAGAATCTCCCAACCTTTTTTACAAAAAACTCTCCTTGTCTTCCACGTTTGTTAAAACCAATCTCTAACTGATCCTTCAGCTCTGCCATATGATATCTCCAAGAACAAATCTCTCATCACCAATAATTGTGTTTCACAAAACCAACCGAGACACAAACACTTAAAAATCTTTTAATCGAAACTTTGTTGCTTCTATCTTATCAGCAATGAATATAAACAATGAACATTTTTTCACACAAAGAACATTTTCAAGCTGTCAAGAAGTGATTTTTATGTAGCTCAAATCTAATGGCAAGTCTCTGTTCCAATTTCCTGTTATCAAATCAATCTATGCTGTTATCCGTATAATATTATTAACGTCGGCAGAAATTCAGAAATCTAGATCTCATGTAGAAGAAATCCACTCTCATATGTAGCTCACTTTCATAGGGGTAAAATAGTCTAATTTTAGTATACACTGCAACTTTGAACAATACATAATGTGTCAGTTAATTATGAAGTTTTCTATGGTTATTTTTTATAGATATTGTTAAAAAAGAATTTGTTACTTTTTTCCAAAAAAAGAAAACTAAAAGAGAAGAAAAAAAAAAAAACTATTTCTAGTTATAATTACACATGTTATGAAGTATTTATAAAGAGTCGGTCTAATTAATTATTTGAATGTTAGGTGGATATGGAAACCTCGATGGCAATATAAAACAAAACAGAGAGAAAGAATCTGTAGGCATCGATCATCAAACACAAACAATCAACAAAAGTTTTGTTCTTTGGCAAATTACACTAGCTAGGGTTTTGTCTCAATAACCATTGTGAAGGTTTTGACCTTAATCCATTTAGATAGCTTAAGTAATCACAAGTACTAAAACTAACAACACCAACGAATTAACGAGTTTCTCTCAAACTTGAGAGTATGTCTCGTGTGGGAACTCTTGTCCCACAAACTTCCACTATAAGAAATCAACAATTTTAATATGTTTACAAGCTCTTTCTTTTAGATCTATGACCTAACTCTTTGTTTCTCTTTTCAGATACTGTGAAGAGATCCACAAGGAGATCCAAGTCTTCACGCCTGTGGAGGATGACGATGAGGACGATGAACCCAAGAGCAAGAAACCCAAAACTCACTCCGAAGCTCCTTAGAACAAGTTTGACCTAGAACTCTCTCTCTCTCAAAAACTTTATGCTTATTCTTCTTTTTGCTTCTGTATTTTGGTGATTATTGAACTTGAGAAACCTAATCGTGTATATATACTTACTCGATCAACCGACTTGAATTAATGTAACCTAGTTCAACGTTTTTCCTTTTTCCTCAAGTAACCTCCTCAAACCTTTAATGGATCACAGATCAATTAAACTTCTTCTTCTGATTTCTTAATTAAACCGGACGAATAAACTTTGGCCCAACTGACGCATCGATCCAACAAGCTTGGATACAAGACAAACCATTTCTTCACAAATCTCCACCTTTTTTCTTCTTCTCAAGCAAACCCCTTTTCGTTTCGTCTCCCTCTCAAACCGAAGAAAACTTAGAAACCTTTCGACGCACTCCTCAAATGGCTTCCTCTAGCAGTACTTCCGACACAGCTTCCTCCCGTTACCCACCAACGCTTACCCCTGATCTTCCTCAAGGAAGATTCTCCGGTGAATTGGTCAAGGAGTTTGTGTGCTCCCATGCTGCCAAAACCCTTAACCTCAGTAAGTCGAATCGTTACTCGAATCCTTGGTTTAACCCTGATTCTGATTCTGTTTACTTTCTGGTGTTGATGCGTTCCTGGTTGGCCCTAAAAATGCAAGTAAAGGAATGGAAAATATCAAGAATGCAATGGACTACCAAGGAACAAGAAGAAACTGAAAACTGAATCTTGGAACAAGAAGAAACCGGAAACTGAATCTTCGAACAAAAAGAAACCAGAAACTGAGTCTTGGAACAAAAAGAAACCGGAAACTGAAGCATGGAAGTCAAGGAACATTGCAACTCATGTATAAGGTCCACAAGAAGGTGTGTCAAGGATTGCATGGGAGTCGCCAAGTATCCATCGGGTTCTTCTCGGCCAAAACATTTCATGAAGATTTGCGAGTGTCCTTATCATTAAAGGATATTCAAGAGGATCACTTGGACCTTAAGGGTTGTATTCATGCCACATTGGTTGTGATACATGTCCAAGATGGCTAAGGCTTTGGCCATATGATCCACTGGCACTCTTTTTCCCTTAGTTCGGTTTTGTCCCAATGGGTTTTCCGAACAAGGTTTTTAACAAGCACCAACCCGTCTCATCAAAACGCTATTCCGCATCCTTTTGTGGCGACATTCAATTCATTAAACCGCAAGGTGCTTGTTAATCAGGTATTGCAACCCCTCACATTTATCTCACTCTCTCGTTGTCGAAATTGGGAAGTGTTTCCTCACGAGGAAAGCATCATGTGGTATCAGAGCAGCATCGAGAGTTACGTGATTTTTCTGTGTTTTTGTTTCAATTTTCTTAAATCGACTACTTGTGCTAAAATCGTGAAATTAATTGGATCTTAACCTAGATTGAGTCTAGTATTTTTTAAAATTGATTTGAGAATACTTAGAGTTGATTTAATAATTTTTCGGGATCAATCTTATAAGACAGTTGCGATTAGGGTTTATCAGAATTTGATCAGTCATTTTTGTGTTCTTGTTATTTTCGATTGTTTTTCCTTTCAAAAGAACGTTTTACTGGTTTAGTTTGTGTCAATCTTTCAGGTACCATGTCAGAAGAAGTGGAGTCAAGCAACAAGCAACTGATCGATACCCTCATTAAGACCTTCAAAGCCATGATGAATGAAAAGATCGGCATGCTACATGAAGAAATCGTACCGGTGCTTGCTGATGTCATGTCTAACATAGACCCTGAAAGGCAATAAGGCGTCAACAATGGTCGGGTATTACAACAAGAAGACCATCTCTGGGAATTACCTCGTGAGCACCAAGATTGAGACTCCGAGGCATACTATAGCCAATCCTCTCGAAGCAATTCCAGAAGACATAGGAGAGATCTTGAAGACCGGAGACCACCTCAAGACAGTTTTGGAAGCTTAAAGATACACATTCCTCCGTTGCAAGGGAAAAGTGATCCTGATGTATATCTCGAGTGGGAAAAGAAAATCGAAATGGTTTTCGATTACCAATACTACACGGAGGCGAACAAAGTCAAAGCCACAACTACCGAGTTCAGTGACTATACTCTATGTTGGTGGGATCAACTCATTACATCTCGAAGAAGAAATTTTGAGCCAACAATGGACACTTGGGCTGAAATGAAAGCGATCATGTGATGACGGTTTATTCCTAGTTACTACCATCGGGAGCTTCACAACCAACTTAGGAAGTTTGTGCAAGGCACTAGGAACGTGGAAACCTATTACCAAGAGTTGGAAGCCCTATTGATCAAGGCTGATGTTTGTGAATATCGAGAAGCTACCATGTCCCGATTTCTTGGTGGATTACAGCATGAAATACAAGACCTGTTGGAAATGCAGTCTACAAGAATTGTTACATCAAGCCATCCTGATTAAGCAGAAATTGACAAGAAGAAGTTCTGCACGAACTTATCATGGAAGCTCATCTCTTACGAGAAATTTGAAAAAGGATGAAAGGATGAGGATACCAGCTAGTAGCCACCCATCTAATACTACGTGGATTGGGGCTAAACCTTTTGGAGCACAACCAGAAGAGAAAGCCAAGGTGGCCACCAGAACTAGCAATATCAAGTGCTAAAAATGTCATGGAATAGGACATTATGCGAATGAGTGTGTTAACAAATGAATGATAATACTCAAAGGCGATAGGGAAGTAGAAACGGAAGAAGAGGAAGGAGACACTAGGACAAAAGAAGAAGAAGAGGAGAAGGAAGTAATCAAGTCTCCAGTTAAAGGAGAGCTACTTGTAGCTATACACACCTTAAGTCTTAAATCCAAAACCGAAGAACAGGCACAACGAGTTAACTTGTTCCACACGCGATGTTATGTAAAGGGAAAGATGTGTAGTTTTATCATCGATGGTGGGAGTTGTACTAATGTGGCTAGTGAGACAATGGTGAAGAAGCTAGGATTGAAGATCAAGAAACATCCTATGCCTTATGACCTTCAGTGGATCAACGAACAAGGAGAACTGAAAGTGAAGCATCAAGTGGAAGTACCCATATCCATTGGAAACTATGAAGATGAAGTTTTATGTGATGTTTTGCCCATGGAGGCTGGTCATATATTACTTGGAAGACCCTGGCAGGCCGATCGTAGAGTGATACATGATGGTTACACCAATCGTCATACTTTTAAATTCAAAGGACGCAAGACCACGCTCGTACCAATGACCCCTCATGAAGTTTATCTTGATCAAATACAACTCAAGGGAAAGAAGGGTCCAGGTAACAAGCCTACACATTTTACCATGAATGGAAAAACATTGTATGATGATCCTTTTGACCCCACAACTTATATCAGTCCCAATGTTTTTGCTTGTTACACTAACCTTGCACCGACAATACCGAATGATTTATAAACTTTGCAGATATTGTTCAAAGAAAGACATGCCGAGAAGGAAACCAAGAATCATCATAGAACAGGGCTACAAGACACTCAAGAGAATCGAAAGCAACATGTTATTTTCTCTAAGGAGCGAACCCCACAAAACGCCAAACACTTTTCTTATGATGGCGAGAAGACTTTATTCGTCTTCAAGATCTTGGATGAGCACCAACTTGGAACTACCATTCATGTCCAAGCCATTGACATCTCTAACCAACCAGACTTTTTTAAACTTTTCAAAAAATCACTCATAATGGTTTTAAGCAGATGATAGTACAACCTGGTCCGGTTATTGATTTACTTTGTACTAACTTGGAAACACCTCCTTGCTTGTATAGCAAAAGAGAAAATTTAACTGGCAGGACTTCAAGGCTCCAATCACAGGACATAAATTCGCCTAATGGGATAAAGGAACATCAAGGCTCCATTCAAAGAACATCAAGACTCCATGTGACCTCATCTAGTAGATTTTGCTTAAAGTGGATTGTTCTTAATAATTACTTTCGTAATGTTAAGAATATTGCTCAAGGAAAATTGGATCACCAGTTTGATCAGAGACTTATCTGGATCGCTCCCAACCATCACGCCGAATTTCCATTGAATATTTCCGATCATTCTTATTTTCCCTCCCCTTTTCATTTTGATTATGTGCGGAAAACTCCATCTAACTTGAGGTTGTTTATGGCAGGATTAGCAGATTTGAGGACAAATATTTTTCCACCCCGGGAGGATGATGCATTCCTGGTTGGCCCTAAAAATGAAAGTCAAGGAATGGACAATATCAAGAATGCAATGGACTACCAAGGAACAAGAAGAAACCGAAAACTGAATCTTGGAACAAGAAGAAACCGGAAACTGAATCTTCGAACAAAAAGAAATCGGAAACTGAGTCTTGGAACAAAAAGAAACCGGAAACTGAAGCATGGAAGTCAAGGAAAATTGCAACTCATGCATAAGGTCCACAAGAAGGTGTGTCAAGGATTGCATGGGAGTCGCCAAGTATTAGTGGGTTTCTTCCCGGCCAAAACGTTTCATCAAGATTTGCGAGTGTCCTTATCATCAAAGGATATTCAAGAGGATCACTTGGACCTTAAGGGTGGTATTCATGCCATATTGGTTGTGATACATGTCCAAGATGGCTAAGATTTTGGCCATATGATCCACTAGCACTCTTTTTCCCTTAGTTTGGTTTTGTCCCAATGGGTTTTCCGAACAAGATTTTTAATGAGGCTTGTGGCTCATATGCTCATCTTTGCCAACCCTTAGTCCGATCCATTGCATGGCCCGTATTCATCTTTTGGCATGGCCCATGATCTCTTATATCTCTATCTTAAGTTTGAATTTGAACTTGTGTTTATTGCATGGTCTTTGAGTGTTCACGAGGCATGTCTCGTAACTCTCTTTGCCTTTATCGCTTTGTCTCTTCTTTTTCTCGCCTCCTCTCCTTTATATTGAGGCTGAGACTCATTGTAAAACCTATATATCTTTTTAATCAAAAACCCTTTCAAAATATAGATCATTGTTCATCCATTTTCCTGTGGTTTGAACTAGGAAAACTCTTAGGTCTTTTCGTGTGATTCGATTGACCAACCCGTCTCATAAAAAGGCTATTCCGCATCTTTTTGTGACGACATTTGATCAATTAAACTACAAGGTGCTTGTTAATCAGGTCTTGCAACCCCTCAAAATTGATCTCACTCTCTCGTTGTCCGAATTGGGAAGTGTTTCCTCACGAGGAACACATCAGGTGTCCATCGAACTAATTGTTCCTGTTCGAAAAATGTTACTGTTCAGGCGACAAAGAACGCGAGGATTACGATTCATTGACGTCTGATAAAAGGTAATGGCCTCCTTGTTTTGGCTTCAGATTTTACCATCTAAAGTCCCTTGCTTTTGTTGATTTATTTTTCCGAGATGCATGTTGAAGAATCTTCTAATGCCTCTCCTTTCCTTTCCATGCAAGATTAACCAACCAACAGGGTTATAAGACTGTACCTCCACGAAAAATCAGGCGTTGACCTTCAACAATTCAAGGAAATCGCTGAACGTATTACCAGGTAATCTTTTTGTCATGATGTCCGCCGGATTTGATGTAGTATGAACCTTGACTAGATTTACTGAGCTGTCTTCTACTAGATTTCATATGAAATGGTATATAGTTGCAATGTTCTTTGTCCTGTCATGATGAACTGGATTTCTTGCTAAGTGAATGACACTTTGTGAATCACAATTCATCTTAAAACTTTCCGAAACTATCCCCAATTCATTGCACATTTCTTGTAACCAAATCCCTTCCTTAGACGCTTCCGCGAGTTCCATGTATTCAACTTCTGTGGTTGATAATGTTACCACATGGTGAAGGCTGGCTCTACAACTCACTGTGTTTCCTCCTACGTTGAACACATACCCTGAAACTGATCTTCTTCTGTATCAAGATGATCTGACTTGGTGAATGTTAGGCTAATGTCTGATGCACCTTTGATGTACCTTAGGATCCACTTAACCGCAGCCCAATGTTCTCTTCCCGGCTTAGCCATAAACCGACTAACTAGACAAATAGCATATGCAAGATCGGGCCTTGAACCAATCATTACATACATGATGCTCCCAACTGCACTCGCATACGGAATAGAGCTCGTGTAGTTTCTCTTTAGTCAACTCTTCATGTGTTAAGCTTCTCAGTTTCAACTGAGTGTTGACTGGTGATAATACTGGCTTACATTCATCCATATTGAAATGCCTCAATACTTGTCTTAGGTATCTGTTCTATGATAGCTTTAGTGTTCCCTTTTGTCTGTCCCTAACAATGTCTATTCCTAGGATCCGATTTACTAGTCCTAAATCCTTCATTTCAAACTCTTCGCTTAGACTTTTCTTCAGAATGTTCACCTTTTCTAAACCCTTTGCTACTATTAGCATGCCGTTTACGTAGAGTAAAAGGAATACCTGGTCATTGATAGTTGATCCTTTGTGGTAGATACACGGATCATTGACACACGTTTGGAATCCCTGTGACTTCATAAAGTTGTCGAACTTCTGATTCCATTGTCTTGGAGACTGTTTCAATCCATAGAGTAACTTCTTAAGCAGACACACCTTGTCTTCACTTCCTTTCTCAATGAACCCTTCAGGCTGATTCATGTAGATGACTTCATCCAGAGTACCATTTAGAAACACAGTCTTAACATCAAGTTGTTCTAACTCCAGATCGTAGTTCACAACAACTGACAACATGATCCTTATGGACACATGCTTAACCACCAGAGAGAAAATCTCATTGTAATCTACTCCTTCCACCTGTGTAAATCCCTTAGCTACAAGGCTTGCCTTGTATCTAGGTTCCTCAACTCCTGGAATGCCTTCCTTTAATTTAAATATCCATTTACATCTGACTGTTTTCTTCCTGTCTGGTTTGAGACAATATCCTATGTCTCAGTCTTTTCCAGAGACTACATCTCCTCAATCATACCCTGTTCCCACTTCTTCCAGTTTCGCTCTCTCATTGCCTCATTGACAGTTCTTGGTTCATCAATGTCAATCTCCGCTGCGCAAGCCAAAGCATACGCTACACAGTAAGAGTCTCCAAATCTGGCTGCTGGTTGAATATTACTTCTTCTTTTTCTATCCCGGGCCAGCAAATACCCATCTAGAGAGTCTGATTCTCTTCCTCATGATTTAAATCATGTTCATCTTCAGTTTCACTTTTCTCTGATTCTTCTGAGGATGCTCCACCTTCACCAGTGTCTTCCTCATTGTCTAAAACTGCTCCACCTTGCTCATTGGGACCTAGAGCTGTGGTCTTTGGTTTCTGGATTAACTCTGTACTAAAAGTCACCTTCTTTGACATTTTAGACGTATTCTCCTTTTGTACTTCAGTCTTTTCCTTGTACAGAGTTTCTTCATTAAAGACTACATTCCTGCTGATTACCACTTTCCTTCTTCTGGTATCCATACCCTGAATCCCTTAGTTCCTAGAGGATAACCCGTGAAGATGCTTTTGACAGCTCTTGGAATCATCTTGTCCTGTTGTGGGTGTACATATGCGACACAACCAAAGTGTTTAAGGCCACTGTAATCTACCTTTAATCCAGACCAAAGTTCTTCCAGAATCTTGAAGTTTAGGTATGCATTTGGTGATCTGTTGATTAGATACACTGCTGTTGCTGCTGCTTCTGCCCAAAACTTCTTTTCCAATCCAGATTCTGTTAGCATACATCTTATCTTATCAGCTATCATTCTATTCATCTTCTCTGATACACCATTCTGCTGTGGTGTATAAGTGCAGGTCTTGTGTCTCTTTATTCCGGATTCCTGGCATAGCTTGTCCATCTGGTTGTTACAGAATTCAAGTCTGTTGTCTGTTCTTAGGCACTTGATCTTCTTGTTTGTTTGATTTTCCATCAGAGTCTTTCACTCCGGAAACTTCTCAAACACTTCATCCTTACTTCTTAAGAACATGATCCATACATTTCTTGAATAGTCATCAATAAAGGTCAAGAAGTACTTACAACCTGACAAGCTTGGTTCATTCGAGACTGATCCCCAAAGATCACTGTGGACATATTCTAGAATAGACGTTGATTTGTGAGGCTTCCCTAGAACAAATTCCTTGCAGAAATCCAGTGTATGAACTTCCTTGGGGTCCAAGTAACCTTCTTTTACCAGAATGTTTATGTTCTTTAGACTCATGTGTCCTAGCCTTGAATGCCATCTGTTTGTTTTGTTTACTTCTCCCGCCAGAACTATACCATCCAAGAAGTATAGTCCATCCTGATACTCTCCTGAAAACACTTTCTTTCCTTGCTTGTAGAATGCTACCTTGAAATCTTCACCAATATAGTTGCAACCATTCTTCTCAAGCTGACCGTATGAGATTAGGTTTCTGCCCATAGTAGGCATGTACCTTACCTCTGTAAGTGTTACAATAGTGCCATCCTGATTTTTAATCCTCAGCTTTCCTATGCCTTTCACTTCACTATGAGTGTCGTTACCCATAAGAAGTTTTCCCCCATCAATTTCTTCTAGGTCAATTAGGACTCCCTTGTCTGGAGTAATGTGAAATGTACACCCAGAGTCAAGTACCCACTCATTCTTCGTGTCATGAAGACTAGCTGTTAGTATCATATGATGCTCTTCTTCTATAGCCATGTTTGCAGCATTCTTGGCGTTCTTCCTCTTCGGACAGTCCGCTTTGAAGTGACCTTCCTTGCCGCAAACCCAACACTATATATCCTTAGGTTATCCTTTTGGCCTTTACTTGGATCTCTTGTCATTGCCCTTAGACGTGTTCCCTCCTTGACCACTGTTTCTATTTTCAGTTCTACCTCTGCCCACAAATAGTCCTTCGGAGTTTGGTTTTGTTTTCCCCAACAACCCCTTCTCCCGTAATTATATTTCCTTAGAATAAGCAGAACTTGTCACATCCTCAACAGTTAAAGTCACGGTTTTACCAACCCCATACTTAAGAGTGTCCCGAAGGGAATCGTACACTTCTGGAAGTGCAGATAAGATCTGAATTGCTTGATCTTCATCTGTGATATGAATATTCAAACTGCCCAAGTTGAAATCAGTTTGAGAAAGACATCTAGATTTTCATCTATGCTTTTGTTTTCTTCAAACTTGATGTAAGAGAACTTTTGCTTCAGATAAATCTTGTTTGATAAGGATTTAGTTTGATACTCTTTTTCCAACCCCTGCCATACCTCTAGAGCCGTTTTTCCTTTCATTACTTTCCGAAGGACTGGATCCTCGAAGCTCATGCAAATAAGGTTCCTTGCTATTTTATCCTTAGCAGCCCGGTCTTTCTCTGCATTAGCTTCATCTTTCTCAATCTTTACTTCTGTTGGTTCCTTTTCATCATCTGTGGAATAAAATTTTCCTGAAGTAGAGGTTGATGTGCTCTCCTGCACATAAGAGTCTAGAGCCGGTAGCTCTAGTTGACAGATCATCTTGTACTTCCATAATCCAAAGTCCCCTTTACCGCCAAAATTTGCCACATTGAACTTGCCAATGTTTTGCTCCATGTTTGTCCTGTTTCAAGAATGAAACTACATGCACCCTTGATTTCCCCTTGCTTGATTTCTTTAGAATCTGATAGCAGAACCTGATACTTGATTGCCTTCTGCTTAACCAGAGTGCTCTGATACCACTTGTGAAGGTTTTGACCTTAATCCGTTTAGATAGCTTAAGTAATCACAAGTACTAAAACTAACGACACCAACGAATTACAAGTTCCTCTCAAAATTGAGAGTACGTCTAGTGTAGGAACTCTTGTCCCACAAACTTCCACTATAAGAAATCAACATGTTTAATATGTTTACAAGCTCTTTCTTTTAGATCAATGACCTAACTCTTTTTTTCTCTTTTCAGATACTGTGAAGAGATCCACAAGGATATCCAAGTCTTCACACCTATGGAGGATGACGATGAGGACGATTAACCCAAGAGCAAGAAACCCAAAACTCACTCCGAAGCTCCTTAGAACAAGCTTGACCTAGAACTCTCTCTCTCTCTCGAAAACTCGATGCTTGTTCTTCTTTTTGCTTCTGTATTTTGGTGATTGTTGAACTTGAGAAACTTAATCGTGTATATATACTTACTCGATCAACCGACTTGAACTAATGTAACCTAGTTCAACATTTTTCCTTTTTCCTCAAGTAACCTCCTCAAACCTTTAATGTATCATGGATCCATTAAACTTCTTCTTATGATTTCTTAATTAAACCGACCCAATAAAATTTGGCCCAACTGACGCGTCAATCCAACAAGCTTGGATAAAAGAAAAACCGTTTCTCCACAACCATGGATGACCATACTTCGACAAAATGGGAATTGAACTATGATTCTAAGACGTACAACATCGATACCAAATATTCTGGATTGTTTTCAATAATGATGCAAGGAATTCAGCAAACTCTTTTCCGGTCTCCAAGCGGTCGTGAATCCCTAGCCAGACAAAGACCACTAGAAGGGGAGAAAAAGACAATTGAACTTGTATCTAAGATTCCATCTACGTTCCTTGTTGGAGAAGAAACATGCATTCAGTATATGCTAGCGTGTTTCTAGTATTTCAAAAGCTCGATTCAGCACCATATCGTTTCTAGTATTTCAAAAGACACGATTGACATAAGCAACATCCTTAATGGGAAAGAAGAAGGATTCTTGATTAAAGCTGACATTGAAATTGTCAAAGAGACGTCGTTCAATGCCTTTCTAAACCCCATGGACTATTGATATGTTGTGTTTTCTTAGGTTTTAAAGCATGATTTTGATTTGATTTCCTTTGCATTTGCATGGCATAATAGACTTTAGGTGCATAGTATAGCATAGATTGCATTTGCATATCTCTTTTGTAGGTTTTAGCAAGGAATGGAGCCTAGAAGCCAATACCAAGAGCAAAAGGATCAAAGATGAAGTTTGGCATTTTCACCGTGCACATCGATCAGTCCCATTGATCAAGTCAGACCGATGGAACTCACCATGCTCATCGATCAGTTTCATCAGTGAAGTAAGCCCGATGGCGATCCCAAACTCAACACCCGGAGGATTACATGGACAGTTTCATCGATCAAGTCAGACCGATGACATGCCATCGACCAGCTCCATCAACCAAGACAGACCGATGAACGGACCGAAACTCAATCTATTTTCCTTAACCGGACCTGAACCAGAAATATCAAGAAAAAACCAGTCCGAGTTTGTGGACAATAAAAGCGGGAAAAACCTAATGAGATAATTGATATCATGTGTTTTATTTTTGAGAAAAGATCTAAGTAGGAACTTTGAGATTTTCTTAAGATCATTGAATGAATCTTTCTCTTTTATGTTTGAATTATTTGATATCTATTTTAATCTTTATCCCTATTCACATCCTATCATGGTTTCATGTCTATTTGTGAGTAGTCCATTAGAGTTCATGGGTTTAGTAGATTAGGATGAATGACGAATGATTTATGGAGTTTAGGAATATATTATGTTACATCCTTACTTAATAGATGTTAAGCTTGCTAGATTAGCCTTGATCATGTTGATTTAGACTTAGGCTCATCAATGCCCACCAGTTTGATGAAATGCCGGATCAGATTATTAAGTGTTTAGCTCACTTAGCTTATGCTAATAGTTGATTAAGTTGCTAAATGGTTGTTTAGACTTGTTAGTATTGCTCTTTGATCACTTGAAGCCAATGATAGTTGCTGATTATCAAGTGATTAGAGAAGGTGCTATACCATGATAGTGGATCAGTTTGAGAGGCTTTGTAGGACGGTGAAGATGAATGTTGTTCCGGAGGAGTCTATCAAGTTGATCTTGTTTCCTTTCTCTTTAGGTAACAAGGTTCCCATTGGGAAAAGAACGTAGCCTCCAAACTTGTATCTTCTTGGGAGTTGGTGAATAGAGAAAAAGAAAATAAGTAGAGTTATGCCTCTAAAAGAGAGAATGAAAAGAAGTTGAGATTAGAGTTAAAAGTGTTAAGTTTAAGAATGGGTAGAACAATAGAGGTTGAACTTGTATGCATAAATAGTTTCCTTTCTTAGATAGCTTTTGCCTAATGTCAACATTCCTTGATTTCATGAGAGAAACCCTACACTTGTGATGAAAATCACCTCTAAATGGCTTGAACTTAAACTGATTGAAAGCGATTGACAATCCCTAGGCAAGACTACATGCTTATACTTAATTTAATGTTAAAGAGTTGATTGCATAATTTCTTGTGGAGATCTTTTAGTGCTATCTTAGAGTAAAAAATTAGGATTTGCGTGAAGATTAAAGAGGACGGTTTATTAGAGGTTCAAACTTGTGTTGTTTGGTGCTTTGGCTTAAATTATTATCTTGGTGTATGATGTCGGTAGCTTGTTGAGTTTTCTCTTGAATATGAATCCCTGCCTTCAAACCTTTCTCCCATTTTGAATTGTTACTTGCTTGAGGACAAGCAAGAAGCAAGTTTGGGGGAATTGATATGTTGTGTTTTCTTAGGTTTTAAAGCATGATTTTGATTTGATTTCCTTTGCATTTGCATGGCATATTAGACTTTAGGTGCATAGTATAGCATAGATTGCATTTGCATATATCTTTTGTAGGTTTTAGCAAGGAATGGAGCCTAGAAGCCAATACCAAGAGCAAAAGGATCAAAGATGATGTTTGGCGTTTTCACCGTGCACATCGATCAGTCCCATCAATCAAGTCAGACCGATGGAACTCACCATGCCCATCGATCAGTTTCATCGGCGAAGTCAGACCGATGGCAATCCCAAACTCAACACCCGAAGGTTTACATGGACAGTTTCATCGATCAAGTCAGACCGATGACATCCCATCAACCAGCTCCATCGACCAAGACAGACCAATGGATGGACCAAAAACTTAATCTATTTTCCTTAACCGGACCTGAACCAGAAATTATAAGAAAAAACCAGTCCGAGTTTGTGGACTATAAAAGCTGGAGAAACCTAATTAGATGATTATCTTGTGTTTTATTTTTGAGAAAAGATCTAAGAAGGAACTTTGAGATTCTCTTAAGATCATTGTATGAATCTTTCTCTTTTAAGTTTGAATCTTTTGATATTTATTTAAATCTTTATCCCTATTCACATTCTATCATGATTAACCAAGCTTTGCTTTGTGGTTTCATGTCTATTTGTGAGTAGTCCATTAGAGCTCATGGGTTGAGTAGATTAAGATGAATGATGAATGATTTATGGAGTTTAGGAATATATTATGTTACATCCTTACTTAATAGATATTAAGCTTGCTAGATTAGTCTTGATCATGTTGATTTAGACTTAGGTTCATCAATGTCCACCAAGTGTTTGATGAAATGCCGGATCAGATTTATTAAGTGTTTAGCTCACTTAGCCTATGATAATAGTTGATTAAGTTGCTAAATGGTTGTTTAGACTAGTTAGTAATGCTCTTTGATCACTTGAAGCCAACAATAGTTGCTGATTATCAAGTAATTAGAGAAGGTGTTATACCATGATAGTGGATAGCATTCAATTAAGGTTCTTAAGCCTAAGGACAATATGGCAATGAAAGAACTAATAATCCATAGTCATTTATCACTTGTTTTAAATCCCTATTCAACCCTAGATTTCACTTTTTATCATCTTATTCAGTCAAAACATTTTTAAGCTTTTGTTACTAGTTTGCTTTACAATTAGAATATAAAACTTTTTTGCTTAGATTGAAGTCACAACTTATAATCATAGTGTGTTGTTCTAATTTCCTTGTGGATCGATATCCTTCTATGCTTATAGCATTAAGGTTATTTGATAACCTTTTGGATGCAAAAATCCTTTTATCAAATTGGCGCCGTTGCCGGGAAATTAAGCAATAGCCGCTACGATTCAATTGTGTTTTGAGACTAAGCTTTTATTGTTACTATTTATACTTTTGTGGACTCAACTTTGGTTTGATATCTTGATTGTTTTCTCTTGAAGGTGCATGAATATGCGGAGTCACGGGACACAACATTTAGTCGAGCGAAGCGACAACATATGCCGGTTAGAGAGAAAGACGAGAAGAGCAGCCTGAGACAGAGTGGATCACGAAAAAGAGTTTAAGATAGCTGAGGGACGTCCACCCGGTTTTGCGCCACCACCTCTGGCTGCTGCAGCTAATGTAGGTCCACAACTTAGAACTATTGGATACTTTGTCACACCAAATGCTAGAACATTGGCTACGGGAATCCCGACACCGACCATTGCGACTAACAACTTTGAGATCAAGTCAAGCTTGATTAACATGATTCAGAATCATAGATACAATGGTTTGTTAATGGAGGATCCTTTAGAGCATCTAGATCAGTTTGAGAGGCTTTGTAGGACTGTGAAGATGAATGGTGTTCCGGAGGAGTCTATCAAGTTGATCTTGTTTCCTTTCTCTTTACGCAACAAGGCTTCCCATTGGGAAAAGAACATAGCCTCAGAACTTGTATCTTCTTGGGAG
Source organism: Cardamine flexuosa (assembly GCA_963555745.1). NCBI lineage: Eukaryota > Viridiplantae > Streptophyta > Magnoliopsida > Brassicales > Brassicaceae > Cardamine > Cardamine flexuosa. Next base: position 15,575,438 of record OY743214.1, on the reverse strand, counting down.
TTGGTGAAGCAAGATTTCTCAACAAGTTCTTTCCAAAGCAAAAGATAACAAAGATAAGGAATGACATTCAAACCTTCAAGCAAGGTTTCCAAGAGAGTATTTATAATGCTTGGGAGAGACTAAAGGGTTACACAAGGAGCTGCATTCATTACAATATCTCCAAGGAGAACCTACTAGGAATCTTTCATAGAGGTGTAGTTGAGAGATATAGAAGAGATTTGGACACAGCTACTTATGGGAGTTTTGCCAACTTGAATGTGAACCAAGGAGAGCAGCTAATTGAGGAGACTATGATAGAGAGGTTAGGGATACAAGTAGTCAAGATCTCAAGCTCAAGGAGATTACCGAGAAGCTAGACAAGATGAGTAAAACTTTTCTCATTTCTCAGCCGGTAAACTTTGTTGGAGAGTTTGATGGTAGTGAACAAGTCTTTCAAGACAATGGTGTGTAGGTAGAGGGGAGTGAAGAGCTGCAAGAAGAGGTCAACTATGTGGGAAACCAAGGGTTTCAATCAAAGACTTTCAACCCGAATTTCCGCAACCATTCTAACCTTTCATACCGAAGCACCAATGTTGAAAATCCCCAAGACCAGAACTATCCTCCTATACAACCACAAGATCAAAAATTCCACCCAAGACCATTTGTGAGCTTTCAAAAACAACCACACGGCCAGAATTTTCAGCCAAGACCATAATTCAACAACCCCACCCAAAATTTTCAACCCCAAACCCAAACCTCTACCGATGATCTACTTAAGCAACTCCTAGAGGGTAAAACCAAGGGAAATGCCGAGATAAGTAAGAGGATCAATGGAGTGACATCTAGAATGGAAGGGTTGAATAGTCGGATAGATGGTGTCAACAACAAGATATATGTCGCCTACAATGAGCTAAACAGCAAGTATGAGTGTTTGGCATCTCATATAAAGTCATTGGACAACCAAGTTGCACAAGTTACTTCGTCATCTAAGCGGCCAATGGGAGCTTTGCCCAGGAAATCAGAAACCAATCCTAAGGAGTTTGTTCAAGCTATTACTCTTAGAAGTGGAAGAGAGCTACCTACAAGGGAGCTACCTAAGAGCACACTTAATGAGGACATTGGTACTAAAGAGGGGGAGGATGTGATTGTGATTGATGAAGTTGAGTTGAAAGAAAGTTGTATTGGTGAAGACAAGGTTATTGAAAGAGCAGTACTTGACAAAGGGAAAGGCAATGTAGTGGATAAAGAGACTACTCACGAGAAAGATAAAGAAGAACCTCCCAAGAATGGTTTAAAATTTTCAAAAAAGGAAAGTCTCTTTGTACCACCACCTTTTGAACCAAAGCTTCCATTTCCCGGTAGATTCAAGAAGCAAATGATGGAGAAGTATAGAGCTATGTTTGACAAGAAAATGAGTGAGGTGAAATTACAATGCCAATCATAGAAGTCTTTTGGTTAGTCCCACACTATAGCAAGTTCTTGAAGGATGCTGTTAAGGAGAAAGCCAAAGCTTTGGATGGCATGGTCGTCCTTTCTCATGAATGTAGTGCCATAATTCAAAGGAAGACTATTACAAAGAAGCTTGATGATCCGGACAGTTTCACACTACCTTGTGCTTTGGGTCCTCAGATTTTTACAAGATGTTTGGTTGATCTTGGAGCTAGTGTGAGCTTGATGCCAATTACTGTAGCAAAACACCTAGGATTCACTAGATTCAAGCCATGCCCCATTTCTCTTGTGCTAGCAGATAGATCGGTGAGATATCCAATAGGGCTACTAGAAGACTTACCGGTGGTGATTGGAAACTTTGAGATCTTGACCGACTTTGTTGTCTTGGGGATGGATGAAGAGCCACATGATCCTTTGATCTTTGGAATATCATTTCTAGCTACCGTAGGAGCTATGATTGATGTGAGAAAAGGCAAGGTTGATTTGCATTTGGGAAATGACATCCTTAAGTTTGATATTAGGAAGCTCATGAAGAAACCTACTATGTAAGGTCAATTATTCTATGTAGACACTATGGATGAGCTTGCGGATGAGCTTCTAAAGGGTTAGCTTTGGAGGATGCTCTACAAAGTGCTTTGACGGTGAAGCAAGGAGTTTGTGGTTTGTTAGAGAATGATAGAATTGGGTATGAGAAGATCCTTGACTCACACAAGGCTTGTAGTGAAGATGTTGAGTACTTGAAATTGGGAGAAGTGGCACACAATGTGAGCTCAGTTGAAACCAATGGTGAAGAGACTAGCACAACGGATAATTGGAGTGAGCTCAATGCACTAAAGTAGAGCTCAAACCTCTCCCTAGCGGTCTAAGGTATGCCTTTCTTGGCTCTAATTCGACTTATCCGGTTATAATTAATGACAACTTGTGTGAAAACGAAACCACTAGGTTGTTAGTCGAATTAAAGAAGTATAGGAAAGCTATTGGTTATTCATTGGATGACATTAAAGACATCTCTCAAGCCCTTTGAATGCATATGATCCATTTAGAAGATGAGTCAATGACTTCCATTGAACACCAAAGTCGGTTAAACCCAAATTTGAGGGATGTTGTCCAGAAAGAGATTCTTAAACTTCTAGATGCTGGAGTGATCTATCCAATCTCGGATAGTACTTGGATATCTCCAGTCAATGTAGTGCCTAAGAAGGGCGGAGTAAAACCGAAAACAATGAACTAATACCAACTAGAAGCATCACCGGTCATACGATTTGCATTGACTACCAAAAACTTAACTCTGCAACTAGAAAGGATCACTTTCCCTTACCCTTTATTGATCAAATGCTTGAGAGACTAGCAAACCATCGCTTTTACTGTTTCCTTGACGAGTATTCGGGATTCTTTCAAATTCTGATACATCCGAATGACCAAGAAAAGACTACTTTCACATGCCCTTATGGTACATTTGCTTATCGAAGGATGCCATTTGGTTTATGTAATGCTCCAAAAAAATTTCAAAGATGCATGATGTATATTTTTGCTGATTTTATTGAAAATATTATGGAGGTTTTCATGGATGACTTCTCCGTCTTATGGAGATACCTTTTCCTCTTGTCTTGACAATCTATGTAGGGTTCTAAAGAGATGTGAGGAGACAAATCTGGTGCTAATTTGGGAGAAGTGTCACTTCATGTTTCAAGATGCTATAGTGTTGGGTCACAAGATTTTGAAAAAGGGTATAGAGGTTGACAAAGCCAAGATAGAAGTCATGGTGAACTTGGGACCACCAAAGATGGTTAGGGAAATCAGGAGCTTCTTAGGCCATGCAGGCTTCTATCAGAGATTCATCAAAGACTTCTCTTCCATTACTAGACAACTCACCAACCTTTTTGAAACAAGTATTTTGCCTATATGCTAAGAATGAAAACAATCAAACAGAGCATGCAAGCAGAACACAGGTTTTTCAATCAATCATAGTATATATATGAGTCAATCCATTGGGTGAATAGCATTAAGAAAAAAGGATGTTTACATTAGCAATAAATTCAAGCCAAATATTAAATTGTTTGGTGAAATCTATCAACCTAGACGAGTGCAAAATAAAAGATGAAACTAAAGACTAAGCTCACTAAAGGCTGTCACACTTTAGTAAGTAGCCAGAGACACAAAAACACAGAAAACTTAAAACTGACAAAGCCACTCGACTGGTCCACTCGAGTGGTATGGTCGAGTGGGCAAGAGAAACTACTGGATCACTACTCAAATGATCTAAACTGGTGAGACAAACGATATTAAAACTATAGGGATCATAGGGGTGAATTAACCAACTAGTGAATGCTCTAGAAAGTCTCAGGTGCTAACATGCTCAATCAATAAGGGATTCCCTTAACAACAGACTTCATAGCCAGCTCAATCCATGGTTCGTGGTAGAGAGCCCCAAGACCCAACCCAGTCAGCATAGTGTGAGGAGTCAGATCAGGCATGAAGAATCAGCCTATTAAAGTCGATAAGAGTTCATAACAAGTGAATAGGTGGAGTCGTGACATAAATCAATTTCTGATACATCCATCCTCACGCTATTGTACTCTAAACCTTGGAAAAAGTCTATCTGATGGCTCAAGGCATGGTTCGTGCTCATGAGGCCACCTAAAATCATGCCCTAACTGGCCAGAAAAGAAAAAGCATTAAAATCACTCACCCAAGAGGGAAAACAACAAATTTGCAAACAAACTTAGACACCCAAGGCGATTAAGAACATCACAAGCCTAATCCACCCCTAATAACCCTAATCTAACTACTCACACAAATAATTCATGTCGATCCATTCGAACCCATAAATCTCTAAATTCGACATATGTGATAAATAAAGGGGTGATGAACAACTTTGTAGAAGAAATCAAATCCAAATACAAATTATATAAAAAGTTATCCAAGGTACAAAGTGACTAAATCTCAGAAAAATCAAGAACAAAAGATGAACTAGAGAGAGAAAGTCTAAAACTAGGTTAAGAGGATAAAATGCGGTGTACCCCTGATATTAGGTTAATCAGGGGTTTTTATACCTAGTCTTAAATACAAATCCGAGTTTTAAGGGAAAAGAGAGAAAATGGCCCACTCGACCTAGCAGTCGAGTGGTGTGGTCGAGTGATGTCTCGAGTAGGTCTCTCGAGAGGGTTTCTCGAGCAGGCTTGTGGTGCTGAAGTCTAGTGAGCCTGTGATGCTCAGGTTGAGAGTGCCTGTCGAGAGTTCTTCAATCGAGTGCCTGGTTGAGAGTACCTGTCGAGAGTGCTTCACTCGAGTGCTTGGGCGAGAGTGCCTGGGCGAGAGTGCCTGTCGAGAGTGCTTCATTCGAGTGCCTGGGCGAGCGTGCCTGTCGAGAGTGCTTCACTAAAGTGTCTGGGCGAGAGTGCCTGTCGAGAGTGCTTCACTCGAGTGCTTGGGCGAGAGTGCCTGTCGAGAGTGCTTCACTCGAGTGGTCTGGTCAAGTGAGCTTGTCTGAGAGTGCTTCACTTGAGTGGTTTGGTCGAGTGAGCCATCCGTCTTCTCTGCAATCTTCCCTCGACTCCATAGGGCTTGACTGCACATCTTCACTTCGTGAGCCAAAATCCATGTATGCTCCATATGCCATAAATACCTGATAAGACCCCAAATATGCAAAATGGATGCAATGCCTATACAGAAATATGAAACATCCTATATGAAGCATAAATGCACGAAATGGTATAAACAGTGGATGAAATATACTCTAAGGCATGATAAAAAGGTGGTAAAAACGTGTATAAAAGTGGTGTTATCAACTCCCCCAAACTTATCCTTTGCTTGCCCTCAAGCAAATAGAAAGGATAAGATGAAAGGAGTAGTGTGAAAAAGTGGGGACTCAGAACCTAAGCAAACTAAACAAACCTCTAATGTCAATGTCACAGTTATTAGTTCTAAAATGCAATTCACAGAAGTTCTACTTAAAAGCTTTAGCCATACTCATCACATCAAATTCAACACTAAGACTCAGCCACAAGCAAACATTCAAAGCAAACTATCCCTTTAACATTGATTAAGCACGAACTAGTGAATCATGATATTCAATAACTGTAACTCATTTGGTTGAGGGACAAGTTTTAAGAGATAAAAATGATCTCTTCTTCCTTTGGTCTTAAGCGCATGTATCAAGATCTCTCAATGAAATGGATTGAATTATAAGAGAATGCTAAAGGTAGAGCCAACTGGTGCAAACAGGAGCAGACTATCATCTACCCATGACGAACCAAATGACTCCCCTAACTCTAAAATCCCATAAACTTCATCCTAGTTCTACACTTATGCTTAAAAGCTTTTCTTTTTCATTTTTTTGACTCAAGGACTGATTTTTTTGTTTTCTTCTAAGGAGAGGATACTTTACTTTTTACTTCTAGCGGATTTGGGATTTTTTATTTTTCACTAAGCTATGACTCGACCACTCACTCGAGTGGTCTGGTCGAGTGGCTACTATGCCATTTTTTTGTTTTGTTTCTTTTACTGAGCCAACTTTTATCTTTTTCTTCCAAATCTTTTACTAGACTCATATTTTTTGTTTCTTGAACCTATCCTCTCCAAAGGTTTATGATTTTTAGCAAACCCTTTTTTTTTTCTCTTTTCTTTTCTTTTCCTAGACTCAAACCCCAACTTATTCATACTCTTAGCCTAAATCTGGTTCAAAAATTATGAACCAGAGACTACATGAGAGGCTACTCCTGTCGGCAACACCTAACACTTTCTCTCTAATTCAATCCGGAAATTGGCCTCACTTCACTCAAGAATAATGTATTGTCTGAAATGAAGTTCTGGGTTTGGTTTTTGTGGAGCTGTCTCAATGGTGGAAACAACTACTTGGATTAGCAAGAGTGGTGAAAGGTGAAAGAAAATCCAAGTATTTTGAGGTATCCATGAGTTAAAGTTTTAGAGCATAACATGATAATTAAGTTTTTCAAATTAGGTTCTAATTCATAGAGCTAGTTTGACAAATCACAGTAAACTTCAACCAAGTGAGAGTACTAAATCTAAATTCCAAGCAAGGTGAAGCCTTAATTTTCAAATTTAGGTGAATGCGTTAGACAACTTATAACTGTGGCATTAAAATTATATGTTTGGTTCTTAAGCTTTTTACGGTTTGACTCATCATTAATCCCTATGCATATGTACAATCCTAAGCGAAATTCTAAAAATCAATCCTAAAATGATAATGCAACTACATGACACTCTGTTTTTGTAAAATAGTTTTTCTGAAAATTTTCAAATTTTTATGTTCTTTTCAATGCACGTGTATTATGCAAATTTGAATAAGAAAACAAGTAGATATGTCAAATACATCTCTCTGACCCTCCCCCAAACTTAAATTACACAGTCCCTTGTGTAATAAAAATTCAGAGAAAGGTTTGAGAGATTGAAAACAAAGCTAAACAAAAATATGTAATTGTATATACAGTGAAGGGTCTTGAGTTGGTACCTTATGGTGGAGTGAAGAGGGTTTCAACAGCTGTATTCATCTCTTTGGTCTAGCTTGGCTTTATACGTTCCACTGCTTATTCCCTGAGACTTTAAACAATATATATATATATATGGAAAGACATGGGACTTCCTCCCAAGTGAGCTTGTTTTAAGTCACATAGCTTGACTCTTCACTCTTTTTAATCAGGTGGTGGATCATAGAGAGGTACTGGAGACTCCATTCGAAAAAGCTTAGGTGGATAATGGAGGCTGGAAGCTGTTGTTGCAATGTTGAAAGCTCTAGTCTTCCCTGGTACACTTAACTCCTTGGTAACTTTCTTGGGAGAGGAAATATTGACATTACTCTTGAGCTCTAGTATCTGAAGCTTCATCTCTTCCAGTTGCCTTGTAAGCTCATTCTCAGCCCGTTTTGATGCCTTGATAATCCTGCTCGAGCAGTCATATAGTGCAGTTTTAACTGCATTGATGGAAACATTGAGTTTAGACATCAGTCTAGGCGTTTTTGGGCACATGGGGGTTTGGCTCGACCATGAGCTCGAGTCAGGTGGTCGAGTGACCTCTGAACCTTCTTCATTGAGAGTGATATTCTCTGTTTGTGACCCAACATCATCCTTACTAACTTCTGGTTAGATACCTACTTTATCTGGGTCTAAAACCTCTCCAGGGCTCAAAATCTCACTGTTGGGATCTCCAACTTCCTCTTCTTTAGTCAAAGCAATGTGAACGTGATCTTTCTTAGGAGGCTCCTTGAATGGTGCATCAAAGAGATGGTCCATTACTTTAAGAGAGAAAGGCTGTCCATCAATGGTTGGCGTTTTGGCAGCACTATCAAAATCAAACTTTAGCACTAGATCACTCCCCAGATGAAGATCTATCTTCACATTCTTTTTATCAATCGCAGCACCAGCAGATGCTAAGAAGGGCTTTCCTTGAATTAGAGGATCTCTTGGCTCCTCTTCCATTTTCAACACCAAGAAGTCAGTAGGCATCTTATCATGCCCAATTCTGCTAGGGAGATTCTCCATGAGGCCATAGGGACGTTTCATAGTTCTATCAGCTAACATCAAAGAAAGCTTACTTGGTTTGTAATCATCATAGCCCAACTTCATTGCTAGAGACTGAGACAAAATGATCACAGAAGCTCCCAGATCACATAGAGAGTTCCTGAACACTGTTTGGTCCATATAGCATGGAGGAGTGAATTATCTTGGGTCTTCAAGCTTCTCTTGCACTGTAAGCTCTTTCTCAGTTATAGCCATGCATTCATGAGTGAGGAGTACTTTGTGCTTCTTTGGTTTTTTCCATAACCATATCTTTGATATACTTCTGGGCTGGGGGTATTAGCATCAAAGCATCCAACAGGGGTATATGAAGCTCAACATCCTTCAGATGTTTCTCGAATAGCTTTTTGTACTTAACTGCTTGCTGCTCTTTATTCCTTCCTGGGAAAGGCAAAGGAGGTTCATAGGGGGATGATTCATAAAAAATTTCTCTCCCTTTAGGCTGTGCTGAATTCTTTTCTGGGCTTGCAGCCACTCGACCACTTACTCGAGTGGTATGGTCGAGTGAGCTCTCTTCTGTAGCTTTTTTTTCGGGTTGCAAATCTTCCTGATGGAGATCCTCCCCACCCTGGTCCTCACTGTCCTCAGTGATTTTTGCAGGCTCTCTTCGTGGTAGCTGTCTGCCACTCCTCAAGGTGATAGCATGGGCTTTTTTGGTTGTTGATTGTGTATGATCAATCTGGTTGGTCTCTAGGTGATGAACTCTAGAGTGGAGGGTGTTGATCTGCTGTGTGATGTCAAGAAGTTTGCCCTTAGTGGATTGCAATTCAGTAGTGGTTTGTTCTTGACTACGGATGAGTTGCTGTAACAATAATTTGATATCCATATTAGGTGCAGCATGTTCTTGATTCTTCTTAGTGTGAATCAACATCATATCAAACTTCTCTACAAGTATCTTGATTTCAGCTCTTGTGCCTTCATCAGATATTCTGGCATCCCTAATACTCTGATCATGTTCCTCATTTGAAATGCTGTCGGACCTAGCCAAATTCTCTACCAATTCCCATCCATCTTGTACAGCGGTATTAAGAAAATTTCCGTTGCTTGCAGTGTCAAGGCATACCCGGACCATTGGGAGTACTCCTCTGTAGAGAATGCGTAGCAGGGACTCTTTGGAGAAGTCATGGTGTGGACATTGTCTTGTGTAGTCTGTGAATCTTTCCCAGGCGTCTGATAGTGTTTCACCTTTCAGCTGGCGAAACAATGCGATATCTTGACGAAACTTTGCTGTTCTTTTGTATGAGAAGAAATTGGTAAGGAAAGACTTCTTGCAAGAATCCCAGGATGTTATGGAGCCAGGTTGAAGAGTTGATTCCCAGTGGGCAGCCTTTTCTCCTAATGAGAATGGAAAAAGTCTCAATCTGAAACCATCTTCAGTGATTCCTTGAATCTTTGTGAGGCTGCATATCCTTTCAAACTTATCAAGATGCGCTATGGGGTCATCCTCTGGCTTACCAAAGAATATGTTGTCTTGAACCATAGTGATGACTCCTCTCCTAATCTCGAAATCATCACTCACAGGCGGTGCAACTATGCCTCCTCTGTGTGTTTGGTGAGTTGGAGTCTTGTGAGCACCTATTGATCCTGCCATTGGGTATGGAAGTACGCTCGAGTAGAGAGCTCGAGTAGTACCTGCGAAAAAATTTAAGTGTAACAAAGTGAGTATCCAAAATAAAAAGTAGAAAGAACTTGATCTCAAATGCAATGAGATCCTAATTGTAGTACTAAAAACATCCAAATGGCAACGACGCCAAATTGAAACAGGTATTTTGCCTATATGCTAAGAATGAAAACAATCAAACAGAGCATGCAAGCAGAACACAGGTTTTTCAATCAATCATAGTATAGATATGAGTCAATCCATTGGGTGAATAACACTAAGCAAAAAGGATGTTTACATTAGCAATTAATTCAAGCCAAATATTAAAATTGTTTAGTGAAATCTATCAACCTAGACGAGTGCAAAATAAAAGATAAAACTAAAGACTAAGCTCACTAAAGGCTGTCACACTTTAGTAAGTAGCCAGAGACACAAAAACACAGAAAACTTAAAACTGACAAAGCCACTCGACTGGTCCACTCGACTGGTATGGTCGAGTGGGCAAGAGTAACTACTGGATCACTACTCAAATGATCTAAACTGGTGAGACAAACGATATTAAAACTACAGGGATCATAGGGGTGAATTAACCAACTAGTGAATGCTCTAGAAAGTCTCAGGTGCTAATATGCTCAATCAATAAGGGATTCCCTTAACAACAGACTTCATAGCCAGCTCAATCCATGGTTTGTGGTAGAGAGCCCCAAGACCCAACCCAGTCAGCATAGTGTGAGGAGTCGGATCAGGCATGAAGAATCAGCCTATTAAAGTTGATAAGAGTTCATAACAAGTGAATAGGTGGAGTCGTGACATAAATCAATGTCTGATACATCCACCCTCACGCTATTGTACTCTAAACCTTGGAAAAAGTCTATCTGATGGCTCAAGGCATGGTTCGTGCTCATGAGGCCACCTAAAATCATGCCCTAACTGGCCAGAAAAGAACAAGCATTAAAATCACTCACCCAAGAGGGAAAACAACAAATTTACAAAAAAACTTAGACACCTAAGAGAATCAAGAACATCACAAGCTTAATCCACCCCTAATAACTCTAATCTAACTACTCATACAAATAATTCATGTCGATCCATTCAAACCCATAAATCTCTAAATTCGACATATGTGATAAATAAAGGGGTGATAAACAACTTGGTAGAAGAAATCAAATCCAAATACAAATTATATAAAAAGTTATCCAAGGTACAAAGTGACTAAATCTCAGAAAAATCAAGAACAAAAGATGAACTAGAGAGAGAAAGTCTAAAACTAGGTTAAGAGGATAAAATGCGGCGTACCCCTGACATTAGGTTAATCAGGGGTTTTTATACCTAGTCCTAAATACAAATCCGAGTTTTAAGGGAAAAGAGAGAAAATGGCCTACTCGACCTAGCAGTCGAGTGGTGTGGTCGAGTGATGTCTCGAGTAGGTCTCTCGAGAGGGTTTCTCAAGCAGGCTCGTGGTGCTGAAGTCTAGTGAGCCTGTGATGCTCAGGTCGAGAGTGCCTGTCGAGAGTGCTTCACTCGAGTGCCTGGTCGAGAGTGCCTGTCAAGAGTGCTTCACTCTAGTGCCTGGTCGAGAGTGCCTGTCAAGAGTGCTTCACTCGAGTGCATGGGCGAGAGTGCCTGTCTAGAGTGCTTCACTTGAGTGCCTGGGCGAGAGTGCCTGTCGAGAGTGCTTCACTCAAGTGTCTGGGCGAGAGTGCCTGTGGAGAGTGCTTCACTCGAGTGCTTGGGCGAGAGTGCCTGTCGAGAGTGCTTCACTCGAGTGGTATGGTCGAGTGAGCCTGTCTGAGAGTGCTTCACTCGAGTGGTCTGGTCGAGTGAGCCATTTGTCTTCTCTGCAATCTTCACTCGACTCCATAGGGCTCGACTTCACATCTTCACTTCATGAGCCAAAATCCAAGTATGTTCCATATGCTCCATAAATACCTGATAAGACCCCAAATATGCAAAATGCATGCAATGCCTATACAGAAATATGAAACATCCTATATGAAGCATAAATGCACGAAATGGTATAAACAGTGGATGAAATCTACTCTAAGGCAAGATAAAATAGTGATAAAAACGTGTATAAAAGTGGTGTTATCACTTTTGTGCAAGGAAGTGGACTTTGTTTTTGATGAAGAATGCCTTGAACCTTTCAAGAGAATCAAGAAGGAATTTGTTAGTGCTCCAATAGTGCAGCCACCGGATTGGGATTTGCCATTTGAAGTTATGTGTGATGCTAGTGATTTTGCAGTTGGTGCGGTGTTAGGGAAAAAGAATGACAAGAAGCTTCATGTGATCTACTATGCTAGTAGGACTTTGGATAGTGCTCAAGTGAAGTATGCTATAACCGAAAAGGAGCTCTTGGCAATAGTCTATGCACTACAAAAATATAGCATTTAATGTTGTTCTGCTATGTTTGACCTAATCATGTATTTATTATAGCATTTGTTAAAGTGAAAATGCTGTGATTTATTATTAGAATAAAAAAATGAATCCGCATCAAATTTGTTGCCTGTAAAGATTTATAACATCAGTTATAATTGCATAGAGCACAAATAAAACGCTATACATATGTTAGCGTTAAATTGTGGGTTAAATGAAAAATAATTTTATTAAGACAAACAAATCTTTAGCCTAGTTCACTCTGCCTCTTTCTCTTAAACTCTATGTTAAGGCATGTAAAAGACATGGATCGCTCCTGCTCTCACTTTCGTCTCTTGCTCTTATTATCACTCTCTCTCAACACAAAATTCAATTTCCCTCCTGAGATAGCCACCCTCCCTCTTAATCTCACTCCCTCCATCGTCCTTGAATAATCAAGGGTTTTGTTTTCAAATTGAGTTTTTTATTTAGGGTTTTGGTTTCAAATTGGATTTTTGATTCAGGTTTCTTAGGACGCATTTCTGGGTTCTTATGAATTTTGAAGGGTATGATTGATTTCGTTGAGATTGATGTTGTTTATCTATGATAATGCGCTTGGTTATTTATATATTGATGATTCTGATACGATTTGATGTTCAGCTTCAATGGCAGTCTCGATCTGTGAAATTATGAAATTTGAGAGAAAATCAGAGAAACCTGGCCGAGGATTCTTTCAGCGTGTGATTGCTGTTAGTCGATGGCTTTATCAGAATAATTGGTGGTCATAGGATCTTGCTCATTTGTTCTTCTCCGGGTAAGGTTTCTATGCATTCAAGTTTTGATTTTTTTGCTCCATTGGTACTAACTGTTGATACTTATCTGGGTTTAGTTTGACTTTGATTTTAAGTTTAAATTTTGATGGTTTGATTCGTGTTTCTGATTTATACATAAACGTTACGGATTGATGACAGAATGATTGGTCTAGGTGGGTAAAAAAGTTCTGAAATTCTTTTAGTTTATGTAACTCACGTTTTGTTGATTAAGCATTATTCATGTTCCTAGTAGAGAGCAGAGACTTTATGGGACTAAAATTTCCCTCTGCTAGAATAAAAGAAATCATCGGTTGTAAGATAGCTTTGTATAGATGGAGGTTGATGCTTTTAGACGAATTTTCCTCTTCATTTCTTTGAACATAATCTCTATATATCTCTTTGAGCAGTATCTAGAATAACTTGGTAAAGCAAGAGACACCACTGTAAACCTTGGTAAATCACTTGCTTGATTCTTTTGATTTGATAAAAGCTCGATTAAAAATGCCATTTGATTGTATTTTCATATGTGTAAGGATTTGTTTCAAATGCTTATGTGTTCCCATGGTTCTCTCTCTCTCTTTTTTCTTCTTTTATCTGACTGCAAGCATGAAGCACAACTAATTCCTCCTAGCGTTCATCAATAATCTCAAGGTTTGTTTGCCAAGTCTTGAAAACATAAAACATAGATGGTTTAGAGGTCGGTTTATCATGTTCTATTTCAGCATATTCAAAGAGATAAATTTGTTTTCTTTGATGTTAAATTTAAAATTGATTCACTTGGTTTGAATTTCCAGGTCATGACTTTGTTCTGGAGCAAGAGGTCATAGAAGATGTAAATGCAGTCCAAATAAAAGATGGTCTTGTCGATAAGTATAATCTGCAAGAGGACCAAAATCAGGATCATCAAGAAGACTACAGTCTACAGAGGATGAAATTGTGATTGAGGAAACACCTAGTGTTGAAGTTGTTTTTGATGTGGTACATGAACTTCAGGCTGTACCAGCAGAGGAACCCGATGTTGTTTCAGGGATTGCTTCTGCGTGCTAAGATCTTGCTGACAATTGGAGGGACTTTCTTCTTGGGTTTTTGGCCATTAATTGTCTTAACTTTTGGCGCCTTCTCTGCCCTTTGCCTTGTAAGTATTTAATCAGATCAAATCATAAGAAAGAGTTATGTCTATGTTGGAGATTTATTCAAGAAGATCTCGCTGAATCGTACAAACTGGTATATACTTGCAATTTTACATACCTTGTTCTAATGTTTGTACTTTTTGCGTGTATTTTTTGACAGATTACAAAGCGAATGAAGTGATGGATCATTGGAATCTCCCAAGTATAAGCGGAAGTGGACATTATACTGTGATGTTGTTATTTCGGTTGTTATTTTGGTTCAAGTTGAAACTAATGTTTTGAAACCTTGACATGGTTCATGTCTTAATGTATTAATGTATTCTCTTTTTTCCCTTTATATTGACTTTCTAAATGATTACAAAACGAAATGAGAATTAGGTACATGAAACAAAATAAAAAGAGATTGCATAATACAAATGCTATTTTAACTGGAAAAATGGCTTAACAAAAATGCTATTGAAATATTTCAATTAACAGTAAAAAAATGTTGTAATTATATAATTAATAACAAAATATACTCGAGATTAAATAATAAAACATTGCATAAGAAAATACGCTATAATAGAAGGACATAAAATAGCACTACCTAAAACCGTTATGTTTAATCCATTGACCTACTATCATGGTCGATACGATAACGTGTCAAAACTGAAATCGTATCGTTAGATAGCAATGTACGGGCACTAAGAATACTCAATATTCTTGTAGTGATGCCTTCGAGAAATTTTGGTCCTATTTGGTTGGCTCTAAGGTCATTGTTCACACCGATGATGCTGCCTTAAGACATCTCCTAGCCAAGAAGGATGCAAAGCTAAGGTTACTAAGATGGATCTTGCTTCTACAAGAGTTTGATTTGGAGATAAAGGACAAGAAAGGTGTTGATAACGGAGTTGCTGACCATTTATCTCGTATGCAGATCATTTATGACATCCCTATTGATGACTCTCTACCCGAAGAACAACTCTTAGCCATTACTCTTCTTCAATCCACACATGAGACGCACAAGAAGCTTAGGGAAGGTATGAGTTTGAGTGAAAGGCTACCTAGCTTGTGAAAACGAACCACCAAGCCTTGATGCTTACCAAAGGAAGAAGTTATTCAAAGATGTGAACCGGTACTATTGGGACGAGCCTTATTTGTATAAGCTATGTAAGGATAGTCTCTATAGGTGCTGTGTTGCGGAAGAAGAAGTTCAAGGGATATTGGAGCATTGTCATGGTTCAAGCTATGGAGGTCACTTTGCAAGCTTGAAGACTGTTGCGAAGGCACTACAAGCGGGTTTTTGGTGGCCAACTATGTTTAAGGATGCACAAGGGTTTGTTGAGAGGTGTGATCCTTGCCAAAGGAAAGGGAAGGGAATATTGGTAAGAGAAATAAGATGCCACAAAATCCGATTCTTGAAGTGGAAATCATTGATGTTTGAAGAATTGACTTCATGGGACCATTCCCATCCTCTTATGGGAACAGCTACATCCTAGTTGTGGTGGACTATGTCTCTAAATGGGTAGAGGCAATAGCAATTCCAACCAATGATGCAAAGGTAGTTCTTAAGCTGTTTAAGAGCATAATCTTTCCAAGATATGGCATTCCAAGAGTGGTCATAAGTGATGGAGGTTCTCATTTCATCAACAAAGTGTTTGAGAGTCTACTAAAGAAGCATGGTGTCAAGCATAAGGTTACTACACCATATCATCCTCAAAAAATTGACCAAGTAGAGCTTCCAAACCGGGAAATCAAGGCTATCCTAGAGAAGATGGTTGGGAAGACTATAAAGGATTGGTCTGCCAAGTTAGATGATGCGTTGTGGGCATATAAGACTGCTTACAAGACACCAATTGGGATAACACCATTCAATATCCTTTATGGGGAATCATGTCACCTTCCAGTAGAGCTAGAATACAAAGCTTTGTGGGCAACCAAGTTGTTGAACTTTGACATCAAGACAGCGGAAGAAAAGAGGTTGATTCAACTAAGTGAACTTGATGAGATCCGTCTTGAGACTTATGAGAGTTCAAAGATCTACAATGAAAGAACTAAGGCGTTTCATGACAAGAAGATCATCAAAAGAGACTTCAAAGTTGGTGATCAAGTGCTGTTGTTCAACTCAAGGTTGAGGTTATTTCCGGGAAAGCTGAAATCGCGATGGTCGGGACCTTTTGTGATCAAGGAAGTACGTGTGTACGGAGCTTATGTGCTAATCAACAAGAATGGAGCTGACTTCGTGGTTAACAGACAGCGCATACAGCCATACATGTCAAGTGATCCACCAAAAGGATGGACTTCAGTTTCCCTTGCGGAACCCCAATCCGCAAAAAAAACGGAAACCGTCAAGCTAAGACGTTAAACAAGCGCGCTTGGGAGGCATTCCCATGGTATCCTTGTACATATTTGCTTTGAAGTAACTTTATTTTATGTTTTTGATCTGCTTTTGAATAAAAGGTTGATCCATTGTTGAAGGAAATTTGGATGTGAGATGATTGATCCGGATTCGTGCCCATCGGTCACTCCTATCGGTCAAGCATGATCGCTGGTAAGTGGATTCAAAACCCTGGGGAATCGTATGGACATTCCCATCGTTCAAACATGACCGATGGACCCATCGATCATTTCCATTGGTCAAGACAGACCGATGGAATCCATCGTTCATATCAGTCATTCCCATCGGTTAAGTCCGACCGATGGAGACTCGAGGTAAGTTTCTCGGGGAATCACACTATCATTCTCATCGATCAAACATGATAGATGAGTTCCAATCGGTCACTCCCATCGGTCAGGTAAGACCGATAGCGAACCCAGGTAAGTCTTCTCAAGTCCTCTAAAATCGATTTTTGGTTTAAACCGGTTTATTTTAAATGAACCAACACGATTTTCAACCAGTTTACTCCCGTCTTCTCCCCAAATCACGATTTCATATATCCTCAAACCTCCATTTTCTGATTTCCATTAATTTCAAGCATCAAAATCACTAGAACTCTCTTAATTCTCAACTATTTTTGTTGATTCCAATTGCTAATTTTGAGTTTTTGCTTCGCCTATTGAGTAATCCATGCTTCAGCTTTCATCTCTTGCATTTAACCATTCAGATTTGAGGTAATAAATCGAAGATTCTCTGTCTATTTGGGTAATCTTTATATTTTCAATTTGGAGTTAATCAAAGGCATAAATCAAACCATATAGATGAGTAAACTAATATTTTTTACTCAACATAGCTATTACTTGCTTGACTTTGTGGATTGATTGAAGAAATTTTGAAAAATTCAAATTCTAGGGTTCATGAGACTCAAAATCAAAAAATTTAGGGAAATTTGAAGATTATGGTTTCAATAGATAGATAATGGTATAATAAGAGAGTTCCTAGAAGACTACTAAGTTCAAAAACGTTTTAGTAATGATTTATGAGAAATTTTGTTGAATTTTTGGTCAAAACATAAAGTCAACTAAATAACACAAGAACTAATTTGTTTTGCTTGATTGTCATCTTATTTATTGAATGTACTCTTCATTGCCTATATGGTTTGATCATTGGAAAACCTTTCTTTCAATAAGTTATACTAATTATGGTTTTGAATGATGAAATTGTCTTATAGGTGACAATGGTAATTCAAAGAAAAGAAAGTGATGGTGTGACTAAGAGAGGTCAAAGAAAGGGAAAAGCTCAAGCTTCCGAATCTGGGGCTAAGTCTAGGAAAAGAGAAGAGGTTGTTGAGGATGATAATGAGGAAAGGATTAGTGGAAGAGAGAGTGATAAGGATAGAGCTCCAAGTAAACCGGGAAAAGGGAAGAAGAAAGATAAGAGTGTTGAGGAGCCAATACATGAGAACTTCACACAAGCTCAAAGGAGAGCTAGGATAAACCAAAAGGAGAAGGAACAGAAACTCACTTGGGTTGCCACACGCTATCTGGATATGGAATTCCTTAGTGAAGTGGGACTACGAGAGGATGTCGAAGCGATATTCAAGAACATGGGGATTTCAAAGTTTATGAGCCTAATCTCCGACACCTATGTCGATCTCACTAAGGAGTTTCTCATCAGTTTTAGAGCTCGGAGGAACAAGCCTCAGGATTATGAATCGGATGATGTGGGTTACTGAAACAGTTATTTTTCCTACCCTAAGCAAAGAAAGACAGCAATGCAATCAACCTAAGCCTAGAGAGACAAAATACAAAGTTTATCAATTGTAGTATAGTGGTAAGTGGAAGTTGAAATTTGAGTGAAGTAACAATGTCGAACCAATCAAGAGTGGTCTACAGCAATCAGTTGATAAATAAAGCAAGCTATTCAAGTGATTATCAAAAGGGTGTGGTACTAGCAGTCTAAATAAGAAATCTACTAAAAACCCTAATTGATACTAGAGGTACCAAAGTCTGTCACACTTTAGCACATCATAAAACTAAGCAGGAAAAATCACAGTACTAAAACAACTCGACCACACTGATCGAGTGGTGAGGTCGAGTGCTACAGTAAAAACAGAGGAAAACTACAGTGAACTAATACTTAGCAAGCTGTGAAACTATGGGAAAAATAGGGACTCTAGGGATGGAAATAAGAGGATTGCAAACACTCTGTTCCATTGCACCTATCAACTAGCAATCTCATCACAGGACTACCCTAGACAACAGACTTCATAACCAGCTCAATCCATGGTTCGTGGTAGAGAGCCCCAAGATCTAACCCAGTCAGCATAGTGTGAGGAATCGGACCATGCATTAAGAATCAACCTATTAAAGTCGAAAAGAGTTCATAACAAGTGAATAGGTGGAGTCGTGACATAAATCAATGTCTGATGCATCCACCCTCACGCTATTATACTCTAAACCCCGGAAAAAGTCTTTCCAATGGCTCAAGGCATGGTTCGTGCTCATGAGACCATCTAAGATCATGTTTTCCTTGATCAGGGGAAAACAAGCATTAAAATCACTCACCCAAGAGGAAGTCGAAACTGAGTGATGATCAAACTATCTAAGCAATAACAAAACAGAGAGAAGCTAACCTAATCCATCCCCAAAAATCCCAAATCTACTACAGGCTTGAGCTTTTCATATGTTATAGCCTTTGATCTAGTGAGCAAGGGTGGAGAAGAAATCAAAAGCAAATACTGATTTATTCAAAAGTTATCAAAGCTACAAGGTTTCTGGAAAATGAGAAAACTATCAAGAACACCAAGAACAAGAGAGAGAAGAAATGAGAGAAAACCTAAATAATACAAAGCCAGAGTGGCGCTATTCGATCCTCCGTAATTAGGTTTAATGAGGCGTTTTTATACAGTCTCCAGCGCTTATTACATTTTGCGAGTTTTAAGGAGAAAAAGTCGGAGAGTGCCCACTCGACCCAGCAGTCGAGTGGGGTAGTCGAGTGGTGTGGTCTAAGAGTGCTTCACTCGAGTGGACAGGTCGAGTGGGCAGGCGGTGATGCTGAGGTCGAGACTGATCGCCTGAGAGTGCTTCACTCAAGTGGTCCGGTCGAGTGAGCCTTTCTGAGAGTGCTGTATGAGAGTGCTTCACTCGACTGCTCTGGTCGAGTGAGCCTGTCATCTACAACGGCTTTGAGAGTGCTTTACTCGAGTGGTCTGGTCGAGTGAGCCATCCATCTTCTCTGCAATCTTCACTCGACTTCACAAGGTTTGCTACACGTCTTTACTTCATGAGCCAAAATCCAAGTGTGCTCCATATGCTCCATATGTACCTGATAAGACCCCAAATATGCAAAATGCATGCAATGCCTATACAGAAATATGAAACATCCTAAATGAAGCGTAAATGAAAGAAATGGTATAGACAATGGATGAAATCTACTCTAAGGCATGATAAAAAGGTGGTAAAAACATGTATAAAAGTGGTGTTATCAACTCCCCCAAACTTACCCTTTGCTTGCCCTCAAGCAAATAGAAAGGATAAGATGAAAGGAGTAGTGTGAAAAGTGGGGACTCAGAACCTAAGAAAACTAAACAAACCTCTAATGTCAATGTCACAGTTATTAGTTGTAGAATGCATTTCACAGAAGTTCTACTTAAAAGCTTTAGCCATACTCATCACATCAAATTCAACACTAAGACTCAGCCACAAGCAAACATTCAAAACAAACTATCCTTTTAACATTGATTAAGCACGAACTGGTGAATCATGATATGCAATAACTGTAACTCATTTGGTTGAGGGACAAGTTTTAAGAGATAAAAATGATCTCTTCTTCCTCTGGTTTTAAGCGCATGTATCAGGATCTCTCAATGAAATGGATTGAATTATAAGAGAATGCTAAAGGTAGAGCCAACTGGTGCATACATGAGCAGACTATCATCTACCCATGAAGAACCAAATGACTCTTCTAACTCTAAAATCCCAGAAACTTCATCCTAGTTCTACACTTGTGCTTAAAAGCTTTTCTTTTTCATTTTTTTTGGCTTAAGGACTGATTTTCTGTTTTTTTCTAAGGAGAGGATACTTTACTTTTACTTCTAGCGGATTTGGGATTTTTTTTTTTTTTTTCACTAAGCTATGTTTTTCTTCCAAATCCTTTACTAGACTCTTTTTTTTTTCTTTTGAACCTATCCTCTCCAAAGGCTTATGATTTTTTAGCAAACTCTTTTCCTCTTTTCTTTTCTTTTCTCGGACTCAAACCTCAACTTATTCAAACTCCTAGCCTAAATCTGGTTCAAAAATTGCAAACCAGAGACTACATGAGAGGCTACTCCTGTCGGCAACACCTAACACTTTCTCTCTAATTCAATCCGGAAATAGGCCTCACTTAACTCAAGAATAATGTATGGTCTGAAATGAAGTATTAGGTTTGGTTTTTGTGAAACTGTCTCAATGGTGGAGACAGCTACTTGGATTAGCAAGAGTGGTAAAAGGTGAAAAAGAATCCAAGTATTTTGAGGTATCCATGAGTTAAACTTTTAGAGCATATCATGATAATTAAATTTTTCAAATTAGGTTCTAATTAATAAGGATAGTTTGACAAATCACAGTAAGCTTCAACCAAGTGAGAGTGCTAAATCTAAATTCCAAGCAAGGTGCAGCCTTAATTTTCAAGCTTAGGCGAATGCATTAGACAACTTATAACTGTGGCATTGAAATTATATGTTCGGTTCTTAAGCTTTTTACGGTTTGACTCATCATCATCCCCTATGCATATGTACAATCCTAAGCAAAATTCTAAAAACTCAATCCTAAAATGATAATACAACTACATGACACTCTGTTTTTGTAAAATGGTTTTCTGAAAATTTTCAAATTTTTAAGATTTTTCAATGCACATAAATGATGCAAATTTGAATAAGAAAATAAGGAAATATGTCAAATACGTCTCTCAAACCCTCCCCCAAAATTAAATTACACAGTCTCTTGTGTAAAATGAATTCAAGAGATGATTTGAGAGACTAAAACAAAAAAGAAGAAAATATGCAATGGTATAAACAGTGATAAAAAACTGGGGTGGTACCTCATTCTTGTGCAGTGAAGAAGGCATATGTGTTAGCCTCCATGCTCTCCTGAGTATATGTTGGACCTGTAGTGGTGGGAGGGTTAGCTGCGGGGTGCGACTCGAGTGGTCCACTCGACCCAGCAGTCGATTGGCCTTGCATATATCATGCACTCGACCCAGCGTGGTCGAGTGGTTCGCTCTGATAGTACCCCGAGTAAGGTGGAAGCTCTGCGCCCTGATCATAGCATGGGTACGGACCGATATGTACACTTGGGTTGAAACCCTGATAGCACTCGACCTAGGTGGTCGAGTGGCTTTGTCTGGGGACGAATGCTCTAGATCCTCTATAGGGTGATCTGGGCGCCTCTTTCTCTCCTTCTGCTCAGCTGAAGTCCTTCTAGATGAGCCAGCAAGCGACTGGTGAGCCCCTTCATTGTAGCATTCATTCCACTCTTGAATTTGCTGAATTGGTTATCCTGCCACTTGCACCACTTCTGAAGTGTGGAGATCTTATGATTAGCCTCCTTGAGGCTTCTGCATCCTCAAAATAAAACCTCTCTGGAGCTTGCACACTCCCCATGTAGTCTTGAAACGTCTCATCTTCTTGGAGTCTAACTCCCTCATCAGAGAAGTAGAGATCTCTGACTGGTGGTACAAAGAGGATAATGCGGTCACCGTCTTCTGCATAGAGCTTGGCTAGACCTCCATAAGATAGCAAAATCTTCGCCTTGCTGCTCTTGGGATGTGAGAAGTTGTAGATGTACTTCTCCCTAACCTTTGCATCAATAGTCTGAGTGTCCTTCATGTGATCCAAGTCCATCAGAGTGTATGGTTTGGGCTCTGATCTAAGCTCAACTCCAGCAGCCTCTAAAAATGGAGTACCAATCCCTCCCACTGTGAGCTCTGTCTTGTTCAGCATCTTGTCATTTTTGACAGCAGCAGCTCTGTAGGTCATGAGGTGTCTCACCAAAACGATGGAGTTCCCTGTGTAGGCTCTATCTCCTCGCATCTCTATCCCATTGGCCCGGTTCTCCTCTGATGAGTAGATGAGGTTGTCGCAAAGAGCCTTGTCCAGCATCTTCAACTCACTCTCATTCACTGGCCCTGTGGCCTTCTTCGCAAACATCGTGTTTGCGAGAGTCCTGTGAAGGTATCTCTCTGCGGGGTGCCTGATTTCACTGCTCTTAGCTCTAGCAGACTGATAGTGCTCCCTTCCTCCAAGCGCTAACCACAACTCATTCAGCTCTTTCTTATCCAAATCTTGAGCTTGCCCTGTTCGTCTGCGGAAATCAAACAGGATGTCGACCACACTCAGGGGCAGCTGATAGTCTATTACTCTGACTCTGAAGCTCACATGCCCCATCTCTGCTATACTAGTCATGCCTCTTGTCTCATAGAGGTGGAGATCTACTATTGCCAAGAAATGGCAAGTCTCAGTCTTGAAACCATCCCTAGGGCTGTGGGTGAGTCCCACTATGTCAGCAGAGTCATAGAGCTTCCTCACCTCTCTGCAAATTCCCAGAGCTTGCATGGTAGGGCGATCTGGGTACCTAGTCCCGAGGAACTTCACCCTCTCCAGGATGGAGATTAGCTTAGCTTCCTCAGAGGTTTCAGCCTGGATTTCCGCTGAACTCTCAAAACCATCTTCCTCACTTTTCATTCTCACTGATTCCTCTTCTTGAACTCTCTTTCCCTTGGCCTTGTCTTGCCGTGACCCAGATGGTCGAGTGGCTCGTGCTGCGGTGTGGCTTCTTGTTGCCCTTGTCCTTGTTGTGCCAGTGCTTCTGAAATAAAATAAAAAAAATCGAAAATTTTAGCAAAAATTAGGACCACTCGACCCAGGCACTCGAGTGGTGTGGTCGAGTGGGCAAATTTTTTCCAAATAAAATTTTGCCCGACTTGACCGACTCGCGTCCTTTGATCGAGTAACTAAATTAACAATAATATGCATCCAATTTCAGGCCTAGCAAAGATCTAAACACTTAGGTTTAAAATTTTTCCAAAATCATCAAGTTTCAAAGCGATTTTTGTATATGCATGATTTCAAAAATTTCTAAAACTTGTTCAATTTCAACAATGATGATCAATGTGGGTTCTCCAATTATCCAACAATCAATAGATAAACCAAAATTTTTCCTATGGTTACAAAATTGTTTTGAAAATTTAAAGTGCACTACTAAGAACAAAATTTTGATTTCAAGCAAATTCACCCATAGAAATTCATTTCATACTCATTCTGATTCCTTACACTACTCTAATCAGCTGATTTTAACTACATGCAAGCCAAAAAAATTCAAAAAATTTCAAACCCGGATTTTCGCAAAAACGGGTTCAAAGGGTTTAAAAACTTACAAGTTGGTTTCGGGATTGATAGAGTAGTGAGACATGATTGAAATTCGGTTGAAAACTTGAAGATTTGAGTGAAAGTTTTTTAGAGAGAAGTTGGAGAGTTATGCGCTTAGAGAGATAAATAAAATCGCGAAAATGGGGAAGAAGAAGATGGTGGGTCGCGTGGAGAAGAAATATGCGTTTAGAGCTTTTCATATGTTATAGCCTTTGATCTAGTGAGCAAGGGTGGAGAAGAAATCAAAAGCAAATACTGATTTATTTAAAAGTTATCAAAGCTACAAGGTTGCTGGAAAATGAGAAAACTATCAAGAACACCAAGAACAAGAGAGAGAAGAAATGAGAGAAAACCTAAATAATACTAAGCCAGAGCGGCGCTATTCGATCCTCCCTAATTTGGTTTAATGAGGCTCTTTTATACATTGTCTCCAGCGTTTATTACATTTTGCGAGTTTTAAGGAGAAAAAGTCGGAGAGTGCCCACTCGACCCAGCAGTCGAGTGGTGTGGTCTGAGAGTGCTTCACTCGAGTGGACCAGTCGAGTGGGAAGGCGGTGATACTGAGGTCGAGACTGATCGCCTGAGAGTGCTTCACTCGAGTGGTCTGGTCGAGTGAGCCTGTCTGAGAGTGCTGTCTGAGAGTGCTTCAGTCGAGTACTCTGGTCGAGGAGCCTGTCATCTGCAATGGCTTTGAGAGTGCTTCACTCAAGTGGTCTGGTCAAGTGAGCCATCCATCTTCTCTGCAATCTTCACTCGACTTCACAAGGCTTGCTACACGTCTTTACTTCATGAGCCAAAATCCAAGTGTGCTCCATATGCCCCATATGTACCTGATATGACCCCAAATATGCAAAATGCATGCCATGCCTATACAGAAATATGAAACATCCTAAATGAAGCGTAAATGCAAGAAATGATATAGACAATGGATGAAATCTACTCTAAGGCATGATAAAAAGGTGGTAAAAGACATGTATAAATGTGGTGTTATCAGTTACATTGAGTTTATGATCAAGAGGAGGAAGTATAAGGTGACGCATGAGGAGTTGAGCGAGATATATGGTCTCCCGAGAGGATTACATCTAACTAAGGCCAAGTCGGTTTTGCAATCTGATAACACCACATTATGCATGTTTTTACCACCTTTTTATCACGTTTTAGCATAAAATTTTATCCATTGTTCATACCATTTTATGCATTTATCCTTCATATAGGATATTAGTGTTTTTTGTATAAGCATTGCATGCATCTTGCATATTTGGGGTCTTATCAGGTGCTTATGGAGCTTATGGGGCATACTTGGGTCTTATACAGGTTGACCACACCACTCGACTGCTAGGTCGAGTGGGCCATTTTCTCTTTTTACCCTTAAAACTCAGATTTGTATTTGAGACTTGATATAAGAGCCCCCGATTAACCTAATGTCAGGGGTACGCCGCATTTTATCATCTTAACCTAGTTTTAGACTTTCTCTCTCTAGTTCATCTTTTGTTCTTGAAACTTATCAGATTCTGCGACTTGGTACCTTTGATAACTTTTTATATAATTTGTATTTGCATTTGATTTCTTCTATAAAGTTGTTTATCATCCCATTATCTATTACATATGTCAATTTTACAGATTTATGGGTTTGAGTTGATTTTCATGATTTTAGTGTCTGAGTAGTTAGATTATAATCATGAAAGTCTATCTAATATTTTCATGATTAGGATTATTAGGGGTGGACTAGGCTTGTGATGTTCTGGATCACCTTGGGTGTCTAAGTTTTTTTGCAAATTCGTTGTTTTCCCTCTTAGGTGAGTGATTTTAATGCTTGTTCTTGTCTGGCCAGTTAGGGCATGATTTTAGATGGTCTCATGAGCACGACCCATGCCTTGAGCCATTAGATAGAATTTTTCCGAGGTTTAGAGTACAATAGCATGAGGGTGGATGCATCAGACGTTGATTTATGTCACGACTCCACCTATTCACTTGTTATGAACTCTTCTCGACTTGAATAGGCTGAATCTTCATGCCTGATATGACTTGTCACATTATGCTGACTGGATTGGGTCATGAGGCTCCTTACCACGAACCATGGACTGAGAGGGCTATGAAGTCTATTGTTAAGGGAATATCTTATTGATTGAGCATGTTAGCACCTGAGACTTTCTAGAGAATTCACTAGCTAGTCAATTCACCCCTATGATCCCTGTAGTTTTGATATCACTTGTCTCACCAGTTTATATCGTTTGAGTAATAGTTACGTAGTTGAATCCGCCCACTCGACCATACCACTCGAGTAGACCAGTCGAGTGGCCTATTCTGTATTAAGTTTTCTGTGTTTTTGGTATCCCTGGCTACTTACTAAACAACTTCAATATTTGGCTTGAATTAATTGCTAATGTACACATCCTTTCTGCACTTTCTATGGATTGACACTTTCGTATTTGGCTTGAATTAATTCACCCAATGGATTGACACTTTCTATACTATGATTGATTGAAAAACCTATGTTCTATCTGCACGCCTAGTTTGATTGTTTTCATTCTTAGTGTATAGGCAAAACACTTGTTTCAATTTGGCGCCGTTGCCATTTGGGTGTTTTTAGTATTACAATTAGGACCTCATTGCTTTTGAGATCAAGTTCTTTTTAATTTTTATTTTGATTACTTACTTCGGTACACTTTGTCTCTCGCATGTACCACTCAGATTGACCCTCCAGTCGACCCCTCTACTCGAGTGTACCACCATTTCCAATGGCAGGATAAATAGGTGCTCACGAGACCCCAACTCATCAAACACACAGAGGCGGCATAGCCCCACCACCTGTGAGTGATGACTTCGCGATTAGGAGAGGTGTCATCACTATGGTTCAAGACAACATATTCATTGGTAGGCCAGCAGATGACCCCATAGTGCATCTTGATAAGTTTGAGAGGATATGTAGCCTCAGAAAGATTCAAGGAATCACTGAAGATGGTTTCAGATTGAGACTTTTTCCATTCTCACAAGGAGAAAAAGCAGCTCACTCGGAAGCCAATCTTCAGCCTGGCTCCATAACAACCTGGGATTCTTGCAAGAGGTCTTTCCTTACCAAGTTCTTTTCCTACCAAAGAACAGCAAAGTTTCGCCAAGAAATCGCAATGTTTCACCAGCTGAAAGATGAAACACTATCAGACGCCTGGGAAAGATTCAAAGGCTACACAAGGCAATGTCCACACCACGACTTCTCCAAAGAGTCCCTCCTCTGCATTCTATACAGAAGAGTACTCCCAATGTTCTGGATATGCCTCGACACTGCAAGCAAAGGAAATTTCCTTAATGCCGCTGGACAAGATGGATGGGAGTTGGTAGAGAATTTGGCTAGGTTAGACAGCATCTCCAGTGAAGAACACGAGCAGAGTATTAGGGATGCCAGAATGTCTGATGAAGGCACCAGAGCTGAAATCCAGATCCTTACTGAGAAGTTTGATATGATGTTGATTCACACTCAGAAGATTCAAGAACAGGCTGCACCAGATATGGATATCAAGTTATTATTACAACAAATCGTCCGTAGTCAGGAACACACTACTAATGAATTGCGATCCAACACTCTAGACGTCAATGACAAACTTCTTGAAATCACACAGAAGTTCAACACCCTCTCCTCTAAAGTTCATTACCTAGAGAACAGCCGGATCAGTCATACACAACCATCAACAGAAAAAACCCATGCTATCACCTTGAGGAGTGGCAGACAGTTACCACCAAGAGAGCCTGCAAAGATCATTGAGGACAGTGAGGATCAGGGGTGGGGGGGGGGGGGGGGGGAGGATCTCCATCAGGAAGAATTGGAACCTGAAGATGTTGCAGAAGATATCACACTTGACCATACCACTAGAGTAGGTGGTCGAGTGGCTGCGAGCCCAAAATAATAATTTGGTACAGCCTAAAGGGAAAGACAAATATTCTGAATCATCCTCCTATGAACCTCCTCTGCCTTTCCCAGGAAGGAATAAGAAGCAGCATGCAGTTAAGTACAAGAAGCTATTCGAGAAACATCTGAAGGACGTTGAGCTTCATATACCCCTATTGGATGCTTTGATGCTAATACCCCCAACCCAGAAGTATATCAAAGATATGGTTGTGGAAAAGACAAAGGAAGCACAAAGTATGGTACTCCTCACTCATGAATGCAATGCTATCATCCAGCAGAAAGTCATATGCAGAGAAAAGCTCCAAGATCCATGCTCTTTTACTCTGCCATGCTCAATTGGACCCCTTAGTTTCAAAAATTGTTTCTGTGAATTAGGAGCTTCGGTGAGTCTCATGCCACTATCAGTAGCACAACGATTAGGATTCACAAAGTTTTCCCCTAGCAGAATCTCCTTAGTCTTAGCACACAGATCTGTTAGGCAACCACATGGTCTCTTGGAAGATTTACCAGTCAGAATAGGACACCTAGAGGTCCCCACCGATTTTGTAGTCCTTGAGATGGAAGAAGAACCCAAAGACCCATTGATCCTAGGGAAACCATTTTTAGCAACAGCTGTAGCTTCCATTGATGTGCAGAGTGGTACCATCACTTTGAAGCTGGGAAAGGAAGTCATTCAGTTTAACATCAAGTCTTCAATGAAACAGCCGATGATGCAGATATTTGGGGTTGGAGAGATAGATGACTTGATAGAGGAATTTTTTAGAGAGGCAGTTGAGAAAGATCATCTGAAAACAGCACTGATCAAGTCTGATGAAGGAGGATACGTTCACTCCGAGATCTCTAACTTTGAAATGAGTTTGAATGCGAAGGAACTTCCAGGGGTTGATGATGCTTTTGCGAATTTGATAGAACCAGAAGGAATAGCAGCACTCGAGCATGTCACTCGACCACGACAGTCGAGTGGACCAGTCAAGTCAACTAACTCTGCAAAGCGCAGGCAAAGGAACACCACTGGACCACCCACTCGAGCTCAGCATTGAACCACCACTCCGAGTGGTCTGAACTCAAAGGACCAACTATTGAACTCAAGCCACTTCCAGAAGGGCTAAGGTACGCTTTCTTAGGTAGTAAGGATACTTACCATGTAATAGTCAATAACAAGCTGAACCCTGATGAACTTGAACAATTGATCAGCGAATTGCGAAAATTTAGAAAGGTATAGGCTATTCTCTAGAAGATATTAGAGGAATTTCTGCATCTCTCTGCACTCATAGAATTCATCTTGAAAATGAAATGCAAACTAGTGTAGAGCACTAGAGGAGATTGAACCCTAACTTGAAAGAAGTAGTAAAAAAATTGATCATTAAGCTTTTAGATGCTGGAATAATCTACCCTATTTCTGATAGTACATGGGTTTCTCCTGTACATTGTGTACCTAAGAAAGGAGGAATAACTATGATTAAAACTGATAAAGATAAGTTGATCCCAACTAAAACTATCATTAGCCACCACATGTGCATTGATTATAGGAAGTTAAATGCTGCATCTAGGAACGATCACTTCCCATTACCATTCATAGACCAAATGCTTGAAAGACTGGCTAACCACCCATACTACTGTTTCCTTGATGGATATAGTGGTTTTTTCCAGATACCAATACATCCTAATGACAAAGAGAAAACAACCTTCATCTTTCCTTATGGAACCTTTGCATATAGAAGAATGCCATTTGGCTTATGTAATGCCCCTGCAACATTTCAGAGATGTTTAACATCTATGTTTTTTTTGGATTTAATAGAGGAGATGGTGGAGGTATTCATGGATGATTTTTCAGTCTATGGCTCCTCTTTCTCCTCATGTTTGTCTAATCTTAGCAGAGTACTAGTGATGGGGTATAAAGTTTTCCTCAAGGGAACCACACAATGAATAAAATGCAAGTGCACAACAATCAATCGTAGTACTTAAGGTATATCGAATCCACAGAGAGAGAAGATTTATTGCAAATCAAGAAGAACAAGTAAAGCTAGAACTCAATAATAAAAAGGGGTTTGTGTCACGCAAATCACACAAAGCAAATAAAATGAATGTAAATCAATATGAGATGAATGTTGGGCGCTTAAGGGGGTCTCTAGGGTTCAGTGATCTGTCTATTCGAAATAAGTTCAATCTAATGCATGTCTACTCCTAAGTCTCGGACTATGAAACAAGAAAGTTCGGCTAACCTATTGTCATAGAGAAAACCAGCTGAAATCCACTAATCCTATTACTTAACTATCGCAGGGAATAACATAGGTTTCAAAGCATTAAAACCAAGTTCAATCCTAATCCATGAGACGCCATCACTAAGGGGTATGTGCTTGTTATGACGCGATACTCATCAAATCTAGCATCCAACAAACTAAACAAACGGTTTGAATTACTTAGATGCCTAAGATCAATAGCTAGTTCATGACTCTAACTATATACATTAAGAATGAGATAAGACCGAAAGACAGTGTAAACGGATATCCAAATACAATAAAACTCGCCACTCAAAAGACAATGATCATCTCACCCCATTGACTGGCCCTTTAGACCCAACTAGATTGTTTACTCGGCCATGCTCAAGGTTGTCATCGATGATATTAAAGAGTAAAACATAGATCTAATGCAATAAGGTAAAGGTTTAGAGATTACTTTTTTAGATCCGAGAATAACAAGATGTAAGGACTTCTCCTTTGACAAAGTTACAAAAGAATAGAGAAAGAGATGATGGAACTTCAAAGCTTCAGCGAGATCAAGTTGCTTCTGCGGCTCCTTGGAGACGGCGTCGGCTTCTTGAGGTGAGGGACAAACTTCTATGGTTTTTGTGGTGAACTTAGGTGGTGGTTTGAAACTTTGATGAGGCACACGAAAATCTAGCTTCATA
Organism: Cardamine flexuosa; assembly: GCA_963555745.1. Lineage (NCBI taxonomy): Eukaryota > Viridiplantae > Streptophyta > Magnoliopsida > Brassicales > Brassicaceae > Cardamine > Cardamine flexuosa. The sequence continues at coordinate 15,545,010 of OY743214.1, read as the reverse complement.
AGCTTGTATTTATAGGTCTCGAGGCGCAAGTGATTGGCTTCTAGGGTTTAGGAAGGGCAGACTCATCATCTTGGTGAGTGTGGAGGCAATGGGCCGATCTTGGTGATTGGCCAAACGTCTAAGTCGATGAAGGAGGCTGGCCTCGGTCAAGAGCTTAGTGACTGGGGTTCCCAAGAGGCATGGCCTTGGTCACGAGCTTAGTGACAGTGTATCTAGTCGATCCATCCTACACAGCCCCGCCTGCTTACACAGCTGAGTCTGTGGACGACTACCTCAGTGCCTACTTCTCATGAGGTACCACCATAAATCCACCATCATTATATATACCATTGCATGCTTTTATTAACCTTTGTTTTAGTCTCTCCAATCATCTTCCGGACTCATTTTACTCAAGGGACTGTGTAATTTAAGTTTAGGGGAGGGTTCGAGAGACGTATTTGACATGTTTCTCTATTTTCTTATTCAAATTTGCATCATATATGTGCATTGGAAAACCCTAAAAATTTGAAAATTTTCTGAAAAATATTTTACAAAAACAGAGTGCCATGTAGTTGCATTATCATTTTAGGATTGAATTTTTAGTGTGTCGCTTAGGGATTATCATTTTAGGGATTGAATTTTGGTTGGATGAGGAGCCAAAAGATCATCAAATTCTGAGAAGGCCCTTCTTAGCATCTGCTGGTGCTGAGATTGATACAAAGAATGAGAAGATAGATCTCAATCTAGGAAGTGATCTAGTGCTGAAGTTCGGTATTGATAATGCTGCCAAAAAGCCAACCATTGATGGACAGCTTTTCTCTTTTAAAGTAATGGATCATCTCTTTGATGCACCACTCAAGGAACCTCCTAAGAAGGATCACAATCAGATTGCTTTGATTAAACATGAGGAAGTTGGAGATCCCAACAGTGAGGTTTTGAGCCATGAAGAGGTTTTAGACCCAGATAAAGTAGGTATCAGAACAGAAGTTTCTGAGGATGCAGTTGGGTCACAAACAGAGGATATCACGCTCAATGAAGAAGGTTCAGAGGTCATTCGACCACCTGACTCGAGCTCATGGTCGAGCAAAATCCCCATGTGCCCAAAAACGCATAGTTTGATGTCTAAACTCAACGTTTCCATCAACGCAGTCAAAACTGCACTATATGACTGCTCGAGCAGGATTATCAAGGCATCAAAACGGGCTGAGAATGAGCTTACAAGGCAACTGGAAGAGATGAAGCTTCAGATTCTAGAGCTCAAGAGTAATGTCAATAGTTCCTCTCCCACAAAAGTCACCAAGGAGTTAAGTGTGTCAGGGAAGACTAGAGCTTTCAACATTGCAACAACAGCTTCCAGCCTCCATTACCCACCTAAGATTTTTCAAATGGAGTCTCCAGTACCTCTCTATGATCCACCACCTGATTAAATAGAGTGAAGAGTCAAGCTATGTGACTTAAAACAAGCTCACTTGGGAGGAAGTCCCATGTCTATCCCTATATATATATTGCTTCTAGATTTGATGTTTTTGGTATTTTTGATGTGTTTCTAGTGTTTAGAGTCTCAGGGAATAAGCAGTGGAACGTATAGAGCCAAGCTAGACCAAAGAGATCATGGACACAGCTGCTGAAACCCTCTTCACTCCACTATAAAGGTACCAACTCAAGACCCATCACTGTATATACAATTGCATATTTTTGTTTAGCTTTGTTTTCAATCTCTCAAACCTTTCTTTGAATTTTTATTACACACGAGACTGTGTAATTTAAGTTTGGGGGAGGGTCTGAGAGATGTATTTGACATATCTACTTGTTTTCTTATTCAAATTTGCATCATATATGTGCATTGAAAAAACCTAAAAATTTGAAAATTTTCTGAAAAATATTTCATCAAAAACAGAGTGTTCATGTAGTATCATTTCCATTTTAGGATTGAGTTTTGGAAATTTCACTTAGGATTGTACATTTACATAGGAAACATTGAGGATTAAGCCTAGTAAGCTTAATAATCAAACATATGGCTTCAGTGCCATAGTTTCTAGTTCTCTAATGCTTGCACCTAAGTTTGAAACATAAGGCTGAACCCTGTTTGGAATCAGACTTAGCTTTCTGCCTTAGTTAAAACTAGTTGTGATTTGTAATGCTATCCCTAATAATTTGAACCTAATCTGATTAAAAATTATCATGTTATGAATTATAGTATGAACTCGTGGACACCCTATACGTATTTGGATCTCCTTATCCCTTTTACCACTCTTGTTGATCCAAATATCTGCTTCCATCTTAGAGCAGTTCCCCAAAGCACCAAACTTCACTTCATTCAGACCATAATCAATTCTGAGTGGAAGGCCTAATTTTCTATTGAACTTAAGAGAAAGTGTTAGGTTTAGGCCGGCAAGCATAGGTTCCCATATAGACTCTGGTCCACGCTTTTTGGACCAGAATAGGCTAGGGAATTCGAAATAGGTGTCAGTTTGAGTAGGGGAAAGAAAAAAAAAAGAGAGAGTGAGAAAAGAAAGAAAAAGATAAGAGAGTGCTAAAAACGTTTCTTTGGAGAGGATAGTAAAACTTTGTGTCTAGTAAAGGATTTGGGAAATTTATATATGATATGAGAAGGCTCTATGAAGAGAAAAAAGAAAAAAAAAAATAATGTATGACAAGTCACTCGACCTGTCTACTCGACCAAGTGGTCGAGTGAGAGCCTAGCAGTAAAGAAAAATCCCCAATTCTGCTAGAAGTAAAAGAAAATGAATGTAAATCCTTTTTTTCGAATAAAATCAGAAACTATTGATCCCAGAATGAGAAAAGAATGACTACCTTTAGTGAAAAGAAAAAGGTTTAGAGTTAGGATCAATTTTGTGTATGGAGTTAGGGCAAGTCAGTAGTGCGTGTGTGCTTGGGTAGATGGGAATCTATTCTTGTATGCATCAGTTGACTTTTACCTTTAGAATTCTTTTAAAGTTCAATCAATTCTCTGAGAGATCCCTGTTACTAAATGCATAAACCAAAGGAAGAAGAGATCATTTTTATCTCTTAAGCCCAGTCCTTGAACCAAATGAGTTCTTACTTAATGCATAGCATGATCCACTGTTCGCTTTTAATTAATGTTAAAGGGATAGTTTACTTTAAATGCTTGTTGAGGCTGAGTCTGATTGATAAGTTCTGTTGTGATGAGCATGGCTAGGTTTTTAAGTAAGACTTATGTGTATTGCATTTTAGACCTGTTAACTATGACATTGAGGTCACAGGTTTGTTTAGTCTGCTAAGGTTCTGATCCCCACTTTTCACACTACTTTCATCTTATCCTTTATATTTGCTTGAGGGCAAGCAAAGGGTAAGTTTGGGGGAGTTGATAAAACCGCTTTTATACACGTTTTTACCACCTTTTTATCATGCCTTAGAGTAGGTTTCATTCACTGTTTACACCATTTCGTGCATTTATGCTTCATATAGGATGTTTCATATTTCTGTATAGGCATTGCATGCATTTTGCATATTTGGGGTCTTATCAGGTATTTATGGAGCATATGGAGCATACTTCCATTTTGGCTCATGAAGTGAAGATGTGCAGTCAAGCCCTATGAAGTCGAGTGAAGATTGCAGAGAAGACGGGCACACTCGACCAGACCACTCGAGTGAAGCACTCTCAGACAGGCACACTCAACCAGACCACTGGAGTGAAGCACTCTCAGACAGGCACACTCAACCAGACCACTGGATTGAAGCACTCTCAGACAGGCTCACTCGACCAGACCACTCGAGTGAAGCACTCTCAGACAGGCTCACTCGACCGGACCACTCGAGTGACTTCAGAGCATCAGAAGTTTGGCAAAATTTGAAGTATTTTCCGTGGACCAAATTTGGATTTCTGTATACCGTTGGAAAGCTAGAAGATTCAAGATTCACATGGGACAAGAATCAGAGCAATCCAATCTGCAATTTGGAAGATACATCCCACAGAGTGAAGACATGTCGAACTTGAGCCTGCATTGCACCAGAGACACTTTGAGTGGCCTCCTCGACCTACCCACTCGAGTGAGTAATCTAGTCAGCCTCTTTACTGAGCTACTTGACCAGGCCACTCGAGTGGGTGGTCGAGCCAGCCACAGAACCCACTCGACTGACTGGTCGAGTGGCACGTTTACTCTTTTTCCCTTAAAACTCGTCACTCAGTTTCTCTCTGTTTTGTTATTGCTTTGATAGTTTGATCATCACTCAGTTTCGACTCCCTCTTGGGTAAGTGTTTTTAATGCTTGTTCTCTCCTGATCAAGGTGAACATGATTTTAGATTGTCTCATGAGCACGAACAATGCCTTGAGCCATTAGACAGACTTTTTCCGGGGTTTAGAGTACAATAGCGTGAGGGTGGATGCATCAGACATTGATTTATCTCATGACTTCACCTATTCACTTGTTATGAACTCTTCTCGACTTGAATAGGCTGATTCTTCATGCCTGATCCGACTCCTCACACTATGCTGATTGGGTTGGGTCTTGGGGCTCTCTACCACAAACTATGGATTGAGCTGGTTATGAAGTCTGTTGTCTAGGGTAGTCCTGTGATGAAATTCTGGTTGATACCCAGAGTAGTTTAGAGTGTTTGCGAACCTATGATTTCATCCCTAAAGTCCCTATGTTTTCCCCATAGTTCACAATCTTCGTAGTAACAGCTGTTCAATTTAGTGTTTCTCAACTTTTACTGTAGCACTCGACCACCCTACTCGACTGCTTAGGTCGAGTGGTTAGTTTAGCATAGTTTTCTTGTGTTTTTGATGACTTACTAAAGTGTGACAGACTTTGGTAGCTCTAGGTTCACTTCAGGTTTGGTTATAGTTTCATTTAGGCTGTTAGATAAAATCAACCTTTTTATATTTGGCTTGAATTGTTTGTTATTGATCACATCCTTTTTGCATAACTCTAGTCACCCATTGGTTCGTTATTTTTTATACTTACAATTGATTGAAAAACTTGTGTTTTGTCTCTCTGTGCCTAGGCTGATAGTTTTTACTGTCTTTCTCTGCATATTAGGCCAAAAATATTGTTTCAATAAGGGATAATGATGAGTTAAACCGTAAAAAGCTTAAGAACCAAACATATAATTTCAATGCCACAGTTATAAGTTGTCTAATGCATGCACCTAAGTTTGAAACATAAGGCTGAACTATGTTTGGAATCAGATTTATCATTCGGCCTTAGTTAAAATTTGTTGTGATTTGTAATGATATCCTTAATAATTTGAACCTAATCTGATTAATAAATCATCATGCAATAAATTACAGTATGAACTCATGGATACCCTATACATATTTGGATCTCCTTATCCCTTTTCACCACTCTTGTTTATCCAGATAGCTGATCCCATCTTTGGAGCAGTTCCCCAAGGCACCAAACTTTACTTCTTTCAAACCATAATATATTCTGAGTGGAAGCCTAATTTTTGATTGAACTTAAGAGAACGTGTTAGGTTTAGGCCGACAAGTGTAGGTTCCCATATAGACTCTGGTCCATGATTTTTGGATCGGAATAGGCTAGGGAGTTTGAAATAGGCGCTAGTTTGAGTCTGGGAAGGAAAACTAAGAAAAAGAAAAGAGAATGCTAAAACACGTTTCTTTGGAGAGGATAGTAAGTACATGTGTCCAGTAAAGGATTTGGGAAGATTATCTATGATATGAGAAGGCTCTATGAAGAGAAAAAGAAAAAAAAATTATTGTATGAAAATTCACTCGATCATTCCACTCCACCAATGGGGTCAAGTGAGAGCCTAGCAGTAAAGAAAAAAATCCTCTCCTTAGAAGTAAAACAGAAATCGATCCTTGAGTTAAAGAAATGAAAAGAGAAGCTTTTAAGCACAAGGGTAGAATTAGGATGAGTTTCTGGGAATTTAGAGTTAGGAAAGTCATTATTATGTGTGCTTGGGTAGATGGCAATCTATTCTTGTATGCATCAATTGGCTTTTACCTTTAGCATTCTCCTAAAGTTCAATCAATTCTCTGAGAGATCCCTATTACTAAACACATAAACCAGAGGAAGAAGAGATCATTTTTATCTCTTAAGCCCAGTCCTTAAACTAAATGAGTTCTTACTTGATTTGTAACAAGATCCACTGTTCGCGCTTAATGAATGTCAAAAGGATAGTTTTCTTTGAATACTTGTTGAGGCTGAGTCTATTTATAAGTTCTGCTGTTTTGAGCATGGCTAGGCTTTTAAGTAAAACTGTTGTGCATTGCATTCTAGAACTATTAACTGTGACATTGACATTAGAGGTTTGCTTGGTCTGCTTAGGTTCTGAGTCCCCACTTTTCACACTACTCCTTTCATCTCATCCTTTCTATCTGCTTGAGGGCAAGCAAAGGGTAAGTTTGGGGGAGTTGATAACACCACATTATGTATGTTTTTACCACCCTTTTATCACGTTTTAGTATAAACTTTTATCCATTGTTCATACCATTTTATGCATTTTTCCTTCATATAGGATAATTAGTATTTTTGTATAAGCATTGCATGCATCTTGCATATTTGGGATCTTATCAAGTTCTTATGGAGCTTATGGGGCATACTTGTGTCTTTTACTTGTGCACTGAAGCCTCATGGACTCGAGTGAAGCTTGCAGAGAAGACAGACTGCCCACTCGACCTGCCCACTCGAGTGCCTACTCGAGACACCACACTTCACAGGCTGACCACACCACTCGACCACACAACTCGACTGCTAGGTCGAGTGGGTCATTTTCTCTCTTTTCCCTTAAAACTCTGATTTGTATTTGAGACTTGATAGAAAAGCCCCCGATTAACCTAATACCAGGCGTACGCCGCATTTTATCATCTTAACCTAGTTTTAGACTTTTCTCTCTAGTTCACCTTTTGTTCTTGAAACTTATCAGATTCTGCGACTTGGTACCTTTGATAACATTTTATATACTTTCTTCTACAAAGTTGTTTATCATCCCCTTATCTATTACATATGTCAATTTTAGAGATTTATGGGTTTGAGTAGTTAGATTAGGGTTATTAGGGGTGGATTAGGCTTGTGATGTTCTCGATCGCCTTGGATGTCTAAGTTTGTCTGCAAATTCGTTGTTTTCCCTCTTGGGTGACTGATTTTAATGCTTGTTCTTTTCTGGCAAGTTAGGGCATTATTTTAGATGGTCTCATGAGCACGGCCCATGCCTTGAGCCATTAGATAAACTTTTTCCGAGGTTTAGAGTACAATAGCGTGAGGGTGCATGTATCAGACATTGATTTATGTCACGACTCCACCTATTCACTTGTTATGAACTCTTCTTGACTTGAATAGGCTGAATCTTAATGCCTTATCTGACTCCTCACATTATGCTGACTGTGTTGGGTCATGAGGCTCCTTACCACGAACCATGGACTGAGCTGCCTATGAAGTATGTTGTTAAGGGAATCCCTTATGGATTGAGCATGTTAGCACGAGGGAATATCTAGAGCATTCACTAGCTAGTCAATTCACCCCTATGATCCCTATAGTTTAAATATCACTTGTCTCATGATAACATCATATTTTGACCCGTTATTACTATGGTTTTCATATTGTTTCAAGAGAGATTTGGTATGATTTCAAAGCTAAATAGGCTATTATCAAGTATTGTTAGTGTCAAAGAGGTTTTACAGGTTTATGGGAATATGGATCAAAAAGGAGCAAATACCCGTTTTGAGGCATTTTCAAAGCATCAAAAGTTTGACAACATTTGAAGACCTTCCTCTGAACCAAAATTGGAGTTCTCTATATCATTGGAAAGCTTGAAGATTCAAGATTCGTATAGGAGAATAATCAAAGAAATCCATTCAGCCGTTTGGAAGATGCAACCCAGAAAATGAAGCTATGTCAAACCAGCGCCAAAGCACCAAAACTCGGTCACTAAGCTCGTGACCGAGGCCAGGCCTCTTGGGCACCCCGGTCACTAAGCTCGTGACCGAGGCCAGCCTCCTTCACTGCCTTAGATGCATGGCTCATCACAAAGATCGGCCCATTGCGTCCACACTTACCAGGATGATGAGTCTGCCCTTCCTTAACCCTAGAAGCCATTCTCATGCGCCCCAAGACCTATAAAGACAAGCTTATGAAGCTAGGGTTTCGTGTGCCTCATCAAATCTTCAAATCACCACCTAAGTTCACCACAAACTCAATAGAAGTCCGTCTGTCACCTCAAGAAGCCGAAGCCGTCTCAAAGGAGCCACGTAAGCAACTTGATCTCGTTGAAGCTTTGAAGTTCCACCATCTCTTTCTCTATTCTTCTGTAGCTTTGTCAAAGGAGAAGTCCTTACATCTTGTTATTTTCAGATCTAAAGAAGTAATCTCTAAACCTTTACCTTATTGCATTATATCTATGTTTTACTCTTTCATATCATCGATGACAACCTTGAGCACGGCCGAGTAGACTATCCAGTTGGGTCTGAAGGGCCAGTCAATGGGGTGAAATGATCATTGTCTTTTGAGTGGCGAGTTTTATTGTATTTGCATATCCATTTACACTGTCTTTTGGTCTTATCTCATTCTTAATGCATATAGTTAGAGTCATGAACTAGCTATTGATCTTAGGCATCTAAGTAATTTGAACCGTTTGCTTAGTTTGTTGGAACCTAGATTTGATGAGTATCGCGTCATAAGCACATACGCCTTAGTTATGGAGTCTTATGGATTAGGATTGAACTTGATTTTAATGCTTTGAAACCTATGTTATTGCCTGCGATAGTTGAGTAATAGGATTTGTGGATTTCAGCCAGTTTTCTCGATGACAATAGGTTAGCCGAACTTTCGTGTTTCATAGTCCGAGACTTAGGAGTAGACATGCATTACATTGAACCCTAGAGACCCCCTTAAGCGCCCAACATTCATCTCATATTGATTGACATTCATTTTATTTGCTTTGCATGATTTGCGTGACACAAAACCTTTTTTTATTATTGAGTTATAGCTTTACTTGTTCCTCGTGATTTGCAATACATCTTTTCTCTGGGTGGATTCGATATACCTTAAATACTTGATTGATTGATGTGCACTTGCAGCCTATTCATTGTGTGGTCCCTTTGAGAAAAACTTTACGACACATCATCTCACCAGTTAGATCGTTGGAGTAATAGTTAGGTAGCTGAATTCGCCCACTCGACCATACCACTCGAGTAGACCAGTGGAGTGGCCTAGTCTGTTTTAAGTTTTCTGTGTTTTTGGTATCTCTGGCTACTTACTAAAGTGTGACAGCCTTTAGTGAGCTTAGTCTCTAGTTTTATCTTTTATTTTGCATTCGTTTAGGTTGATAGATTTCACCAAACAACTTTTATATTTGGCTTGAATTAATTGCAAATGTACACATCCTTTTTGCTTAGTGCTATTTACCCAATGGATTGACACTTTCTATATTATGATTGATTGAAAAAACTGTGTTCTCTCTGCATGCCTAGTTTGATAGTTTTCATTCTTAGCGTATAGGCAAAACACTTGTTTCACAATCAACCATTGTATGGAACGCCATAAGAACGGGAGCTTATGATAGGGGCGTTACAAAATCCGGAACATCCGTAATCCCGCGATTAGATATGTTCACAAAGCCATTGCTCACACATGGGATCCTAGGAAGGAAACAAGACACATTAGAGAAGGGGACATGAGGCTTCTTATGGTTGGACTTGCGTCTTTTCTTGGGTTCTTAGAAGGCGGAAGAGGGATCAGCGCAAACCAGACAGATGTGAGTGTGGTGGGAATTTTTGTTCATAACCTCTTCTACACTAAAGATTGGATCATGAAAAGTGCAAATAAGGCGCCCCAAGTAAGCTTGGCAGGTTTGTTGGCTCCACTCTTCAAAGCTAAAGGGATTGAGTTAACCGGGGAGAGACTCGGAGCTTTGACAATAGACAAGTATTACCTCAACCGCTCCCATTACCTTGGTGGATCTCTTAAAACCTCCTATTGTTACAAGTTCCAACGCGCAAGGAAGAATGAGATGAAGTTCTTGCTCCCGAATATCCCATACACATCTATCTCTATCAAAGATAATGTCCGCTTCTACCATAGTGAAGAGGTTCATTATGATGCATCAAGAGATGGGCCACTCACTAGGATTGAGAAGAGCATAGGAACAACCTCGCAACAAGAGCAGCCAGCTGCTACAGAAGGAGATGCAAGCTCACCACCGCCCCATGATCGGGTTGACGGTATCTCGTGATATGACTTCCACCCTTGGGATGAGCAAATATCCGCTCGCCAAACCGCACTACAAGCCGCCCACACTCAAATCAATTTGCTTCAATGGATTGTGAAATGGCAAGATAGATAACTCAAGAAAGTAGTGAAGCAAGTGATGTTTTTGAGCAAGGAAGGGAAGAATCTCACGAAGAAACTCTCAGCTGGAGGGTGCTCTAGTTCCTGTCGTGATGATGTGGTTGATGCGGGTATGGAACAACTAGAGGATGAGGAGCAAGGAAGGGAAGAGGACATTGCGGACCCTATGGATGATGACGCAGGAATTGAGACACTTGTTTCACGGGGTACCGGATCCGATAGAAGAGGAACAAGAATCGGCCCGTGCTTCATCTTTTGAGCCGCGCCAAAGAAGAAGGAAGAGAAGAGCTACTCATTCACCCACACCACCGGCTCCAACCTCTAGCAACGAGTCTTACTCATTCGGATCCAACACATGGTACTAGGTACCACTCCACTTCCTTTGTTCATATTTAGTTTTCTTTTATCTTTCTTTTTTGTGTTTAGGTCTTCTTCTCTAAATTTATTCTCACAGGGATGGTGCGAAATAAGTGTGGGGGAGAGACATACTGTCTAATATAGTTTTGTCTTTTGATTTTTTTATCTTGAGTCTTGCATTGTGAATAGCTATGTTTTCAGGAAAAATCCATAAAATAAAAAAATTGAAAAACAAAAAAACAATTACATTAGTTTTGCATCTCATTTTGCCATTAGGATTGAGTCTAGAAGCATATACTTTGCATTTACATTTGCATAGGGGATAATGATTAAATCACCTTGAGAAACTCTTAGCTTAAGACATGATCACCTTGATACTTTCCTTGTAACACTTGATTGATCTTGAAAGGCTTGTATCTTTTACTCTTTGATCCCTTTAACTTAAATGATAGTCTCTTGATTAAGACTTGCTAGCTTGCGTTCAACTCTATCTAAGTGGGACCTAAACTGAACTTAATTATCTCGCTTAGGGGCTCGAAATGCGCTTTCATGGTCACTTAAAATACTTGAGTTATCTTATTCACTTCATCACCATTTGTTAACTCAAGTAGCTATCTTCATCATTAAGATAGTTCCACACCCAAAACCCAAGCTTTTGTTCTGACCATTAACACTTTCTTTGTGTGTGTGAGGCCTTTTATTTATAATGTTTACATGGACAAAATCTTGAGAGTATTGGAGACGACAAGGCTTGACCTCTATTATTAAGAGCTAGAACATTAATGGCTAGCATCTAAGTGCGTAATTGATAAATGAGTACATTGTTGAGTGTTTACATGCTTGGTAGTGGAGAGATAAAAAGAAAGTGAAGGTTAAGGAAAGAAGTAAACTCTAAGGGAATCCAAATGTTGAGAAATAGTCTAGGCTCTAAGAAATGTATTAAACCTTGAAGCTTCCTCATAAAAAAAAAAAGAGAAAAATGTGTGTGAATAAATAAATAAATAAAAAAGAATGAGGAAGCCATGGATGATGAAAAGAAGATTAATAGAGTTATGTTGTGATAAGGAAAGGGATTTCTTTAGAGGATTTTCAAAAAGAGTTTGAGGTGAGTCAAGAGAGAAAAAAAAAATAAGTAGAGTTATGCCTCTAAAAGAGAGAATAAAAAGAAGCTGAGATTAGAGTTAAAAGTGTTAAGTCTAAGAATGGGTAGAACAATAGAGATTGAACTTGTATGCATAAATTGTTTCCATTCTTAGATAGCTTTTGCCTAATGTCAACATTCCTTGATTTCATGAGAGAAACCCTACACTTGTGATGAAGACCACCTCTAAATGGCTTGAACCTAAACCGATTGAAAGCGATTGAAAATCCCTAGGCGAGACTACATGCTTATACTTAATTGAATGTTAAAGAGTTGATTGCATAATTGCTTGTGGAGATCTTTGAGTGCTATATTTGGGTAAAAAATAGGAGTTGCGAGAAGAGTAAAGAGGATGGTTTGTTAGAGGTTTAAACTTGTGTTGCTTGGTGCTTTGGCTTAAATTATTATCTTGGTGTATGATGTTGGTAGCTTGTTGAGTTTTCTCTTGCACATGAATCCCGCCTTCAAACCTTTCTCCCATTTTGAATTGTTACTTGCTTGAGGACAAGAAAGAAGCAAGTTTGGGGGACTTGATATGTTGTGTTTTCTTAGGTTTTAAAGCATGATTTTGATTTGATTTCCTTTGCATTTTCATGGCGTATTAGACTTTAGGTGCATAGTATAGCATAGATTGCATTTGCATATCTCTTTTGTACGTTTTAGCAAGGAATGGAGCCTTGAAGCCAATACCAAGAGCAAAAGGATCAAAGATGAAATTTGGCATTTTTACCGTGCACATCGATCAGTCCCATCGATCAAGTCTGACCGATGGAACTCATAGTGCTCATCGATCAGTTTCATCGGCGAAGTCAGACCGATGACGATCCCAAACTCAACACCCGGAGGATTACATGACAAGTTTCATCGATCAAGTCAGACCGATGACATCCCATCGACCAAGACAGACCGATGGACGGACCGAAAACTCAATTTATTTTCTTTAACCGGACCTGAAACAGAAATTATCGAGAAAAAATCAGTCCGAGTTTGTGGACTATAAAAGCTGGAAAAACCTAATTAGATGATTATCTTGTGTTTTATTTTTGAGAAAAGATCTAAGTAGGAACTTTGAGATTTTCTTAAGATCATTGTATGAATCTTTCTCTTTTAAGTTTGAATATTTTGATATCTATTTAAATCTTTATCCCTATTCACATCCTATCATGATTAACCAAGCTTTGCTTTGTGGTTTCATGTCTATTTGTGAGTAGTCCATTAGAGCTCAGGGGTTGAGTAGATTAGGATTAATGATGAATGATTTATGGAATTTAGGAATAGATTATGTTACATCCGTACTTAATAGATGTTAAGCTTGCTAGATTAGCCTTGATCATGTTGATTTAGACTTAGGCTCATCAATGCCCACCAAGTGTTTGATGAAATGCCGGATCAGATTTATTAAGTGTTTAGCTTACTTAGCCTATGATAATAGTTGATTCAGTTGATAAATTGTTGTTTAGACTTGTTAGTAATGCTCTTTGATAACTTGAAGCCAACGATAGTTGTTAATTATCAAGTGATTAGAGAATGTGATATACCCTGATAGTGGATAGCATTCAATTAAGGTTCTTAAGCCTAAGGACAATGTGGCAATGAAAGAACTAATACTCTATAGTCATTTATCACTTGTTTTGAATCCCTACTCATCCCTAGAGTTCACTTTTTATCATCTTACTTAGTCAAAACGTTTTTAAACTTTTGTTACTAGTTTGCTTTACAATTAGAGTTACAAATCAATATAAAACTTGTTTGCTTAGATTGAAGTCACGATTTATAATCATAATGTGTTGTTCTAATTTTCTTATGGATCGATATCCTTCTATGCTTATAGCATTAAATAACCTTTTGGATGTAAAAAACCTTTTATCAACTATGATAGCCAAGGTCGTCGGAGACCAATCAAAAAAGACTGCACAATTTGTCTAGAGGAGAATGTGAATGGTAAGAGTAAGATCATGAAGTTGGGTTGTTATCACCATTTCCATAGAGAGTGTATTCTTCCGTGGCTGTAGTGCAAGCTTTCATGCCCCACTTGTCGTAACGATATCCACAAAAGACCAGCGCATTCACAGCTCAAGCCAGTTGAGGTGAGTTGTTGTAAATATAAGGGAGCGATACTTACTTTAACATAGATGTTTGCTTTTAACGTTGACTAGATAGTAATCCGTGCTATGCAGCCGGAAAATGTTTTCTTCAAAACCTCCTTTGGTTTATATAATCTTAAATTAATATTATTGTTTATATTATATTTATTTTATGTTTTTAGCATCTTATTTATTATTATTATTATATATGGTTTATGTTGAGTTAACTAAAATTACTAATACTGTATTTATAAAATATGTCTAATATGATTTTCTATTTAAAATATCACAATGATATTGTAGTATGTATTTACATAATATGACATAAATCATTAAAAATATAAAAATTATGCACCATGTAAACTAAGATAATACAAATTATCTATATTTTTATAAGCCAAGGTCTGTATTTATCGAGAAGGTTATCTTTAATTATTTATCGGCCACATATTTTATGCTTTTGTCGGCCTATATATTTTGTGAATCTCAAACAACTGAAATATATTTTTTTCCTTTCAAAAACCGAAAATGTTATTTTTGTTCTTCGATAACAAAAATCACAACAGATCAACCAAATATCAAAACAGTTGAGTTAATTTCATTTTTTTCCTCCAGAGTCGATACATTAAATTGAAATGTTTGGTGCGCTAACATTTGAGTTAATTTTAATATTTTTTAATGTAATTGCAGGTGGATTGGAAGTCTGGAACATCTACATTTCAAATAAATTTTGACTCATTATTATGTTGTTTTAAGTTAGAGCGAAGATGACAGTGGTCATTGCAATTGGCTAATCTGAAAAAAGTTAAGTTAATATAAGGACTTGGTTGATTGCTGAGAAAGAAAAACCAGACCTCTCAATTCCTTAAATCACCAAAAAATTTTAAAAAATCAAAATAAACAAATTAGAATTGTCTCTTTTTTTTTTGTTTTTTTACATTCTAGAATTGTCATGATCTTTTAAATATCTCTTATATAAAGTAATTCACAACTCGCTTTAAAAATTTCAAATAATTTTGTAACTATCTAATCTAATACCATATCATCAATATCGGTACAACAAGATTGCTTGGTGAATATATAATTGGAACACACTTCTTCGAATGTACCTTTAGAAAATGTTTCCAACTCTAGAATTAGAATCAAACTCTATTTTTAATAAGCCTGGCGTCTGCACAAATCACTGCACATTTAGATTCCCAAAGAGGATATTGAATTTGTTTTGCAATAAACAACACAATCGAATATAGTATCAATGACAAAAATTGTTTGTGTTGTTTTGGTTTAACGTGTTGATCCTATTGATACATGTAAATTGATGTAACTGTTAGTATTTGACATAAAAAAAAAAAGATAACTAAAGGAAGTAAGTTGATATACGTATTTGGCAAATGACATAGCTCTCTTGTTAAAAAGTCTGGAAGATATTAGTCAAATCAGAAATATTAACACTATATTTAATTTCCTCATACATATTAAAAACATTTCCTTAAAATTTTTCTTCATACATATTAAAAATATATTTAAATTTTGACTATACCTCTTGTTAGTTTACAGCATAATCTATCAATTTTATTTACACATTAAACTAAATAATATAGTTTTTCTATAGGAATATAAATAATATAGTTAAAACTGTAATTTATCTTAAACACTATACTAAAATATGACACAACTTAAATTGAAAAAAAAAAAATCTTAAAACAACACTTGACTTAAAACATTAGTTCTTTGTAGTATCCTACAAAATACAAAATATTTACTTAGGGTTTTTAGTAATAAAATATGCCAACTAAAACTTTTTAGTAAAACTACCCCTCAAGTATAGATTTAATGCACAAACCCCTCAACTTCAACTTTATTGATGAAAAAATCCCTCCGTCAACAGTTCTGTTAAATTTTATAATGCTACGTTTTACAAAGTTAAAAACAACATGACGTTCTAAACTGAATAGAGTTTTTAGTCATAAAACCCCTCAACTAAAGATTAATCCTAATAAAACCCCTCAATCATAGATTTAACGAAAACACCCCTCAACTTTAAATCCATTAATGATAAAAAAACCCTTCCATCTACTGTCCATTAGTTAATCTCAATTTTAAATTTTTTTTTGTCAAAAATAACATGACATATTCTAAAATGAAAATAAGATGTATTTAAATAAAAACAACATGTTATAAAAGGTCACCGACATGTTGTAAAAATGAAAAGGACATTATAAAATGTAAACTAATGTTGTAAAATGAAAATGACATTCTAAAATAAAAACATATTGTAAAATGGAAATCTTTGGCATACACTAATAGTCTAATATATAGTATGTCAACATCTGATATGTTGTGTTTTCTTGGATTTTAAAGCATGGTTTTGATTCCTTTTTCCTTGTATTTGCATAGCATTTTAGACTTTAGGTACATAGTTTGCATTTGCACATCTCTTTTGTAGGTTTTAGCAAGGAGTGAAGTTAAGGAGCCAATACCAAGAGCAAAAGGATCAAAAGATGAAGTTTGGTGAATCTCTCGTGCACATCGATCAACCCCATCGGCCAAGTCAGACCGATGGAAGTCACCGTGCTCAACGGTCAGTCTCATCGGTCAAGCATGACCGATGGCGATCCCAAGTTCAACACCCGAAGGATTACATGGACAGTTTCATCGACCAAGTCAGACTGATGACCTCCCATCGACCATCCCCATTGACCAAGCATGACCGATGGCAAACCCAGAAACTCAATCTATTTTCCTTAACCAGATTTGAACCAGAATTTAGAGAAATTAAACCAGTCCGTGTTTGTGGACTATAAAATTGGAAAAACCCTAATTAGATGATTATCTTGTATTTTTGTTTTGAGAAAAAAGATCTTAGTAGGAACTTTGAGATTTTCTTGAGATCATTGTATGAATCTTTCTATTTTAAGTTTGAATCTTTTGTTATCTATTTAAATCTTATTCCCTACTCACATCAAATCATGATTAACCAAGCTTTTCTTTGTGGTTTCCTGTCTATTTGTGAGTAGTCCATTAGAGCTCATGGATTGAGTAGATTAGGGTGAATTATGAATGATTTATGGAGTTTAGGTATAAATCATGTAACATCCTTACTTAATATATGTTGCTTGCGAGATTAGCCTTGATCATGTTGATTTAGACTTAGGCTCATCAATGCCCACCAAGTGTTTGATGAAATGCCGGATCAGATTTATTAAGTGTTTAGCTCACTTAGCCTATGGTAATAGTTGATTAAGTTGCTAAATAGTTGTTAGACTTATTAGTAATGCTCTTTGATCACTTGAAGCCAATGATAGTTGCTGATTATCAAGTGATTAAGGAAGATGCTATACCATGATAGTGGATAGCATTAAATTGAGGTTCTTAAGCCCAAGGACAATGTGGCAATGAAATAACTAATACTCCATAGTCGTTTATCACTTGTTTTGAATCCCTACTCAACCCTAGAGTTCACTTTTTATCATCTTATTTACACTACAAGAAAAAATTGCTATTGCAACATAGAAAATGTGTTGCAATAAGGCAGTATATCATTGCAAATATGGGAATGCAACAGAATTACGACAAATTCTATTGGGTTGCTGATTGATCGTTGCAAATTAATGATTGTTACAAATATGTGGCATGATTTGCAATGAATTAGTTTCTTACTATAATTGTCGTATTGATGCAACAAAACATCTGCAGCAAATTCATCATATAATTACTACATGTGTTGCAACTCTAAATCATCGTAAATAACTGCTATGTAAAACATATAGCAAATTTTTTGCAACTATTTTGCGAGATATATAATCTCATTGCATTTGTTGTATGCGTTGTCACATGGTATGCAACAAATAATTTATTAATTTAAAATTTTCATCAAATTTATTAAAATACATTTGCCTTTTTTATGTTTTGATGAAAGCTAATTTAAGTGATTAATTTGTATTAAACTAGATAATTTAAAATATACTATATATACAATAAAAAAGCTAAACTGAATATATTAAATCATTAAAGTTTCAACATCAAACTAAACATAAATACAAAAATCCTAAAAGTATCTACCAATAAATAATGATCGAATATGATAATAAAACACAGAAAATTTAGTTAGAACATCTAGCTAGATACATAGTTCTTCACTCTGGCAGATTGTAGATGAGGACAAAGGATCGCCATAATTTTGAGGACATAGTTCTTCAAGCTCCTTGACTTTTATTCCTTGATTCATGCATTTTCTTGAATCAAACCGAATTCTTATTTCATTGATGATTAATCATATTTAAACCTGTAAAAAAAACAGGGTATTAATGATGCTAAGTTTGTGGTAATTTAGAAAATTGTTACCTTAAAAAGAAGAGAGAAAGAAACACGATTTGTAAAAGTGAACTGAGTTATTCAAGGCACATGTAAACTATATATAAGAACAATAAAATTTTAACCTTTATCGGATAAAAACAATAAAAATCCTAATCTTTATCAAAATAAAAAAACAAAACAAACAAGAAAATCCTCTTGTATCTTTTTTTTGTTACTAGGATCCTTGAAACTATTCACTAAATAAGTAGATAACCAAATCTTTAATATGATATAGTATATTATTAAGCAGATAGCGCTATTACTCTATACAATAAAATTAGCACTATTATTCTATATGTACTCTATACAATAAAATTATTCAGAAGGCAATTCTAAAGTTCATTAATTTAATTTCTTCGTGGAATTTTCTGTAAACAAATTTTTGTAGAAATTACTTAAGAAATTTTAACTAAAACTATGTTGCAAAAAAGTTACAAAAACGTTGCTAATTTAGTGAAAATTATGTCACATATTTTGCAACATACACTCATTAAAAATTTCTTGCTAAACCACCACCACTAATAATCATTGAATAATTATTACAAATTTTACAAGAATAATTTATGTGTCGCAAGAAAATCGCAAATTAGTAATGGAATTTGCAACATCAAATTTTGTCATAATTTTACAATGAATTTATAAGAAAATTGTAACGTACATTCATCATTGCATACATATTCAGAATTTTGTGGCAAAAGTTTGACGAATACGAATGTTACAGATAATATGTTGCAATATTACTATATTCTTGTAGTGTTACTAAAAACGTTTATGAGCTTTTTGTTACTAGTTTGCTTTGAAATTAGAGTTACAAATTATTATCTAAACTTGTTTGCTTAGACTGAAGTTACAATCATAATCATAGTGTGTTATTCTATTCTCTTTGTGGATCAATACCCTTCTATGCTATTAGCATTAAGGTTATTTGATAACCTTTAGGATGCAAATATCCTTTTATCAAATTGGTGCCGTTGTCGGGAAGATTAAGCAATAGCCATTAGGATTCAATTGTGTTTTGTGACTAAGATTTTATTGTTACTATGTTTACTTTTGTGGACTCAACTTTGGTTTAATATCTTGTTTGTTTTCTCTTGAAGGTGCATGAACTTGCGGAGTCACGGGACACAACATCTAGTAGAGCGAAGCGACGACATTCGCCGGTTAGAGAGAGAGACGAGAAGAGCAACCTGGAACAGAGGAGTTAACGGAAGTGAGTTTGAGATGGTTGAGGAACATCCACCCGGTTTTGTACCACCACCTCTAGCCGCTGCAGCTCATGTACGTCCACAACTTAGACCTATTGGAGATTTTGACACGCCAAATGCTAGACCATTTGCTACAGGAATCCCGACACCAACCATTGCGACTAACAACTTTGAGATCAAGTCAAGCTTGATCAACATGATTCAGAATCATAGATACAATGGTCTGTCAATGGAGGATCCTTTAGAGTATCTAGATCAGTTTGAGAGGCTTTGTAGGATGGTAAAGATGAATGTAGTTCCGGAGGAGTCGATCAAGATGATCTTGTTTCCTTTCTCATTAGGCAACGAGGCTTCTCATTGGGAAAAGAACATTTCATCAGAACTTGTGTCTTCTTGGGAGTTGGTTATGCAAGAGTTTCTCTACAAGTTCTTCCCAAAGCAAAAGACAGAAAATATAAGGAATGATATCCAAACCTTCAAGCAAGGTTTTCAAGAGAGTCTTTATGATACTTGGGAGAGACTAAAAGGTTACACAAGGAGCTGTACTCATCACAATATCTCCAAAGAGAACCTACTAGGAATCTTTCATAGAGGTGTGGTTGAGAGATATATAAGAGATTTGGACACAGCTAGTTATGGGAGCTTTGCCAACTTGAATGTGAACCAAGGAGAGCAGCTAATTGAGGCTATGGCACAAAGTGATGCTTGTTATGGAAGAGACTATGATAGAGAGGTTAAGGACACAAGTAGTCAAGATCTCAAGCTCAAGGAGATTACCGAGAAGCTAGACAAGATGAGTAAAGCTTTTCTCATTTCTCAAAAGCCGGTAAACTTTGTTGGAGAGTTTGATGCTAGTGAACAAGCCTTTCAAGACAATGGTGTGTATGTAGAGGGGAGTGAAGATCTGCAAGAAGAGGTCAACTATGTGGGAAACCAAGGGTTTCAACAAAAGACCTTCAACCCAAATTTCCGCAACCATCCTAACCTTTCATACCGAAGCACCAATGTTGAGAATCCCTAAGACCAGAACTATGCTCTTATACAACCACAAGCTCAAAAATTCCACCGAAGACCATTTGTGAACTTTCAACAACAACCACAAGGCCAGAATTTTCAGCCAAGACCAGAATTCAACAACCCCACCCAAAACTCTTAACCCCAAACCCAAACATCTACCGATGATCTATTTAACCAACTCCTAGAGGGTAAACCCAAGGGAAATGCTGAGATAAGTAAGAGGATAGATGGAGTAACCTCAAGAGTGGAAGGGTTGAATAGTCGGATAGATAGTGTCAACAACAAGATAGATGGTGCCTACAATGAGCTAAACACCAAGTATGAGCGCTTGGCATCTCATCTTAAGTCATTGGACAGCCAAGTTGCACAAGTTGCTTCATCATCTAAGCGGCTAATGGGAGCTTTGCCCGGAAAACACCAATCCTAAGGAGTTTGTTCAATCTATTACTCTTAGAAGTGGAAAAGAACTACCAACAAGAGAGCTACCACAAAGCACACTCAATGAGGACATTGGTTCTAAAGAGGGGGAGGATGTGATTGTGATTGATGAAGATGAGTTGAAAGGAAGTTGTATTGAGGAAGACAAGGTTAGTGAAAGAGCAGTACTTGACAAAGGGAAAGGCAATGTAGTGGATAAAAAGACTACTCAAGAAAAGATAAAGAAGAATCTCCTAAGAAAGGTTCAAATTTTTCCAAAAGGGAAACTCTCTTTGTACCACCACCATTTTAACCAAAGCTTCCATTTCCCGGTATATTCAAGAAGCAATTGATGGAGAAGTATGGAGCTATGTTTGACAAGTAAATAAGAGAGGTGAAAGTTACAATGCCAATCATAGAAGCCTTTTGGTTAGTCCCACACTATAGCAAGTTCTTGAAGGATGCTGTTAAGGAGAAAGCCAAAGCTTTAGATGGCATGGTAGTCATTTCTCATGAATGTAGTTCCATAATTCAAAGGAAGACCATCACAAAGAAGCTTGATGATCTGGGCAGCTTCACACTACCTTGTGCTTTAGGTCCTCAGGTTTTTACTAGATATTTGGTTGATCTTGGAGCTAGTTTGAGCTTGATGCCACTTACTGTAGCAAAACGCCTAGGATTCAGAAGTTTTAAGCCATGCCGCGTTTCTCTTGTGCTTGCGGACAGATTGGTGAGATATCCAATAGGGCTACTAGAAGACTTACCGGTGGTGATTGGAAACTTTGAGCTCTTAACTGACTTAGTTGTGTTGGAAATGGATGAAGAGCCACATGATCCTTTGATCTTTGGAAGACCATTTCTAGCTACAGTAAGAGCTATGATTGATGTGAGAAGAGGCAAGGTTGATTTGCATTTGGGGAATGATGTCCTTAAGTTTGATATTAGCAAGCTCATGAAGAAACCCACAATGTAAGGTCAATCATTCTATGTAGACACCACGGATGAGCTTGCGGATGAGCTCCTAGAGGAGTTAGCTATGGAGGATGCTCTACAAAGTGCTTTGACAGTGAAGCAAGAAGTTTTCAATTTCCTAGAGAGTGATAGCATTGGGTATGGGAAGATCCTAGAGTCACACAAGGCTTGTAGTGAAGATGTTGAGTACTTGAAGTTGGGAGAAGTGGTACACAATGTGAGCTCCGTTGAAACCAATTGTGAAGAGATTAGCATAAAGGATGATTTGAGTGAGCTCAATGCACCAAAAGTGGAGTTCAAACCTCTCCCAAGTGGTCAAAGGTATGCATTTCTTGGCTCTAATTTGACTTATCCGGTCATAATTAATGACAACTTGAGTGAAAACGAAACCACTAGGTTGTTAGTCGAATTAAAGAAGTATAGACAAGCTATTGGTTATTCATTGGGTGACATTAAAGGCATCTCAAAATCCCTTTGCATGCATAGGATCCATTTAGAAGATGAATCAGTGACTCCCGTTGAACACCAAAGACGGTTAAACACGAATTTGAGGGATGCAAATCAACCTTGCCTCTTGGATATCTCCGGTAAAACATGAATTTACTTTTTCCTTAACGGATAGTACTTGGATATCTTTGGTCCATGTAGTGCCTAAGAAGGGCGGAGTAACCATAGTTAAAAATGAGAACAATGGACTAATACCAACTAGATCCATTACCGGTCATAGAGTTTGCATTGACTACCAAAAACTTAACTCCGCAACTAGGAAAGATCACTTACCCCTACCCTTTATTGATCAAATGATTGAGAGACTAGCAAACCATCGGTTTTACTGTTTCCTTAACAGGTATCCGGGATTCTTTCAAATTCCGATACATCCGAATGACAAAAAAAAAACTACTTTCACATGTCCTTATGGCACCTTTCCTTATCAAATGATGCCATTTGGTCTATGTCATGCTCCAGCAACTTTTCAAAGATGCATGATGTCAATTTTTGCTGATTTTATTAAAAATATTATGGAGGTTTTTATGGATGACTTCTCCGGCTATGGAGATACCTTTTCCTCTTGTCTTGACAATCTTTGTAGGGTTCTAAAGAGATGTGAGGAGAAAAATCTGGTGCTAAATTGAGAGAAGTGTCACTTCATGGTTCAAGAGTGTAAACGAGATTTCGGAAAAGGGAATAGAGGTTGACAAAGCCAAGATAGAAGTCATGGTGAACTTGGGACCACCGAAGATGGTTAAGGATATCAGGAGCTTCTTAGGCCATGCGGGCTTCTACTGGAGATTCATCAAAGATTTCTCTTCTATTGCTAGACCACTCACCAACCTTTTGTGCAAGGAAGTGGACTTTGTTGTTTGATGAAGAATGCCTTGAAGCTTTCAAGAGGATCAAGAAGGAACTTGTTAGTGCTCCGATAGTGCAACCACCAGATTGGAAATTGCTGTTTGAAGTGATGTGCGACGCTAGTGATTTTTCGGTTAGCGCGGTGTTTGGACAAAAGAAGGATAAGAAGCTTCATGTGATCTACTATGCTAGTAGAACTTTGGATAGTGCTCAAGTGAAGTATGCAACCACCGAAAAAGAGCTTTTGGCAATAGTCTATGCATTTGAGAAATTTCGGTCTTACTTGGTTGGCTCTAAGGTCATTGTTCTCACCGATCATGCAGCCTTGAGGCATCTCTTGGCAAAGAAGGATGCAAAAACAAGGTTACTAATATGGATTTTGCTTCTACAAGAGTTTAATCTGGAGATAAAGGACAAGAAAGGTGTTGAGAATGGAGTTGCTGACCATTTGTCTCGCATGAGGGTCATTGATGATATCCCTATTAATGACTCATTGCCCAAAGAGCAACTCTTAGCCATTACTCTTTTTTAAACCGTACATGAGACCCACAAGAAGCTTAGGGAAGCTATGAGTTGGAGTGTAAGGCTTCCTTGGTATGTTGATATTGTGAACTACCTAGCTTGTGAAAAGGAACCACGAAGCCTTGATGCTTACCAAAGGAAGATGTTCTTCAAGGATGTGAACCGGTACTATTGGGATGAGCCTTATTTGTAGAAGCTGTGCAAGGATAGTCTCTATAGGCGTTGTGCTGCGGAAGAAGATGGTTGGGAAGACTATAAAGGATTGGTCTGCCAAGTTAGATGATGCGTTGTGGGCATATAAGACTGCTTACAAGACACCAATTGGGATAACACCATTCAATATCCTTTATGGGGAATCATGTCACCTTCCAGTAGAGCTAGAATACAAAGCTTTGTGGGCAACCAAGTTGTAGAAATTTGACATCAAAACAATGGAAGAAAAGAGGTTGATTCAACTAAGTGAGCTTGATGAGATCTGTCTTGAGGCTTATGAGAGTTCGAAGATCTACAAAGAGAGAACCAAGGCGTTTCATGACAAGAAGATCATCAAAAGAGACTTGAAAATTGGTGATCAAGTGTTGTTGTTCAACTCAAGGTTGAGATTGTTTCTGCGAAAGCTGAAATCGTGTTGGTCAGGCCCTTTTGAGATGAAGGAAGTTCTTGAATACGGAGCTTATGTGCTAATGAACAAGAGCGGAGCTGACTTTGTGGTTAAAGGACAGCGCATAAAGCCATATATGTCCAGTGATCCACCAAACGGATGGACTTTGGTTTCCCTTGCGGAACCCCAATCCGCATAAAAACCAGAACTGTCAAGCTAAGACGTTAAACAAGCGCGCTTGGGAGGCATTCCAATGGTATCCTTGTACATATGTTTTTGATCTGTTTTTGAATATCTTTTCTTTTAAAAAGATAAGGGAATGCGATTGATCCATTGTTGAAGGAAATTTTGATGTGAGAAGATTAACCCGGACATTCCCATCGGTCACTCCCATCGGTCAAACATGATCGATGGTAAGTGGAGTCAAGTTTCCCGGGGAATCATATGGACATTCCCATCGGTCAAACATGATCAATGGCTCCATCGATCATTTCCATCGGTCAAGACAGACAGATGGAATCTTTGGTGCGTATCGGTCATTCCCATCGGTCAAACCTGACTGATGGGAGTTTGAGGAAAGTCTCCCATAGAATCATACTAACACTCTCATCGATCAAACTTGATCGATGAGATCCCATCGGTCACTCCCATAGGTCAGGACAGACCGATAACGAACCCAGATAAGTCTGCTCAAGTCCTCTAAAATCAATTTTTGGTCTAAACCGGTTTATTTTAAATGAACCAACATGATTTTTTAACCGGTTTAATCCCATCATCTTCCCAAATCATGATTTCATCATCTTCTTCCTCAACTTTTCTCATTTCGATCAATTTCAAACACAAAAATCTCTTAATTCTCATCCATTTTAGTTGATTCCAATTGTTAAATTCAAGTTTTTGCTTCGCCTATTGAGTAATCTCTGCTTCAGCTTTCATCTCTTGTATTTAACTATTCGAATTTGAGGTAATAAATCAATAATTCTCTACGTATTTAGGTAATCTTCATATTTTTTATTTGTAGTTAATCAAGGGCACAAATCGAACCATATAGATGAGTAAACTAATATTCTTTACTAAAAATAGATATTACTTGCTTGAATTTGTGGATTGATTGATAAAATTTTGAAAATTTCAAATTCTAGGGTTCATGAGACTTAAAATAGAAAATTTTAGGGAAATTTGAAGATTGTGGTTTCAATAGATAGATCATGGTATGATAAGAGAGTTCCTTGAAGACTACTAAGATCAAAAACATTTTGGTAATGATTTATGAGAAATTTTGTTGAATTTTTGGTCAAAACATAAAGTCAACTAAAACACATAAGAACCAATTCGTTTTTGAAACTTGCTTTTTTGCCCATATGCTAAGAATGAAAACAATCAAACAGAGCATGCAAACAGAACACATGTTTTTCAATCAATCATAGTATGAGTCAATCCATTGGGTGAATAGCACTAAGCAAAAAAGGATGTGTACATTAGAAATAAATTAAAGCCAAAATTGAAAGTTGTTTAGTGAAATCTATCAACCTTAACGAGTGTAAAATAAAAGACGAAACTAAAGACTAAGCTCACTAAAGGCTGTTACACTTTAGTAAGTAGCCAGAGACACAAGAACACATAAAACTTAAAACTGACAAGGCCACTCGACTGGTCCACTCGAGTGGTATGGTCGAGTGGGCAAGTGAAACTACTAGACTACTACTCAAATGATCTAAACTGGTGAGATAAGTGATATTAAAAATATAGGGATCATAGGGGTGAATTAACTAGCTAGTGAATGCTCTAGAAGGTTTCAGGTGCTAACATGCTCAATCAATTAGGGATCCCCTTAACAATAGAATTCATAGCCAGCTCAATCCATGGTTCGTGGTAGAGAGCCCCAAGACCCAACCCAGTCAGCATAGTGTGAGGAGTCGGATTAGGCATGAAGAATCAGCCTATTAAAGTCGAGCAAAGTTCATAACAAGTGAATAGGTGGAGTCGTGACATAAATCAATGTCTGATGCATCCACCCTCTCGCTGACTGGGTTGGCTCAAGGCCCACTCGAGAAGGCACTCGACCACCTTAGTCGAGTGATGTGGTCGAGTGGTGTGGTGCTTGGCCGAAAATTCTTGATTTTTCCTACTTAACCCTCCTGAAACAACATAACTCTAAATAGAAAGGTGAAAGCATCAAAACATTAGGAAGAAAAGAATTTAAAATATGTACATTGATAAACATGGGACTTCCTCCCAAGTGAGCTTGTTTAGAGTCTCTTAGCTTGACTTTCATAACTTAGGCTTTATCAAGATAACCTACATCTATTAAGGTGTCTCCTGGTATACCTTGATCTGCCATGTATGGTTTGACTCTTTGACCATTCACAGTGAATTCTTTACCATCAGTGTCAGGCAAAGTAACTGCTCCATATGATAGAAATTCTTTGATTTCGAATGGGCCTGTCCATCTTGAATTCAATTTTCCAGGGAAAAGTTTTAGCCTGGAGTTAAATAAGAGGACGTGATCTCCTACGGTGAAGGTTTTTTGTGTGATCCATTTTTCATGAAAAGCCTTAGTCCTTTCCTTACACACCTTTGAGCTTTCATATGCATCCAGCCTTATCTCTTCTAACTCATGCAGAGTAATCCTTCTTTTCTCCTGGGCGGAGTTGATGTCAAAATTCAGCAGCTTGGTCGCCCAGAGAGCTTTGTATTCTATCTCCACAGGCAGATGGCAGGATTTACCATATAGGAGTTGGAATGAAGTTCTGCCTATAAGTGTTTTGTATGCCGTTCTGTAGGCCCACAAAGCCTCATCAAGTTTAGTTGCCCAGTCTCTCTTGCAAGTTCCCACTACTTTAGCTAAGATGGCTTTAATCTGCTTGTTGGAGACTTCAACTTGACCACTTGTCTGAGGGTGGTAAGGAGTTGCAACTTTATGCTTCACTCCATGCTTTCTTAGTAGACTCTCAAACTGCTTGTTGATGAAATGGGAACCACCATCACTTATTACAACCCATGGCACTCCAAATCTGGGGAAGATGATGGTCTTGAACGTTTTCAAAACTACTCTGGCATCATTGGTTGGGGATGCTATTGCTTCCACCCATTTGGAGACATAATCAACAGCTACCAAAATATAGGTGTTTCCATGAGATGGTGGGTTGAAAGGTCCCATGAAGTCTATCCCCCAGCAGTCAAAAACTTCCACTTCCAAGATTGGGTTTTGTGGCATCTCGTTTCTCCTACTAATGTTACCCATCCTCTGGCATGCATCACACTGAGCAATGAAATTTTTTGTATCCTTGAACATTGTTGGCTACCATAAACCTGCTTCAAGGATTTTCTGCGCGGTCTTGAAGATAGCAAAATTTCCACCATAGGAAGAACCATGGCAATGTTCAAGCACTCCCTGTACTTCCTCCTCTGCAATGCATCTCCTAAATAAACTGTCTGGACCTCTCTTGTAATGATAGGACTCGTCCCAGAAATAGTGTCCTGCATCTCTATACAGTTTTTTTCTATGGTGAGCATCAAGGTGTAGGGGCTTGTAACCAGTGGCTTTGTAGTTTGCCATGTCTGCGTACCAAGGCGTCTCACAGTGCTTAGACTGGACAGCATTACTCGAGTGAGAGGGCGAGTGGAGCTGTCAAGTGAGAATTTCTATGGACATCAGCTGTTCCTCAGGTAGAGAGTCATCCACTGGTGCCGGGTCGTCTATTCTCATCCTAGACAAGTGATCATCAACTCCATTTTCTATGCCTTTCTTATCCACTATTGTCAAATCATATTCTTGCAGTAGGATGATCCACCTCATAAGCCTCGGTTTGGTGTCCTTCTTTGCATAAATGTGCCTAAGTGCGGCATGGTCAGTGTAAACTATAATCTTCTGATCCACTTGGTAACTCCTAAATTTCTCTATTGTGAATACCACAGCAAGCATCTCTTTCTCTGTTGTAACATATCTGCTTTGTGCGTCATCCAGGGTTCTGCTGGCGTAGTGGATGACATGCAGCTTCTTGTCTATCCTCTGACCCATAACTGCTCCTACTGCATAATCTGAAGCATCACACATTATTTCAAAAGGGTGCTTCCAGTCTGGAGCTTGAATTACTGGAGCTGATACCAACGCCTCCTTTATCATATGGAAAGCTTTAAGGCACTCTGCATCAAAATTGAATTTGGTTTCTTTACACAGCAGCCTAGTCAGGGGTTTTGCAAGTTTTGAGAAATCTTTGGTGAACCTCCTGTAAAATCCAGCGTGACCCAAGAAGCTTCTTATGTCTTCGATAGTCTTCAGAGGTTGCAGCTGCATCATAACCTCAACTTTTGCCCTATCTACCTCTATACCCTTTCCAGAGATTTTGTGTCCCAGAACTATACACTCTGTAACCATGAAATGACACTTTTCCCAGTTAAGGACCAAATTCGTCTCTTCACACCTTGCTAGTACCCTGGAGAAAGAGGGGCCATAGACTGAAAAGTCATCCATGAATACCTCCACCATCTTCTCTATTAAATCCGAAAATATAGAGGTCATACATCTCTGAAATGTTGCAGGGGCATTACATAAACCGAATGGCATTTTCCTATATGCGAAAGCGCCATAAGGACAGGTAAAGGTTGTTTTTTCTTGGTCATTAGGGTGTATTGGTATCTGGAAAAATCCACTATACCCATCAAGAAAACAGTAGTATAGGTGGTTAGCTAGTCTCTCAAGCATTTGGCCTATGAATGGTAATGGGAAGTGGTCTTTCCTAGATGCAGCGTTTAACTTCCTATAATCAATGCACATGCGGTGACCAATTATAGTTCTAGTTGGGATCAGTTCATTTTTATCAAATTTAATCACAGTGATTCCTCCTTTCTTAGGTACGCAATGTACATGGGACACCCATGTACTATCAGAAATAGGGTAGATTATTCCAGCATCTAGAAGCTTAATGATTTTTTTTTCACTACTTCTTTCAAGTTAGGGTTTAATCTCCTCTGGTGCTCAACACTAGATAAGACTTTGATAGATACTGCCTCAACACGATGTTTGCAAAGAAGGCCACAGGGCCAGTGAATGAGAGTGAGTTGAAGATGCTGGACAAGGCTCTTTGCGACTACCTCATCTACTCATCAGAGGAGAACCGGGCCAATGGGATGGAGATGCAAGGAGATAGAGCCTACAGAGGGAACTCCATCGTTTTGGTGAGACACCTCATGAGTTACAGAGCTACTACTGTCAAGAATGACAAGATGCTGAACAAGGCAGAGTTCACTGTGGGAGGGATTGTTACCCCATTTTTAGAGGCTGCTGGAGTTAAGCTCAGATCAGCGCCCACACCATACACTCTGATGGACTTGGATCACATGAAAGACACTCAGACTATTGGTGCAAAGGTTGGGGAGAATAACATCTACAACTTCTCACACCCCAGGAGCAGCAAGGCGAAGATTTTGCTACCTTATGGAGGTCTAGCCAAGCTCTATGCAGAGGACGGTGACCGTAGTGTCCTCTTTGTACCACCAGTCAGAGATCTCTACTTCTCTGATGAGGGAGTTAGACTCCAAGAAGATGAGAGGTTTTAAGACTTCATGGGGAGTGTGCAAACTCCAGAGAGGTTTTATTTTGAGGAGACATAGTGTAAAAGCCTCAAGGAGGCTAATCATAAGATCTCCACACTTCAGAAGTGGTGCAAGTGGCAGGACAAGCAATTCAGCAAATTTAAGAGTGGAATGAATGCCACAATGAAGGGGATCACCAGCCACTTGGCAGCAGCTGAGAGGATGTTGAGTGCTAGCTCATCTAGAAGGACTTCGGCTGAGCAAAAGGAGAGAAAGAGGCGCCCAAATCACCCTATAGAGGATCTAGAGCATTCGTCTCCAGGCGAAGCCACTCGACCACCTAGGTCAAGTGAGCCACTCGAGTGCTATCAAGGTTTCGACCCAAGTGCACAAGTCGATCTATACCCACCCTATGATCAGGGTGCAGAGCTTTCACCTTACCCGGGGTACTATTAGAGCGAACCACTCGACCACGCTGGGTCGAGTGCACGATATATGCCAGACCACTCGACTGCTGGGTCGAGTGGACCACTCGAGTCGCACCCCGCAGCTGACCCTCTCACCACTACAGTTCCAGCATACACTCAAGAGAGCATGGAGGCTAACACAGATGCCTTCTTCACTCCACAAGAATGAGGTACCACCCCACTTCCTTATCATTGTCTATACCATTGCATTTTTTTTTTGTTCTCTTTTGTTTTAGTCTCTCAAATCATCTCTTGAATTCATTTTACACAAGGGACTGTGTAATTTAAGTTTGAGAGACGTATTTGACATATTTCTTTATTTTCTTAAAAATTTGAAAATTTTCAGAAAACCATTTTACAAAAACAGAGTGTCATGTAGTTGCATTATCATTTTAGGATTGAGTTTTTAGAAATTTTTCTTAGGATTGTACATATGCATAGGGGATAATGATGAGTCAAATCATAAAAAGCTTAAGAACCAAACATATAATTTCAATGCCACAGTCATAAGTTGTCTAATGCATTCGCCTAAGCTTGAAAATTATGGATCGCCTAAGCTTGAAAATTATGGATGCACCTTGCTTGGAATTTAAATTTAGCACTCTCACTTGGTTGAAGCTTACTGTGATCTATCAAACTATCCCTATGAATTTGAACCTAATTTGAAAAACATAATTATCATGATATGCTCTAAAACTTTAACTCATGGATACCTCAAAATACTTGGATTTTCTTTCACCTTTTACCAGTCTTGCTAATCCAAGTAGCTGTCTCCACCATTGAGACAATTTCACAAAAACCAAACTCAAAACTTCATTTCAGACCATACATTACTCTTGAGTGAAGTGAGGCCTATTTCCGGATTGAATTAGAGAGAAAGTGTTAGGTGTTGCCGATAGGAGTAGCCTCTCATGTAGTCTCTGGTTCACAATTTTTGAACCAGATTTAAGCTAGGAGTTTGAATAAGTTGAGGTTTGAGTGTAGGAAAAGAAAAGAAAAGAGAAAAAGAGTTTGCTAAAAATCATAAACCTTTGGAGAGGATAGGTTCAAGAAAAAAAAAGAAAAAAAATGAGTCTAGTAAAGGATTTGGAAGAAAAAGATAAAAGTTGGCTCAGTAAAAAAAACAGAAAAAAAATCGTATAGTAGCCACTCGACCAGGCCACTCGAGTGAGTGGTCGAGTCATAACTTAGTGAAAAAAGAAAAAAAAAATCCTGAATCCGCTTGAAGTAAAAAGTAAAGTATCCTCTCCTTAGAAGAAAACAGAAAATCAGTCCTTGACTCCAAAAAATAAATGAAAAAGAAAAGCTTTTAAGCACAAGAGTAGAACTAGGATGAAGTTTCTGGGATTTTAGAATTAAGGGAGTCATTTGGTTCTTCATGGGTAGATGATAGTCTGCTCCTGTATGCAACAGTTGGCTCTACCTTTAGCATTCTCTTATAATTCAATAAATTTCATTGAGAGATCCTGATACATGCGCTTAAAACCAGAGGAAAGAGAGATCATTTTTATCTCTTAAAACTTGTCCCTCAACCAAATGAGTTACAATTATGGCATATCATGATTCACCAGTTCGTGCTTAATCAATGTTAAAGGGATAGTTTGCTTTGAATGTTTGCTTGTGGTTGAGTCTTAGTGTTGAATTTAATGTGATGAGTATGGCTAAAGCTTTTAAGTAGAACTTCTGTGAATTGCATTCTAGAACTAATAACTGTGACATTGACATTAGAAGTTTGTTTAGTTTGCTTAGGATCTGAGTCCCCACTTTTTCACACTACTCCTTTCATCTTATCCTTTCTATTTGCTTGAGGGCACGCAAAAGGTAAGTTTGGGGGAGTTGATAACACCACTTTTATACACGTTTTTACCACCTTTTTATCACGCCTTAGAGTAGAATTCATCCATTGTTCATACCCTTTCGTGCATTTACGTTTCATATAGGATGTTTCATATTTCTGCATAGGCATTGCATGCATTTTGCATACTTGAGGTCTTATCAGGTACATATGGAGCATATGGAGCATACTTGTATTTTGGCTCATGAAGTGAAGATGTGCAGTCAAGCCCTATGGAGTCGCGTGAAGATTGCAGAGAAGATGGATGGCTCACTCGACCAGACCACTCGAGTGAAGCACTCTCAGACAGGCTAACTCGACCAGACCACTCGAGTGAAGCACTCTCAGACAGGCTCACTTGACCAGACCACTCGAGTGAAGCACTCTCCGACAGGCACTCTCGACCTCAGCATCACAGGCTCACTGGACTTCAGCACCACACCACTCAACCACACCACTCGACTACTGGGTCGAGTGGGCACTCTCCGACTTTTTCTCCTAAAAACTCGCAACATGTAAGAAGGGCTTGAGACTATGTATAAAAGCGCCTCATTAAACCTAATTAGGGAGGATCGAATAGCGCAACTCTGGCATAGTAATTTTTAGGTTTTCTCTCATTTTTCTATCTCTTGTTCTTGGTGTCTTGATAGTTTTTCATTTTTCCAGCAACTTTGTAATTTTGATATATTTTTATAAAATTAGTGTTTGCATCCGATTTCTTTTCCAACCTTGCTCACTAGATCATATCTCATATGAAAATTTTAATCATTTCTGGGTTTCTGACCCCAGCCATGATCACCTTGTGTGAGTAGTAAAGTTGGGATTTTTGGGGATGGATTAGGTTAGCTTCTCTCTGTTTTGTTATTGCTTAGATAGTTTGATCATCACTCAGTTTCAACTCCCTCTTGGGTGAGTGATTTTAATGCTTGTTCTCCCCTGATCAAAGAGAACATGATCTTAGATGGTCTCATGAGCATGAACCATGCCTTGAGCCATTGGATAGACTTTTTCCGGGGTTTAGAGTACAATAGAGTGAGGGTGGATGCATCAGACATTGATTTATGTCACGACTCCACCTATTCACTTGTTATGAACTCTTTTCGACTTTAATAGGCTGATTCTTCTTGCCTGATCCGACTCCTCACACTATACCACGAACCATGGATTGAGCTGATTATGAAGTCTGTTGTCTAGGGTAGTCCTGTGATGAAATTGCTAGATGATAGCTGCAATGGAACAGAGTGTTTGCGATCCAGTGATATCCATCCCTAAAGTCCCTGTTTTTCCCCATAGTTTACAGCTTGCTTAGTATTCGTTCACTGTAGTTTTTCTCTGTTTTTACTGTAGCACTCGACCTCCCCACTCGATCAGTGTGGTCGAGTAGTCCTAGTACTGTGATTTTTCCTGCTTAGTTCCATGATGTGCTAAAGTGTGACAGACTTTGGTGCCTCTAGTATCAATTAGGGTTTTTAGTAGATTTCTTATTTAGACTGCTAGTACCACACCCTTTTGATAATTACTTGAATAGCTAGCCTTGATAATCAACTAGTTGCTGTAGACCACTCTTGATTGGTTCGACATTGATATTCTCAACCTCCATTTACCACTATACTACAATTGATAAATTCTGTGTTTTAGTCTCTCTAGGCTTAGGTTGATTGCTTTTCTGTCTTTCTTTGCTAAGGGTAGGCAAAATACATGTTTCAATTTTGATAGATCATGTTCCAGAGGAGATTAAACTTTGTTTCTCTAGGCAAAATAACTTCTTGTACTTAATTGCCTGCTGCTTCTTAATCCGTCCTGGGAAAGGCAAAGGAGGTTCATAGGGGGATGATGCAGAAAAGTTGTCCTTCCCTTTAGGCTGTGCTGAATTTTTCTCTGGAGTGACCTTTCTTCTGCAGCTTTTTCGGGTTGCAAATCTTCCTGATGGAGATCCTCCCCACCCTGGTCCTCACTGTCCTTAGTGATTTTTGCAGGCTCTCTTGATGGTAGCTGTCTGCCACTCCTCAAGGTGATGGCATGGGCTTTTTCTGTTGTTGATTGTGTAGGACTAATCTAGCTGGTCTCTAGGTGATGAACTCTAGAGTGGAGGGTGTTAATCTACTGTGTGATGTCAAGAAGTGTGCCCTTATTGGATTGCAATTCAGTAGTGGTTTGTTCTTGACTACGGATGAGTTGCTGTAACAATAATTTGATATCCATATCAGGTGCAGCCTGTTCTTGATTCTTCTTCGTGTGAATCAACATCATATCAAACTTCTCAGTAAGTATCTTGATTTAAGCTCTGGTGCCTTCATCAGATATGCGGCCTTCCCTAATAGTCTGCTCATGTTCCTCATTTGAAATGCTGTCAGACCTAGCCAAATTCTCTACCAATTCCCATCCATCTTGTACACCCGTCTTCAGGAAAATTCCTTTGCTTGCAGTGTCAAGGCATACCCGGACCATTGGGAGGACTCCTCTGTATAGAATGCATAGCAGGGATTCTTTGGAGAAGTCATGCTGTGGACATTGTCTTGTGTAGTCTGTGAATCTTTCCCAGACGTCTGATAGTGTTTCACCTTTCAGCTGGCAAAACAATGCGATATCTTGCGAAACTTTGCTGTTCTTTTGTATGAGAAGAAGTTGGTAAGGAAAGACCTCTTGCAAGAATCCCAGGATGTTATGGAGCCAGGTTGAAGATTGGATTCCCAGTGGGCAGCTATATCTCCTAATGAGAATGAAAAGAGTCGCAATCTGAAACCATCTTCAGTGATTCCTTGAATCTTTGTGAGGCTACATATCCTTTCAAACTTACCAAGATACGCTATGGGGTCATCCTCTGGCTTACAAAGGAATATGTTGTCCTGGACCATAGTGATGACACCTCTCCTGATCTCGAAATCATCACTCCCAGGTGGTGCAACTATACCTCCTCTGCGTGTTTGGTGGGTTGGAGTTTCGTGAGCGCTTATCGATCCTGCCATTGTGTATAGTAGTAGTACCTGCGAAAAATTTCAATGTAACAAAGTGAGTGTTCAAAATAAAAATTAAACGAAACTTGATCTCAAAAGCAATGAGATCCTAATTGTAATACTAAAAACACCCAAATGGCAACGGCACCAAATTGAAACTTGGTTTTTTGCCTATATGCTAAGAATGAAAACAATCAAACAGAGCATGCAAATAGAACACAGGTTTTTCAATCAATCATAGTATAGATATGAGTCAATCCATTGGGTGAATAACACTAAGCAAAAAGGAAGTGTACATTAGCAATTAATTCATGCCAAATTTGAAAGTTGTTTAGTGAAATCTATCAACCTAAACGAGTGCAAAATAAAAGACAAAATTAAAGACTAAGCTCACTAAAGGCTGTCACACTTTAGTAAGTAGCCAGAGACAAGAACACAGAAAACTTAAAACTGACAAGGCCACTCGACTGGTCCACTCGAGTGGTATGGTCGAGTGGGCAAGTGAAACTACAAGACTACTACTCAAATGATCTAAACTGGTGAGATAAGCGATATTAAAAATATAGGGATCATAAGGGTGAATTAACTAGCTTGTGAATGCTCTAGATGGTTTCAAGTGCTAACATGCTCAATCTATAAGGGATCCTCTTAACAACATACTTCATAACCGGCTCAATCCATGGTTCGTGGTAGAGAGTCTCAAGCCCAACCCAGTTAGCATAGTGTAAGGAGTCGGATCAAGCATGAAGAATCAGCCTATTAAAGTCGAGAAGAGTTCATAACAAGTGAATAGGTGGAGTCACGACATAAATCAATGTCTGATGCATCCACCCTCACGCTATTGTACTTTAAACCTTGGAAAAAGTCTATCTGATGGCTCAAGGCATGGTTCCTGCTCATGAGACCACCTAAAATCATGCCCTAACTGGCCAGAAAAAAACAAGCATTAAAATCACTCACCCAAGAGGGAAAATAACAAATTTTCAAACAAACTTAGACACCCAAGGCGATCAAGAACATCACAAGCCTAATGCACCCCTAATAGCCCTAATCTAACTACTCACACATAAAAAACATGAAAAATCAAATGGTGATAAACAACTTTGTAGAAGAAAACAAATGCAAATACAAATTATATAAAAAGTTATCCAAGGTACAAAGTGACTGAATCTGAGAAAAATTAATAACAAAAGATGAATTAGAGAGAGAAAGTCTAAAAACTAGGTTAAGATGATAAAATGCGGCGTACCCCTCACATTAAGTTAATCAGGGGTTTTTATACCAAGTCTTAAATACAAATCCGAGTTTTAAGGGAAAAGAGAGAAAATGGCCCACTCGACCTAGCAGTCGGGTGGTGTGGTCGAGTGATGTCTCGAGTAGGTCTCTCAAGTAGGTTTCTCGAGTGGGTTTGTGGTGCTGAAGTCGAGAGTGCCTGTTGAGACTGCTTCACCTGAGTGGCCTGGTGGAGTGAGCCTGTCTAAGAGTGCTTCACTTGAGTGGTCTTGTCGAGTGAGCCTGTCTCAGAGTGCTTCACTCGAGTGGTCTGGTGGAGTGAGCCTGTCTGAGAGTGCTTCACTCGAGTGGTCTGGTCGAGTGAGCCTGTCTGAGAGTTCTTCACTCGAGTGGTCTGGTCGAGTAAGCCTGTCTGAGAGTGCTTCACTTGAGTGGTCTGGTCGAGTGAGCCTTCCGTCTTCTCTGCAATCTTCACTCGACTCCATAGTGCTCAACTGCACATCTTCACTTCATGAGCCAAAGTCCAAGTATGCTCCATAGGCTCCATAAGTACCTGATAAGACCCCAAATATGCAATATGCATGCAATGCCTATACAGAAATATGAAATATCCTATATGAAGGATAAATGCACGAAATGGTATAAACAATGGATGAAATCTACTCTAAAGCATGATAAAAAACTGGTAAAAATGTGTATAAAAGTGGTGTTATCAGTTTTGCTTGATTGTCATCTTATTTACTGAATATGCTCTCTATTGTCTATGAGTTTTAATCATTAGAAAACCTTTTCTTCAATGAGTTATACCAATTATTGTTTTGAATGATGAAATTGTCTTATAGGTAAAAATGGTTATTCAAAGGAAAGAAAGTGATGGTGTGACTAAGAAAGGTCAAGCAAAGGGAAAGGCTCAAGCTTCCGCATCTTGGGCTAAGTCTAGGAAAGGAAAAGAGGTTGTTGAGGATCATTATGACCAAGGGAATAGTGGAAGTGAAAGTGATGATGATAGAGTGTTGAGGACCCAATTCATAAGAACTTCACACAAGCTCAAAGGAGAGCTAGAATCAACCAAAAGGAGAAGGAACGGAAACTCACTTGGGTCACCACACGCTATCCGGATATGGAATTCCTTGGTGAAGTGGGCTACGAGAGTATGTTGAGCAAATTTTCGAGAACATGGGGCTTACCAAGCTTATGAGCCTTGTTTCCGACACCTATGTGGATCTCACTAAAGAGTTTCTCATCACTTTTAGAGCCTGAAGGAAGAATCCTCGGGATTATGAATGGGATGATGTGGGTTACATTGAATTTATGATAAGTAGGAGGAAGTACAAGGTCACGTATGAGGAGTTGAGTGAGATATATGGTCTCCCGAGAGGATTGCATCTAACCATGACCATGTCGGTTGCGAAATCAACTTTTGTATGGAACGCGATAGGAACGGGAGCCTATGATAGGGGCGCAACTAAATCCGAGAACATCCCAAACCCCGCGATGAGATATGTTCACAAAGCTATCGCTTACACATGGGAACCTGGGAAAGAGACGAGACACATTTGAGAGAGAGAGACATGATGCTTCTTATGGTAGGACTTGCGCCTTTTCTCAAGTTCCTAACCTACGGAGATGGGATTAGACCAAACCGGAAAGATGTGAGTATGGTAGGAATGTTTGTTCATCATCTCTTCTACACTCAAGATTGGATCATGACCAGCTCGGATAAGGCGCCCCAAGTAAGTTTGGAAGGTTTGTTGACTCCGCTCTTCATTGCCAAAGGGACTGAGATAACAGGAGAGAGGCTAAGCGCTTTGAGGATAGACAAGTACTACCTCAACCGAACCCATTACCTACGTGTGTCTCTTCGAACTTCATGTTGTTACAAGTACAACCACGCAAGGAAGGATGAGATGAAGTTCTTGCTACCAAACCCCCCATACACGTCTCTCTCTCTATCGCAGAGAATGTCTATTTCACCCATCGCGACGAGATACACTATGATGCATCAAGAGATGGGACGCTGCTTAAAGTTGAGAAGAGCATGGGAACTACCTCAAACCAAGCACCACCGGCTGCTACGGAAGGAGCTGCAAGCTCACCACCGCCCCATGATCATGTTTACGGAATGTTGCGATATGACTTCCAACCTTAGGCTGAACCAATACACGCACGCCAAACCGCGCGTACAAGCCACCCACACTCATAAAACCTTGCTTCAAAGAATTGTGAAATGGCAAGATAGGTCACTCAAGAAAGTAGTGCAGCAAGTGAAGTCTTTGACCAAAGAAGTGAAGAGTCTCAAGGGGAAGCTCTCAGCTGGAGGGTGCTCTAGTTCCAATCATGATGATGTGATGGATGCGGGTATGGAACAACCAGAGGATGAGGAGCAAGGAAGGGAAGAGAACATCATGGAATTTATGGATGACAACGCCGGGATGCGACACTCATTTCACGGGGTACCTGATCTGGTAGAGGAGGAACAAGAACCAGCCCGCGCTTAATCTTTTGAGCCGCGCAAAAGAAGAAGGAAGAGGAGAGCCACTCATTCACCTACACCACTGGCTTCAACCTCTAGCAACAAGTCCTACTCATTCGGATACGACACATGGTACTAGGTACCACTCTAGTTCCTTTGTACATATTTAGTTTTCTTTTTCTTACTTTTGTGTGTTTGGTGTTTCTTCTCTAAGTTTATTCTCACCGTGTCAGTGCAAAATAAGTTTGAGGGAGAGACATAGTGACACGATCCTGGATATAGACCCGAGGTTGTGTCTTCGGTCGGGGAACAATCGGTACGTATCGGGAAGAAAACGGAAGATAGTCAGAACCCGGCAATGACTCAGCGTGGGAAAGCGATAGATAGTCGCCGGGCGTATCGAGGACCGATTGTTCGGTCTGGGAATACACGGGACAAATGAGAAAGAGTCAGACGTGGGATGAACGATGGATAAGGATGGATCGATATTCGGCCATGTGAGATGCGGATGGCTCATGATACGAAGGACAACAATTTGAGCCTGGCTACGAGAATTGTTGGTTTTCAAACAAGAGAATGAACTTGGATTGAATGAGGATGAGCAAACAAGTATAACAAAAGTGTGTATTTCAATGTTGGCTAACCCTATTACAACTCAGGATCTCATGCTTATATAGCCGAGCCCTTCTAGCGTGTCCTTTGTGGGAAGGCTTGGAAGAACGCGTAAATAAAGATAAGAGGTTGCTCGGTAAAATGGTGAATAACCTTGGTAAAGATAGAACCATACTCGGTAACTTTCCTCGTGCCATGGACATTTCCACGGGTAACTTACTCGGCGCCGAGTATGGTGCGCCAAGTTTAATGTCTCATTAAAGACCCTCGGTAAAACCACGTAGGACTAAAACCCGAGTGGGAAAAAAGAGTACACAACCTTGGCATCTTGGAGCGTCTCACCGGATGATGGTGAGAACGCTAAGGATGAAATCCTTATCGTTCCTGGTCACCATGGGCTTGGTGACCGGTTCCCCTTGCACCATCGGAGAGCTCCCCAAAGCTTGCTCCATGAAGGCACTAAGCCGCACCCGGTACTTCTTCTGGTTTCTCGGTCTGATCCCATCCTTTGGTAAGCTTGGGGCTGTAGCCGGTGCACTTGGGTACTTGGCAACGTCTGGTCGTGCAGCCTCAGTCTTGGTCTCATCCGGCTCTACCTTGGACAGGTACTCGATAGCTAGGATCGTATCATTCCCTCCCCTTTGCTTTGCTTTTGTCCTCAAAAGCTGCTCATCTCCTGCATCATATCGGACCAAGTCAGTAAGGTTGAAGGTAATAGAGAATTTGGGCTTGCCTTGAATTTCCAGCCGATAGGCGTTCGGATTGATTCGCTCCAGGATTCGGAAAGGTCCAGCTCTACGAGGTTAAAGCTTGTTGCGTCGCTGGTGTGCGTAACGCTCCATCCGAAGGTGTACCCCAACCCAATCTCCCGGCTGAGAACTAAGGGACGTCTTCTGCGGTCGGCCTTGCGGTTGTAGTGCTCGGTCTTCTTCTCTATGCTTTCCCGGATCCACTTGTATAGTTCCTTCACAAGTTCGAACTTGGTGACCCCATCTTGGTCTTTGATCTTTCTCGGTGGCAAGGGTAGCATATCCAGCGGGCTCAGTGGGACAAAACCATAGGCTGCTTAAAACGGGGAGACATTCGTGGCCGAGTGGACGGATCAGTTATTGGCGAACTCCACGAACAGGATACATACTAACCAGTTGTCCCGGTTTGGATCAATGGCGGCCCAGAGTAGCAATCCTAATGACCGGTTGACGACTTCAGTTTGCCCATCGGTAATCTAGTCACAAAATCTATCGAGAGGTCAACCCACGGGGAGCTTTGGATCGGTATCGGTAGATATAACCCTTGGGTCGGATGGACATGGAATTTAGCCTTGAGGCAGGTGATGCATCGAGCGCAATAGGTTTCCACCGTACTCCTCATCTTAGGCCATTAGAAGTGCTCCCTCAACATGGCCAAGGTTTTGTTAACCCCAAAATGTCCCATAAGGCCGCCAGCATGAGCTTCGGACAATAACAACTCCCGTAATGAACCGGCAGAGATACATAGCCGGCTCCCCTTGAAGAGGAAACCCTCGTGGAGATAGAAGGCTTTGTATGCCCCCTTCCCATGATCCTGGTAACATCCTCCTAGCCCTAGGTCATTCTCGTACTGCCCCTTGATCATTTCGAACCCGAGAACTTTTGCTTCCGTGGTGGTGATGAAGACGTGGCGCCGGGATAACGCATCGGCCACCATATTCTCCTTCCCTTTCTTGTACTTGATAACATAAGGGAACATCTCGATGAGTTCTAACCACTTGGCGTGACGGTGCTTGAGGTTGCTCTGGCCTCGGAGATGCATTAGCGTCTCGTGATCGGTATGGCTCACCCATTCCTTGGACAGTAGGTAGTACTGCCAAGTCTCTAAGGCACGTACCAGGGCATATAGCTCCTTATCATAGGTAGGGTAGTTCAGCGTTGCCCCGCTGAGCTTCTCGCTGAAATAGGCCACGGGTCGGCCCCCTTGGGTAAGGAGGGCCCCAATTCTGATGCTAGAAGCATCGCATTCTATCTGAAAGGTACGATGGAAGTCAGGGATCACAAGCAAAGGTGCTTGGGTAAGGTGCTTCTTGAGTTTTACAAACGCTTACTCTTGCCGGGGTCCCCAAACAAACCCGATGCTCTTCTTGATCAAAGCGGTGAGGGGTGCCGCAACACTACTAAATTCCTAGACGAACCGACGGTAGAAACTGGCCAGGCCCTGGAAGCTCCTGACTTGGCTGACGTTGGTCGGGGTCGACTATTCCTCAATTGCCCGGATCTTCTCACTATCCACCTTCAGGCCCTCTGAACTGACCACAAAATCCAAAACCACTAGTTCGGATGGTCCGAACACACATTTCTTCCGGTTGACATAAAGCTCGGCTTCCCGTAAGGTCTGTAGGACCGCTTCCAGATGGGTCAGATGCTCAACCATGGTCTTACTATAGATCAGGATGTCGTCAAAGTAGACGACAACGAACCGGTTGATGTAAGCTTGCAAGGTAATGTTCATCATTCGCATGAACGTGGACGGGGCATTCGATATACCAAATGGCATGACGAGCCATTCATAAAGGCTCTGCTTTGTTTTCAATGCAGTCTTCCTCTCATCACCTTCCCACATTCTAACCTGGTGGTACCCGCTCTTGAGATCGACCTTCGAGAAAATTGACGACCCGCTCAACTCGTCTAGCATATCATCTAGTCGGGGAATCAGAGGCTGGTTTTTAACCGTGATGTTGTTGGTGGGACTGCAGTCAACACACATCCTCCAGCTTCTGTACTTCTTGGGAACCAATAGGACAGGAACGGCGCAAGGACTCAAGCTTTCCCGGACGTAGCCCTTGGTCATCAAGTTTGAAACTTGGCTTTCTAGCTCCTTGGCTTCCTCGGGGATGACACGATAGGTGGGACGATTGAGAAGGGCAGCACCAGGTACAAAATCTATATGGTGCTCTGTCCCGTGTAGTGGTGGTAGACCGGGAGGCATCTCCTCGGGGAACACATCCTTGTATTTCTCCAAGGCTCCCTTGAGCTTGGTCGGGAGCTCTCTGTCTTTGGTACCTATACTCAAAACCTCACGATCAACCATTAGTACTGCCCGGGAGCCAGTGCTCAAGGACTTTCTAACATCCTGGGAGTTGATAAAAAAATTAGGCTTATCATCCGAGTCCTTGGATAGTTTCACTTGCATCTTGTGAACTTGAGCCGGCGACAAAAGAGCTAGATTGATCCGCCTACTATCATGCATAAAATAATAGATATTGGTTCGACCGTTATGAGTGGCGTCCTTGTCAAACTGCCATGGACGACCAAGTAGGACGTGGCACGCCTGCATTGGTACCACATCACAATTGACCGAGTCCCCGTATTGCCCGATACTAAATGGTACCACTACTTGCTCGTTAATGGTAACCATATTCTGGTTAGTCAAACAGCGTAATTTGTAAGGAGCAGGATGGGGAGTAGTAGGGAGGGAAAGTTTTCTCACTAAGTGGACACTCGCGACATTTGTGCAAGAGCCCCCATCAATGATCAAACCACAAACCTTGCCGTTAACTGTGCAACGCGTATGGAAGAGGTTGTCGTGTTGGGACGCGGTGGTTGGGGCAACGGTAATGTTGACCGTCCTCCTGACCATGAGCATCTCTCCAACATCCAGGTACTTCATGTTACACTCCGACGGCGTGGCTTCTTCCTCTTCCTCCTCTTCTGTCTTCCTGGGTGCCTCATCTTCTGACTCATATTGGCCTTCCGGGGTGACTATCATGACCCGGCTTTTTGGGCATTCCCTAGCATAGTGCCCTACCCCTTGGCACTTGTAACCGATTTGCCTTTAGTGGGGAATCGGTTGG
Source organism: Cardamine flexuosa (assembly GCA_963555745.1). Lineage (NCBI taxonomy): Eukaryota > Viridiplantae > Streptophyta > Magnoliopsida > Brassicales > Brassicaceae > Cardamine > Cardamine flexuosa. The sequence goes on along the minus strand of OY743214.1, from coordinate 15,501,779 downwards.
GAGAGGATGGATTCGGGGACCAACTCGGGTTGGTCGGGGCTCGGAAGCGCATGGTGCTGGTAGCTTTCCATTTGATCTGCTGCTCTGCATGGATGGCGAGGTGAAGCAGTTCTTCAAACCCTTGGTAAGGTTTTTGTTCGACCTTACAGACGATGCGGTCTTGCATCTTGTCTAAAAACTACGCCATAAGAGCTTCTTCCGACTCGTTGAGTTGTAGCTGGCTCCGAATGTGCTCAAACTCCTCATAATACTCCTCGACTGAACGGGAACCTTGTTGTAGCTTCCGGAAACATTTCTGAAGTTCATGGTGATACATGGGAGGAATGTATCGTCGCCACATAACAAATTTCATGATCTCCCAAGAGGGAATCATGGTCTTCTCTCGACAAGATCATGATCCCACAAGGTGAGGGCATTGTCCGTGAACTGGGCTGCGGCATAAGTGACCTTCTTGTGCTCCGGATATTCTTAGTAATCGAATACATGACCCATACGGCGTTCCCAATCAAGGTAAGCCTCTGGATCAACCTTCCCGGCAAAAGTGGGAGGTGTGAGTTTGTGCCCGGGGCCAATAGGACGCGGGGCACGATCGTCATGAACAAAGGCGGGCTGGTCATTGTGACGTCGGGCTCCCGCTCTCCGTGGGGCATAGTCGTAACCCTCTTCTTCAGAAGCTTCTCCCAAGTCAGGGAGAGGATTGAACAGAGCGTTGGGCTCGCCAATGACCGCGCTTGGGTGGGGGTTGGTTCCCAACCAGGTGAGCATCCAGCTGATTGAGCCGCGCTTGAAGGCTGGCAAGAATAGCCCCTAAATCGGGTGGGCGCCGCGGATCTTCCATTAAAAATGGAACCGTACAAACGGCGGAAGAATTTCGGCCAAGTACGGATGGCGAGGTAGGTCCGGCGTTGCTGGACGCTGCAAAGTACAGACGGCGAGGCAGGCTGTTCCGGTCATCGGAGTTGTACGGCCGGTGAGGTACGAACGGCGGAGTGATGGAGGTCCGGTCACTGGAGTAGGGTGATACGGATGGCGGAGTAAAGTCACCAGGATATATTCGTCGGACGGCGGCCCAGGTCGGCCGGTGTGGTCAACCGTCAGAGCCGAGGACGTTTGCCGGGGTGGTTTGGCCAGCATGACCGGTGAGTACGAACTGGACGATCCGGAGTGGGCCAGTACGAGATTTCGGTAAACCTTCTGTGGTGAAAGTCACTCGGTGAAAGTCACTCAGTAAGATCGGGTCAAAGTACAGATGACACGGTAAGAATGCTCGGTAACAATACTCGGAAGCCCTAGGTAACTCGCGGTAAATGGTACCTCAACAAAACAAAACACGGTAAAGTGAGAGCTTATCCCATAAACGACACACGTGCAACAGATCCATTTCAAATGAGTGGTTAATGATTGAGCACATCAGATGACAAAAGGAATCTTTGGCTAAACGACAAAAATCAAAAAAGCACAATTAATCACAACCACACGGGTATCCTTTGGAGAGACATGGTCAAATCTTGATAAAAAAACGGATCTTTGACCAAGACAAGGATGTTTCTTCTCCGACTCAAGTTCAAGCAACAATGGTGACTCAGCGGAATGAAACAAAAATGAGAACAACTAAGGAAACTAGCTATCAGCCTAACAACACGCGGAAACAAAGGCCTATAAGATTTCCCTACGGTACGGCAACCAAGAACAACAATGATAACGAGAAAACAAACGAAAATGAAAAGGAAAGACACAACCTTTTGAACAAAGCCAAAGCTCTGATACCAATGCCGTAATCCCGGATATGGACCCGAGGTTGTGTCGTCAGTCAGGGAACAATTGGTATGTATTGGGAAGAAAACGGAAGATAGTCGGAACCCGGCTCGGTGACTAGTTCCCCTTGCACATTCGTGGAGCTCCCTAAATCTTGCTCCACGAAGTCACTAAGCCGCACCCGGTACTTCTTCTGGTTTCCCAGTCTGATCCCATCCTTTGGTAAGCTCGGGGCTGTAGCCGGTGCTCTCGGGTACTCGGCAACATCGGGTCGTGCAACCTTGGTCTCGGTCTCGTCCGGCTCTGCCTCGCACAGGTACTCGATAGCTAGGGTCGTATCACATAGTGTCTAATATTTTTTTCTCTTTTGATTTTCTTCTCATTGAGTCTTGCATTGTGAATAGCTATGTTTTCAAGAAAATTCAAAAAAATTAAAAAATCGAAAAAACCAAAAATATTTTTCATGTAGTTTTGCATCTCATTTTGCCATTAGGATTGAGTCTTAGAAGCATATACTTTGCATTTACATTTACATAGGGGATAATGATTAGATCCCCTTGAGAAACTCTTAGCTTAAGACATGATCACCTTGATAATTTCCTTGTAACACTTGATTGATCTTGAAAGGCTTGAATCTTTTACTCTTTGATCTCTTCAACTTGAAAGATAGTCTCTTGATTAAGACTTGCTAGCTTGCTTTCAACTGTGTCTAAGTGGAACCTAAATTGAACTTAGTTATCTCGCTTAGGAGCTCAAAATGCGCTTTCATGGTCACTTAAAATAGTTGAGTTATCTTATTCACTTTATCATCCTTTGTTAACTCAAGTAGCTATCTTCATCATTAAGATAGTTCCACACCCAAAACCCAAGTCTTCATTCCGACCATAGATACTTTCTTGTGTGTGTGAGGCTTTTTATTGATAATGTTTAAAATGGGCAAAATCTTGAGAGTATTGGGACGACAAGGCTTATCCTCTATTATTAGGAGCTAGAACATTAATGGCTAGCACCTAAGTGCCGAATTGACAAATGAGTAGAGTGTTAAGTGGTTTACATGCTTGGTAATGGGGTTTTGAAAAGAAAGTGAAGATTAAGGAAAGAAGTAAAACTCTAAGGGAATCCTAATGTTGAGAAATAGTCTCGACTCTAAGAAATTGAATGTACCTTGAAAGCTTCCTCATAAAAAAAAAAGAAGAAGGGTAAGATAAAGAAAAATAAAATAAATAAAAAAATGAAGAGAAAAGAATAAGGAGGCCAAGGATGATGAAAAGAAGATTAATAGAGTCATGTTGTAATAAGAAAAGAGATTTCTTTAGAGGATTTTGAAATAGAGTTTAAGGTTTTCAAGAGATAAAAGGAAATAAGTAGAGTTATGCTTTCAAAAGAAAGAAGAAAAAGAAGTTGAGATTAGAGTTAAAATGTTAAGTCTAAGGATGGGTAGAACAATATAGGTTAAACTTGTATGCATAAATTGTTTCCTTTCTTTGATAGCTTTTGCCTAATGTCAACATTCCTTGTTTTAATGAAAAAAACCCTACACTTGTGATGAAAACCCACCTCTAAATGGCTTGAACCTAAACCGATTGACAGCGATTGACAATCCCTAGGCGAGACTACATGCTTATACTTAACTGAATGTTAAAGAGTTGATTGCATAATTGCTTGTGGAGATCTTTGAGTGCTATCTTAGAGTAAAAAATTAGGAGTTGCGAAAAGAGTAAAGAGGATAGCTTATTAGAGGTTCAAACTTGTGTTGCTTGGTGCTTTCGCGTAAATGATTACCTTGGTGTTTGGTGTTAGTAGCTTGTTGAGTTTTCTCTTGAATATGACTCGCCACCTTCAAACCTTTCTCCCATTGATTTGTTACTTGCTTGAGGATAAGCAAGAAGCAAGTTTAGGGCAATTGATATGTTGTGTTTTCGTGGGTTTTAAAGAATGGTTTTGATTCAATTTTCCTTGCATTTGCATAGCATTTTAGACTTTAGGTGCATAGTTTGCATTGCACATCTTTTTGTAGGTTTTAGCAAGGAGTGGAGTTAAGGAGCCAATACCAAGAGCAAAAGGATCAAAAGATGAAGTTTGGCAAATCTCTCGTGCACAGCGATCAACCCTATCGGCCAAGTCAGACCGATGGAAGTCACTGTGCTCATTGGTCAGTCTCATCGGTTAAGCATGACCGATGGTGATCCCAAGTTCAAAGCCCGAAGGATTACCTAGAATCCACACGTGACTGAAAGTGCACAATACTTCGAATACAGTATTTATGGTTATCGATCCCACAGAGACATAAGATCACATTACGAGAATATTGGTATGAAATATGGCTAAGACAAAACAATGAATGGGGGGGGGTTGTTGATGTGTCACAAAATATGCAGCAAACAAATGCAGCAAGAAACAAAGCAAATATCAATAAAAAAGGAATTCTGGGTTGCAAGGGGTTTCTCAGGGTTTCATAAGATGAATGTATGCAAAGGAAATCAAATTAGGATTATTCAATAATGTGGATGTTCTTGGACTACGAAACACGGATGAATAAACGATCTGCAGTTCACAATACCAATCGCCTAGTGTCTAAATGCAAACAGTACTCAACTTCCGCATGCAAAGATGCAAATATTCAAGCATTAAATTCAAGTTCAATTCTAGTCCATAAAACCCTATAACTCAACTATCGCAGGTTATAACACAATACTCACCAAGGCTAGTGCAAACAAATCTATAGATCTATCAATGTATAAATCGTCAAACTTCAATATGCATTAAGAACAAGCCTAGGAAGAAGATCATATGATGAATAATTCCAGATCTAACAACCTAAACAATCGGTCTCATGATTCCCTAGAATGCACCCTAACTACCCAATAAAGAAAACTACTCACACATATTCATGGAAAGCAAAACCATATGAATAATAGATTGCAAATAGAATATCAGAAAAGGGTTAAGAGATCTTCTCTGAGATACAAAGTTTATGAATCTTCTTCCTTTTATGATGAGAGATGAAAACAAGAGTAGAGAGTGGTGGTGACTTCGGCGGCCTCAAAGTGATGGAATGGAGTCGGCGGCTTGTGGCGGCAACAAGGCCTTCTTCATGTGTAAGGACGGCGGTAATGAGGTGATGGACGGCTCACTAGGGGCAGCCACTTTGAGGTAAAAACGAAGCACACCTTCTCATTAGTTAAAAACAAGTATATATAGGTCCTAGGGATCATTAGGGTTCGGTTTTTAGGGTTTCCTTGGGGAAACTCGTCATTAGAATGGATATAGGGCCATGGGCCAGGCTTTGACGTGGGCCTGAGGTCTGTAGGAGTCTTCAGAGAAAGCCCCGGTCACGGGGCTTGTGACCGGACTCACCAAGAGGCTGGACCTCGGTCAGAGGCCTTGTGACAGAGGTTTGACAAGGCTTCACTCTTTAGGATGCATCTTCCAAACGGCTGAATGGATTGCTTCAATTCTTGTCCCAGGTGAATCTTTACTCTTTTACCTTCCATTTTGGTGCAGGGAAAAGTCTTCAAACATTTCCAAACATCTGATGCTTTGAAACTGCCTTAAAACGGGGTTTTGCTCTTTTTTGGTCCAATACTCCATAAAACCTACAAAACCCTTTTGAATCAGCAAATACTTGATAATAACCTTTTTAGCCTTGAAAACCAATCAAATCTCCATAAAAATATAAGAAAACAATGGCTAAAATAGGTAAAAACTTGATGTTATCAACTCCCCCAGACTTAGACTTTGCATGTCCTCAAGCAAACAAGACCGGTGAAGAGGTTTGAAAATCACGGAAACTCTTCTATGATCAGGGACCATACTCCAATGGATAACCTGCGTATTGGTTAGTTAAAGGATTCAAAACATTCTCACTATAGACTCACAACATTCTCAATCTCTGATCCTTTCATCTCAAACCGTCAAGAGACTTTGGAATGCACTTCAGTTAACTCCTTACATTCATTAAGGGATGGCATGGATTTCTCGAGAGAAAACGTCATGAATATGGTGTTATGACTTAGACGGCACAGGAAATCCCAAGAAGAAGACTATAAAGAGAAGATGTTATGAATATGGTGCAAAGAACCCCGCAGAAACATCTAAGTCTCGGGGAACCAGAAGAAGAAAAGAAGTAAAGGGACAAGGTGTTGACATGAAGAAGTGGTTGGAAGCTGTGAACATCAATGGGTTCATACTCTCTTGAGGGTCTGCGATATAGCTGCTCTCTGAGTTCAGGGTACGCCATAAACATATTAAACTCCACTTAAACACTAAAAGCCTTCAAAAGGGTTTCCTTGTCCCAGGATATAACCTTCATGTGCTTATCAGATTATTTCGTAACTGTTTCCTTTCCTTTCGTTTTTTTTGTTTTTGTTTTTCTTTTCTTTTCTTTTCTTTTTTTTTCTTTTTGTTTTGTTTTCTTTTCTTTTTGGTGAAAGGGAAAACGGTACATAAATTTACAAGTCTCAAGATCTGAGTACCTTTTCTTGTTGATTCCGAGATTCAATGTTGTGTAGACCAAATCATGACTCTTTCTCTATCTCTGCTTTGATTCCTTTAAGCTCTCCATCTTCAAGTGGTTGGAAAACTGGGTCGGAAATTTCTCTCTCGCGTTTCTATGCATATCTGCCAATGAGATCGAAAAAGAGATTGGTGAGAGGTCTGAAAAGAAATATATGGTGTAAGGGTAAACCACTAAAAATGAGTGGCCATTCAGGATCAGCAAATAGTGGTAAAAGGGATCAGAATTCCTGAATGTGCTGCTCGTTTCCCTGATCTAACGCCTCTCATCAGAAATAATTGAAGTCAGGATTATAGTTCAAATAGAGTGACGTTAACGTCCGTTCCAACCGCGTTCTTCGTAGGATGAAACTTCGGGGAAAAAGGTCCTGCGGTGAGCTTCTAGGTATTGTCCGTTCTTAGTGAATCCTGCAAAAATTCTCCTTAGGAGGTGTATCAGAGTACATATAGGTCGATCACATCATGTCATAGAGTCATTATTTCCAAATATTTTTGACTCAATAAAACGAAAATACGAATGACTCGATAAAAGCAATATCATTGATGTAAAAAGTGGCAAAAGGTCTCAGGTCAACTGAATAGAAGTATCAGTAACGGATGAACATCCTTCCCCCCAGACATAAATCACAACGTCTTTGGTGGGAAAAAGATAGAAATCTTAAGGAAAGATTGGGTTTATGAAAACACCTAAATCGGAATGTTGGTGACTAACCGGTGTATCTTCCTTTGAAACTTGACATCATATGGACTTGGTTCTAGTCCATTGAATTCTTTGTGAAGATCTCTATAATTGCATCTTTCCTAAGACAAAAACCTAAAAACCATCAATAATTTGCAAAACATAGATAAAATGAATACAAAGATAGGGATATAATTATTGTCTCATTGATGTTGTGGTAGCCATGGTTGAGAACTGCCCATGGTGACTGATTTGCTCCAAAGATGCTTGTTGTGGGATTGGTGAAGTGATCTTGATCAGTGAAGTGACATTGTGTAAGACGGGTGGCGTGTAGGCACTAGGGTGAGAAACCTTGGTCACAAGTAGTCGTGACCGGGGCTGGGCCTCCTTCACGCCTTGGTCACGGGCTTCGTGACTGGGGCTGGGCCTCCTTCACGCCTTGGTAACGGGCTTCGTGACCGGGGACGTCCTTCCGAACCCGGAACGGATGTGGCTGCCCTCTTCTTCCTTGTTCCTTCTTCTTGTGATGTACATATATCATCCCATGCTTCAAAATACACCAAGGGAATGCATACTTACTTGTGGATCCGAGATTTGGATGTCCCATTGCAGTTTTACCTCCTCACGGTCCAGGTAACCTTCAAAATGGGGTCCAATGGTGAATCTCAAAATCTAGCACGATCATGGCTACATTTTCTTCAATGATAACTTCCCAAATATCCTCATTTCCTTAGATATTGAATCTTGTGTTGATCCATCAAACCAATAGCAAAATGCCCCAAGATTTGTGAAATTCCTAGCCGCGGATTGCCGGCCATGGACTCGGTTTTTGATGATTGGCCCTTTTATTCTGTGAACCTCTTTTACTGAAATTTATTTGACCAAAACTTCCCAAGGGTCATCTTTTAGGCGTGTGTCAAGTTGGACAACTTTTGCTCGAATAAATTTCAATATCCTTCAACTTTAGTGAAATATTCAACCATGAAGTTTAAGATGGAATAATCTTCTTCCCATGAATCCTTTTCCAAAAAGTGACTAGACCATTACTCCTAGAATACCCATAAGATGTTGAGTAACTGATCCTTGATCGTTTGGTTGAGTGGAACTTGAAAATTCTTCATAAGGCTTGGTTTTGACCTAGTTGCGGCCCGGTTTTCAACTTTGGCCTTGGCTTAGTAAAACTAAATGGATGAGGTCGGGGAAGGTTGCATACCTTCCTAACATGATGTACATAGCTCCAATAGGCTCGATAAGGTCAGAAACGTACCAGATCAACAAAATTTTCAAAATCACCTCGGAACCCATAAATCGGATCTCGGTGGTTTTGATCGAAAATCCTCGGTCACTGGGTTCATGACCAGAGTGTGGCCCTCACGGAACCTCGGTAACGAGCCTTGTGACCGGGGTATGGCCTTCATGGGACCTCGGTCACGGGCCTTGTGACCGGGGTATTGCCTCCTAGTCGTCCTTGGTCATATCCCTCTTGACCCAAGGCAAATCTTCTCTTTCTTTTTCTGTTTTCTGTTTTTCTGATTTTGTATTTTCTTTTCTTTTATAGATAAACAACCTGAAATAAAACATGCAAAGATCAAAAGCAAAATGAAATATAATTTACAAATGGTATAAGAAAACTTACAAATGGGATGCCTCCCACTAAACGCACTTGTTTAAAGTCTTTGGCTAGACTTTTGTATTGGGACTATGCTTCTGGAGCATTGAGTAAAGCAACTGACGTTGCTCCATCTTTTCGAACTTCTGCTAGGTAGGGTTTTAAGTGTTGCCCATTCACAGTGAATGGCATGCCTTTGTGATTAAGGAGGAAACCTGCTCCAAATGGCATGAGTTCTTTGATTGTGAATGGTTCGGACAATCTTGATCTTAACTTCCCTGGGAAAAGTTTGAGCCTAGAGTTGAAGAGTAACACCTTATCATGTGGAGCGAATGACTTTGGTATTATCTTCTTGTCATGGTAGGCCTTAGTTCTCTCCTTGTATATCCTAGTATTCTCATAAGCATTGTGCCGTATCTCATCCAATTCATTCAACTGGATCAATCTCCTTTCAGAGACTGTCATGAGATTGAAGTTTAACTCCTCCACGGCCCAAGCGACTTTGTATTCCAATTCAACAGGCAAATGACAAGATTTCCCATAGACAATATGAAAAGGAGTGGTACCTAATGGCGTTTTGAATGCGGTCATGTATGCCCAAAGAGCATCATCTAACTTGGTAGACCAATCTTTCCTTGTCTTTGACGTGGTCTTCCGAAAAATGGACTTGATCTCTCTGTTTGAGATCTCCACTTGCCCACTCGTCTGAGGGTGATACAGGGAAGAAAATTTGTGAGTGATCTCGTTCTTCTTGAAAAGCGCCCTGATGGTTCCATTGATAAAGTGGGATCCTCCATCACTTATCACTACACGCGGAACTCCGAATCTTGGGAATATGATTGTCTTGAACATCTTCACAACCACATTCACATCATTGGTTGTACTACCTATCGCCTCCATCCATTTAGAAACATAGTCAACAGCAATGAGAATGTATTCATTACCATTAGACTTCACGAAAGGTCCCATGAAATCTATTCCCCACACATCGTAAACTTCAACTTCAAGTATGAAGTTCTGTGGCATCTCGTTTCTCTTACTTATGTTGCCCATCCTTTGGTAAGCATCGCACTTAGATATGAACGCCTGAGCATCCATAAACATAGTGGGCCACCAAAATCCAGCTTGCAAGACCTTGCAAACAGTTTTAAATGTTGTGAAATGACCTGCATAGTATGAGCCATGATACCCGAATAGAACTCCATTCACTTCTTCTTCGGGAATACATCTTATAAACAAGCCATCTAAGCACTTCTTTTATAGATAGGGCTCATCCCAAAAGAATCTCTTTACTTCTCTCAAGATTTTCTTCTTGTTATAACCAAAGAACTTAGGTGGCTCAACTTCTGCACCAAGGTAATTCGCATAGTGCATAAACCAGGGGATGTCATAGGCATAAGATCTTCGCATTCTAGGTCGTGGTGGTGCTGTAGCTCCCACAATTGGTACAGCTTTGATGCTATACACATTCTCTTCAGGTTGACTATCGTCTAAAGGAATGGGATCTTCAACTCTCATTCGCGAGAGGTGGTCCGCGACTCCATTGTCTGCGCCTCTGCGATCTCGTATCTCAATATTAAACTCTTGCAGCAAGAGTAGCCACCTTATCAGGCGTGGTTTGGCATCCTTCTTTGACATGAGATATCGGATAGCTGCATGGTTGATGTGTCGTAAGTTTTCCTCAAAGGGACCACTCAATAAATAAGCTGCAAGTGCACAACAATCAATCGTCGTATTTAAAGTATATCGAATCCATAGAGAGAGAAGATGTATTACAAATGAAGAGGAACAAGTAAAGCTAGAACTCAATAATAAAAAGGGGTTTTGTGTCAAGCAAATTACGCAAAGCAAATAAAATGAATGTAAATCAATATGAGATGAATGTTGGGTACCTAAGGGGGCCTCTAGGGTTCAATGATCTGTCTATTTAAAATAAGTTCAATATAATGCATGTCTACTCCTAAGTCTCAGACTATAAAACACGAAAGTTTGGCTAACCTATTGTCATAGAGAAAACCGGCTGAAATCCACTAATCCTATAACTCAACTATCGCAGGCAATAACATAGGTTTCAAAGCATTAAAATCAAGTTCAATCCTAATCCATAAGACTCCATAACTAAGGGGTATGTGCTTGTTATGACGCGATACTCATCAAATCTATGTTCCAACAAACTAAATAAACGGTTCGAATTACTTAGATGCCTAAGATCAATAGCTAGTTCATGACTCTAACTATATAAGAATAAGATAAGACCGAAAGACAATGTACACAGATATGAAAATACAATAAAACTCGCCACGAAAGACTATGATCATTTCACCCCATTGACTAGCCCTTTAGACCCAACTGGATAGTCTACTCGGCCATGCTGAAGGTTGTCATCGATGATATGAAAGAGTAAAACATAGATCTAATGCAATAAGGTAAAGGTTTAGAGATTACTTTTTAGATCCGAAAATAACAAGATGTAAGGACTTCTTCTTTGACAAAGTTACAAAAGAATAGAGAGAGGGATAGTGGAACTTCAAAGCTTCTGCGAGATCAAGTTGCTTCTGCGGCTCCTAGGAGATGGCGTTGGCTTCTTGAGGTGGTGATGGACTTTCTAGGGTTTTTGTGGTGAACTTAGGTGGTGGTTTGAAACTTTGATGATGCACACGAAACCCTAGCTTCATAAACTTGTATATATAGGTCTTGGGGCGCAAGAGATTGGCTTCTAGGGTTTAGGAAGGGCAGACTCGTCATCTTTATGAGTGTGGAGGCAATGGGCCGAGCCTAGTTATGGGCCAAGTTTCTAAGGCGGTGAAGGAGACTGGCCTCGGTCACGAGCTTAGTGACCGGGGTTTGGTTCTTTGGCGCTGGTTTGACATAGATTTATCTTCTGGGATGCATCTTCTAAACGGCTGAATGGATTGCTTTGATTCTTATCCCATACAAATCTTGACTCTTCAAGATTTCCAATGAGATAAAAAACTCCAATTTTGGTTCACATGAAGGTCTTCAAATGTTGTCAAACTTCTGATGCTTTGAAACTGCCTCAAAACGGGTATTTGCTCCTTTTTGATTCATATTCCCATAAAACCTGTAAAACCTCTTTGACGCTAACAATACTTGATAAAAGCCTATTTAGCTTTGAAATCATACCAAATCTCTCTTAAAAAAATATAAAAACCATAGTAAAAACGGGTCAAAATACGATGTCATCAACTCCTCCGGACTTAAACATTTGCTTGTCCTCAAGCAAAATAGAATGGAAGAGAGGTTTGAAAATCACGTGAACTCACTTTGCTTGTTGGGGATGTCTGGACTTCAAACAATTCGTCATCGAGCGTTGGAACATGGTCCAAGATTAACCACAAGGATCATCTTCAAACCTTAGTTACTCCAATCCAAAGGAGTTTTCGGGATTCCATTATCATCTCTTTACATAAATTAATGGAATGAAAGGTACGGTGGTCTTACCAAAGAGAAATCGACTTAAAGGCAGGGAAAGATCTTCTCACCAAGGCCTTTTCCAGCATACTTTCCCTCTCCTCTTTTTGTTCCAAGCTTCTTCATATCATGTTTACAGCCACCGAGTTTTGTTGTTTCTGGTGCTTCACCTTTTCTTCTTCTACTTCTTCTTTTTATTTCTTTCTGTTTCTTTCTTTCTTTTTTTCTCTCTTTTTTTTTCCTTTGGGACGAGTTTCCCTGGAATCACAAAGGATACACGGGTCTACGCATCATCCATTGGCCACTTTGACTCTTAATGTTTCCTTTACAACAAAATCCTTCCATGAGGTCGCAAAAGATACACAGGTTTATGCATCATCCCTTGGTTCACTTGGGCTTGTTGCTTTGATTTGTTTCTCCTTTTCTTTCTTTCTTTTCTGTTTTTCTTGCTTTTCTGTTTTTCCAAGCTTGCGAAGAGGAAGAGAGGTAGTTGTATGCTTGGTGGAAAATTGCTTGGCCTTGTATGGTTCGAATAGGTCTATTTCCAATGTCAATCCCTGAGGAAGAAAGTGAATGTCAAGTTAGGTTCAAATAGATTTAGAGACGACTTTGGTTTACCCCTACTTTCCAACGAAAAGAAGCTTTTGGGGAATGTTGAATCCTCCTACGGCCTTTCCCAAACGAAACCTCGGCCAAGCTGTGAGTCATTAGAGTAATCACCACTCCAAATAATCTAATAGATCAAGGTCCTTGTTTCCTACCATCCTTCCCCCCAGACTTAAATCACACCGTCCTCGGTGGGAAAACAAGAAGGAGAAAAGGATGGAAATCAAAGGAAAAGTTGGGTTAAAGAACAATGTCACCTTAATCGGAATGTGGGCGACTAACCTGTCTTTCTTCCTTTGAAACTTAACATCACATGGACTTGGTTCTAGCCCATTGAATTCTTTGTGAAGATCTCTTCTGAGTGCATCTTTCCTGAGACAAAATCCTAAAAACCATCAATGGTATGCTAAGATATAAATAAAGGTAAATAAAATAAAGATAGGGATAGAAAGGTGGTGGTGTCGATGGTGAGATGGTGGTGATGTTATCTCTTTGATGTCATTGTTGCCATGGTTGAGATCTTCCCATGGTGACTAATATGCTCCAAATATGCTTATGGTCGGATTGGTGAAGTGATCTTGATCAGTGAAGTAACATTGTGTAAGAGGAGTCGCATGGAGGCACTAGGGTGAGAAACCTTGGTCACAAGTAGTCGTGACTGGGGCTGGTCCTCCTTCACGCCTCAGTCATGGCCCTTGTGACAGGGGCCGTCCTTCCGAACCCGGAATAGATTGTGGCTGCCCTCTTCTTTCTTGTTCCTTCTTCTTGTCATGCAAATATATCATACCATGCTTTGAGATATACCAAAGGAATGTATACTTACTTGTGGATCCAAGATTTGGATGTCCCATTGAAGTTTCACCCCCTCATAGTCTGGGTAACCGTCAAAATAGGGTCTAATGGTGGATCTCGGAATCTAGCCGGATCATGGCTACATTTTCTTCAATGTAGCCGGATCATGGCTACATCCTCATATCCTTGGATATTGAATCTTGTGTCAATCCATCTAACTAATAGCAAAATGGCCCAAGATTTGAGAAATTCATAGCCGTGGGTTGCCGGGTGCGGACTTGATTTTGATGATTGGCCCTTTTCTTCTCTGAGTTTCTTTTTCTGAAATTTCTTCGACCAAAACTTTCCAAGGGTCATCCTTTAGGCGTGTGTCAAGTTGGACAACTTTTGCTCGAGTAGATTTCAATATCCTTCAACTTTAGTGAAATATGCAACTGTGAAGATTGAGGTGGAATAATCTTCTTCCCATGAATCCTTTTCCAAAATGTGGCTCGACCATTACTCCTACAATTCTTGAAAATTGAAAATTCTTCATGAGGCTTTGTTTTTAACCTAGTCGCGGCCTGGTTTGCAACTTTGGCCTTGGCTTAGTAAACTCAATGGATGAGGTCGGGGAAGGTTGCATAGCTTCCTAAGATGATGTAATTAGCTCCAATAGGCTCCATAAGGTCAGAAATGTACCAGATCAACAAAATTTTCAAAATCTCCTCGAAACCGGGAAATCGGCTCTCGGAGATTTTTCTCGGAAAACCTCGGTCACTGGCTTCATGACCTAGGTGTGGCCTTCATGGGACCTTGTTCACGGGCCTTGTGACTGGGGTATGAGCCTGATGTTGTCCTTCTTCAAGTTGGAGGTGAGTTATGCTTCGTGGGGACTTTCAGCTGTGATCTTCGGTATAATCAATCTGTTGCCTTCTGCATGCATTGGCCAAATGAATCTGACCAGACTTGTGAAATCTTCTTGCCACTTTGAAACATGAACTTCGGAGTTGCCATACTCAGAACCTCGGTTACTGGTTTAGTGACCTGGTTGGCTCCAACTAGATTCTCTTCTCTTTTTATGCTTTTCTATTTTCTTCTTTTGTATTTTCTTTTCTGTTTATGTGGAATACCTGAGATAAAACATGCAAAAATCAAATGCAAAAGGAAATCTAATCAATTAAAAGGAAAGGAAACTTACAAAGTGGGTTGCCTCCCACTAAGAGCCCTTGTTTAAAGTCTTTGGCTAGACTTGTTCTTTCTCTTATGAGAGATGAGAAAATCCTCTGTCCTAAGACAAAGTTTTTTGGTCTTGACAAGCTCTGGTGGAGTTCCTTTAGGATTAGGACATACTTTCTTTGGTTGTTGAGATGTCGGAACGGAAGGTACAGCTCTGTAGAAAACTTTCTGATCAATGTTGGCAAAACTTATCCTCTTGTTTGGCCAATCCATTATCGCTCCAGTTGTTGCAAGGAAAGATCCTCCTAGTATGAGTTGTGAAGCTTTTCCACTTGGAAATCTGTGGGAATGTCACAACTCCCAATCTTCACGCAAGTGTCCGAGACCATTCCCATGGGAACTATGGACAAACAATTCGCAAACCCTATGCGTATGTCAGATGCTTGAAGATCCTTTAAAAAAAAATTTCTGCATCTCTTGAGGACATCCGATTGATGCATGAACCAGAGTCGCATAATGCATATTTGAACTTGACTCCTCTTATGGTACAAGTTATAAGGAATTTTTCGGGACTTTAAGACTTCGTAAACTTCCTTGGGGGTCTTGAGTATCTCAATGCTTGTTCATAAAGATCTTTTATTTTTGCTCTAGTCTCAGAACTCTTCACGAAGAATCGGTCTATACCATACTTGGAACATGCTTTGTTGAAAGATGTGTCTTTTGGTAGTTGCTCAACTACTCGAAGCTCCCATAGGCTTATAGTCAGCGCATACCATTGGTTTCTTTGCAAGCTGAAATTATAGATGTTCCGTGAGAGGCTCATCCTTCTAAGGTCTCTTGCTCCATCTTGAAATATCTCACCTTCTTCTAGTTCTTGCAATGGTTGTACCAACTTGTGGGGTGTGATCACATTGCAGCTAACATGAGGTGGAGACTCGGAATTCTCATTGTCTTTAAATCCTTCCTGAAGTTTGGATGTGGTCTCCAATGCTAGCCTTTTATCTTTGTTCTTCCACTCAAGTTTAGTGATCCTTCTTGTAAGTCCTCATATGCTCTTTTCAATCATATCAAATCCCTCATGGAGTTTTCTTGAAGTTACCTCTTGGAGCTCCAAGCATTGCTTCAAATAGCTTTCAAGTCTCTCCTCTAGATTCTTCTGATGTGAATAGGCATGACCATAGTGTTGAAGAGGCGGCTGTGGTGGATGATAGGCATGGTGGTTCCGTGGGAACCGGTTTTGGAGATCTTTGGCCCTTCTTTGGTAAGGATGTGAAAAGTGAGATTGGTGACGACTTGGAGGTGTCTTCCAACCTTCATAGTGATGGTAAGGAGCTGGAGGGGGTCCGTAGTTACCTCGGGAGTAGATGCTTCCTTGGTTCCGGGATTGATGAAAGTTATTGTTCTCGGAAATTTCTCCATAAGGGATCCTAGTTTGCATGTTGCAGCATGCTTCTCCGGGTTCATCCTCTCCTTGAGTAAGGTTAGATGAGATAGTGGTTTCTCCTTGCTGAGATCCTAAGCTCGTAACTTAAGTCTCCATCATCAAATTTCTGCTACAAAATCTCCAACTTTTGCTCCAGCCGGTCCTATACTTGGTGGGTAGAGTACATTGCATCAAGGATTTTGTCATCTTATTCTTGAAAGTATTCACCATACTTTAATAACTCCTGGTTGATGCCATGAATTTGATCTTCAATATGGTGGACTTGTTCGGTGAGGGTAGAGATCTTAGAACTGAAAACAGCTTCCATCTTACTGAACTTGGCGTCAAGCTCTTCATGATGCTTCTTTTGTTCAGAGGAGAATTGTTGCATAAGCTTCATCATCTTATCAGTGAAAGCATCAGAGAGTGGTGCTTCATATCCTTCGAATGTTTCAATTCTCATGACTTCTCTTGAATAAATGTGATTATCCATAGAGGGACAGATTCGGTCCGAGTAGTGTGGACTGAAAGAATGAGATAATCTCATAGGGCGATCTCCAGAGGATCGAGAAGGTGATGGACATACAGAGTGTCTCATCATAGGTGTACCACGAGATAGCTGAGAGTAGCCATGGTAAGCTCCAGAAGGTGAGCTAGAGAGTGGTCTGCAGGTATCTCCGTCCATAGAGTTGTGTTGCGCCAATAGCTGCACAAGTGTAAGTTTGCGAAACTTTTCTGGGAGTGAGTCGAGGTTCATCCTCAAGGTCTCCTGAAACAATGCAAATCACAAAGGAAAATCAGTAGCACAATGTTCTAGACGTTACTCTAGTTTGTAAATTTGCTAACAGAGCAATCTCTCCCCGGCAATGACGCCAAAAACTTGATGTGTCGTAAGTTTTCCTCAAAGGGACCACACAATGAATAAGCTGCAAGTGCACAGCAATCAATCGTAGTATTTAAGGTATAACAAATCCACAGAGATAGAAGATGTATTGCAAATCAAGAGGAACAAGTAAAGATTAAACTCAATAATAAAAAGGGGTTTTGTGTCATGCAAATCACGCAAAACAAGTTCAATGATCTGTCTATTCGAAATAAGTTCAATGTAATGCATGTCTACTCCTAAGTCAAGGTTCCAACAAACTAAGCAAAGGGTTTGAATTACTTAGATGCCTAAGATCAATAGTAGTTCATGAATCTAACTAAATGCATTAAGAATGAGATAAGACCAAAAGACAGTATAAACGGATTTGCAAATACAATAAAACTCGCCACTCAAAAGACAATGATCATCTCACCCCATTGACTGGCCCTTTAGACCCAACTGGATAGTTTACTCGGCCATGCTCAAGGTTGTCATCGATGATATGAAAGAGTAAAACATAGATCTAATGCAATAAGGTAAGGGTTTAGAGATTACTTCTTTAGATCCGAAAATAACAAGATGTAAGGACTTCTTCTTTGACAAAGTTACAAAATAATAGAGAGAGGGATGGTGGAACTTCAAAGCTTCAGCGAGGTCAGGTTCCTTCTGCGGCTCCTTGGAGACGGCGTCAGCTTCTTGAGGTGGTGATGGAATTTCTAGGGTTTATGTGGTGAAATTAGGTGGTGCTTTGTGATAACACAACTTTTATTCACATTTTTACTAGTTTTTATCATGCCTTATAGTAGATTTCATCCATTTTTTATACCATTTCGTGCATTTATCCTTCATATAGGATGTTTCATATTTCTGTATAGGCATTGCATGCATATTGCATATTTGAGGTCTTATCAGGTACTTATGGAGCCTATGGAGCATGCTTGGATATTGGCTGATGAAGTGAAGAGGTGTGTCAAGCCCTATGGAGTCGAGTGAAGACTACAGAGAAGACGGATTGCACACTCGACCAGACCACTCGAGTGAAGCACTCTCAGATAGGCTCACTCGACCAGACCACTCGAGTGAAGCACTCTTAGACAGGCTAAATCGACCAGACCACCCGAGTAAAGCACTCTCAGACAAGCACTCTCGACCTCAGCATCACAGGCTCACTGGACTTCAGCACCACACCTACTCAAGAGACCACTCGACCACACCACTCGACTGCATGGTCGAGTGGGCACTCTCTGACTTTTTCTCCTAAAAACTCACAAAATGTAATAAGCGCTTGAGACTATGTATAAATGCGCCTCATTAAACCTAATTAGGGAGAATCGAATAGCGCCGCTCTGGCTTTTTGTAATTTTTAGGTTTTCTCTCATTTTTCTCTCTCTTGTTCTTGCTGTTGTTGATAGTTTTTCATTTTCCAGGAACTTTGTAACTTTGATATCTTTTTATAAAATTAGTATTTTCATCCGATTTCTTCTCCAACCTTGCTCACTAGATTATAGGCTATCTCATATGAAAAGTTTAATCTTTTCTGGGTTTCGGACCCCAGCCATAACCACCTTGTGTGAGTAGTAAAGTTGGGATTTTAGGGGATGGATTAGGGTAGCTTCTCTCTATTTTGTTATTGCTTAGATAGTTTGATCATCACTCAGCTTTGACTCCCTCTTGGGTGAGTGATTTTAATGCTTGTTCTCCCCTGATAGAGCTGGTTATGAAGTCTGTTGTCTAGGGTAGTCCTGTGATGAAATTGCTAGATGATAGCTGCAATGGAACAGAGTGTTTGCGATCCAGTGATTTCCATCCCTAGAGTCCCTGTTTTTCCCCATAGTTTACAGCTTGCTTAGTAATAGTTCACTGTAGTTTTTCTCTGTTTTTACGGTAGCACTTGACCCCACCACTCGATCAGTGTGGTCGAGTAGTCCTAGTACTGTGATTTTTCCTCCTTAGTTCCATGATGTGCTAAAATGTGACAGACTTTGGTGCCTCTAGTATCAATTAGGGTTTTTAGTAGATTTCTTATTTAGACTGCTAGTACCACACCCTTTTGATAATTACTTGAGTAGCTAGCCTTATTTATCAACTAATTACTGTAGACCACTCTTGATTGGTTCGACATTGTTACTCTGTACTCAACAAATCAACTACTTACCACTATACTACAATTGATAAACTTTGTATTTGGTCTCTCTAGGCTTAGGTTGATTGCATTGCTGTCTGTCTTTGCTTAGGGTAGGCAAAATCCTTGTTTCAATTTGGCGCCGTTGCCAGTCGTGAGTGTTTTTGTCTACACAGTTAGTTGTTTAAGGCATACTAGATCAAGTCTGTTACTTTTGATATTTTGGTACTGATTTGGTTTTGAAATTTTTGTCTGTTTTGCATCAGGTACTGCAGCACTCGACCCCCACTCGAGTACTTGATCGAGTCACTACTCTCTGAATGCAAACACTTTCTCAAGGCAGCCAAAACCTAATCCAGTTACTTGATCACATACATCGCATCAACCAGCATACTCGTCAAGGTGCACCTGCATCTGCTACCCCCATTCATGCACAACCAGTTCCAGAAACACCTACAGTCATGGCAGAACAAGTTCCTCAGCCTAAAGTGATTGGAGCAGGAGACGCTCCAAACACTCACTCTCAGAGACAGGGAATTGTAGCCCCTCTAGTCAACAACAATCAATTCGAGATCAAGACGGGTTTGATCTCCATGGTCCAGAACCATAAATTCCATGGCCGTCCTATGGAAAATCACCAAGATCACCAAGATCAGTTTGGACCAGTTTGATAGACGGTGCGAGCTCACCAAGATCAGTTTGGACCAGTTTGATAGACTGTGCGAGCTCACCAAGATCAATGGAATCTCAGAAGACAGCTTTAAGCTACGCCTCTTTCCATTTTCTCTTGGTGATAAGGCTTCCCACTGGGAACGAGCACTGCCTCAGGGTTCTATAACCACCTGGGATGACTGCAAGAAGGCTTTCCTGCTGAAATTTTTCTCTATGTCAAGGACTGCCAAGTTCAAGAACGAGATCTCCAGTTTCACTCAGCGGACAAATGAAAGTTTCTCTGAAGCATCAGAGAGGTACAACGCAGTGTCCTCACCATGGTTTCACTAAGGAGTCTTTGCTCAGTACGCTCTACAGAGGGGTAAGCCCGAAGATCAGAATGCTATTGGATACAGCTAGTAATGGAAATTTCCTCAATAAAGATGTTGTCACTGGATGGGAGCTAGTGGAGAACCTTGCAGTCTCTGATGGAAATTACAGTGAGGACTTCGACAGATCAGTTAGAGGACCATCTTTGTCTTCTGATAAGACCAAGCAGGAGATCCAGTCTCTTAGTGAGAAACTTGACAAGCTCATCCTGGCTCAGCAGAAATCTGTGAACTTTGTTGGTGAAGTTTCTGTAACTCAGGCTCAGGAAGGTGAAGATGATCAGGTTAAAGAGATCATGTATATACAGAATCGAGCTGGCTTTAACAAAGGGTACATCAACTATAGGAACAATCCTAATCTCTCCTATACGAATCCCAACATAGCCAACCCTCAGGATCAAGTCTACCCTACTCAGAACCCAGGCCAAAACAAGCCTTTTGTGCCACAGGCTCCAGCCAATCCACCTAGATTTGCACCAAGACCACCTCCACAAGCTGATGGTTACCTCAAGCCTCTTCTACTCCAACTTCTTCAAGGCCAGAATACTGCTACTCAAGAGACGTCCAAGAGGTTCACTAAACTCAAAACCCACATCGATTGCTCTTATGATGATTTGACCCATAAGATTGAGGTTCTCAACACCAGACTGAAGTTTGTTGAGTCCAGTGCTGCATCAGCCTCTACTAAGACCACATGCCAACTTCTAGGCAAAGCTGTGCAGAACCCTAAGGAACCTGCAACTCTCTATGCAGTGACCACAGCACCAGCTCTCCATCTTCTTCCTTTCAAGAATAGTTTCTCCAACATCACTGGGGACAGTGATACTCAAGTTGGGGGGACAACCTTTCGATCTGCTGCTAAAATTTGCTCGAGTACTTTAGCACTCGACTACATCACTTGAGTGAGTGGTCGAGTAGGCACTCGCGAGACTGCAAAGGAGAAGTGCATACTGGATCTGCATGCGATGATGACAAGTCCTTTCCCAGAACGGTTCAAGGATGAGATTGAGAAGGAGTATGCCATTATGCTTGAGGAGGAGCTATTAGAGCTTGAAGCTAAAATGACTTGGGATAAAGCTGTGAAGTCACTTGGACCTTTTGATAGTGGTTTGAGAAAAAGAGCCTTGAAGAAAATTCAAGATAAGAAAGCAGCAGCTGCTAAGGCGTATGAGTGTAAAATGATCACACAGCAGAAAGTAGTATTGCAAAAGAAGCTGACGGTTCCTGGATCTTTCACAATACCCTGCACCATCAGAAACCAGACTTTCCAGAATTCTCTCTATGATCTGGGTGCCTCAGTCAGCATAATGCCATTGTCTGTAGCATGAAGGCTAGGCTATCACAAATTTCCGCCAAGCACCAGTTCTCTAGTCCTAGCTGACAGAACCATCAGATTTCCCCATGGCTTGCTAGAGAATGTCCCAGTGAGAGTAGGAAACATGGAAATTCCTATTGACTTCATAGTGATGAAGATGGAAAAAGAGCCAATGGATCCCCTCATACTAGGAAGACCATTCTTGGCATCCTCTGGAGCCGTTATAGACTCCAAAAGTGGTGAAATAATTCTTCGAACCGGTAATGAGTTGGTGATGCGTTTTGACACCTCTTCCGGCTTGAAGAGCCCTGATTTTGAGAGACAGCTTTTCTACATGGAAGAAGCTTAGCGCTATGAAAAGACAAACTTTGGAAAGTTTGAAAAGTACTCTCATACACCATCCAGACCTCAAGGGTTCACAGTCACCATAGGTAGTCACTCTGATGGAGCAGTGCAGAAGTTTGATATGTTTTTAACAGAAGGTGACTCTGATGAAGACAGCACAGGGAAAACTCGACGAGTCCACTCGAGTGCTAGGTCGAGTAACCACTCGAGTCATCACCAGAGAGCACAGCCGATCCCTACGAAACCACCTGGTTCGATTTGGTACTCGGACCAGGAATATTTTTGTACAGGGAAGAGCAACTCAACATACCCACTCACAACACCAACATCAGACCAGAGCACTATCCTTGCTCTACAAGGTGTTGTTTTTTAGTTGGCAGAGAAAATGGATAGGCTTGAGAAGGAAGTTCTGAAGCTCAAAGAAGCTCAACCACCCCCACCAGAGATGGGAAGGAGGAGGCCTAAGCCACCAGGAATGAGTGACAGCTTCTATCACGCTATCATGGCATCAACCTTCATAATGGAGAAGCTGAGTCCAACAGGGTCAACACAGTCTCTCAAAGACCTTCCACCTGCCTAAACAGAGTGAGAGTCAAGCTAAGTGACTTTAAACAAGCTCACTTGGGAGGAATTCCCATGTTTATCATTGTATATACTAGCTTTGATTTTCCTTATGTCTTTTTTAATTTTGTTATTTATAATGTGTTTTCTTAGTGTTATGAGTTTCAGGAGAGGAAGCGAAAAACTCTCTACCTTCTCTCTAAAATTTTTCACTCAAATCATCAAAGTTTTCAACCGAATTTCAATCATGTCTCACTACTCTAGCAATTCCGAGATTCACTTGTAAGTTTTTAAACCCTTTGAACCCGTTTTTGCGAATATCCTGGTTCAAAATTTTTTGAAATTTTTTGAAATTTTTTGGTTGCATGTAGTTAAAATCGGTTGATTAGAGTAGTGTAAGGAATTGGAATGAGTATGCAATGAATTTTTATGATTGAAATTGCTTGAAATCGAAATTCTGTTTTTAATGGTGCACTTGAAAATTTTTCGAAAATTTTTGTAGCCTTAAGACGAATTTCGGTTTAGCTATTGATTGTTTGATAATTGGAGAACCCACATTGATCATCATTGTTGAAATTGATCAATTTTATAAATTTTTGAAATCATGCATATAAAAAAAGTCGCTTTGGAACTTGATGATTTTGGAAAAATTTTGAGCTAAAGTTGTTTAGATCCTTGCTAGGCTTGAAATTGGATGCATATGATTGTTAATTTAGTTACTCGATCAAAGCACTCGAGTGGGTCAAGTTGGGCATAATTTTATTTGGAAATTTTTGCCCACTCGACCACACCACTCGAGTGGGTGGGTCGAGTGGTCCAAATTTTTTTCTAAATTTTTGATTTGTGAATTCGTTTCAGGAGCACTGGCACTACAAGGACAAGGGCAACAAGAAGCCAAACCGCAGCAAGAGCCACTCAACCATCTGGGTCACGGCAAGACAAGGCTAAGGGAAAGAGGGTTCAAGAAGAAGAATCAGTGAGAAGGAACATTGAGGAAGATGGTTTCGAGTGTTCAGAGGAAATCCAGGCTGAAACCTCGGAGGAAGCTAAGCTCATCTCCATCCTGGAGAGGGTGAAATTCCTTGGGACTATGTACCCAGATCGCCCTACCATGCAAGCTCTGGGAATTTGCAGAGAGGTGGGGAAGCTCTATGGCTCTGCTAACATAGTGGGACTCACCCACACCCCTCGTGATGGTTTCAAGACTGAGACCTGCCATTTCTTGGCAACAGTGGATCTACACCTCTATGAGACGAGAGGCATGGCTGGTACAGCAGAGATTGGGCATGTGAGCTTCAGAGTTAGAGGGATAGACTATAAGCTGCCCCTGAGTGTGGTCGACATATTATTTGATTTCCGCAGAGGAACAGGGCAAGCTCATGACTTTGATAAGAAAGAGCTGAATGAGTTGTGGTTAGCGCTTGGAGGAAGGGAGCACTATCAGTCTGCTAGAGCTAAGAGCAGTGAGATCAGGCACCCCGCAGTAAGATACCTCCACAGGACTCTCGCAAACACGATGTTTGCAAAGAAGGCCATAGGGCCAGTGAATGAGAGTGAGTTGAAGATGCTGGACAAGGCCCTTTGCAACTACCTCATCTACTCATCAGAGGAGAACCGGGCCAATGGGATTGAGATGCGAGGAGATAGAGCCTACACAGGGAACTCCATCGTTTTGGTGAGACACCTCATGCGCTACAGAGCTGCTGCTGTCAAGAACGACAAGATGCTGAACAAGGCAGAGTTCACAGTGGGAGGGATTATTACCCCATTTTTAGAGGCTGCTGGAGTTGAGCTCATATCAGCGCCCACACCATACACTCTGATGGACTTGGATCACATGAAGAACACTCAGACTATTGGGGCAAAGGTTGGGGCGAAGTACATCTACATCTTCTCACATCCAAGGAGCAGCAAGGCGAAGATTTTGCTACCCTATAAAGGTCTAGCCAAGCTTTATGCAGAGGACGGTGACCGTAGTGTCCTCTTTGTACCACCAGTCAGAGATCTCTACTTCTCTGATGAGGGAGTTAGACTCCAAGAAGAAAGCGGCGCCTAGATCACCCTATAGAGAATCTAGAGCATTCGTCCCCAGACGAGGCCACTCCACCACCTAGGTCGAGTGAGCCACTCGAGTGCTATCAGGGTTTTGACCCAAGTGCACCAGTCGATCTGTACCCACACTATGATCAGGGCACAGAGATTCCACTTTACCCGGGGTACTAACAGAGCGAACCACTCGACCAAGCTGGGTCGAGTGCACGATATATGCCAGACCACTCGACTGCTGGGTCGAGTGGACCACTCGAGTCGCACCCCACAGCCGATCCTCTCACCACTACTGTTCCAACATACACTCAGGAGAGCATGGAGGCCAGCACAGATGCCTTCTTCACTCCACAAGAATGAGGTACCACCCCACTTCCTTATCATTGCAATTTTTGTTCTCTTTTGTTTTAGTCTCTCAAAATCATCTCTTGAATTCATTTTACACAAGGGACTGTATTATTTAAGTTTGGGGGAGGGTTGGAGAGACGTATTTGACATATTTCCTTATTTTCTTATTCAAATTTTCATCATCTATGTGCATCGAAAAAACCTTCAAAATTTGAAATTTTTTAGAAAATTATTTTACAAAAACAGAGTGTCATGTAGTTGCATTATCATTTTAGGATTGAGTTTTAGAAATTTTGCTTAGGATTGTACATATGCATAGGGGATAATGATGAGTCACACCGTAAAAAGCTTAAGAACCAAACTTATAATTTCAATGCCACAGTTATAAGTTGTCTAATGCATTCGCCTAAGCTTGAAAATTAAGGCTGCACTTTGCTTGGAATTTAGATTTAGCACTCTCACTTGGTTGAAGCTTACTCTGATTTGTCAAACTATCCTTATCAATTAGAACCTAATTAGAAATATTTAATTATCATGATATGCTCTAAAACTTTAACTCATGGATACCTCAAAATACTTGGATTCTCTATCACCTTTTCCCACTCTTGCTAATCCAAGTAGCTGTCTCCACCACTGAGAGAGTTTCACAAAAGCCAAACCCAAAACTTCGTTTCAGACCATACATTATGCTTGAGTGAAGTGAGGCCTATTTCCGGATTGAATTAGAGAGAAAGTGTTAGGTGTTGCTGACAGGAGTAGCCTCTCATGTTGGGGTTTGAGTCTAGGACCAGATTTAGGCTAAGAGTTTGAATAAGTTGGGGTTTGAGTCTAGGAAAAGAAAAGACAAGAGAAAAAGAGTTTGCTAAAAATTATAAGCTTTTGGAGAGGATAGGTTCAAGAAAAAAGAAAAGAAAAAAATGAGTCTAGTAAAGGATTTGGAAGAAAAAGATAAAAATTGACTCAGTAAAAGAAACAGAAAAAAAATCGTATAGTAGCCACTCGACCAGGCCACTTGAGTGAGTGGTCGAGTCATAGCTTAGTGAAAAATTAAAAAAAATCCTGAATCCGCTAGAAGTTAAAAGTAAAGTATCCTCTCCTTAGAAGAAAACAGAAAATCAGTCCTTGAGTCAAAAAAATGAAAAAGAAAAGCTTTTAAGCACAAGAATAGAACTAGGATGAAGTTTCTGGGATTTTAGAGTTAGGGGAGTCATTTGGTTCTTCATGGGTAGATGATAGTCTGCTCCTGTATGCACCAGTTGGCTCTACCTTTAGCGTTCTCTTATAATTCAATCCATTTCATTGAGAGATCTTGATACATGCGCCTAAAACCAGAGGAAGAAGAGATCATTTTTATCTCTTAAAACTTGTCCCTCAACACAATGAGTTACAGTTATTGCATATCATGATTCACCAGTTCGTGCTTAATCAATGTTAAAAGGATAGATTGCTTTGAATGTTTGATTGTGGCTGAGTCTTAGTGTTGAATTTGATGTGATGAGTATGGCTAAAGCTTTTAATAGAACTTCTGTGAATTGCATTCTAGAACTAGTAACTGTGACATTGACATTAGAGGTTTGTTTAGTTTGCTTAGGTTCTGAGTCCCCACTTTTCACACTACTCCTTTCATCTTATCCTTTCTATTTGCTTGAGGGCAAGCAAAGGGTCAGTTTGGGGGAGTTGATAACACCACTTTTATACACATTTTTACTAGTTTTTATCATGCCTTAGAGGAGATTTCATCCTTTGTTTATACCATTTTGTGCATTTATCCTTCATATAGGATGTTTTATATTTCTGTATAGGCATTGCATGCATATTGCATATTTGGGGTCTTATCAGGTACATATGGAGCCTATGGAGCATGCTTGGATATTGGCTGATGAAGTGAAGAGGTGTGTCAAGCCCTATGGAGTCGAGTGAAGATTGCAGAGAAGACGGATTGCACACTCGACCAGACCACTCGAGTGAAGCACTCTCAGAAAGACTCACTCGACCAGACCACTCGAGTGAAGCACACTCAGACACGATCACTTGACAAAACCACTCAAGTGAAGCACTCTCAGACAGGCACTCTCGACCTCAGCATCACAGGCTCACTGGACTTCAGCACCACACCTACTCAAGAGACCACTTGACCACACCACTCGACTGCTGGGTCGAGTGGGCACTCTCCGACTTTTTTTCCTAAAAACTCGCAAAATGTAATAAGCGCTTGAGACTATGTATAAAAACCCCTCATTAAAACTAATTAGGGAGAATCGAATAGCGCCGCTCTGGGTTAGTAATTTTTAGGTTTTCTCTCATTTTTCTCTCTCTTGTTCTTGCTGTTCTTGATAGTTTTTATTTTTCCAGCAACTTTGTAACTTTGATATCTTTTTAGAAAATTAGTATTTCATCCGATTTCTTCTCCAACCTTGCTATCTAGATCATAGGCTATCTCATATGAAAAGTTTAATCTTTTCTGGGTTTCGGACCCCAGCCATGATCACCTTGTGTGAGTAGTAAAGTTGGGATTTTAGGGGATGGATTAGGGTAGCTTCTCTCTATTTTGTTATTTCTTAGATAGTTTGATCATCACTCAGTTTCGACTCCCTCTTGGGTGAGTGATTTTAATGCTTGTTCTCCCCTGATCAAGGAGAACATGATCTTAGATGGTCTCATGAGCACGAACCATGCCTTGAGCCATTGGATAGACTATTTCCGGGGTTTAGAGTACAATAACGTGACTGTGGATGCATCAAACATTGATTTATGTCACGACTCCACCTATTAACTTGTTATGAACTCTTTTCGACTTTAATAGTCTGATTCTTCTTGCCTGATCCGACTCCTCACACTATACTGACTGGGTTGGGTCTTGGGGCTCTCTACCACGAACCATGGATTGAGCTGGTTTGGAAGTCTGTTGTCTAGGGTAGCCCTGTGATGAAATTACTAGATGATAGCTGTAATGGAACAAAGTGTTTGCGATCCAGTGATTTCCATCCCTAGAGTCCCTGTTTTTCCCCATAGTTTACAGCTTGCTTAGTAATAGTTCACTGTAGTTTTTCTCTGTTTTTACTGTAGCACTCGACCCCACCACTTGATCAGTGTGGTCGAGTAGTCCTAGTACTGTGATTTTTCCTGCTTAGTTCCATGATGTGCTAAAGTGTGACAGACTTTGGTGCCTCTAGTATCAATTAGGGTTTTTAGTAGATTTCTTATTTAGACTGCTAGTACCACACCCTTTTGATAATTACTTGAATAACTAGCCTTATTTATCAACTAATTGCTGTACACCACTCTTAATTGGTTCGACATTGTTACTCTGTACTCAACAAATCAACTACTTACCACTATACTACAATTGCTAAACTTTGTTTGGTCTCTCTAGGCTTAGGTTGATTGCATTGCTGTCTGTCTTTGCTTTGGGTAGGCAAAATTCAAGTTTCAGTTTGAAACTTTGATGATGCACACGAAACCCTAGCTTCATAAACTTGTATATATAGGTCTTGGAGTGCAAGAGATTGAATTTTAAGGTTTAGGAAGGGCAAACTCGTCATATTGATGAGTGTGGAGGCAATGGGCCGAGCCTAGTGATGGGCCAGGCTTCTAAGGCAGTGAAGGAGACTGGCCTCGGCCACGAACTTAGTGACCACTGGTTTGACATAGCTTCATCTTCTGGGATGCATCTTCTAAAAGGCTGAATGGATTGCTTTGATTCTTATCCTATACGAAACTTGAGTCTTCCAGCTTTCCAATGATATAGAGAACTCCAATTTTGGTTCACAGGAAGGTCTTCATATGTTTTCAAACTTCTGATGCTTTGAAACAGCCTCAAAACGAGTATTTGCTCCTTTTTGATCCATATTCCCATAAAACCTGTAAAATCTTTTTGACACTAACAATACTTGATAATAGCCTATTTGACTTTGAAATCATACCAAATATCTCTTAAAACAATAAGAAAACCATAGTAAAAATGGGTCAAAATACGATGTCATCAATGGTCTGTATGGACAATGATCTTAGCTCCTACAAGATATTGTCTGAACTTCTCGACAGCAAGCATAACAGCCAAAATCTCCCTCTCTGTTGTGGCATAGTTGCATTGAGCTTCATCAAGAGTTCAGCTTCTTATCCTTTCTTTGACCAAGTACAGCTCCAATGGCATAATCGCTAGCGTCACACATAATCTCAAAAGGTAGCTCCCAATCCGGTGGTAGGACTAAAGGGGCTGAGATTAGTGGCTTTTTTGATTGTATGAAACGCAGCAAGACAGTCTTTATCAAACTCAAACGCGACATCCTTACACAAGAGGCATGGGAGGGGTCTCACAGTCTTTGAAAAGTCTTGTATGAACCGTCTATCGAATCCAGCATGCCCAAGGAAACTCCTTATTCCTTTCACATTAGTAGGCAGCTGTAGGCTTGTCATGATTTCAATCTTTGCCTTGTCAACCTCAATACCTTTCTCGGAGATTATGTGCCCAAGTACGATGCCATCTTGTACCATGAAGTTGCACTTCTCCCAATTGAGAACTAGGTGCTTATCTTCACACCTTTGCAGCACTTTGCCAAGGTTTGACAAACATTCTTCAAAATATGGACCATACACTGAAAAATCATCCATGAATACTTCCATAAAATCTTCAATATACTCTGTAAAGATAGAGATCATGCAATGCTGGATGGTAGCTGGGGCGTTCCATAACCCATAGGGCATTCTACGGTATGCAAAAGTACCGTAGGGACATGTGATCATCGGGGTGGATCGGAATCTGAAAGAATCCTGAGTATCCATCCAAGAAACAGTAGTATTTGTGATTTGCTAACCTTTCAAGCATCTGATCAATGAAATGTAAAGGAAAGTGATCCTTTCTCGTAGAGGTGTTGAGCTTCCAGTAGTCGATACACATCCTGTGTCCTGTGATCGTTCGACTGGCAATGAGCTCGTCATTCTCTGATTTGATAACTGTCACGCCTCCCTTCTTAGGCACGACACGGACTGGGCTGACCCATGTACTATCCGAGATTGGATAAATGATCCCAGCATCCATAAGTTTCATAATCTCTTTCTTCACAACATCTTTGAGATTAGGGTTTAATCTCCTTTGATGTTCAATAGAATTCTCCGAACCTTCTTCGAGATTGGGGAAAATACCTGGAATGTCTTCCAATGAATATCCCAAAGCTTTCCTATGCTTCCTTAGCTCAGTAAGAAGCATTGTAGTCTCTATCTCATTCAGGCCAGAAATGATGATAACTGGATAAGTGGAGTTAGGGCCGAGAAATGCATACCTCAAACCAGCTTAAGCTCGACTTTTGGTGCTCTAAGTTCACTCCACGGATCGGATATCGCGGCTGGAGTGTTCTTAGGCGGATTAGGAGTGATGATCAACTCATCTATATTGAGATATGCACCATGTCTTGCATAACTCTCTGCAGAATCAAGGATCTTCTCGCAGTTTCCCACAGAATCCTCTAAAACATCACAATCGCTTGAATCTCTTGTCAATGCTACTTCCATAGGATCTTCAAGAGCAAGCATCTAACATACTCCAAGAGTGGTCTCCTCCAAATCATCAACAGAAAAGATCCGATTGTCACTTATCTTTTTCTTCAAAGTGTTGTTCATGTCGAACTTCATAACGGAATCGCCTAGTCGGAGGTCAATCTTTCCATTAGAGACATCAATGAGAGCTCCAGCAGTAGAGAGGAATGGACGACCTAAGATCAGGGGGTCCCTTGGTTCCTTCTCAAACTCGAGAACAACAAAATCTGTGGGAATCTCGCATCCACCAATGAGTATGGGCACATCAATGAGAATTCCGACTGGTTTCCGAACAGATCGGTCTGCAAGGACTAATGAGATTCTTGTAGTCTTGAAAGTGGAGTATTCTAGGTGTTTTGCCACAGTAAGATGCATCATATTGATGCTTGAACCCAAATCACAACCCAAATCACAAAGGGCACACTCAAATACTTCCTTCTTGATCTCGCATAACAACACAAAACTGCCCAGATCAAACTTTTTCCGGTTCTGTAGTATAGCACTACACTCCTGGGTAATCATCATTACTCCATCATCGAGGACAATGTTGTTTGTCAAGATACTCTTCATGTACTTCCTGAGAGGTGGAATCATTTTGCAAGCTTGAACAAAAGGTAACCTTACATTGAGCTGTCTTATAATCTCCTGTAGCTTGGCCAATTCTCTTGATTTCTTCAGACTTTTAGGAGGCCCAGGATATGGTACCTTAGGTTGACAGACACGTTCAAGAGGCTGAGGAGGAGGTGGAGCTTCTTTGGTAAGCTCACGGATCAGATTTTCCTTCTTCTCGGTTTCTTCTTCTTCTTGGATTTGTATGGTGTCTGGTTCTTTTGGTTCCTTTTCCACAGAATCCTTAGGATACTCAGGTTCTTTGTTAGCTGTGCCACTCCTTAGAGTGATCTCTTTCAACTGAGCATCTCTCTCCAAAGATTTCTCAATAGCCAAAGTCGTTTCTCTGTTTTGCGCGTCAATAAGATCAATCCTAGCTGAAAGAGATTCGATCTTACATTTGAGTTCTTGGTAATTGTTGTCAACCTTTCTTCTGATCTCCTCTGTAAAACTCTGATGGCTAGCTCTCATTTGTTCCACTAAGTCTCCAAAGATAGAATGTTGATATTGCGGATAAACATTGGGGTATCCTCTTTGAAATCCTTGAACATCGGTGAAAGTAGCCCTTTGTCGAAATTTTCCTCTATTGTAGTCATGATCATGGAAATTTTAATTCATGTACCTCCCTTGGTACCCTCTTCTATGACTGATGTAGTTCACATCTTCTTCTTGATCATCAAACTCTTCCCTTTCGTGAAAATGGACAAGTCTATTGATATTCTTGGCCATTTGATTGATAGAGTTTGCATGTACGTTGAATTCAGTAGAGGTAGCCGGTTCTCCATCTGGAATGGATGGCTTCCGATTGTTGGTTCTGTAGCTATCACTCTCAGCAAGATTAGTGGTCATGGTCCAAGCATCTTCAATGGTTTCTGTAGAGAAGTCTCCATTGCTCGCAATATCAAGAGACTGTTGGTACTCACCATGAAGTCCCTTGTAGAATGTATTCATCATGTTACCTTCTGTGTAACCATAATGAGGACAATCTCTTTCATACTCCTGAAATCGCCCCCATGCCTCAAGAATAAACTCCTTGGCTCCTTGTCGAAACCCCTGAGTCTTGGCTCGAAACAGATTGGACCGAGATTTGGTGTAGAAACAGTTAACAAAAGCACTCTTACATGCTTCCCAAGTAGAGATTGACGGCTGAGGAAGAGACTTCCACCATCTATTCGCCTTGTCTCCAAGAGAAAAAGAGAATAATGTGCACTTCAAGTAGCTTCTAAAGTCTTCATTGGTAGTGGTGGCATCACATATGTCTTCATAGTTCTGTATGTGATCCATTGGGTGCTCCGAAGGTAAACCAAAGTATAGTTTTTCTTCACTAGAATGATGACTCTAGGACTAATCTTGAAATCTTCTTGCTGCGGATGCATTGGTTGAAATGCGGAACTGCTTTTATAGTGTTGGCAAGGAGTGTCAAACTCAGCAATATTCTTGGAAGTGGATCCAGCTGATCCGGAATGTATGCTCCATTGTTTCCAGCGAATACTTGGCCGTCCCTCCGAGGTGGTGGATCGCCAAGATCTCCTAGAATATGGTGTTGGTGCTCCATTCAAGCAAAGCTTGAGAGTACTTAAGAAATTTAAATGAAAATATCAAAGCAAGCTGAAAAATAAAGGTCTTAGAAAAAATTTCAGTCTCAAACTCGCAAGTAATGCAACAAAGTCCCCGGCAACGGCGCCAAAAAGCTTGATGTGGTATGGATTTTCAATCAAAACTTTTACCTAGAACCCACACATGACTGCAAGTGCCCAGCACTTCGAATGTAGTATTTAAGGTTATCGATCCCACAGAGACTTAAGATCACGTTACAAGAATATTGGAATAAAATATGGCTAAGACAAAACAATGAATGGGGGGTTGTTGATGTGTCATGAAATATGCAGCAAACAAATGCAGCAAAAAACAAGGCAAATATCAATAAAAACGGAATGCTGGGTTGGAAAGGGTTTCTCAGGGTTTCATAAGATAAATGTATGCAAAGGAAATCAAATTAGGATTATTCAATGATGTGGATGTTCTTGGACTACAAAACACGGATGAACAAAAGATATGCAGTTCACAATACCAATCGCCTAATGTCTAAATGCAAATAGTACTCAACTTCGGCAGGCAAAGATGCAAATATTCAAGCATTAAATTCAAGTTCGATTCTAGTCCGTAAAACCCTATAACTCAACTATCACATGTTATAACACAATACTCACCAAGGCTAGTGCAAACAAATCTATAGATCTATCGATGTATAAATCGCCAAACTTCAATTACTAGTTAGCTACTATAGCAATATGCATTAAGAACAAGCCTAGGACGAAGAACATATGATGAATAATTCCAGATCTAACAACCTAAACAATCGGTCTCATGATTCCCTAGAATGCACCATAACTACCCAACAAAGAAAACTACTCACACATATTCATGGAAAGCAAAACCATATGAATAATAGATTGGAAATATAATATAAGAAAAGGGTTTAGAGATATTCTCTGAGATACAAAGCTGATGAATCTTCTTCCTTTTTCAAGTGGTGAATAGAGATGAGAGATGAAAACAAGAGTAGAGAGAGGTGGTGACTTCGGCGGCTTCTTTTGTTATCTATTTAAATCTTATTCCATATTCACATCAAATCATGATTAACCAAGCTTTGCTTTGTGGTTTCACGTCTATTTGTGAGTAGTCCATTAGAGCTCATGGGTTGAGTAGCTTAGGATGAATGATGAATGATTGATGGAGTTTAGGTATAGATTATGTTACATCCTTACTTAATAGATGTTAAGCTTGCTAGATTAGCCTTGATCATGTTGATTTACACTTAGGCTCATCAATGCCCAACAAGTGTTTGATGAAATGACGGATCAGATTTATTAAGTGGTTAGCTCACTTAGCCTATGTTAATAGTTGATTAAGTTGCTAAATGGTTGTTAGACTTGTTAGTAATGCTCTTTGATCACTTGAAGCCAACGATAGTTGCTGATTATCAAGTGATTAAGGAAGATGCTATACCATGATAGTGGATAGCATTAAATTGAGGTTCTTAAGCCTAAGGACAATGTGGCAATGAAAAAACTAATACTCCATAGTCGTTTATCACTTGTTTTGAATCCCTACTCAACCCTAGAGTTCACTTTTTATCATCTTATTTACTAAAAACGTTTTTGAGCTTTTTGTTATTAGTTTGCTTTGAAATTAGAGTTACAAATCATTATCTAAACTTGTTTGCTTAGATTGAAGTTACAATCATAATCATAGTGTGTTATTCTATTCTCCTTGTGGATCGATACCCTTCTATGATATTAGCATTAAGGTTATTTGATAACCTTTAGGATGCAAATATCCTTTTATCAGCATCGTAAGGATTTGTGTGGTGATATTGATGATACAATAAGAAACTCTTCACTAATAGTAGGTCAGAATCCTAATTGTTCTTAATGTAGACATGTAAACTCTTCACTAATATTAGATTTTTGATTCATGCATTTGTTTTTGCAGATATCTAGCAATTGTCATCAAACATGAGACAACAAACGAAAATGTGAACATTAACCAATGTCTAAGGCTCTAAGCCACACAATCTGCCGCCAGGAAAACCATCAAAGAAACAAAAGACAACCCAATGAATGTTGTTTTCATTTTACAATATGTTTTCATTTTAGAATGTCGTTTTTTAAAACATCTCATTTTCATTTTAGAATATGTCATATTATTTCTGAAAAAAATTAAAACTGAGATTAACATATGGACCGTAGATGGAGGGTTTTTTAATCATTAATGGATTTAAAGTTGAGGGGTATTTTCAGTAAATCTATAATTGAGGGGTTTTATTAAGATTATTTTTTAGTTGAGGGATTTAATTACTAAAACCTCTTTTCATTTTAGAATGTCATGTCGCTTTAAACTTTTTCAAAGCAGCATTTTAAAATTTAACGGAACTGTTGTGGGATGAATTTTTTCATTAACGGAATTAAAGTTAAGATTTTTTCCATTAAATATATAGTTGAGGGGTTTGTTCCCTACAAATCATTAGTAGGTTTTTTAAAATATTTTATTACTAGAAACTCCTAATAATATAAAAATGTTAAGGACATTTGTTTTTTCTGTTGATTAACGAAGTTGAAAAAAGTAGTTGAGTCATTAATGGATTGATGAACAAATAAAGAGTAATATCCTCAAAAAGCACATGTCGTGCTCATTTATATTTTGTTCTTATTTTGTGCGGAAATGCTCACTCAGAGGCTCATATTAAAGGAATGTCAATCAGAAATAATAGTCCTCGAATGAGCCACCTATTATTTTCCGATGACTCTTTTTTCTTCTGTCAAACTAATCGGAGGAACAGTATTACTCTTGCAAAGCTCTTAACGCAATATGGCAATCTCTCTGGGCAACAAGTTAATGTAGACAAATCTTCTATTACCTTCGGTTCTAGAGTTCTTGAATCTAAGTATGTGGAATTGTCAATATCCAAAGGACTGGTGGTTGCAGCAAATATTTGGGACTTCCAGAGGAGTTTACAAGAAAAAAGAAAGATATGTTTGAGTTCATCGTCAGCAAGGTGACAAACAGGACAAAGAATTGGCACCACAAATATCTCTCTGAGGGAGGAAAGGAGGTTCTGCTCAAATCAATCGCCATGGCCATGCCCACATATGCTATGAGCTTCTTCAAACTCCCCATATCCATATGTCAGGAGATAAATTCTGCCATGTCACAATTCTGGTGGGGATTTGATGAAAATAAACAATATATGGCTTGGGTCAGTTGGGAGAAGATGAGCTTACTTAAATTGGAAGGCGGAATCGAATTTCGAGATCTGGAAAAATTCAACGATGCTTTACTAGCTAAACAAGCATGACGAATTCTTCAAAACCCACAATGTCTGCAAGCAAGAGTGTTGAAAAGCTGCTCTTCCCAGATACTACTATCCGCGAGGCTACTATTCCGAGAAAAACATCACATGGATGGTGATCCATTATTAGTGGCAGAAACTTGTTATTCGAAGGACTTTGCTATTATATCGGGGATGGAACAACTATTAGCCCTGCTACGGATCCCTGGATACTGTCACACCCACTTCGATCAACACCTCATGGTAACCTCCCAACAACCTTAAAAATTAAAGATTTCTGGGAACAAATGGAAGACAATGGGATGAACAAAAACTCATACAATATCTAACCCATGAAGAAGTTCAACATGCCAAAAAAATATACATTCCTCAACAGAGATCAGAAGATAGAATGCTGTGACACTATACAAAAATGGATCTTACTCGGTGAAATCAGGATATTGGCTCTCCACTCATTATCCACACCCACTTGCCCCACCTATCATTCCTCCACTAGGTGATATTGCTATAAAAGAACTAATATGGAAGTCAAAAGCATCCCCAAAGATCAAACATTTTCTATGCGTTTACTATCTCGAGCTCTAGCCACTAGCGCAGAACTCAAACGGAGAGGAATACCCATCGATCCAACATGCAAGAGATGTTGCCTCCATGTTGAAACAGCCGACCATTTATTCTTCCAATGCGATGACAGGGGTCAAGTATAACCCTAGAACTACTCTCTCAAATTAAGAGATCGATTGCAGCACTTAGGGGTCGAATCCACAAGGACTCTGAAAACTCACACAATAGAAACACAGGTTCGAGTTGAGCTAGATTAATAAAATAGAAATAAATAAAAGCAATGCAAATAAAAGTAAACAAGATGAATGGGATTGAATTCAAGTGATTAAAAGAGCTAGACCTAAGGATAATCATCGGGAATCCTCAGGAATGTGAACTGGGCAGTTCTATAATCAGGACTAAATTATTTGTGCGATTCTTAAACTCGTAACACTAATATGATATCTCATCCAACTCTCACTGCGACGACATATATCCTCTGAACAGAAACAAACCAAATCTCTTTGTGAAATACCAATAAATAGAGTCTATCTGAATAGCGGGTACGATATGTTTACAAAATTCCTAAACCAACTCTCGCTGTGAAAGGCTGTTTGCTTATCTAAGATTGGGTCAGGATATCAATAGCACTCTCGTGCCTACCAACATTTCAATGGTACCAGGATTAAGGTGATCAGTCTTAAGACTAGTGTGATAATTAAATTTAGATGAAGAACATTATAGATAACATAACATGTCTATGCCCATTTCAACAAACCATCATAAACCTTTTGAAACCCTAGATCTAACAAGGTGATTACTCAGACATAGAAAAGAAAACACAAATCATTGTCTGAATAATACTCATGAAATTAAATAAGAAACAAAGGGAGTTCAGAATTCTTATCTCTACAAAGTTTGAGATCTGAATCTTCTCTCCAGAACTTGCTTGAAACTTACAATGAAACTTAGAACTTGGAAAACTGAATACTGAATACTGAATACTGAGTACTACCCAAAACTTAGTCTATGGGACTCTAAAACATACTTTAACCTAAAAACATGATTAGGTATGAAATATAAACTTTAAAAACTTCTGGGGCAAAGTTGCAATTCTTGAAACTTGATCAAACTCGAAGGTGTCATTCACGTCTGGTGTGTGTCGACCGACACAGGATATACCTGTCGGTCGACATGGACAGCAACAATAATCTCCTTGTTGTTTTGCTCAGCTACAAGCCTCCGAAAGCTCCGAAGTGCTCATAAGGGTCCATCTTGTGTTTGTACCTAATACGACTCAATATATATACAAAAGACTCTAAAACCAAAGCATATATCATGTCATAAAACCATAAAATACATGATATATCAACTCCCCCAGACTTAGCTTTTGCTTACCCTCAAGCAAACAGAAAACTCAATCAAGGAAGAAGTTTGAAAATCGCGAAACTCACCTACTCTTCAGAGCATTGTGCTTACCAGTCATCATGTAATCCACATGGTACAAGAACTATTCAAAGACTAACCACAATGTACATTCACCGTAGTCACTCACAGTCTTCTCAATACCCACCACAACTTAACAACATATCCCTTTAGTAAGTTATTCATCTCTGGGTCTCATTTCTGAATTCAATGTTCAAGAGCCTTCTAGACTCAGCGGTCATCCTATACCATAACAAGACAAACCTCACAACAACAGTGATGTTTTTGTCTCCCCAAACTTAAATACTTGGTTATTTTGGATTTCATATTATTTTATTTTTGTTTATAGGCTATTAGAAGTGAATAGTGGGTCACGGGATCTCTCCAACCCTCACAGCAAGCCTAGTTTCATCATCTCCATAAGAAGTAGAAATGTGGGGGGATAGATTTCTCTTACCCGCTTATACTTCAGAGAATCACTTGGTCATTCATAAACTATACCTTAAAGGCTTTTATTATTAGTAACAACTTTTGGGGAGACTAGACATCATAACTTACTTTGGTTTTATCAGGTCAGGTATTAATGAAAAGTTATGCTCAAAAACACCAAATTCGTCCATGAGGTTAAAGGAACTGATAGAAACTAGCTCAGGCTAAAGGGCATCTGTTGTAAGTATGGGGATCTCAGGTTAACCGGTCACACTTGGGGTTTTTTCATTAGTTGAATCTGAATAAGCTCTGCAACAATGGTCACCAGAAAACATAGCAAACAACAATAGATCAGGAGATAGCTCATAGTTTCTAACTACGTTTTTGATTCAATAAAAAAAAATTTGAAAAATAAAAGAAAAATTGGTACTGAGTCTCAAAAGAATAAACATAGCTAGTAACTACCTCCCCCAGACTTAAACTACACTGTCCCCAGTGTAATTAAGCTTAAGGAAGGTGATAAAAGTAAAAATATTGAATAGAGACTGAACTGTTATGTTTTAAAAAATGTGACCTGAGATGGCGTGTGTGTGTCGACCGACACACATCTTGCATGTCGGTCGACACGAGCAAGAATATGTGTTTCCAAAGTCTGACACCATTCAACTAATCAATCAACTCGTTTTCTGACATTAGATCCTGATTAAGAGCTCCAAACACGTCAAATAACAAGAAAATAGATATCATAAAAGGTTCAACAATAACAATAAGAGTTAGAAACAAAAAACTGAAACAAAAACATAAGTAGAAAACAAAAATATAAAAAATGTCTCAAAGAAAAGAAAAAGAAGGAAAACCTAGGAACCAAATGACTAAATAAAGTCATCATCAGAACTCTGAGGAGTGAGAGGGTCAACAGGAGGGCTACGGGGTTGCGGACGGGGGTGCAGTAGGTATTGATACCAGATCCTGCATCGAGAATCTGTCACCATTAAAACTACGGGACACATGTCAATCAAGTCATTATGACAAGCGAGGGAGCCCGGTCTATAAAAGGGTAGACTTCGGAGTAAATTCGAGGAGTCAGCGTGGTAATATGGGATTGGAGTAATGGGTCCAGAGAGTTAATAAAATCATAGGAGACCGGAGAAGATAGAGAGTTTGCAGAGAAGAATCTAAGCATTAAATCAGAGACCGGAGTTATTTCAAAAGTATAGGACATTACATCATTCAAGACCGAATCAAAACCAGCATATTTAATTAGAATCATGAGATTTATTGTAATTTATTGATGATATTGATAGTCAAAAATATGTATAAGTAGAGAGAAAGGGGCATTGTAAGAAGGAACCGATTATCTTTTAATAAAAAGAAACAATATACATATTTAGAGCTAAAAAAAAACTTTTTCTAAAAAATTACGTTTATTAAAATACTGAGTGTGGATTCTTATCCACATTTTGGAGCTAGAAAGAGGGGATCTTAAAGCTAAAACAAGAAATCTTTCGATAATCAAGCTAGGAGATCTTCACGTACCGAACCATGGGTGACGTTGCTGACGCTTTGACAAAAATCAACGACAGTTTGACAAGTCTGACAACCGTGCAACAAGAGATCCAAAAACTAAAAACTGGTCAGGTAACTCTTACTGCCCGTGTCAATGCTTCAACTGTAGGTACTGCACACAGGAACTCTCACCAATGTGTCTTGTTCCAAATGCCCGTGGCAACTGGCTCTTCCAATCAGACCACCAATGGAACACCACTACCGGTTCACGGGGAAGGACAAATTGCTGAAGACGAACAAATAAATGGTGAGGATGTGGCTTTCCAAACCACAGATGACGAGCTTGACTCCGTTCACCGTGAAATGAGGGAAATGAAGTCAAAATTTCACCGAGCTACTAGTTCGGCCCCGGATATAGACAGGGTAATTGAAGAAACCAGACGATCCCCATTTAACTCACGAATCGCAAACTTTAAGATCAAGGATGCTCGGAGGGTTAATCTACCCACGTATGATGGACAAGGAGATCCGAAGAGCCACTTGGCTGCTTTTCAAATTGCTGCAGGACGGATTGATCTGGAGCCTCATGAATAAGATGATGGTTATTGAAAATTATTCTCCGAAAATCTGTCCGGACAAGCATAACTTTGGTTTACTCAATTAGACTCGGGAACAATCAACTGCTTCAATGAGCTGTCCTCTGCTTTCCTTATGCAATATTCCTTCCTAATTGAAAAAGGAAAATCTGATAGTGACCTGTGGAACTTGTCACAAGGACCATAAGAGCCACTTCAGAAGCACATTGCCAAAAAAAATTCAAAGAGTTCCTGGAAAAAATACCAGGAATTTCCCAAACCACAGCGTTGTCAGCTCTCAAGAATGGACTCTGGCATGAAACGAGGTTCATGGAGGAGTTAACGTTAAATCGACCAGAAATGATTCAAGATGCTCTTTTCCGAGCTAATAGTTGGATAGAAGGGGAGGAAGAAAAAGCAAATTTCACAAAGAAGTATCGTAATCTCAGACCATAAATAAACCCCGCAGTAAGAAGATTCGAATCAAGAGAAAGTGGTGGAGTAAAGCATTTTAGGTTAAACCTATATAATAATAGCGTCGGACGACCATTCGCAAGGGGAGAAAGACCAGGATTTTCTTCCTCCAGAACTTGGGTCCAAAGCGAAGGATCATATTGTGAAATTCATCGGATGAACGGACATTTAACAAAAGACTGTAGTGTTCTAAACCGACATCTGGCCAAACTCTAGTCATCTGGAGAACTTGCAAAGGTTAACCTAGAAGAGTTCGTGCGAAGCTATAACAAAGATCGAGCATATGATCAAAATTTTTGAGCTAAACCCAAGAAAGCAAAAAGCATCAGATCATGCTGGGCCATGAAAAGGATGAATCGATGTGATTATAGGAGGGTCCAAGCTATGTCATGATTCCGGTCGGGCAATCAAAAGGCATAAACAAGCAGCAGCCATGGTAGTAAAAGCAAAAGCTGAATCTTTCGAGTACGGTGGCACCTTAACGTTTGACGAGTCCGAGACTAGGGGTTTGGCTAAACCACACAGTGATGCTTTAGTCATAACGCTTGACGTAGAAAACTATGAAGTGACAAGAGTTTTAGTTGATACTGGAAGTTCGGTCAATATAATCTTCCTGAGTACTTTAAATCGGATGGGAATTAACAGAACTGAAATTGTGGGGCCACCAGCTCCATTAATAGCATTCACAGGCGAAACAACTATGTCACTTGGGACCATAAAACTTCCCGTGTTTGCGTCTGGAGTGTCAAAAATGGTAGAGTTCACAGTTTTAAACAGGCCCGCCGCATATAATATCATCTTGGGAACTCCATGGTTATATCAAATGAGAGCTGTACCATGTACTTATCATCAATGTATAAAATTCCCAATGCCAGCTAGAGTGGAACAATCAAAGGCGATCAGGAACTTTCAAGGACTTGTTATCTCGAGAACCATCGAATGAAGTTGCAATAGCAATTAATGAGGTCGACATTAGTAAAAGAACCATGCTTTCCTGGTGGACAGATGTCTGATGATGTGACTCAAGAAATTTCAATCGATGAAGCCAAACCTGATTGAAAAATAAGGATTGGTTCGGGTCTAGGAGCCGATCTTCAGTCCGAACTCATTAAGTTCCTATCAAGAAACAAAGATTCTTTTGCATGGTCCGTAGAAGATATGTCAGGTATTGACGAGAATATTATATCACATGAATTACAGGTAGATGAAAATTTTAAGCCAGTAAAGCAAAAAAAAAGAAAGCTCGGACCAGAACGAGCTAAGGCGATAAATGATGATGTAGGGAAACTGTTAAAAGCAGGATCTATACGAGAAGAAAAATATCCTGACTGGCTCGCTAACCCAGTCGTGGTAAAGAAAAATAATGGAAAATGGAGAGTTTGCGTGGACTTCAAAGACATTAACAAAGCTTGCCACATTTTTCCTCTTCCACATATTGATCAATTGGTGGAATCCACTGCTGGTCACGAACTCTTGAGCTTCATGGATGCTTTTTCTGGCTATAACCAGATAAAGATGCATCCAGAAGATCAGGAATAGACTTCCTTCATAACCGATAGAGATATATAAGTGATATTGTGATTCCATTTAGTTTAAAAAATGCAGGGGCAACTTATCAACGTCTCGTGAATCGGATGTTTGCGGAGTATCTTGGTAAAACGATGGAAGTTTATATTGATGATATGTTGGTGAAATCTCTCCGGAAAACTTATCACATCAAGCACCTAAATGAAAGTCTAGAAGTGTTGAATAAGTTCAGAATGAAACTAAACCCAGCGAAGTGTACGTTTGAGGTTCCATCTGGGTAATTCTTGGGTTACATCGTAACAAATAGGGGGATTGAAGCAAACCCAACTCAAATAAACGCCTTTCTAACAATGCCTCCACCGAGGAATCAAAAAGAAGTACATCGTTTAACAGGGAGAATCGTAGCACTTAACAGATTTATATCTCGTTCAACCGATAGATGTCTCCTGTTTTATCAACTATTGAAGGGAAATAAACATTTCATTTAGGATTATAAGTGTGATGATGCTTTTAAACAACTGAAATCATACATAACTACCCCCCCCCCCCACAGTCCTTTCTAAACCCGAGTCTAGAGAAAGATTATTTTTGTATGTGTCTGTTTTGGAGCATGCAGTTAGTGGAGTCATTGTCCAAGAAGACAGAGGGGAGCAGCAGCCAATTTATTACGTGAGCAAAAGTTTGACCAGCCTGGAAACTTGTTATACCATGAAGGAAAAACTAGCACTCGCAGTGGTAGTTTCAGCTCGGAAATTAAAACCCTATTTCCAGTCTCATCCAATAGAAGTGTTGACATCTCAACCATTGCGAACTATTCTACATAGTCCAAGTCAGTCTGGATGATTGGCAAAATGGGCGATCGAATTAAGCGAGTACGATATCAAGTATAAAAATCGAACCAGTGCCAAGGCTCAAGTATTAGCCGATTTCCTAACCGAATTACCTATCAATAGTACAGAAGTCGAATCTACTGATAAGGTGGGGAAGCTCAACGTTGATGGATCCTCTTCAAGGCAAGGATCTGGGGTAGGAGTTAGTTTAGTAACCCCTACTGGTGAAGTAATCGAGCAATCATTCCGCCTAGGATTTCCTGCTTCAAATAACGAAGCATAGTATGAAGCATTATTAGCTGGACTTTGCCTTGCAAAAGAAGTAGGAGCTCGAGAAAAAGTAGAATACAGCGATTCGCAGCTAATTGTGAGTCAGTACAAAGGTGAATATGAAGCAAAATACTCAAGGATGGAGGCATATTTGGAACTTGTCAAGAAACTCGTGTAACAGTTTGATACTTTTGATTTAGTTTGGATTCCACGAGGTGAAAAGACTATGGCTGATGCTCTCGCTGCATTAGCCTCCACGTCGGATCCGACCCCAAAAACGGTAATTCCTGTTGAATGCATTGAGTCTCAAAGAATTAACACAGAAACAAGACTATGGCTATAACCTGATCTCGATCTCGCATCCAGACCTCTCCAAATCTTTCAAGCAGTGATAAGCTGCTGTTGATACCAAATCCCACACCAAGGATCCATCGTCATTAACGATACAGGACATGTGTCAATCAAGTCATCATGGCAAGAGCGCGATTCACAGGAGTAAATCCCGGAGTAAAATATGAATATCGGAGAGCTAGTACAAGATCGAAGTGACAGACCTAGAGAGTTCGGAAAGCTATAGGAGACCGGAAAAGATAGAGAGTTTGCAGAAAGGAATCTAAGCATTAAATCAAGAAATGAAGTTGCTTCAAAAAGGACGTTACAACATTCAAGACCGAAGCAAAACCGACATGTTCAAATTAGAATATAATTTATTGTAATTTACTGATAGAATTGAAGGTCGAAATATGTATAAATAGAAGGAGAATAACATTGTAAAGGGGATCGGATTTTTGATCAAAGAAAGCAATATTGACATTTAGAACAAGAATAGTTTTTTCTACACAATAATTTATATTTTAAGTATTGAGTGTGGATTCTGTATCCACATTTTGGTGCTAGAAGGAGGGGCTCTTAAAGCTAAAACAAGACATCCTTCGATAATCAGGCTAAGAGATCTTCATATACCGAACCATGGGTGACATAGCTGACACTTTGACAAAAATCAACGATAGTTTGACGAGTCTGACAGCAAGTCTGACTATCGTGCAGCAAGAAATCCAACATTTGAAAGATTGTCAGGTAACTCTTACTGCTCGTGTTAATGCTTCAACTGCAGGTACTGTGCACAGGAACTTGCACCAGCATGTTTTCTTCCCAACACCCATAGCGACTACCTCTTCCAATCAGACCGCTGAAGGAACACCA
Source organism: Cardamine flexuosa (assembly GCA_963555745.1). Taxonomy (NCBI): domain Eukaryota; kingdom Viridiplantae; phylum Streptophyta; class Magnoliopsida; order Brassicales; family Brassicaceae; genus Cardamine; species Cardamine flexuosa. The sequence goes on along the minus strand of OY743214.1, from coordinate 15,457,393 downwards.
CAGCCGGGTGACGGGGAGGGGCAAGTTGCAGAAGGCCAACAATTGAATGGTGAGGAGACGGCTTTCCAAACCATTGATGATGAGCTTGACTCTGTTCGCCGTGAAATGAGGAAAATGAAATCAAAATTTCATCGAGCTACTAGTTCGGCCCCGTATATTGACAGGGTCATAGAAGAAACCAGACGGTCCCCTTTTAGCTCGCGAATTGCAAACTTTAAGATCAAGGATGATCAGAGGGTTAATTTACCAACGTATGACGGACAAGGAGACCCAAAAGCCACTTGGCAGCTTTCCAAATCTCTGCAGGGCTGACTGATTTGAAGCCTCATGAGGAAGATGCCGGTTATTGCAAATTATTCCCAGAGAATCTATCCTGACAAGCGTTACTTTGGTTTACTCGACTAGGTTCGGGAACAATAAATAGTTTCAACGAGCTGTCCTCTGCTTTTCTCATGCAATTTTTTGTCTTAATGGAAAATCTGATAGTCACCTGTGGAGCTTATCACAAGGATCACAAGAGCCAGTCCGGAAGCACATTGCCAAATTCAAAGAGTTGTTGGCAGAGATACCAGGAATTTCCCAAGCTGCAGCGTTATCAGCCCTTAAAAATGGACTCTGGCATGAAACGAGGTTCAGGGAAGAGTTAACAGTAAATCGACCAGAAAGGATTCAAGATGCTCCTTTCCGAGCTAACAATTGGATAGAGGCTGAGGAGGAAAAAGCAAATTTCGCAAAGAAATATCGTAACCCTAGACCGACAGTAAATCCCACAGTAAGAAGATTTGAACCAAGAGAAAGTGGTGGAGTAATTTCCCAAATAATAATAGCGTCGGACAACCATTCTCAAGGGGAGAAAGACCAGGATTTCCCTCCTCCAGAACTTGGGTCCATAGTGAAGGATCATATTGTGAAATCCATCAAATGAACGGGCATTTAACAAAGGATTGTAGTGTTTTGAAGTGACATCTGGCCGAACACTGTTCATCCGGAGAACTTGCAAAATTTAACCTAGAAGAGTTCGTGCAAAGCTATTATAAAGATCGAGCAGATGATCGAGTTTCTGAGCCAAACCCAAAAAATCATAAAGCATCTGATCATGTTGGGCCATCAAAAGAACAAATAGATGTAATTATGGGAGGGTCCAAGATTTTTCATGATTCAGTTCGAGCAATCAAGAGGCACAAACGAGCAGTGGTTATGGCAGTAAATGCAAAAGCTGAACCCTTCGAGTATGGCGGCACTTTAATATTTGATGAGTCCAAAACTAGGGGTTTTGCAACACCACATGATGACGCATTAGTCATAACACTTGACGTGGCAAATTATGAGGTGACAAGAATTTTAGTTGATATGGGAAGTTCGGTCGATTTAATCTTCCTCAGTACGTTGAGTCGGATAGGTATTGACCGAACTGAGATTGTGGGACCACCAGCACCATTAATAGCATTCACAGGCTAAACAACTATGTCCATTGGGAACATAAAACTTCCAGTGTTCACGTCCGGAGTATCAAAAATTGTAGAGTTCACAGTTTTTAATAGGCCAGCTGCGTACAATATCATTTTGGGAACTACATGGCTATATAAAATGAGAGCTGTGGCATCTACAATCATCAGTGTATAAAATTTCCGACGCCAGCCGGAGTGGAAACAATCGAAGGCGATCAAGAACTCAACAATAGTAAAAGAGCCATGTTTTCTTGGTGGACATAAATCTGATGATGTAACCCACGAAGTTTCAATTGACAAAACACAACCGGACCAAAAATTTAAGGGTCGGGCCTGGACGATAAGCTTCGGTCCAAACTCATTGAGGTCTTGTCGAAAAACAGAGATTTTTTTGCATGGTCCGTAGAAGATATGGCAGGTATTGACCAGAATATTACATCGCATGAGTTGCAGGTAGATGAAAGTTTCATGCCAGTAAAGAAAAAAAGAGGAAGCTCGGACCAGATCGAGCTAAGGCAGTAAATGATGAAGTAGAAAACTGCTAAAATCTCTTCCTTCTCTTCGGGATCGAACCATGCAAAAATAAATTGGTGCACTCAAATCCAAGAAGACTTCGGACATTACCACCTAATACAAAGGCTTATAGGCTCTAATGTCACTATCATCAATATCGATATCATCAATAAAAAAACCTTTCGGCTTGTTATCCAGGAGACCTGCTTAGGTAAATTAGTGGGACCAGAGCTTCCACTGGTTATAGTTCTGCAGTAAAAGCAGGATCTATACGAGAAGTAAAGTATCCTGACTGGCTCCCTAATCCAGTTGTAGTAAAGAAAAAGATGGAAAATGGAGAGTTTGCGTGGACTTCTCGGATATTAACAAAGCTAGCCCAAAGAAAAGTTTTCCACTTCCACATATTGATCGATTGGTGGAGTCAACTGCTGGCCACAAACTCTTAAGCTTCATGGATATTTTTTTCAGGCTATAACCAAATTAAAATGCATCCAGAAGATCAAGGAAAGACATCATTCATAACCGATAGAGGTATATATAGCTATATTGTGATGCCATTTGGTTTGAAGAATGCAGGAGCAACTTATCAGCGTCTCGTGAATTGAATGTATGCGGAATACCTCAGAAAAATGATGGAAGTTTATATAGATGATATGTTGGTGAAGTCTCTCCGGCAAGCAGATCACATCAAGCACCTAAGTGACTGTTTCGAAGTGTTAAATAAGTTCAGAATGAAGCTGAACCCAGCGAAGTGTACATTTGGAGTTCCGTCTCGAGAATTGTTGGGTTCTATTGTATCAAAAAGGGGGATCAAAGCTAAACCCACCTCAAATAAATGCCTTTCTAACGATGCCAGCACCAAGGAATCAGAAAGAGGTACAACGTTTTAACGGGGAGGATCGCAGCACTTAACAGATTTATATATCGTTCAACCGATAGGTGTCTCCCATTTTACCAGTTACTAAGGGGAAATAAACACTTAAATGTGATGGCGCTTTTAAACACCTAAAGTCATACCTAACTTCACCACCAGTCCTTTCTAAACCTGAGTCCGGAGAAAGATTATTTTTGTATGAATCTGTTTCGGAGCACCAGTTAGTGGAGTTATAGGCCGGGAAGACAGAGGGGAGCAGCGGCCAATTTATTACATAAGTAAAAGTTTGACGAGCCCAGCAACCCGTTATACCATGATGGAAAAGCTAGCACTTGATGTGGTAGTCTCAGCTCAGAAATTAAGACCTTATTTCCAATCACATCCAATAGAAGTGCTAACATCCCAACCACTGCGAACTATCCTACATAGTCCAAGTCAGTCCGGACGGTTAGCAAAGTGGGTAATTGAATTAAGCGAGTACGACACCAAATACAAAAATTTAACCAGTGCCAAAGCTCAGGTGTTAGCCGATTTCCTAACCGAATTACCAGTGAGTAGTACAGAAGTCAAATCTACCGGTAAGGTATGGAAGCTTAACGTTGATGAATCATCTTCAAAAAAAGGATCCGGGGTTGGAGTTAGCTTTGTAACCCCTACTGGTGAAGTAATCGAGCAGTCATTCAAGCTTGGATTTCCTGCTTAAAATAACAAAGCAGAGTCTTAAGCGTTGTTAGCTGGACTTCGCCTCGCAAAGGAAGTAGGAGCTTGAGAGATAATAGCGTACAGCGATTCCCAACTAATTGTGAGTCAATACAAAGGCGAATATGAAGCAAAAGATTCAAGGATGGAAGCGTATTTGGAGCTCGTGAAGAAATTTGTGCCACAGTTTGATACTTTTGATTTAGTTCGGATTCCACGTGGTGAAAACACTGTGGCTGATGCTCTAGCTGCATTAGCCTCCACGTCGGATCCAACTCTAAAGAGGGTAATTCCAGTTGAATGCATTGAATCTCAAAGTATTAACACAGGAACTGAGACTATGGCTGTAACCCAATCTCGATCTCGCATCCAGACATCTCCGAATCTTTCAAGCAGTGATCAGCTGCCCCAAAGTAAACCCCCGAAGCATCAACGAGGTCACCCGCCAAAAATGTTCAGAGCCTACAGTTGTGCCAAATAAAGACGAGGCACTAACACCAGAAGTTGAATCAATTCCAACAGTATTGACCGCTGAAAGTACCCAGACGCCTATAATCATTAAATCTCGTGACCTGATAGATAATTCGGAACATGTACATAAATATAACAGTAACGATGAGTTTGAAGATGATGCATGTATGATCCCAAATAATAAAGAAGATCTTCTCACTAACGATTGGGGGCAGACTGGAGGGTTCCTATTAAAGATTACATCCGAACCGGTGTACTTCCAAAGGAGAAGTGGGAGGCCAGGAAGTTACGAATCGTTAGCGCAAAATATTGTATGATAAAGGATTCACTATTCAAAGGAGGAGCTAGCGATCCGTATTTACTATGTATCCATGGTTCAGAGGTTGAGGTGGTTATGAGTGAAGTTCATGAAAGACTTTGTGGAAATCATGATTCAGGATGATCAATGGCTTTCAAAATAAAACGTTTAGTATATTATTGGCCTACCTTGATCATGGATTGTGTTAAATACTCTCAGCGTTGCATGAAGTGTCAACAGCATGCTCTGCTCATTCATCAACCTTCAGAGATTTTATTTTCAGTCGCAGCTCCTTATCCATTTATGCGATGGTCAATGGATATAATTAGACCAATGCACAAGTCAACCCAAGGTGTGCAGAATCTTCTTGTTCTAACGGACCAGTTTTCCAAGTGGATAGAAGCAGAGGCTTACATCACAATTAAAGATTCGATGGTGAAAACATTTTTATGGAAAATATAATTTGTCACGATGGTGTTCCTTCTGAAATTGTCACAGATAATGGTTCCCATTCATCTCTAAGAATTTCAAGGATTTCGTGTCAGCATGGGGGTTAAAGATAAGTTATTTCCCCACGGTATCCCCAGGGGAATGGACAAGCAGAGGTTGCAAACAAAACTATACTGAGTAACTTGAAGAAGCGGCTCGATTCATATAAGGGGGGATAGTACGACGAACTCCAACCAGTCTTGTTGGCATATCAAACTACTCCACGGAGAGCCAGTGAGGAAAATCCTTTTTCATTAGTCTATGGAATGGAGGTGGTGGTCCCAGCCAAGTTAAACGTTCCCAGACTTCGGTATACCGAAATCCCAAGTAATGAACCTCGTAACACACAAATGATGGATCATGCGTTAGATACTGTTGATGAGCGACGGGATCAAGCTTTAATCTGACTCCTGAATTACCAGCAAACAATTGCATGTTACTACAACTCAAAGATAAAGAGTCGTCCTCTCCAAGTTGGCGATCTAGTTTTACGAAGAGTATTCAAAAATACTAAGGAGGTCGGAGCTGGGAAACTTGGAGTCAACTGGGAAGGTACATATCAACTAACTGAAGTAGTTTGTAAGTGTGTCTATAAATTAGCAGACCAAGATGGAGTCCCAGTTCGGAGACCGTAGAATATTTTAAATTTAAGGAAATTTTATTCATAAAAGCATAATAATATTTTAATGAACTACGATTTGGCTTGATCCCAACATGGGTACGTAGGCAGCTCGTTTTTTAGTGCAGTTGTAATTTGAAAAATAAAATAAAAGAGGAGTACAAAAGGTTTTATGTTTTTATTTTTTAGTTCCAGATTTATTTGAAGCCGAAAAGCATTTTGGAAGAGAAGGGAGAGCAGTTAGGAAGGATCAAACTTCCTCAGTCTTTTAGCAGGATACTTTGGCTCCTTGCCCACCTAGATCCACTATCCCACGAACACTAGGCGACATGTAGTGGCCGAACTCTTCGAAGTTTAGTTCAAACCAATCTGATGGATGGGCTTCGAGGATGCACATTTCACGGGAGATCTGGAACTGTTTTCTCTCCGTTTCCCAAACTTTCGATCTCAGCTCGCTTCTTTCCCGATCAAGCTCTTTGTATTTAGCAACTAGCTGAGAAAGTAAAGAGTTCGATTAACTGTTAGTGGCCAAGAGAAAAATACGAGTTCAATTCAGACGTTTACTTTTTCCATAAATCACATTGCTGATTTTGTACCGTGAGGATCCAATCGTTTGATCAAGCCGCAAGGAATGATCATAGGAGTTCCCCATCCTAGGGGGCGAGTAACAGAACCATCTTCGGAGTTGAGCGCATCGGTTGGATCGTCGTGAAAACAAATTAAACTCTTGATCGATATACCAATGTGTTTCAAAGAACGGTGTTCGGAGACCATTCTAGGACTAAAGCAATAAGAAAGTGTAGAAAATTTTGAAGTATAGGAGGAATGAAGATTGCTGGCTTCTTGACCTAGGCTTTATAGCAAGGGGGAAGGAGAACCTTGCCAGATTAAATGCCTAGTAATCATCAAACACCACAAATAACGTGAATCAAGATTCGGCATGGTGATTATGCGTATTATGAGAAGTGATTGCGAGGCAGCATATAAGGGAAATTAAATTCGAAAAATAACTAAAAAGTTAAAATTAATAAGGCAATGGGCCTTGGCCCAGTAATTCGTTACATTTTGTTTTTCGGCTCGAGAACATTCTCCATCATAGCCAAGTCCTCTCCAGGATCAGTTTCTTCTTTTGCCCCTGATGATGAGCCTTCAGTCAGCACGGAGTCTGGGCCGACTTGTGTAGAGTTCAGCTCGGTTTGAACAGAGTTCAGAATTTTCTCCCGCCTGGCTGCCAACTTTTTTGCTCTCAATTCTTGATGATAGGAGCGAAGTACTTCGGGAATAGGAACGATAGAATTGATACCAATCTTTTCCCAGGTGAGGGGATGACTTTCCAAGCGACGGATTTTCTTTTCAACTTTTTGGATCCTTTTGTCCAGAGATATCCTCTTCTTTCCATAATGGTGACGATCGCCACAAGCACCATAGTGCTTAATAGCAAGCTAAAATATACATTTCAAATAAGTGTTAAGTCAAGAGGAAACAAAAAGGATTAGGAAAATTGTTTATGGACACACCATGTTCATGAAGGTCATAGCTTCCTCTCTCTCCCTTTCGGTGAGGGAATTGATGAAGTGAGGGATACGAACCCTGCTTGGAGAGAATCCAGCACCCGAGGCTGGGGGAGGGCTCAACAGGGAGTCAGAATCAGAAGCATAGTGAAGATAATATCCGAAGGTGTCCATGGTGAAGAGGATGTGAGTGAAAAAGGAAGAGAACTGAAGAAGAATAAGGAGAGTAACAGTTATGATGGAGATCGAATAATGAAGGAGTCAGAAGAATAAAAAGAATACGAATAAATCTAAAGTGCACGCAATTAATGATAATGATAATTGCTTCTTTAAACACGGATGCAAGTTCCAAAACTCGAGAGGATCTTAATGATAGAACGCTACGAAAAGTCATTAAAACCTAGGAAGACGCTTGAAAAAGATAAATTAATGGAGATGGGCCTAATTGCAATTTTCTTTTAAAGTAATTGGCCCAATCATTTTTTAATAAGTCAACTCCAAATACCGAACAAAAAAAAACATATGATCAGTTTGCATAACACTACGAACTAATCAGGCTATCCACATAGATTATTTGTTGAAAGGGTGCACCAAACTCAAAAGCCGAGCTTAGTCCTCGCTCAAGTTGAGCTCCATCCTCACACTTTTACCAAGAAAACTGGATATAGTTTCTTTAAAAATGGTAAGGGTTTGATCAACCAACTTTTCTCTTGAATGAGAGCTTCTGGATAAATTGGACTTAGCAAATCCGATCAGATAAAAAGTCTTATCAAAATAAGCATCTAAAACAAAACCCTTTAAGTAAACCACTATTCAAAGCCCCCTTGGGCAATAACAAAACAGAAAAGGGAATAACAAAGTCGAGTTGTGTATCAAGCAAAAGTCTGGGGATATATCCCGATTATGTGGACGTAGCCACTCGATTACAAAAAGGGGTTTTAAGTATGAACAACCCTTGAAAAGTTGTCATCCAACATGGGGGCAGATTCCGTTGAAGGAGTGATTACGACGTCCATGTCCGAAGGACCGTCATCAGTATTTTTTTCCGTAGGTACCTCCTTTCTACAGATTTCCGATTCAGGTGGAATAGCAGCGAGAAGAGCATCTTTGGACACATCCTAGATATTTTGAGAGTACTGTTCCTGAAGTCGAATAAGATGATCATCTGAAATAAGGAATAGATTTGACCCAAATTGATTGAACTGTACCTTATCAGAAGGACCAGCTTGGGGAACGAGGACTTCAGTAGGAGACAGCAAGGTTTGATCAGCAGGGAAGTGAAAGTTAGGCTCAGGAAGAGGAGGAGAGTCTGCAAAGGCAGTGGCAAACTGCTCTTGATTCAGCGGCACGACAGCAGTATTATCTAGCTCAGAGGATAATTCAGTCAACAAACTTGTCAGCTCGGCGATCTCCAAATCCGGTGTGATTTTACCTTGTTTTATCTTCTCAAGGAGAGCTAGGTTACTTTTGACTTCGTTGACGTAGGCCTGAAGAACAGCACACGCTTCTAGAGACTTAACATGTTCAGACAGTCTGTTCAGCAATACTTTGCCACTCTCCTTAACCACTCTTCGGGCCGAGCTGGCTGTCTTCTGAATGTCATGATCACGAAACTTCAGTAGAGCATCGTATTTTAAAGAAGTTTATTTGAACTGTTCTTGTGCTATGGTCGCGTTACGTTTGAGTCACTGGGTTGAGACGAGCAGGGCGTTCTGTTTCGAGCAAAGAGCAGACATTTCTCTTTGTAACCCTTCGTAATACTCTCAGCCGCAGCAGGGGTGACCTCTAATTTCTCCTTGAGCACGTTCCTTTCTTTCATTAGACGCTCGATGGTCGCCATGTCTCTCTCCTTCAAGTCGGCTATAGCTTTTTGATGATCCGCGGTAATCTTTGCAACAGTTTCAGTCCCTACGGAGGATGACATGTCATAAATGATTTGTTCGTAATAACGAACCATGTCATTAAAATCAGCAAGAGCCTGTGTAAATAAAGGGGTTAGGAGATCCATAATGAAAGAAAATAATAATAAAAATAAGGGTATAGAGAGATCGAGTACCTGGTTTGTGTGACGAGCATGGTTAATAAAGATTTCACACAAACCGGAGCGACATCTATCAAAATGAGGAAGGATGGCACTACCACGGTGTGGAAGATTCCTAAAAACTTCAGCCATTGATGTTAGCCTCTTAATACATAAATACGTAACAAGGAACACAAACAGGATAAGAGCTTGTAGAAAATGTGAAGAGTACGTACCCGGAGTGGCCACAAGACCACCGGGTAGAGAGATGGATTTCCCCATAGAAGAGCTGGGAGCAGTTGGAGTCTTGTTGCCAGGGTTACCAGGGGGAGGAGGTGGAAGCATGTTAGTACTAGATATTTATTTGGCTCGAGCTGAGACATCGGATCCCAAACTCTTCCTTCTGCGTTTCAATGATATAATGGTTTCATCTTCATCGACCTCAGTAGGAGGAGGTGGAGCGGAGCGAGGAAGGTAGTCGAGAAATGCTGGAAGAGGGCCGACTAGGCTCACTTTTCCCATTTGACCGGCTGTCAGGGTTTCAATCTTTTCTCGATGACGCTTTCTGGTAGTATCAGTCTCATCCTTCAAGCCTTTCCGAATGGCGTCCCTATCCATTTCTCTTGATAAGTCCTACAGCATGGCAACAGCTTGGGAGCGACATCGAGTGCTTGAAGGTTCCCACTTCTCATTGATTTCCCAGCGAAGTGGATCCTTTCGAGAGTAAAGGAATTCCAAGTGGTGTTTCCTTCAGTAACAACATTAAAGAAATCCGGAAAGCCTTGCCAAGCGAAGGGACGAGGTTTGGACACTACAAAAAATAACAGCAATAATTCGAAAGATAAGTAACTAGAAAAACATTAAGTCAAGAATCAATCATAGTAAAGCATTTCAGATAATCTGCTAACCGAAGCGGAGTTTATCCTAGCAAAAAACCAAGAATTCCTTCAATGATCATCCTTATCAGGAAACCCGATGACTAAAGCTCTATCAATGTGAGGGTAACACGCATAGAACCCGGGGCTACTTCGGTTAGACCGTCGGACACTGAAGAGTTCAAAAACATCACCGATACTTAGGGCATATCCGGCTTCCGTCGCGACGACAACAACAGAGAGGATGGTACGGAGCATGTTCAGAATCATCTGAGAGAACGCCAACCCGAGGGCACAAAGATAGAGAAGAAGGATTTCGGGAATGGGAAAGAATAACCCACACCCAGTAAGATAAACCGAGTAGATACAGAACCATCAAGGATGGCCAGATTCTAGGGATTCCTCCGGGGTCGGAAGGGAGAATTCAACCTCCGGAGGGAACCGACAAAGGGTCTTCCAGGTTTGAAGATGGCTGTCTTCCGCAATTAGCGATTGAGGATGGGGACCGAATTTGTTGTTTGCTCTTGTAGGATGTGCAACCGAAGATTCTTGAAAAAGATTGAGGGAGTTGGAAAAAAACAGTAAAAAGTTTTGGGAGTAAAAGAGTAAAGTAGGAAGAAGAAGAAAAGAAATACCTTATTAAACGAGTGGATGAAAAACTGCCTCGAAATTGGTGGGGAAGTGGAGTTGTTTCTCTAATTTTTAAATAAATAAAATTAGCAATAAATGGGAACGCGTGTCAAGGACATTACATCAAGTAAATAACGAAATCCAAGAGATTTGATGAGTAGGGGTGATGAGTAGGGGTGAAACAAGTATTTTGCCTATATGCTGAGAATGAAAACAATCAAACAGAGCATGCAAACAGAGCACATGTTTTTCAATCAATCATAGTATAGATATGAGTCAATCCATTGGGTGAATAACACTAAGCAAAAAGGATGTGTACATCAGCAATTAATTCAAGCCAAATATGAAAGTTGTTTAGTGTAATCTATCAACCTAAACGAATGTAAAATAAAAGATAAAACTAAAGACCAAACTCACTAAAGGCTGTCACACTTTAGTAAGTAGCCAGAGATACAAAAATACAGAAAAACTTAAAGCTGACAGAGCCACTCGACTGGTCCACTCGAGTGGTATGGTCGAGTGGGCAAGTGAACCTACTAGATTACTACTCAAATGATCTAAACAGGTGAGACAAACGATATTAAACCAATAGGGATCATAGGGGTGAATTAAATAGCTAGTGAATGCTCTAGAAAGTATCAGTTGCTAACATGCTTAATTAATAAGGGATTCCCTTAACAACAGACTTCATAGCCAGCTCAATCCATGGTTCATGGTAGAGAGCCTCAAGACCCAACCCAGTCAGCATAGTGTGAGGAGTCGGATCAGGCATGAAGAATCAGCCTATTAAAGTCGAGAAGAGTTCATAACAAGTGAATAGGTGGAGTCGTGACCAATGTCTGATGCATCCACCCTCACGCTATTGTACTCTAAACCTTGGAAAAAATCTATCTGATGGCTCAAGGCATGGTTCGTGCTCATGAGACAACCTAAAATCATGCCCTAACTGGCCAGAAAAGAACAAGCACTAAAATCACTCACCCAAGAGGGAAAACAACAAATTTGCAAACAAACTTAGACACCCAAGGCGATCAAAAACATCACAAGCCTAATCCACCCCTAATAGCCCTAATCTAACTACTCACACATTAATATCATGAAAGTCAACTCAAACCCAGAAATCTCTAAATTTGACATATGTGATAAATAAGAGGATGATAAATAACTTTGTAGAAGAAATCAAATGCAAATACAAATTATATAAAAAATTATCCAAGGTACAAAGTGACTGAATCTGAGAAAAATTAAGAACAAAAGATGAACTAGAGAGAGAAAGTCTAAAAACTAGGTTAAGAGGATAAATGCGGCGTACCCCTGACATTAGGTTAGTCAGGGTTTTTTCTACCAAGTCTTAAATACAAATCCGAGTTTTCAGGGAAAAGAGAGAAAATGGCCCAGTCGACTTAGCAGTCGAGTGATGTCTCGAGTATGTCTCTCGAGTGGGTTTGCGGTGCTGAAGTTTAGTGAGCCTGTGATGCTGAGGTTGAGAGTTCCTATCGAGAGTGCTTCACTCATGTGGTCTGGTCGAGTGAGCCTGTCTGAGAGTGCTTCACTCGAGTGGTCTGGTCGAGTGAGACTATCTGAGAGGGCTTTACTCGAGTGGTCTGGTCGAGTGAGCCATCCGTCTTCTCTGTAACCTTCACTCGACTCCATAGGGATCGATTGCACATCTTCACTTCATGAGTCAAAATCCAAGTATGCTCCATAGGCTCCATAAGTACCTGATAAAACCCCAAATATGCAATATGCATGCAATGCCTATACAGAAATATGAAACATCATATGTGAAGGATAAATGCACGAAATGGTATAAACAAATGGATGAAATCTACCCTAAGGCATGATAAAAAAACTAGTAAAAACGTGTATAAAAGTGGTGTTATCAATTCCCCCGAACTTAGCTTTTGCTTGCCCTCAAGCAAATAGAAAGGATAAGATGAAAGGAGTAGTGTGGAAAGCGGGGACTCATAACCTAAGCAAACTAAACAAACCTCTAATGTCACTGTCACAGTTACTAGTTCTAGAGTGCAATTCACAGAAGTTTTACTTAGAAGCTTTAGCCATACTCATCAGATCAAATTCAACACTAAGACTCAGCCACAAGCAAACATTCAAAGCAAACCATCCCTTTAAAATTGATTAAGCGTGAACTGGTGAATCATAATATGCAATAACTGTAACTCATTTGGTTGAGGGACAAGTTTTAAGAGATAAAAATGATCTCTTCTTCCTCTGGTTTAAGCATATATGTCAGGATTTCTCAATGGAATGGATTGAATTTTAAGAGAATGCTAAAGGTAGAGCCAACTGGTGCATACAGGAGCAGACTATCATCTACCCATGAAGAACCGAATGACTCCCTAAATCTAAAATTTCAGAGACTTCATCCTAGTTCTACCCTTGTGCTTAAAAGCTTTTCTTTTCATTTCTTTGACTCAAGGATCGATTTTTCTGTTTTCTTCTAAGGAGAGGATAATTTATTTTTTACTTCTACCGGATTTGGGATTTTTGATTTTTCACTAGGCTGTGACTCGACCACTCACTCGAGTGGTCTGGGCGAGTGGCTATTTATACGAATTTTTTTCTGTTTCTTATGCTGAGCCAACTTCTATCTTCTTTTTTTTTCAAATCCTTTACTAGACTCATTTTTTGAACCTATCTTCTCCAAAGGCTTATGATTTTTAGCAAACTCTTTTTTCTCTTTTCTTTTCTTTTCCCAGACTCAAACCTCAACTTATTCAAACTCTTAGCCTAAATCTGGTCCAAAAATTGTGAACCAGAGACTACATGAGAGGCTACTTCTGTCGGCAACACCTAACACTTTCTCTCTAATTCAATCCGGAAATAGGCCTCACTTCACTCAAGAATAATGTATGGTCTGAAATGAAGTTTTGGGTTTGGTTTTTGTGAAACAGTCGCAATGGTGGAGACAGCTACTTGGATTGGCAAGAGTGGTAAAAGGTGAAAGAAAATCCAAGTATGTGGAGGTATCCATGAGTTAAAGTTTTAGAGCTTATCATGATAATTGAGTTTTTCAAATTAGGTTGTAATTGATAGGGATCGTTTGACAAATCAAAGTAAGCTTCAACCAAGTGAGAGTGCTAAATCTAAATTCCAAGTAAGGTGCAACCTTAATTTTCAAACTTAGGCGAATGCATTAAACAACTTATAACTGTGGCATTGAAATTATATGTTTGGTTCTTAAACTTTTTACGGTTTGACTCATCATTATCCCCTATGCATATGTACAATCCTAAGCGAAATTCTAAAAATCAATCCTAAAATGATAGTGCAATTACATGACACTCTGTTTTTTTTTGTAAAATAGTTTTCTGAAAATTTTCAAATCTTTAAGGTTTTTCAATGCACATAGATGATGCAAATTTGAATAAGAAAATAAGGAAATATGTCAAATACGTCTCTCAAACCCTCCCCCAAACTTAAATTACACAGTCCCTTGTGTAAAATGAATTCAAGAGATGGCTTGAGAGACTAAAACAAAAGAGAACAAAAAAATGCAATGATATAAACAATGATGGCGAATTTGGGGTGGTACCTCATGAGAAGTAAGCACTGAGGTAGTCGTCTACGGACTCAGCTGTGTAAGCAGGTGGGGCTGTGTAGGCGGGATCGACTGGATACGCTGGGTGGAGTGGTGCTGTCTCGACTTGTTCTGCTTGCTCGACTGCTTCTCTCGAGTGCCGAGGTCGAGTGAGTTTCCTTGTGCTCCTACGTCACATGAGGCACCTTTCCTCAGGTTCTCCTTCCTCTTCGTCTGACACCCTAATGTTTACCCTCCCTTGTGTTGACTCGAAAGGCTCACTCGAGTGGTGTACTCAAGTTGGCTGGTCGAGTGAGTGCTCCTCTTCATCTGAGGATAGGGCTCAGATGTAGGTCCTTCTACTTCTTTGGTTGTCTTCGACTGATGACTAACGCCTAGGTTGGCTTGGGCGTGTCTGCCTTTGATGCGTGTTGAGGGAGTTAGTCCTTGTCAAGCTCCTTGGGTCGTGAGTAGGGGTGGAGGGTGAGGAACCACGGTGATTTTTCCTAACTTCTGTGACACTGGTTGTCAAGTCCTTCACTGCTGTGGTGAGTTCCTTTACCTTCCCTGAGAGCGTCTTTATGGTTTTGTCTTGCCACTTAAACAACCACCTTGCAAGACTCAACTTCTTATTCACTTGCTTCAAGTTTGAGCATTTTTCATCACCGAAGTCATACCTCTCCGGCTCAGGTATGGTGTCATCTATCTATTCTTCTATCTCGGCTTGCAGGGCATCTCTTTGAGCTTTAGTGGTGTAGAGCAACTCAGGTGGTGGAACGAAGTTGACAGTTTCTCCTTGTGTAATCTTTAGCATTCCATGAAGTGGGAGGAGGACTTTGGCTCTCCCGACTAAAGGATGTCCAAAGTTGTAAACATACTTGTCCCTAACCATGCGGGATCCCAAAATTTTAGAGCTTTGCAAGTGAGGGATGTCTAACCACAATGGTTCAATCTCTGGAGTCAAACTCAAATCAACTTCGCTTGCAAGCAGGATTGGTGTTATCAATCCTCCAATAGAGATGTCACCTCGGCGGTTGTTCTTGTGGAGTGTAAATGCATAAGCCTGGTAGTATGAAAGACTTGGTAGAAAGAGTGCAGTGTTCCCTGCATTGCCCATGTCACCCTTCATAGTTATCCCTCCGTCCATATCCTCTGGCAAGGCATACAGAAGGAAATCTTTGAGAGCTAAATCTATCATCTGCAGCTCTTGATCATTCACAGGCCCTAGACTCTTGTTCACGAATATAGTGCTTGCCACCACTCGATGAAAATATCTCAAAGCAGGGTGTCTGATGTCAGAACTCTTAGACTGGGACGTCCTGAAAGTTGATCTTCCTCCTAGGGTCTCCCACAGGCTGATAAGTTTCGCAGTGTCAAAAGTTGGCTTCTGGCCTGATCCCTCTCTAAAGCCGAACAAAGCGTCCAGGTGCCGAAAGCTCATTGTGTAATCAACACCATCTATCTTGAAATAGATGTATCCCAAACTCTCATCCGAGACCATGGGGTGGTTCTCAAGATAGGGGTAAATCTTCATTGTTGCCAAAAATTGGCAAGTTTCATCCTTATAGGTAGGAAATATTTGCTTCATCAGAACTTGAAGGTTGGTTGCCTCTATCAGAGCTTCCATCTCTTCTCTTATTCCAAGTGCTTCCATTGTTTCACGGTGAGGTACCTAGTACCTTGGAAAATCATTGTTTTCAAGATTTTGATTAGGTTTTCCTCTGTTTCTTCTGAAGCACGCTAGGCGCCTTGTTCGGTTACTTCATCTGTTTCCATAGGTTGAGGCTCTTCATCGTCACTCTGTATCACGGCTTGCGAGCTTCGGGCTATTCTTCCTGAAATCTCTGTGTCTCTTCACACATCATGTTGTCTCGCCTAGCGGGATTTTGATCTTCGAGAGAGGGTTCTCTTCTGTGTTAAAGAGATCGCCGTGCTTTTGCTAGGCGACTTGCTACCACTGCAGCCGGTTGTGGCTCTGCTATCCTTAGGCTTTATCAGGATCACCTACATCTATTGAGGTGTCTCCTGGTATACCTTGATCTGCCATGTATGGTTTGACTCTTTGACCATTCACAGTGAATTCTTTACCATCAGTGTCAAGCAAAGTAACTGCTCCGTAGGGTAGAACTTCTTTGATTTTGAATGGCCCTGTCCATCTTGACTTCAATTTTCCAGGGAAAATTTTTAGCCTGAAGTTAAACAAGAGGACGTGTTCTCATGCGGTGAAGGTTTTTTGTGTGATCTTTTTGTCATGAAAAGCCCTAGTCCTTTCCTTATACACCTTTGAGCTTTCATATGCATCCAGCCTTATCTCTTCTAACTCATGCAGAGTAATCCTTCTTTTCTCCTGGGCGGAGTTGATGTCAAAATTCAGCAGCTTGGTCGCCCATAGAGCTTTGTATTCTATCTCCACAGGCAGATGGCAGGATTTACCATATAGGAGTTGGAACGGAGTTCTGCCTATAGGCGTTTTGTATGCCGTTTTGTAGGCCCACAAAGCTTCATCAAGTTTAGTTGTCCAGTCTCTCTTGGAAGTTCCCACTACTTTAGCTAAGATGGCTTTAATCTGCTTTTTGGAGACTTCAACTTGACCACTTGTCTGAGGGTGGTAAGGAGTTGCAACTTTATGCTTCACTCCATGCTTTCTTAGTAGGCTCTCAAACTGCTTGTTGATGAAACGGGAACCACCATCACTTATTACAACACTTGGCACTCCAAATCTGGGGAATATGATGGTCTTGAACATTTTCAAAACTACTCTGGCATCATTGGTTGGGGATGCTATTGCTTCCACCCATTTGGAGACATAATCAACAACTACCAAAATATAGCTGTTTCCATGAGATGGTGGGTTGAAAGGTCCGATGAAGTCTATCCCCCAGCAGTCAAAAACTTCCACTTCCAAGATTGGGTTTTGTGGCATCTCGTTTCTCCTACTAATGTTACCCATCCTCTGGCATGCATCACACTGAGCAATGAAATATTTTGTATCCTTGAACATTGTTGGCCACTATAAACCTGCTTGAAAGATTTTCTGCGTGGTCTTGAAGATAGCAAAATGTCCACCATAGGAAGAACCATAGAAATGTTCAAGCACTCCCTGTACTTCCTCCTCTGCAATGCATCTCTAGAATAAACTGTCTAGACCTCTCTTGTAAAGATAGGGCTCGTCCCAGAAATAGTGTCCTGCATCTCTATACAGTTTTTTTCTATGGTGAGCGTCAAGGTGTAGGGGCTTTTAACCAGTGGCTTTGTAGTTTGCCATGTCTGCGTACCAAGGCGTCTCACAGTGCTTAGACTCGACAGCATTACTCGAGTGAGAGGGCGAGTGGAGCTGTCGAGTGAGAATTTCTATGCACATGAGCTGTTCCTCAGGTAGAGAGTCATCCACTGGTGCCGGGTCGTCTATTCTCATCCTAGACAAGTGATCAGCAACTCCATTTTCTATGCCTTTCTTGTCCACTATTGTCAAATCATATTCTTGCAGTAGGATTATCTACCTCATAAGCCTCGGTTGGTGTCCTTCTTTGCATAAATGTGCCTAAGTGCGGCATGGTCAGTGTATACTATAATCTTCTGATCCACTAATTAACTCCTAAATTTCTCTATTGCAAATACCACAGCAAGCATCACTTTCTCTGTTGTAGCATATCTACTTTGTGCTTCATCCAGGGTTCTGCTGACGTAGTGGATGACATGCACCTTCTTGTCTATCCTCTGACCCAGAACTGCTCCTACTACATAATCTGAAGCATCACACATTATTTCAAAAGGGTGCTTCCAGTCTGGAGCTTGAACTACTGGAGCTGATACCAACGCCTCCTTTATCATATGGAAAGCCTTAAGGCACTCTGCATCAAAATTGAATTCGGTTTCTTTACACAGCAGCCTTGTCAGGGGTCTCGCAAGTTTTGAGAAATCTTTGATGAACCTCCTGTAAAATCCCGCGTGACCCAAGAAGCTTCTTATGTCTTTGACAGTCTTCGGAGGTTGCAGCTACATCATAACCTCAACTTTCGCCCTATCTACCTCTATACCCTTTCCAGAGATTTTGTGCCCCAGAACTATACCCTCTGTAACCATGAAATGACACTTTTCCCAGTTAAGGACCAAATTCGTCTCTTCACACCTTGCTAGTACCCTGCTAAGATTAGACAAGCGGGAGGAGAAAGAGGGGCCATAGACTGACAAGTCATCCATGAAGACCTCCACCATCTTCTCTATTAAATCCAAAAATATAGAGGTCATACATCTCTGAAATGTTGCAGGGGCATTACATAAACCGAATGGCATTCTCCTATATGCGAAAGTGCCATAAGGAAAGGTAATGGTTGTTTTTTCTTGGTCATTAGGGTGTATTGGTATCTGGAAAAATCCACTATACCCATCAAGGAAACAGTAGTATGGGTGGTTAGCTAGTCACTCAAGCATTTGGTCTATGAATGGTAATGGAGAGTGGTCTTTCCTAGATGCAGCGTTTAACTTCCTATAATCAATGCACATGCGGTTACCAATTATAGTTCTAGTTGGGATCAGTTCATTTTTATCAGTTTTAATCACAGTTATTCCTCCTTTCTTAGGTACGCAATGTACAGGGGACACCCATGTACTATCAGAAATAGGGTAGATTATTCCAGCATCTAGAAGCTTAATGATTTCTTTTTTCACTACTTCTTTCAAGTTAGGGTTTAATCTCCTCTAGTGCTCAACACTAGATTGCATTTCATTCTCAAGATGAATTCTATGAGTGGAGAGAGATGGAGAAATTCCCCTAATATCTTCTAGAGAATAGCCTATTACTTTTCTAAATTTTCGCAATTCGCTGAGCAATAGTTCAAGTTCATCAGGGTTCAGGTTGTTATTGACTATTACAGGGTAAGTATCTTTACTTCCTAAGAAAGCGTACCTTAGCCCTTCTGGAAGTGGCTTGAGTTCAACGGTTGGTGCCTTGAGTTCGGACCACTCGAGTGGTATTTCCTCTGTACAGAGCTCGAGTGGCGCTCCATACTTGTGCTGTGCAGGGTTTGCTGACTCGACTGGGTCACTCGAGTGCTGTGATCGAGTGACTTGTTCGAGTGCTGCTATACCTTCTGGTCTTATCATGCTCTCGAAAACATCCTCAGCCTTTGGAAGTTCCTTCACATTCAAACTTGTTTCATAGTCAGAGATCTCAGAGTGAACGTATCCTCCTTCTTCACACTTGATCAGTTCTGTTTTCAGATGATCTTTCTCTACTGCTTCTCTAAAACATTCTTCTGCCAAGTCATCTATCTCTCGAACCCCGAATATTTGCATTATGGGCTATTTCATTGAGGATTTGATGTTAAACTGCATGCCTTCCTTTCCTAGCTTCAAAGCGATGGTACCACTCTGGACGTCTATGGATGCTCCTGCAGTTGCCAAGAATGGTCTTCCTAGGATCAAAGGATCTTTTTGTTCTTCTTCTATTTCTAGGACAACAAAATCTGTAGGGACTTCGAGGTGCCCTATCCTAACTGGCAAATCCTCCAACAGGCCGTGTGGTTGCCTAACAGTCCTGTCTGCTAAGACTAAGGAGATTCTGCTAGGGGAGAACTTTCTGAATCCTAGCCGCTGTGCTACTGATAGTGGCATGAGACTCACCAAAGCTCCTAAATCACAGAGGCAATTTTTAAAACGGAGTGGTCCAATAGAGCATGGCAGAGTAAAAGAGCCTGGGTCTTGGAGCTTTTCTCTGCATATGACTTTCTGCTGGATGATAGCACTGCATTCATGAGTGAGGAGTACCATACTTTGTGCTTCTTTGGTCTTTTCCATAACCATATCTTTGATAGACTTCTGGGCTGGGGGTATTAGCATCAAAGCATCCAATAGGGGTATGCCAAGCTCAACGTCCTTCAGATGCTTCTCGAATAACTTCTTGTACTTAGCTGCCTGCTGCTTCTTATTCCTTCCGGGGAAAGGCAGAGGAGGTTCATAGGGGGATGATGCAGAAAAGTTGTCTTTTCCTTTAGGCTGTGCTGAATTTTTCTCTGGGCTTGCAGCCGCTCGACCACTTACCCGAGTGATGTGGTCAAGTGAGCTTTCTTCTGCAGCTTTTACAGGTTGCATATCTTCCTGATGGAGATCCTCCCCACCCTGGTCCTCACTGTCCTCAGTGATTTTTGCAGGCTCTCTTGGTGGTAGCTATCTGCCATTCCTCAAGGTGATAGCATGGGCTATTTCGGTTGTTGATTGTGTATGACTAATCTGGCTGGTCTCTAGGTGATGAACTCTAGAGTGGAGGGTGTTGATCTGCTGTGTGATGTCAAGAAGTGTGCCCTTATTGGATCGCAATTCAGTAGTGGTTTGTTCTTGACTACGGATGAGTTGCTGTAACAATAATTTGATATCCATATCAGGTGCAACCTGTTCTTGATTCTTCTTTGTGTGAATCAACATCATATCAAACTTCTCAGCAAGTATCTTGATTTCAGCTCTCGTGCCTTCATCAGATATGTGGCCTTCCCTAATACTCTGCTCATGTTCCTCATTTGAAATGCTGTCAAACCTAGCCAAATTCTCTACCAATTCCCATCCATCTTGTAGAGCAGTGTTAAGGAAATTTCATTTGCTTGCAGTGTCAAGGCAGACCCGGACCATTGGGAGAACTCCTCTGTATAGAATGCATAGCAGGGATTCTTTGGAGAAGTCATGGTGTGGACATTGTCTTGTGTAGTCTGTGAATCTTTCCCAGGCGTCTGATAGTGTTTCACCTTTCAGCTGGTGAAACAATGCGATATCTTGAAGAAACTTTGCTGTTCTTTTGTATGAGAAGCACTTAGTAAGGAAAGACCTCTTGCAAGAATTCCAGGATGTTATGGAGCCAGGTTGAAGATTTGATTCCCAGTGGGCAGCATTTTCTCCTAATGAGAATGGAAAGAGTCGCAATCTCAAACCATCTTCAGTGATTCCTCGAATCTTTGTGAGGCTACATATCCTTTCAAACTTATCAAGATGCGCTATGGGGTCATCCTCTGGCTTACCAAGGAATATGTTGTCTTAAACCATAGTGATGACACCTCTCCTGATCTTGAAATCATCACTCACAGCTGGTGCAACTATGTTTGGTGAGTTGGAGTTTCTCGAGCACTTATCGATCCTGCCATTGTGTATGGTAGTAGTACCTGCGAAAAATTTTAATGTAACAAAGTGACTGTCCAAAATAAAAATTAAACGGAACTTGATCTCAAAAGCAATGAGATCCAAATTGTAATACAAAAACACCTAAATGGCAACGACGTCAAATTGAAACAAGTATTTTGCCTATATGGTAAGAATGAAAACAATCAAACAGAGCATGCAAACAGAGCACAGGTTTTTCAATCAATCATAGTATAGATATGAGTCAATCCATTGGGTGAATAGCACTAAGCAAAAAGGATGTGTACATCAGCAATTAATTCAAGCCAAATATATAAGTTGTTTAGTGAAATCTATCAACCTAAACGAATGTAAAATAAAAGATAAAACTAAAGACTAAACTCACTAAAGGCTGTCACACTTTAGTAAATAGCCAGAGACACAAAAACACAGAAAAACTTAAAGCTGACAGAGCCACTCGACTGGTCCACTCGAGTGGTATGGTCGAGTGGGCAAGTGAACCTACTAGATTACTACTCAAATGATCTAAACCGGTGAGACAAATGATATTAAACCTATAGGGATCATAGGGGTGAATTAACTAGCTACTGAATGCTCTAGATGGTCTCAGGTGCTAACATGCTCAATCAATAAGGGATTCCCTTAACAACAGACTTCATAGCCAGCTCAATCCATGGTTCGTGGTAGAAAGCCTCAAGACCCAACCCAGTCAGCATAGTGTGAGGAGTCTGATCAAGCATGAAGAATCAGCCTATTAAAGTCGAGAAGAGTTCATAACAAGTGAATAGGTGGAGTCGTGACATAAATCAATGTCTGATGCATCCACCCTCACGCTACTGTACTCTAAACCTCGGAAAAAGTCTATATGATGGCTCAAGGCATGGTTCATGCTCATGAGACACCTAAAATCATGCCCTAACTGGCCAGAGAAGAACAAGCATTAAAATCACTCACCCAAGAGGGAAAACAACAAATTTGCAAACAAACTTAGACACCCAAGGCGATCAAGAACATCACAAGCCTATGCCACCCCTAATAGCCCTAATCTAACTACCCACACATTAAAATCATGAAAATCAACTCAAACCCAGAAATCTCTAAATTTGACATATGTGATAAATAAGAGGATGATAAACAACTTTGTAGAAGAAATTAAATGCAAATACAAATTATATAAAAAGTTATCCAAGTTACAGAGTGACTGAATCTGAGAAAAATTAAGAACAAAAGATGAACTAGAGAGAGAAAGTCTAAAAACTAGGTTAAGAGGATAAATGCGGCGTACCCCTGACATTAGGTTAATCAGGGGTTTTTATACCAAGTCTTAAATACAAATCCGAGTTTTAAGGGAAAAGAGAGAAAATGGCCCACTCGACTTAGCAGTCGAGTGGTGTGGTCGAGTGATGTCTCGAGTTGGTCCCTCGAGTGGGTCTGTTTGCTGAAGTCTAGTGAGCCTGTGATGCTGAGGTCGAGAGTGCCTGTCGAGAGTGCTTCAATTGAGTGGTATGGTCGAGTGAGCCTGTCTGAGAGTGCTTCAATCGAGTGGTCTGGTTGAGTGAGCCTGTCAGAGAGTGCTTCATTCGAGTAGTCTGGTCGAGTGAGCCATCCGTCTTCTCTGCAATCTTCACTCGACTCCATAGGGCTGGATTGCACATCTTCACTTCATGAGCCAAAATCCAAGTATGCTCCATAGGCTCCATAAGTACCTGATAAACCCCAAATATGCAATATGCATGCAATGCCTATACAGAAATATGAAACATCATATATGAAGGATAAATGCACGAAATGGTATAAACAAATGGATGAAATCTACTCTAAGGCATGATAAAAAAACTAGTAAACACGTGTATAAAAGTGGTGTTATCAGAATGGAAATAAATCAACATTTATCACTTAAGTCTCCCGAACTGAAAATCAGCTCGCAAGACTTGGGGGGGCAAATGTTGATACCGTATCCCACACCAAGGATATGGGACATGTGTCAATTAAGTAAACATTCCGAATAAATATAAAATCAAGAGGAAACAAGAAGGGATTAAGAGGATTTTTGCGGACAAACCATGTTCATGAAGGTCAAAGCCTCCTCTCTCTCCCTTCTGGTGAGAGTATTGATGAAGTGAGGAATACAGACCCTGCTTGGGGAGAATCCATCACCGAGGCTGGAGGAGGGCTCGACAAAGAGTCAGAATCAGAGGCATAGTGAGGATAGTAATCGGAGGGGTCCATGTTAAAGAGTAATAAGGAGAGTTACAGTTATGATAGAATAGAAATAAAGAGGGAGTCAGAGGAACGAAGGGAATATGATGAAATCTCAAGCGACAAGACAATTAGTGATGATGATAATTGCTTCTTTAAATGCAGATGGAAGTTTCAAAACTGGAGAAAATCTTGATGACACAGACTACATGGAGTCATTAAAACCTAGGAAGATGCCATAAGTAGGTAAATTAGTGAAATTAGGCCCAATCACAATTTTCTTTAAAAGGAATGGGGCCAATCGTTTTTGAACAAGTTAATTCCTCGAACCAAATAAAAATTGTATAATCGGTTCGTCTAACTCTCCAAACTGAGTAGGCTATCCATAGAGATTCTTTGATGAAAGGTGCACTGAATTCAAAGCCGAGCTCAGTCCTCGCTTAAGCCGAGTTCTATCCTTGCACTTTTACCAAGAAAACTGAATATAGTTTTTCTTTAAAAACGGTAAGGGTCTGGTCAACCCATTTTCTCGTGAAAAACAGCTCGAGTCAGAGCTTCTAAATAAATCAGACTTTGCAAACCTGATCAGATAATAAGTATAATCCAAATAAGCATATAAGAATCAATATTCAAAAACCCCTTGGGCTATAACAAAGTAGAAAGGTCAATAACGAAATCGAATAAAGTTTGGGGGACATATCCCAAGCATGTGGATGCAGCCACGTGAATACTAGAAAGTTTAAATATAGACGACCCTTTAAGGGTCCTCAACCGTCATAGGAACATATTCCGTTGAAGGAGTGATTACAACGTCAATATCCAAAGGACCATCATCAGCATTTTTGTCAAGAGGCATCTCCTTTGGGAAGACTTCCGATTCATACGTAGTAGCTTTGGGAAGAGCATCTACGGGCACGTCTTTAACATTTTAAGAATACCACTCTTTAAGTCGAACAAGGTGGTCATCTGAAATAAGGAATAGATTTGAGCCAAATTGATTGAATGGTACCTTATCAGAAGGACCAGCTGGGGGAATAAGGACTTCAGCAAGAGTCAGCGAGGTTTGATCAGCATGCATATCAATATTAAGCTCAGGGAGAGGATGAGAGTCCGTAAAAGCAGTAGTGAATTGCTCTCGATCCAGCGGGACGACAACAAAACTATTAAGCTCAGAGGATAACTCAGTTAGCGAACTTCTCAGCTCAGCTATCTCCTCATCCGGGTTAATTTTACCTTCTTTTATCTTCTTAAGGAGAGCTTTGTTACTTCCAACTTTGTTGACATCAACCTGAAGGACGTCACGCGCTTCAAGAGAATTAACGAGCCATTTTTTTCTTGAAGAAGATCAAATGAATTGGAGAAACAGTAAAAGACAAGAAATTTTACGAGAAAATAGTAAGGTAAGAAGAAGAAAGGAAATACCTCATTAAACGAGTGGATGAAAAACTGCCTCAAAATTGGTGGAGAAGTGGAGGAGTTTCTCTAATTTTTAAAAAATTAAATTTAGGAGTAAATGGGAACGTGTGTCAAGGCCATTACATCGAGTAATCACGAAATCCAAGGGATTTGATGTGTAAGGGTAAAAAGAAATAAAATCGACATTTATCACTTAAGTCTCCCGGACAGAAAATCAGTTCGTAAGACTTGGGGGGCAAATGGTTATATCAGATCCTGCACCAAGGATCTATCACCATTAAAACTACGGGACACGTGTCAATCAAGTCATTATGACAAGCGAGGGAGTCCGATATATAAAAGGATAGACTTTCGAATAAATTTGAGGAGTCAGCGAGCTAATATGGGATTGGAGTAACGGGTCCAGAGAGTTCGTAAAATAATAGGAGACTAGAGAAGATAGAGATTTCGCAGAGAAGAATCTAAGCATTAAATCAGAGAGCGGTGTTATTTCAAAAGTATCGGACGTTACAACATTTGGATTCTGAAGTAGGGGGCAAGGAGGAGCGCGTAGGAATGTCGACCACCACATAGCCGTTCCTTCAGCTCCTAGTTTCAAAGCCAAGTCAGGCGAACTCAAGACAACCCGTCTCAGATCAGATAAGATTCGGACCGCCACTTCTCTGAAAGCATGGTGCTTGCCTCGTTCATTAGCCCTATACTAGTCAAGCACGGGACGCGTCTCCGAAAGTATCTGCGGGATCAAGGCCTGTGCCGGACTACGCTCTTGACCTCCGATCGAGCTACGAGCGGATTGATTATTCTATTATAATAGACTAATCTGGCTAACATTGAACTTGGTAAAATGAAATGGTTAAAAGAAGAGTACGAGTTAGCAGGGCTGTCTCACCTTGGGCATGTTGGCCGGCGGAATAACCGCAGTAACCTCCTTCACTTCATGCCTTTGATAGAATGGAGATGGTAATTAGGCTGCTGGTAGTACGCCCCACGCCCCATCCAATCGCCGGCTGGGTCGAGCTCCTTTGTTCCTATGGACTCTCTTAGAATCATGAGATTTATTGTAATTTATTGATGATATTGATAGTCAAAAATATGTATAAATAGAGAGCAAGGGGCATTGTAAGAAGGAACCGATTCTCTTCCAATAAAAAGAAACAATATACATATTCAGAGCAAAAAATCAAACTTTTTCTTAAAAATTACCTTTATTAAAATACTGAGTGTGGATTCTGTATCCACAGTAGGCTGGACACAAGTGACACCAGAAGTTATAAACTGCCACATACTCGTCATAGTACTCACCATGTACCTCCTAAACACATGACTATCATCCTCATAACCCGCAGGAGGCTCCGGAAACACAAGGTCGGGAATGGAAGTGTCTAGTAGAGGTAGTGTCTCTGGAAGTGGCGGCACAGTCTCATCCTCAGTAGCTGAAGGCGCGGCACTAGACAAAGCTCACCGGCGAAGCTTGCGGGTTAAACATTCAACCAACAATGACTCATCCGGCGCAAAGTACAGCATGGCGTGATTCTTCCTTATTCTGAAGGACATTTCAGGTAACTTCATAGTCTTCACTATGCCATCTTCATCAGCAACTACCCACATGTTATTAGGCTTTATCCAATTCACATGTTTGAGGTAGTCAAGGTCCATGGGGATGTGATCGGATTTGCTTGTGGCTATGGACAGAACTATACCAAAGTAAGGGAAGATCAGAGTCAAAAGGTTTCCGACATGCTCAAATTACTTCTTACCAAAGGCCTTGGCTTTCAGAGAAACCAAATGATGAGCAAACACAGCACTCAATTTCAGATCAGTGTTGGGGATATCATACTTCCAAACCGCAGCAGGAAACATGTGGCGAACATTAAGCAAAAGGAGCATAAGATCTGACACTTTGGTAGGATTAGACCAGCACTGTATAGTGCTAGCAATGAGGCACAACGCATACCTGACAGCAGGGTGGCGGACGTCTGTCTGCTTCGAAGACCCGATATCATAGTCACCATTTCCGATGTGGGACCAAAAGTTCTTGATATCTCCCCACTCTGTATCCATAATGGCCTGAGTAGCATCTCTCTTGAAGCCGTACAACTCACATAGATCATGGATCATGATCCTGTATCTCATACCTTTGCACATGAAGGTCAGAACACTCTGCTGTGCCACCTTAGCACTCTCATCAGCATAGTAGACCCTGCAGGTAGCTAAAAACTGGCGTGCCAAGTCCGGGTAGAAAGTGTGGTATGTATCCCATAGTACCCAAACCCATAGCTATCGTGATGTTGTTGACATCACCATTAATGTCCAGAGCTAGCATAGTCCTGCGGTCTTCTAACCGAGTATATCTCATATCAACATCTTGCCAAGCATTATAGAATAATATGTCATACTCATCCCAATTATCTGAAATAGGTCTCTGAGTACACTCGGCCTTAGCCGTCTCAGTCTTTGGATCACTATCCCAATCATGCTTCACCTTAATCATCTGAGCCTCAATCTTTGGCCAAGGAGGGCAAACATGAGCATTGACTGGGAAATCAGAAGAGGGTGGGGTGGCTATGATAGCGGTAGGAGTGGTCTCAACACTAGGCTCATCATCAATAAGATCGATATCCTCTCTGCGGGTACACTTGTTCCTCGTAGATGTCCTAGTAGATATCTGCAAAACACAAGAAATCGCAAAAATAAGAACCAAGTTTGAAATACAGGCATGCGTGTCGACAGACACAAGAAAGCCGTGTCGATCGACACGGTGCCAAATCATATATACTTAATGAAAAATGGAAATTCCAAACAAGATCAAGTTCAATTCAAGAATTTCACCGAACAATCATCAATATTAGCTAGCTAATTCATCATATAAGCTGCAGTTCATCATCCTAAACACTCCAAATTCCAATATTCATGTTAAGATAGTATTAGGTTTTCTCAAAAGAAATTCATGACTTTTCTTATCAATTCAACCTAAATTAACAGCAATATACACTTCAATCCTTCTAAATTCATTCTAATCAGCCATGATTAGCAAGTATTAAGATCAAAATCGGATTATGAAAGTGATAATCAAACCCTTGAAATTTTGAAATTAGGGATAGAGATTTGAAGAACATACCTTTGATTTTGAATAAATAGATGATATAGGAATGCAAAGAATGGAAGCCCTTGAGTTTAGAAGCAAGTTTTGAATGATTTGGTGAAGAATTAAGAATTTGCGATTTTGGTTTTATAGGGGCTTATGGGTTTTACGATTTGAAAAGGAGGAAGTGGAGAAAAAAAAGGAAATTAGGTATATATACTAATCTCTGCTCCGTATCGACCGACACAAGATGTGCGTGTCGATCGACACGGACACAAACTTTGTGTTCCTTGGTCAAAAAATTTCTTAGAGTGAATCTCATTCACCTCTTGGTGACAAACCTTGTCAACATCTTCAACAACAACCTGAGGGCTCCACATCACATATTCTTTCGAATTTGCATCATAGAACACATCAGGATCAACATCCTTTAGAGATATCCTGCTACTCAGCAAACCAAAGACAGCTCCAGGAGTAGCAAGGAATGGTCTTCCCAAAATCAAAGGCATATCGGAACCAATATCCATCTCAACAACATGGAAGTCACAAAGAAGCAGACAGTTACCAACCTGAACTTGCAGATTCTCAACAAAACCCATGGAGTTCTTCACTAAAGCATCAGCCAATGTAATCTCTATGTAAGATCTCTTCATGTTGCTTATTCCCAACCTTGTTGCAATGTTCTTAGACATAAGATTGATACTAGACCCAGTATCACAGAGTGAATCAATGAATCTAACTCCAGCAATGGAATAGGGCACAGCAAAGCCCCCAGGATCTTCCAACTTAGGCAATTTTTGGAGAAAAATTGCATTGGGTGGTTGAGTGTGTCGACTGACACGGCTAGCTGCCTGTCAATCGACATGAGCAGAATCAGAACTGTCCTTAGTCGTGACTTGCATCAAACTTTCAGAGATTTTAGGTGGTGTCGACCGACACGAAGTAGTGGTGTCGATCGACATGAGCTCCGTGATGAGAGTCTCAACGTTTTCCTTAGCATCAGAGATCACCAGACTCTCTTCATTGACTTCTCTCTTGACCATCCCCCCCCCCAGGACATAATAGAACCACAGTGATACTTAGGATTTGTATCAGTTCTTCCATGTAAGACGCCATCAGGCGTTTAGTGTTCTCTGCAGATTGAGCAAACAGGGAATCCAACCTCTTGATGTGGTTATTAAATGTCTCATACTTCCTATTCAGATTAGCATAGAGAGCATCAATCTTACCATTGAAGTACCCAGTCATCTTCTGCTGTCCCTCTAGGATTTGATCAAGTAGATCTTTCATCTCAAAATTCGGAGTCTTAGCAGGTGGATCCTGGTACTGGAAACTTCCATAGTTCCTGGTAAAACTGCTGTTGTTTCGCTGAGCATCCTGAACTTCAGGCTTGGTGTAAATCCAGAGGAGTTCTGGTTGCTCCCGTAGTTGTTCCTCTGATTGTTATAGCCTCTGAAGTTGTCCTTAGAATTACCAAACTTTTGGCCATTGAAACCGGAATCATTCACATAGTTCACATTCTCTTCATTAGCTTCATCCTCAGCTTCAGAAACTTCAACCTCTTGAGCAAAGTGAACCAATTTCTTGTTCACTAAAAGATTGTGCACAGTATCAAGGTTTGCCGTAACTTCAGCCATATGACTATTGTTCAATCCAGCAGCTAACTTCTTCCTCTCAAAAGCAGCATTCTTGGAACTATTACTAGATGCCAAGTTCTCAATCACCTTGATAGCTTCCACTGGTGTCCTAGTCTTGAAGTTACCCTCAATGGCAGCATCCAAAGCAACCTGATACGTCCAATCAATTCCGTAAAAGAAAGTCCTTATGAGCTGGACTTCATCAATACCATGGTACAGACAATCTATTTGGTACCCCTTAAATCTCAACCAAGCAGCCTTGAGAATCTCTGCAGGTCTTTGAGTGAACTGAAAAATCAAATATCGCAAGTCATCTGTCTTACCATGATCATAAAAGTTATTCGGAAAAGCTGTCTTGATGTCCTTCCAAGTGATCAAAGATCCCGGCTGTAACTGCTTCAGCCAGTGACAGGAGTCAAATATAACCCTAGAAGCTACTCTCTCAAATTAAGAGGTCAATTGCAGCACTTAGGGGTCAAATCCACAAGGACGCCGACAACTCACACAATAGATGGATATATTCCAATTAAGCTAGATCAAATAAATAAGAAACTAAAAGAAACAATACAATAAACAAAATAGCAATTAAACGGGATTAGTTCAAGTGATTAAAAGCACTAGACCTAGGGGCATCAATCAAGAAAACTCAGAAAAGTGAACTGGGCAGTTCGTAAATCAAGTCTAAAGTGTTTGTGCGGTTCTTAAACTTGTAATACTAATATGATATCTCATCCAACTCTCGCTGCGAAGACATCTATCCTTTAAACAGAAGCAAAACCAATTCTCTTTGCGAAATACCAATAAATAGAGTCTCTATGATTAGTGGGTACAATATGTTTACAACATCCTAAACCAACACTCACTGCGAAAAGGCTGTTTGGTCATATAAGATTGAGTTAGGATATCAGTAACACTCTCGCGCCTACCAATAATCCTATGGTACCAGTGTTAAGGTGATCAATCTTAAGACTAGTGTAATTATCAAATCTAGATGAAGAACATAATAGATAACTTAACAAGACTATGCCCAATTAACCAATCCTTCATAAATCCTTTTGAAACCCTAGTTCTAACATGGTGAAAGACATAGAAGATGAAACACAAATCATTGTCTGAATAATACTCATAAAATCGAAAATAAGAAAAAAAGGAGTTCAGAATTCTTCTATCTACAAAGTTTGAGATCTGAATCTTCTCTCCAATAATCTCCTTGAAACTTACAATAAACTTAGAACTTCTAAAAAACTTCGAGAATGACAAAACT
Source organism: Cardamine flexuosa (assembly GCA_963555745.1). NCBI lineage: Eukaryota > Viridiplantae > Streptophyta > Magnoliopsida > Brassicales > Brassicaceae > Cardamine > Cardamine flexuosa. Next base: position 15,426,685 of record OY743214.1, on the reverse strand, counting down.
TAGTCTCTGGGACTTCTAAAACATAGTTTAACCTAAAAACACGATTAGGCATAAAGTATAAACTTTGGAAATTTTTGGAGCAAAGTTGCAATTCTTGAAACTTGATAAAACTCGAAGGCGTCAATATCGTTGTGGTTGTGTCGACCGACACAGGTAGAGCCTGTCGATCGACATGGACATAAATATTTGTCTCCTTGTTGATATGCTCAGCTACATGCCTCCAAATGCTCCAAAGTGTTCATCAGGATCCAATCCGTGTGTGTACCTAATAATACTCAATATATATACAAAACACTCCAAAATCAATGCATATATCATGTCATAAAACCATAAAATACATGATATATCAACTCCCCCACACTTAGCTTTTGCTTGCCCTCAAGCAAAACAGAAAACCAAACCAAGGAAGTCGTTTGAAAATCGCAAAACTCATAACTTCATAAGAACACCACAATCACATTCACTATAGTGAACCACTAAAAATCCTTACTTAACAAGATCCAGACCACCATGTACTTCATCGCATGTACTCGCAGCATTCCTAATTTTCCACCACAGTTACTCAACATAATTCACCAAACAACCTTCATCGCTGTTTTTCTATCCTACCCACATTTTCAATGTCAAGGATCTTCTAGATTTATTAACTGTATTTCACTATAACAAACCAGCCATTACAACTTTATTGGTACTCTTTAAACTCCCCCAGACTTATTATTTATTATTACTTCTTTTTTTTTATAATGATTAAATCCATAAGTTCAGAGATTATAAACAAATGGTCATCGGAAGTTTCTTCCTACCGTTTATTCTAATGACAATCATCTCACCGTTAAAAATTCAGAATTAGGGACAATGGAGAGGAGTACCACATTTAAATCAAACAGGCCAGAGTGTCACGCTTATACAAAAAATCAAACCCAACAGACATCAATTCCATCAATAAAATAAAATACTTATCTCGGATCTAGGACATTGGAAACATGGGGATCTTAAGCAATCTGACTGGCCATTGAGTTTTCCATTAGTCTCGGATTCAGGTCAAGATATAATCAAATGGTCACATGAGAGCTTACTGTAAAGTGTGGTTGATTCCTCGGTAACATCATTGTTTCTGGACAAGTTTTGACTCAATAAAACAAACGTTTTCAAAGATAAAGGGGAAAACTGGGACTGACTCTCAAAAGAATAAACAAAGTTAGCAACTACCTTCCCCAGACTTAAACTACACTGTCCCCAGCGTAAATAAGCCTAAGGAAAGTGATATAAATAAATAACTTTGAATAGAGATTAATATGTTCTGTTTTGAAAAACGTGACCTGAGATGGTGTGTGCATGTCGACCGACACACACCCTGCTTGTCGACCGACACACACCCTGCGTGTCGATCGACATGAGCAGGTATTTGAAGTTCCAAAATTCTGACACCATTCAACTCATTTTCAAACATTTAGATCCTGATTAAGAGCAAAACATGTCAAATAACAAGCAGATATATAACATAAAAGAGTTCAACAATACTCAATAGAAGTTAGAAACAAAGTACTGAAGCAAAAACAAGAGCAAAAGCAAAAAAAAATGTCTCAAAGGAAAAAGAAAATAGAAGAACTAGTCCTCTTCCGAAACGGGATGCGAAGATGGAGAGGGATTGGGAATCGGGATAGGCCTGGGCTGAGTGGGAGCTGTATCGGTCCGACAGACACATCCGCAGCGAGAGAGTGAAGCAATCGTGTTCCAGACACTCTGGAAGCTATCCGCGACATACCTTTGAAACACAGCAGTCTCCATATGAATGGGAGGTGTAGCGGGAAGTCCGTACTGAGGTGTAGAAGTGTCTAGGATTGGATCATCCTCTGATCCTGTAGAAGCAAACTGAGCCAAGGCGCCTTTGCGACGGCGGGTCTGAGGAGCATGGGTGGGCAGCATGTGATGTGGCTGGAAGAGTAGGCGGGCCTGACTGCCCGTGATGCTCATGAGCTCTATCTGTGGAAGCTTCACCAAGTCATCCACTCCCTCACTGCGGTAGCACCAAACCCAATCATTCTTAATCCACTTGGCGTGCGTCAAGAACCCCTCGTCCATGATGGATATATCAGTAAGCACCTTGACTCCATTGGTGCTAATCCCACAAAAACAGAAATTAAGAGTCAACAAGCTACCCATAGACTCTGACTTGTCCCTCGTACCCGTGAATAGGCAGAATTTCAAGCTGACCAAATGATGCACAAAGATCGCACCGAGGTTCACTTTGGGGTCTAGCTCGGTCCAATCCTCAGTAAACAACCCTTAAATCGCATAGCACATCAGCACCAACTCACTCTGTCTCATCTTGTTGGCCTCCATCTTACACAGCAGCGTGTTCAAGATGTCTCGAACTATGTAATGAAGAACCGGATGCCGAATGTCAGAGTGTGTACACCCGTTAGCCCTGTAAATCCCGCCTGCAAACTTACCCCTGTAGGTCTGAAAATATATCGCCATGTTCGCAGCCAGTGTGGTGCACGGCTTCGTTGGATCGAACCCATAAACAGTGCAAAGATTAGGATAGAAATCCTGTACCAAACTCCTTAAATCAAGAATGTAAGGATACCCGTCTGAGCTAGCCTCTCAGGTGAGGTGTAGTAGAGCTGCACTGTGGCCATGAACTGCCAGACCAACTCCGGATAGACCTTGTAGTACTGAGTGCACATAGTACCCAACCCAATCTTCTGCAAAGCCAGCAAACACTCATCCTTGATCCGCATACGTCGTAAAGCAGCACTATCCATAAGCCGGGTGGGTTTGATCTCCATGTTCAACCAAGCATTGTAGAGCAGAGTATCGTACTCGTCCCACTCGTCAGAGATCTCACGGTTGTACATCAGGCTTCATCACCTCCTCCTTTGGGGTTCCTTCCCAATTGCATTCGGGTCTGATCTTCAGCCCCTCTCGGCAAGGCCATAGACGATGAGAAGCAATAGGTGGAGACGATCCACTACTGGACTCTCCTTAAGCCTCTGAAGTCTGTGGTCGCTTCCCTTAGTAGTCATAATGTACCTTAAAGTAAGACAAGAGAACAAATCCAAGAATCAGGAAATATCTAGAATCGATGTACTAGTGTCGACCGACATGAACATATCGTGTCGATCGACACGGTGCCGAAACCGGCGTATGAAGCACAAATTCCTCTCAATTCAAAATTCAATCAAAGTTTAAGCATAATCGATCATCAACATCATCAAACCAACAACTATCCATCATCCTAAACATCTCTAAATTTTGAATTTCATGTCAAATTAGTTCAAGTTTCATGCATAGAAATTCATGAATTTTCTATCAAATCAACCTAATTTAGCAACAATTAACACTTTAATCCTTCTAAATTCAACCTAATCTACCAAGATTAGCAAGTATTAAGACCAAATTTGGATCATAGAAGTGAGAATCTAACCCTCAAATTTTTGGATTTTAAAGATGAAATTTGAAGAACATACCTTGGATTTAAAAATAATGGATGATATAGGAGTGAATAAAATTGAATTCTCTTGAGTTTAGGAACAAAAACCGAATGATTTAGTGAAAAATAGGGAATTTGCGATTTTTGGGTGTAAGAGGTGGCTGATGCACCTTTTTGGAAAAGGATGGAAGTAGAGAAGAAAAGGAAATTAGGTATTTATACTAACTTCGGGTCCCTGTCGACCGACACAGGGTGTGTGTCGATCCATACTGAAGCTTATACTCAATAGTATCATCAACTTGCCTCACAGGAGTCAATGTCATAAGGGGCTTCGCAATCACTGCTTTTTTTTTGCGGTTTCTTCTTCTTACCCGCAGCTTTTGGATTCTTTGCAGTGAAATCCTCATGGTGAACCTCATTCACTTCTTCAACAACAACCTGAGGACTCCACAACAACATGATAAAACACATCAGGATCAAGGTGGCTCGGAGAAATCTTGCAACTTAGCAAATCAAACATAGCTCCAGCAGTAGCAAGGAATGGTCTACCTAAAATCAGTGGGATATCAAAACCAATATCCGTCTCAACAACCTGGAAATCACAGGGAAGCAGACAATCACCAACTTGAACTCTCAGATTCTCAATAAAACCCATGGATTTCTTCAGAGAAGCATCAGCCAATGTAATCTCTATTGAAGATCTCCTCATATTGCAAATTCCCAACCTTATTGCAATGTCAGTAGACATGATATTGATACTAGACCCATTATCACATAGTGAATCAGTGAATTTAACTCCAGCAATGGAGCAAGGTACATAAAAACTTCCAGGATCTTCCAACTTATGCATTTTCGGAGATAGATTCCATCATAAGGCTGAGCATGTCGACCGACACGGCCAGATGCGTGTCGATCGATTTGCTTGGAGTCAGAACCGTCCTTAGTCATGACTTGCATCAAATCTTCTGATATGTTGGGTGGTGTCGATCGACATGAGTTTTCTGATGAGAGTCTCAACTTTTTCCTTAGCTTCAGACTTCTCTAGAACCTCTTCGTTGATCTCTCTCTTGACCATATCTCCCCAGGACATAACATCCGCACAAGAGTACCTAGGATTAGTATCAGTACTTCCAGGTAATACTCCATCAGGGCGTTTAGTGTTCACAGCAAATTGTGCAAATTGAGTATCCAACCTCTTGATGTGGTTGTTCAAAATCTCATACTTCCCATTAAGATTTACATACAATACATCTATCTTACTATTGAAGTCCACTATCATCTTCTGCTGTCCCTCAAGTATTTGGTCAAGCAAATCCTTCAACTTAGAATCCGCAGTCCTAGCTGGTAGATTCTGCTATGTGGAACTTCCGAAGTCCCTAGTGAAACTACTATTGTTTCTCTGAGCATCCTGAACCGCAGGTCTCACCGTAAATCCAGAAGAGCTCTGGTTGTTCCCATAGTTGTTCCTCTGATTTTTGTAACCTCTGAAGTTGCCTTGAGAATTGCCAAACCTTTGGCCATGAAAACCAGAACCATTCACATAGTTCACATCCTCTTCAGTAGGTTCTTGTTCAGCTTCAAAAACCTCAACCTCTTGAGCAAAGTGAACCGACTTCTTGTTCACTAGAAGGTTGTGCATAGTATCTAGCTTTGCCTTGACTTCCGCCATCTGATTATTGTTCAAACCAGCAGCTAACTTCTTCCTCTCAAAATCAGCATTCTTAGTACTACTACTAGATGCTAAGTTCTCAAACAACTTGATAGCAGCCTCTGGTGTCCTGGTCTTGAAGTTACCATTACTAGCAGCGTCTAAAGCAACCTGATACCTCCAGTCAAGTCCGCAAAAGAAAGTCCTAATGAGCTGGACTTCGTCAATAGCATGGTGCGGACAATTTCTTTGGTACCCCTTGAATCTCAACCATGCAGCTTTCAAAGTCTCTGCAGGTCCTTGAGTAAACTAAATAATCAAATCTCTCAAGTCCTCTGTCTTAACATCATCATAAAAGTTGTTCAAGAAAGCTGTCTTGATATCCCTCTAAGTGGTTAAGGAACCCGGTTCAAACTGTTTCAACTATTGAGCTGCTTCCCAGCAAGAGAGTATGGGAAGAGCTTGTAGAATATATAGTCGTCAGACACTCCATTGGCTTTAATACTCTAAGCAGGGTATTCAACCTTCTCTATGTGGTCCATTGGATGTTCCACAGGATGAGCATGGAAAGTGTGTTGCCCCACAAGAGTGTAGTATTAGGGTTTCAACTCAAAATCATTCCTCTAAAAAGCAGGATGACATATAGCAGACCTGTTGGAGTAAAACTCATTGGGTATGTTGAAATCAGCAAGTGTTCTTCCCACAACTCCAGCCCGAGCATCCAAGTTATCCGGACCGTTTTCATCGTCACCGTGTCAACCGACACCATTGTTATCCCGTCGGTTGATGTGACCAGTGTTGTTGACAGTTTCGACAATGGGGTTCCCATCAGCATCAAGTCTCAGACCTTGATCATTATACTGGTTGCCCTCTTTATCACCTATGATCCCAGTAGCATCTCTCTCAATCACAACAGTCCTAACCATCTCTGTTTGCATCTGTGCTCTGCGATTAGCTCTCTCTAACCTCCCAATCTCCTCAGTAGCAACTAAGTCTTTGCTCTTGTTGCTTCTAAGATTCATGCACCTGAGATAAGGGAAAGTAAAGATGTAAGTAACAAAATAAAAGAAAAATCTAGACTAAACTCTAACTGAAATCTAATGGTGAATTTAGAGTCCCCGGCAACGGCGTCAAAACTTTACAGTGGTCAAATATAACCCTAGAAGCTACACTCTCAAATTAAGAGGTCAATTGCAGCACTTAGAGGTTGAATTCACAAGGACTTTGAAAACTCAAACAATCGACGGACAGATTCAAATTAAGCTAGATCAAATAAATAAAAAACTAAAAGAAACAATGCAATAAAAAAAATAGCAATTAAACGAGATTAATTCAAGTGATTAAAAGCGCTAGACCTAGGGACATCAATCAGGAAAACTCAGGAGAGTGAACTGGGCTGTTCGTAAATCAAGTCTAAAGTGTTTGTGCAGTTCTTAAACACGTAACACTAATATGATATCTCATCCAACTCTTGCTGCGATGACATCTATCTTCTAAACATAAGCAAACAAATCTCTTTGTGAAATACCAATAAATAGAGTCTCTATGATTAGCGGGTACAATATATTTACAAAATTCCAAAACCAAATCTCGCTGTGAAAAGGCTGTTTGCTCATCAAAGATTGGATCAGGGTATAAATAGCACTCTCGCGCCTACCAATAATTCTATGGTACCAGTGTTAAGGTGATTAATCTTAAGACTAGTGTAATTATCAAATCTAGATGAAGAATATAATAGATAACTTAACAAGACTATGCCTAATTCAACAATCCTGCATAAACCCTTTTGAAGCCCTAGATCTAACAAGGTGACTACTCAGACATAGAAGATGAAACACAAATCATTGTTTGAATAATACTCATAAAATCAGAAATAAGAAAACAATGGGAGTTCAAAATTCTTCTCTCTACAAAGTTTGAGATCTGAATCTTCTGTCCAATAATCTGCTTGAAACTTACAATAAACTTAGAACTTCTCAAAAACGTAGAGAATGACAAAACATAGTCTCTGAGACTTCTAAAACATAGTTTAACCTAAAAAGGCATGAAGTATAAACTTTGAAAACTTCTGGGGCAAAGTTACAATTCTTGAAACTCGATAAAACTCGAAGGCGTCAATATCTTCGTGGTTCTGTTGACCGACACAGGTAGAACATGTCAATCAACATGGACAGAAATATTCGTCTCCTTGTTGATTTGCTCCGATACAAGCCTTCAAATGCTCCAAAGTGTTCATCAGGATCCAATCAGTGTTTGTACCTAATAAGACTCAATATATATACAAAAGACTCTGAAACCAATACATATATCATGTCATAAAACCATAAAATCCATGATATATCAGCCAGTGAGCTGCTTCCCCAGCAAGAGAGTATGGGAAAAGTTTGCAGAATAGATAGTCTTCAGACACTCCATTGATTTTAATACTTGAAGCCAAGTCTTCAAAATTCTCTATGTGGTCCATAGGATGTACAGCAGGATGAGCATGGAAAGTGTGTTGCCCCACCAAAGTATAGTATTGGGGTTTCAACTCAAAATTATTCCTCTGAAAAGCAGGAAGACATATAGCAGACCTATTAGTGTAGTTTTCATTGGGTCTGTTGTAATCAGCCAGTTTTCTTCCACAGCTTCAACCTGAGCATCCAATTCAGCGCGGCCGCGTCCTTCGGCAGCATGTCGCCGACAGGCACAACACCGTGTCGGTCGACGTGACCTGTGTCGTCGACGGTTTTGACAATGGGGTTCTCTTCATCATCGAGTCTCTGACCTTGATAATTGAACTGGTTGCTCTCTAAGTCACTTAAGATCCCAGTAGCATCTCTCTCAAGCACAATAGTTTTAACCATCTCTGATTTCCTCTGTGCTCTGCGATTAGCTCTCTCTAACGTCCTAATCTCCTTACTAACAACTAGTTCTTTATTCTTGTTGCTCCTAAGATTCATGCACCTGAGATAAGAGAAAGTAGAGATGTAAGTAACAAAATAAAAGAAAAATCTAGACTAAACTCTAACTGAAATCTAATGGTGAATTTAGAGTCCCCGGCAACAGCGCCAAAATTTGACAGGGATCAAATATAACCCTAGAACTACTCTCTCAAATTAAGAGATCGATTGCAGCACTTAGGGGTCGAATCCACAAGGACTCTGAAAACTCACAAAATAGAAACTTCGAGTTGAGCAAGATTAATAAAATATAATTAAAAATAAAAGCAATGCAAATAAAAGTAAACAAGATGAATGGGATTGAAATCAAGTGATTAAAAGCGCTAGACCTAGGGATAATCATCGGGAATACTCAGGAATGTGAAATGGGCAGTTCTATAATCAGGACTAAATTTTTTGTGCGGTTCTGAAACTCGTAACACTAATATGATATCTCATCCAACTCTCGCTGCGACGACATCTATCTTCTAAACAGAAGCAAACCAAATCTCTTTGCAAAATACCAATAAATAGTCTCTATGAATAGCGGGTACAATATGTTTACAAAATTCCTAAACCAACTCTCGCTGTGAAAAGGCTGGCTGTATGCTCATCTAAGATTGGGTCTGGATATCAATAGCACTCTCGCGCCTACCAACATTCCTATGGTACTAGGATTAAAGTTATCAGTCTTAAGACTAGTGTGATAATCAAATCTAGATGAAGAACATTATAGATAACCTAATATGTCTATGCCCAATTCAACAAACCATCATAAACCTTTTGAAACCCTAGATCTAACAAGGTGACTACTCAGACATAGAAAAGGAAACATAAATCATTGTCTGAATAATACTCATGAAATAAAATAAAAAACAAAGGGAGTTCAGAATTCTTCTCTCTACAAAGTTTGAGATCTGAATCTTCTCTCCAAAACTTGCTTGAAACTTACAATGAAACTTAGAACTTAAAAAACTGAATACTGAATACTGAATACTACCCAAAACATAGTTTATGGGAGTCTAAAACATAGTTTAACCTAAAAAAACTATTAGGTATGAAATATAAACTTTAGAAACTTCTACGGCAAAGTTGCAATTCTTGAAACTTGATAAAACTTGAAGGCGTCATTCACGTCTGGTGTGTGTCGACTGACACAGGATATACCTGTTGGTCGACATGGATAGCAATAATTGTCTCTTTGTTGTTTTGCTCAGATTCAAGCCTCCAAAAGCTCCAAAGTGTTCCTCATGGTCCATCTCGTGTTTGTACCTAATACGACTCAGTATATGTACAAAATACTCTAAAACCAAAGCATATATCATGTCATAAAACCTAAAAATACATGATATATCATGTGACTATGCTATAGCAGTTTGGCGAACGACCACTTTACCCACTTCAGTTCTGCCTTCTACCACTGCAACTTTGGAAACGAATATCAAAATGATTATGGATATATTTGACTCTGACTCGTGAAACAAGACTTTTTAGAGTAAAACACAGAGAGTGACAGCAAAAACTATCAACCTAAGCCTAAACACTAAAACGGGTCAAGTTTGTAATCAATTGTAGTATAGGGTGGATAGTGAAAATGTCGAACCAAGCAAAGAGTGGTCTACAACAACCAGTACATAATCAAAGCAAACGATTCAAGTGATTTATGAAAAGGGGTGTGGTAACTAACCAGCTAAATGAACTACTACCAAAACCCTAAATGGTACTAGAGATGCCAAAGTCTGTCACACTCTAACACATCGTGGAACTAAGCAAGCAAAAACACAGAATCTAGGACTACTCGACCACACTGATCGAGTGGTGAGGTCGAGTGCTACAGTAAAATTATGAAAAAACTAAAGTGTTACTAAGGAAGATTAAAACTATGGGAAAACAATATGTACTTCACGGATGGAATCATAGGTTTGCAAACATTCTATACTACTATGGGTGTCAATAAAACTTGTATCACAGGACATCCCTAGACAATCATTTCCAGCTCAATCCATGGGTCGTGGTAGAGAGCCTCAAGATCCAACCCGGTCGAGCATAGTGTCGAGTTGATTGGATCAGGCCTAAAGGGTCAGTTTGTTAAAGCTAAAGAGGATTCATAACAAGTAAGTAAACTGAGTCGTTATGTAAATCAACATCTGATGTATCACTTCTTACGTTATTGTATCCTAGTCCCTAGAAAAAGTAGATTTGATGACTCAAGGCATGGTCCATGCTCATGAAATCATCTAAGTTCATGTTCTCCTTGATCAGGGGAGAACAAGCATTAAGAACACTCACCTAAGAGGGAATCAAATCTGAGTGATGATCAATCAATCAAACCAATAGCAAGACAGAATGAAACTAGCCTATTCCACCCGCCCCCCCCAAAAATCCTTAGTAAAACTACTCACTCATCAAGATCATCACTTGGGCCCAAAACCATGAAATCTATAAAAGAGACATATGTGATAGCTGATGATCTGATGAGAAGGATTGGAGAATAAATAAAACGCAAATACTGATTTTATTCAAAGTTACCAAAGTTACAAAGTTTCTGGAAATGAAAAAAAAAATGAAGAACAAGAGAGATAAGCTAAGATACAAGTAGAGATTATACTAAAAATGGCAATTCTACTTGATACTACTTGGTGATGATGTTAACCTAATAAGCCATCTTTTATACTAAGTGACGAAACAACTTTTAACAAAGATCCCAGTTTTAAGGAGAAATAGTCGGAGTAGTGCCACTCGACCCAGCATTCTACTGGGTTGGTCGAGTGGCTGGTGATGTGTGCTCACTCGAGTAGGAAGTCAAGTGGCTGGTCGAGGGGCAGTGATGTGTGCTCACTCGAGTGGCTGGTCGAGTGGGCAGTCAAGTCTTTTGTCTTCTCTGCAAATCCTCACTGGAGTCCATAAAACTTCACTGCATGTCCTCTCTAGTCCAGCAGCTTGATCCAAGCTTCACTTCATGAGCCCAAAATCCAAGTGTGCTCCAAACAACTCCATAAGCACCTGATAAGACCCCAAATATGCAAAATGCATGGAATGCCTATATAAAAACACCAAACATCCTATATGAAGGATAAATGCATAAAATGGTATAAACAATGGCTAAAATCTATACTAAGGAATGATAAAAGGGTGGTAAAAACGTGCTAAATACAGTGTTATCAACTCCCCCAAACTTACCCTTTGCTTGCCCTCAAGCAAATAGAAAGGATGAGATGAAAGGAGTAGTGTGAAAAGTGGGGACTCAGAACCTAAGCAAACTAAGCAAACCTGTAATGTCAGTGTCACAGTTAATAGTTCTAAAATGCAATACACAAAAGTTTTACTTAAAAGCTTTAGCCATACTTATTAGAAGATTTAACACTAAGACTCAGTCATAAGCAAGCATTCAAAGCACGAACTGGTGGATCATGATATGCAATAACTGTAACTCATTTGGTTGAGGGACAAGTTTTTAGACATAAAATTGATCTCTTCTTCCTCTGGTTTAAGCACATGTAATAGGATCTCTCAATGAAATAGATTGAATTTAAAGAGAATGCTAAAGGTAGAGCCAACTGGTGCATACAGGAGTAGACTATCATCTACCCATGAAGAACCAATGACTCCCCTAACTCTAAAATCCCAGAAACTGATCCTAGTTCTACTGTTATGCTTAAAAGATTTCTTTTCTTTTTCTTGACTCAAGGATCAATTTTTTTTCTGTTTTTCTTCTAAGGAGAGGACGCCTTACATACTTATAGCGGATTAGGGATTTTTAATTTTTTTACTAAGCTTTGACTCGACCACATGGTTGAGTCGAGTGGTATCTATACAATTTGTTTCTTTTCTTTCACTGAGCCAACTCTTATCTTTTTCTTCCAAATCCGTTACTAGACTCAGAATTTGGAACTATCCTCTCCAAAGGGTTATACAATTTTTAGCAAACTCTTTTTTCTTTTTCTTTTTCATTCTTCCCCAGACACAAACCTTAACCTATTCAAACCCCTTAGCCTAATCTGATTCAAAAAGTGTGAACCAGAGACTACATGAGAAGCTACTCCTGTCGGCAAAAAAAACCTAACACTTTCTCTCTAATTCAATCCGGAAATAGGCCTCACTTCTCTCACAATTGATGTATTGGTCTGAAATGAAGTTCTGAGTTTGGTTTTTGTGGAACTGTCCCAATGGTGGAGACAGCTACTTGGATTAGCAAGAGTGGTAGAAGGTGAAAGAAAATCCAAATATTTGGAGGTATCCATGAGTTAAAGTTTTAGAGCATATCATGATAATTAAATTTTCAAATTAGTTCAAATTCATAGCGATAGTTTGACAAGTCATAGCAAGCTTCAACCAAGTGAGAGTGCTAAATCTAAATTCCAAGCAAGGTGCAGCCTTATGTTTCAAGCTAAGGTGAAAGCATTAGACAACTTATAACTGTGGCATTGAAATTATATGTTTGGTTTTTATTTAATTGGGTTAAGTCATCATCATCCCCTATGTGTATGTACAATCCTAAATGATATACTAAAACTCAATCCTAAAATGTAAATGCAACTATATTGCACTCTGTTTTTGTAAAATATTTTTCTGGAAATTTTCAAATTTTTAGGTTTTTTCAATGCACACATATGATACAAATTTGAATACAAAAACAAAAGACATGTCAAATACATCTCTCAAACCTCCCCCAAACATAAATTACACAGTCCCTTGTGTAAAAGAAATTCAAGAGATGATTTGAGAGACTAAAAAAAAGGCTAATCAAAACATGCAATGGTATTATACAATGGTAGGGAAGTGGGGTGGTACCTCGTTCGCATGGAGTAAAGTAGGCATCAATGCTAGCCTGCATGTTCTCCTGAGTGTAAGCTGGGACCATGGTGGTGAGAGGATCATCAACGTGCATCTGCTCAGCTTCCGGGTGCGACTCAACTGGTCCACTCGACCCAGCAGTCGAGTGGCCTATCTTGAATGGTACACTTGACCCAGCTTGGTCAAGTGGTGTGCTCTGGTAGTGCCCCGGGTAAGATGCGTGTGGTGCGCTCTGATCATAGCATGGGTAAGACTCGACTAGTGCACTCGGATAAAATCCTGGGTAGGACTCGAGTGGTAAGGTGGAGTGGCTTCTTATGCTTGCCCAGCTTGATCCATGGGAGCCGTGGAATCAGGTGACAAATGCTCCAAGTCTTCTACAGGGTGATCAGGACGCCTCTTCCTCTGCTTTTGTTCAGCTGAGGTCCTTGATGAGCCAGCACTTAATTTCTTCTCAGCTGCCACTAAGCGCTTGGTGTGTTCCTTCACTGTGGCTTTCATTCCATTCTTGAATGCCTTGAACTGCTTATCTTGCCATTTGCTCCATTTCTGGAGAGCAGAAATCTTATGGTTGCCCTCCTTAAGGCTCTTGCATTCCTTATCATCAAAGTAGAAGCTCTACGGTGGTTGTGTGCTATCCACAAATGTCTTGAGAAACTCGTTATCATTCAGTCTCGATCTAGGGTGGTAGAGATCTCTTGCTGGATGTACAAAGGCGATGCTTCTATCACCATTCTCTGCATAGATCTTGGCCAAACCTTCATAAGGCAGCAGAATCTTGGCCTTCCTGTTTCTTGGGTGAGAGAATTTAAAGACGCACTTCTCTTCAACCTTTGTACCAATAGTCTGAGTGTCTCTCATGTGCTCCATATCCATCAATGTGTATGGTGTAGGATCAGATATGAGCTCTAATCCAGCAGCTTCCAAAGACGGAGTAACCATGCCCACCCACAGTGAACTTTGCCTTGTTCCCCATCTTGTCATTCTTGATGGCATTCACTCTATAGCTCATGAGATGTCTCACCAAGACAATGGACTGTGTCAGCTATATCACCTTGCATCTTAATCCCATTGACTCTGTTCGCCTCAAATGAGTAGACAAGGAAGTCACGAAGAGCCTTGTTAACCATCTTCAGCTCGCCTTCATTAACTGGGCCTGTGGACTTCTCTGCAAACATTGTGTTTGTGGGATTCATGTGGAGATACCTCACTGCTGGATGCCTGATCTCACTACTCCTTGCTCTGGAGGACAAGTAGCTCTCCCTTCCTCCAAGCTCTAGCCACAACTCATTGAGCTCCATCTTGTTATAGTCATGAGCTTGACCAGATCCTCTTCTAAAACCGAACACTCTATCAACCACACTGAGAGGAAGATGATACTCCAACCCCCTGACTTTCAAGCTCACATATCCCAACTCTGCAGTATCAGACATGCCTCTCATCTCATAGAGGTGGAGATCCACTGTTGCCAAGAAGTGGCAAGTTTCAGTCTTGAAACCATCACGTGGGTTTTGGATAAGTCCCACGATGTCAGCAGACTCAAAGAGCTTTCCCACCTCTCTGCAAATTACCAAAGCTTGCATGGTGGGGAGATGTGGGTACCTAGTCCCAAGGAATTTCACCCTCTCAAGGATGGAAATGATCTTGGCTTCCACAGAGTTCTCACCTTGGTTCTCTTCTGAACTCTCAGAACCAGTCTCCTCCTCACTATCCCTTCTCACTGATTCTTCTTCTTGAACTCTCTTTCCCTTAGCCTTGTCTAGCCGTGACCTAGATGAGGTACTTTCAGCTTGGGTGGCCCTTTCTAAGGTTTGGCTTTGTGTTGCTCTTGACCTTGTGTTGCCCGAGTACATGAAACAAAATAAAAAAATGAGAGTTTAGCAAAAATATAGACCACTCGAGTAGTGTGGTCGAGTCGGCAAAAATTTCCAAAATAATTTTTACATCCGACTTGATTCACTTGAGTGCTTGATCGAGTAACAATCGCTCATATGCATCAAATTTCAAGCTTAGCAATGAATTAAACAACTCAAAATCACAAAATTTCAAAATTCACCAAGTCTCAATCCGTTTTTCATATGCATGATTCCTAAAATTCTAAAACTTGTTCAATTTAAACAATTATGATCAATATAGTTTCTTCAATCATTAAACAAGCAATAGCTATAATGAAAAATTTTCTAAGGTTTTATTAAATTGTTGAAAATTTCAAGTTCATCACTAAGAACAAAATTTCAAATTCTAACCATTTCAACCATAGAAATCAATGCATGATGCTTCTTATGCCTTATACTACTCCTAATCAATGATTCTAACCACATGCATGTTAAAAATTTGATGAAAAAATTTCAAACCTGGACTTTCGGAAAAAAATGAGTTCAAATTGCTTAGAAACTTACAAGTTAGTTTCGGAATCATTGGGAGTAATGAGACATGATGAAGATTTGAAGAAAAACTTGATGAGTTTTTGAAAAAATTTTAGAGAGAAGTTGAGAGGTTTTTGCGATTTAGAGAGATAAAATCAGGTGAGAAATGAAGAAGGGTTGTGTGACTTAATAGATAGTGGGATCAAATAATGTGGCAGAGATTAAAAGTTGAGATTTCAGACAAAACCTGGGCCACTCGACCTTGGGGTCGAGGGGTATGGTCGAGTGAAAAAATTAAAGTTTGTGCTCACCCTTTTGAAGCTTCACCTTGACTCATACTCAGCTCCTTTACTTCCCTAAAACTCACTACACTAAGAAAACATATAAAAATAACAAAATTCATAAAAGCTGAAGATAAATCAAAGCAAGTAAATACAAATATAATCATGAGAAATCCTTCCAAGTGAGCTTGTTTAGAGTCTCATAGCTTGACTCTCACTCTGTTTAGACATGTGGAAGGTCCTTGAGAGGCTGTGTTGACCCCAATGGACTTGACTTCTCCTCAATGAAGGTTGATGCCATAATGGCATGATAGAACCTATCACTCATTCCTGGTGGCTTGGGCCTCCTCCTTGGTCCTTCTGAAGGTTGTGGAACCTCCTTGAGCTTGGTAACTTCTGGGGGTTTTTGAGCCTCCTTGAGCTTCAGAACTTTCTTCTCAAGCTTTTCAACTTTCTCTGCCAACTCAAGAACAACACCTTGTAAATTCAAGATTGTGCTCTGGTCTGATCCTGATGTTGTTAGTGGGTATGTTGAATTGCTCTTCCCTGTACAAAAATAATCCTGGTTCGAGTACCAAATCAAACCAGGTGGATTCGTAGGAGTCGGCTGTGCTTTCTGGTGAGGACTCGAGTGGCCACTCCAGTTACCAGTCGAGTGGGCTGGTCGAGTGTGCCCTGTGCTGTCCTCATCAGACTCTATTCCTGCTTCAAACACATCATGCTCTTACAATGCTTGATCAGATTGACTACTCATGTTGACTGTGAACCCTGGGGGTCTAGATGGTGTATGTTAACTCTGCACAAACTGTTCATACCCAGTCTCTTCATCATACTCAGCTTCTTCTATGGAAAAAGAGCTGACCTTCAAAAGTTGTGTTCTTCATGCTGGAAGAGGTGTTAAAACACATCACCAAGTCATTGCCGGTTTCAAGAATAATATCACCACTTTTGGTGTCAATAACAGCTCCAGAAAATGCCAAGAAGGGTCTTCCTAGTATCAGAGGGTCCTTTGGCTCTTCTTCCATCTTCATCACTATGAAGTCTGTGGGGATCTCCATGTTTCCTATCCTCAATGGAACATTTTCCAACAAACCATGTGGAAGCCTAATACTCCGGTCAGCTAAGATTAGAGACAGCATGCTGGATAGAAACTTGTGATAGCCCAGCTTCTCTGCCACAGTCAATGGCATTATACTCACTGAAGCACCCAAATCACGCAAACAGCTCTTGAACATCTGATTTCTGATGGGGTAGGGTATTGTGAAGGATCCAGGATCTTCCAACTTTTCTTGTACTCAGATCTCCTTCTTAGTGATTGAAACAAGATATTTTGGTGGTCTAGGAGGTTTTAATTCCTCAATCAGTGTAGTACTTGAGGTGTCAATCCATAATGGGTTTTATAAGCAATCAGGATGTGGTCTACCAATCATAATCCAAGCCAAGCATAGTAAAAAGGTGTGGTTTTCTAACAACCTAAGTGAAAGTAAATCCATTCAATCAGAAGGATCGAGTAGAAAAGTCGAGTTGACTTAAGAACAATGCACTCGATTAGAAGGATCGAGTAGACGGTTTGAGTAGACTAAACAAACAACGCACTCGATCAGATGGATCGAGTACACGGATCGAGTAAGTGAACTAACAGAAATGGAACTAAGATTAAAACTTTGTGAACAAGTAAACTAGATAAACAGGATTGTGAAAGCAGATTATTACTAAATAGGGATCAAAGGGATGAGATTAATAGGCATATGAATGCTGGTAAACCTTTCTAATACCTATCAAGAAACATCCACAAATCATTTTGGGCTAATCCCTTGACAATAGATTTCTAAAACAACTTAATCCAATGTCGTGAAAAAGGTCTCAAGATCCACCACTGACAAACCCGATTTTTCCAGGGCCACCATGATGAATCAAGCATAAAAAATCAATCCATTAAAGCCAAAACACATTCCTATAACCCAATTTTACCAGGGTAGTGTATGTGGTTCTCTGGAAAGAGTTCTTCCAATGAATCCATCACACTGTCGTGTGGGATCCATTTGAGATCCTGCTCTAATTGATCAGAGAGGAGCAAGCATTAAGAACACTCGCCCAAAAGGGATTTTCAATGAAAACACATAATATAAGTTAATCAGATCAGTAACCTAAGCATCCTTGGATCTATCTCATCCTTAATCTCCCTAATGAAACTACTCAGAAAATAAACTCATACTTGGATCTAAGATCCCAAAAATCATCAAAGAAGACATAAGATGAAGATCCTTGGGAGATAAGCAGGTATGAAGAAGACAAGAAATGCAAATACTAATTATATAAATCGGAAATCAAGTTTCAAATACATTGAAAAACTCAAGAAAACTAGAGAGAGAAAGTTATGATTAAAACTCTAAGAACAAAAATAAAACTAGGTAAAAACTCTTCTTGGAGGCGCTCTGATCCAAAAATCCCTTTTATAGGGACGGATCAGAAGTCCTAATCCTAAGGATAAGTCCAAGGATAAGTCCCTATAAATCCGGATTAAATGTGCTCAGGCGCCTTGGTCGAGGAGGAGATCGAGTGATCCGGTGAGAAGTGAGTCAGATGCTTCCACTCGATTGTGGGATTGAGTCCTTTGGCCAAGCAGATTCCACTAGCATGTTGATGCGGACACAGACTGAGTAGGGGGGTCAAGTGATCGAGAAAAGTTCCATGGTGCTTCTACTCGAGTGGTCTGGGTGGAGTCAAGTGATCGAGTCAGAATCCTGATGTCCATCCTTAGCCATTTTGTTCCAATTGTACCTGAAATAACCCTAATATGCAATATGTATGCAATGTATATGAAGGACTCTCTAAGTGACCTAAAATGACACAAAATGGTATAAACAATGGATGAATCTAACCTAAAGTGATCATAAAATTATGCCTAAAACAGGTAAAATATGGTGTTATCAACTCCCCCAAACATAGTCTTTACTTGGCCTCAGAAGCAGATGCAAACTAACCAAGTTTATAAACTCAATGTCAAAGTTTTAAGTTCTAAAATGCAATGCTTGTGACCCTTACTTAAAAACTTTAGTCATTCTCATCAAAGCATGCACCAATTCTCAGTCTTAACTAAAACAGACATTCAAAGTAATCATTCCCTTTAACATTGATTAATTGTAACCGGTGGATCATGCTAAAGAATGCAAGCAAACACATTTGGTTTAAGGGACAAGTTTTAAGAGACAAAAATGGCCTCTTCTTCCTCTGGTTTAAGCTCAATGGTAACAAGGATCTCTCTTTGAATGGATTGAACATTAAGAGAATTCTAAAGGTAAAAGCCAAATTACGCATACAAGGATAGATTCCCATCTACCCAAGAACACACAGCCGACTTTCCCTAATTCTAAGCTCAGATAACTTGATCCTAGTTCTAACCCCTCAAGGTAATACTCTTCTCTCAACAAGGATTCAATAATTATCTTTTATTTTCTTCTAATGAGAGGTATTTTTTCATTTTTGTTTACTTCTAGCGGTTTTGGGGAATTTTTCTTAAATCTAAGGTCTTGACCCGACCCCTTTGGTCGAGTCCATTGATCGAGTCAATGCCTATGATACTTTTTCTTCTTTTCACAGACCCTTTTTTTATACATTTTTCTTCCCAAATCCTTTACTAGACTCAACATATAATTTATTTTAATTTTCCCTCTCCAAAGATTTTTAACACTCTTTTTTCATTCTTTTTACCACTCTTTCTTTTCTTACACACAACCCAACCCTTATGTAACCATCCCTAATCCTAGACTGATCCAAAAATCATGGACCAATATCTACATGGGAAGCTACACTTGTCGGCCTACACGTAACACTTTCTCCTAAGTTTAATCCCAATTAAGGCCTTCCACTCAGAATTATTGTTTGGCTTGAAAGAAGGGTAAGTTTGGCGTTTTAATTGGAACTACCCCAAAGATAGAGGCAGCTACTTGGATTAACAAGGGTGGTAAAATGGTGAAATAGAATCCAAGTATTTTAGTGGTATCCATGAGTTCAAATGCATTATATAGTTATGATAATTAATTTTAAGATTAGGGTTATACTTGATAGGGAATGATTTACTAATCTTAGTAAGTTTTAGCTAAGTCAAGAAAATTGATTCAAGATTCCAAGAATGGTGCTATCTTAATTTTCAAATTCACAAACATGCACTAGACAACTTCAAACTTTGGCATTGAATTTTTACACTTGATTATTAAGCAAAAATGGTGAATTTCATCATTGTTCCCTATGCTAAATGCAACAACCCTAAGTGAATGTAACTAGACTCAATCCTAAACTGCAAATGAAACTACATGAACACTCTGTTTTTGTGGTTTAGATTTTCAAAAAATTTCAAATTTTATGGTTTTTTAATGCACATAGATGCATGCTAAATTTGAATTTAAACTATATTATATGGCTCCTAGACCCTCCCCCAAACTTAAATTACACAGTCCATTTGTAACAAGATTCAAGAGAGAACCTAGGAGTTTTGAAAAAACAAAAAGATAAAACCTAAACTAAACCTAAATGCACTGGATATACAAATGGTGGGGATTTGGGGTGGTACCTCATTCTGGAGGCTGAAAAGCGGCAGAGAAGAAGGCTTGGCTGTGTGCCTCGATATCTTCGTTTGTGTAGCCTGGTCCGGAGGTAGGAATGGATTATGAAGGATTGGCTGGATCAAAGTAATGCACTGACTCGATTGGGTTACTTGACTCAAAGAATCGAGTCAGATCTTCTTGATGTTCTGATTAGGGGGATCGAGTGGATGCATTGAGTCTGCGTTTTTGGCCTGGAGTTGTTTGCTTGTGAGGACTGAGTTCCTCTTTTTGGCCCTTCTTCTTTCACTTGGCCTCTCAGTGGAGGCTTCCCCTGTAACCACATCATGTAGGCACCTTGTGCACTTCAGGTTCTGATCGCCTTTCTCCGCAATCTTCTTTTGGAGTGACTTGATTTGTTTTGACATCTTCTTCTTCGTCATCATCATGGCTTTGTTTGTCCTATCTTGGAACTTGTTCCAGGTTTGGAGTAAGCTAATCCTCCTAGTTGCCTCCTTGAATGACTTACATTCCTCCTCTTCAAAGTAGTAGGTGATATACTCGTATTTTCGCCTATATTTCATATGTTTTTGGCAGGGAAATCACGAAGAAACAAGAGATTATGGAAGGTTTAATGGCCACATTCCACCATTTACACTTCCCAATTCAGAAGTTGGGCAACATTTTAAGACCTTCCCATGAGCCAATTTTGGAGTTTTCTATATCCATGGAAAGCTAGAAGAGTCAAGATTCACCTTGGATAAGAATCGAAGCAATCCATTCAGCCGTTTGGAAGATGAACCCCGAAGAGTGAAGACATGTCCACCTCGGTCACAAGACCTGTGACCGAGGTTAGCCCTCTTGAAGACCTCGGACACTACCCCTAGTGACCGGTGCCGACTTCCTCCAACCTAAGGACCTCAGCCCATGACCAGGCTCGGCCCATTGCCTCCACACTTATCAAAATGACGTAGTTTTGGATGCGTCTTGACTTAATCTCGTGGAGGAGCCTATATAAACCATTCTTAGGGTTTTGGAAACCCTAAGCTCGCATAGCCACCCACAAGGAACGTCCCCAGGAGTTAGACAAGGAGATCCACGACCTAATTTGGCCTCTACCACCGCTGCTTCATCCTCCTTCGTCATCTCAACCTAGAAGACCATCTCCTTGAATTTTCATCTATTGTTCTTCATTGTTTCTCTTTTCTACTATTTGTACTCGCTATTGGGGAAACAGGATCTCATTTGTGACATCTAGAGAAGTTTCCTTTGAACCCCCTCTGATATATTGAAATTGTTTCTTTGATGTTTTCCATGATGTATATTGCGTTTTTTACACCATGAGCGAGTAGTTCTTTTGTTGGGTTTGATGGGGTAATATCTTAGGAAAACATGGTTGCATTCATTTAGGTTGTTAGATCCGATATTCATCCAGATTATGAGTTCTCTTGGGATATCTCTTGCTTAATGCATGTTACTTGACTTGATCACTAGGCACTGATTTAGGAGATTAGGAGCGTTATCCGCATAAACCTACTTCTCAGAACTAGTATTACCAAAGCCTCGTGTTATAACCTGCGATAGTTCAGTTATAGGACTTTGTGAACATATCAAACTTGTTTATACGGCTGGTCTAAGCATGTTGTTACCTGCGGAAGTTGAGTAACAGGGTGTGGTGACTTAAGACGCCTCTGTCATGAACTATGGCTTGGGTGTGTATTCGTGTTCGTAGTTGAGAACCATTGATGAAAACCTATTAGTTAGATATATCCCCTACATGATAGAAACCATGGAAACCTTAGATAAACCCTAGACGCCCAAACTCTTAATTATATAGCTTACAAATCAATCATTCACTTTGCTTTCATTCATTCATTTGCATTCACTCATTAGAAAACCCAAAACCAAACCCCTTATTGCATTGTCTTAGTTAGATATCTTTGCTTGAATTCAATCTTCGTACTTGTTACTCTCTGTGGGATCGATACCTTAAGTACTACTACTGATTTGCTGTGCATTTGCAGTTCATTCATTGTGTGGTTTCCTTGAGGAAAACTTTTCGACACATCAAGTTTTTGGCGCTGTTGCTGGGGAGTCTACAAGCTACCTTTGAATTCGATAAGATCTCTCGTCTAAGATACTTTAAATTTTTCATTTAAATCTTTCAATTTTATTATCTTTTTCTCTTTTACATTTGTGTTCCCTTCTTGTTTCTACTATGGATTTGTGGTGCATGACAAGGAGCCAAAACTCTGAAGCCGTCACTCCAATCCAAGACATATACCGACTTGAACGCGAACTCAGAAAACTCTGAAGACAACAACTCATGGCCGATCTACGTAATCAAGATCAAGGAGACCTTGATGATCACCACGCTTTTGCCAATGATGCTGAGAGGCAACATATGCAAGATGAGGATAATAACCCCATCTATGGACCTGAAGAAGCACCCGTGAATCCTCTGGAGATTCACAACCAAGCTCCACAAGAAGCTAATCATGTAGACGTGGGAGATAACCTCAATGCTCCTCACCAGCCTCCTGATGTTGTCCATGCACCTCAACATGCGAATGTTGGTGGTAGACAAGCTGCTTATGTGCACCCTCTGAGGCGTGCCAATCAGATCCGTACCATTGCCGACTTTGACATATCTAATCAGTATCCACAAGACCGAGCTGCCATACGAGTTCACAATCCACCAAGGCGTGACTATGAGATTAAACCTCAAATCATTGGTTTGGTGAAGCAAAACCAGTTCCATGGACTCATCATGGAACATCTAATGGATCACATTGATCTTTTTGAAGAAATCTGCAGCACTACGAGAACCAACAGAGTGCCTGAAGACTATTTGAAGTGTAAGCTTTTTCCTTTCTCTTTGGCCGACAGGGCTCATAGATGGTTGAAGTCTTTACCCCTTGGATCAATCACTACTTAAGAAGGATGCAAGTCAACCTTTCTCAATCACTTCTACACGAAGTCGAGATCCAACTCTCTTAGGAACAAACTTCAAACTTTTCAACAAGGACCTGTCGAGACATTCTATGAAGCATGGGAGCGCTTTAAGGACTATGAACGAGATTGTCCTCACCATGGATTCAGTGGAGGTAATATTCTAAGTACATTCTATAGAGGATTACATCCAAAATTTCAGTTGTCACTCGACACGGCCAGCAATGGAGATTTCACCACTAAGACTGTCCTAGAAGGAAGAGCTCTCATTGAAAACCTCAGTGCAAGTAATAGCAACTCTTGCACTGACTTTGATAGAACAACACGTTCTAGTGACACTGATGCTAAGCATATCACCGAGCTTAAGAATATGATGGGCCAGCTTCTAAGGAATCAAAACCGTGCTACCAATGCTTGTGGTACAATAGATGATGGAAACAATGAAGGTTTCCATGAGTTTGATGATTCATTGGATCAAGAAGAAGATGTTAACTATGTTGGTACTCAAGGTTCATTCCCGAACTGCAGCTACAACAACTACAAAAACAACCTATGGTACACCTCTAACCTACCTTATAGGAATCCAAATGTTGAGAACCCTTAAGATCAGACCTATCCGCAGCAACAGCAGAGACCATTTCAGAATCGGTTTCAAAACAACAAAAACAACTTTGGTGGCAACTTTCAGCCGTGACCTCCATTCAACACTAACAACAAGGTGCCCTTTCCAGCCGCACAAGCTCAAGCTCCATTACCACAAGGTGATAGACTTGAAACTATGATGCGGGAACTACTTGTTTCTCATAAACAAGAACCAAGGGATATCAATGTCAAGCTGGATAACATCTATGGTGAGTTGAATGGTAAGTTTGAAGGCCTTTCTACATTTGTAAAGAAGCTGGAAACTCAGGTTGCTCAAACCGCAAATCAAGCCCCAAGACAAGTTGGTGTACTTCCGGGTAAATCCGAAGAGAATCCCAAAGGTTATTGCAATGTAATCTCCACCATCCCAGCGTGTGAGTGAGCCATTGGTTCTGCATTTTGATTCTCATGAAGACATGGTACGTATGACACTTACCATAGAAGATGACAAGCAACAACAATATCTGATGAAGAGACTACCGAAAGTAGAAGATCATGGATGATTTGTTTGCTCCTGCTCCATAACAAGTATTGAATTCTCTAACTCTCTATGTAATTTCGGTGCTAATGTCAATGTTATGTCAGGAAATATTGCTGAGAAACTTGGACTTAGAGACTTGTCTCCGTCCAACTTGAGTCTTGTGTTTGGAGACTCATCGCAGAAGATCCATGATGGACTAGTTCGAGATTTGCAACTAGTTGTAGAAGACTGCATAGTCCCTACAGATTTTCACATTCTTAAGATGGATGAGAAGAATGAGAGACCTTTGATTTTGGGAAGACCATTCCTTGCCACTGTTAGAGACATAATGGATCACAAGAACAAGAGGACATCTTTCACCAAAGTCAGCAAAAAGGTATTCTATCCAACTCTCTCTACTATGAAGCCGCGAGTTCCATCATATGATGAAGATTCACTAGATCCCGAGGTTGATAAGACCAATTTGGGAACTAAGAGTTTCACTAAGAAGACACGGAGCTACCATCAAAGCCTCCCGAGCAGCCCCAGATTTCGAAATCAAGATCATTGTTCCTCCGGAACTTATCAAGGAGAGCAAAGATCGGATTGAACAGATGATAAGGCACACCAAGGAAGTTCTTCTTCAAGCCAAAGTGTTTGAAACTTCATGAAAAAGACAACTTGTGATAGAAGCTAGAGCTGACTATCAAGATCTCAAGGAAGCTAAGGAGATCTCAATCTCCAAGGCTACACCTTCTCAAGCTTAATAAGCTTCCCAAGTCTTGCCAAAGACATTAAACAAGTGCGCTTTGTGGGAGGCAACCAACTTGTAAAGTTTTTTTTTACCTTTTTAGATTATATTTCATTTTGATTTTAATCTTTGCATGTTTTATCTCAGTATTAACATAAACAAGAAAACCAAATACAAAAGAAGAAAACAGAAAAATGAAAAAGAGGAAGAAGGTTAGCCTTTGGGTCAAGTTGGAAATGACCAAGGCGACATGATTCAAACCTCGGTCACAAGCTCCATGACCGAGAAGACCACACCCCTGTCACGAGCCCTGTGACCGAGGTTTTTGAAGATTTTGGCCCAAATCGTGTGTATTGCACTTTTGATCTATTGGATTCTTCCCAAGCCATCCTTACTACCCCAGAAAGCTATGCAACCTTCCCCAACCACATCCATAATGTTTTACCAAGTCAAGACCAACATTCACCCTATTTCCGAGCAGGGACTAGGTCATTCATGGCCCATTAAAGAATTTTCAAGTTCCACTCGTCCAAATGACCAAAGATCAGGTACTCAACACCATATGGGTATTCTAGGAGTAATGGCCGAGCTACTTTTTGGAGAAAGACTGATGGGTAAGAGATCATTCCATCTTAAGCTCCAAGGTTGCATAATTCACCAAAGTGGGAGGATATTGAAATCTACTCGAACAAAAGTGGTCCAACTTGACACACACTAAGAGGTTGACCATTGGGAAGCTTTGGTTGAAGAAATTTCAGAAAAAGAAGCTCAGATTTGAAAAGGGCCAATTTTTCATTCCGCACCCTTTAGCTGGCACCTTCTGCGGCTACGAAAATTTTCAAGGTAAGAGAATTTCCAAGAAATACTCGATTAAATGAACTATAATCGGGTAATCAATATAATTGAGTATATTTAAGAGTGATGATCGAGGAAAATCTTAGAGAATGAAATTCAAATCTAGAAATTGCCCCAATCCCTTGTCGTGACCAACCCACGACAGCACTATCGCCGAGCCGTAAGTCCAGAATTTACAAAACTTAGAGGATCTTGCAAATGGTTTGATCAAATGCTTTGATATTGAATTTCTAATGATATGAGGGCATTTAAGAAGAAATCATCAAAGCAATCAAAATTTTCCAATGGACCATCATTGGGGACCTTCCTTGGGAAATATGGCAAAAGAATCCAACCTATCTCTATCCCATCAAGGTAAGTGTTCCCCCTAGTCTCTATAATCATTGTGGGATGCCATTCTACTTTCCAGGTTGAGAAAATTGATTTGCAAGATGCATTTGGTTTTGGCCACGAGGAGCCAAAATCCCGGTCATGAGGCCCGTGACCGAGGTGCCAAAAAGGGCTGGCCCTGGTCACGAGGCCCGTGACCGAGGTTTCCCACCATGCCCGGCAAAATTCCACCCGGTTCCCGTTTATCCAAGTCTTTGATCCCGAGCCATCTTGAGAGTTTCCCAGTCCGTTTGTATACTCCGTGAATCAATGGACTTCCCGTTGAACCGTCTTTCACAACCAACTAAACACATCACTACCAGAAATCACGTAAGATTTTGTGAACCTCAATCCCGTGGGCCCCACAGGTAAGTTTCCCTTCCTTTTCAAAAAGTCCAACCTTTTTAGGTTAAAACATGTTTTTTATATTGAAAAGAGGATTTTAAAGATTCAAGGAACTTTTTATCATCTCTCCAAGTCCATTGGGAGATAGATCACTTTGAATCCAAACTTTTCAAAATTAGGGTTTTTACAAATTAATTGGAAATCCCATTACACAGTCATTAAGAGATGACAAATCTCTTATCACATTCATCAAACACCAAGGTATGTTCTCTAAATTCTAATTTTCTCTTTGAGCTTGAAAAGAGGTATTTATAGACTCTCTTACTTCATTGACTTTTGTTACTAGGAAGTGATAGAGAACTTATAGATTAGCCTCTAGGTTATCTATGAACCAATTTTTGTGATGTATTGTTGATGGAATTTGATTTTTGCTTTTCTAAAATTTTGTGACCTTAGGGAAAAACGGAATTAATGATGCAATTGTTTGGGAATTGAACTTTTTAGACATTACTCACACTTGATAAGAGAACTTAGAATGACTTTTCACTTATTATTGCTTTGAACTTGATTTAGGATGCAAATTTTGTGAAGGTCACCATTGAATCCGAAAATTTGAACATGAGTTTTGATTTCTTGATTTATAACATACACTTACTTGTCTATTTTAATCCCCATTGTTACATCTCATATGTAATGGATTGAAATATTTTTCTCATTGAGCCATGTTGCTAACTTGTATCAATCTCTTTTGACTCTAGGTACCAAACAATGGACACTAGACCCTCTAAGAAGAAATTTTGGACGATCATTAGTGATGAGATGAGGACTAAGATGGTACATGACAAAGCAACACATGAGAACAAAGGCAAAAGAATTGTTGATGAAGGCGCAAACTCTAAGGACAAGAGTGATGAGATTCAAGATGATAGTGATTATGATACACCAATCATTCTATGTGTACCTCGCTATCTTAGAGGTGGAGTAGCTCACCGCTTACACAAAGACGCAAGAAGAAGGAGCTGCCTTTGACCTTTGTTGGAAAGAAGATGGATGAAAGTCTTGATTATCTCACACCACTCTATGGGTTCAAGCTTTTACTCACCTTGAGAGTTGAATACACATCCTTTCATGCTCTTGGATTGGCAAGTGATGTTGAATGGATGTTGAATGCTCTAGGACTCATCACTTTCCTACCATCTGCTCGCCAAGAGATCTATAAAGAAGAGGCAAGACAATTTCTTGCCATGGTCACACTAGCCTATCCGCACACATAAGCCCCATTGGCGTGAGATGGAAAGCTCTTCTTCACCATCAATGGTGAGCACCACCACATCTCCATTCTTGATCTTGGGAATGCACTTGGATTTGAATACCAAAATGCTATTGAGTTTGGACAAGTTGATACCAATGCTTATTGGTCAAGCTTTGGACAAGGAGGTTTTGATAGTGACAAGACCAAGGCTGCCTCACTATCACACCCATCGATCCGGTATGTACACAAGCTTCTCCCTAACACTCTCTTCTCAGGCACAGCCCAGAACAATGTGATTAGTGATGAGCTCAATATCTTGAGCATCCCTTTTGTTGAGTATCCACGGAGAGCCAACTATGCTGCTCTCCTAGCCAAGAGACTTGTCAAGATCAAGCATGATGCTATCACAAGTAAAGACAAGCAAGCTTGCATAAGCTTTGGAGGAGTCATCACTACCATCCTTGAGACCGCTGGAGTCAACCTCGCAGACCGTCCTCACACAATCAAGGACAACCATTTGCACCTTGCAAAGATTGAGAAGATGAAGATACTTGAAGGAGCACAGATCAACCCCGACCAGATTGGATATAGGTATCATTCTCCACCATATGTCACAAACACCATACTACTTCCTAGCCCTACTGTTCCATGCCTTAGAGACGGCATCACGAGTTGGTACCCTTTTACGAATGAGTATCACTCATCTCTTCTTGAAGACCGTCTACCACTCACTCTTGGTAAGTTCACCAAGGCCAAGGCGATTGTTTCCTTTGCTTCTCACCACATTATATGCAACCCTCCAGGGAGTGACACCAATACTCTTGAGGAGGAGAGAGCATTATGGATTGCAGAGGAGCAGCAGCTAGCAGAGTACCTCGCAGCCACTACACTTGCGGAGAGAATGACCTCAGATCCCAGACACCATGATTAGTCCATTCACGAGCACCAAAACCTCCTGAGAAGTTGAAGGTTTACTCGTTCTATCTCTATCTTTACGTATTTCATTTTTATTCCCTCTTTTATCTTGACTGTTCACACTGGGGACAGTGTGATTCAAGTCTGGGGGATTTTATCCGTTTACTTACGCATTTTTATTTCTCTTGAGTCATTTTGATGTCTTTTTGTACGATTTTATGCGGCTTTATTAAGTCAAGTTTGTAGAAAACTATGACCCTATGATATGATGATTTTGACTTAAAGTATGTTCTGATTCATTCCCTGAGGACAAGTTTTTCAGGATTAACTAGTAAACAGACAACACCTAGAAGCTCACCGCTGAACCTTTCTCCCTGAAGTCTCATCTTACAGAGAACGCGGTTGGAACGGACGTCAACTCCACTCTATTTGAACCATAATCCTGACTTCAATTATTTCTCATGAGCGCATTAGATCGGGGAAACGAGCAGCACATTCAGGACTTCTTATCTCTTTTACCACTCTTTGCTGATCCTGAATGGCCACTCATTTTTAGTTGTTTACCATTACACCATATATTTCTTTTCAGACCTCTCACCAATATCTTTCGATCTCGTTGGCAGATATGCGTAGAAACGCGAGAGAAAAATTTCCGACACAGTTTTCCAACCACTTGAAGATGGAGAGCTTGAAGGAATCAAAGAAGAGATAGAGAGAGAGTCCCGATTTGGTCTACACAACCATACAACTCGGAATCAACAAGAAGAGGTACTCATATCTTGTGCTTCAGACTTGTAAATTTATGTACCGTTTCCCCTTTCACAAAAAAGAAAAAGAAAAAGAAAAAGAAAAGAAAAGAAAAGAAAGGAAACGGTTACAAAATAATCTCATAAGCACAGAAAATACCGAGAAGAAGGTTGCGAAGAAAAGAAGTTATGAAGATAGTGCAAAGAACCCCACAGAAACATCTAAGTCTGGGGGAACCAGAAGAAGAAAAGAAGTAAAGGAACAAGGTGTTGACATGAAGAAGTTGTTGGAAGCTGTGAACATCAATGGGTTCATACTCTCTTGCGGGTCTGCGACATAGCTGCCCTCCGAAATCACGGTACACTCTGAACACTTTAAACTCCACTTAAACACCAAAAGCCTTTTTATATCAAGCGCCGTCTACCCCGAATGATGCTCCCTCTTGATAAATCCACACCACCTTTAATGAATGTTAAGGACTTGACTGAAGGGAATTCCAAAGTCTCAGGACTGTTTGCGATGGAAGGATCAGAGATTGAGAATGTTGTGAGTCTATAGTGAGAAAGTTTTCACTGAGAATCCATGTACTAACACGTCTACAGGTAATCTTTTATGAACATCGTCTCTGATCATAGGAGAGTTTTTGCAATTTTCAAACCTCTCCACCAGTCTTGGACTCTTATTTGCTTGAGGACAAGCAAAACCTTAAGTCTGCGGGAGTTGATATACTCATATTCTCGCCGATATTTCATATGTTTTTGGCAGGGAAATCACGAAGAAACAAGAGATTATGGAAGCTTTATGGCCACATTCCACCATTTACACTTCCCAAAGACATTTGGGAGTTTCAGAGCAAAAAGGACCCAAAGGCAAGCAAAACACATTTCAAGGCAGTTTCGGAGCATCAGAAGTTAGGCAACATTTGAAGACCATTCCATGAGCAAATTTTGGAGTTCTCTCTATCCATGGAAAACTAGAAGATTAAGATTCACCTCCGACAAGGATCGAAGCAATCCATTCAGCAGTTTGGAAGATTCACCCCAAAGAGTGAAGACATGTCCACCTCGGTCACAAGACCCGTGACCGAGGTTAGCCCTCTTGAAGACCTCGGACACTACCCCTAGTGACCGGTGCCGACTTACTTGACCTAAGGACCTCAGCCCATGACCAGGCTTGGCCCATTGCCTCCAGACTTATCAAAATGACATAGTTTTGGATGCCTCTTGACCTAATCTCGTGGAGGAGCCTATATAAACCATTCATAGGGTTTTGGAAACCTTAAGCGAGCACAGCCACCCACAGGAACGTCCCTAGGAGTTATACAAGGAGATCCACGACCTAATTTTGCCTCTACCACCGCCGCTTCATCCTCCTTCGTCGCCTCAACCTAGAAGACCATCTCCTTGAAGTTTCATCTATTCTTCTTCATTGTTTCTGTTTTCTACTCGTTGTACTTTCTATTGGGGAGACAAGATCTCATCTGTGACATCTAGAGAAGTTTCCATTGAACCCCCTATTATATATTGAATCGTTTATTTGATGTTTTCCATGATGTCTATTTCGTTTCTTTAGACCATGAGCGAGTAGTTCTTTTGTTGGGTTTGATGGGGTAATATCTTAGGAAAACATGGTTGATTTCATTTAGGTTTTTAGATCCGATTTTCATCTAGACTATGAGTTCTCTTGGGATATCTTTTACCTAATGCATGTTGCTTGACTGGATCACCAAGCACTGATTTAGGAGATTAGGAGCGATATCCGCGTAAATTTACTTCTCGGAACTAGTATTACTGAAGCCTCGTGTTATAACCTGTGATATTTGAGTTATAGGACTTTGTGAGCATATCAAACTTGTTTATACGGCTGGTCTAAGCGTGTTGTTATCTGCGGAAGTTGAGTACCAGGGTGTGGTGACTTAAGACGCCTCTGTCATGAACTATGGCTTGGGTGTGTATCCGTGTTCATAGTTGAGAACCCATTGATAAAAACCTATTAGTTTGATCTATCCCTACTTGTTAAAAACCATGGAAACCTTAGATAAACCCTAGACACCTAACCTCTTAATCATATAGCTTACAAATCAATCATTCACTTTGCTATCATTCATTCATTTGTATTCACTCATTAGAAAACCCAAAACCAAACCCCTTATTGCATTATCTTAGTTAGATATCTTTGCTTGAATTCAATCCGCGTACTTGTTACTCTCTGTGGGATCGATACCTTAAGTACTACTACTGATTTGCTGTGCACTTGCAGTTCATTCACTGTGTGGTTTCCTTGAGGAAAACTTTACAACACATCAGTGGTAATGCTTCCTCATTCAAAGGAAAATTCAGATTGTGAAGTAGTTCCAAATTCACGATGAAAGCCGGGTTTTCTCCATTGTAAATATTTGGATACATCTCACTAACCAAAGGAAGGAGAACTTGCGCTTTTTCCACTTGAGGATGTGTGAAGTTGTAGACGTTTATGCTTCCAACCATGGCACTCTCGAGGATTCAGGAGATCCTTAGATACAAGAGGTCTAGCTTTTGTTGCTAGGGATTTCTTTCCTTGAATCTCAACCCCACATTTTAGTAGAATAGGAGTGACGATCCCTCCTAAAGCCAAATCAACTTTGTTAAGCATCCTCATATTCTTTAGGACCGTTTCGGTGTAGCTCCTTAGCTGCTTGATCAATATGATTGAGTTGCCTACTCGAGCTTGATCCCCTTGCATGGGAAATGGCATGAAATCCTTCAGAGCAGTTGCTAGCATGCGCAACTCTCCATCATTGACCGTGCTCGTGGTCCTCCTTGCAAACATAGTGCTTGCCAAAGTCTTATGGAGATACCTTATGTCCGGATGACATATCTCGGAACTCTTTAATCTCAAGGACTTGAATGCATCCTTCCCTCCCAAATGGTACCAAAACTTGGCCAGCTCCTCTTTATCAAATTCTTGATCAAAGATCTTCCCTTTATTGAAATCAAAAGCATCGTCTATCAAGCTCAAATGAGGCGTGTACCTCTTCCCTTTGATGTTGTAACTGATATAGCCTAGTTCCCCATCATTGGCTTCTGTTTCCGCATCATCATAAACGTGGAGCACAAGATTGGCTAGGAAGTGGGATGTCTCTTCCTTGAAACCATTGAATGGTTTTGTGACCAGGCCAATCACGTTGGCCGCTTTGAAGAGCCTTCTTTTCTCTTTACAAATACCTAGTGCCAACATGGTCTCCATATCGGGGTACCTAGTCCCAAGGAACTCAACTATATCCAAGGACTCAATCCAGTTGTCCTCAAAGGGAGTTTTGTCTCTTTCCTCGACATATCTGAGGTTGGACTCACTCTCGTCATACTAATCTCATGATCGCTCTCTTCTTCGTTCTCATCTTGATCTACAGCTCTCTTTCCTGTTCTTATCTCTTATCTTCTCCTCGAGGCTGCTCTCTAAGCTCTAGTCATAGCTCTGGATTTTTCAGCATGTTCCTCAGTGTCCCTGAAATAAGAGAAAAAGAGTTAAATATGCAATTTTATACTTACTCGAACAACTACTCTATCCATGGTTCGAGTTCTACGAAATATTTTTCAAATCAAACCTTGACTCGATCCATCTTGATCGAGTAACTAGGTCGAGCAAATGATATTTATTCCACAATCAAAACTCAAATCACTGTGGTTATTTAAATCAACTAGTTTAAAACCATGAATGCTTAATCAAACACTAACTCTTCAAAATCTTCAATCAATCGGATCGGTTTCTTTCAATGTCTAATCCTGATTAGATCTTTCTTCAAATTAAAAAAAAATCGGGTTGATTGGATTTTTATTTCAATTTCTCAGATCATATCTAGCATTGAAATCGCAAAAATGGCAAGTAGAAGAGAGAGATGAGCGTGCAAGGGGTATATAAAAGAGGAGATAGGGTTTTGAGGGGTGAAATATATCGTGTGGTTTAGATTTAAATTTAAAATTTTTTGAATTAAATCTGGCCACTCAACCTGGGGATCAAGTGGAGTAGTCGAGTAGGGTTTTTCCTCCTTACGATCACTATCAAATTCCTTTGTCCTCTTCCGATTTGATCCCCTTTACTCTCAAGCATGCTTCCCTGGAACTTAATACACTCGAGAAACCATTAAACAACCTAATTCTAGAAAGTTAAATAGAAGATATATATACGAAGATAATCATGGGATTTCCTCCCAAGTGAGCTTGGTTAAAGTCTCTGAGCTTGACTTTCCTTACAGAGGTTAGGCATTTTATGGATCATTGAAAGGCTCTAAGGTCCTCTCCTACTCCATTACTGGAAAATCTCTGGCTGCCTAGGTGAAAGTTCTCTTACCCCTTGGTCCTCTAGCTACTGGCCTCAGTGGAACTACCCTGTTATTGTTGCCACCTCCATAGACAATCCTTCTGAGTGAATATACTTCATAAGAAATACTAGAAATGTATTTCTTGAGTGACTCGATCATTTCTCCATGAGCCATAACCACTGACTTGATCGATGGGATTGAGTAAGTGGGTCGAGTATGCATTGTGCTTCTGATGTTAGAGCTGAAACTCTCAGCCTTTGACCCAGCATCTGGCCTAGAATCATGATTCCAGACATTCTCCTTTGTTGAGGTTCCCAACCTGTCCTCTAAGGCTTGTTGAGCATAGTAGTCTTCCTCTTCATCACTCTGAAAGTATCTGTGGTTGACCCAAATCATTGGCCCTGATGGTGATGAGGGAGGTTCAACTTCAGTACTGAGGGGTATATAGCTTGGTAAAGGCTCTCCTCGTGGTCTGTTCAGACCCTCTTCCTCAATCTGGTTGTTGACCTCTATGGCAAACAGATGTCCATCAATGGTGAGTTTCTCATGACTCTTCTCTACATCAAACTTCAGATGCAGATTCCTTTCCCAGTTTCAACTCAATCTTCCCTCCCTTGACATCAATGATAGCTCCAGCACTTGCCAAGAATGGTCTTCCCAAGATCAGAGGATTCTTAGGTTCCTCATTCATCTCTAACACAATGAAGTCTGTAGGGACTTCAATGTGACATATTCTCACTGGAAGGTTCTCCAACATACCTTTTGGCATTCTCACTGACCTGTCAGCCAATATCAGAGATATCCTGCTTGGTTTGAGGTTATCAAATCTAAGTTTCTTTGCAACAGACCATAGCATTTTGCTTACTGAGGCTTCCAAGTCGCATAGAGAATTCTGGAAGTCTTGGTGATTCAAGGAGCAAGGAAGAGTGAATGATCTTGGGTCCTCAAGCTTCCTCTATAACAGCTTTACATTCGTGAAGTTCTTTGGCTGCTAACTCTTTTGCTCCTATTCTCTTCATGACTTTGGCTCTCAATCTATGCTGATTCGAGGGAATAAGCTCAAACGCTTCTCTTATAGGCATCCTGGTATCTGCTTCCTCAAAGCACTGATCAAGTAGGGCTTCGTATTCCCTAAGAATCTGCTTCTTAAACCTTTGTGGTTATGGACACATCTTTGAAATCTCGAGTTTGGTGTACACAGGTTTTATGAAGGGAATATGATATGAGCATGGCCAAGGATAAAGAATTAGAACCTCAGCTTGAACCTGAGCATGTACCTGAGCATGTACCTGAGCATGTACCTGAGCATGAACCTGAGGATGTTTTAGCTATACCAAGTGGACCAATGACGCATGCTAGGACCAGAGAGCTCAAGGAGACCATCCATTCTCTACTTACACACTTAGAGAATCAAGCAGGAGAAAGAGATGCTTATCAAACCTCCCTGGTTTTGATTCAAGCTAGTTGATTTCAACAAATGGGAGGGTGAGCAATTATACTCTTTTTCCCTTCACAAGTTTTGTCCCACTGGTTTTCTTGTCAAGGTTTTTAATGAGGTATTTGTTCATCTCACTATCCCCATTTGATGAATCAAGATCATCCAGAAGCTTCAGAACCATTGGCTGCTTCTTTTATTTTATCCTATGATATTTTTAAAGCTTATGTTATGTTTTTATTTATCTTTTTTGGGCCTTAAAAACATGTTTAGGATTTTTCTTTGTGTTCCCTGTTTAAACTCCTTGTAAACCTTCAGTTTCATCTAACTTTTTATTCTCAAACTCTTCTAAGAACTAGATCAAAACAGGTAAATCAAAGGAGTTTCATTTCCTTTGTGTGACCCATCGATCCACTGGTAAATCTAAGGAATTCCGCAACCTTAGTGTGACCATTACACTCCACTGTTACTTGAGTTCATTTGATCTATCTCACCATCTCATCATTTTCATCTATACTTGCTTCTTAAGTGACGATTTTGGAGTAGAATCATATTAAGTTGTATCAGAGCCACTTTGGAAGTTAAGTGTTTTTCTGTCTGATTATTTTTTTTATTTTCATAAAATATGGCTTGTCATAAAATAGCAAAATCAATTGGATCTGAACCTAGGACAAGTCTAGTATTTGTTAAAACTGATTCTGGAATTTCTGAATGAGTTTTGATAATTTTTCAAAGTCGATTTTGTCGAACAGTCGCAATTAGGGTTCTTCGGCATTTGAAGAGTAATTTTTGTGTATTGTTCATTTGATCGCGATTTATTTCAAAGGAACTTGTTACTGGGTTATTTTTGTGTTGTTTTTTCAGGCAGAGGCGTCCGATCTTAATAAGTATTCAGCAAGAACAGCAACAAGCTCTTCATTGAAATGTTAACAGCAAAAATGCAAAAGATGCTGGATGGAAGTTTTGCTGCTTTCGAGGAAAAGAACAGAGCCAGAAAAAGGAGGGAACTGAGATTAATAACAAGCAACCACACAAAACACTGAGATCAACTTGCAGCAGCTTACAGAAAACCTCTCACACTCCCAAATCTAAGTTGAATTTTTATTCTGATTTTCAATATACCAATGAGCTTGAACCCCATAAATTTTCAGGAAAAGGAAACTATTTAGAGTGGGAACGAAACATGGATGACTGGTTTTACTACAACCACATTCTGAAAGAGAATAAGTTAAGTTATCCAATTGGCCGGCTGTTTGGAGATGCTTATAAGTGGTGGGTGTAAGAAGTAGATTATCGCTGGTATTACAATGAGCCAACAATAACCACATGGGAATATCGTAAGGAACTACTGAGGAATCAGTATGCACCAAAGCACCAGAACAAAATCCCTATGACTACAGAACTTCCAAGATAGAAGGTTACATCCTTACCAGATTCAAAACAAGAAAAATCAGTGAATAAGAAGACTGATCATGGCAAGGAAACCACCCTCAGCAACAAAGACAATCTGTTGATAGAAGCACTTACAGTTCGTCTTGAGCAGATAATAAATAAAAGATTTGATGAGCTTCATCAAAAGCGAGAGCAACAGAGTCAGTCCAGTGCTAAAATGGATCATAAAAAGTCGACTCTACCTGAACTGAGTTCATCTCCATTTGAACCACAAGGAAAGCACACTCAAGCTAAGCTATTTCCAATAGTTCTCATGACGTGATAACACTAATGTCTTGTCCAAAAGAAGTTGAAAAAGGTATAGGTGGAAAGGATAAATGTCTAGAAACACACAGTTCACCTATTTGTTCCGATGAGGAGTATGAGCAACCTGCAAGTGAACCAAAGAAATGTCATACTATGGAGCAGGATAATGACAAAGCTGAAGCAGTTCTAGTTTGCAGTCAGTTACCTAGAGCTGAAGATATCATGGTTATCAAGGAGAAGCTACCAGATGTTCCACCATCAAATAAAACCCGCGGTAACTGTCTTGACTCACAAAAACGCATGAAAGACAACTTGCTTTCTCTGGACGCAGATTGTAAAATTTTTAGTTCAAAACATTTCCAAAAAAGAAGACTACTACTCTTGTCACCAACCATGTCCTGATTGAAGAAGAACCTCCAGATTCAACACCACTCTCATTTATGGTGACACCTATGAACACCAAATACTCCAAGGATCTTATTCAGGTAAGAATCTCTTTGTCTCAGTTTGTTTCTCATGATTTAAGAGCTGTGAGCATGAATATATTATCTCCAGAAATAATTGAGAAAAAGGTAGGTTTATTCAAGGAATATTTGGAATCAAAATCTAATATGCTTTCTCTTTGCCAAAAGTGTTGACAACTTTGCAGGAATAAAAGGGAAGCCACCAGACTTAAATATTATCTCAACCAATACCTTTGTAAGGACTGGAATTGGAGATGTCTTCATGCAGGATAAGAAACCCATTGATTATTTTTAGGATGAACTTTGAGGTTGGAGAGTGATAACACCACTTTTATACATGTTTTTACTAGTTTTTTATCATGGCTTAGAGTAGATTTCATCCATTGTTTATACCATTTTGTACATTTATGCCTCATATAGGATGTTTCATATTTCTGTATAGGCATTGCATGCATTTTGCATATTTGGGGTCTTATCAGGTACTTATGGAGCATATGTAGAATACTTGGATTTTGGCTCATGAAGTGAAGACGTGCAGTCGACCCCTATGGAGTCGAGTGAAGATTGCAGAGAAGACGGATGGCTCCGTCGACCAGACCACTCGAGTGAAGCACTCTCAGACAGGCTCACTCGACCAGACCACTCGAGTGAAGCACTCTCAGACAAGCCCACTCGACCAGACCACTCGATTGAAGCACTCTCAGACAAGCACTCTCAGACAGGCCCACTCGACCAGACCACTCGAGTGAAGCACTCTCAGACAGGCACTCTCAACCTCAGCAGCACAAGCATACTGGACTTCAGCACCACACCACTCGACCACACCACTCGACTGCTGGGTCGAGTGGGCACTCTCCGACTTTTTCTCCTAAAAATTCGCAAAATGAAATAAGCGCTTGAGACTATGTATAAAAGCGCCTCATTAAACCTAATTAGGAAGGATCGAATAGCGCCACTCTGGCTTACTAATTTTTAGGGTTTCTCTCATTTTTCTCTCTCTTGTTCTTGCTGTTCTTGATAGTTTTTTATTTACCAGCAATTTTGTAACATTGATATCTTTTTATAAAATTAGTATTTTCATCCGATTTCTTCTCCAACCTTGCTCACTAGATCCTAGGATATCTCATATGAAAAGTTTAATTTTCTCTGGGTTTCGGACCCCAGCCATGATCACCATGTGTGAGTAGTAAAGTTGGGATTCTTGGGGATGGATTAGGGTAGCTTCTCTCTGTTTTGTTATTTCTTAGATAGTTTGATCATCACTCAGTTTCGATTCCCTCTTGGGTGAGTGATTTTAATGCTTGTTCTCCCCTGATCAAGGAGAACATGATCCTAGATGGTCTCATGAGCATGAACCATGCCTTGAGCCATTGGATAGACCTTTTCCGGGGTTTTGAGTACAATAGCGTGAGGGTGGATGCATCAGACATTGATTTATGTCACGACTCCACCTATTCACTTGTTATGAACTCTTCTCAACTTGAATAGGCTGATTTTCATGCCTGATCCGACTCCTCACACTATGCTGACTGGGTTGGGTCTTGGGGATCTCTACTACGAACCATGGATTGAGCTGGTTATGAAGTCTGTTGTCTAGGGTAGTCATGTGATGAAATTGCTAGTTGATAGCTGCAATAGAACATAGTGTTTGCGATCCTGCGATTTCCATCTCTAGAGTCCCTGTTTTTCCCCATAGTTTTACAGCTTGCTTCGTAATAGTTCACTGTAGCTTTCTCTCTTTTTACTGTAGCACTCGACCTCACAACTTGATCAGTGTGGTCGAGTAGTCCTAGTACTGTGATTTTTCCTGCTTAGTTTCATGATGTGCTAAAGTGTGACAGACTTTGGTACCTCTAGTATCAATTAGGGTTTTTAGTAGATTTCTTATTTAGACTACTAGTACCACACTCTTTTGATAATTACTTGGATAACTAGCTTTATTTATCAACTAATTGCTGTAAACCACTCTTGATTGGTTCGACATTGTTGTTCTCAACTATTCAACTACTTACCACTATACTACAATTGATAAACTTTGTATTTGGTCTCTCTAGGCTTAGGTTGATTGCATTGCTGTCTTTCTTTGCTTAGAGTAGGAAAAATCCTTGTTTCAATTTGGCGCTGTTGCTAGTTTTGAGTGTTTTTGTCTATACCATTAGCTGTTTATGGCTTACTAGATCAAGTTTGTTTCTTTTGAGATCTGGATACTGATTTGGTTTTTAAAATTTGTCTGTTTTGCATCAGGTACTGTAGCACTCAACCCCCACTCGACCTGACCACTCGAGTACATGATCGAGTCACTACTCTCTGAATGTAAACGCGTTCTCAAGGCAGCCAAAACCTAATCCAGTTATTTGATCACATACATCGCATCAACCAGCATACTCGTCAAGCTACACCTACACCTGCTACCCCCATTTCTGCACAACCAGTCCCAGAGACACCTGCAGTTATGGCAGAACAAGTTCCTCAACCTAGAGTGATTGGAGCAGGAGACGCTCCAAACACTCACTCTCAGAGGCCGGGAATTGTGGCTCCTCCAGTCAACAACAATAACTTCAAGATCAAGACGGGTTTGATCTCCATGGTCCAGAACCACAAATTCCATGGACTTCCTATGGAAAACCCGCTTGCTCATTTGGACCAGTTTGATAGACTGTGCAAGCTCGCCAAGATCAATGGCATCTCAGAAGACAGCTTTAAGCTACGCCTCTTTCCTTTTTCTCTTGGTGACAAGGCTTCCCACTGGGAACGAGCACAGCCTCAGGGGTCTATAACCACCGGGGATGACTGCAAGAAGGCTTTCCTGCTGAAATTCTTGTCTATGTGAAGGACTGCCAAGTTCAAGAACGAAATCTCCAGCTTCACTCAGCGGACCAATGAGAGTTTCTCTGAAGCATGGGAGAGGTTTAAGGAGTACACAACGTAGTGTCCTCACCATGGTTTCACCAAGGAGTCTTTGCTCAGTACGCTTTACAGACGGGTAAGCCCGAAGATCAGAATGCTACTGGATACATCCAGTAATAGAAATTTCCTCAATAGAGACGTAGTCACTGGCTGGGAGCTAGTGGAGAACCTTGCAGTCTCCGATGGAAATTATAGTGAGGACTTCGACAGATCAGTTCGAGGACCATCTTCTTCTTATGATAAGACCAAGCAGGAGATCCAGTCTCTTAGTGAGAAACTTGACAAGCTCATCCTGGCTCAGCAGAAATCTGTGAACTTTGTTGGTGAAGTTTCTGCTACTCAGGCTCAGGAAGGTGAAGATGATCAGGTTGAAGAGATCCTGTATATACAACATCAAGCTGGCTTCATCAGAGTGTATATCAACTATAGGAACAATCCTAATCTCTCCTATAGGAATACCAACGTAGTCAACCCTCAGGATCAAGTCTACCCTACTCAGAACCCATGCCAAAACAATCCATTTGTGCCACAAGCTCCAGCCAATCCACCTGGATTTCCTCCAAGACCAGCTCCACAAGCTGATGATGACCTCAAGCCTCTCCTACTCCAACTTCTTCAAGGCCAGAATACTGCTACTCAATAGACGACAAAGATGTTCATTGAACTCAGAACACACATCGATTGCTTTTATGATTATTTGAACCATAAGATTGAGGTTCTCAACAGCATACTGAAGTTTGTTGAGTCCAGTGCTGCATCAGCCTCCACTAAGACCACATGACAACTTCC
The DNA here is from genome assembly GCA_963555745.1 of Cardamine flexuosa. NCBI lineage: Eukaryota > Viridiplantae > Streptophyta > Magnoliopsida > Brassicales > Brassicaceae > Cardamine > Cardamine flexuosa. Next base: position 15,385,820 of record OY743214.1, on the reverse strand, counting down.
TGGCAAAGCTGTGCAGAACCCTAAGGAACCTGCAACTCTCTATGCAGTGACCATAGCACCAGCACTTCATTTTCTTTCTTTCAAGAAGAGATTCTCCAACATCACTGGGGACAGTGATACTCAAGTTGGGGGGGGGGGGGGCAATCTTTTGACCTGGTGCTGAAATTGGCTCGACCACTATAGCACTCGACCACACCACTCGAGTGAGTGATCGAGTAAGCACTCCCGAGACTGCAAAGGAGAAGCGCATACTGGACCTGCATGCGATGATAACAAGTCCTTTCCCAGAACGGTTCAAGGCTGAGACTGAGAAGGAGTATACTATTATGCTTGAAGAAGAGCTATGAGAGCTTGAAGCTAGAATGACTAGGGATGAAGCCGGAAGTCACTTGGACCGTTTGACAGTGGTTTGAGGAAAAAAGCCTTAAAGAAAATTCGAGATAAGAGAGCAACTGCTGCTAAGGCCTATGAGTGCAGGATGATCACTCAGCAGAAAGTGGTAGTGCAAAAGAAGTTGACAGATCATGGATCTTTCACAATACCCTGCATCAGAAACCAGACTTTCCAGAATTCTCTTTGTGATCTGGGTGTTTCAGTCAGCATAATGCCATTGTCTGTGGCAGGAAAGCTGGGCTATCACAAATTTCTGCCAAGCACAAGGTCTCTAGTCCTAGCTGACAAGACCATCAGATTTCCCCATGGCTTGCTAGAGAATGTCCCAGTGACAGTAGGAAACATGGAGATCCCTACTGACTTCATAGTGATGAAGATGCAAAAGGAGCCAATGGATCCCCTCATACTAGGCAGACTATTCTTGGCATCCTCTGGAGCTGTTATAGACACCAAAAGTGGTGAAATAGTTCTTCGAACCGGTAATGATTTGTTGATGCGTTTTGACACCTCTTCCGCCTTGAAGAGTCCTGATTTTGAGAGACGGATTTTCTACATGGAAGAAGCTGAGCGCTATGAAAAGACAAACTTTAGAAAGTTTAAACATACTCTCAAACACTATCCAGACCTCCAGGGTTCACAGTCACCGTAGGTAGTCACTCTGATGGAGCAGTGCCGAAGTTTGATACGTTTGTAGCAGAAGGTGACTCTGATGAAGACAGCACAGGGAACACTCGATCAGTCCACTCGAGTGCTAGATCAAGTGACCACTCGAGTCATCGCCAGAGAGCACAGCCGACCCCTAGAAAACCACCTGCGATTTGGTACTCAGACCAGGAATATTTTTGTACATGGAAGAGCAACTCAACATACCCACTCACAACACCAGCATCAGACCAGAGCACTATCCTTGCTCTACAAGGTGTTGTTGTTGAGTTGGCAGAGAAAGTGGATAGGCTTGAGAAGAGTTTTGAAGCTCAAAGAAGCTCAACCACCCCCACAAGAGATGGGAAGGAGGAGGCCTAAGCCACCAGGAATGAGTGACAGCTTCTATCACGCTATCATGGCATCAACCTTCATAGTGGAGAAGCCGAGTCCAGAGGGGTCAACACAGTCTCTCAAAGACCTTCCACCTGCCTAAAAAGAGTGAGAGTCAAGCTAAGTGACTTTAAACAAGCTCACTTAGGAGAAATTCTCATGTTTATCATTGTATATACTAGCCTTGATTTTTCTTATGTCTTTTTGAATTTTGTTATTTTTAATGTGTTTTCTTAGTGTTTTAAGTTTCAGGAGAGGATAGGAGCTGAGTATGAGTCAAACTGGAGTTTCAAAAGTGTCAGCCAAAATTTCGAAAAGTCACTCGACCACACCACTTGACCCCTAGGTCGAGTGGCCAGGTTTTGTCTGAGATCTTAATTTTTAATCTAGGTCGTTCATTTGAAATAACTCTATTATTTAATTCCCACGCGACCCACTATCTTCTTCTTCCCCATTTTTGCAATTTACATCTCTCTAGAAAGCGAAAAACTCTCCACCTTCTCTCTAAAATTTTTCACTCAAATCATCAAAGTTTTCAACCGAATTTCAATCATGTCTCACCACTCTAGCAATTCCGAGATTCACTTGTAAGTTTTTAAACCCTTTGAACCCGTTTTTGCGAAAATCCGGGTTCGAAATTTTTTGAAACTTTTTCAATTTTTTTTGGCTTGCATGTAGTTAAACTCGGTTGATTAGAGTATTGTAGAGATCAGAATTAGTATGCAATGAATTTCTATGGTTGAAATTGCTTTAAATCGAAATTTTGTTCTTAATGGTGCACTTGAAAAAATTTCGAAAATTTTTGTGGCCTTAGGACGAATTTCGGTTTAGCTATTGATTGTTTGATAATTGGAGAACCCACATTGATCATCATTGTTGAAATTGAACACATTTTAGAAATTTTTGAAATCATGCATATAAAAAAAAGTCGCTTTGGAACTTGATGATTTTGCAAAAACATTTGAGCATAAGTTGTTTAGATCCTTGCTTGGCTTGAAATTGGATGCATAGAATTGTTAATTTAGTTGCTCGATCAAAGCACTCGAGTGGGTCAAGTTGGGCAAAATTTTATTTGGAAATTTTTGCCCACTCGACCACACCACTCAAGTGGCTGGGGCGAGTGGTCCAAATTTTTTATCTAAATTTTTGATTTGTGAATTCGTTTCAGGAGCACTGGCACTACAAGGACAAGGGCAACAAGAAGCCAAACCGCAGCAAGAGCCACTCGACCATCTGGGTCACAACAAGACAAGGCTAAGGGAAAGAGGGTTCAAGAAGAAGAATCAGTGAGAAGGAACATTGAGGAAGATGGTTTCGAGAGTTCAGAGGAAATCCAGGCTGAAACATCTGAGGAAGCTAAGCTCATCTCCATCCTGGGAATTTGCAGAGAGGTGGGGAAGCTCTATGACTCTGCTGACATAGTGGGACTCACCCACAGCCCTCGTGATGGTTTCAAGACTAAGACCTGCCATTTCTTGGCAACAGTGGATCTCCACCTCTATGAGACGAGAGGCAGAGGACGGTGACCGTAGTGTCCTCTTTGTACCACCAGTCAGAGATCTCTACTTCTCTGATGAGGGAGTTAGACTCCAAGAAGATGAGACGTTTCAAGACTTCATGGGGAGTGTGCAAGCTCCAAAGAGGTTTTATTTTGAGGAGACAGAGTGCAAAAGCCTCAAGGAGGCTAACCATAAGATCTCCACACTTCCGAAGTGGTGCAAGTGGCAGGACAAGCAATTCTGCAAATTTAAGAGTGGAATGAATGCCACAATGAAGGGGATCACCAGCCGCTTGGCAGCAGCTGAGAGAAAGTTGAGTGCTGGCTCATCTAGAAGAACTTCAGCTGAGCAGAAGAAGAGAAAGGGGCACCCATATCACCCTATAGAGGAGCTAGAGCATTAGTCCCCAGACGAGGCGACTCGATCACCTAGGTCGAGTGAGCCACTCGAGTGCTATCAGGGTTTCGACCCAAGTGCACCACTCGATCCGTACCCATGCTATGATCAGGGCGCAGAGCTTCCACCTTACCCAGGGTACTATCAGAGCGAACCACTCGACCACGCTGGGTCAAGTGCACGATATATGCCAGACCACTCGACTGCTGGGTGGACCACTCGAGTCGCACCCCGCAGCCGATCCTCTCACCACTATAGTTCCAGCATACACTCAGGAGAGCATGGAGGCTAACACATATGCCTTCTTTACTCCACAAGAATGAGGTACCGCCCAACTTCCTTATCATTGTTTATATCATTGCAATTTTTGTTCTCTTTTGTTTTAGTCTCTCAAATCATCTTTTGAACTCATTTTACAAAAGGGACTGTGTAATTTAAGTTTGGGGGAGGGTTTCAGAGATGTATTTGACATATTTCCTTATTTTCTTATTCAAATTTCCATCATCTATGTGCATTTAATAAACTTTAAAAATTTGAAAATTTTCAGAAAACTGTTTTACAAAAACAGAGTGTCATGTAGTTGCATTATCATTTTAGGATTGAGTTTTAGAAATTTCGCTTAGGATTGTACATATGCATAGGGGATAATGATGAGTCAAACCGTAAAAAGCTTAAGAACCAAACATATAATTTCAGTGCCACAGTTATAAGTTGTCTAGTGCATTCGCCTAAGCTTGAAAAATTAAGGCTGCATGTTGCTAGGGATTTAGATTTAGCACACTCACTTGGTTGAAGCTTACTGTGATTTTTTAAACTATCCTTATCAATTAGAACCTAATTTGAAATATTTAATTATCATGATATGCTCTAAAACTTTAACTCATGAATACCTCAAAATACTTGGATTCTCTTTCACCTTTTACCACTCTTGCTAATCCAAGTAGCTGTCTCCACCATTGAGACAGTTTCACAAAAACCAAACCCAAAACTTCATTTCAGACCATACATTATTCTTGAGTGAAGTGAGGCCTATTTCCGGATTGAATTAGAGAGAAAGTGTTAGGTGTTGCCGACAGGAGTAGCCTCTCATGTAGTCTCTGGTTCACAATTTTTGAACCAGATTTAGGCTAAGAGTTTGAATAAGTTGGGGTTTGAGTCTAGGAAAATAAAAGAAAAGAGAAAAAAAAAAGAGTTTGCTAAAAATCATAAGCCTTTGGAAAGGATAGGTTCAAGAAAAAAAAGAAAAAAAATGAGTCTAGGAAAGGATTTGAAAGAAAAAGATAAAAGTTGGCTCAGTAAAAGAAACAGAAAAAAATTGTATAGTAGGCACTCGACCAGGCCACTCGAGTGAGTGGTCGAGTCTTAACTTAGTGAAAAAATAAAAAAAATCCTGAATCTGCTAGAAGTAAAATGTAAACTATCCTCTCCTTAGAAGAAAACAGAAAATCAGTCCTTGAGTCAAAAAAAAAAAAATGAAAAAGAAAATTTTTTAAGCACAAGAGTAGAAATAGGATGAAGTTTCTGGGATTTTAGAGTTAGGGGAGTTATTTGGTTCATCATGGGTAGATGATAGTCTGCTCCTATATACACCAGTTGGGTCTACCTTTAGCATTCTCTTATAATTCAATCCATTTCATTGAGAGATCCAGATACATGCGCTTAAAACCAGACAAATAAGAGATCATTTGTATCTCTTAAAACTTGTCCCTCAACCAAATGAGTTACAGTTATTGCATATCATGATTCACCAGTTCGTGCTTAATCAATGTTAAAAGGATAGTTTGTTTTGAATGTTTGCTTGTGGCTGAGTCTTAGTGTTGAATTTGATGTGATGAGTATGGCTAAAGCTTTTAAGTAAAACTTCTGTGAATTGCATTCTAAAACTAGTAACTGTGACATTGACATTAGAGGTTTGTTTAGTTTGCTTAGGTTCTGAGTCCCCACTTTCCACACTGCTCCTTTCATCTTATCATTTCTATTTGCTTGAGGGCAAGCAAAGGGTAAGTTTGGGGGAGTTGATAACACCACTTTTATACACGTTTTTACTAGTTTTTTATCATGCCTTAGAGTAGATTTCATCCATTGTTTATACCATTTCGTGCATTTATGCCTCATATAGGATGTTTCATATTTCTGTATAGGCATTGCATGCATTTTGCATATTTGGGGTCTTATAAGGTACTTATGGAGCATAAGTAGCATACTTGGATTTTGGCTCATGAAGTGAAGACGTGCAGTCGAGCCGTATGGAGTCGAGTGAAGATTGCAATGAAGACGGATGGCTCACTCAACCAGACCACTCGTGTGAAGCACTCTCAGACAGGCTCACTCGACCAGACCACTCGAGTGAAGCACTCTCAGACAGGCCCACTCGACCAGACCACTCGAGTGAAGCACTCTCAGACAAGCATTCTCAGACAAGCCCACTCGACTAGAACACTCGAGTGAAGCAATCTCAGACAAGCACTCTCGATCTCAGCATCACAGGCTCACTGGACTTCAGCACCACACCACTCGACTGCTGGGACAAGTGGGCACTCTCCGACTTTTTCTCCTAAAAACTCGCAAACTGTAATAAGCACTTGAGACTATGTATAAAAGCGCCTCATTAAATCTAATTAGGAAGGATCGAATAGTGCCGCTCTGGCTTAGTAATTTTTAGGTTTTCTCTCATTTTTCTCTCTCTTGTTCTTGCTGTTCTTGATGGTTTTTTATTTTCCAGCAACTTTGTAACTTTGATATCTTTTTATAAAATTAGTATTTTCACCCGATTTCTTCTCCAACCTTGCACACTAGATCATAGGCTATCTCATATGAAAAGTTTAATCTTTTCTGGGTTTCGGACCCCAGCCATGATCACCTTGTGTGAGTAGTAAAGTTGGGATTTTTGGGGATGAATTATGGTAGCTTCTCTCTGTTTTGTTATTGCTTAGATAGTTTGATCATCACTCAGTTTCGACTCCCTCTTGGGTAAGTGATTTTAATGCTTGTTCTCCCCTGATCAAGGAGAACATGATCCTAGTTGGTCTCATGAACACGAACCATGCCTTGAGCCATTGGATAGACTTTTTCGGGGGTTTAGAGTACAATAGCGTGAGGGTGGATGCATCAGACATTGATTTATGTCACGACTCCACTTATTCACTTGTTATGAACTCTTCTCGACTTAAATAGGCTGATTCTTCATGCCTTATCCGACTCCTCACACTATGCTGACTGGGTTGGGTCTTCGGCTCTCTACCATGAACCATGGATTGAGCTGGTTATGAAGTCTGTTGTCTAGGGTAGTCCTGTCATGAAATTGCTAGTTGATATAGCTGCAATAGACTAGAGTGTTTGCGATCCTGTGATTTCCATCCCTAGAGTCCCTGTTTTTCCCCATAGTTTTACAGCTTGCTTAGTAATAGTTCACTGTAGCTTTTCTCTGTTTGTACTGTAGCACTCGACCTCACCACTCGATCAGTGTGGTCGAGTAGTCCTAGTACTGTGATTTTTCCTGCTTAGTTCCATGATGTGCTAAAGTGTGACAGACTTTGGTACCTCTAGTATCAATTAGGGTTTTTAGTAGATTTCTTATTTAGACTGCTAGTACCACACCCTTTTGAAAATTACTTGAATAGCTAGCTTTATTTATCAACTAATTGCTGTAGACCACTCTTGATTGGTTCGACATTGTTGTTCTCAACTATTCAACTACTTACCACTATACTACAATTGATAAACTTTATATTTGGTCTCTCTAGGCTTAGGTTGATTGCATTCCTGTCTTTTTTTTCTTAGAGTAGGCAAAATCCTTGTTTCAGAGAGCACATATGGATGCCCACGAATGATGGTCCCTTTCACCAAACAAGAAGAATAAATGAAAATGCCTATCAAGTGGTTCTCAAAGGTAAGTATACTGTGAGTTCTAGTTTGAATGTTTCTGATCTCTCTGCTTTTATTCCAGATGAATCAGATTTGAGGACAAATCCATTTCAAGAGGGAGGGGATGATATGAGCATGGCCAAGGATAAAGAATTAAAACCTGAGCTTGAACCTGAGCATGTACCTGAGCATGTACTTGAGCATGTACTTGAGCATCAACCTGAGGATCCTTTAGCGATACCAAGTGGACCAATGACGCGTTCTAAGGCCAGAGAGCTCAAGGAAACCATTGATTCTCTACTTACACACTTAGAGAATCAAGCAGGAGAAAGAGATGCTTATCAAACCTCCCTGGTTTTGATTCAAGCTAGTTGATTTCAACAAATGGGAGGGTGAGCAATTATACTCTTTTTCCCTTGACAAGTTTTGTCCCACTGGGTTTTCTTGTCAAGGTTTTTAATGAGGTAGTTATTCATCTCAATATCCCCATTTGTTGAATCAAGATCATCCAGAAGCTTCAGAACCATTGGCTGCTTCTTTTATTTTATCCTATGATATTTTTAAAGTTTATGTTATGTTTTTATTTATCTTTTGGGCCTTAAAAACATGTTTAGGGTTTTTCTTTGTGTTCCCTATTTAAACTCCTTGTAAACCTTCAGTTTCATCTATCTAGCTTTTTATTCTCAAACTCTTCTAAGAACTAGATCAAAAGAGGTAAATCAAAGGAGTTTCATTCCCTTTGTGTGACCCATCGATCCACTGGTGAATCTAAGGAATTCTGCAACCTTAGTGTGACCAATACACTCCGCTGTTACTTGAGTTCATTCGATCTATCTCACCATCTCATCATTTTCATCTGTACTTGCTTCTGAAGTGACGATTTTGGAGTAGAATCATATTAGCATAGGCTCAGCTCGATCAGTGAACTGAGTGGAATGATTGAGTGAAGACTCTGGACAGTTCCCCTTGACTTGGTCAGTAGACCGAGTAAGCTCCTCGAGTAAGGCCAATTTTTCCAAAATTAGAGTCGTGACTCGGTTAGTAGACTGAGTAAGCAGGTCGAGTGCAGTCAGTGAGGCTTCCTTCTTCTCTAAATCTTTGATTCTATCCTCCCCTTCTTGATAAACAGTGTCCCCAGTGTATAGAGAGTACCTTTTCTTCATTGGTAGGTGCATAAGTGATCCAATGGTGACAGCATTCACATTGGCAAAGTCCTTAGGGTTTTGCACTGATTTCCCTGGTAGTTGTCCTGTAGGCTTGGATGATGTAGATGCTGAAACAGTCTCTGAGTACTTCAGTCTGGATTTGAGCACTTCAAGCTTTTTGTTGAGATCATTGTATGATCCATCTATTTGATTCTTCAAATCATATACCTTCTTGTTGTTCTCTTGAACTGCAGCAACTTGTCCTTGAAGCAACTGTTGGAACATAACCTTCACATCGATTTCAGGTGCCTGAGGCATAGCAAAACCAGGTGGTAGGATCATAGGAAGATTCTGCTTGGGAATGAAGGCTTGGTTCTGGTTTGGAACAAAAGGTCTTGTGTCTTTTTGTTGGTTTGGATAAACCTGATCTTGAGGATTGGCAACATTGGTGTTGCGATAGGAGAGGTTTGGATGTTGCCTGAAGTTGTTGTAACCTCTAAAGCCTCCTTGATTCATAAATCAAGCTTCTTCAAACTGCTCATTCTCCCCATCTGTTGATACCAGATCATGCACCGAGGATCCATCATAATTAAAGACACATGACACGTGTCAGCTGAATCATCACGACAAGCAGTTGAGAGTCCGGCTCATGCAAAGTGGATTTCAAGGCAAGAAGAGGGATCAGCGGACTGATGGAAATCCGATGTGACGAACTAAATGAATTCGTCAGGTGATAGAAGATCGTAAAGAATCAATAGCTCGCATAAAGGAGTACAAGCGTAAAGTCAGAGAGGGGAGCTATTTCAAAATATTGAGTGTTATAACATTTAAAGACCAAATCAAAATTGATGTATCTAATTAAGATCATACAATTTATTGTAAATTTATTGATAGCATTAAGAGTAAAAAAAATTATAAAGAGTGAGAGAATAGACGAACAGATTCGAATTAAGCTAGACAAAATAAATAAGTAACTAAAAGAAACAAAGCAAGAAACAAAATAGCAATTAAACGGGGTTGATTCAAGTGATTAAAAGCGCTAGACCGAGGGACATCAATCAGGAAAACTCAGGAAAGTGTTTATGCGGTTCTTAAACTCGTAATACAAATGTGATATCTCATCCAACTCTCGCTGCAACAACATATATCCTCTAAACAGAAGCAAACCAAATCTCTTTGCAAAATACCAATAAATAAAGTCTCTATGATCAGCGGGTACGATATGTTTACAAAATTCCTAAACCAACTCTCGCTGCAAAAAGGTTGTTTGCTCATTTAAGATTGGGTCAGGGTATCAATAGCACTCTCGCGCTTGCCAATAATCCTACAGTACCAGTGTTAAGGTAATCAATCTTAAGACTAGTGTAATTATCAAATCTAGATGAAGAACATAATAGCTAACTTAATAAGACTATGCAAAATTCAACAATCGTTCATAATCCCTTTGAAACCCTAGATCTAACAAGGTTACTACTCATACATAGGAGATGAAACAAAAATCATTGTCTGAATAATACTAATAAAATAAAAAATAAGAAAACAAAGGGAGTTCAGAATTCTTCTCTCTACAAAGTTTGGGATCTGAATCTTCTCTCCAATAATCTCCTTGAAACTTAAGATAAACTTAGAACTTCTCAAAAACTTAGAGAATGAAAAAAGTTCGCCTCTGGGACTTCTAAAACATAGTTTAACCTAAAAACACGATTAGGCATAAAGTATGAACTTTGGAAACTTCTGGGGTAAAGTTGCAATTCTTGAAACTTGATAAAACTCGAAGGCATCATTCACATCTAGGTTGTGTCGACCGACACAAGTAAAGCCTGTCGATCGAAGTGGACATAAATATTTGCCTCCTTGTTGATTTGCTCAGCTACAAGCCTCCAAATGCATCCAAAGTGCTTATCAGGATCCAATCTGTGTTTGTACCTAATAAGACTCAATATATATATACAAAAGACTCCAAAACCAATACATATATCATGTCATAAATCCATAAAATCCATGATATATCAAACACCACAGCCGGCTGATGGGGAGGGACAAAATACAGAATACCAGCAAATAAATGGAGAGGACACGACATTTCAAACTACTGATGATGAGCTTGACTCCGTTTGCTGCGGAATGAGGGAAATGAAGTCAAAATTCAACCGGGCTACTAGTTCGGCCCTGGATATTGACAGGCTCATTGAAGAAACCAGACGATCCCTTTCAGCTCATTTATCACAAGCTTCAAGATCAAAGATGCTCGGAGGGTCAATCTACCAACATACAATGGACAAGGAGATCCGAAGAGCCATTTAGCTCCTTTTCAAATTGCAACAGGACGAATTGATCTGGAGCCTCACGAAGAGGATGCTGGTTATTGCAATTTTTTCTCGGAAAATCTTTCCGGGCAAGCATTACTTTTGTTTACTCGACTCGATCCGGGGACAATAAACAGCTTCAACGAGCTATCCTCCGCTTTCCTCATGCAGTATTCCATCCTAATGGAGACCTGTGGAACTTGTCACAACGGCCACAAGAGCCACTCCCAAAGCACATTGCCAAATTCAAAGAGTTGTTGGCAAAAACACCAGGAATTTCCCAAACCGCAGCACTGTCAGCACTCAAAAATGGACTTTCGCATAAAACTAGGTTCAGGGAGGAGGTAAAAGTAAATCGACCAGAAACGATTCAAGATGCTCTTTTCTTAGCTAATAGCTGGATAGAGGCGGAAGAAGAAAAAGCAAAATTTTCCAAAAAAATATTGTAACCCCAGACTAACAGTAAACCCAACAGTAGGTAGATTTGAGCCAAGTGAAAGCAGTGGAGTAAAGCGTTTCGGGGTAAACCCAAATAATAATAATGTCGAATGACCATATCCAAGGGGAGAAAGGCCGGGATTTTCTTCTTCCAGAACCTGGGTCCAACGTGAAGGATCATATTGTGAAATCCATCGGATGAACGGGCATTCAACAAAGGATTGTAGTGTTTTAAAACGGCATTTAGCCGAGCTCTGGTCATCTGGAGAACTTGAAAAATTTAACCTAGAAGAGTTAGTACGAAGCTATTACAAAGATCAAACAGATGATCGAGTATCCAAGCCAAACCCAAAAAAGCAAAAAAGCATCTGATTGTGTCGGACCATCAAAAGGACGAATCGATGTAATTATATGAGGGTCCAAGCTATGTCATGATTCAGTTCGGGCAATCAAGAGACATAAGCGAGCAGCAGTCATGGCAGTAAATTCAAAAACTGAACCATTCGAGTACAATGCCACTTTGACGTTTGATGAATCCGAAACCAGGAATTTGGCTAAACCATACGATGATGCCCTAGTCATAACACTTGATGTAGCAAACTATGAGGTGACAAGAATTTTGGTTGATACCGGAAGTTCGGTCGATTAGATCTTCCTGAGTACATTAAATCGGATGGGAATTAACTGAGCTGAAATTATGAGGCAACCACTATGTCAATTGGAACCACAAAACTTCCCATATTTGCATCCGGAGTGTCAAAAGTTGTAGAGTTCATAGTTTTTAACAGGCCCGCTGCATATAATATAATATTGGGAATTCCATGGCTATATCAAATGAGGGCGGAACCTTCTACTTATCATTAGTGTATAAAATTTCCAACGCCAACTGGGGTGGAAATAATCAAGGGTGATCAAGAGCTTTCGAGGACTTGCTATCTTGCGAACCATCGAATGAAATTGCAATAGCAATAAATGAGCTCAACAGCAGTAAAATAACAATTCTTTCCTGGCGGACAGAGGTCTGACAATGTGACTCAAGAGGTTTCGATTGAAAAAAAAAAGCCAGACCGGAAAATTAAGATTGGTTCAGGCCTAGGAACTGAACTCTAGTCCGAACTCATCGAGTTTTTGTCACAAAACAAGGACTCCTTTGCATGGTCAGTGGAAGATATGCTAGATATTGACCTGAGTATAATATCACACAAGCTGCAAGTAGATGAGAGTATCAAACCGATAAAGCAAAAAAGAAGAAAGCTCGGACCAGATCGTGCAAAAGCGGTTAATGATGAAGTAGAAAATTTGTTAAAAGCAGGATCCATATGAGAAGTAAAATATCCAGACTGGCTTGCTAATCCAGTCATGGTAAAGAAAAAGAATGGGAAATGGAGAGTATGCGTTGACTTCACAGACAATTAAAAAGCTTGCCCGAATTACAGTTTTCCTCTACCACATATTGATCGATTGGTGGAATCCACTGCTGGTCACGAACTCTTGAGCTTCATGGATACTTTTTTCAGAATTTAACCAAATCAAGATGCATCCAGAAGATCAGGAAAAGACATCCTTCATAACCGATAGAGTTATATATTACTATATTGTAATGCCATTTGGTTTGAAGAATGCATAAGCAACTTATCAACGTCTCATGAATCGGATGTTTATGGAGTATCTCGGTAAAACAATGGAGGTTTACATAGACGACATGTTGGTAAAATCTCTCCGGTAAACTGACTATGTGAAGCACCTTGCTGAATGTTTCGAAATCTTGAATAAGTTTGGAATGAAGCTAAACCCGGCAAAGTGCACGTTCGGTGTTCCATCTGGTGAATTTCTAGGTTACATTGTAACAAAGAGAGGCATTGAAGCAAACCCAACTCAAATAAATGCCTTTCTGACGATGCCACCACCAAAGAATAAAAAGAAGTGCAACGTCTGACAGGGAGGATCGCTGCACTAAACCGATTTATATCTCGTTCAACCGATAGATGTCTCCCGTTTTACCAGCTACTAAAGGGGAATAAACACTTTGTGTGGGATGATAAGTGTGATGATGCTTTTATATGTGTCAGTTTCAGAACATGCAGTTAGCGGAGTCATCGTCCGGGAGGACAGAGGAGAACAACGGCCAATTTATTATATAAGCAAAAGTCTAACCAGCCCAGTAACACGTTAAACCATGATGGAAAAACTAGCACTTGCAGTGGTAGTTTCGGCACGGAAGTTAAGACCCTATTTCCAATCGCATCCAATATATGTGTTGACGTCACAACCATTGCGGACTATCCTACATAGTCCCAGTCAGTCAGGGCGTTTAGTGAAGTGGGCAATTGAATTAAGCGAGTACGATATCGAGTACAAGAATCGAACTAGTGCCAAAGCTCAGGTGTTAGCTGACTTCCTGACCAAATTACCAGCTAGTGGTACAGGAGTCAAATCTACCGATAAGGTATGGAAACTCAACATCGATGGGTCATCTTCAAAACAAGGATCTGGAGTTGGAATTAGCCTAGTAACCCCTACTGGTGAAGTAATTGAGCAATCATTCCGCCTAGGATTTCCTGCGTCAAATAACAAGGCAGAGTATGAAGCATTACTAGCCGGACTTTGCCTCGCGAATGAAGTAGGGGCTCGAGAAATTATAGCATACAGCGATTCCAAACTAATCGTGAGTCAGTATAAAGGTGAATATGAAGAAAAAGATTCAAGGATGGAAGCATATTTGGAGCTTGTCAAGGAGCTTGCTTCGATGCTTTTGACTTGGTTCAAATTCCCTGAGGTGATAACACTATAGTTGATGCTCTTGCCGCGTTAGCTTCCACATACGATCCGGCCCTGAAAAGAATTATCCCAGTTAAATGCATTGAGTCTCAGAGTATAAACATAAAAAGTGAGACTATGGCGATTACCCAATCTCGTTCTCGTGCCCATACCTCCCAAATTCCTCAAACAAACGATCAGTTATCTCAGAACAGACTTCCAAAACAACGACGAGGGCACCTGTCGAAGGTTTCAGATCCAACAGTAACAACAGATAGAGATGAAGCATTAGCTTCCGAGGTAGTTCCAATCCCAAAAACACAACCTGCTAAGGACACTCAATCTCCTATGATCCTGGAACCTATCGACCTAATGGGCAAGTCCAGCGAGGTGCATGAGGATAAATGTAATGATGAATCTGAAGACGATGCATTTATGCTCGCAAGAAATCAAAAAGATATTCCCAATAACGATTGGGGGGCTGACTGGAGGACTCCTATAAATGATTATATCTGAACTGGTGTACTTCCAAAGGCAAAGTGGGAAGCTAGGAAATTACGAATTGTTAGCGCGAAGTATTGCTTGATAAAGAATTCACTTTTCAAATGAGGTGCTAGCGATCCATATTTACTGTGTATTTATGGATCAGTAGTTGAGTGTTAGTATATGTATATTTTCGTATATACCCTTAGATAGAACTCTCTAGGATTCTATGTATCTCTATATATTAATGTCTCTAATAATTGATGAGTCAAAGAGAGTTTATTATCCAATATGGTATCAGAGCCTTTGCTCTTCTAAAATCCTTTTCGTCCCCCCTCCCTCTCTTTGTCTTCCCTCTCTTCTCTTGATCTTCCTTCTTCCTCATCGTAACCCCCTGTTTTTCTTTCTTCTCTTTCTTTCTCATTCATCTCTATTCTCAACGATGGCTCTTCCCAATACTGAGAAACCATTCACTATTAGTCTGATCAAAGCTTACGTTCCCATCACTCTTGACATGGCCAAACTCAGCTATGATACATGGAGAGAGCTCTTTGAAACACTGTAGCAGTTTTGGTGTTCTTGGTCACATCGATGTCACTTCCTGCTCCACACTGGACACTGAAAATTCGTGGAAGGAACACAATGATCTTGTCAAGATGTGGATCTATGGGACAGTTACGGAATCCATCCTTAAGACCGTTCTCAAACCTAAGTGCTCCGCTCATGACCTTTGGTGTGCCATCAAAAATTTGTTTTGTGATAACAAGGAAGCCCGTGCTATGCAACTGGAGAATGAATCACCTTTTCCTGGTTTCATTGAAACACGATCCATGCTCCAAAGTGAAGAAGATCGCCTATCTAAGCATTTGAAGTATGTCCCTAACAATGCTCCATCCTCTGGTTCTTCATCCTCACCCACTCTTCTCTACACGTCATCAGCGTCGTCACCACGAACTCCATCTCCTCACGGTTCCAACAATCCGTCATACTCCAACAACTCTTCTTATGGTTGAAATCGTGGCAATCGTGGTTGTGGCCATGGTGGTCGTGGATATCGTGGCTGCGGCGGTCGCTTCTATAACACCAATTCTTGGCACTCCTCTTATCCATCCTGGTCTTCTCCTCCTTATGCTCCGCCAGCACCATATTCTTTTCACGGATACACCATTTACTCGGCTCCTCGTCCTGTCTCCACGGTGCAACCTGGACTGCTTGGTCCAACACCACTAAGACCACATTAAGAAGCACATACCGCTCATATGTCTCCATCACCACCGCAACACACCTTATTTCCGGCTCAGATCACTCATGCTTTCAATACTATGTCTCTCCAAGATCCAGCGGATGCTCAGTGGTACATGGACAGTGGCGCGACAAACCACATTGCTTCTGGGGCAGGTAAGCTACGTCCTTCTTTTAATTCGAGCTTTATGCCTACTCTTACCGTTGGCAACGGATCCTTGGCTCCAATTACGACTGTTGGTCAGGGTAATCTTATCACTCCTTCTTGCTCTTTTCGGCTTAACAATGTTCTTGTTTGTCCTTCCATTATTAAAAGTCTTCTTTCTGTTCGTAAATTCGTTACAGATAACTCTTGTTCTATTGAATTTGATCCTTTTGGTTTTGTTATTAAGGATCTTCGTACTCGGACCAAACTTCTCCGATGTGACAGCTCTGGTCCTCTGTATGCGGTTTGTTCCTACACTACCTCTTCTGTGCCTCTTGCTCTCTCTGTGTCTTCTGTTGACGGGACTATCTGGCATCGTTGTTTGGGTCATCCCTCTCCTTCTACTCTTCATTGCATTTTATCCTCTCTCTCTTTACATTATAATAAAACCGCTTTGACGGATTTGTGTCAAGCTTTTCAACTTGGGAAACATGTTCGACAACCTTTCTTTTCTTCTACTACTACGGTTTTTTGACCTTTTGATATCGTGCATTCTGATATTTGGACATCACCCATTCCGAGTATTAGTGGGATTAAATATTATCTTATTTTTTTCAATCATTTTTCTCACTTTGTTTGGGTCTATCCTCTCCATCGTAAAAGTGATATATTGTCCAAATTTATTCATTTCTCCACTTATGTGCAGACTCAATTTAATTGCAAGATCAAAATGTTACAATGTGACAATGGTGGAGAGTATGACAATAGGGCGTATATATCGCAACAAAATGGCCGTGCTGAGCGTATGCTTCGTACAATCAACAACCTCATTCATACTCTCCTCATCCAAGCGACAATGCCGCTGGCGTATTGGGTTGAGGCTTTACATAAGGCGGTCCATATCATCAACCTTCTACCTTCCTCCGTGATTCATGACGAAATTCCATTCACCAAGTTGTTTAAAAAGGAAGCACGGTACTCTCATCTTCATACTTTTGGGTGCCTTTGTTACCCCAACGTGCTCTCGACTTCTCCTCACAAGTTGGCTCCTCGCTCCACTCCATGCATCTTCTTGGGCTATCCTACTGATCACCACAGCTATCGATGTCTTGATCTCACTATGTGCCGTGTCATACTCTCTCGCTATGTTACGTTCAATGAGTCTGTCTTCCCTTTATCTACTTCACCATCTCCTTCCTCCTTAATCAAACACATGGACCCACCTTCTCCACCCATCATTCGTCCTCTTATTACTCAGTCATCACCTTCTACTTCACCATCTCCTTCTCCTTTACCATCGCCTACTCCTCCATCCTCACCATCTTCCTCTACATCACCATCACCATCTCCTCCTTCTTTACCCAATCCTCCTATGGTCGTTCCTTCTCATCCTTCTCATCCTATGCAAACTCGTAGTAAAAGTGGTATCTTCAAACCACACCAACCATTGTGTCTTCACACTGATAACACAATTTATCCCAATGTCGCATGTTCAAGCAGCCTAGGATCATCATTGGAATACTGCAATGACGGAGGAATATAAAGCTCAAATTAAAAGTGGTACATGGGACCTTGTGCCCCGACCAGTTGCTACTAATATCATTCGTTCTATGTGGATTTTCAGGCATAAATTCAAAGCTGACAGTCCCCTTTCTCGCTACAAAGCCCGTCTTGTTGCTAACGTACGGTCTCAACAAATTGGCGTAGATTTTGATGAGACATTTATCCCCGTTGTCGAACCCGCTACTTTTCGGACTGTTCTACGTTGCCACAGCACGTGACAGGCCTCTACACCAACTTGACGTGAAGAATGCCTTTTTACATGGCAATCTTGAAGAAACAGTCTATATGCATCAACCACCAGGATTTGTTGATCCAAATAAAACCTGATCACGTTTGTCTTCTCAAGGGTTCTTTATATGGGCTTCTCAACCTTAGGTGGTTATGAGTGAAGTATTGAGATCAAGAAGACAATCCGTGCAAAATGAGGGCGTGCAAATCTTGGGTCGTGTACGGACTGTACGGATCAGACACGGATTTTGCACGGTCACAAGAAAACATTATTTCGGTTATGTGCAAATTTTGAATTAAAATAAAATATCCCAGAAAAGCCTTTTTTGATGTAATTTATTTTTTCTTATTCATTTAGGGCTTCCTCTCCTTATGACTATAAAAGGGAGCAGCGTCTCATTGTAAACATTAACCTAGTTTTGCCTCTTTGGCATAAGAATGGATCTCCTCTCTTCACAACATTCTCTCATTATTTCTTCATCTAAATTCATCATTATTTTCGTAAATTCTCATATGGTATTAGAGCATAGTTACTAATTCTCACATACTCTTCACTCTATTCTAGTTAATCTCTATTTTTTTATTTCTAAAATTTCAATCTCTTATTCTCTTGGTAGATCCATTTTTCGGTTCTTCGTCTATTGTTTCTCTAGTGTTCTCTCTCTAATCTGGGGTTGTTCTTAAACTGTCTTCATCAAATCAGATTTGTTTCTCAAGCTCTCTTTAATCAGAAAACTTGTTTGAGTCATGGATTCTTTAAAACAAGTTGATATTCCCGTTGTTCTCAAAGAGGTGAACTATTTGCTATGGCCTAGAACCACCAAGACAGCCTTGTGTGGTCGGGGGCTTGGGAGCCACATTGAAACCCACAAGCTTCAAAAGGAACTGTGAATGGAGATGGGAAAGAAATTTTTGAGTCCTCAACATCTGGTGATGGCAAATGGTTTCAAGAGGATCAAGGTCTGCTTGGTTTACTTCAAAACTCACTTGATGCTCCAATTCTTGAAGCTTACTCCTATTGTGAAACAGCTAAGGAGTTGTGGGACACTCTCAAGAATGTTTATGGGAATGTGTCTAATCTTACTCGTGTGTTTGAAGTGAAGAAAGCAATCAATAGTCTCAGCCAAGAAGGCTTAGAGTTCACCAAGCACTTTGGAAAGTTTAGATCACTTTGGGCAGAATTGGAAATGCTTAGACCTTTCTCGGTTGATCCATTGGTGCTTAAGGAAAGAGGTGAACAAGACAAGGTCTTTGGGCTTCTTCTCACATTTAACCCAACATACAATGATCTGATCAAGCTAAAGCGGGTCCATCTAAGAAAGGAGAGGAGCTGGCTATGATTGCTTACACCAATGATGTTGTGAGGAACTCAGACTTGGAGGCGCTTATCAAGTCTATCGCTGCTCTTACCAATAAGGAATCTGGTGTCACTCATTTAGCCTCTTTACCAAATTCACCAAGTAAAACATTGATTATTGATTCTGGTGCTTCTCATCACATGATTAGTAACCCTAAACTCATTAATAATGTTAAACCTGCTAGTGGAAATGTGATAATTGCAACTGGTGATATGATTCCCGTAAGAGGAATAAGCGATTTAAAACTTTGTGATAAGAACTCTAAAGCTTTCTTTATGCCAGAATTTACCTCTAATCTTGTATCAGTAAAAAGGGCAACTCTTTATCTTAATTGTTATGCCATATTTGGTCCTAATAGCTTTCATTTTTAGGATATTGAGAGTGGAAAAACTCTTGGAGAAGGAAACACCAAGGGAGACTTATATGTTCTTAATGATTCTTCTACCAAATCTTCATTTCTTTCGTTTAAATCTTGTTATGCTTTCAATTCAAATAAATTTTGGCATGATAGACTTGGTCACCCACATGCTCGTGCTTTATAAAATATGTTACCCCATGTTGTCTTTGATCATGATAGTTGTGAGGCTTGTATTCTTGGAAAGCATTGTAAAATTATTTTTCCTAAGTCATCAACTATATATGAGAAATGCTTTGATCTTGTGCATTCAGATGTATGGACTGCTCCATGTTTATATAGGGACAATAATAAATACTATGTTACATTCATTGATGAAAAATCGAAATACACATGGATCACACTACTTGCATCTAAGGATAAAGTATTTGATGCATTTGTTAATTTTCAGTCATATGTAACTAACCAGTTTAATGCCAAGATCAAGGTACTTAGGTCTGAAAATGGTGGGGAGTATACAAGCTACAAATTCAAAGAGCATTTAGCAAATCATGGGATTCTACATCAAACAAGCTGCCAATATACTCCACAACAAAATGGTGTAGCTCAGAGGAAGAATAGACATCTTATGGAAGTTGCAAGATCTATGATGTTTCACACCAATGTCCCAAGAAGATTTTGGAGTGATGCAGTCATGGCAGCTTTCTATCTCATCAATAGGATACCAACAAGGATCCTAAATGATAGAGCTCCATTTGAGGTATTGTCCAAACTAAACCCTTCATTGATCACTTACGAGTTTTTGGGTGTGTTTGTTTTGTACTAAGACCAGGTGAACTAAGGGATAAGCTAGAAACTAAGAGCACAAAATGCATGTTTCTTGGATACTAAACTACTCAAAAAGGCTACAAGTGCTACGACTTCTAAAGAAACCGAACCATTGTATCAAGAGATGTCAAGTTCATTGAGCACCAAGGATATTTCGACAAGAAAGATTGGGGGAGTTTGAAAGATTTGGCAAGATCTCCATCAGATAGAGCTGCTAGACTCCAACATCTCCTAAGTCATCTTGGTAATCTTCCTCCGAGAGAAGACCATTCAGATACTACTGGAACCAATAAAAAAAGGTTGGAGAATCCAGAAGCACAACCCAATACCAACATTGGGAACACTCATGAGACTCCAAACAACATGGAAGAAACCGAAACTATTCATCCGGAACCAATCCCACTTGACATGGAATAAGCCCAAGATCAAGATGAGGAAGTTGTTACCAAAGAAATTGTTCAAGGGAATCAAGACCATGGAGTGGAGCAAGAAGAAGAGACTATTCCTCCTTTTAGGAGAAGCATATGTCAAAAGACTACTAGAGTCTACTACATTAATCAAGGGAATCAATACAAGCCGTTTGTTCACTTGACCTTTTGCCGCCTACTCATCAAACTTTCCTTGGCAAAATTGATGCTTAATGGATCCCACAGAGTTATGAAGAAGCCAAAGAAAGCCAAGAATGGCTAGAAGCAGTTCATGATGAGGCTGGTGCTATGAAACAGAATCACACATGGGATGAATCAGATCTTCCTTCAGGGAAGAAGGCTGTTAGCTCAAGATGAATCTTAACTATCAAGTATTTGAGCAATTGAAATATTGAGAGGTACAAAGCTAGATTGGTTACAAGAGGGTTCACAAAACCTATGGAGATGACTACACGCAAACCTTTGCTCCAGTAGGTAAGCTTCATACTGTTAGAGTTGTTCTTTCCTTGGCAACAAATCTGGATTGGGAGTTATGGAAAATGGATGTGAATAATGCTTTCTTACAAGATGAACTTGAGGAAGAAGTTTACATGACTCCACCACCAGGCCTAGAAGACTCCATTGCTCCCGGAAAAGTGTTAAGACTTAGGAAGGCTATCTATGGGCTGAAACAATCTCCAAGAGCTTGGTACCATAAGTCTCAAAGAAAGAGGATTTAAGCGGTCTGAAGCTGATCATACCCAATTCAGTCTCCAAAGTTCAAAAGGAATCATTGTGGTCTTAGTCTACATGGAGGATCTTATCATTTCCGGCAATGATAAGGAAGGTAGTCAAGAAACTAAAACATATCTTAAGACTATTTTTGATATTAAAGATCTTGGAGAACTAAAATATTTCCTAGGGATTAAAGTATGCCGTTCTCCGGGAGGCTTATATCTTTCACAAATGAAATATACTCTTGGTTTATTGAGTGAGACAGGTAAACTGGGATAAAAGCCAGCCAAAACTCCACTTGAAGATGGCTACAAGGTCAAGCGAAAGGGGGGGAAAATGACAAGAAGAATGGACAAGAAGATGATCCGTTAGACAAACCATATGCCGGTCCTCTCCAATACCGGAGATTAATGTGTAAGCTTATCTATTTGACTCTTACTAGACCGGGAAACAATGGGAACCAATGCGGAGCCAAATGACCGGGAAACAATGGGAACCGATGCGGAGCCATGACCAAAGAGAAACTCGATTCGGGACAAGTGGAAGAGTGTGGACCCAGATGCAACACACGAGCTATGGAGAGGTTCAGAATACGGCAAAACCAACAAGAATCGAGCCCGGCTCAAGAGTCTTGAAGGAAACCTAGATCTAGAGGCGACGGCTCGATAGAACTAAGAAGAAGAGAAAAGTCTCTAAGTGTTTTGTTTTATAAAAATAGCGTGTCCTAAAATGAAAGAGGTTCAGCCCTTTTATAGGCGATACAAGGAAGCAAAGAAAACCCTAACAAGTGGGGTAAAGACGCGAGTTACATTCGCGGTAAACAAAGGTTCCGGTAAAAACATAATATTCGGTAAGTCAAAGAAACAAGGTAAAGAGATAAGAAAGAGGAGGTTTTATTGGTGGGACCTCCTTGGGATAGATCCAGGAAGTAATGCGTAGTTTATCTTATCCATGAAAGCTTTTAAGTAAACTATGCATGGAAATTACTCTACGGGCATCAAAACAGTTACCTCGTTAAAAACCCTATCGAGAAAACCCAATTGGGACAAAACTCAACAGGGGAAAAAGAGTATAACCTCATGACGTCTTACACGGGATATCTTCACCTTTGGATAATGGTGAAGACAAGCTGATCATGGTTTTCTCAACCGGTTTTAATCTTCACGTTGCCTTGGCTTGTCTGCGGACTCGCGGGTTTGTCGTCGGGGTCGTGGTCGAGGAACTCGATGGCAGCTTGGGAAAACGTGTTGAACTTGTGCCTGCATGCTCAGGATGCGGTCTGGCTTCTTGTAATGGCACCTGGGTCGATTTGGGGAGCTACCGGGGCAACCTCAAGATTGTCCGAGTTATTGTCAACGTCCAGATCGGGGTCTTTGGCGACTCGGGTTCCATCAATGCTGGTGACACAAATGATAGGAAATCAACAACTGGATATTGCACATTCACTGGAGGGAATTTGGTGACATGGAAGTCTAAGAAGCAGAAATTAGTGTCATGTTCAAGTGCTGAATCTAAATATAGAGTAATGAGGGAGCTCACGGATGAACTGATTTGGCACAAGGCGCTACTCAAATATCTTGGCATTAACACCACAAGACCCATCACGATGCATTGTGACAATCAAGCTGCTAAACACATTGCTAGCAACTCGGTGTTCCATGAGAGGACAAAACACATAGAGGTTGACAACCACAAAGTTTGAGAGAATATCAAAGAAGGAGTAACTCTACCGTGTTATACAAGGAGTGAAGACCAACTCGCAGATATCTTCACCAAAGCCGCAAGTCTCAAGGTTTGCAACCACATCTATAACAAACTCGGGCTTGTGGATCCAACTCACCCTTGATCATATCCCCTACTCATAGACGTTATGCTCTTTTCCTCATCATAGAGTTTTTCCCAAGTGGTTTTTTTCTATGATGAGGTTTTTACCAAGGTAACGCCTATGTAGGTCCAAGTTTAGTCTTTGCTCACCGACGGCTAAGCTTGAGGGGGAGTATTGAGATCAAGAAGACAATCCGTGAAAAATGAGGGCGTGCAAATCTTGGGTCGTGTACGGACTGTACGGATCCGTACGGACATGGATTTTGCACGGTCACAAGAAAACATTATTTCGCTTATGTGCAAATTTCGGGTTAAAATAAAATATCCCAGAAGTCTTTTATGATGTAATCTATTTTGTCTTATTCATTTAGGGCTTCCTCTCCTTACGACTATAAAAGGGAGGAGCCTCTCATTGTAAACATTAACCTAGTTTTGCCTCTTTGGCATAAGAATAGATCTGCCTCTCTTCACAACATTCTCTCACTATTTCTTCATCTAAATTCTTAATTATTTCCGTAAATTCTCATATGAAGTTCGTGAAGTACTTTGTCTAAATCATGGGTCAGGACGATCGATGGCTTTCAAAATCAAGCGGTTAGGATATTATTGGCCAACCATGATCATGGACTGTGTTAAATATTCCCAGCGATGTGGGAAATGTCAGCAACACGCTCCACTTATTCATCAACCTTCAGAACTTCTGTCATCAATCGCGGCTCCTTATCCATTTATGTGTTGGTCAATGGATATTATCGGACCAATGCATAAGTCAACCCGAGGTGTGCAGCATCTTCTTGTCCTGACAGACTATTTTTCCAAATGGATAGAAGCAGAGGCGTACATCACAATTAAGGACTCGGTGGTAAAGACGTTTTTTATGGAAAAATATTATTTGTCGCTATTGAGTTCCTTTCGAAATCATCACTGATTATGGTTCTCAGTTCATATCGAAAGACTTTGAAGACTTCATCTCAGCATGGGGATAAAAATGAGTTACTCGGTTCATACAAAAGGGGTTGGTACGACGAGCTCCATTCGGTTTTGTGGGCATATCAAACTACTCCACAGAGAGCTAGTGGGGAAACTCCTTTTTCGTTAGTCTATGGAATGGAGGCTGTGGTCCCAGCCAAACTAAATTTTCCCGGACTCCGATTAACCAAACTCCCTAATAATGAATCTTGTAACACACAAATGATGGAAGAAGCATTGGAAACTATTGATGAACGACGAGATCAAGCTATAATCTGACTCCAGAATTATCAGCAAACAATTGCACATTACTATAACTCAAAATTAAAGAACCGTCCTCTCCAAGTTGGCTATTTAGTTTTGCGTAAAGTATTCCAAAATACTAAGGAGGTCGGAGCTGGAAAGCTTGGAATCAACTGGGAAGGTCCATATCAAGTAATCGAAGTAGTTCGTAACGGTGTTTATAAGTTAGTGGATCAGGATGGAGTCCCAATTCGGAGGCCGTGGAATATTTTGAATTTAAAGAAATTTTATTCATAAAGTACAATAATATTTTAATTAACTACGGTTTGGCTTGATCCCAACATGGGTACGTAGGCAACTCGTTTTTGAGTGCAGCTGTTATTTCAAATAAAATAAAAAAGCAAACAAAAAAGGTTTTCTGGTTTTATTTTTCTTTGATATTCGAAGCAGCGAAGCATTTTTGAAAGGGAAAGAGAAATCAATGAGGAAGGTTCAAGCACATCGATCTTTTTGCAAAAGATCTCGGCTCCTTGCCCAGCTAGATCGACTATCCCACGAACACTTGGTGGCATGTAATGACCGAACTCTTCAAAATTGAGTTCGATCCAGTCCGATGGATGCGCTTCAAGGACACACATTACTCGGGAAATCTAGAACTTTTTCTTCTCCATTTCCCAAACGCTCGACCTCAGCGCGCTTCTTTCCCGATGAAGCTCTTTATATTTAGGAACTAACTGATAAGAAAAGGAATCAAGTTAGACGGTTGAGGCAAAGTAAGAATTTGGGGTTCAACTCAATTGTTTACCTTATCTGTAAACCTCATCGCTGTTTTTAGGCCATGAGGAGGAAGTTGTTTGATCAAGCCGCAAGGAATGGTCATCGGAGTTCCCCATCCTAAGGGACGAGAAACAGACCCATCTTTGGAGTTAAGTGCTGTGGTTGGATTATCATGGAAGCATATTACAATTGTAACAGACATACTTGCATGTTTCGGACAACAATATTCGAAAGTCATTCTAAGACTAAAATTAAAGAACAGGAAGAAGCAAAGAATTTCAAGTGCAACAGGAATGAAGAATTCAGAGTTTTTGATTCGTGATTTATAGTAAGTTGACAGGCGAGTCATGCCGGATTATACACCTAGTAATCACCAGATAAAGGGATTTAATTACCAAAAATAACGTGATTCAAGATTCGGCATGACAATTTGGAGAATTACGAGGAATAATTGCAGCGGATGCACTTAAATAAAATCAAATATGCAAATTAAATTAAAGGAAAAGAGTCTTAACAAAAAAAAACAATGGGCACAGGCCCAGCAGATTAATTTTTGTTACACATGAGGTTTGGGCTCGGGAATAGTTTCCGTCATAACCACGTCATCTTCGGGAGCAGTCTTTTCCTTTGCCCCTGATGACGAACCTTCAGTCGGTGCGGAGTCCAATTCAATCGGTATGGAGTTTGGAGCACTCTTCCGCTTGGCTTCCAACTTTTTCTCCCTCAATTCTCGAAGGTAGGAGCGAAGCACATCGGGAATGGGAACTATAGAGTTAATACCGTTCCTTTCCCAAGTGAGGGTATGACTCTCCAAGCACCAGACCCTCTTCTCAATCTTCCAGATCTTCTTCTCCAGATACATCCTCTTCTATTCGTAGTATTGACAGTCACCGCATGCACCGTAGTGTTCAATCGCAAGCTGGAAAACGAGTAAACATTGCGAGTAAATATTAATCAGAGGAAAGCTAAAAATAAGGGACTAAAGAATTTTCATGGGCAAACCATATTCATGAAGGTCATGGCCTCTTTTCTCAAGAATTTGGATGACATTGTGGCTACCTTGTGATCTTGTTTGCATGAACTGTGACTCGATCACTCACTTCGAGTAGAGAGATTGCGTAGGGGTACCTAAAAAGAGAAAAATGGATACAAGTTTAGTATCCAGAGATTAAAAGTAACAGAACTTGGTCTAAAGGTCGTAGAAATCCTTAATGGAATAAAAACTCAAATGGCAATGGTGCCAAATTGAAACAAGATATTTTGGTGGTCTAGGAGGTTTCAATTCCTCAATCAGTGTAGTACTTGAGGTGTCAATCCAGAATGGGTTTTATAAGCAATCATGATGTGATCTAGAAATCTTAATCCAAGCCAAGCATAGTAAAAAAGTGTGGTTTTCTAACAACCTAAGTGAAAGTAAATCCACTCGATCAGAAAGATCGAGTAGAAAAGTTGAGTAGACTAAAGAACAACACACTCGATCAGAACGATCGAGTACACGGAACAAGTAGACTAAACGAACAACGCACTCGATCAGATGGATCGAGTAAACGGATCGAGTAAGTGAACAAACAAAAATGAAACTAAGATTAAAACTACGTGAACAAGTAAACTAGATAAACAGGATTGTGAAAGCAGATTATGACTAAATAGGGATCAAAGGGATGAGATTAATCGACATATGAATTCTGGTAAAAATTTCTGATACTTATCAAGCAACATCCACAAATAATTTTGGGCTAATCCCTAGACAATAGATTTCTAAAACAACCTAATCCACTGTCATGACAGAAGGTCTCAAGCTCCACCACTGACACACCAAATTTTTCCAGGGCCACCATGATGAATCAGGCATAAAGAATCAATCCACTAAAACCAAAACACATTCCTACAGCCCGATTTTTCCAGGATAATGTATGTGGATCTCTGGAAAAATGTTCTTCCAATTAACCCATTACACTGCTGTGTGGGATCCATTTCAGATCATGTTCCAAATGATCAGAGAGGAGCAAGCATTAAGAACACTCACCCAAAAGGGATTTTCAATGAAAGCACATAATATAAGTTAATTAGATCAGTAAACCAGGCATCCATGGATCTATCTCATCCCTAATCTCCCTAATGAAACTACTCAGAAATTAAACTCATACTTAGATCTAAGATCCCAAAAATTGTCAAAGAAGACATAAGATGAAGATCCTAGAGAGATAAGCAGGTATGAAGAAGACAATAAACGCAAATACTAATTATATAAATCAGAAATCAAGTTGCAAATACAATGAAAAACTAAAGAAAACTACAGAGAGAAAGTTGTGATTAAAACTCTAAGAACAAAAATAAAACTAGGTAAAAACTCTTCTTGGAGGCGCTCTGATCCAACAATCTCTTCTATAGGGAAGGATCAGAAGCTCAAATCCTAAGGAGAAGTCCCTATAAATCCGGATTAAATGTGCTCGGGCGCTTTGGTCGAGTAGGAGATCGAGTGGTCCGGTGAGAAGTGAGTCAGATGCTTCAACTTGATCGTGGGATTGAGTCCTTTGTCCGAGCAGATTCCACTAGCATGTTGATGCGGACACATACCAAGTAGGTGGGTCAAGTGATGAAGCAAAGTTCCCTGGTGCTTCTACTTGAGTGGTCTGGGTCGAGTCAAGTGATCGAGTCAGACTCCTGATGTCCATCCTTAGCCATTTTGCTCCAGTTGTACCTGAAATAACCCCAATATGCAATATGTATGCAATGCATATGCAGGACTCTCTAAGTGACCTAAAATGACACAAAATGGTATAAATGATAACTGGAAAAATGTCATTCAAATCGTGAACTTACGCTAAAACACCATTTTAATCATCAACTTTCGTTGACTTCATTTTCTATACATGAAATTTTGGTTGACCAGGCCAAACTAGACATGACGTTAAATCCGCTAACAGAGCTACTGACAAATGTTACTCTGCTCCGTTAGTGACAAAACGACATTATTTTCAGAAAAAATTTTAATGTCATTTAAATCACAAACTTTCAAATTTAGGCCATTTAAAACATGAACTTTGTAAAATAGGCCATTTAAATCATGAATTTTATACTATAGGCCATTTAAATCATTAACTTTCATTGACTAAGTTTTTTAGACATCAAATTTTGATACTTTATAGTTAACGGCTCTGTGTTACCCGAAACCTAGGCACCAACTTTTTAGGTTTTTTAGAAATCAAATTTTGTTACTTTATAGTATGATAGGAGATGCCTTAATTTAATAGCTCACTTGGAAAAAAATCTACAAGATAACCCAATAACACAAATTAAGCGGGATGTACGATTTTACCCAAAACCCTAGAAGAAAAAAAAGGAAAGAATACTCGAGATCTGCGAGAGAGTGGAGGCCAGACAAGGTTAAGGTTGGCGAGCCAGCCGTAGAGAATGCAGACTAGACCTTTCCACTGAGAGTACTCCTCGTAGACACTCGACACTTGTGATATTTTCTTCCCCCTTTTCCTATTTTTACCACCGATATGTTGATGCGATGACATCGTCTGAAAATTGTCCTTATTTTTATGTTTCCAACCTTTATTATTCGATCTAGAAGCTCTGGTTCCTCCGCTTGGTGTTGTTGGTTAAGACGAGCTATAAAAATAAAATCCTTAAATGAAACTTAAAATCTAGGATTTCGGTTAACAGAGAGCCGTTTACGATAAAGTGACAAAATTCGATGCCTAAAATACCCAGTCAATGAAAGTTGATGATTTAAATGGCTTATAAAACAAAGTTCATGTTTTAAATGACCTACATTTGAAAGTTTGTGATTTAAATGATATAAAAAAATTATCTGAAACGACGTCGTTTTGGCACTAACGGAGCATAATAACGTCTGTCAGTAGTTCTGTTAGCGGATTTAACGTCATGTCCAGTTTGATCGGGTCAATGAAAATTTCATGTATAAAAAATAAAGTCAACAAAATTTGATGTTTAAAATGGCCTTCCACAAGGTTCATGATTAAAATGGCGTTTTAGCGTAAGTTCACGATTTAAATGATATTTTTCCCAAATGATAACATCGACTTTTTACCTATTTTAGCCATTGTTTTCTTATGGGTTTATGGAGATTTGATTGGTTTTCAAGGCTAAAAAGGTTATTATCAAGTTTGCGGATTGAAAAGGGTTTTGTAGGTTTTATGGAGTATTGGACCCAAAAAGGAGCAAAAACCCGTTTTAAGGCAGTTTAAGAGCATCAGAAGTTTGACAATGTTTGAAGACCTTGCCATGCACCAAAAGGAGATTTATTGGTGTCTATGGATATCTAGAAGAGTCAAGATTCACCTGGGACAAGAATTGAAGCAATCCATTCATCCGTTTGGACGATGCATCCCAAAGTGTGAAGCACTACCAAAACCTCGGTCACAAGGTCCGTGACCGAGGTCCAGCCTCTTTATGAGTCCGGTCACAAGTCCCGTGACCAGGGCTTTCTCTCAAGACTCCTAAACACCTCAGACCCACGTCAAATCCTGGCCCATGCCCCTATATATATTCATATATATATTTGGTCAAACCAAGCCTCATGAAGAATTTTCAGGTTCTACTCAACCAAACGATCAATGATCAGGTACTCAACATCATATGGATATTATAGGAGTAATGGTCAAGGCACTTTCTGGAAAAGGATTCATCGTTTGAAGATTATTCCATCTTAAGCTTCGCGGTTGCATAATTCACCAAGGAGGGAGAATATTAAAATCTACTCGAGCAAAATTGGTCCAATTTGATATACGCCTACAAGTTGACCATGGGGAAGTTTTGGTCGAAGAAATTTCAGAAAAAGAAGCTCAGAGAATAAAATGGCCAACAGTCAACATTGAGTTTGTAGTCAGCATTGTTCTGCGGCTACCAAACCCACCAAGGTAAGAGAATTTCTAAGAAATACTTGGTCAAATGAGCTATAATCGGGTACTCAACATGTTTGAGTATTTTTGAGAGTGATGATCAAGGAATATCTTATAGAATGAAATTTGAAACTAGAAATTCCCCCTATCCTTTGCCAAAACCAACCCACGGCTAGGAATTTCACAAATCTTGGGCCATATTGCTATTGGTTCGATGGATCGACGCAAGATTCAATATCTCAGGATATGAGGATATTTGGGAAGTTATGATCGAAGAAAATGTAGCCATGATCGGGCTAGATTTCAAGATTCTCTATTGGACCCTATTTTGAAGCTATACTCGGACCGTAAGTGGTAAAACTTCAATGGGACGTTCAAATCTCGAATCCACCAAGTAAGTATATGTTCCCATTACACATATGGAAGAAAGGAACGATATACTAGTCTACTTGGAAGAAGAAACAAGAAAAGAGGAGGCGGCTAAACCATTCCGGACCGGAAGGCCAGCCCCGGTCACGAAGGCCATGACCGAGGCGTGAAGGAGGGCAAGCCCCGGTCACGACCTTATGTGACCGAGGTTTCACACCCTAGTGCCTTCATCGCACTTATGCACTCGTGACTTCTCCAATCTGATCACTCCACTTCACCAATCCGACCAAAGGCATATTTGGAGCAAATCAGTCACCATGGGAAGATCTCAACCATGGCTACCACGACATCAATGAGACAACATTCTATCCTTATCTTTATTTTCATTACCTTTATGTTTCACATATTATTGATAGTTTTTAGGTTTTTGTCTCAGGAAAGATGCACTTAGAAAGATCTTCACAAAGAATTCAATGGAGTAGAACCAAGTCAATTCAATGTCAAATTTTAAAGGAAGAAACACCGGTTAGTCACCAACATTTTGATTCAAGTGACATTGTTCTTAAACCCAATTTTTCCTTATGATTTCCATCATTTTCCCATCGAGGATGGTGTGATTTATGTCTGGGGGAAGGATGCTCATCCGTTACTGATACTTCTATTCTGTTGACCTGAGACCTTTTACCATTTTTTACATCAATTATATTTCTTTTATCGAGTTATTCGCCTTTTTTTATTGAGTCAAAACTAGTTGGAAACAATGATTCTATGAAATGATGTGATCAACCTATATTATTGATACCGGATCCCGCACGCAAGGATCCATCATCATTAAAGACATAGGACACGTGTCAGTTGAATCATCACGACAAGCAGTAGAGAGTCAATTTGAACGAAAAGAATAATTAAGTATAATCAAACCTAATGCTTTATTCTAATTGGTTAAATGTGAAATAAATTGAGATCTTTGTCGGAAGAAAAAAGCTAGAGGATGCTGTAGAAAAATGACATTAGACAAAGAAAGGGTGAAAGACTTTAACGAGTGAAAGTACGAGAGGAAAAATATCTTTTTGTGAGAATCAGAGATAATATTTGGAACATAAAGAGTAGATGGACAACATATATCTTTCTGAAGAATGTATCTCCAAGATATGATAAATAACATAGACATCGGCCACCGGATCTGTTTTCCAGATATCACATAGTGGTCCAAAAAACAAACAATAAAATAAAACCAAAATCTTTTGTATGTAATATAGATTTTTTAATATGGTAATAATGATATTTTATTATTTAAATTAACTTATTCATGTTCAAAAATAAACTTATGTAAATCATTGTATTTTCTAACAAAACATGTTTTCTACTTGTTTCATAAAATAATTTTAAGATATATTATTAAGAATAAAAATTTTATTTGAAGAAATCAGTCCATCGGACGGGCTCTAATCTAGTCATATATAAAGATTAAATAATTTCATTGAGACTGTCGAAATTCTAAATAACATAATTATGAAATAGAAAATAAATTAATTAAATATCAATGTATCAACTTTTAACTTTATATATTTTCTTAACCAAATAAAAGACTAACTAGATTACTAACCCATGTTGCGCCCGGGTCCGATGTTTTATGAATATTTACTTTAGGATATGATGAAGAATGAGTTGTTTAATTTTTGAATAATACAACTATAAGTATTTGTTGATTTTTTTGTATGGTAATTGGGAAATGTGAATTCTAAATTCTTAGTATAGTTATTGTTATTATTATATTATATATAGTATTATATATATATATATATTGTATTATATATGTGTTTGATGTATGTATTTTAGTTTTTAGATATGTAAAGATCACCAAGTGTCTTAAAATGTAAAACATGGTAAATCTATAATATTATTTTGAATATAGTAATTCTGAATATAAATGGGCATATTTTTTAGGAAAGAACAAAATTGTTGATTAATAGTATAAATGTTTAAATCCAGATGGTTAATACAAAAATTAAAATTTGTAAGATTTTTTTCGTCAATCAAGGTTTAAGAAAGCGCTAGGCGCTAACTAGGAGGTGACCATCGGCCTAGTGCCTAGAACGTTTAGTTGGGGTCTAGGCGATTTTTGACCGTTTAGACAGTTTTGGAATAAAACTATATATAAACACTATATATTAACAAAATACAAGATATCATAATGAAATTATATAGTAAATTAACTTCTATTTTCACAGTAAATGTAAATTTAACTTTGAATATAAAATTCATCGTTTTTCTTCTCTAAATGATGAGTCCTAATTGCTTTTTATTTTATAATTTCTAAACTTGGATGAAAAAGATTTTTTGTAGTTTTACACATTATTTACTAAAATAAAATATTTATAAAAAAATATTTTTTATATATTTATTAAATTCGCCTAGCATGCCTAGTGACTGTCGAACCTGTCTAATGACTACTTAATAACTATATAATTTTCATGCTCAAGGTACTGATAACACTATATTTTACCTATTTTAAGCATACATTTATCATCTTATTAGTTCATAATCATCCCCTATTTATACCATTATATGCATATTTAACTTCCTTTTGAGTTTTAGGGTCCTTTGCATGAGCATTGCACATATATTGCATATTGTGGGTTGTTTACAGGTAAAAATGGATGCAAAGGAAGCTTTGGAGCATTGAGGAGCTGGATAGGAGTTTCGGATCAGCTCAAGAAGGAGATTGAAGGAAGATGGAAGCTACTCGACCACTATATATGGTCGAGTGGTATTTCCGGATTAGTAGGAATTCTATTTTGTCTTATTCTAAACCTTATATTTAGTATAAGAGCACATGTGTTAACCCTAATAAAGGGGATGCTCGTTTTTAGACCTGATATTATCTCTCTCTGCCTCCTAGTTACTCTCTCTCTTGTTCTTCATTTTAAATCTTTGTAAACCTTTTATTTTGTTAATAAAATCAGTACTTGCAATTATTTTCTTCATCAAACCCTCTTATCTCAATCTGATCTATCTCACATGTCAGATTTAGAACTTTCTGGGTTTGAAAATTTAGTTTTCATTATCCTTAGTGAGTAGTTAGCCTTAGGGTTATTAGGGATGGATTAGATTAAGGAGTATCTTGATTAATCTGGTAGTTTTAGAAGTTCTTAAATGCTTTAAATCCTTTTTGGGTGAGAGTTCTTAATGCTTATTCATTTCTGATCAACTTGAATATGATCCTAGATAATCTCTTCACGACAGTGCTTGTAGATTGTTTGATTAGCTTTTTCCAGAGACATAGTTATATTAACCTGTAGAGAGTATGCTTCAATGGTATTTGGGAACCCATGATACTCATAGCTATTGTTAGGAAATTATGTTGGCTTAGGTAGATTTATTCTTAAAGCTTGTCCAATAGCTTGGCTCTAGCAAAATCAGGTATGCTGAGTTATTGGGTTCGAGATCATTCACCACGACAGTGGGTGTGATTGGTTTAGATATCTATCGTCAAAGGATTAGCCTTGAAATAGGTTGTGTTTGTTAAGTATCCAGGTTATGAAATTGATCCCCTAGTCAATTAGTTCATCCCTATGATCCTTATCTCTTTATAGTTACATTAAAACGTTCAGTTACAAGTTCTATTAGTGATTATGTGTTTACATATTTCGACTCGACCATACCACTCGACCGTATTGATCGAGTGGCTTTTTTTACTTTTGTTTTCCTGCTTTGTTTGTTTACTCTTTGTGCATTTGAATTGACATCTCAAGTGTTCATTGCTTTACTTATTAGTTATTTGCATTTCCAATCATTAGGCTGTTAGTTTCACTATCATCTCTAATTTGGCTTAACTTATTAGCATTGATATATTGTGATTGCTTGCACCAACCCGATTATGGATTTACACCTTATGTACTACAACATCAATGAGGAATTGAAACCCCTCCATGCATTCTTATCACTGAGAAAATACCTATTTCAATTTGGCGTTGTTGCCATTTGGGTTTTATTTGTGTTCCATTCACAATTTCAATGTTTCTAAGCTTAAGTTCTTTTGTTACTTTTACTTGGTTACTGATTTGGTTTGCTTTTTGCCTTCTGTTAGTATCAGGTACCCGACTCAACCTACCTACTCGATGAACCTGGTCGAGTACTTACACTGAGTTACATTTACCTACTGAATGCATACAAGATCTCAAGGCAGCCACAATCTCATACAGTATCTTGATCATATCAACCGTCTACAACCTAGAACCCCTCAAGACAGAGTCAGACCTATCCAACCTGTTGCAATGGCTGAACCTCAACCAAGACCTAAGGTCATTGGAGCTGGGGATGCTCCCAGTACTTATTACACAGAGACAAGGCATAGTTCCACCAGCAGTTCAGAACAACAATTTTGAGATCCGTGGAAGCCTCATCAACATGGTACAAGGGAACAAATTCCATGGCTTACCAATGGAGAACCCTCTTGCACACTTGGATCATTTTGATCGCCTTTGCAGCCTCATAAATATAAATGGAGTGAGTGAAGATGCTTTCAAGCTCAGATTGTTTCCATTCTCACTTGGAGATAAGGCTTATCAGTGGGAGAGGAATCTGCCTAATGGATCGAGCACCACTTGGGATGAATACAAGAAGTCTTTTTTGGACAAGTTCTTCTCTCAGTCAAGAACAGCAAGGCTCAGGAATGAAATCTCAAGCTACACTCAGAAGAATGGAGAGACATTCTCAGAAGCATGGAAAATATTCAAAGGGAATATCTCACTATGCCCTCATCATGGTTTCACTGAGGAATCACTCCTTAGTACTCTCTACATAGGTTCATTACCCTCCATCAAGACTCTTCTTGATACAGCCAGCAATGGCAACTTCTTGAATCGAGATGTGGAGAGTGGCAAGGAGCTCATTGAGAACTTAGCTCAAGCTGATGGAAACCATTCTGAGGAGTATGACCGGACAACAAGATGATCTGTGGACAGTGATGATAGGCACAAGAAGGAAATCAAGCTACTGAATGAGAAGCTTGATTGTTTGTTGTCGGTGAATCAGAAAACAGTGCACTTTGTTAGTGAAGAAGATCATTATCAGATTCAAGATGGGGAGGCTGATCAGCAAGAAGAGATTAGCTACATCCATAATCAAGGTGGCTACATTAGAGGATTTTTCAACTACAAGGTCAACCCCAGCCTCTCTTACAGGAATACCAATGTGGCAAACCCACAGGATCAAGTATATCCTGCTCAGCAACAGGCTCAGAACAAACCTTTTGTTCAATACAATCAAAACCAGCAGTTTGTTCCTAAGCAACAACAGCTTGGTTTCCAGCAACAAGCTCCTACTTTGAATCCACCACCAGGATTTGCATCTCAGCAAAATCCCATTCTCCCAGAACCAGATATGAAAGGCATGTTACAACAGATAATGCAGGGACAAACAAATGGAACTATAGAGCAGAGTAAGAGGCTTACTGAACTGAAGCACCACATTTACAACTCTTACGATGAGTTGAACAACAAGGTGGAAACCTTGAATTCCAGACTCAAGTACCTTGAGACATTGGTTGCACAATCTTCTACCAAAACACAAGGTCAACTGCCTGGAAAGTCAGTTCAGAATCCAAAGGATCAGGCTAATGTATATGTTGTATCTCCAAGACCAGATTCTCATCTCCCACTCAAGAAAAGACATGCTTCATACACTTTGGACAGTGATGTTCACGATGGGGAGGATTTGGTTCAGAAAAATCAAAAAGCAGTGCCTTCTCCAGGAGTTATAGCTGAGAATCTCATCTCGGAAAACCAGCTTGACCACTCTGCTCGAGTAGCAGGTCGAGTAGAAGCTATCCTTGCAAGAAACAAGAAGATTGCCAATCTGAAAGAGCTTATATCCTGTTCATACCCTGGGAGGTACAAGAAACAGATAACAGCAATCTATGAGGGCATTATGAAAGATCAGAAGAAAGAGAAAAAAGATGAGAGATCCTTGGGTGATGCTAGTAAAGAAATGGGTCCATCAGAAGTTTCTGCTGAGAAAACCTTAGTGGAAGAGACTCGGAAGGAAAAAAAGTCAGTTGCAAAGGATCATGAATGTAAGATGATCACTGAGAAGGAAATAATAGTCCAGAGAAAGCTTGAAGATCCAGGGACCTTTACTATCCCATGTTCTATAAAGGAAACAGTCCATAGAGACTCCTTGTGTGATCTTGGTTCATCTGTGAATATGATGCCCTTGAACATTGCAACAAAGCTTGGATTTGAAGACTTTGAACCAAGTAGGATCTCCCTGAGTGTAGCTGACAAGACAATCCAAAGGCCCTATGGTATGCTTGAAAATTTACCAGTAAGGATAGGCCATGTGGAAGTACCTACTGATTTCCTAATCCTTAAGATGGAGGAGGAATCATTGAGTCACCTGATTCTAGGAAGGCCATTCTTGGCTAGTGCTGGTGTAGTTATTGATGTCAAAGGAGGAAAAATTGATCTGAAGTTTGGGAAAGATTTAGTGATGAGGTTTGATATTGGTCGAGGACCCAGAAGTCACAACAGTCTGAAGCAGCTGTAATGTTATTGAGGATTATTATCAGGAATCTGATGTGATAACTAGTGGTCTTCCCAGTTACATTCCCCTCAGTGGTGAGATACAAATCCCAAGTCCACCACCAGAATCTTTGTCTTGGATGAATCAGAAAGATTACCAAAGTGATGAGGAGATAGTCTACTTGAACAACTTGACACTTGAGAACCAGTTGAATGATTCAGCAAGAGAGAGTGTGAAGGAGTTCAGTGATGCTGAATCTTATTAAGGAAGCACATCACCAGATCCAATCAGCATAGCTCAAGGCAAGGCTATTATCTATTTACAAGAAGCTGTTGGACTTTTGATCAAAGAGGTTGACTATTTCAAGGTTATAGAGCTCAAGAGGTTTGAGTATGGTTCCAGAGGTATGAGTGAAGCTCAGAACAAGAGATGGTGGAAGATAGCAACTCTAGCCTCATCTTATGGAAAACAACCAAAGGACAACAAGGAAAGGACCTTAGAGTGTGTTCCTGATCCACCACCCATCTAAGCTCTGTA
This sequence comes from Cardamine flexuosa, assembly GCA_963555745.1. Lineage (NCBI taxonomy): Eukaryota > Viridiplantae > Streptophyta > Magnoliopsida > Brassicales > Brassicaceae > Cardamine > Cardamine flexuosa. Next base: position 15,348,528 of record OY743214.1, on the reverse strand, counting down.
AGCAAGTCAAGCTATAAGACTATAAACAATCTCACTTGGAAAGAAATTTCATAACTATCTCTTGTATATAAAAATATCATCTTACAAGTTATTGTTTATTTTGGTATTTTAATACTTTTATCTAGTGTCTAGTGATCCAGGAATAGGTTGAGTAGTGGCTTTATCACAAGGGAAATGCAGAGCATGGAGATTAAAAGATGATCAGAACGATCAGGATATGGACTCGATCACACCAATCGACCCGAGACCGAGTGACCAGGTTTATTTTTGAGATTTCCAACTTTTAATCTTAGCCGTCCATCTTAAACCTGATCTGAACCCTACCCTACTTTTTAAAACCCCAACGCACACCTCTCTCTCTCTCCCCTACCTCAGTTTTCACGATCTCTCTTTCTCTAAAATCATTATGCGATTTGAAGTTTCAAAAGATTTCTCAAGTACTTTTCAATTTTTGTTTTAAACATCAAGCATGTCTGGATTGAACCTAGATTCTGATGCATAATTGTAAGTAATTCCAGTCTTTTGATATGTTCTGATGAGTGTTAGAATCCGTGAATCTTTCCAATCTTTTAGATTGAACTGTTTTATGGATGCATCCAACTAAAGATTGGGTATATAAGCTTTAGGATGTTGAACCTTGTTAGAAATTTGGGTTTGAACGAAGAAATTGAATTGGTTTTGCATTTATTACTCTTTGCAAAAATTCCTTTTGTGAGTTTTTCTAAGAACAACAAAGTACTTCCTTGTTTTGATAGTCTCTTGCTTTTCTGAAATTATAGAAATGAACTTTGTTAATGCACCCCTGTTATCCGTTGGTATTGGATGAAAACTGATTTCAAAATAATTTGAATCAAACCTACTCGACCAGCGACTCGATCTCACTGGTCGAGTCATATTCGGTAAAAGTTTTAATTTCAAATTTTCTCTTGTTTCAGGTACCGAACTGATAGAAGAACTCGTTCAATGGCTGCTGCAGAAGACCATGACGACTACTACAGAAACAGGGATGACATTGCAAGAGGAAAGAGGCCAGTGAATGAGGAAGAAGAAAAGGAAGAAAGTGAAAGGGAGGTTGATTCAGAAGGAAGTGAATCAAGTGAAGACTTTGTTGAGGAGAGGGAGCTGACACAGAGTGAGAGCAGGAGAATTGATTCCCTGATGAATATGAAGTTCCTGGGAACAAGATATCCGGATAGGCACACCATGCAAGCACTAGGAATCTGCAAGGAAGTTGGGAAACTCTTCCACGAAGCCGATGTGGTGAGCTTCACCACTCTGGCGTTACATTTATATAGTGAGGAAGAGAAGGAAAGCAACAATAGGGAGTTGGGCTTCATAAGCTTCAACATAATAGGAAAGAGATTCACTCCCCCTCTGAGTTTGATAGATGAGGTCTTTACATTCAAGAAAGGTCATGGGACTAATCAGGAGTATAGCAAGGAGGAGCTTACCCACTCTGGGCTCATTTGGGTGGCAAGAATGAATTCAAATCTTCAAGATCAAAAGGTTCAGAAATTAGACACCCAGCAGTTAGATACTTTCACAAGTCCATTGCCAGTACTCTGTTTGCAAGGAAGATAACCGGGACAGTGAATGATAGAGAACTCTGAATGCTGGACAAGGCCCTCAGGGGTTATGCACTATTCCCTATGGAAGGAGACAGAGCTCAAGTAGGAAACTCGATTATCTTGATCAAACAACTCATGAGTTGTAGGGACACGCTTCTGAAGAACCAAAGGATGATGAACAAAGTGGAGTTAGTAGTAAGAGGGATCATTACACCCATCTTGCTCAAATGCAAAGTGGAAATAACAGACAACCCAACAGCTTTCACCCTCCTGGACATGACTTACCTGAGGAGCTCCCACATCATCGACAATGAGAAGGTGGAAGAGAAGTATGCTTATAACTTCAGTCACCCAGAGCTATAAAACGCCAAGGTACTCCTTCCTTTGCCAAGAGATGCCTACAGAACTCTGTACAACAATGGAAGCATGACCTTCATTTTGCCAATGGAACTCCTATACCGAAAATCTGATGGAGCAGATGACTTTGAAGTTCCCCTGAGGCAATTCGCTCAAACTCACAAAGAACCAGAGATGTACCACTTTGATGATTTAGAGTGCAAGAATCTGAAGGAGGCCAACCACAAGATAGAGCTCCTCCAGAAGTGGAACAAGTTCCAGGACAAGGCCATCAAGTCAATGGCAAAGACTATCAAGGTCATCTCAGGGCAGCTTAAGAGCTTGCAAAAGAAATGTGAGAGCTCAATAGCTAAGGAGAGAAGCAAATCTCCACCACAGGAAGATCCAGGAGGCATAGCTCAAGATCCTCAGAAGAGAGGATGGCTCGCAGGGACAGGCCAAGGAAGAGAAGACCGGATCTCACAGCTGAAGAGTTGGAGGCTCACACCTCTACTCGACCAGATGGGTCGAGTCCGTTGTCGAGCTCAACCTAGGGGCAGAACCAACATTCGATCCAGAGCAACCGGGTTCTTCCCACGTCCCTATGGAGGCAACTTACACTGAGGAGACCATGGCAGCTGTTGTGGATGATTTCTTCACAGCTCCAACCCAGCAAGATCCACCACAATGAGGTACCACACAACCCACACCATTGTATAAACCACTTGCATAATTAGTTTCTTTTTATTTTGTCTTTAAATCTCTCAAATAATTCTCTGAATTTTTATTACACAAGAGACTGTGTAATTTAAGTTTGGGGGAGAGTCTGAGAGATTCATCTAATCATGTTTTCTATTTTCTTATTCAAATTTCATATCATCTAAATGCATTTAATAACCATAAAATTTTGAAAAATTTCTGATAAACAATTTAAAAACAGAGTGTCATGTAGTTCATTTGCATAATTAGGATTGAATCTGGAATCATTCATACTAGGATTGTTGCATTACATAGGGGATAATGATGAATTTAAACCAAACCGCCTCATAATTAAAAATTTAATCTCAATGCCATGGTTTTTAGTTGTTCAATGTTTGCATTTGATCCTGAAACTAAGACAGCACCATGTTTGGAATTAAAATTCACCATTCATACTTAGGTTGAAACTTGCTGTGAATAAGAAACTCTATCTCTAATTATAAAACCTAATCTTAAATTTTAATTATCAAACTTAAGCATTATTTATGAACTCATGGCTACCATAAAATACTTGGATACTCTTATTCCCTTTTTCACTCTTGTTTATCCAAGTAGTTGTTCCCACCTTTGAAACAGTTCCAAATAATCACCAAACCTACCTTCTTTCAAACCATGAATTAATCTTGAGTTGAGGCCTATTTCTGGATTGAACTTAGGAGAAAGTGTTAGGTATAAGCCGACAAGAATAGCTTCTCATGTAGACTCTGGTTCACAATTTTTGGACCAGAATAGGATAGGAAGTTTGAACTAGGGGTTGGTTGATGTTTTGAGTGGTAAAAAGAGAGAAAAAGAGTACTATAAAATCTTTAGAAAGGATTAAACACCAAAAAAAATACAATAATGAGTGTCTAGTAAAGGATCTGGATGATTATATTATGAAGATAGGCTCAGGAAATAGAAAAATCAAAGATAAGCAAAGTGAAAAGATGTGACTCGATCACACAGCTCGACCAAGTGGTCAAGTAGATGCCTTAGCCCAGAAAAAGAAATTTCCAGATCCGCTAGAAGAGTAAAAATAGTAAAGATCCTTTCCTTAGAAAATAAAAAGAGAAAAATAATCCTGATTTGAGTGAAAAACAATGTATTGCCTTGACAGAAAATTAAATGAAAGGTTGAAAAGCTAGGATATATTTCTAAGTACAGATTTAGGTAGAGTCAGTTGTGTGTTCTTGGGTAGATGAGAGTCTGCTACTGTATCCATCAGTTGGCTTTAACCTTTAGCATTCTCCCAAAGTTCAATCCATTCATTGAGAGATCCTTGTTACTAATGCACTTAAACCAGAGGAAGAATAGACCATTTTTGTCTCTTAAAGCTTGTCCCTCAAACCAAATCAGTTCTTAACCAATGCTTAATTTGATCCACTAATCTCGCTTAATGAATGTTAAAGGGATAGAGTTCTTTGAATGCTTGTTGCGGCTACGGATGAATTTTGAATCTTTTGTGATGAACATGGCTAAGGTTTTTAAGTATGGATCATCTGCATAGCATTCTAGAACTGTTAACCATGACATTGGTTCTGAATCCCCATTTTCAAACTACTTCTCCAATCAATCTTTTATTTGCTTGAGGGCAAGCAAAAAATAAGTTTGGGGGAGTTGATAACACTGTATTTTACCTATTTTAAACATACATTTCTCATCATATTAGTTCATAATCATCCCTTGTTTATACCATTATATGCATATTTCACTTCCTTTTGAGTTTTAGGGTCCTTTGCATGAGCATTGCACATATATTTCATATTGTCGGTTGTTTACAGGTAAAAATGGATGCTAAGGAAGCTTTGGAGCATTGAGGAGCTGAATAGGAGTTTCGGATCAGCTCAAGAAGGAGATTGAAGGAAGATGGAAGCTACTCGACCAGCTACTCTACCACTATGGTCGAGTGGTATTTCTGGATTAGTAGGAATTCTATGTTGTCTTATCCTAAACCTTATCTTTAGTATAAAATCACATGTGTTAACCCTAATAAAGGGGATGCTCGTTTATAGACCTGATATTATATCTCTCTGCCTCCTAATTACTCTCTCTCTTGTTCTTCATTTTAGATCTTTGTAAACCTTTTATCTTTTTCATAAAATCAGTACTTGCAATTATTTTCTTCATCAAACCCTCTTATCTCAATCTGATATATCTCATATGTCAGATTTAGAACTTTATGGGTTTGCAAATTTAGTTTTTATTATGCTGAGTGAGTAGTTAACCTTAAGGTTATTAGGGATGGATTGGATTAGGGAGGATCTTGATTAATCTGGTATTTTTAAAAGTTCTTAAATGCTTTAAATCCTTTTTGGGTGAGAGTTCTTAATGCTTATTCATTCTGATCAACTTGAATATGATCCTAGATAATCTCTTCACGACAGAGCTTGTAGATTGTTTGATTAGGTTTATCCAGAGACATAGTTATATTAACTTGTAGAAAGTATGTTTCAATAGTGTTTGGGAACCCATGATACTCAAAGCTATTTTTAGGAAATTATGTTGGCTTAGGTAGGTTTATTCTTAAAGCTTGTCCAATAGCTTGGCTCTAGCAAAATCAGGTATGCTGAGTTATTGGGTTTGAGATCATTCACCACGACAGTGGGTGTGATTGGTTTAGATATCTATCATCAAAGGAGCCTTGAAATAGGTTGTGTTTGTTAAGTATCCAGGTTATGAAAGTGATCCCCTAGTCAATTAGTTCATCCCTATGATCCCTATCTCTTTATAATTGCATTAAAACGTTTAGTTACAAGTTCTATTAGTGATTCTGTGTTTTCATATTTCGACTCGACCATACCACTCGACCGTATCGATCGAGTGGCTTTTTTTACTTTTGTTTTCCTGTTTTGTTTGTCTAGTCTTTGTACATTTGAATTGACATCTCAAGTGTTCATTGCTTTACTTATTAGTTATTTGCATTTCCAATCATTAGACTATTAGTTTCACTATCATCTCTGATTTGGCTTAACTTATTAGCATTGATATATTGTGATTGCTTGCACAAAACCCATTATGGATTGACACCTCATGTACTACAACATCAATGAGGAATTGAAACCCCTCCATGCATTCTTATCACTGAGAAAATACATGTTTCAGGTACTTGCTTATAATTAAGTAAGTTGAGTCGAGCCGAGCGAGTTAGCTCAGTTTGACACCCCTACTTGTAATCCATAGTTCCTAATTTCATGAACAGATCGATTCTCCTTTAATATGTCTTCACATTCGTGTTGTTTGTTTTTATGGTTTGTTCTTTTGTTTTAAGATATTCTTCCATTTTACTTTCTAATTCATGGGTTTATTGAATTTCCCTTCAGATTGACTCAAACTGATTTTAGTTTAACTGCTTGCAGATTATTAAGGTTTTGATTTTGTGATTATTAACTTTAGGGAGACTAATTATAACATTTTATTTTTCAAATTTTTGGTTAATTGCGTAAGGAACTATGAATTCAGCTCTATAGGGTTCTAAAATTGGGTTATAATTCTTCTAGATTCTGAGGTATCTTCATAAATCTTTTTATTAAGAGTCTGTTTAAATTGTCATGATTCATTTGAGTTTCTATTTCATAGACCAAGGAGCTGTGCCTTTTCCATAGACCTAATCCACAAATTAGTAAAATCATCGACCCTAGTCCCCACATCTGGTTAGTTGCCTAAATATACTATGTGTTTATAATATAATAATTTAAAAATTTTGAATCGTTTGGGATAAATAGATTATTTTATTCGTAGCTTTCTTGCTCCTCACCTGAAATTAGGACAACAATTAGAGCAGAGTTACACTATGAGCGAAAAGATAAATTAAACAAACATTTCCAAAAGAGTTATTAACCCCATTCCCATTCTTTATCACTCAAAAACCTTTGTTAGACTGCCACATCGCTTTAATATAATATTTAGAAATATTAAAAAGAAAATATCAGCTTCCACGATTTAGTCATAGCATTCCATGAATTAGGCGGCCAATAATCTTCCCGAGTTTACAGATAAGTAACATACTTGCATTTAACATTTCATTGTTCCTTACCTATCAAAAAAATTTCTTGTAACGAAGAGTTTACCTATCAACTGTAATATATGTAATATTTAATGATATTAAGAAAGCAACTAATGTACATAGTTTACCAATGAAAACATTTTCTGTTAAGGTTTTATAACTCAAGGAAAGTTCTATCTAACATGAAATTAGATTTACTAACTTCTGTGTTGTAAAACTTATCTTGTAGTTAATGTTTGACATCGTAAACTTTCAAAGCAATAATTCAAAGAAAATGTATCAATGATTCACCATTCACAAGAATTAAGGTCCCTCTGAAATCGAGTTGTATAAGCTTTCTTAATAGTGGCTTACATTTTAGAACCCTATAAGTAAAAACATATAGACAAACATTAGACATAAGCAGTTAACATATTTTTACCAGTTAAAGACTTTAGAAACTTACGGATTCATCACAAATGAGCACATGTGGAGGATCTTGACGCAGATTCACCAAGTTGTCTTCCAAGGTTTGACATCTTTGAGGTATGTTTCACCAAGTATTGTAGTCATTTGGGTATTTTCGTAATAGTTATATTTTCTAAGAGATTGTGTTTGCTATAGAATACAAATGTTAGAGACGATGAATACAATTATTTATAAAGTTGGTCGATTAGGTTAAGAAAAGGTTGACATAAATATTTTGAAGATATATTTTCTTGAAATTCTGTGTCGAGATTTTAGGATTTGCAAAGTTTATTTATTATTAGATAAGGGTGAATAGGTAGGTTAGTCACTTTTTAAAAAATAATTGTGTATATGGGTAAGTTACTATTTACAATTAGGTAATGAATCACTTTTTGTTTTTTTTTCTCTTTTTTTTCTTTCTTAAGAATTCTTAATTCTTAATTATCTCACTAATCATATATCAGAAAAATATAAAAATAATATTTTATTTTTTAAAATCTTTTTATGAATCTAACAAAATTTATTTTGCATAATTTTATAATTAAATATATTATACAACTACGTATACCTATGTACACCGTATATAACACCAAGTCTTGTACACCAGATCTTCCAAGATCGTGTACACCATTTTCTATTCGATTTGGTATATTAGCTCAAACACTAAGATCTTATGAATATTTTACAATATCTAAGATCTTATTTGGTGTACGAGAAAAGTCACTATATGATATGAGTTAGTGTATGAAAAGATTAGGTGTACGACCTAAATACACCAAAATTAAATAGAATAGAGTAAGTTTTTGTGTAACAACTCATAATTCTACTAACCTACTCCATTAGAAAAGAAATTAGAATAAATTTAAAAAACTAATTGTAAATAGTAACTTGCCCATTTATCCAATTATGTTTTAAAAAATGACTACTTTACCAATTACCCCTTAGATATATAGAATATTTGCAAGGTTGTTGATTGGTTGAATTGGTAATTTTCTGAGATTCAGAGTAATCTTCTATTAAAATTCGAATCTAATTTTTAAGTTATCGGTTAAATTTTCTTGAAGTTGTGTGTCAAAATATTAGGATTTGGAAATTGTATTAGATGTTAAGAATATTTAGGTTTGATAGATGGAAATTTTGTAAGATTTGTAGTATTCTTTATTTACAGTTCGAGATATGTAGATAATATAGGCACAAAGTTATTCTTTTTCTGAGTCTAATAATTTGTATTTATTTTGTTGGGCTTCTGATAACACTGTATTTAGCACGTTTTTACCATCTTTGTATCATGTCTTAGTACAGATTTAAGCCATTGTTCATACCATTTTATGCATTTATCTCTCATATAGGTTGTTTAGTGTTTTTGCATAAACATTGCATACATCTTGCATATTTGGGGTCTTATCAGGTGCTTATGGAGCTGTTTGGAGCATACTTGGACTTTGGGCATATGAAGTGAAGCTTGGATCAAGCTGCTGGACTAAAGAGGATGTGCAGTGAAGCTTTATGGACTCTAGTGAGGATTTGCAGAGAAGACAGATGACTCGACTGCCCACTCGAGTGAGCACTCATCACCAGCCACTCGACCAAACACTCATCTTACATGACTCGTGACGTTGGACAGCTTCAGACCATCAGAAGTCTGGCAACATTTGAAGATCTTCCCGTGGACCAAATTTGGATTTCTGTATACCATTGGAAAGCTAGAAGAGTCAAGAAGAATCAAAGTAATCCGTTCAGCCATTTGGAAGATGCATCCCAAAGAGTGAAGACATGTCGAACTGGAGCCTGAATTGCATCAGAGACAACTCGAGTGGCCTACTCGACCAACCCACTCGAGTGGGTGGTCGAGTCAGCCTCTCTACTAAGCCACTTGACCAGCCCACTCGAGTGGGTGATCGAGTCCAGCCACAGAACCCACTCGACTGTTGGGTCGAGTGGCACTCTTACTCTTTTTCCCTTAAAACTCATAATTTGTATTATTCCTCTATAGTCACCTAGTTTAAAATCTCCTAATTAACCTAATATCAGGGGTGGCCGATTTTATTAGTTTAATCTAGTTTAGATTAGTTTCTCTCTCTATTTCTTCATCTTGTGCTTCATTTTCTAGAATTTTGTAACTTGCATAACTGTTTATAAAATCAGTATTTGCCTTAGATTTCTTCTACAAACTTGCTCATCGGTTCATCATCTATCACATATGTCAAGTTTAGGATTTTCTGGTTTTGAGACCCAAATGATGATTTTGATGAGTGAGTAGTGTCTTTAGGATTTTTGGGGATGGAATAGGCTAGTTTCATTCTGTATTGCTATGGGTTCGATTGATTGATCATCACTCAGTTTTTTAATTCGCTCTTGGGTGAGTGATTTTAATGCTTGTTCTCCTCTGATCAAGGAGAACATGATCTTAGATGATTTCATGAGCACGACTCATGCCTTGAATCATTAGATCTACTTTATCTAGGGACTAGGATACAATAGCGTGAGGGCTGATGTATTAGACGTTTATTTACGTCACGACTCAGCTTACTCACTTGTTATGAATCCTCTTTGACTTTAATAGACTGACCCTTTATGCCTGATCTGATCAACTCACACTATGCTGACAGGGTTGGATCTTGAGGCTCTCTACCACGTCCCAATTGAGTTGGAAATGATGTTTGTTGTCTATGGATGTCTTGTGATACCAGTTTTATTGATACCCATAGTAGTTTAGAGTGTTTACGAGCATGTGATTCCATCCCTGAGGTCCCTGTTGTTTTCCAATAGCTTAAGTCTTCTTAGTAACAGTTCAATTTAGTGTTTCTCATCTTTTACTGTAGCACTCGACCACCCTACTCGACTGCTTAGATCGAGTGGTTAGTTTAGCTTAGTTTTCTTGTAATTTTGATGACTTACTAAAGTGTAACAGACTTTGGTAGCTCAAGATTCATTTAAGGTTTAGTTGTAGTTTCATTTAGGCTGTTAGGTAAAAACTAATCTTTTATATTTGGCTTGACTTGTTTGTTATTGATCTCATCCTTTTTGCATAACTCTATTCACCTATTGATTTGATATTTTCTATACTTACAATTGATTGAAAAACTTGAGTCTTTGTATGTGTCTAGGCTTAGGTTGATAGTTCACTGCTTTCATTCCTTTGCCTTTACTCATAAAAAGTCTTGTTCCAGCTTCGTTAAATATTGGGCTTTGACATTTTTTTGAATTTTTGAGATAAATGCAGTGCAAGATTAATAGAAACGGGTTGACATTTGTACCGGAAAGCAGATCCGCGTCCCTTCCAACCGGGTCAGCAACAAAAATGGTTTGGGTCGGCTTGAATATGCATTAGATCTTCGTTTTTACCTTTAGAATTTTTTTCTTTTTTTTCTCTTTCAATTAAAACATAGTGGCATTTTTCATAAATACATCAATTTGGCTTAAATGGCTTGTAATTATTTCTGCCCCCCTCCTCTCGGTTAATAGTATAGATTGAAAAATATATTTACATCGAAATATTAAAAAAAACAAAACTAACAAAAAATAACATATTGACATTTTCATATGTGTATATTTATATGAATTCTTTTAGTATATATATCGCACCATTATACAATGGAAATATAAATTTAACGGATAAATTAGATGTACACATAGACAATGACATGATACAAAGAAAGTAAAGCATTTTACAATGTAAATAAAACATAATAGTGCGGGAATACTTCAAACAGCGACTTATTTACGTTGAAAATGAACAAAATTAGAGCGTATATGAGATGGGATACGAGCAGGACGGTACTTGTTGTCAAGCCATACAGCCGTTCCTTTTGCTTCTAAAATAGGCTGCGTTGTTAATATTATACCAAAAGGATCTGAATCAGAACACAAGTAAACAACCAACACAAAGGCTTGGTAAAAGAAACAAAATTAACCTCTTGATTTGGATGTTTAAAGATTATCTGTTCAAAGTAAATGCGCGCCACAGATACCCCCGATATTCTCGTTTTCACCACAAATTTGCATCCACTCTGCTAAAAAAAATTCAAATAAATTAACGTATAAAATATTTATCTTATAAATGTTGAAGAAAATATCAGAAAACAAATATAGGGAAAAAAAAAAACAAAAAACAAAAACATTACACGTAACGGTGCAAGGAACTTTATTGTCAACTCAGAAATAGCCAAAGCTTCACCAGAACTGGATACTTCTTCACAGTTGATACCGACACTTTCCATAAACTCGTGTCGACCTTAATTGGAAAGAAAACAAGTGTAAGAACAATGGTTGGTTTAAAATTATCTAAACAACATTATTTGCAACCGAATTAAACTAACCGTGTTGGCAGTAGTTTGCGTAAACAGCATTGTTCACAACACCAAACTGATCCAATTCATAATCGCGAACTTTAAGCTCAATCTCATGGAATCCACTCATTCTGGCCATATGGAAATTTCAATGAGATTATAGATCAGAAAAACATTAGATCACTCCTTGGCCACTATATATGTCTTTAGTAGCAAGACTATCTAAATCTCAGAAAGTTTAGAGGATTAGTATAAATTGTCTATTCAGTTACAAATATATATATATATATATATATATATATATATATATGAGCTCTTTTTTTTTGTTTGGTTAAAATATATATATGAGCTCTTATGAATTAAAATTAAAGTGATGTATGTATACTCTTTGTTTCCTTTCAGTTCGAGACATGCTAGAGAGATGAACGTCTTTACGGTTCGTAGAGGCAAGTTAACTGGCCGCCTCCACGAAAAGGGAAGCACCTCAGGCATTGCCAGAGCCGCTGTGCTGGTAGTAGTAGCTTGAAACATTGCACTTTTCAAGTGACTAAGCCCAAGTGTGATTTGTAGTTGACAAGTTTTTTTTTCGGTTTATGAAACTTGGTTTCAATCATAAGCTATATATAGAAGAATGGGACATAGAAGAATACAAATTATATCTGTAATAAGCATTATTGAATGCTCACGAGACTTACATGATCTTTTAAATTAGAGGCTTAGTGGGGAGTCTATCCTTTTACATTATATGATATTATTTGTAACTATATAATTTTGTACGTTAAGATACGATATTTACTACTTTTATCAAAAAAAAAAAATAGAATATGATTATGTTACTCAAATAATAGCATTGTACATAAACAAAAATAATAGACTAAAATTTTGTGCAATGCATGTTACGGGTAATTTTCAAACAATAATATATAATAATTCTGGATGGTGATAAAAGGTGCACATGGGCCAATAGCTCAATAACTAAAAGTAGGGGTAAACACAATTTTCATGCCGTCCCTTTTCATCCTGTTCCATTTTTGTTTTGGAAAGGAAAATTTTTTCCCATTTAGAAGAATATTCTAATATAGTATTAGCTTTTGATTTTTATTTGGAAACGGAACGGGACGGGACGGGAATGAGAATTCCCTATATCCCATTTGGAAAATCTTATATATAATACATAATAAAATTATATATATATATATATATCATAAATATAATAATAATTGAAAATTAGAAATATTGAATTCTAAATTTCCAATTTTTTTAATACTTTTGAAACGGATTTTCTTATTATTATATATTTTAGTTAATGTTAAAATTTTAGTTTTGTGATTTTGTCAAATAAATTGATAAATATAGATTAAAAAATTTCGATCTTCTGTAATCTAGAACTAAAGGTATGTTTTTTTTTCTAACTAATTACTATTTTTGCTAATTTTGTATGCATAGAACTTGGTAAACAAGCAAATGAGGAATAATGTGAGAGAAAATAAAATCTACTTACTTAATTTTCTTAGGATTTTACATTTCTACAAATTATTTTGATTTTATTTTGATTTATATTGGGTTGTTCCTGAATTTGCAATTTTTTTTATTATTAAACAAATATATTTGTGATAGTTTATTATTATTTTGTAACTTTTATTTTATAATTTATTTGTCATGTTTATTTTTTAGGAATTTTCATTCCTATCTCAACCCATCCCAATTCCGTCCTGATTCCGTCACATCTTTTATATAAAATATAAGTAGAATTAGTTTTTTAATTCCCAAATTCTCGTTCCGTTTCTATTCTCGTCCCAAATTCGTGTTTGTTCACTCCTAACTAAAAGTTTCAAAGGGCGACTATGTGGCCCAGTAAAGCTTAAATAAAAATAAAACAACAAATAATTACAAAGGGCCTGAGAGCACCCACACAAATAATTACAAAGAGAGTATATGTATCGTCGTTGACTTGCCGCAAAGAAGAAAAGAAAACACAAATAACCCGGGACTTGAAACGAGAAAAACAACGGAAATAAATAAAAATTAGTTGTTTGGTAAAGAAACCTAATATAGTTGGAAAAAAAGCAGTTGAGTATTGGAAAGAAAAAAAAAATGTAGTTGTGTCGTTAATGAATTAATGATGCGATGAGCCAAAGGGTCTGAATGGTGAAGCAGTTTTTGATTCAAGAGTAATCCACTTACAAAATAAAATGAAATCACTGGTTTCAAAAAAAAAAAAAAAGCATTACCCTCGTTTATATTCCATTATGTTTATAAAAGGAGCTACGAACTCAAAGAAAATTACTCATTTTCATCGCAATTAACTCCGTCTTTTCTCTTTTTGGTTTCAACTATTAACAAATAAAGCGGAAGAAAGAATGGTAGAGGAAGAGGTAGAGGTAGATGTGGAGATCAAAACTCAAGCTGATAAGTTCCACATATTCACCAGAAGATCACAACATGTGTCCAAAGCTACTCGCTACATTCAGGGTTGTGATCTACTCGAAGGAGAATGGGGAAAAGTTGGAAGCATAGTTTTGTGGAAATTAGTTTTTGGTAACAGAAACATTATATACATATATATTATATAGAAATTTACAATCATGTCAGATGATAAACCCTTAGAATATGGTGTGCTACTTAAACATTTGGATCCATCAAAAATAATAAACTGAAAATATGATTTGTAAACTCGTTTTTGTGCAGATGGAGAGCCAAGAGTGTCGAAGGATAGAATTGAGGTGATGGATGTGGAGAAGAATGTGATTCAATGGAGGGTGTTAGAGGGACCTCTGAAGAAAGAGTACAAGAGCTTCTTGAAAACGATGAAGGTGAGCCCTAAGCAAGGAGGGCATGGAAGTTTGGTGAAGTGGAACATGAAGTATGAGAGGATTGATGAGAAAGTTGCTCACCCAGAGAGGTTGCTTCAGTTCTTTGTCGAAGTTATTAAAGAGATTGACCGGTACCTCTTGTCTGAGGAATAGGGAAACTCAGCTGCTTGGCTTCGGTGTGGGAAATTATTGTAAGCGTGAGGACTCATCTTGTGTTTCGTATGTCTGTTTCAATACTGTGATCTCTATTGATTTAGAGAAATGTCGTAAGTTGTAACATTGTGAGTAGCTATGAGCTGTTTCTCTTATTTTTATGTATGTTGTGTGTTTATTAATAAGAGTTCTTGGTATTTAGTAATTAAACCACTCAACTAAAAATGTATCCCCTAAAACCCATCAATTATAAATTTAGTGAAAAATTCTCTTAATTTTGAATCCATAATTGAAAAACCCCTCCGTTCGTACATTGCCGTTAAATTTAAAACACAGTGTTCCCTAAAACAAACAAACGACATATTTTTAGTAATAAAACTCATCAAAAAAAAGAATCCTTGAAAAACTCCTTAATTATTTATTTAACTAAAAACTCCTCAAATTTAAATATATTAATGAAAATACCCATTCGTCTATATTATCGTTAAAATTGGACTAATTTAAAATGCATATGTTTTGTTGGTCAAAAATGATGTGACATGTTCTAAAATAAAAACTAAATATTCAAAAATAAAAATGACAAGAATTTTGATGTTATATAAAAAAACATGTTTTAATTGAATTTTAACAGTACATTTTCTGGATTTTGATGTTGCAAGTAATATTGTTATTAGGAATTTTGTGTTCTAATGGTTTTTGGATCTATCAAAAGTCAATTAAATAAACATGTCATTTTTCCATTTAATAACATCAAGATTCATGTTGGTTTTCATTTCGAATGTGCCGTTTTTATTTTAGAACATGTTGTGTTTAAATTTATTCAATTTTAACGACACTATATACATATGTGTTTTAACGACACTATATACAATTGTGAAAATATTTTATTACTAAATTTTTTATCATTTTCTGTTTTAGAAAACATAGTGTTTTAAATTTAACGGCAATGTAGATGGATGAGTTTTTTTCAATAAATGATTCAAAGTTGGGGAGTTTTCTTTTAACGTCTAGTTGAATAGTTTTTTTGTTAAATATATAATTGAGAGTTTTTTTATACTATTCATCTTTACTTGAAGTCTTTTCATACTAAAAACCCTAATTATAACTAGGATTAAATACAAAAAAATGATTTTTTTGAAAATTTATTTCTAAACGTAGACTCATGTTGCTTCAAAAATCTTGTTTACTGGACTCCGTTTGAAAATAAAATTGGGGTGATTTCAATAATACCACTACATGAGTAAGTGGTATGTATTTGACAAAATTGTCCTTAATAAAGATCATAATTAATTATTTTAATATGAATTAGATAGTTAATATTAATAGGAAATTATAAATATATTTTTTTGGCGGAAACATTATCGATCTATTTATGGCGGGAAAATTACGAAATACTTTTTTGGCGGGAAAATTATGAAATATGTTTTTGGCAGGAAACTGATTTTTTTTTATTTGGCAAAAAAATTACAGATTTGCATTTACGAAAACTACGGAATCGAGTTTTAGAGGGGAAATTTATAAAACCTTATTAAAACCTTATAATTATTTTTTATAAAAGTATTATATTAATTTATAAAAACCCTTATATTACATTATAAATTCTTTATAGTACCTTATAAACCTTATAAAAGTTTATAGACCCCTTATAAAAACCTTACTAAACCCTTATAAAACTCTTATATTACCTTATAAAACCCTTATAAATATTTTTATAAGGTCTTTATAAACTTTTCAAGGTTTATAAACCATTATAAATATTTCTAAGGTTTATAAATACCTTATAAAAATATTTTATAAGGGTTTCATAAGGTCTTTATAACATTATTAATAAGACCAATATAAGCTATTACAAAACCATATAAGATTATAAGATCTTATAAAACTTTATAAATCTTATAAAAGCTTATAAATCTCTTATAGAAATCTTATTAAACCTTTATAAAATCTTATGAAACGCTTATATTACCTTATAAAAACCTTATAAAAACATTTATAAGTGTTTGATAAGGTCTTTATAACCTCTTATAAAACCATAAAAGATTATAAAGTCTTATAAAACTTTATAAACCTTATAAAAGCTTATAAATTTCTTATAAAAATCTTATTAAACCTTTATAAAATCTTATAAAATGTTTATAGTACCTTATAAAAACCTTATAAAAACATTTATAAATGTTTTATAAGGTCTTTATAACCTTTTAAAACACCAATATAAGCTCTTATAAATCATATGAGATTATAAGGTCTTATGAAACTTTATAAACTTTATAAAAGCTTATAAATCTCTTATAAAAATCTTATTAAACCTTTATAAAATCTTATAAAACACTTATAGTGCCTTATAAAAACATTTATAAGTGTTTTATAAGGTCTTTATAACATTTTTATAACACCAGTATAAGCTCTTATACAATCATACAAGATTATAAGGTCTTATTAAACATTATTAAAACATTCATATAAGAATTTATAAAGTTTTATAAGCTTTTTTTAAGTTTTATAAATATATATAAGGGTTTTATATGATAAAATAAGAGGTTTATAATGTTTATTAATGTTTTATAAAAATATTTATAAGGATTGTTTTAATTTTCCCGTCAAAAATGTTTTCTCTAATTTTCTTGCCAAAAAAAAAATATTTCCGTGATTTTTCCGCCAAAATCTTGATTCCATATATTTCTCGCCAAAAATTGATCTATAATTTTCACCAAAAATGTGTTTTATAGTTTTACACTAAAAATTAATTATGTAATTAATTATATAATTTTATCAAAATAATTAATAACTATCTTCATTAAGGGTATTTTGGTCAAAGGATATGCCTTTTAGTGGTATTTTTGAAAATGACCAAAAAAGAATAGTATTTGTTGAAAGTGGTATGCCAATAGTGGTATTAGTAACAAATTAAGTTTATGAATTGTACATTCTTTGAAGCAATAGGGGTCTTCGTTTGGAATCTATAAAAATTTACTATTAGCAGTAGCTTATAATATTTTAATATTAAAATCTATAAAAATTTACAATATTAATAATCTTTAAACTCTATCAATTTTTAAAATATTAATAATATTTAAACTCTATAAAGTGTAACCTACATTAGAGTGTTAAAGATTCAATCATTTTGTGCTATTTTAAAGAAATCTATATTATTAAAAGGAAGGACACTTTAGAAATAACTTTTGAATTTTAAGAATATTACATGAAATGCCATTCAGTGTAACAAGAAAAAAAAAAGAGTGCAAGGAAATTTTGGAAAAGACCAAAAAGAGAAACACGCGGATCTTAATAACACAGGCATGGATATTTTGGTTATTTGGGGGGGGGGGGGGGAACGATCTATTTCCCCACAAGAAGTATAGTATCGAGCCAGATAGAGCCCAAAACTAACCCTCGATGCAGATACCCATCCACGAACTATAATCAATCCAGTTATCCATCTCACAGAAGTTAAATACTTAGATCCCCATCTGAACTAAAGTTCGAACACTAGTTCTCCCATTGACCTGGTTTTATGATAGTTGACTTTTTCGGATTTAAGTATTAACCATTGATAACCAATTGTTAACCGAATTATGAACCGATTAAAAGAAATAAACCGGTTTATGACCCGATTAAAAGAAATAAACCGGTTTATGACCTGATTTAAGAGTTAAAACCAGAGCACCCGAAACCAGATCTCATTTTAACCCGAAACCCTAAAAAAACAAAAATCCCCAAATTCAAAGAACAAACCCTAGAAACCCAGAATTAAAAATCAAGCTATCGAAATCGAAAGATTCGATGGCTTTAGTTGTCAGAACTCCGTTGATTGGACAAGATTTCGATGAAGAAGAAGGAGAACGCGATGACCTTCTCATCCATACAGCTGTTCGCAACTTTGTCAATGAAGAACCGTTTGAGTACGATGTCTATCCAGAGAGTGATCATGACGAACCTGAAGATGTTCCACCGAGAGAGCACATACACATCAGACGTGGTGATGGGAGATTGTATCCAAAGCAAACATTCTTCAACGGAGTAGCTTTCAAGGAGTGTCTGCTTGACTATGCTCTGAGAACTGGCCGGAATGTGAGCCAATACAGGTACGATAAGGATAAGATAGGTTTTGAGTGTTTAGGTAGTAATGTTGAGGGTTCTCCTTGTGGATTTAAAGTTTATGCTACGATCCTTCCTAAGGAGTCAATGTGGAAGATTACTAAGTTTATAGAAGAGCATTCATGTATACCTAATGGGAGTGTTGATATGTTTATGGTTCCTGTGATAGCTAAGATGTTTGTAGACAAGATTAGAGAGGAACCTGAGTATTATATGCCAATGGAGTTAGAAGAACTAGTTCAGGAGAGATTCAGAGTCACTATATATGGGAATCAGTGTCAATCTGCTAGGCTTAAGGCATTAAAGTGGATTGAAACTGAATACGATCACCAATTTGCTCGTCTTCGAGATTATGCTGCTGAGGTACTTGTTGGGAATAAGGGATCCACTGTGAGGATTGATACAATTCCAAATGAAGCAGGTCAGGATCTATTCAACAGGTTTTATGTTTGCTTTGATATCCTTAGAAGATCTTGGAAAGAGACATGGAGGCCTCTAATAAGCGTTGATGGTACCTTCTTGAAGGATAAGATTAAGGGACAGTTATTAGTTGCTATAGGTAGAGACTCCGATAATGCTATATATCCAATAGCATGGGCTGTGGTTCAAGTAGAAAACACAGAGAATTGGATGTGGTTTGTGCAAAATCCGAAGGCTGACTTGGATCTAAATGATGGTGATGGATACATTGTGGTGTCTGATCAACAAAAGATGATGGATACAATGTTTTCTTGATTGTTTAGCGAATTTGGATTCAGTATTGTTGTAACCCTAACATTAATTGTATTTTTTACATGTTGTAGGGTCTTATAAAAGCTGTGGAGTTAGAGTTGCCAAATGCGGAGCATAGAAAGTGTGTGAGACACATCTATGGGAACTTGAAGAGTAACCATGGAAGCAAAACCAATATGAAGCCTCTTATATGAAATCTTGCATGGAGCTATAATGAAGCAGACTTTCAACAATACTTGGAGAAGTTATTCTGCTATGATACTGGGGTATACAAGGATGTTATGAAGATGAAGCCTAGAACTTGGTGTAGAGCCTTCTACAAACTAGGTAATTACTGTGAGGACGTTGACAACAATTTCACTGAGTCTTTCAACAGCTCAACAGAGAAAGCAAGAAATAGGCCTTTTGTGCCAATGCTGGAGACAATAAGGAGGCTTACAATGACACGTATAGCACAAAGATCTGCTATATCTCATTCTCACAAAGGTAATCTATCTCTGTTTGTTTATGTAATATTGATATGTTAATCTATCTTTGTGTTGTTTATATATATTTAGGGATTTGCACACCTTATGTGTCAAAATTCTGATATATCATGGATTTTATGATTTTATGACATGATATATGTATTGGTTTTGGAGTTTTTTGTATATATATTGAGTCTTATTAGGTACAAACACGAGATGGATCTTTATGAGCACTTCGGAGCATTTGGAGCCTTGTAGCTGAGCAAATCAACAAGGAGACGGATATTCCTGTCCACGTCGATTGACACGCTTCCTTGTGTCGATCGACATCACCTAGACGATATTGAAGCCTCCGAGTTTTATCAAGTTTCAAGAATTGCAACTTTGCCCCAAAAGTTTCCAAAGTTTATAAATCATGCCTAATCGTGTTTTTAGGTTAAATTATGTTTTAGAAGTCCCAGAGACTAAGTTTGATCATATTCTAAGTTTTTCAAGTTTATTGTAAGTTTCAAGGAGATTATTGGAGAGAAGATTCAGATCTCAAACTTTGTAGAAAGAAGAATTCTGAACTCCCTTTGTTTCTTATTTCTGATTTTTATGAGTATTATTCAGACAATGATTTGTGTTTCATCTTCTATGTCTGAGTAGTCACCTTGTTAGATCTAGGGTTTCAAAAAGGATTATGAAGGAAAATTGAATTGGGTTTAGTATTGTTAAGTTATCTATTATGTTCTTCATCTAGATTTGATAATTACACTAGTCTTAGGATTGATCACCCTAATACTGGTCCCATAGGATTATTGGTAGATACGAGAGTGTTATTGATACCCCAAACTAATCTTAAATGAGCAAACAGCCTATTCGCAGCGAGAGTTGGTTTAGGAATTTTGTAAACATATCATACCCGCACTATCATAGGGACTCTATTTATTGGTATTTCGCAAAGAGATTTGGTTTGCTTATGTTTAGAGGATAGATGTAGTCGCAGCGAGAGTTGGATGAGATGTCATATTAGTGTTACGAGTTTAAGAACCGCACAAACACTTTAGACTTAATTTATGAACCGCCCAGTTCATTTTCCCGAGTTTTCCTGATTGATGTCCCTAGGTCTAGCGCTTTAATCATCTGAATTTAATTCCGTTTAATTGCTATTTTCGTTTATTGCATTGCTCTATTTAGTTTTCTTGTTTTCGTCTAGCTTAACTCGAATCTGTTCAATCTATTGTGTGAGTTTTCAGAGTCCTTGCGGATTCGACCCCTAAGTACTATAGTGATCTCTTAATTTGAGAGAGTAGCTTCTAGGGTTATATTTGACCCCTGTCAAGTTCCTTGCCAAAGAGAATAAGAAAGCATCTGCTTGCAAGATCACTAGAAGCATTAATGGCATGTATGAAGCAAGGCTTTGTGGATGTTCTTACCGCGTTAATTTAGAGAAAAGAACTTGTACCTACATGAAGTATGAGATCTATGGGATCCCTTGTGAGCATTCATATGGATTGATTCTAAAAAAGAAGCTTGTACCTGAAGATTATGTTTGTCATTGGTTCTGGACAGATTGGTGGAAGAGAACATACACAAATGGACTTTTTCCACTGAAGGGTGCAAGGTTCTGGCCTTCAACAGAGGAACTAAATGTCCATGCTCCACCGGAACCAGCACAAGTAGGAAGAAAAAAAGAGACTAAAGCTGACAAGAAATGAAAAAAGGTAAAAATGAGTCTCCAACCAAAAAGGCACCAGAAGGGAAGAAGCGGATTATGCACTGTGGAATTTGTGGACAAGCTGATCACAACTCGAGGTTCCATAAAAAGAAAACCACACAGGTATGTCTATCATTTTTTTGTTTGAATTAGTTAGGTTTATAGATATAGAAATTAGATGATTTATCACAGGTTTGTCTATCATTTTATTTGTTTGAATTAGTTGGGTATATTGATACAGAAATAAGATGATTTATGTGTGTCTCTTATTCTCTTTTGTTTTGCAGGCTTCTCAGGTTCAGGTTTCTCAGACTGAACCATCTCAAGGCACTCTCTCTCAAGCTCAATAGTCATATAAGGACTGATGTAGGATTGAAGTAGGATTGAAGATTGGTCGTTTTAGTAAACTGATGTCTATTTTTTTGGTTTGTATCGGTTAGTGACCAAACTGTATCTTCTTTTGTATTCGGGTTAATGACCAAAATGTTAATAGTCTTCTTTTGTATTCGGGTTACTAATAACATTATTCTCTTTTGTATTCGGAAACATGATCTTGGTCTTGCAATAGATTGGCCTTTCAAGCAACAACAATCTTAGAACAATCACAAACCAAATAAAAAAAGAGAACATAACATCATTATTATGCAGCCAATGACTACAAACATCATCATCTTTT
Source organism: Cardamine flexuosa (assembly GCA_963555745.1). Taxonomy (NCBI): domain Eukaryota; kingdom Viridiplantae; phylum Streptophyta; class Magnoliopsida; order Brassicales; family Brassicaceae; genus Cardamine; species Cardamine flexuosa. Next base: position 15,326,512 of record OY743214.1, on the reverse strand, counting down.
TCATACGAGATGCTGATTCTTGCAAAACGTCTTTCACCCTCTCAAATATCTCCTTCTCAAGCTTTAACAGAACCTTATCAAACACCAACTTCTCAAATTCATTTCTCTCGGTTGCAAGCTCTTTCATTTCTTCCTGAAGTCTCGCATTTTTCATTTGTAATGTCTCAATCTTGTTTAGAAATGCATCATCAACCCACTTGAATATGTGGTTATCATTCTCTAGGTACAATATGAACCATCGTTAAAATAGAGATTTTGAACCAAATCCTAACCAAAAATTTTAAAAACTTCACAAACCAAAACAATATAAATCAGTAATAATTTCATTACCTTCTGAGTTGCAGCAAAATGACAACGGTAGTAACGACGGTACGGATTGGGGACTGATCGAGAGATTAAGTCAAGAGCAGGTTCTCCACACCAACATTTCTTTGGAACCCCCGTAATTCTTCCTCTTCGGATACTCGAAGATCCAGTCGAAGCTCCAGAAACATTACTCATGCCTGGATACAAATCAAACGACAACGATTATACAAAACCCAAAATTTAAGAACACATGAATAATCACATTCAGTCTTCGCAGATCTTAAACCAAAATTTAGGAACACATGAAAAATTTAAGACCTTAAACGCAGTTACCCAGATACGAAATTATAAACATGACAACCACTTACTATCAATTTCACAAATCTGAGATGAATTGTTGTTCAATTTGAGATTTTGTGATTTTAGGGTTTGAAGTTCTGATTTGGGGATTTATGACCGTTGTATTGATTCAAGTCGGGCATTATATGGGTCAAACGAGTCGGGTTTTAATTTGAATTGGGTATGAGTATCGGTTTGGTTTAGTTTTTTGTGGTTTCATAATGTTGTTTTAAGGTTGGCCGGTATATGAGGATCTAAGAATTTAACTTCTGTGAGATGGATAACTGGATTGATCATAGTTCGTGGATGGGTATCTGCATCGAAGGTTAGTTTTGGGCTCTATCTAGCTCCATACGATACTTCTCGTGGAAAAATAGATCGTTTTCCCTTATTTGGGGGTGGTAGTCGAAATCCCATTTACATTTCATGTGGAGTAAAAAAAACAAACAAAATCAAGAATGTTTACGAATATGTTTTAAACATGTTAAGTGAATATTCATTTGAAACTTATTTATCTCAAAAAACTCGGAAACAAATTTATAGATTTACCTTGCATATGAATCTAAAACAAATTTATCTAACAAACAGAAAGCAAATCTCCAAAATATATCAAACAAAAACAAATATGAATATGAAGATGAAGAACGATGCAAATCAAAGATCAAAGCAACTCTATGAGACAAATCCCAAAAATGGGTGTTCAAGAGTAAGTTTTCAGTTCCAATATTTATTGTTATAGATCAACTGTTTTAAGAAATCTCACATTTTTTATTATTGCAAAACATATTCGAGATCCATAAACAAAAGCTAAGGCTCTAAATAAATAAGTTGGAAATATCATACCAATAACGTGAAGCAAACAACTTTTCACCAACGACCATTGGATGCTTACTCCTTAACATATAAGGATCTCTTAAAGATTTTTTTTGTTTTGTTGGTTCCATCTAAAACCATGTACCTTGGCAAAAATAATTGGTTAGGGTTTCTTAGTTTCATTTCTAAAATATCATTTATTATCCTAGCGACTTTTAATTTATGCTATCATAAGTACACGAGGCCTTTTGCTACAAAAGCCACCAGCCCTATGCCTAATTTCATCTTATTAGGAAACATTGTTTTTACTTAATGCAAATTATAAGATGCAAAAATGTTTTATTTGGCTCAAGTGTTTTGAAATTTATTTTATCACTGTTATTATCTATCATAGATTTTTTACGAATATATTTAATCATTTTTTACTTGGATTAAGGTTTTGGATTTTATTTTATCATTGTGTAACTCATTATGTGTGATCTTTTATTTTTCTAAAGATTTGATTTTTGTAATTTAGAATTATGGTTATGTTATTAGATTCGTTAATTTGATAACGTGTTTGGTTTAACACATTTCAGGAATTGCAGAATCAAAATATGTTTTACCGGTTTACATTGAAGATGAGTGTACCGATGAATATATAGATGTATATATCACTTATACCGTCTCTACTGCCGTGCTTGAAATGTCCGAATCCCATACGCATTAAATAAGCTGCAATGCCAACCAAAAGAAGCATTGTGAACAGATATTACAAAGAGGCATAGGTAGAATTCACCAAAGCAAAACAAATGATGTCATACAAGAGAGGGCCCAAAAAGGCCCATTTTCTCTCTCGTTTCAACACCGTTCGCCCTAGCCGCCGTCTTCAAAGTTTCTGCTCGGAGGAGGAGCTTCGGTGGCCGGCGAGCCTTGCCATCACCGTTAGCGGCCTCTTCCCCCCCTTCTCTGGTTTCTTGCTACCTTTTGGCCCTTGAATTCGACCCAATCTGTAGATCGACTGTGTAGCTTGGTTATGTGGTGATGACATTTCGTGAACGGACGGCAAACTGACGAAGCATTGGTTGGAGTTCAAAGGTCTCCGGTTATGGAGCGCTTAGAAGACAGCGCAACTTCCGTTTCCACGTTTCTAACCGCGACTTCAACTCGAAAACTCACTTTCACGACGGATCATCACCTCATCTCGGTTTCTCCTCGCTGATTTCGGTTTTCTCTTGCAAAGCCTCAGTCTTTCTGCATTTCGGCGAGTTATTATTGCATGTTCTTCGGCGGGCTGGCTCGAGGGCTCGGACCGTGGACCGCCTGGTCAGCGCTTCTGGTCTTCTCCTCTCCCTCAGGCGTGGGTCGCCGCTAGATTCGCTTTACCATCCCCTTCCGATCTGCTAAGAACAAACCCGGCAGGTCTGGTTGTTATCTCACCTTGTTTCATTACTAGGTTCGACTTCTTGTTCTTATTTGGATTAGGCTTGCGGGTTCCCCATATCTGCTTTTCAGTCTTAGATTGGGTCTCTCGGAGTTGGATTTGTGGTTGTAGCATTAGTGAGGATCTAACCGGAGCTTTCTCAACCGTTTTTTCATTGCTTGTGGAGGAGTTAGTACAGTCTTTGTTCTATCGATTGTCTTGCTATGTGTCATAGTAGCATTTGCAAAATCTTCTCAGTTCTTTGGCTCGTTGTGGTTCCGTCCATTATGATGCTCAGGTAAGTCGTTTGGTCTCCGACAGAAGCTTCGAGTGTCAACTGGGGTATCGGGCCTACCAGGGAAAGAGCTTCCATCAAGCGATGTTTTGCGTTTCGAAGAAGTTCTCTAGATTTATTACATTATGTTACTCTCATTTTCTCTTCTTTCTTGGGTATTAGTTAGTTTTATCGCTATAACTTCACACTGTAACCACGAGATTACGGGAGTCATTACACCGATTCTGGTTGCTTCCATGCTTTTAATTTTTTTTTTATATGGGACTAAGATCGAATTATGCTTATGTATGATTAAACGCTTCTTTTGAATAATATTTACATTTTATCAAAAAACAAAACAAATGATGTCACAATTCACCTTTCGACTTCTTCCTTTGCCATATCAGTAACTACAAGTGCTGTCACAATAAACTCCTCTAACAAATCGATTCTAAGTAAGAACCATGTCAGACTTATATGACTAAAATCTGAAATCTTTTAACATCTCGAATTTGGTAGAATTGGATTACTTGAAACTGAATTTTACAAACAAATCTCAGACTATTAAGAACGAAATGAGAAATGGTGCTAAACATATTAAGAATAAACATGAGTAAATTGGCTTACCTCAATTATGAAGAAGAACAATGTATAATGATACGGGATCTTGTGAAATGGTACCAAATGAAAGAGATTCGTATATCTTGTGAAATTGGCTTACCTCAATTTGGTGTTTGATTGTGAATTGAAGAGAAGATTTGATGAAGAAGATTCCAAAAAGAAGACATAATCGTTCGATATCTGCAACAAAGTAGATCTTGGTCGGATCTGAGATTTTTTCAAACAGCATTCTTTTCTATCATTTTTTAACTTAACAAAACCAAATTATATTCTGATCTCATTTTATCAGATCCAAGAAACTTTAGTTTACTAATGGCTCAGTTTATTTAAGGGAAAATGGCATATTAAACCTCCAAAGTGTTATTTGCTAGCCGTTTAAACTTTAAAAGTTTTTCACTAGCAATTTAAACCTTCAAAATATTTTCACTACTATTTTAAACCCTGAAAATAGTTTCTGTGTTTTTTTATTTTTAATCTGGACGGAATAATTAACCCGGCGAATGGAACTGTTAAAATCGTATTTTTTTTGTTTTGTTTTAAAATATTGTAATTTAAAAACATTTTTAATTAATTTACAAAAAATTAAGGGAATAAAACACATGAAAAAAAACCTAAATCAATTTTAGGCAGTATTAAAAAAAGCGGGCTAGGCGGCCGCTTACGCGCTAGGCGTCCCTAACCCACTTCGATTTTGTCAAAATCGGTCATATTTGGCGGATGTTTAAATTTGGTGGATTATATAATTATTAAGCGATTATTAGGCGGGTTAGACGGTTATTAGACGGGTTAGGCGGTCATTAGGCAGATTAGGCGGATTTAATAAATATATCCAAATATATATTTTTTAAAAATATTTATTTAAAAAATATTTAAAATTATAAAAAAAAATTCTTATTTAAAATTTAAGAATATATTTTTATTCATCTTTAAAAATTCTAAAATAAAAATATATGATTCTTTTTTTCTAAAATAAAAATAATTATGAGCCATTATTTAAAAAAGAAAAATGGTAAATTTTAAATTTAAACTTAAAATAATATTTAATATGAAAATATAAGTTCATTTATTCTATATTTTATAATGTTATATTATAGTTTGTTAATATATAATATATATATAATTTTTTATTATAAAACCGCATAAACCGCCTAAAATCGTTTAGGTCCTGACTAAGTGTTCTAGGTGCTAGGTAGAGGGCCACCGCCTGGTTAGCATCTAGCGCTTTTTTTAACCTTGAGTTTACGGTTTTCCCTAACATACCCAGAAACCAACGACGACTGAGAGAGAGAGGAAAACGAGCATTTCAAAGGGGAAGAGAAACTCCTTTCACTCATCAAATCGAAATGGGGTAATTTAATATTGTTTTGCTTTGATTATTACTTCTTTAATTTAATATTATTTTGTTTGTGTTTTGTGTGAATACGTGTTCATGTGAATTATCATTAGATAGCTTTATCATATCAATTGGAACAGATTCATTTCATGACTAAATTTGGTTACTATTTTTAGCATATTTATGCCAAGTATGGTTTTTGTTTATCTATAACACGTGTGATAACATTGTATTTTGTGCTTATTTTACAGTAACAAAGACAAACTAAAACTCACAATCCACTTTGGTGGAGCTGTGAACAAAGAAAGAAACGATTAGTACTACAACGGAGAATTGGGGTTTGAGAGCGTGACTTGGAAAATTAATGAGATCACATGGAGAAGTTTCTAGATTACTCTATTCATCATGCTAAGATTACTGCACGAATTAAGATAATTTGGTACAAGGAAGCAGGGAAGGGGATGACGACCATAGACTATGCATGTGAGGGCTATAGAGAAGATATGTTTTTACTGTGCTTTGTAGGAAAAAAAACAGGTGAACTTGATACTTTTCTTGAACATGATTGTGAAGCTCTTAAATGTGGTGGTGGGGATGACAATACTGGAAATGGAAAAAAAAAAGGATGCAGAATATAGTGAGGAAAGTGATGGAGAAGTTGACAGGCCAAAGGAAGATGAAGAACCTGAGCAATCTGAGGATGAAAGATATGAGTCTGTGGCTCGTAAAGGAGGAGATGAGCATATGGTTGGTGAGAATGAGGCTGGTGTACGAGATGAGCATATGGTAGATGAGAATGTGGTTGATGCAGGAAATGAGCATAAGGTAGATGAGAATGTGGCTGAGACAAAAGGCAAGCCTCTAGCTGATGAGGGAGATGATGTTGTTTTAGATGCTGGAGATGGTGGTAATGATGGTAGGTTTTTGGATCTTTTTGAGGAAGGTTCGAAAACAAAACCAGATAAAGAAGCATATCAAAATTTTGAAGAACAGGAAGCAGCAAAAAAAGAAGCAGAAGAAAGTGACGAAGAATGTGTGATAGAGGAGGATGCTGAATATCTAGATACACCACTAGAGTCAGATGAGGAGTGGGAACAATTGAATAATGAGAGAGGGTCAAAAAGGAAGCTGAAGGGTAAAAGGAAATCTAAGTTTCATGGAGATTTGGAGAATGAACTTTACATTTGGTTATTTCAGAAATTTAATAGTGGACTAGAGTTTAAAGATCAGCTATTGCGGTACTCACTGAAGACACAATATCATGTGAAGATGGCAAAATCAGAAGCTAACAGGATTGCTGTTATTTGCTGCGGTGAGAATTGTAAGTTTAAAGTCTTCTGCTCGTATGAAGTACCTATTAACAAGTGGATGGTGAAAGTGTGCCACATGAAGCACAATCATGGGAAATCAAGTAGAGTTTCAATGTTGAAGCAAGGTGTTATTGCTGGGTTGTTTAGGGAAGAGATAAGAAGAAATATTAGCTTACAAGCAGCAAAGATCAAAGATACAATTAAGGCACGGTATAACATTGTTGCTCCTATATCAAAGTGCTACAGAGGAAGACATATTGCTTTGAACACTATCCTTGAAGCTCAAACAACTCAGTTTGGTAAGTTGTGGGATTATGAGGCAGAGCTTCAACAAACTCATGAAGATATAAAAACTGATCTCAGAACTGTCATTAAAAATGGTGTAGAGATGTTTGATTGTTTCTACATCTGCTTTCAGGAATTTCGGAACACATGGAAGAGTTGTTGTAGACCGGTTATTGGTTTAGATGGATGTTTCTTGAAGTGGGAGTTGAATGGTGACTTGCTTGCAGCTGTTGGAAGAGATGCAGATAATAGGATGTATCCAATTGCATGGGCAGTAGTCAAAGGTGAAAACAAAGACACTTGGGGCTGGTTTGTTCAGAAGCTGAAGGTAGACCTGTGGTTGGGAAATGGTGAAAACTTGACCATTATTTCTGATAAACAAAAGGTAAGCTTAATGTTTCTTAACCCTGAATAGTTTGTTTCTTTCATTTTTTTTTTCACCATCTTTGTTCTTATGAGTTTGGATTGGCAGGGTTTAGTAATTGCCATAGAGGCTGAGCTTCCAAGTGCAGAGCATTTTATGTGTGCTAGAGATATATATGCAAATTGGAAGAAACTAGGATTCACAAGATCAGAATACAAGAATCTTTTTTGGGGAGTTGCCTATAGTTACATTGAAGGAGAGCATGAAGAAAAGATGCAGTTGGTTCAGTCATATGATTCTGCTGCATATCAGGCATTACTAGTAACTGAACCACATAGGTGGTGTCGTGCTTTCTTCAGAGTTGAGTCTCATTGTCCTGATGTGCATAACAATTTATCTGAGAGTTTCAATAGGACAATCAAGATGGCAAGATCTAAGCTTGTCATCAATATGCTAGAAGATATAAGAAGCAAGCTATGAGAAGGGTTTCAAGAAGGTTTCTAAAAGCGGATAAGTGTGAAACCATTGTAACACCAATCGCAATGGCTTTGTTGGAGAAAGCAAGGGTTGAAAGCAATTATTGTTCAACAATACGTAGCAGCAGAAGTTTGTATGAGGTAACAGAGTTTGACAGTTGATACACAGTGAATTTATCCACTCACTAATGTGCTTGTAGAAGATGGGATCTAACAGGTGTTTTGTTTTTTTGCTTTTTGTTTTTTTTGTTTCAGATTTACTCTCGTCGTTTTCTGTAACACTATTACTCACTATTTTATTGTCAACTAACAGGAATACCATGCAAACATGCTGTCTGTGTTCTAGATGATAACCAAGAGGATCCAGTTCGGTATGTGGCTAACTATTACTACTCACAGGTCTTGAATAAGACATACGAACACAACATCAAGCCTGTCAATGGCGAGAAGATTTGGAGGAGGACAAATGAGCCTCTTATCGCTATACCTGAGTTACGGAAGCGTAGAGGTCGGCCAAAAACAAGAGAGAGGAAAAAAAAACCTTTTGAATCACTTGAAAAATCAGGAAAATCAACAAGGCATGGACGAATTCCACATTGTAGCCTCTGTAAGCAAGCTGGTCATATTAAAACTGGTTGCAAGAATGATCCAGTTGTTGTAGAAGGACCCAAGAGAAAACGTGGTAGACCTTTCAAGAATCCAAAAGAGGTTATTTCTAGTATCATTGTATTTAGATGATTATATTCTTGATGTAGTTGAAGTTGTAATTAGAAAATGTTCTTATTGTGTTTGTGTTATTGTCTTTCAGGTTCATCCACAACCACCAACAAAGCTAAGAGGAAGAAAGAAGACTCAATCCATTGAAAGTAGCTCTCAGCCTGCACCATCAAATGCTACCGGTAAAGTTGATGTAACTTGTAGTGCTCCCCAGCCATCAGCCTCAACAAGCCAAGCAAAACATGTGAAGAAGTCTTCAAAAGGACGACCTCTAAAGATTAAAAAGGCTGGTAACATTCCAAATGGTATTGGAACATTTTGGAGTCCATACGCTGATCGACCTTTTGAGGTTTTTGGAAACCGAGTTTATGATAGGTCTGACCATAACCTACAGCCTCCAGAATATACTAACCAACAGTTTCAAGAATAGTTTGTTGTCTCATGTGTTTTTGTGGTGCTTTCTTCACTCTCTATTATCAGTTCTATGTAGCTTTACATTATCAGCTCTATGTAGCTATACATTATCAACCTTTTGATTACATTATCAAAAAGGTTATTTAATCTCTCGTAAAAGTTGTCTGAATCCAACGAAAACTATTTGGTATCACATACATGTGGCGTATCAAGTGAACGAGAGCATAAGAACAATGGAAATGTCTAACATTGAGTATAATAACTTAAACAAAAACATTCTTCATAACATGTAGTAAACAGAAAGTTAACACATTCTACAGTATAAGGAGAGAAAAAAGACAAGACGAAGAAGAAGACATGCATATTCACTTTGACAACTGCTTTAGCTTGAGTACGGTTGATTCAGTTTTATGCCATGCATCCGCTAGTTGCAGTTCTGATGATCTGGAAGAGAGCTGTAACAATGCATATTGAACGTTAGTGATAAGACTATTAAGACACATAACATTTCACTCATGTATTGCAAATTGTCTAATATTTAAAATGTCAAATTTGATCAGAGATCAAATATATACTACACATTTCAGACCATGGGTCCTTATTTGTAATGTAAGAAGGTGGAAGTACTATGCACACAAAGAATAAAACACAGAACCAAAAAAACGCCAGTCTGGAAACCAATGTCCTAACTTGAATCGTCCAGACATAATTCAAGGAGAAAGAAGGCCAACTACAAGAAGCGATTTGATGCTATAAGCCACATAATCATAAATTGTAAGTGATCATGTTAATTAAAAAGCGACAAATCCATAAGATACATGTAAAGCAGCATAAAATCTGAAAGTGATAAATCAAAGACAACTGAGAACGGATCAAAATTGTTTCATCGAAATTGTTCCTCTCTCTCGGTGGTTTCGTTTATTTCTGGGTAGGAGAGAAAACCCCCAAATCTAAAATCGATTTAGGGATTTTGGGTTTTAATTTTGTTTCGGTAATTTAACCTTTTTTTATTTTACAGCTTTTAGTAATTTAATTAAAAAACGTTTCAATTAAAATAATAGGAATATAAATAAAACGTTCGTCACTGTTCTGTTAACGGGGTTAACTATTCTGTTTAGTTTTCATGTGGAAAAAAGGCGGCAACTACTTTTAATGTTTAAACTGTCACTAAAAATAGTTTCAAGGTTTATACTGTTGGTAAAATGGGTTAATTGGCTATTTAGGCAGTTTCTCCGAAAGTTATTGGGAATATAGCACTTCACTATTCCAATTTAGAGGAATAGACAGTTTAAGTATCTCGTGAGATAGCCAGAACGTGAGATAGCCAAAGTAAGTGGATTTGGGAAATTACAGTCAAGGGCTTGTTTAGACTGACTGTATATTCTGAAGTCAAATACACTAGTTGTCTAAGAGGTTATGGTATTTTGGGTGAAGTCTCCTGATTATGCAAAAAAAGTATAAAAAGGCCCTTAAGGGGTTCATTTTGTTGGGCCTTGTTGTATAACGTTGTTATCGATGGATAACTGGGTTTATGTTTAAGAAGATTGGAAAACATTATTTGGGTTTATAATGCTTAAATCGAATTGGGAGAAACTTAACAGAATCTTCGTCGTTTCTCCAAAAGATCTGGGGGATAATATCGTTCAAGTGAAGTATCGATTAAGTCGTAATGGAATCTGATAATTAAAGGGAAATCTGTCGTAACTATGGAGGGAAATACCATATAAGTGAGAAGTTAAACCCTAATTTAAGATTAGGTTTAAAGACAGTTGAAGCTGAGAGAGGAGGCCGAAGTGAGAGAAAAGTAGTTCAATGGAAGATATGCTTCATTTAATGTCTGCAATTTGCACTTAATGAAGTTGTTTAATGGATATTATGTGATTATTGGCCAAATTTTAAGTTGTAAGGTTTTGTTAATTCGGTTGAATATTAACTTTTGTAGTGGATGATAACGTTGATCTCCAAGTTGGCCGATGGATATTGTTGGGTAATGGTGAGTGGGAGTTCAAACTTGACAAGTCAAGACAGGGAAGGTGTCTGAGTATTTCGTCACTGTCGAAGTTGATAGAGTTGTAGAAGAAAGTTATGGAAGTGTATTGTGTGGATAGATTATCAGTAATGGTGGAGCTAAGCTATTGGGCAGAGGACCCGCTGTGTCGATTAAGGGGGGTTGAGGTTAGTCCAATAACGATTTCAACAGAGCGTGAGTTCAGAGCATTGAAGTCACTTTGTATAGGAGACAAAGGTATCAATATGTTTGCTTGCTTTAGGGAAACTGTTGGTTCTAGTATGAGATTCATGGAGCCATTTATTGAATGTGTCGATATATCTGCATTGTCGAGACTCCGTGCTACTAATGAACATTCCTCTATTTTAGAAATGTGTGTCTCGTCACAATCTAAGAGTTCAACGAGTGTATATGATTTAAATGAAGAACCATTAGGAATGAAATGGGGAGACTTTGATTGTGGTATTGATGTTGAAACTCTGATAGCTGTTATTGAAAGTGTTGAGGCAATGATAATGGAAGAAAATAGAAATAAAGAATTAGGAAAGGAGATTGTAGCGAATGAAGAAGTTGTTGCTGAGAGGGAGAGTTACAATGATGATCAACTATTACAACATATGGAGGGAACAGCGGCATCATTCCTGGAGTCGTTTAACAAAGACGATGAGTGGTTGGGGTATGGAGAAGAGGTAGATGGATCAGATGATAGTCAAGATGAGGAACAAGACTACGAGTACGATATGTGGAGAGGTGTGGACCGTATTGAGGAGACAGACTTTGGTGGAGAGGAAGATAGTGATATGGATGATTGTGTTGATCCTCCCAGAAAAAAAATGAAACCAAAGAAAAAGAAGGAGGTTCTAAAAAGAAAGAAGATAGATATAGCTGAACTGTCGAAGAACTTAAAGCAGGGTCTAAGCATGACAGAGATATATGGGTATGAGGATATTGAGCCAATGTTTGGGGATGATGAAGAGGATCAGTTGACTGCACATGTGGATTTGAGTCTAGAAGATGATGCTATGTTTAAGGGTAGAACTTTTGAAAGCAGAGAGGATTTTAAAACGGCGTTGTCAATATATGCTATTAACAGAGTATTCCGTTTCAAGTTCACAAAGTTTGACGGTCTATACTTGGTCGCGCAATGCGTAGATAGACAATCCTGTGACTGGAGAGTGTATGCTCACCAAGTCGGAGATTCAGCAGAGTATGAAGTGAGGAAAGAAAATTTGGATCACGTTTGTAATGTAGACACAAGGAAGGGGTTTTCTAAACATGCGACATCGAAGGTTGTAGCTGCCCTTTTGAGAGCAAAGTATGCAAAAGCGTATTGTGCACCGCGAGCCAGGGACCTACCAGAATGTATTCTTAATGAACATCACGTAAGAGTTTCTTATTGGAAAGCGTGGAAGACCAAAGAGTTGGCAGTTGCATCAGCTCAAGGGCAGAAGAGAGCTCGTACCAACTGTTGCCACTTTATCTTTATGTCCTGGAGCTTTCGAATCCCGGGACAGTTTCTCATTTGGAAACGGAATATGATGACTTAGGTGATGAAAGGTTCAAGTACGTATTTATTTCACTAGGAGCAAGTGTTCAGGGAGTACCATTTGTAAGGCGTGTTGTTGTAGTAGACGGTACATTCCTCCATGGAAAGTATAAGGGTTGTCTACTTACAGCTAGTTGTCAAGATGCCAATTTTCAAATATTTCCGGTTGCCTTTGCTATAGTAGATGGTGAGAACGATGCTTCATGGACATGGTTCATGAGAAAACTAGCAGAGCTTGTGCATGATGGAGATGATCTTACTATTGTATCTGACCGGCAACAATCGATATACACAACAATAGCAGAGGTTTACCCAGAAGCACATCATGGTGCTTGTCTTGTACACCTAAGGCGTAATGTCAAGAGCAAGTACAAGAAACATGGAATGCATTCTCTGGTTTGGCGTGTAGGGAACATGTTTAGGGTTAAAGATATGCAGGCTGAGTATGCTCGAATTAAGAGTCGCAATTTGGAGTGTTGGAAGTTTCTTGAACGCATTGGAGTGGCTCATTGGAGCAGAGCATATTTCAAGGGAAAAAGATATAACCTAATGAGTAGTAATATTGCTGAGTCTCTAAATAAAGCTCTTCTACCATGCAGAGATAGCCCTGTAGTTGCAATGATCGAGTTCATACGGAAGATGCTACAACGGTGGTTTGAGGCTAGGAGGAGGAAGATAGCAAGAACTGTAGGTGACATTCCAATTGGGGTTGAGAAACAGTTGTTAAAAACACTCAAACAATCAGTGGGTTGTCAGCAGTGGCCGCTGGTAGGTGGGATTACGAAGTTGGAGCCACTCCCACAGATCAATATCATGTTTCATTGGAAAACAGAACATGCACGTGCATGGAGTTCGACATGCTTAATCTTCCATGTAGGCATGCTATGGCTGCAGCAGATATTAGGAAACTAGAATATAGAACTCTGGTTGGAGAGGAATACAAGATTAAAACTTGGGCATCAACCGTTGAAGGCACGATTCTTCCAGTACGTGGCCCACATGAGATAGGAGCAGTACCAGAGGAGATCCGAGTTATGTGTTTGATGCCCCCAAAGACAAAAAGACCCCCTGGGAGACCTCCTAAGACAAGAATACTATATGTAAGAGAGTATGAGGTAATATATAAATTTGAATTATGATTAGTTGACATGTAACTACATTATTCATCAACCTTTTCACTAACCATGTCCAACATAATTCGGTAGGGGAACAACAAGTCACAGAAACCAAACAAGTGTGGTCGTTGTCGTGGATATGGGCACAACAGGGTCACTTGTACAGCCCCACTGGGTTGAAGCGAATGGGTGACCTCAAATTGTTAGTAATTTTTTGTTCTATTTTGGCTGGGTAGACAGTTATGTGAAAAGTTTCGTTTGGTTCTTTTCAAAATACTGTCTACTTTCAGATGTGGCTTCTCTACCTTATGCGTGAGAAAGACAATGTCGCTGCTGCCCCTAAGGTTTTTTATAATATTTGGTGTGAGGATGGGAAACAAATTAGTTGGGTGAATTTATTTTCTCTCTGCACACTTTTTAATATAATGTGTCATGAATTTACTTTGTCTTTTAATGTTTAAGTGAATGTGTAATGCTTATTTTTGGAGTTATGATGCTCAAATTTTAAGGTAACAACCAAGTTTGTAAAAGTAGTACTAACAACAAAGTTCTGTGTAAAATAAAGGGTTTAGTGGCCAATTAGACAGTTTATTGGCCATCTATAAATATGGTCTTACTGGAGGAGAGTTAATGAAACACATTTTAGTATGGCATTAATAAAGCTCCCAGACGATATTTTAGTGAACATTGTAAAAAGAGTTGAAGATGATGCGTGGTGGAAGCTGGGGCCTTTGATACGAGCTTCGAACCGTACAAATTCTGTTGTTTTCATGGATGAAGTCCTGAAATCATCAGAGATATATGGCTTGTGCTCCTATCCAAGTTATTATGCATAAGGAAACAGTGAGACCCCGGAAGGAAAAGGACGTCGTTTCTTTTATAAGTGTGTCAAGGCTGGTAATCTCGAAGCATTGTACTATGAAGGCATCAAACAGGCGGCTGTGTATCACAAACTTGATGATGCTATTGTGCTTCTCCAAACAAATGTCCCAAAATGTGAGTATGCAACCCTTGCTTGCGCAATTTTTTTTATGTGTCTTGGAAATGCAGAAATGGCGGTCCAACACCTTCGACTACTGTTCGATCTTCACACACGACAGGGGACATATGCTCTACGGACCATTGGACAGGACATAAAACGTCATTTACGCAACAACTTCCCTGCATACCAGAACAAACACAAGAAGACCTTTTGTTATCCGGAATGTGAAGTTGTTCGTACCCCAAACTGTGCTTTTGACCACGACCCAGATTTCGAAAACTTCTGCGAGAATTGCTATCTTTTCAGTTGCGCTCGTGACATCTGCTGGATGCTCTAAGCTCTGTTTTGTGTTGAAAACCGATTTACACCACCTCCAACGCTTTCCGAGTTTGAAGTGGATGTGTAGTGGATGTTTCATAATCTTCTATCTATGGTCTTTCAGACTTTGTGCTTTTATTTCGATGTAATTTACATTATCTTTCTTAGTATTAATGGAAAAATGTTAATGTCATTAATTCGTTTCTCTATTTCATATATATACTCAATATATTTGGAGAAGATTCTACATAACTACCCATCAAGGAACTTCCTAACTAAACCAGAAGCTTTATATTGTCTGTAATGGAAACTGGTTACGACTGTTAGTTCAGATTGAAATGTAAAGTGACCTATGTCATAAATGAACTCTGCTTTTTATTGACTTCAACTACACAATTATGCGTTTCTTTACCTCCTACCCTCTTTAACCGACTAGTCTTGTAAAGCTTCTGTAAGCTTCTGTATGTAAAGCAAGGACAGTCTGGATAATGCAGTGTGAAGTGAGATAAAGTAAACAGTTTTCTCTGCATACCCACGTGGGTTTCTTCGAAATAAGTGACTGTTTATGTCAAGAAAACATTAATTTAATGTAAATTACATTAGCGTACATTATCTCTCATTCACTTATTGAACCCACCTTCATCCCTTTCCTTATTATTCACATTAAAACCTTATTTCTTTATAATTTCTAGCTATCCTTCAAAAATGGCTACTCAAAGCTTCAGCTCTGATTCAATGCCGAAGTTAGGTACCCAAAATGCGATTGCAGTCATACAACAGTTATGATGACATGTTGGACCGACGATAACCCTGGACGTACGTACTACAAATGTGAACATGTTGTAAACGGGCGAGTCAATAGGGGATGTGACTATTTCAGCTGGGCCAGAAGGAGCCATCTCACGGGTGGCAACGAAATTCCTTGATCTGTGCACGGAACAAGATAAGGAGGCTTGAAGCGGCTGTTGACACGTACAAGCTTCAGTGTTCGTGTTTGGGAAACGTTGACGGTAAGAGCTTCAGCCGAGCAGAAGGACCGGTGGATGATAAAGATGGCATGGTTAAAGGACAAGTCAAAACGATGATGATTGTGTCAGTCGTGGCATTAATCATATCTTTTCTTGCTTTGGTTTTGGCCGCTGTGAAATAGGATCCTTAGTACAAGGGAACAATTTGTTAAATGACACACCATTTGAACTAGTTATTTCCCATCTTTAATATTGTACTGGTAATTCCTATATTTTGAATGTATTCCTTATAGTAAAATATGTTGTAGTCCTAATTTCGGAATTTATCGTTGATATTTTTTAAGAACTATGGAATTACAAAGGGTGTTGTACTACTAGATTTTGACTAGTGAATCTGACGTCTAAAAAATTATGTTTCTAAAGACTTTTCTTGTCCAACTATCATCACACCAGAGGAACCAGAGGATTTTACACTCACAATTTTCCTATCAAGTGGGGTACAATAGTGACAAAAGTAAGTTGCACCATACCCTAAACTTAACAATTTTGCCTATCACGTGGGTACAATAGTGACAAAAGGCACTTACACCATACCCTAAACTTAATGGGTGTATAAAGGAGGGTTAACTCAGTTTATTTGAGAGTTAGAGCGACACACTTATATTTCTTTTATGGCAATGGTGGATTTACCAGAAGAAATTTTCAATAAAATAGTTAAAAACCTTGGTGATGAAGATTACAAAACACTTAGGAGCAATATTGCATTTGGGGAAAGGTACTTGGGATCTAGTGTTGTCTTATGAAATCTTACACACTGCCAACATTACATCATTATGCACTTTAAATCCGCCAGACATTGCCCCCGACGGTATTGGTAGAGGTTTGTTTGAAAAGTGTTTAGGTTTTCAAAACCATCTCGCAATATACTATGAAGCTATCAGATTAATCACATCCCTAGATGTCTACGGCGCCCTACGACATTTGGAAAATTTTTTCACAACTTACGGAGATGCTACTCTAGCTTATGGTATGTTTCAAATGTGTGCTGGTAGGGGAGACATCGCGGGTGCTGTTTTTGAATATTTCTTTGCTCATGTTGCCCCCAAGTTCTCATTGAAGATATGTGATATGGGGGAAGCATTAATCAACACTATCATATCTTTCTCACCGACATATGAAGACACGTTTGGTCCCATTTAGGATTTTCCAAGTTGCGAAGGTATTACGTTTCCTAATTGTGGGGGTTGGCATGGTCCCAATTTATTTTGTCCAGAATGTTACATTTATAATTGTCCTTTACGTATATGTGAGCTTCTTTAACCATACCTTATTTCCCAATAATGTTACTTATTGTACACTTTTGATAATTTCCTCTTTCTCTCTAAGATACACTAAGGTGTACAATTTACTTAATGTACATTTCCTGTATATCTATTGTACACTTACATATTTTATGTACACTTTTGATATCTTACTCCTTTTCTCTAAGTATTTCAAAATTATAAGTTACACTAAGGTATACAATTTACTTAGTGTACATTTTCTGTATACCTATTGTACATTTGTATATTTTATGTACACTTTTGATTGGGCGTTTACTGTTGGTATTGAACTCCGTCTGGTTATATTTGAACTCCAGATGGTTCAATGAATTAATTAATTAAAGATAATATTGTACTTCGATTGAACCAGATGGAGTTATATTGAACCATCTGGAGTTCAACTATAACCAGACGGAGTTCAAAGACAATAATTTAAAATTTTATGAATGCAAAAAAAATTTTACTTACCAAAAATTTATAAATTTGAAAAATAAAAAAAAATTATATTTTTTTAAGCAACCCATGTGTGATTCTACAAATGGAAGAGCAAAATAATATAAATACTTAACAAATTTCTTAACATTAATTTTAATTATTTACAATTAAATTAAATGGTAAATACCCCTTATAAGCACAAACCAAATGAGATGCTCTAAGTATTTCAAAATTATAAGATACACTAAGGTGTACAATTTACTTAATGTGCATTTCCTATTGTACACTTGCATATTTTATGTACACTTTTGATATCTTACTCCTTCTCTCTAAGTATTTCAAAATAAGTTACACTAAGGTGTACAATTGACTTAGTGTACATTTCCTGTATACCTATTTTACAGTTGCATATTTTATGTACACTTTTGATAATTACCTCTTCTCTCTAAGTATTTCAAAATTATAAGATACACTAAGGTGTACAATTTACTTAGTGTACATTTCCTGTATATCTATTGTACACTTGCATATTTTATGTACACTTTTGATAATTACCTCTTCTCTCTAAGTATTTCAAAATTATAAGATACACTAAGGTGTACAATTTACTTAGTGTACATTTCATGTATACCTATTGTACACTTGCATATTTTATGTAAACTTTTGATTGGGCGTTTACTGTTGGTATTGAACTCCGTCTGGTTACAATTGAACTCCAGATGGTTCAATGAATTAATTTATTAAAGATAATATTGTACTTCGATTGAACTAGGCAGAGTTATATTGAACCATCTGGAGTTCAACTATAACCAGACGGAGTTCAAAGACAATAATTTAAAATTTTATGAATGCAATAATTTTTTACTTACCAAAAATTTATAAATTTGAAAAATAAAAAAAAAAGTTTATATTTTTTAAGCAACCCATGTGTGATTCTACAAATGGAGGAGCAAAATAATATAAATACTTAACAAATTTCTTAACATTAATTCTAATTATTTACAATTAAATTAAATGGTAAGTACCCCTTATAAGCACTAACCAAATGAGATTCTCTAAGTATTTCAAAATTATAAGATACATTAATGTATACAATTTACTTAATGTACATTTCCTATTGTACACTTGCATATTTTATGTACACTTTTGATATCTTACTCCTTCTCTCTAAGTATTTCAAAATTATAAGTTACAGTAAGGTGTACAATTTACTTAGTGTACATTTCTTGTATACCTATTGTACACTTGCATATTTTATGTACACTTTTGATAATTACCTCTTCTCTTTAAGTATTTCAAAATTATAAGATACACTAAGGTGTACAATTTACTTAGTGTACATTTCCTGTATACCTATTGTACACTTGCATATTTTATGTACACTTTTGATAATTACCTCTTCTCTCTAAGTATTTCAAAATTATAAGATACACTAAGGTGTACAATTTACTTAGTGTACATTTCCTGTATACATATTGTACACTTGCATATTTTATGTAAACTTTTGATTGGGCGTTTACTGTTGGTATTGAACTCCGTCTGGTTACAATTGAACTCCAGATGGTTCAATGAATTAATTTATTAAAGATAATATTGTACTTCGATTGAACTAGACAGAGTTATATTGAACCATCTGGAGTTCAACTATAACCAGACGGAGTTCAAAGACAATAATTTAAAATTTTATGAATGCAATAATTTTTTTACTTACCAAAAATTTATAATTTTGAAAAATAAAATAAAAATTATATTTTTTTTCAAGCAACCCATGTGTGATTCTACCAATGGAGGAGCAAAATAATATAAATACTTAACAAAGTTCTTAACATTAATTTTAATTATTTACAATTAAATTAAATGGTAAGTACCCCTTATAAGCACCGACCAAATGAGATGTTCTAAGTATTTTAAAATTATAAGATACACTAAGGTGTACAATTTACTTAATGTACATTTCCTATTGTACACTTGCATATTTTATGTACACTTTTGATAATTACCTCTTCTCTCTAAGTATATCAAAATTATAAGTTACACTAAGGTGTACAATTTACTTAGTGTACATTTCCTGTATACCTATTGTACACTTGCATATTTTATGTACACTTTTGATAATTACCTCTTCTCTCTAAGTATTTCAAAACTATAAGATACACTAAGGTGTACAATTTACTTAGTGTACATTTCCTGTATACCTATTATACACTTGTATATTTTATGTACACTTTTGATATCTTACTCTTCTCTTCTCTTCTCTGTATACCACCTTGCTATTAAGCTCTTCTTACTCATTAAATAAATGTTGGCATTTATTTACTTCCACCCACTTATTCAACTATTTAACTGCCACACACCCACCAAAACCATTTATTTACTTCAACCCACTTATTCACCTATTTAACTTCTCTTACTCGAGGACATTACTCATCACTTCACTTTACTCTTCTTCTTCGTAACAACTACTTTTATTTCGTTCATCTTGTTTGTAACAATGCCTGCAAACCATAGTTTGAATCCCACCCCTCTCCAGCCCCCACCAGATGAAACTTGCTGTGCTGTTGCAAAAAAATCAGCTATGGCCTATGCCCACCGTTGGAAGACCTTGTGTACACGTTCCTTCGCCAAGATACGCGACCTCGAGGCGGAGATGGTTGCGCTTAAGGGGCCCTTCATTAAAGTAGGCAGGCCCATCAAAGGGTGGATACCGTCAACTCGGATTCGTGACATTCGAACATATGTGCCTATACTTTATTTTGTCTACCCACTGTTAATATTAGCTAATCAAAATATATGTGCAGGTCCGTGTTAAGGCCCAGCAATCACCAAAATGTGGTAGGTGCGGTGTATTTGGACACAAGAGGGCTGGTTGTACCGCCCGTCTAGAATCATAAGACTATGCTTTCCATATTTTTGTTTTTGTTATATCTGTCTCTTAGGATACCTAAGTATTTTTAACTCTTTTTGTGTTATATCTGGGTAATCGCTCTTTTCTAACTATCGTATCTCCTTTTTGTGTCTAATCTTATGTAACCGCAACCCCTTATTTTGTGTTATGTTTTGGTCTTAAACTAACTATGTACGACGGTTGTATTTCTTATGTGCTTCAACTTTATTTTGTTTAATTATTAATAATATGTACATCACTATCCAAACAAACCTTTAATTATGGTGCAAGCATCCATCTCCATAATAAATTACAATACTTTTAAAAGGTTTACTCATATCGTTTAGAACGTAACAGAGTTATACAACATGGGTTTATTGGCCAAAATACTGACCAAAATACCAACTTTCAGCAAGTGACCTAAAAACCGACATTCACTACTGACCAACATCCATAAGTATTACAACGAACATTTAGTAATGACCAAAAAAACTTCTCGTTACTACAATGTTCTCGTATCTTCATCCCATGTTCACACCTTTTACGAGACCACATCATTTGCCCGTCTAACAAATGCCAGATATGCATCCATTGCATATGCCTTACGCACCTCATGTACCAGCTCCTCAGTAATCAAATCCATCTCTTCAGGGCCGTGTCCGTGAGCATGCATCTCCAACAATTTTGCGGCTAGAGGACCACAATCCCCATCATCATTACAAACAGAGAGACGAGATACATGGAATGTGAATGGCGTAGCAGAAAGCGTAATAGTTTGTGCAGGGTTAACATATCTCTTCAGGAGCCAAGGTAAAAGTTCCGTCACCGGGGCCATGAGCTGTCCAACAACAAAATCAGCAGTAGGGTGGCTGAAAGGATCCAATATATGAACATGGGGCAGGCCTAAGTCGATAACAAGTCCCACCCAATGATGTTTTCCCCAGTTCATTGGGACATACACAAAGTTCACGTCCTTCACAAATGTAGTTTTGAAACCCTTACCAATAGATTTGCCAGTGACATAGAACTTTATAGTAGACACCCATTTGTAGTGTTCCTTATCGTAACTTTTTTTGAAATCATCATGGTTGCTTGCAAGCAAGTAAATGAACCATGGATCAATTACAACTATCCGTTTTTTGACATACTCATGACGTCTCCTTATCCACAACAATGCCATTAAAACTTGCATATGCTGTTAAAACATCACAATCTTTTTAGCAACAAAGACAGTCATATGGAATACCGGATTACAATATACAACTTCTCATGTTGAAAGTTTACCTCATTTGTAATGTTGTAACTCTTCCTTGCGATGTCCAGAAATTGAGAATTGGATAGGGTGTGTCCAGTGCATTGGTAAAACACCTGTAATATAGGGAATCAGATTCTTTTTTTTCTGCGCATATGGTAAAACACCTGTAATATAGGGAATCAGATTGTTTTTTTTCAAACACAACTAATTTCTATCTGATGACTTACTGGTCACGCTGCTCTCCCAAAACTTTTTCAAATGTTTCAAACTCCTTCTCATCAAACTCTGGCAAGGAATTGTAAACCGGCATCTTTTTACGACTAGCAAACAATCCTTTTAGTCTAGGATCACCTGCATACACATTCTCGTCAAGGTAATGAGAAGGCCTTCAAATACGCTTACTGATTTCTATGGGTTCGACATTCACATCTTGCTTAGGTGTTGAGAAGTAGGGTTCAAATGCAACAACCATAGCCGACATTGGATCAAAATCCTGATTACAATTAACCTTCTATTACAAACTTGTTCAGTTAAATATCAATGTTTCTAAAAAGTCAAAGGGGTTCGGAGGTACCTTTTCCATATTTACACATTTTTCAGCATCGTCGATCTCTGTTCGAAGACCACTCTGCTTTTCTGGAGTATGTACTTGAGGCTACAAACTCATGTCCATTATCTCAGAAATTATGTTAGATTATGATACAAAATTAACACCTCAGCATTACCTGACTCCGCATCTGTGACTTGGGTGTAGAGAAGATGTCAACATTGTATATACAGGGTCCAGTTTTCTTAGTCATTAAAGAAGGGATATCAATATCCATTCCCTGCAAAACAAAGTGTAAATAATTCACCTCCCCACATTGAAACTCCCATTTTTTTTTTAAACTCAATATTTGTCTTTCATGTTTTTCCTTACACACATACCTCTTTTCCACCAGCACCAATCCCTCCTACAAATGAACCTTTTTCTCCATCGTTTCCAACAGCACCCATCCCCCCTACAAATGAACCCTCTTCTCCACCGTTTCCCTCCTAATATACATGTAAAAAGAGCAATTATAATACAATAACTGTTACCCAACAACTATTATGTTACAATAGTAATAACTTTTAAAGTACCTCCATCGTTGGGTCATGTTCATTTTGTCCCTGATGGCCTTCTTTTTCATACTCCTCGATATTAACCCAATCTTCACTATCTACCTCCTCTACCGTTCTTTTACTCTCACCCTCATCTAAATTTTCCACTACCACCTCATCTGTTGATCCAAGGGATAAAGAGTGAACCTCTACCTCTATCCTCTTTTGTTTCCGCATAATTGAGGGTTTAGGTTGTGGCTTTTCTGGTAATTTTTTCGCCATATTCCCAATCTTGCCTTTTATCCGATTAGATCTTCTTAGCTGTACTCGAGAAGTCCCACTTTCGAAGTTGTCTTTGGAGTTGGTCCACCCTTTCAAAGTTCCTCTTTTTGTTCTTGTTGTTGCTTTTGGCGTTCCAACGTTAGATGGTTCCAATGTTGCTCCTTCAGATTTACCCTCTATTATCTTGTACATGTCTTCCCTAATATTAATCCTCAGCATTTCATGCTGTGCAACAAACCACTCCCTCATCTCCATTAAGTCTCCAACTGTAGCGTACTCGTCAGCAGGTTGTCCAACACCTTCATTCTTGGCAGTTGATTCTTGGGTTTTTCTCCTAATTGGTGCTTTCTTTGCTGCTTTTTTTCATGCTCTTGCCTTCATTTGACCTTTCTCACCATCAGACCTTTCTTTTTCTTCTACTTCTTTGGGGGTTCCCATACGAAGAGATGGAAGTGATCTATCTCCCCCAGGCCAGTCGGATTGTTTGAAAACATGGCCATTATTAATCATTTCCACCATGTAATCAACCTTTGCATCTGTAATTTCTCCCTTCCAAATTAGTTCTGACTCATTAATGTCACCAACACCTAGTAGAGTGTGTGCTACAACAAGCTGAAATATCATAATCATACACAATTAAACACCAACTTAGCAACAAAACATATTTTTTATTTGGCAGAAAGTTACCTTCGAATCGTCCTCAGCAACCAGGACATCTATCTCACGTAGGATTTTTGAATTTGCGATCCCTTCACATGACCTTTCCGTGAAGTCTCTACCATCTTTCCCATCTTTTATTCTTTTAGTGATTGCTGGAATTGAGATCAAAGCTTGAAGTTGCAGAGCAAGAGGGAACCCGTAACAGGCGCTTGTCCATTGCTTCAGTCTTTTCTTTAACTTCTCATACGGGGTATCACCTTCTTTTCTTTTTTTCCCTGGTTTTGGAGGACCAAAACGCTTGATCGTCTCACCAAATGAAATTCTTCCCCAAGGGTAACTCATAAAGAAACCAATGTCATGTAGCATCTCTACATTATCCCTCGTAACAATGCCATCTTTGTTGTTACACACTACAACTCCATCAACAATTACAATCAGAGCAAGTGCTAGCTTCTTCCAGCTTATATTTTTTTCCTTTATCTACAGCAAATTCACCCTCCCTTAGCATCTCCAACACTTCTTCTACTGTAACTACTCCTTTGTCTCCAAACAACCTATTCCACACAGACAAGTACGCTGGGTCCTGATGCTTCTCAGTTTCTTCTTCTGATGGCAATTCACCACATCGAAGGCCAGTTGTGATATGAAATTCACGAAGGGAGAAACGAATTGGGAACCCTCCAAACACAGACCACAATTCATTTTGTTTTAGGGTAACTAGTTGTCTTGCAAGAAGCCCATGGATCAACTTTTCTGAATGTGAGCATCTAGCTACAGGCAACTTGAATAAACTCCCAAACTGTGAACTATAGATGCAGTTCCATTCCTCTGACCCTTTCAGAATCTCATATATTGCGCCTAGATATTCTGGTTTTGAGTATATGTTGAGCCGAGCACCATCAGGATATTGATCTGTAGCAAACAATCTTTCCGGCAAACAAGGGTTCGGTTTTTCTGCTTCACCGGTCTTTTCCACTACTCCGCTGGAGGAACCTCCTATATCAATTAAAATTTCAAAAACTCTGTTAATAAATAACTTCATTACTCTCACAAATGAACAAACCCTAATCCAACATCAAAATCAGTTGAGGAATTAACATTAACATCAAAATCAATCCTCTAATCTATTAACTACGACCCAAAACTATATAAATTTCACTAAAATTTACCTCCTCTCTCAGAACACTCCAACATCTTCTCGACTTCCACGCCTTTGTCTGTTTCTATCTGATCTTTCAACTGCTTCCCCTTTCTTTTACTCCGTCTTACACCCTCAGGATTCATAATTTCTAATTTCTTCTCTTTCGCGGTTTCTGTGTTTCTAGTAAAATGGCAAGATTTGGAATTGACAAGATTTAGAATTTAGAAGATTTGGAATAGTAAATGGTTCGGTTCGACTTACAATAATTGAAATTACACGAAATTGGAGATAATGGCATCCTTCGTAATATTCATAAGAATCAGAGGATACAAGTGGTTTTACAACTTTATGTACAGTTGCGAATTAAAGTGAAAACTGCCTAATCCTCTAATAAGGAATAGTGAACTGTCTTCTCTGCAGTTTTCTTTCGGAAAACTGTCTAATTGGCCAATAAACCCTAGTAAAATACTCTTGAGGTTTAAACTGCTAGCAAGTGACACTTTGGAGGTTTAATATGCCATTTTCCCGTTTATCTAACATGGCTCGACCACCTAATCAAATATAATGGGCCATAAATAAACTTTGACCACGTAATGGGCCATTTTTAACTGAATTTTCCATATCTATAGTTCATTATAAGTTATTAGACTACTATTAGTACTTATACTTTAAATAATAACTATAGATTTTTAATTAAAGAACTAATATTTCTAAAGATTTTAAAATTTTAGAATTTTTAACCTCTTATATTACATTAACATTTCACTCCACTTAGGTAAGATGGGGTAAGATAAGCTAAAGTAATAAATGATTTAATATCACTATTTCTGAAGTAAAAAAAGGCATAAACCTGCATGCATAACCTTATCCAGTCTGTTATGGGACGAATATGCACACAAATATATTGGACCTGTTAAAAGGTGAGCCTAATGGGCATTTCTAAACAGATTGCGGGTTTTAGCGAATTGATCTCCGGGTTAGCGGGTCGGTCTGCGGGTTACAAATTTTTAATAAAAATAAATAATTTTGATATAATTATGATATAATATTATGTAAAATATATAATAAAAGTAAGAAATTTAACATTTAAAAATTAAAATATTTACAAAAAAGTGATACTTCAAGTTATTTTAATTTATTTAATTACTTTTTAAAATATGAAAACTAATCCTGCAAGGCGGGCCTGTACATAAATTTTTTCCAAGCGGATCAAGAGGGCTGACCCGTTGAGGTCACGAAAAATATTGTCCTCGCGGACAGGTCCAAACGGGCGAGGACTAACCCCCTTTGACACTAATGGTTTGTAACATTCATAAATCAAATTTTAAAAAATCGAATACTAAATAAAATATCAAACCGGGATAACTCCGACTTATGATTGATATTTAAAACATCATTTGTCGGACTAAAATCAAATACTAAATAAAATATCAAACCAAAATGAGTCCAAAATTTTAATGATATACTTTTTATACAAATTATGTTTAAAATTATAACCCTGCACGTAAGTTCGGGTCCGAATCTAGCACTCTTTAATTTATTCCTTAATAAATAAAATGGTATTTAGATAAATATATTTATAAAAACTTTAATATATATATATATGTGTGTGTGTGTGTATGTGTGTGTGTGTGTATGTAGTTACAAAACTCTTGTAAGAATCCCATAGAATAGGGTTTTAGTTTTAATGAATTTGTTATAAAAATAAACTGACATAAGTATGCAAATTTTAGGGGGGAAATATATCACACCAAAAACTCTTATAACTATTTTTTATATAATAAAGTACATGTCACATGACCAATTTAATAGTGCCATATAGATTTTGTATTTTTTAATTATGCCACATATATATCTTTTATTAAACATCTTTTATATAATAAAACACTGGTCACATGACCAATTAAATAGTGCCATATATATTTTATGTTTTTTAATTCTGCCACACAGATATCTTTTATTAAACAAAATCAAAAACTCAAACAAAGCTTTTTATGGTTTCCATCATTCTTCTTTTATCTCACCACTCTCTCAAAATTTTTCATTTTTAACTTTCATATCTTCTATTTATATATTGTAATCAAATCATTTTATTAGTTTCAATCTTAACAATTTTTTTATTTCATTCAAATCAGATTATTAAAACATCATCACTCTCCTTTCTCATTCAAGATCAACTATGACTAAAGAAAAGCATGAAAAGAAACAAGATTACCGACATTGATGATAGAGCACAAGAGCTAGACTAATTCCATTTTTAAATCCATCATGAGAGGTTTATATATTTTTAAGGTTCGTTTATGTTTTTTCATGTTGAAATTATAGTTTATTTAAAAATATTCCAGTTCATTTATGTTTTCCTTCAAACTCTTAAATGTTAAATTGATTGAATTTTTAATCTAATTAACCAATAATCTTTTGTTACTTTTTATCACATAAAAAATACATTAACCAATAACTACACTAAAATAAAATAAAATATTTATCCTTTATAATAAAACACATGTCACATAATCAATTAAATAGTGCCATATAGATTTGATTTTTTTTTACTATTTTGCCACATATATATCTTTTATTAAACATCATTTATATAATAAAGCGTATTTCACATGACCAATTAAATACTATCATATAGATTTTGTGTTTTTAAATTCTGCCACATAGATATCTTTTATTAAACAAAAACAAAAAATCAAACACAATTTTTTATGGTTTCCATCATTCCTCTTTTATCTCACTACTCTCCCACAATTTTTCATTTTTAACTTTCCTGTCTTCTATTTATATATTGAAATCATATCATTTTATTAGTTTCAATCTTAACACCTTTTTTGTTTCATTCAAATTAGATTATGAAAATATCATCACTCTCCTTTCTCATTCAATATCAATTATGATTGAAGACAAGCATGAAAAGAAACAAGATTACCGACATTGATGATAGAGCACGAGAACTAGACTAATTCTATTTTTAAATCCATCATGAGAGGTTCATATATTTTTAAGGTTTGTTTATATTATTATTTTTTCATGTTGAAATTGCAGTTTATTTAAAAACATTCCAGTTCATTTATGTTCTCCTTCAAACTCTTAAATGTTAAATTTTAATCTATTGATTGAATCTTTAATCCAATTAACCAATAATCTTTTGTTACTTTTTATCACAGAAAAAAAAATACATTAACCAATAACTACACTAAAATAAATAAAATATTTATCAAATTATTTTCCATGTACGATAGTACGGGCTTAATACTAGTTACCTCATAATTAAGAAAATTTTCAAGTGTTATGTTAAGTTGATCATTGAGTTAAAAAAACTATGACAAATTTTCATCTTCAGGACTACTCTTATAGTCTTATTAACAGAAAAATCTTAATTTAAATACAAAAAATCTTAAATCCGATGGCTTTAAATATCATATCCTTTCTAGTTTTGTCCTAAGTTCTGAAAGAGCTCTCATGACTCTTTTTTCTTTCTTTGGAAGTAGCATTCAAACCCCACAAATATGGTATTTATAATTGAGATAACTAACGTATAATTAATAAAAATATAATCTAATATTAAGTTAATCTATGGTTAAAAAAATTCATGGCCAAAATTCTTTCTTTCTAAAATATTTTATATTAATAACTATTTCTTAGAAGTAAGAAACTTTCTAATTTAACAGTTTTTATTAAATAAAAACTGAATGGAATTATTATAGTGAGCTTTTGGTGCTTTGGCTCCGATTTGACATAGCTTCATCTTATGCGATGTATCTTCCAAACGGCTGAATTGATTGCTTTGATTATTGTACCATACGAATATTGATTCTTCAAGATTTCCAATGATATAGAGAACTCAAATTTTGGTCCATAGAAAAGTCTTCAAATATTGTCAAACTTTTGATGCTCTGAAACTGCTTCAAAACGGGTATTTGCTCTTTTTTATCCATATTCCCATAAAACCTGTAAAACATCTTTGACACTAATAATACTTGATAATAGCCTATTAGCTTTGAAATCATACCAAATCTCTCATAAAAAAATATAAAAGCCATCGTAAAAATGGGTCAAAATATGATGTTATCAACTCCCCCAGACTTAATCCTTTACTTGTCCTCAAGAAAAATAGAATGGAAGAGAGGTTTGAAAATCACGGGAACTCACTTAGCTTGTTGGGGATGTCTGAAATTCAAACAGTTCGTCACTGGGCGTTGGAACATAGTCCAAGATTAACCACAAGGATCATCTTCAAACCTTAGTTACTCCAATCCAAAGGAGTTTTCAGAATTCCATTGTCAACTCTTTACATAAATTAATGGAATGAAAGGTACAATGGTCTTACCAAAGGGAAATCGACTTAAAGGCAAGAAAACTTCTTCTTACCAAGGCCTTCTCCAGCATACTTTCCCTCTCTTCTTTTTATTCCAAACTCCTTGATATCATGTTTACAGCCACCGAGTTTTGTTGTTTCCGGTGCTTCGCCTTTTCTTTTTCTTATTCTTTTTTTCTTTCTTTCTTTTGTTTTCTTTGGGATGAGTCTCCCTGGAATCACAAAGGATACACAGGTCTACGCATCATCCCTTGACCGCTTTGACTCTTAATGTTTCCCTTACAGCAAAATCCTTCCATGAGGTCGCAAAAGATACACGGGTTTACGCATCATCCCTTGGTTCACTTGGGCTTGTTGCTTTGATTTGTTTCCTTCTCCTTTCTTTTTCATTCTTTTTCTTTCTTTTCTGTTTTTTTTCTTTCTTTTCTGTTTTTCCTTTCTTTTCTGTTTTTCCGAGCTTGCAAAGAGGAAGAGAGGTAATTGTATGCTTGGTGGAAA
This sequence comes from Cardamine flexuosa, assembly GCA_963555745.1. Classification (NCBI taxonomy): domain Eukaryota; kingdom Viridiplantae; phylum Streptophyta; class Magnoliopsida; order Brassicales; family Brassicaceae; genus Cardamine; species Cardamine flexuosa. Next base: position 15,297,040 of record OY743214.1, on the reverse strand, counting down.
ATTGCATGGCCTTGTATGGTTCGAATAGGTCTATGTCCAATGAGTGCCAATCCCTGAGGAAGAAATTGAATGTCAAGTTAGGTTCAAATAGATTTAAAGACAACTTTGCTTTACCCCTACTTTCCAACGAAAATAAGCTTTTGGGGAATGTTGAATCCCTCCTACGGCCTTTCCCAAACGAAACCTTGGCCAAGCTATGAGTCATTAGAGTAATCACCAGTCCAGATAATTCAATAGATCAAGGTCCACATTCCCTAAAAGTTTTGACTCAATAAAAAAAAAAGTGACTCGATAAAATCACATAAATAGGCATAATCATTGATGTAAAAAGTGGCAAAAGGTCTCAGGTAAAACAAAATATAGGTGTCAGTAAAGGATGAACATCCTTCCCCCCAGACTTAAATCACATCGTCCTCGGTGGAAAAACAAGAAGGAGAAAAGGATGGAAATCATAAGGAAAAGTTGAGTTAAGAACAATGTCACCTGAATTGGAATGTTGGTGACTAACCGATGTTTCTTACCTTGAAACTTGACATCACATGGACTTGGTTCTAGTCCTTTGAATTCTTTGTGAAGATCTTCTTCTAAATGCATCTTTCCTTCGTGGGTTTCGTAGCCGTGGAACAATGCCGACTGCAGACTCGATTTTGATGATTGGCCATTTTCTTCTCTGAGCTTCTTTTTCTGAAATTTATTCGACCAAAACTTCTCCATGGTTAACTTGTAGGCGTGTGTCAAGTTGGACCAATTTGGCTCAAGTGGATTTTGATATCCTTCAACTTTGGTGAATTATGCAACTGCGAAGCTTGAGATGGGATAATATTCTAACCATGAATCCTTTTCCAAAAAGTGACTCGACTGTTACTCCTAGAATACCCATATGATGTTGAGTACCTGATTTTTCATTGTTTGGCTGAGTGGAACTTGAAAATTCTTCACGAGGCTTAGTTTTGACCTAGTCGTGGCTTGATTTTGAACTTTGGCCATGACTGGGTTAAACTCAATGGATGAGGTTGGAGAAAGTTGCATAGCTCCCTAAGATGATTTAATTAGCTCCAATAAGCTCCATAAGGTCATAAATGTACCGGATCAACAAAATTCTTCAAAATCTCCTTAGAACCCGGAAATCGACTTTTGGAGGTTTTGCTCGGAAAAACCTCGGTCACTGGCTTTGTGACCGGGGTCCGGCCTTCTTGGGACCTTGGTCATGGGGCTTGTGACCAGGGTATGGCCTGATGTCGCCCTACTTCAAGTTGGAGGTGAGTTGTGCTTTGTGGGGACTTTCAGCATTGACCTTAGACATAATCAATCTGATGCCTTCTGCATTCTTTGATCAAAACCACTTTGACCAAACTTGTGAAATATTTTTGCCACTTGTGAAACATAACTCCGGAGGTTGACATCCTCCAAAACCTCGGTCACAGGCTTCGTGACCGGGGTTGGCTCTCCTTGTGACCTAGGTCGGCTCCAACTCGATTCTCTTCTCTTTTTCTGCTTTTCTATTTTCTTTTTTTGTATTTTCTTTTCTGTTTATGTGGAATACCTGAGATAAAACATGCAAAAATCAAAAGCAAAAAGAAATCTAATCTATAAGGGAAAAGAAAAGTTACAAAGTGGGTTGCCTCCCACTAAGCGCCCTTGTTTAAAGTCCTTGGCTAGATTTGGTTCTTCTCTTATGTGAGATGAGAAGAATCCTCTGTCCTAAGACAAAGCTTCTTTGTATTGCCATTGTCATCGAGATTCTTGCTTAGATCTTCTAGTTTGTAATGTAGATCATCACACCATCTTCCGGAATTTACTGGGATATCCTCATTGGGAGTATGAGGCTGCTCCTGATCTTCTCTAGGCTTGAAAATCTGACCTCTCAAATCTCCCTTACTTTCATCGGTTGTGTTCTCGGTCAGATCTTCCAATTTCCATGTCAATTCTGTCACTCCACTACCAAGTCTCCACACGCTTCTTTTGATAGTGTTGATCTTCTTCATAAGCTCTTCCAAAATCTCTCTTGAATAGAAAAGCGTTGCTTGGTTGATCTATCGAGTCTCCTTGCTTTAACCTTTTGTAGACTTCTTTGTAACAAGGCTTTGGAACGGATGTAGTTGCAAGATTGACTCATTGGAAATCGTCTCTGGCATCCTTTTGTCAAAACATGAAGCTTCTTGTGATCAAGACTAGAGGCTGAGGGTGGTACAGGATCTGCGTGGTGGTCACACTCAACTAGACCATGTGAGACACCTCCACCTTTAATGTTTTCACAAGGGATTTTCATGGTCATAAAACAGAGATTTTCCTCTAAATGTTATGTGTCTTCTTTAGTGATATGATCACACTCTTCATAGTGTCAATCTTCATTCTCGGCCCACTCCACCGATTCAGTTTTAGCTGTGAGTTCTTCCCTTAGAAATCTTTCTTCTTCTTCCTTGTCATGAGTTAAGTAGTCTTGCTCATTTTGACATTCCGAATAGTCATTCGGATTGCTGAAACCTTGTTGTAGTGCTTCGATCTTCCACTCCAAATGTTCTTCCAGCTGATCCATGTTGCACTTCATTCAATAGAATTTTGATCTATGTTCATCGATGTCCACTCTATTGTAACGTGCCTGTGTTTGGACTTCTTAGACTTGGCTCTCTATTCGTTGGATGTGGCTAGTTAGATCGAAAATCTTTGAATCCAATCCTCCTTTAATCTTGGAGAACTTGGCGTCAAGCTCTTCATGATGCTTCTTTTGTTCATAGGAGAATTGTTGCATAAGCTTCATCATCTTATCAGTGAAAGCATCCGAGAGTGGTGCTTCATAGTCTTCATATGCTTCAATTCTCATGACTTCTCTTGAATCAAAGTGATGATCCATAGAGGGACAGATTCGGTCCGAGTAGTGTGGACCAAAAGAATGAGATAGTCTCATTGGGCGATCTCCAGAGGATTGAGAAAGTGATGGACATCCAGAGTGTCTCATCATAGGTGTACCACGAGATGGCTGAGAGTAGCCGTGGTAAGCTCCAGAAGATGAGCTAGAGAATGGTCCAAAAATCTGTCCGTCCATAGAGTTGTGTTGCGCCAACAGCTGTGCAAGAGTAAGGTTGTGAAACTTCTCTGGGACAGCGTTGAGGTCCATCCTCAAGGTCTCCTGAAACAATGCAAATCAAAAAGGAAAATCAGTAGCACAATGTTTTAGACATTACTCTAGTTCGTAAATTTGCAAATAGAGCAATATCTCCCCGGCAACAGCACCAAAAACTTGATGTGTCGTATAAAGTTTTCCTCAAGGGAACCACACAATGAATAAGCTGCAAGTGCACAGCAATCAATCGTAGTACTTAAGATATATCAATCCCACAGAGAGAGAAGATGTATTGCAAATCAAGAGGAACAAGTAAAGCTAGAACTCAATAATAAAAAGGGGTTTTACAATAGTTTAATACACAACTAATATAGAAATAGAGTTTGCAAACCTCTCGAAAGGATACATCCATCAAAAATGAACAGGCCCTCCTAAACGTGCCTCACTTGCTAGATGAATAGGAAGATGGAACATGATATCAAAAATTGATGGAGGAAAGAACCACTTCAGTTGGCACATTGTCTCGACAATCTCAGAGTCCAAGGAGATCAACTTCTCCAGGTCAAGGGCACGCTGACACAATATATTGAAATAGTTACAGAGTCGAGTAACCGCAAGCCTAGGTCCTTGTGGCAGCAACCATCTCCATGCTGCAGGTAATAGATTTTGGATGAGTACATGATGATCATGCAACTTCAAACTTCCAATCATAGGAGGGTCAACTGAAATTGAATTGGCAATATTCCTGCAATAGCCATCTGGGCCTCTGAACTTAGCCAATCTCGTGCAAAATTTCTTCTTCTCTTCCTTTGACAGCCAGTAAGGCGCTGGAGGCAAATATGTTTTCTTTCCCTGAACTTCTGAGTGCAAGTGTCTTCAAATTCCAATATCTTCCAAGTCTTTTCTTGATTTCAAAACTTCTTTCAACTTGGCACTATGCATCAATGTAGAAAATATAGCATCAGGCAAGTTCTTTTCCACATGCATCACATCAATGTGATGACGCACATGCAATTCCTAAGACATGGAAAATAAAGTATAAGCCAAAACAGAATAATTTAGATGTTTATTTACTTAACTGAAATAAGTTAAGAAATTCTATTACCTTCCAGTAAGGTAAATCAAAGAATATTGACCTCTTCTTCCATCGCCACTGATCAGTGGTTTCTTCATACACTTCCTCTAGTACCATATCATCTACTAAAACCTCCTTTCTTTTTCTTTTAGCTGCCTTATCTAAATTTTTTCCAAAAATATTCCTAAAGTCCTTAAGCGTTTCAAATATTTCAGGACCAGTTTGAATCCTATTTGCAGAACCCTTCTCAACAGTGTTGTCAAACCATCGTTTTCTGCTTCTGTAAGGATGCCCAGGTCTGAGTCGCTTCTTATTGCCCATATACACATACTTCTGACTAAACTTCAACCACCTATTAGGTGTATCTTTTCCACATACAATACACGCTTGATTCCCCTTCACTTTACATTCAGACAATGTCCTTAATGTTGGATAATCACTAATACTCCACAACAACAATGCTCTCAGTGTGAAGTTCTCCTTCAAAAATGCATCATAAACCTCAATACCCTCATTCCACAAATCCAATAAATCATCTATCAATGGTGCTAGATAGACATATGTGTTGTTGTTCGGAGCTGTTGGACCAGGGATCAACATACTCAACATGATATTCTCAGACTTCATACACATAGTTGGAGGCATGCTGTAGTTTACTAACAACACTGGCCAAGTACTATAGTTGGTGTTTTGAATGGAGAAAGGGTTCATCCCATCTGTAGAAAGACCTAGTCGAAGGTTTCTTGGTTCAGCAGCAAACACTGGCCATTTGTCATTCACTTGAGCCCAACATTGGGAGTCAACCGGTGGCGCATTGTACCATCTTGGCTTGCATTACTAGCATGCCACAGCAAATCCTCAGTCATTCTTTTAGATCTAAACATCCTCCTCAATCTGTCATTTATTGGAAAATACCTAAGGACTTTTGCGGGAATCCTCTTCTTTTCCTCACCACTGTGCTTATCCATTTCCCATCTTGAAACACTACATCGTGGGAAGCTTTCCATCTTATCAAACTTTATCCGATAGAGGATACAGTCATTCTTGCATGCGTGAATAACATCATAGTTAAACCCAAAAATATTCAAGAACTTCTTCATCGCATCTGTAGACTTTTGCAGCACATTTCCTTCAGGTAACATGTCATGAACTGTCGTCAACAACTGATCAAAGTAGTTCTCTGACACTCCACTCTTCACTTTTATACGGTAAAGGGCCATGATTGCAGAAACCATAGTATACTTGGAACAACTCGAGTACAATGGAGTTTCAGCTTCTCTCAACTTCTTCATAAACTCATAGTATTTTGTGGTTTCACCATCTTCAGGTTCAACTCCAATGTGCGTCGATGGCTGTGCAATGCCTTTACCAGCCAATTAAGCAGTCCTTATTAAATCACAAGCTTCTGTTTCAGATGCCGGAACAATATCCACCATATCAGCCTTCCTCTCACCATGCCTACTCCAACACGGATTCCTCATGTACCTCTTATCCATACCCTTAATCACTAGATGATCAACTACTGTGTCTGTGAGTTGATGAAAAATATTGCGGCAATCAATGCAGGGACAGAAAATTTCAACCGGATTACCTAGCCTTCTTGCTGATGCAGTCAAAAAATGTTTTGCACCTTCTACATACTCAAGGGTAGCCCTATATGATTAATCAAAAGATACAAAACTCATATCATAATCTAATGAAAAATATATTTGTAATCAATCAGTTAATGAAAAAGAAAGTTAATATATATATATCTAAAGCATAATCATACCTTGGTAGCCAAACCCATGCCTTGTCGTCCATCGCAAAACAATACAACGAGAACTCGACCACCGATTATACAATTTGTGATTGGAAGTTCAAAGGATCAGATACAAAATAAATACACTCACTCTCATCGACACAATAGAAACAAAGAGTAAGAACACAACAACTTACAAAGTAAAACAATTGGCACAAACAAAAAACTTGAAGCTTTGAACCTACCTGCAAAAGAAAAATTAAAGTATCTAAGATGTAAATTCTGGTAGTTCAATTATTTAGGAAAACATTTAAACTATATCTCACATACCTTTAATTGATGTTTCAACGACCTCTTGCTGCATGAAAATAGATAGATCATCATTGGATTATTACTCAACTTCTAAGTGATTAGATCATAAAATACAAGATGTTGAGCTTAAATCAATGGAAATAACAAAACCCATAATCAAATGTTACCTTAAATGTCAAATTCCCCACACAAATTTGATTTGAACCAATGACGATGACTCAGATTAAGAAGAGGTAAGGACATAGGGAAGAGGACAGATATCGAAGAAGAACAGTGAGATTGAAAGATCAAGACTGATAGAGATAAAATAGGACAGAGATCGAAAGAAATTGAGAAATCAAGACAGAGATTGAAAGAAACTGAGAAATCGAGACAGAGATCGATGGACAATAGAGAGAGGCGGGGACTTAGAAATAACTAGGGTTGGAGATTTTTTTTTACACTAAGTTAGAAATTGCAACTTAGAAATTGTTAACACTAAAATTGGGGCTTTTTTTCTTTTGGGGACCACGAAAAATTAATTTTCCCGGTTGTGATTCTATAACGGTTATAAATCTGTATATGCTATTTTAGAGTTACCAACATATGTAGCGCGTGACAATTTACTTTTTGCCGCTCAGTATATCATAGCGTACCCAATTTGAGAAACACTATTAATTAGTTAGGCAATAGTAAACAATAGCATAACCATATAAACCGCTATTGTTATGTGCTATTAAAACCCGATTTTCATGTAGTGCTTGGTTCACTTGGGCTTGTTGCTTTGACTTATTTCATTCTTCTTTCTTTCTTTTTCTTTCTGTTTTCTGTTTTTCTATGTTTTTCCTTTTTTCTGAGCTTGCGAAGAGGAAGAGAGGTAATTGTATGCTTGGTGGAAAATTGCAGGTCCTTGTATGGTTCGAATAGGCCTTTGTCCAATAAATACCAATCCCTGAGGAAGAATTGAATGTTAGGTTATGTTCAAATAGATTTATAGACAATTTTGGTTTATCCTACTTTCCAACGAAAATAAGCTTTTGGGGAATGTTGAATCCTCCTACGGCCTTTCACAATCAGAACCTCGTCCAAGCTGTGAGTCATTAGAGTAATAACCAGTCTAGATAATCCAATAGATCAAGGTCATCATTCCCTAACAGTTTTGACTCAATAAAAAAAATTTGACTCGATAAAATTGCATAAATAGGCATAATCATTGATGTAAAAAGTGACAAAAGGTCTCAAGTCAACAAAATAGAGGTGTCAGATGAACATCCTTCCCCCAGACTTAAATCATACCGGCCTCAGTGGGAAAACAAGAAGGAGAAAAGGATGGAAATCATAAGGAAAGGTTGGGTCAAAGAACAATGTCACCTGAATCGGAATGTTGGTGACTAACCGGTGTTTCTTCCTTTGAAACTTGAAATTGCATGGACTTGGTTCTAGTCCATTGAATTCTTTGTGAAGATCTTCTTCTAAATGCATCTTTCGTGAGACAAAACCCTAGAAACCATCAATGATATCTAAAAGATAAATAAAGAAAATTAAAATAAAGATAAAGATAGAGATAGAACGGTGGTGGTGTCGATGGTGAGATGGAGGTGATGGTATCTCTTTGATGTCATGATTGTCATGGTTGAGATCTTCCCATGGTGACTGATTTGCTCCAAATAATGCTTTGTGGTCGGATTGGTGAAGTGATCTGATCAGTGAAGTAACTTGGTGTCAAAGTGGCATGGAAGGCACTAGGGTGTGAAACCTCGGTCACATAGGGTCCTGACCGGGGCTGGCCCTCGGTCACGGCCTTCGTGACCAGGCCCGTCCTTCTGAGTTTGGAACAGATTTGGCTGCCCTTCTTCTTCCTTGTTTCTTCTTCTTAACATGAAAGTATATCATTCCATCCTTCCAAATGTATCAAATAGATGTATACTTACTGGTGGATCCGAGATTTGGACGTCCATTGAAGTTTACTCCTTTATGGTCCGAGTATACCCCCAAAATGGTGTCCAATGGAGAATCTCGAGATCTAGCTCGATCATGCCTATATTTTCTTCGATCATAACTTCCAAAACGTCCTCATATCCTTAGACATTTAATTTTGTGTTGATCCATCGAACCAATAGCAATATTTCCCAATATTTGTAAAATTCCTAGCCGCATGTCGGTTTCGACAAAGGATAGGGGGAATTTCTAGTTTTGAATTTCATTCTATAAGATATTCCTTGATCATCACTCTCAAAAATACTCAAACATGTTGAGTACCCGATTATAGCTCATTTGACCAAGTATTTCTTAGAAATTCTCTTACCTTAGTGGGTTTTGTAGCCGCAGAACAATATCGGCTGCAAATTCAATGTTGATAGTTTGCCATTTTCTTCTCTGAGCTTCATTTTCTGAAATTTTTTTGACCAAAACTTCCCAATGGTCATCTTGTAAGCGTGTGTCAAGTTGGACCAATTTGGCTCGAATAGATTTTAATATTCTCCCTCCTTAGTGAATTATGCAACCGTGGAGCTTAAGATGGGATAATCTTCTAACCATGAATCCTTTTCCAAAAAGTAACTTGACCATTACTCCTATAATACCCATATGATGTTGAGTACCTGATCCTTTATCGTTTGGTTGAGTAGAACTTGAAAATTCTTCATGAGGCTTTGTTTGACCTAGTCGGGGCTCAGTTTGGATTTCCTTGGCCATTACTTGGTTAAACTTGATGAATGAGGTTCGAGAAAGTTGAATAGCTCCCTAAGGTGATGTAGTTAGCTCCAGTAAGCTCCATAAGGTCAGAAGTGTACCAAATCAACAAAATGCTTTGAAATCTCCTTAGAACCCGGAAAACTAGTTTCTCGGCAAATTCCTCAAAAACCTTGGTCAAAGGCCTTGTGACCGGGGTCTGGCCTTCTTGGAACCTCGGTCACAGCCCTTAGTGGCCTAGGTTTAGCTTGATGTCATCTTGCTTCGAGTTGGAGGTGAGTTGTGCTTCGTGGCGACTTTCAGCATTGATCTTTGACTTAATCAATCTGTTGCCTTCTGCATGCTTTGGCCAAATGGGTTGGACCAGACTTGTGAAATCTTCTTGCCAAACTTGAAACAAAACTCAGAGGTTGACATACTCAAAACCTCGGTCACATGCTTCGTGACCGGGGTTGGCTCACCTTGGGACCTCGGTCACAAGGCTTGTGACCTAGGCCGGCTCCAACTCGATTCTCTTCTATTTTTCTGCTATTTTATTTTATTCTTTTGTATTTTCTTTTCCGTTTATATGGAATACCTGAGATAAAAACATGCAAAGATCAAAAGCAAAGGAAATCTAATATATAAAGGAAAACTTACAAAGTGGGTTGCCTCCCACTAAGCGCCCTTTTTAAAAGTCTTTGGCTAGACTTGGTTATTCTGTTATGCGAGATGAGAAGAATTCTGTGTCCTAAGACAAAGTTTCTTTGTTCTGAGGAGCTCCGCTGATGTTTCCTTAGAATCCACATAACCTCTCCTTGGATGTTGAGATGTCGGAACAAAAGGTCTAGCTCTGTAGAAAACTTTTCGATCAATGTTGGAAAAATTTATCCTCTTGTTTGGCCAATCCATGATTGCTCCAGTTGTTGCAAGGAAAGAAACTCCTAGTATGAGTTGTGAAGTTTTTCCTCTCTCAATATGGACTACTTGGAAATATGTGGGAACCTTGCAATTCCCAATCTTCACGTTTATATCTGAGATCATTCCTTTGGGAGTTACAGATGAACAATTCACAAACCCAATGTGAATATCAGACGGTTGGAGGTTTCTCAAACCGATCCTCTCTGCATCTCTAGTAGACATGAGGTTTATGCATGAGCCAGAGTCACACAATGCATCATTGAACTTGACTCCTCTTATAGTGCAAGATATAAGGAATCTCCCCGGATTGTTGATTTTGTGAAGTCTCCTTGGGGGTCTTGGGTAGTTCAAAGCTTGCTCATAGAGATCTCTTATCTCTGCCCTTGTCTCGGAACTCTCCAGAAAGAATTGATCAGTATCATACTTAGAACATGCTTTAGCAAAAGATGTACCTCTTGGTAATTCCTCAACGGCTCTATTGAAGTCTCCAAGCTCCTTTAGACTTATAGTATGAGGATACACTCGGTTCCTTAGCAAGCTGAGGCCATGGTCAATTCTTGGAAGGTTCATTCTCCTAAGATTCTTAGCTTCTTCTTGAAATATCTCACCCTCTTCTAGTTCACGCAATGGTTGCACTTCTTTATGGGATGTGATCACATTACAATTTACAAGGGGCAGGGATTCAGAATTCTCATCATCTTCAACTTCCTCCTGAAGTTTAGATGTGGTTTCCAATGCTAGTTCTTCATCTTCGTTCCTCCATTCAAGCTTAGTGATTCTTCTCAAAAATTCCCATATACTCCTTTCAACCATATCAATTCTCTCATGGAGTTTTCTTGAACTTGCTTCATGTAGCTCCAAGCATTGCTTCAATAATCTTTCAAGTCTCTCCTCTAGACTTTTCTAATGTGAATAAGCATAGCTATGGTCTTGAAAAGGTGGTTGTGGCAGGCAATAGGTATGGTGGTTCCGCGGGAACCAGTTTTGAAAATCCTCGGGCTTACTTTGGTAAGGATGCAAAAAATGCCACTGGTGACGACTTGGAGGTGCTTTCCAATCCTCATAGCGACGACAAGGTACTGAAAGAGGTCCATAGTTATCTTGGTAGTAAATATCTCCTTGGTTCCGAAGTTGATGAGAGTTGTTGTTCTCGGGAGCTTCTCCATAAGGGATCCTAGTTATCATGTTGCAGAAAACTTCTCCTTTTTCTTATTCATCATTAGTAAGATTAGATGAGTTAGTGGTTTCTCCTTGATGAGATCTGAGTTCTTCAAAATTTAGGTCTCCATCATTGAAGTTTTGCCGCAAAGTTTATATCCTCTGCTCAAGCCGATCTTCTGCTTGGTGAGTGGAGTACATTGCATCAAGGATCTTGTCATCATGTTCTTCAAAATATTCACCATGCTTCAATAGCTCCTGGTTGATACCATGAATATGATCTTCAATATGATGAAATTGTTCGGTGAGGGTAGAGATTTTTGAACTGAAAACAGCTTCTATCTCAGAGAACTTGGCGTCAAGCTCCTCATGATGCTTCTTTTGTTGAGAGGAGAATTGTTGCATAAGCTTCAACATCTTATCAGTGAAAGCATCCAAGAGTGGTGCTTGATAGCCTTCATATGCTTCAGTTCTCATAACTTCTCTTGAATCAAAGTGATGATCCTTAGAGGGACAGATTCGGTTCAAGTATTATGGACTGAAAGAATGAGATGGTCTCATTGGGCGATCTCCCGAGGATCGAGAAAGTGATGGACATCCAGAGTGCCTCATCATAGGTGTACCACGAGATGGCTGAGAGTAGCCGTGGTAAGCTCCAGAAGGTGAGCTAGAGAATGGTCTGGAGGTGTCTTCGTCCTTATAATTATGTTGCGCCAACAGCTGCGCAAGATTAAGGTTGTGAAACTTCTCCGGGAGAGCTTCGAGGTTCATACTCAAGGTCTCCTGAAACAATGCAAATCACAAAGGAAAATCAGTAGCACAATGTTCTAGACGTTACTCTAGTTTGTAAACTTGCAAACAAACAATCTTTCCCCAGCAACGGTGCCAAAAACTTGATGTGTATGTAAAGTTTTCCTCAAGGAAACCACACAATGAATAAGCTGCAAGTGCACAGCAATCAATCGTAGTACTTAAGGTATATCAGTATTGCAAATCAAGAGAACAAGTAAAGCTAGAACCCAATAATAAAATGGGGTTTTGTGTCATGCAAAATCAAGCAAAGCAAATAAAGTGAATGTAAAGCAATATGAGATGAATGTTGGGTGCACAAGGGATCTCTGGGGTTCAATGATCTATCAATTTGAAATAAGTTCAATGTAATGCATGTCTACTCCTAAGTCTCGGACTATGAAACACGAAAGTTCGGCTAACCTATTGTCATAGAGAAAACCAGCTGAGATCTACAAGTCCTATTACTCAACTATCGCAGGCAATAACACAAGTTTCAAAGCATTAAAATCAAGTTCAATCTAAATCAATAAAACTCCATAACTAAGGGATGTGTGCTTGTTATGACGATGATGCGTTCCTTGTGAGGAAACACTTCCCAATTTTAACAACGAGAGAGTGAGTTCAATATGAGGGGGTTACAAGACCTGATTAACAAGCACGTTGCGGTTTAATGGATCAAATGTCCCATCCAAAGGATGCGGAATAGCCTTTTGATGAGACGGGTTGGTCAATCGAATCACACGAAATGACCTAAGAATTTTCCTAGTTTGAATCACACGAAAAAAGATAAACAATGATATATATTTTGAAAGGTTTTTGATTAAAAAGATAGATAAAAATTACAATGAGTCTCAGCCTCAATATAAAGGAGAGGAGGCGAGAAGGAGAACAGACAAAGTGATAAAGGCAAAGAGAGTTACGAGACATGCCTCGTGAACACTCGAAGACCATGCAATAAAACAAGTTCAAATTAAAAGTTAAGATAGAGAGATAAGAGATCATGGGCCTCGCCAAAAGATAAAGACGGGCCATGCAATGCATCGGACTAAGGGTTGGCAAAGATGAGCATATGAGCCACAAGCCTCATTAAAAACCTTGTTCGGAAAACCCATTGGGACAAAACCGAACTAAGGGAAAAAAGATCATATGGCCAATGCCTTAGCCATCTTGGACATGTATTACAACCAATGTGGCATGAATACAACCCTTAAGGTCCAAGTGATCCTCTTGAATATCCCTTGATGATAAGGAAACTCGTAAATCTTGACGAAATATTTTGACCAGGAAGAAACCCATGGATCCTTGGCGACTCCCATGCAATCCTTGACACACCTTCTTGTGGACTCTATGCATGAGTTGCAATACTCCTTGGCTTCCATGCTTCAGTTTCCGGTTTCTTTTTGTTCCAAGATTCAGTTTCCGGTTTCTTTTTGTTCCAAGATTCAGTTTCTGGTTTCTTCTTGTTCCATAGTAGTACATTGCCTTCTTGATATTGTCCATTCCTTGACTTGTGTTTTTAGGGCCAACCAGGAACGCATCATCCTCTCGGGGTTGAAAAAGATTTACTCTCAAATCTGCTAGTCCTGCCATAAACAATCTCAAGTTAGATTTAATTTTCCGCAAATAATCAAAATGAGAATAGGAGGGAAAATAAAGATGATCGGAAATCTTCAATGGAAATTCTGCTTGATGGTTGGAAGTGATCCAGATAAGTCTCTGATCAAACTGGTGAACCAATTTTCCTTGAGAAATATTCGTAACATTACGGAAGTAATCATTAAGAACAATCCACTTTAAGCAAAATCTACTAGATGAGGTCACATGGAGTCTTGATGTTCTGTGAATGGAGCCTTGATGTTCCTTTGTCCCATTAGGTGAATCCATTTCCTGTGATTGGAGCCTTGAAGTCCTGCCAGTTAAATTTTCTCTTTTACTATACAAGCAAGGAGGTGTTTCCAAATTAGTACAAAGTAAATCAATAACCAGACCAGGTTGTACTATCATCTGCTTAAAACCATTATGAGTGATTTTGAAAATTTTAGAATAGCCTGGAAGGTTAGAGATGTCAATGGCTTGGACATGAAGGGTAGTTCCAAGTTGGTGCTCATCCAAGATCTTGAAGACGAATAGAGTCTTCTTGCCATCATAAGCAAAGTGTTTGGTGTTTGGTGAGGTTTTCTCTTTTGGGAAAACAACATGTTGCCTTCGATTTTCTTGAATGTCTTGTAGCCCTTTTCTATGATGATGCTTGGTTTCCACCTCGGCATGTTTTTCTTGGAGCAATACCTGCAAAGTTTGTAAATCACTTGGTAATGCTGGTGCAAGGTTAATGTAAAAAGCAAAAACATTGGGACTGGTATAGGTTTTGGGGTTAAAAGGATCATCATACAATGTTTTTCCATTCATAGCAAAGAGTGTAGGTTTCTTACCTGGACCCTTCTTTCCCTTGAGTTGTATTTGATCAAGATAAACTTCGTGAGGTGTCATTGGTACGAGCGTGGTCTTGCGTCCTTTGAATTTGAAAGTATGACGATTGGTGTAACCATCATGTATCACTCTACGGTCGGACTGCCAGGGTCTTCCAAGTAATATATGACCAGCCTCCATGGGTAAAACGTCGCATAGAACTTCATCTTCATAGTTTCCAATGGATATTGGTACTTCCACTTGATGCTTCACTTTCATTTCTCTTTGTTCGTTGATCCACTAAAGGTCATAAGGCATGGGATGCTTCTTGATTTCCAATCCTATCTTCTTCACCATTGTCTCACTAGCCACATTAGTACAACTCCCACCATAGATGATTAAACTACACACTTTTCCCTTCACACAACATCGTGTGTGGAACAAGTTAACTCGTGCCTGCTCTTCGGTTTTGGATTTGAGGCTTAAGGTGCGCATAGCTACAGGTAGCTCTCCTATAACTAGAGACTCGATTACTTCCTTTTCCTCTTCTTCTTCTTTTTTCCTAGTGTCTCCTTCCTCTTCTTTCGTTTCTACTTCACCATCGCCTTTGAGTATCATCACTCGTTTGTTAACACACTCATTCGCATAATGTCCTATTCCATGAAATTTATAGCACTTGATATTGCTAGTTCTGGTAAGCCACCTTGGCTTTCTCTTCTGGTTGGGCTCCAAAAGGTTTAGCCCCAATCCGCATAGTATTAGCTGGGTTGATACTAGCTGGTATCCTCATCCTTTCATCCTTTCCTAAATTTCTCGTAAGAGATGAGCTTCCATGATAAGTTTGTGTAGAACTTCTTCTTGTCAATTTCTGCTCAATCAGGACGGCTTGATATAACATTTCTTGTAGATCAACATGAGGCTGCATTTTCAACCGGTCTTGTATTTCACGTTGTAATCCTCCAAGAAATCGGGACATGGTAGCTTCTCGATCTTCACGAACATCAGTCTTGATCAATAGGGCTTCCAACTCTTGGTAACATGTTTCCATGTCCTTAGTGCCTTGCACACGCTTCCTAAGTTGGTTGTGAAGCTCCCGATGGTAGTAACTAGAAATAAAATGTTGTCGCATGATCGCTTTCATTTCACCCCATGTGTCCACTATCGGCTCAAAATTCCTTCTTCTAGATGTAATGAGTTGATCCCACCAGCATAGAGCATAATCACTGAACTCGGTAGTTGCGGCTTTGACCTTGTTTGCCTCAGTGTTGTATTGGTAATCGAAAACCATTTTGATTTTCTTTTCCCACTCGAGATATACATCAGGATCACTTTTTCCTTGGAACGGAGGGATGCGAAGCTTTAAGCTTCTGAAACTATAATGAGGTGGTCTCCGGTCTTCACAATCTCTCCTATGTCTTCTTGATTTTCTTCGAGAGGATTGGCTATAGTATGCCTTGGAATCTCGATTTTGGTGCTCATGAGGTAATTCCCGGAGATGGTCTTCTTGTTGTAATAACCGACCATTGTTGACGCCTTGTTGCCTTTTAGGATCTATGTTGCCTTCATGATGTCGATCTTGAGCATTCCTTGGATTGTTAGACATGACATCGGCAAGTACCGGTACGATTTCTTCACGTAGCATGCCGATCTTTTCATTCATCATGGCTTCGAAGGTCTTAGTGAGGGTATCGCCTAGCCCGTTTTTTTGAACACTGGCCCTCTTAAAGACCTCGGGCACTACCCCTAGTGACCGGTGCCGACTTAATCCGACCTAAGGACCTCAGCCCATGACCAGGCTCGGCCCATTGCCTCCACACTTATCAAAATGACGTAGTTTTGGATGCCTCTTGACCTAATCTCGTGGAGGAGCCTATATAAACCATTCTTAGGGTTTTGGAAACCCTAAGCGCGGCCACTCAGCAAAAAAGCGAGCACAGCCACCACCAAGGAACGTCCCTAGGAGTTAGACAAGGAGATACACGACCTAATTTCGCCTCTACCACCGCCGCTTCATCCTCCTTCGTCGCCTCAACCTAGAAGACCATCTGCTTGAAGATTCATCCATTGTTCTTCATAGTTTCTCTTTTCTACTCTTTGTACTTGCTATTGGCGAGACGAGATCTCATCTATGACATCTAGAGAAGTTTCCTTTGAACCCCTTTTGATATATTGAATCCTTTATTTGATGTTTTCCATGATGTCTATTGCCTTTCTTTACACCATGAGCGAGTAGTTCTTTGTTGGGTTTGATGGGGTAATATCTTAGGAAAACATGGTTGCATTCATTTAGATTGTTAGATCCAATTTTCATCTAGATTATGAGTTCGCTTGGGATATATTTTACTTAATGCATGTTGCTTGAATGGATCACCAAGCACTGATTTAGGAGATTAGGAGTGATATCCACGTAAACCTATTTCTCGGAACTAGTATTACCGAAGCCTCGTGTTATAACCTGCGATAGTTGAGTTATAGGACTTTGTGAACATATCGAACTTTTTTATATGGCTGGTCTAAGCGTGTTGTTACCTGCGGAAGTTGAGTACCAGGGTGTGGTGACTTAAGACGCCTCTGTCATGAACTATGGCTTGGGTGTGTATCCGTGTTCGTAGTTGAGAACCATTGATGAAAACCTATTAGTTAGATCTATCCCCTACTTGTTAGAAACCATGAAAACCTTAGATAAACCCTAGACGCCCAACCTCTTAATCATATAGCTTACAAATCAATCATTCACTTTGCTTTCATTCATTCATTTGCATTTACTCATTAGAAAACCCAAAACCAAACCCCTTATTGCATTGTCTTAGTTAGATTTCTTTGCTTGAATTCAATCTTCGTACTTGTTACTCTCTGTGGGATCAATATCTTTGCGACAGATGCAAGATGAGGATAATAACCCCATCTATGGACCTGAAGAAGCACCCGTGAAATCCTCTTGTGATTCACAACCAGGCTCCACAAGAAGCTAACCATGTAGGCGTGGGAGATAACCTCAATGCTCCTCACCAGCCTCCATATATTGTATATGCACCTCAACATGCGAATGTTGGTGCTAGACAAGCTCCTTATGTGCACCCTCTGAGGCGTGCCAATCAGAACCGTACCATTGCCGACTTTGACAAACCTAATCAGTATCCGTAAGACCGAGCTGCCATACGAGTTCCCAATCCACCAAGACGTGACTATGAGATTAAACCTCAAATCATTGGTTTGGTGAAGCAAAACCAGTTCCATGGACTCACCACGGAACATCCTATGGATCACATTGATCTTTTTGAAGAAATCTGCAGCACTACAAGAACTAACGGAGTGCCTGAAGACTATTTGAAGTGTAAGCTTTTTCCTTTCTCTTTAGCCGACAAGGCTCATAGATGGTTAAAGTCTTTACCCCCTGGATAGATTACTACTTGGGAAGGATGCAAGTCAACATTTCTTAATCACTTCTACATGAAGTCGAGATCCAAATCTCTTAGGAACAAACTTCAAAGTTTTCAACAAGGACCTGTCAAGACATTCTATGAAGCATGGGAGCGCTTTAAGGCCTATGAACGAGATTGTCCTCACCATGGCTTCAGTGGAGGTAATATTCTAAGTACATTTTACAGAGGATTACATCCAAAGTTTCAGTTGTCACTCGACACGGCCAGCAATGGCGATTTCACCACTAAGACTGTCTTAGAAGGAAGAGCTCTCATTGAGAACCTTGCTGCAAGTAGTAGCAACTCTTACACTGACTTTGATAGAAACACACGTTCTAGTGACTCTGATTCTAAGCTGATCACCGAGCTAAAGAATATGATGAGCCAGCTTCTAAGGAATCAAAACCGTGCTATCAATGCTTGTGGTACGATTGATGATGGAAACAATGAAGGTTTCCATGAGTTTGATGATTCATTGGATCAAGAAGAAGATGTTAACTATGTTGGTACTCAAGGTTCATTCCCGAACCGCGGCTACAACAACTTCAACAACAACTTCCGGTACAATTCTAACCTATCTTATAAGAATCATAATGTTGAGAACCCTAAAGATCAGACCTATCCACAGCAGCAGCCGAGACCATTTCAAAACCGGTTTCAGAACAACAACAACAACTTTGGTGGCAACTTTCAGCCGCGACCTCCATTCAACACTAACAACAAGGTGCCCTTTCCAGCCGCACAAGCTCAAGCTCCAATACCACAAGGTGATAGACTTGAAACTATGATGCGGGAACTACTTGTTTCTCATCAACAAGCAACAAGGGATATCAATGTCAAGGTGGATAACATCTATGGCGAGTTGAATGGTAAGTTTGAAGGCCTTTCTACATTTGTGAAGAAGCTAAAAACTCAGGTTTCTCAAACCGCAAATCAAGCCCCAAGACTAGTTGGTGTACTTCCGGGAAAGCCCGAGGAGAATCCAAAAGGTTATTGCAATGTAATCTCCACCATCCCGGCCCATACAAGGCGTGTAAGTGAGCCATCCGTTCCCTTTTTTGATTCTCATGAAGACATGGTGCGTATGACACATACCATGGAAGATGACGAGCAACAACACTATCCGATGAGGAGACTACCAAAAGTAGAAGATCATGGATGCTTTGTTTGCTCTTGCTCCATAAAAGGCAAATAATTCTCTAACTCTCTATGTGATTCCGGTGCTAATGTCAATTATATGTCGAGAAATGTTGCTGAGAAACTTGGACTCAGAGACTTGTCTCCGTCCAATTTGATTCTTGTGTTTGGCGACTCATCGCAGAAGATCCCTGATGGACTAATTCGAGATTTGCAACTAGTTGTAGAAGACTGCATAGTTCCTCAGATTTTCACATTCTTGAGATGGATAAGAAGAATGAGAGACCTTTGATTTTGGGGAGACCATTCCTTGCCACTTTTGGAGCCATCATGGATCACAACAGCAAGAGGACAACCTTCACCAATGTAAACAAAAAGGTATTTTATCCAACTCTCTCTACTATGAAGCCGCGAGCCCTACCATATGATGAAGATTCACTAGATCTCGAGGTTGATAAGACCAATGTGGGAACTAAGAGTTTCACTAAGAAGACTCGGAAGCTACCATCAAAGCCTCCCGAGCAGCCCCATATTTCAAAGATCAAGATCATTTTCCCCCGGAACTTAGCAAGGAGAGCAAAGACCGGATTGAAGAGATGATAAGGCACACCAAGGAAGTTCTTTTTCAAGCCAAAGTGTTTGAAACTTCATCAAAAGGACAACTTGTGATAGAAGCTGGAGCTGCCTATCAAGATCTTAAGGAAGCTAAGGAGATATTAGTCTCCAAGGCTACACCTTCTCAAGCTTAGTAAGCTACCCAAGTCTAGCCAAAGACTTTCAACAAGTGCGCTTTATGGGAGGCAACCCACTTATAAGTTTTCTTTCACCTTTTTAGATTAGATTTCATTTTGCTTTTGATCTTTGCATATTTTATCTCAGATTTCACATAAACAAGAAAACCAAATATAAAAGAAGAAAACAGAAAAAACGAAAAAGAGGAAGAAGGTTAGCCTTTTGGTCCAAGTTGGAAATGACCAAGGCGACATGATGCAAACCTCGGTCACAAGTCCAGTGACCGAGGCCCGCTCAAGGCATCACCCGGACCACAAGCCCTGTGACCGAGGCCCCGAAAAGGCTACACCCCGGTCACGAAGCCTCTGACTGAGGTTCTTCGCCAAACATGGTAAAAGTTCCACCCGGTTCCCGTTTGTCTGAGTCTTTGATCCCGAGCCGTTTTGAGAGTTTCTCGGTCCGTTTGTACAATCCATGAATCAATGGACTTCACGTTGAACCATATTTCACAACCAACAAAACAGATCACTCTCGGAACTCACTGTAAGTTTTTGCGAAACCCCAATTTTGTGGGCCCCACAGGTAAGTTTCCCTTCCTTTTCAAAAATCCCAACCTTTTTAGGTTAAAACATGTTTTTATATTGAAAAGAAGATTTTAAAGATTCAATAAGCTTTTTATCATCTCTCCAAGTCCATTGGGAGATAGATCACTTTGAATCCAAACTTTTCAAAACTAGGGTTTTTACAAATTGATTGGAAATCCATTACCCAATCATTAAGAGATCACAAATCTCTTATCACATTCATCAAACACCAAGGTATGTTCTCTAAATTCTAATAGCTTCAAAAGAGGTACCAAACAATGGACACTAGATCCAAGAAGAAATTTCGGACCATCACTAGTGATGAGATGAGGACTAAGATGGTACATGACAAAGCAACACATGAGAACAAAAGCAAAAGAATTGTTGATGAAGGCACCAATTCTAAGGATAAGAGTGATGACATTCAAGATGATGGTGATTTTGATGCACCAATCAATTCATGTGTGCCACGCCATCTAAGAGCTAAAGTAGCTCAACGCTTACACCAACGACGCAAGAAGAAGGACCTGCCTTTGATCTTTATTGGAAAGAAGATGGATGAGAGTCTTGATTATCTCACACCACTCTATGGGTTCAAGCTTTTACCCACCTTGAGAGTTGAATACACATCCTTGCATGCTCTTGTATTGGCAAGTGATGTTGAATGGATATTGAATACTCTAGGACTCAGCACTTTCCTAGCATCTACTCGCCAAGACATCTATGAAGAAGAGACAAGGCAATTTCTTGCCACGGTCACACTAGCATATCCGCGCACACAAGCTCCATTGGCGCGAGATGGGAAGCTCTTCTTCATCAGCAATGGTTAGCACCACCACATCTCTATTCTTGATCTTGGGAATGCACTTGGATTTGAATACCAAGATGCTATTGAGTTTGGACAAGTTGATACCAATGCTCATTGGTCAAGCTTTGGACAAGGAAGTTTTGATAGTGGAAAGACCAAGGCTGCCTCACTATCACACCCATCGATCCGGTATATACACAAGCTTCTCGCCAACACTCTCTTCTCCCGCACAGCCCAAAACAAGGTGATTAGTGATAAGCTCAATATCTTGAGCATACCTTTTGTTGAGCATCCACGGAGAGCCAACTATGCTGCTCTCTTAGCCAAGAGACTTGTGAAGATCAAGCATGATGCTATCACAAGTAAAGACAAGCAAGCTTGCATAAGCTTTGGAGGAGTCATCACTACCATCCTTGAGGCCATTGGAGTCAACCTCGCGGACCGTCCTCACACAATCAAGGACAACCATTTGGACCTTGCAAAGCTTGAGAAGATGAAGATACTTGAAGGAGCACGGATCAACCCCGACCAGATTGGATATAGGTATCATTCTCCACCATATGCCACAAACGCCATACTAACTTCCTAGCCTTACTGTTCCATGCCTTAGAGACGGCATCACGAGTTGGTACCCTTTTACGAGTGAGTATCACTCATCTCCTCCCAAAAACCGTCTACCACTCACTATTGATAAGTACACCAAAGCCAATGCGATCAATTCCTTTGCTTCTCACCCCGTCACACGCAACCCTCCGGGGAGTGACCCCACTACTCTTGAGGAGGAGAGAGCCTTACGGATTGCCGCAGAGTACCTCGCAGCCACTCCACTTGTGGAGAGAATGACCTCAGATCCCGGACACCATGATTAGTCCACCACCGAGCACCAGAACCTCCTGAGAAGTTGAAGGTTCACTTGTTCTATCTCTATCTTTACTTTTATTCCCTCCTTTATTTTGACTGTTCACACTGGGGACAGTGTGATTCAAGTCTGGGGGATTTTATCCGTTTACTTACGCATTTTATTTCTCTTGAGTCATTTTGATGTCTTTTTATTCAATTTTATGCGGTTTTATTGAGTCAAGTTTGTAGAAAACTATGACCCTATGATATAATGATTTTGACTTAAAGAATGTTCTGATTCATTCCCTGAGGACAAGTTTTGCAGGAATCACTAATAAACGGACAACACCTAGAAGCTCACCGCTGGACCATTCTCCCCGAAGTCTCATCCTACGGAGAACGCGGTTGGAACGGACATCAACTCCACTCTATTTGAACCATAATCATGACTTCAATTAATTCTCATGAGCGCATTAAATCGGGGAAACAAGCAGCACATTCAGGACTTCTTATCCCTTTTACCACTCTTTGCTGATCCTGAATGGCCACTAATTTTTAGTGGTTTACCCTTACACCATATATTTCTTTTCAGACCTCTCACCAATCTCTTTTTCGATCTCGTTGGCAGATATGCATAGAAACGCGAGAGAGAAATTTCCGACACAGTTTTCCAACCACGTGAAGATGGAGAGTTTGAAGGAATCAAAGAAGAGATAGAGAGAGAGTCACAATTTGTTCTACACAACCATACAACTCAGAATAAACAAGAAAAGGTACTCATATCTTGTGCTTGAGACTTGTAAATTTTTGTACCGTTTCCCCTTTCACCAAAAAGAAAAGAAAAAGAAAAGAAAAGAAAAAGAAAAGAAAAGAAAAAGAAAAGAAAAGAAAAGAAAAGAAAAAGAAAAAGAAAAAGAAAAGAAAGGAAAGGAAACGGTTACAAAATAATTTTATAAGCACAGGAAATCCCGAGAAGAAGGTTACGAAGAAAATAAGTTATGAAGATGGTGCAAAAGAACCCCACATAAACATCTAAGTCTGGGGGAACCAGAAGAAGAAAATAAGTAAAGGAACAAGGTGTTGACATGAAGAAGTGGTTGGAAGCTGTGAACATCAATGGTTTCATACTGTCTTGCGGGCCTGCGACATAGCTGCCCTCCAAAATCACGGTACACTCTAAACACTTTAAACTCCACTTAAACACCAAAAGCCTTTTTATACCAAGCACCGTCTACCCCAAATGATGCTCCCTCTTGAGAAATCTATGCCACCTTTAATGAATGTTAAGGAGTTGACTGAAGTGAATTTCAAAGTCTCTGGACAGTTTGCAATGGAAGGATCAAAGATTGAGAATGTTGTGAGTTTATAGTGAGAAAGTTTTGACTGAGAATCCATGTACTAACACGTCTGCAGGTCATCTATTATGAACATCGTCTCTGATCATAGGATAGTTTTCGTGATTTTCAAACCTCTCCACCAGTCTTGAAATCCTATTTGCTTGAGGACAAGCAAAAGCTTAAGTCTGGGGGAGTTGATATACTCGTATTTTCGCCTATATTTCATATGTTTTTGGGAGGGAAATCATGAAGGAACAAGAGATTCTGGAAGCTTTATGGTCACATTTCACCATTTACACTTCCCAAAGACATTTGGGAGTTTTGGAGAAAAAAGGACCCAAAGGCAAGCAAAACACGTTTTAAGGCAGTTTCAGAGCATCAGAAGTTGGACAACATTTGAAGACTTTCCCATGAGCCAATGTTTGAATTATCTATATCCATGGAAATCTAGAAGAGTCAAGATTTACCTCGGACAAGAATCGAAGCAATCCATTCAACCGTTTGGAAGATGCAACCCGAAGAGTGAAGACATGTCTACCTCGGTCACAAGACCCGTGACCGAGGTTAGCCCTCTTGAAGACCTCGGACACTAACCCTAGTGACCGGTGCCGACTTCCTCCAACCTAAGGACCTCAGCCCATGACCAGGCTCAGCCCATTGCCTCCACACTTATCAAAATGACGTAGTTTTGGATGCGTCTTGACTTAATCTCGTGGAGGAGCCTATATAAACCATTCTTAGGGTTTTGGAAACCCTAAGCTAGCACAGCCACCCACAAGGAACGTCCCTAGGAGTTAGACAAGGAGATACACTACCTAATTTCGCCTCTACCACCGCTGCTTCATCCTCCTTTGTCATCTCAACCTAGAAGACCATCTCCTTGAAGTTTCATCCATTGTTCTTCATAGTTTATCTTTTCTACTCTTTGTACTTGCTATTGGGGAGACGAGATCTCATCTGTGAAATCTAGAGAAGTTTCCTTTGAACCCCCTTTGATATATTGAATCGTTTATTTGATGTTTTCCATGATGTCTATTGCCTTTCTTTACACCATCAGCGAGTAGTTCTTTTGTTGGGTTTGATGGGGTAATATCTTAGGAAAACATGGTTGCATTCATTTAGGTTGTTAGATCCGATTTTCATCTAGATTATGAGTTCTCTTGGGATATCTTTTACTTAATGCATGGTGCTTGAATTGATCACCAAGCACCGATTTAGTAGATTAGGAGCACTATCCGCGTAAACCTATTTCTCGGAACTAGTATTTCCAAAGCCTCATGTTATAATCTGTGATAGTTGAGTTATAGGACTTTGTGAACATATCGAACTTGTTTATACGGCTGGTCTAAGCGTGTTGTTACCTGCGGAAGTTGAGTACCAGGGTGTGGTGACTTAAGACGCCTCTTTCATGAACTATGGCTTGGTGTGTATCCGTGTTTGTAGTTGAGAACCATTGATAAAAACCCATTAGTTAGATTTGTTCCCTACTTGTTAGAAACCATGGAAACCTTAGATAAACCCTAGACGCCCAACCTCTTAATCATATAGCTTACAAATCAATCATTCACTTTGCTTTCATTCATTCATTTGCATTCACTCATTAGAAAACCCAAAACCGAACCCCTTATTGCATTGTCTTAGTTAGATATCTTTGCTTGAATTCAATCTGCGTACTTGTTACTCTCTGTGGGATGGATACCTTAAGTACAACTACTGATTTGCTGTGCACTTGCAGCTCATTCATTGTGTGGTTTCCTTGAGGAAAACTTACGACACATCACTTGACTCTACTTCTTCTGACATGGTACCTGAAATATTGACACAAAATACACCAGTAAAACGTTCTTTTGAATGGAAAACAATCGAAAATAACAAGAACACGAAAATGACCTATCAAGTTCTGATAAACCCTAATCGCGACTGTCTTATAAGATTGATACCGAAAAATTATCAAATCAACTCTAAAAATTTTCAAATCAATTTTAACAACTACTAAACTCAATCTAGGTTCAGGACCAATTGATTTCATAATTTTAGCACAAGTAGTCGATTTACAAAAATTGAAACAAGACACAGAAAAATAACTTAACTCTCGATGCGGCTCTGATACCACATGATGCGTTCCTCGTGAGGAAACACTTCCCAATTTCGACAACGAGAGAGTGAGTTCAATGTGAGGGGTTGCAAGACCTGATTAACAAACACCTTGCGGTTTAATGGATCAAATGTCGCCACAAAAGAATGCCAAATAGCCTTTTGATGAGACGGGTTGGTCAATCGAATCACCCGAAATGACCTAAGAGTTTTCCTAATTTGAATCACACGAAAAATGATGACCAATGATCTATATTTTGAAAGGGTTTTTGATTAAAAAGATAGATAAAGATTACAATGATCTCAGCCTCAATATAAAGGAGAGGAGGCGAGAAGGAGAAGACACAAAGTGATAAAGGCAAGGAGAGTTACGAGACATGCCTCATGAACACTCAAATACCATGCAATAAAACATGTTCAAATTCAAACTTAAGATAAAGAGATAAGAGATCATGGGCCTCGCCAAAAGATGAAGACGGGCCATGCAATGGATCGGACTAAGGGTTGGCAAAGATGAGCATATGAGCCACAAGCCTCATTAAAAACCTTGTTCGGAAAACCCATTGGGACAAAACCGAACTAAGGGAAAAAGAGTCCTACTGGATCATATGGCCAATGCCTTAGCCATATTGGACATGTATCACAACCAATGTGGCATGAATACAACCCTTAAGGTCCAAGTGATCCTCTTGAATATCCCTTGATGATAAGGACACTCGTAAATCTTGACGAAATGTTTTGACCAGGAAGAAACCCATGGATCCTTGGTGACTCCCATGCAATCCTTGACACACCTTCTTGTGGACTCTATGCATGAGTTGCAATACTCCTTGGCTTCCATGCTTCAGTTTCCGGTTTCTTTTTGTTCCAAGATTCAGTTTCCGGTTTCTTTTTGTTCCAAGATTCAGTTTCCGGTTTCTTCTTGTTCCTTGGTAGTCCATTGCCTTCTTGATATTGTCCATTCCATGACTTGCGTTTTTAGGGCCAACCAGGAACGCATCAGATGAGATACTCATCAAATCTAGGTTCAAACAACCAAAGAAAACAATTTGAATTACTTAGATTCCTAAGATCAATAGCTAGTTCATAACTCTAACTATATGCATTAAGAATGAGATAAGACTGAAAGACAGTGTAAACGGATATACAAATACAAGGAAACTCACCACTCAAAAGACAATGATCATCTCACCCCATTGACTGGCCCTTTAGACCCAACATGATAGTCTACTCGGCCATGCTCAAGGTTGTCATCGATGATATGGAAGAGTAAAACAAAGATCTAACGCAAATAAGGTAAAGGTTTAGAGATTACCTCTTTAGATCCGAAAATGCAAGATGTAAGGACTTCTCCTTTGACAAAGTTACAAGAGAATATAGAAAGAGATGGTGGAACTCCAAGGCTTCTGCGGATCAATCGGCTTATGCGGCTCCTTAGGGATGGCAAGGGCTTCTTGAGGTGATACTGATGAACTAGGGTTTTTGTCATGAAACTTTGGTGAGTCACGAAGCTTTGATGAGGCACACCCGAAACCCTAATGTTATAAACTTGTATATATATAGGTCTTGGGGCAGAAGAGATTGGCTTCTAGGGGTTTAGGAAGAGCAGACTCGTCATCTTGATGAGTGTGGAGGCAATGAACCGAGCCTAGTGATGGGCCGGATGTCTAAGGGGGTGAAGGAGGCTGGCCTTGGTCATGAGCTTTGTGACCAGGGGGCCCAAGAGGTCTGGCCTCGGTCACGAGCTTCATGGCCGAGGTTTTGGTGCTTCTGTTGTAAGTTGACATAACTTCATCTTCTGGGATGCATCTTCCAAACGGCTGAATGGATTGCTTTGATTCTTGTCCCATACGAATCTTAACTCTTCAAGCTTTCCAATGATATAGAGAACTCTAATTCTGGTCCACAGGAAGGTCTTCAATGTTTTCTAACTTCTGATGCTCTGAAACTGCCTCAAAAATGAGTTTTGCTCCTTTTTGATCCATATTCCCATAAAACCTGTAAAACCTCTTTAATACTAACAATACTTGATAATAGCCTATTTAGCCTTGAAATCATACCAAATCTCTCATAAAAAATTATAAAAACCATAGTAAAAACGGGTCAAAATTTGATGTTATCAAGCATCGACAAAGTTATCTCCTCCACTGATGTCTTCACCATCAAACTATACATCCGACCTTCGCATTTAAAATGTATGAAAATGTTGTTCCTCATTGTATTGTATCCTGCGAAAACAATCAAAACTCAGTTATGGTATTACTAGTTTATACTGCGTATCAGTTATACTATTTCTACTCTGTCGCAAGAATTCAAATTGTATAACTTCGGCATCAAATCTATAATACACTAGGATTCAACCACTGAAATCGATTTAATACCAATTGGAAGTCCTAATCGATCCAGAAATCTTGGTTACAATCCCAATGTGGATTTAATCAAATCCTCAATTTTAAAATCTAAAGAACCAACCTTGATTTTGAAGCTCAAGGCCGGTGCACCGGTGTAAAGCTCCACCAGAGATAGCTCGACGTTGCTGCGAGTCTCGTCATTGTCATTGTCGGAGCTGGACCAGAGCGAGCTGGAGTAGGAGATTCAGTAGGAGCTGAGCTAATCTTGATTTTGTTTTTAGTTTCTCATTTGTTTTCCCGGAGTCGTTTCCATTTTTTTGTTTTTTTGTTTTTAATTTGTTTTTTTTAAGTCAAACAAATAATAATAAAAGGGTAATTTTGTCTTCTGATATTGTTTCAAACATGAATGGGGTTTTTATTTATCATATTAATGTGGTTATAAGAGATTACTTGTTTGGAGATGTGGGATTTTCAAAAAATGGCTCGCAAACGTGTCGCTAATCCTTCATTTTCCAAATCTCTTCATTAACCACTTTTAACATCAACCCCACTAATTTCGCTTGTGATACTGAAAAAGAGTAAAAAAAGTTTTAAAATAATATTAAATACTTTAATCTATTATTTCACAAAAGTATCGTTTTAACACTTGAATATTATTTAATAAAGAGTATTGGTTTCTATGTAAAACTTATTTGTTACTTCCTTTGTTTTAAAATATAAGTATTTTTAGCCAAATTTACTTGTTCCATTTTAAAAGGATCTTTACATATATTTATGCACTTTTACAAAAATAAATAATTTAATATAATTAGAAAAAAAATCTGGTAAAACATTTGGTAAAAGTATTGGTAAGAATAAGAAGAGAAAAGTAACTAATGATTACTTTAGCTTTTTAAAAAAAATTAATAAGTGATCTTTTAACTATTTAATCTCTTTTTAATAATTTAACGCTAAACTAATCATTAGTTATTTTTCTTTTCTTATCTTTTTTTTGACGTCATTTTCCTTTTTTATTCTCACCAATACTTTTACCTGATTTTTTTCTAATTATATTAAACTATTTATTTTTTGTAAAATGTACAGATATTTGTAAAGATCTTTTTAAATGAAACAAATAAATTTGGCTAAAAATCTTTATATTTTGGAATAGAGGAGTACAGAATAAATAGTCTTTTATATTTTCAATGCACGATTTATATTTTAAAAAAATTGTATTATTTTATTACTCCATTAAAAATAAAAATTTAGTATAAAACAGAATTAGGAATAAAATTTTAAATTTAAATTTCTTTTTATTTTATGTAAACAAATCTTAAAGGAAACTTATAATATAACATGATGCTTATCCTAAAAAAAAGAACTAGAGACGAATGAGAAATCTGATTCCCGGGATCTCTAAAACATAGTAAGTCTCCACCGCAAACAAACAGTTCACCCTAAAAGCTCTCGCCGCTGGTCCTCGCCCTCAGCATTCTCCAAGCTTTGACCGGCGCGTGGTGGCTCACATAGCACCAGCGTCGGTCACCTTTTGCCTCTTCTAGCTTAGTTTTCCATTTTCTGTCTTTGTAAGTAGTGGTGGTTGATGTGTTGAGTTTTGGTTTTTGGAGGTTTGATTCGTAACCCAGTATTCTTGAGATTTGCTTGGGGTCTCAGCTCCGGTGGATCTGTTTTTTGCAAACGAGTTGGGTCATTTTTCTTTTCTCGTCTCTTGGGTTGGAGTTACGGTTTGGATCTGATCCTTTCGGTGGTCTCAGCTGCTGAGTTGTAGATCTTGTGAAGGCTAGTGGCTTTCTTCGTTTTGAGTTTTTCATCGTCCTCCCTATGCAGTCTACCTCAGATTGGTTGTTTCGTTTCTTCAATTTGGTGGAAGTTGGCGTAGCTGGTGTATTTTTTCCCGGTTTGGTGATGGAGGCGCCGGACTCGTATGTCAACGGTGCGGTCGTGGCTGCAACGTCTTCACTACCGTGTCACTTGCTTTGGAGATTCGTCTTACAATTCGGCTCTAACAAAAGCTAGGCTTCAACACATTCTTATGTTTAGATTGGTATTTTGGCTGGAATCACTCCTCTTCTAGGCTTGTGCGTTAGTGAATCTGGTGCTTTCTGATCCTTTGGGCCGGCAGCTTCTGAGTTTCGGTTTCTGAGTTCTTCTTGGAGTCTCATCGGTTTCGATCTGCAGCTTCTCTTGGGTTTTTGAGTTAGGCTTCCCGGTGTGATCCGTATTCGCTCCTTGTCTCTACATTACAGGTTGGATCGTGTCTGATTTTATTATAGACTTCTATGGAGGTTTCAATGTCGTTGCAGTCTTGACCGCATTCGAAAGTGGGGCTCTGGTCTTTGCTGAGGGTTTTGCTTGTCGGATTATGAACTCTTGGTTCTTATTTGGTGTGGTACCCTTGATTCACTATAGGAGGTCTCCATTACCGCTCGTTCGTTTTGCACAACGTTCCTCGGTAATTAGCTTTGGGAGGCTCTTCGTCAAGATTTAGAAGCTGTTTTGGTCAATTGTATCTGTGTTTGTTCAGGTTTCTTCCTTGCCTTGCTTTTGTTTCGAGGCTTGAGTTCCCTTTAGTCTCGGGGGACTTCTCGTTGTCCGCCGGCTTAGTGTCTGAAGCGGGTTTTCGCTGTCTTTGCCGTCTTTTGGATTTTGGTTTTCTCATTGACCAGAGAGTGGCATTGGATTCTCGAGTGGCTTTGGTAGTTGCTTTGAGGTTTCCTTACTGGCTGCACATTCTTTTTAATGAGTTTTACCGGTGTCATCGTTTTAGTTTATTATTGTTTTGGGATATTGTAGCCCTTTGCTTATTGGCTTTGTTAGGAATGACTGTGTTTGTTCTCTTTTACACACATCTGTACATCTTCTTAGCATTTTGCAAAGGTGTTTGTAATTTCACCCGGTTCTTATTAATAAAATCTAGATGACAAAAAAAAAAAGTAAGTCTCCACCGTACGTACATTGCTACTCTCAGTTCCAAAATACATAACTAATAACTGATAATAAAAAAGGACAAACAATGAACCACAAAAAGTTCCTAAATAATCTATTCAATGCATCATCACATATCATCTACAGCCACAAAGCAGCAATCACGACGACTCCGACGAAAGATCCGGCGATTGGAACTCTGTTAACTGAAGCGGCGTTTGGCGAGCCAGTTGGAGATAGAGAAGCAGGTGATCCGGCTTCACCAGAGGGAACATTTGTTCCTCGAGCTCCGGTGGGGGGAGTAGACGTCGGAGGCGCTGGTGGAGAGGTTGAGGTTACGGAAGAATCAGTCGGTGGCTGACTAACCGGAGGAGGGGTGGTAGGAGGTGAGGAAGGAGAAGTTGTTGAAGGTGCTGGTGCCGCGGATCTTGGAGGTAGAGACGGTGGAGGAGTGGTGGGGAGGGGAGATATGGTCGGAGCTGGTCCTGGAGCCTGAGCAATGGCGGAGGATGCTACGAGAGCCAGGAAGAGCAAAACGATAACGGATTTGTAGGCCATTGTTTTTTGTAGTGTAATGAGAGTTTTAACTTTTAAGAGAATAGAGAGATTTGTGATAAGTGCTCTGATAGTATTATAAGGTAAAGAGACAAAAGTGGGTTTATATAGTGGAGAGTTAGGTGTAAAACCTGTGGTTCTTGGAAACTACAATCATTTTGTAAATAAGTAAACAAAAACTTAAACTGATGATAAATATTTTCAATTATTATTTGAATACATATAATTGGCTCAAATGTCTTATCTCACGACTTTTCAGTAAAAATTATGTGTACAATATTTGTTTAATATACATTGTCGATTATTTTTTTCTTTTTTGGGTCAACGTACATTTATTACAGACGAGTAAAGAAGAGAGATACGCTGCTCTGGCTTGTTGGCTTTGGAAATCAATTACAGAAATATTTGATAATATAAATACAAATGGGGCAAAAGAGATAGAATCAAGACTCTGAAGGAGCCATCTGCAATAATAATATTAAGGCAGATACGTGTAATTAAACAAAGCCGAGATGAAATCTGAGCCGTCAGATGGATTTAGTGAGTCTTCGCCGACCCCAACAATAACAACGCGCTCTTTCCAATAACGTCTAGAGCAATGCGCGGCGTTCCAAAGCTGGCAGAGTTTTTTTCCTTAATAAACACAAACTCTATGGAAGTCGCTTCGATAAAGATTACATGAGATCATGACAGTCATGCTTTCGAGATTAATTATTTTTTATAATTATGGACCAAAATTCCACTTACCAGCTTTTTTTGCAATAACATTGATACTATTCTCAAATACCGGTCCGGAGCATAAGCCACTATTTCGGACTTCTAATTTTTAAAAAAATTTAGGGGTTACATATTTATTATATATATATATATGTGTATTTAAACTAAAACATTTGAAGCTCATAACATTTTAGAGAAGCCACATATTTGTTTTTAACTTCTTTTTTTCGTTAAAATTAATTTAACTAAAATGAAACAAGAAAAAGAAAGTAAATACAAATATATTTATTAGAAATTTATTCATTAAAACCATAATAATCATAAAACTAGAAGTCTTAATTTTTTTTTCTAGTTAACTACTTAACGTTTGCAATTTACCAAATTATCGTTGGTTACTTCATATTTCAATACTTCATTTATTTATGTTAGTTTCATAAGCATTTAATTTCTTATCAAAATTAAAAAAATGCATAATTGTTAAATTGTTCCTAAACAATCAAATAGAAAAAATGACGCAAAATCTTGAATTCGTACATATATTAGAGTTTTACTTCAACAATTAACACACATATACATAGATTTATTATCAATCGAGAGAGCTATGGTTGAAGGAATAAATTATGAGGATCTAATGAATGATTTTAAGGAGAAAATACGAGGAGAATTATAAATTTTTATTATGTAGAGGTTTTTCATTATTTTAGTTTAAATTTTTTTTTAATATATAATAAATTTTTAAACTAAATTGTGAAAGAGACCACAAATTATTTTCGCTTCAGGCCACCATAAATGTTGGACCGGCCCTGCTACTCCATCTGTTCTAAATTATAAATATTTTTAGCTATATTTATTTATTTTATTTTATAAGAAGGTTTTCAAATATCTATGCACTTTTCTAATAAATTTTAACTTAATATAACTAAAAAAATTTAAAATAGTCATTTATGTTGCTTTTGATGTGATAAAAGTGATTAATGATGATTTTGATTTTTAAAAAAGTAATTTTCTTAATAATTGTGTTTTTAGTCAAAAAATTCTTATAATTTAGAACAGAATGAGTATTTTTTTGTGGTGAATTATTTTATTTACTTCTTCTCGACCATCTTCTTACGAAATGGAATGCTGAATCAGGAATTCTACTAATAATGTATTTTCGAATAGTTACCTACAATCTATTTGTTTTGGGGAGAGTAAATATCGATTATCCAATTATTACTAAAGAAAAAGTTATCATATTTTATAATTTCGTATAGATCTTGAAAAGTTCAAACCCAAGAAAGCAACTTTGAGATGGGAAGAGAGAAAATAGTTACAATAATGCTAGAAAGTCTTTTAAGACCAAAAACAACATGCTAAAAGGTCTTTGACAATACTATTACGACGTTAACGTATAACAAATAAGACCTACAAAAAGACGAAACTATAATATGACAAGCAGACCCAAAAGAGAAAATCTTATAAGTCAACAAGAAATAGGTGATGAAATTTCAAAGAACAAATCTAAGATACGCGTCGATGAAGTTAGAAAAAAAAAACAACCTTCCTTTAAAAAATAGATCAAATGATATGGATCGAATTTCAGATCGTATCATCATACTACAATATTTGATAAAAATATTATTTTAAAATTGAAACTAGAAACAACAAAATGCAAACGTCCGACTTAATGTTAGTTACCTATTGTTAAGAAAATCAACACCAACAGTTTACATCAAATAACATAAACACATACATTATGTTATCATGTATATCCAAACTAAACAAAAAAACAATACTCAATCCGTTCCATTTTATAAGGTGTTTTAGTCTCTTTTTATTGTTCTATTTTATTATATATTTTGCAAATTTTTATGCAAAACTTAAAGTATGTTTGGTTGAATAAATTTATGAAAAACATTAAATGATACTTTTGTAAAGAAAATTAGATTTGTTAATAATTGAGCCAAAACTTCTTATAAAGAGAGAGTAGTACATACCAAAATATATAAAAACTCGTTCATGTAGAAATAGTTAATCGTTTGGATTTTGTCTTTAAGAAAAATATAAAGACATAATATATGTGTTTATGTTATTTGATGTTATTCCTGCCAAAAACAAAACCAAAACCAATAACTTTTTAGAAGGAAACATCGTTTGTTTTTATATTTACTTTTTTTTTCTTTAAGAAAGTTATTCCTGCCAAAAACAAAACCAAAACCAAAAAACTTTCCATTATGATTCTTAAGTATGGTTGAATATATACGTTGCAAAAAGTAAAAATATTTTTACTGTATGGAGAAAAAAAGAATTGATTTATATTTGTTATTGGAAAATATCAAAAAAATTGAAAAAGAGACCAGGATGATCTAATTAGATAACTTCGACGTAATAATTGGGCCGTCGAGAATCGGAACAAATTGATATAAAATCTGTGCAACAAACACAGTCCCAACCCAAAATCCTCTACAAAGATACACACTTGTCTCCACAATTTCTTCAGCACTATTTTTTCA
The DNA here is from genome assembly GCA_963555745.1 of Cardamine flexuosa. Classification (NCBI taxonomy): domain Eukaryota; kingdom Viridiplantae; phylum Streptophyta; class Magnoliopsida; order Brassicales; family Brassicaceae; genus Cardamine; species Cardamine flexuosa. Next base: position 15,262,931 of record OY743214.1, on the reverse strand, counting down.
AGCGAAGCACATGGTAGAAGGAAACATCGTTAACCAAATATAGAAATTGTAAAATTCCTAATGCTTACTTCGTATAAGCAACATCAGTTTGGTCTGATGCTCGTCACGGAAACATTTCCCAGTCGGCCAGAATGTAAAACAAAGAAACAACAAGAACCCAACCTGCAATTACATCTAGGAGAGTTAGATTCAGTGCCATTCGTATGGGTGGCCTAACCAAACCAAATCCAAACAAAAAGTTAAGAACCGAAATATGTTTTGACCAATTGTTTGGTTATTCTAAAACCAAGAAACTGAAATCAATTGAGCTTGATATATATACATAGTAAAAGATAGATGGCATCATATTACATAAATATAAATGATATAACTACTTTTATGTAAAACAGAACCTTATCAAAAACCCAACACCATAACGTGCTTGCATCAAATCAGACAAAATTTATGCCGAAATTGCATCAAACCAAACCGAAAACAATTTGGATTGTATTTGGCCTTGGATTTGTAATATATGCAAATTCAAACGGAATGCTAAGGTCTAGTGTTAAAACTAAGCTAATGGACTTTGAACTAAGATTCGAGATTTCAGTTGATATATTTTACCTTTCACTTGTTGTCCAATGAAATTTGGATAAAATCTTTGTGAGTAGTCTACTTGGGGGCGAGTGCTGCGGATGCAGCAGCAGCTTCTGCTATGAGAGCAACTGGTTGACGAGCCTGAAGGCAAGCGCCAATGTCAAAAGGATGCAACTCTGAACCATCGTAGAGAAGATTTAATCCGGGAAGAACCACTTCTCGGCTATCTGCTTCATCAACATCTGCCTTTGTTGTAGTTAAAGGTGCATTTTCATCAATGGTCCTTGTGGCAGCTTCATATACAGGGGCTAAGGTGTAGGATCTACGACCACCCAAAAAACTCTTCAAAGACTGAGAAAAATAAAAAAATAATTTAATTAAACATGGATGGAACTAAACTGACCTAAGGATGCTACCATCGAAGCTGAGAACTTCGGTCCGGCAACGTTGGCGATTAGCTAGTTTCAGCCGTTGAAATTCACTTGTGGCTCCTGAAATTGGTGAGGAAGGGTCCACGAGTGGGTTCCACTTTCCGCTTGCGTAGTTCATGAGCTTATTACTACGGGTAGGCTCCTTTGCTTGTTCTTTCTGGTAAAGAAGTTTAGCAACTGGACCTGTTGCTTGGTACTGTGCACATATATCTTTCAACCTTCTCCTTATGCATTGCATTGCTTCGTGTTGTTCCATGAGTGAATCTGCTTGAAGTAACTGTGATGAGACGATTCTTTTGCAGATATTGTTGCATAACTTTGGACTGAAAAGCGGAAGCCCAAACTCCACGGTTAAAGGGACCCATTCATACCTCTCATCATCATCCGGAGAAAAATATTCTGAAGTATCCTTTGCTTTAAAGAGTTTCAAAAGGCGAATGTAACCGACTGTCTCCAATTCCATTTTGTTTGCCATCTTAGTCAAGAGAGAGTTCAACTTTGTATTTTCCTCGGGGGGAAGTCCTAGCTCGTCACCAAAATGAGGAATGGAACCATCAGAATTCTTCAAGGGTAATGGTATATCTAAAGTAACAACTCTTCCAGAGCTATCAAGATCATGCTTGCTTAGAGGCTGAACGAGAACAGAGGAGCACTTGAGAAGGCAATTTAAACAGTGCAACAGAATACTTCCCTTGACCAAGTTACCTTCAAACTTATTTCCTAAACCACCAACCGAGGATCCATCCCAAGACCAAATCAGAGCTTTCTCACAGCCAGCTAGTGGAGCAGGAAGCATCCGCAGACACTGCCCTTTCATCAAGATAACCGACAAAGGCCCAGTGCCCACTGTTGAGTACAAAACCAGTTTCATCCACTGTGTCATGGATGAATGGGAGGGCGGACCGAAATGAACGGGCCCTGATGGTCCAGGAAGAACAGTCGTAAGTGGAAGTGGAATCATTGAGACAACAATATCGTAGTCACGGGAAAACAAACGATCTAGAGTAATTGGTGTTAGAGAAGCCAGACTTTCACAACGGAGAATATCAACACGATATTTTTTCCTTTTTTTGTTTCCTTTACCGTTGTTGGGTCCCTCTATGGGGTTTGGCTTCCCGTCATTCTGAAGGTTTGGGTTAGAACTGAAGGTTTCCGTCAAAGCAGTTGTATCGACGGACGGTGCAGGTGCAGGTGCAGTGGAAGCGGCTTCAAGCTCAGTGCTTTCAGGGACATACTCAGTGCTTTCAGGGACATGCTCAGTGCTCTCAGGGGCATGCTCTGTCGACAAAGGATCCTTCTGAGGAGAATCTGAAGCCATGGAAGGCTCACTATTTTGGCTGGCTAAAGAATCCCCCGAATTATCAAGTAAATCAACATCTGCGAGAAGAGTGACAGCCTCATCATTGCTCAAAGTTCCCGATCCCATCGTATCAACTGTTGTATCAGTAGCAACTCCACCAGATATCAAACATTCCAGGACACAACGAAGGCTAAAGGCATGATTTGCAAATTCTTGAAGTTCACCCTCAAACTTTGCTCCCTCTAATGTGCTCAAATCCTGGCAAAGGTCTGGGATACTAGTATGCCCGAGTTTTCCCGCTTCATAGAGTGTTACAGCATGAGATTTCAATCCTGTAACAGCGTTCATGAACATCAAATGGAATATATTAGAATAATGCAAAAAGTAAAACTTTTACAGGGATAACTGAAATTCATGGGCTGTAAAACAATTATAAGTTAGCCATCAAATGGAACTAGGAAAGTTTACCAGGAGACACAGAACCCATCATTAGATATGATGTTATATTAGCATCAACTATGAAAGCAACCCGAACATGACTAGAACGTGAGCCAGAGGTGTCTGCCCCTACAGAATCTCCATGTTGAGACGCTTCACCATCAGCAGACGTGTAAGCAGATGCATCATCTTCATCACTGAGGATGGCACGAGGAGACCCAGGCACAAACTTATCATGAAGCACAGAAGAGGGATCAATTAACTTTACAGCCCATCCCAACCGGCAAACAAAAGATGCAGCGGCCTGTAATTGTGTTACGTCAGCTTGTAAAGTGGATGCCAGCTCTGCAACTGTAGAGTTCTCATTTGAAACAACAAAGACTGCATAGAGTAATCTGCAAATTGCAGATGCAGCAATTAGACTCCTATATAATTACAGGAGTAACAAAAACCAAGATAAGATAAGCTTCTGTATGGCACAATAGCTCCCTTACTCTTCAATAGGATCTTCATAAGACTGCTCTCTGTTGGAGATGAACCCTTCAAGCTTTGAAACTGAAACAAGGATGCAAAAAGGACATGCATGTCAGCGAAAAAATCTAGAGTCTCACAAGAAAATATATGAGACTGACATACTGGAATCTGGGAACAGTCTATCTAGGAGCTTCATGTTCTTAGTCAATAAAGATAGCATGAAATTGTATTGGCTACAATGATAAGATTTCAATTATACAAAAAGATTATTAATCTGTTCTTCGAACCCTCTGACATGCGGCACATGCCTTGGAAGAAATAACATTCTCCACCCTTGAAGTACGCAGAACGGCAGAAGCGAAGATAGAAAAACGAAGTGGTAAGTAGATATTGGTAAGCATAAATTCACCTTTAAAGCGGTCGTCCTGATAAACTGGGACATCAAAATATACCAATCCTCTCCGGTAGAGGCCTTTTATGACTTCTGGATCGAAGAGGATATATGCATTAGCTTCCTCTTTGCAGATTTTATCGATCGTCGCCATCTCATCTTCTGAAAGTTTCTATGCAAAGGACAAGGAATTAAAATCTGCTATCAGACAAGGTACAGTAAGATGAACTTGACATCTCATAAGTTCATTCAAATTAAAACTGATATGAAAAGGAAGTAATAGAAAAGATAAAGAAGAGCTTAGATTACCTTAAACTCTTCTATGGTGAAGTTGACAAGGCAAACACCCCACCAAGGGTCAATAGGAAAATCCACAGGTTGAGTAGGCAAGAATTCTTTTGCAATCGATTTGTTCAGCTTCCACATTATTTTCTGGAAAGCTCAAAACATGTATGAAAAGTAAAAGACATAATAGATGTTGTATAACATCCACTTAAAGGCTCAAGTTAACCAAAACCACTATGATGACTCTAAAGTTTCTTAAAGAGTTATAGTGCTAGAAAATGAAAACAAGAGATAGCATCTAGAATTTAAAACTTTGATATTCCCATATTTTACCCATGAAAAGATTCTTCAAGTCGGAAGTCAAAAGCACAAGAAAATTTGCAGAGTATAACTTGCACAACATGACAGGCACATAAATCAGTATAGATTATATACGCAAAAGTACCTTAGATCTGCATTTATTCATGATATCAATGAACTCATTTCGCCCTATTCCAGTAAGCCGGAACGCATCTGCCGCACTGAAGTTTGGAATGCTGTCATACGGTTGCTCTGTGTCAAATTAAAAGGCATAAGGATGACAAAATCTCTGGCTAGAAATTTAGTTCAGTGAAAAGTGAGCTCTAAAATAAAGCAAAAATTTACCATTTCGCATGACTTCAAATATCATATCACAGTAGTATCTGAAAGGCGATATCCTCATCACACGGCAAACATACTCCGCAAGGTGATACGGAAACAGCTGCATATAATTGTTAACAGCAATTAAGATTAAAGAGCCTCTGAGTCAGTAACAGAAAAGAGTGCCCTATATTTCTTCCTAGTTCACAAAGTTTCTCTCCTTGTATCGACAGTGTGAACCCATGGCTATCTTTCAGAAACATGTTCATAAATCACTATTACAGACTATGGTATCTAGAATCTGAGAATAAACCTAATTAACCACTATTATAGATTCCAAAACCCTTATCTAATACATTGTCGCTCTAGTTCACAAAATTTTGCGGTTAGAAAGCCATTGAAAAGGAGATAAAAGGAGGAAGGAAGACAAACTACAGCAAAATGATTTGCTAACTAGCTCTACACTAGAAAGCAATTAAAATCAAAAAGACCTCTTATAGAGTTATCCATCAACACGCACCGCCAGGTTCTTTCGCAAGTAACGCATCATATCTTCATAATATTCACCTTCTTTACAAACTTTACAAGCAAAACACGTATTCCATAGGAGTCTTTTCTTAATACAATGTGCAATGACCCTGCATAGACATGCAAAACAGTGAAAATATATTCTATAGAGTAGCTCAATTCCAATATAATGAATTCCATAAAAACATGAAAAAATGTTCATTACAGACGAAAGTAAAACAAACTGAAAGCTTCTCGTAATATAGACCAAAATAAATTATGTAAGCTTGCCCTGAGTGAGACACTGTACACAAAAAGCATAAAGAATAAACTAACCTTCTATGCCATTCATCTTTAGATCCAAGAATAGATTGGAGTCGTTTTGGGAGATTTTCCCATGAACATTCTTCTCTTACAGCTTTTGATATTAACTGATCCTCTATTGTAACTGGAGTGTGCTGCATCTTCCCCAATTTTTTAGTATCTTCAAATGAAAAGAAAAAAAAAAAGTCTAACATAAGAAGATAAACTTTAATCCAGCCAGTAGAGGAAATTCAGAATCATCATCACAGAGTAATACTAAAACCAAGTCGTTCCACCGACGAAATCACAAAGCCTATATCAATTTCTAAACCTAATCAGCTTCGAAACAGACGTAGCGAAAATGGAACACAGAAAATGCAGCTTAATTTCTAAGCATGAGACGCTACTAGATGAAATTCGAAGAACATCGGCGACTAAAATGCAGCGATCTCGCAGTTTTGATCCGTATAGAAAACTCGAAGGATGAGTTCGGGAAGAATAGATAATGGAATTGGCGATCGGAGATCAGAAATTGTACCTGAGCAGGCACCGGAGAAATTAGAGATTCTTTGACCAGAATCTCATGAGATCTGAAGCGACAGCAAAAACTGGCAGCGACTGACTGATCTTGGCTCTTGTACAAGCCCTGGGCCGAAGCTTGTATAGTGTGGGCCTAAAGGTGATATGTGGACCCAAATTGATATTTAGTGAGATCAACCTCTCAACATTGGTCAGTTCAATTTTTAAACTCTTCCTATTGAGGCAGTGAATTGGGCATAGGAGCTGAGCTTCTTCTCAAAAGATAAAGCATCATTCAAAATACGAAAAGCGATAAAGATTGAAAGAAGAGCAGAATTGCAAGTGAAGTGCAGTAAGGAAAGAAAATCCCCATAGTATCCAGTTTACATCCTATCATAAACCCGATCCAAATTGATATATATTCTTCTAGATTGACTGAAAATGAATCGATATAAGCTATGTCGGTCTAACTGATCTCAACCGGTCCTTACCCAGAAAGCCCGCCAAAATGTAGAAACCCAAAAACTCATTTGACTGGCCAAAACCTATAAATAGAGGATTCTTCCTCGTTTGCAAGTTATCTGAAAAATCCTAGACGAATTTATAGTAAAACTCAGCCCTAAATTCTATTCATTTTTCGAAAACCATAATCCTCTTTGTAACCCCTTTTACAAGAAATAAGATCAACAAAAAATTCACTTTTGAAACTCTAGATTGAACTTTTGAGGTTTAACAGTTGGTGTCGTCTATAAAATAATTTTTTTTTGTTTGATTCTTGTTTTTTTTCTTCAAAAGGACTAGACAAATCGATCCAAGTACTAGCCTGCCCCAAGATCCGACCAACCCTCATACTGGACAGCTTCCTCACGAAATGGGAAACCAACTCCAGGATGCCAGAACAGACACAAACAGAGACCCGACCCTCAACACTAAAAACACCCACGTCAGCAACACCAACAAAGACAAAGATCAACCACTAGACAACGACGAACAAGACGACCTTCAAGACGTTGAGATTAGTAATTCCTCCCATCTTGCATAACAGATCAGCGAACTTATGAAGCAACCTGACATCATACTTCTTTTGAAATATCTTGCTGACAAGAAGGCCCAAGATGACAGGCTAATTATGGCAGCTTGAGCCACCCCACTAACCTTAACACACAAAGCCGCACACCGTCAATTAGAACATAATATACAAATAATCATAATCATCATCATCATCAATACTATAAAAGCTAAGGAAGGCTCTCTCACAGCTCGACACGTAGAATCACCTAAGGTTGACACATATCCCTTTTTCAAGAAAAGCAAAAAAAAAACTTCTCACATTTCTCTAATTGAAACCATTACAATTAAAAGCTCAACTGGTTCACTCTCTGTTTCTTCTTCTTCCACTTCATTTTCCCTGTTTTCTTTTGTTTTACCTTCTTCATAAATCTAACCCTAAATTTCTAGGTAAATTTATCGTTATCTTCTCCTTCCTCTTTTATCTTCCTAAAACTCTTCACAAATTATCCTCACCCTATCCGATCTATAGCCATCTGTCTTCACAATTCCAGGTTCGTAAATTCCTATTGTATTATTCTGTAATCCTTCATCAAGACCTTGGTAAGGTTTCTATCTTTATAAAATAGATGTGCTTAAAAGTTTGTAAATATTCTCTTTGGCAGCTATATTATCAAAATTTTAATAGTCGAGTTTCTTTGGCAGCAATATAAATTTCCACTTTGGCTACACCAATGTCCTCTTCTCAAGTTCTCACGCTTACCTCAGGTACTGCTTTTTTTATTTTGTCCTTTTTCGATTCAAACGAGATATGAAAATGTTAAACTATTCCTAAACAATTAAATAGAAAAACTGACGCAAAATTCTGAATTGGTAAATATATTAGAGTTTTACTTTAACAATTAACACATATGTATATAGATTTATTATCAATCGAGAGAGCTATGATTGAAAAAATAAATTATGAGAATATAATGAATGATTTTGAGGAAAAAATGCGAGGAAAATTATAATTTTTTATTATGCAGAGGTTTTTCATTATTTTAATTTTTAATTTTTTTTAATATATAATAATTTTTAAAACTAGATTATGAAAGAAACCACAAATTTTTCTCGTTTCGAGCCACCATAAACGTTGGACCGGCCCTGACGACTCCAAAGTTTCCTTTGAGTAGCCTTGGTACGCTCATCTTCTATTGTATTACATTTGGATTTTTGTAGTTTTTCTGATCGTCCTTGGCCCTGTAAATTTATTTACCATCTGTTCCTATTTTTTTTCACAACTCAGTTTGATATATCATCTAATATGATTTTTATTTTATTTTTGTTTACACAGGCCTGTATTTACACAGGTATTGGCATCTCTGGTGTGAATGGAGAAGTCATGCCTGGCCAGTGGGAGTTCTAAATCGGTCATGCTAAGGGTATTAGTTCTGGTTATCAATTCTTGGTCCCTCCATACCTTCTCGAGGTACTTAATCTACTTAACCGTATTATATTGCCAGTACAACGCGTCAAATTTGCTAATGTGATTTTCTCTTTTAAGAGTATCGCTGGTGTAATTGCCAGTTTCTTACTAATCTATAACACTTCATTTTCAATTACCATAAGTTAAGTCCTGTTTTAACATTTTCTAATGGGTTCAGGGAGACTTGAACGGAGCTGGAGCTCACTGCAACTACATTACAAAGTCAATGAGGAACATTCGAGGATTGAAGTGATAAGAAAGCAACTGCAAAGTTTACGGTGAAACAGAGAGAGAACATTTATACTTACGGTGAAGGCAATGAATGGCGTCTCACTGGAAAGAACGAACCCACAGACATCAACACATTCTCACCAGGAGTTGCGAACGTTACCTTTTTATACCCTTCTGATTACACTTTCTTGATTACAATATTTCTTACTATCGCGTATTGTGACATTTTAGGTTTTGTTTTGAGTAACTAAATAAAGGACTCTTAGTATAAAAAACTAAAATTATTAGTAAATATCAATCATAATCTTTATGTATCTTCAACCCAAATTTAAATCCAACAAAAGTAAGATGTTCATGGTCATACACACCTTTTAATGACTCTCTTATGAGGATGGGTTAGACTTATACGTCTTCTACCAGAATGTAACGTTCACACATATATATAGATATATATTAATTACTATGTACACGCATCCACAAATTGCATATCCGATATTATGTATACGCATCCACCATATACTTCTATCTTTCAAACTGTTTGCTTACTATTATTTCATTACTCTAACTCAAACCAAGAATTGTAAGTATGATTTTCTGAATTAAATTGATGTTCCTTTTGTTGATAGGGGGAGAAAGTATAGGCTATCATCGAGATGCCTATGCTAAATCTTATTCCGATCATTAAAGATAATCAGTGGATACCTATTATAAATTTTAAGGTGTTTCCAAATAACGGACCCACTAAAGTTACTAAAAATCTCTACAAATTTTATTTTCTCAATGCAATTGTGGTGTAAAACCCAAAACCAGTTAAAAATAAATCATAAATTTATTGATTTTATAAATTATAAAATAGTATAACTATTTAAATATAACTATAAAAAATAATGAGAAATATAACTAAATATGCAAAAGAAATTATGAAAATATAAGATAAATTAAGTGTCATATAATTTAATTATATATTTATAGTTAAATATTTAATTTAAATTGTTTAATGTTTAACAGAATTTTAAAAGTACTTAAATTCAAATTGATTTGTTATATAAAGCTAATAATAAATATTGATGTGTCTTGAATTTGTTGATGTGGCTGCATAATAGAAAAAAGAAGAAGTACTGATGTGTAAAACCTGAAGAGCCTCCCTTCTCTCATTATATATAAGAGGATGGAAATCCAACCCATGAACAAATAGGTTGACTGGTTGAAATATCTAAAACAATAGTTTGGTTATTTAAAACACAATAAATACTTTCTCAAACTATGAGCAATCCATGAACTGCATTATAATTATCTTGGTTAAGGAACCTGCTATGACACTAGCTGTTGGTACCAGATTTAACACCCCGTCTTAGATCCGATCCAAATCAGACCGACTTCTCTCAAAGCCCAATCGAATTGGTCCATGAAGACTTAAACCTACTTAATCAGTTCCGAAATGGAAATAATCTCGGAAAGAAAATCTTGGATAAAAAGACAATTCTAATTTAATAAGAAAAAGAGTTCTAAACCTCCTAAAATCACTATAAATAAAGAGCTCTATCTTCTTGAAAAGATCATCTAAAAAATCATGATAATCAGAGAGAAATCATGACAAGACATCTAATAACCATGAAACACATCAAATAATCAAAGCACAAATCGTCTTATTCACACCCACTAATCTTTATAAACTACGAATGGCTTGATCCCTTCACAAGCGTACGTTGGACACCTTTCTCAAGGTCAGCTATAACATTAAAAATCCTAATTGAATTCTGTGATTCAACAGTTGGCGCCGTCTGTGGGGATTCTTACAAAAAATTATTGTTCAAAGATGGTTGGAGTAGAAGGTATTATTCGATATGAAGATCAAATTCCAACAAAAGATGCAGATCCGATCTGCCTCATTGCAAGGCGATTTCCCAACGACTCACGTCGACCCAGATGATACTAAACCTGTCTATGAAAATCCCCGAGAATAGGCTTTCCATAGCAGCTGACCTCGCGTTATTCCAAGATGTATATCGAAAGTTATCGTCGTTTTACTAAAGCTGACGAATTCTCATCAAAACCCTAGAAGACAAATCCAATCCGCCTCCTTGCAAAGATATTTCCTGATGGAGTATAAAAATCCAAGTAACTATCTACCTATCCATAGAAACCCCCATGGATCATCGTTCCATAGGATTCGACCTCGCGTCAATCCGACATGTCTTCCGAAAGTTATCACAGTTTTCCAATATCGGACACACTCTGTCTGAAACCATAGAAAACATATCAAAACCTACTCATTACAAAAGACTTTCCCAATGAAGTACGTCGAAACAGGTAAAGCTTTTCATAGAAGCCAACCTCGTATTAATCCAAGCTGTATACCGAAAGTTATCATTGTTTCTCTGGAATAAACACACTCTGCTCGAAAACCTATAAAGAAGATTCATACGATTTCACGACGCAGTAGGACGACCCATGTGACGAATAACCTATTCATGGAAATCCCCGCCAATCATCGTTTCATTGAAGTTGACATCTCTGAATTCCGAGCTGTCTTTCAAGAGTTATCACAGTTTTGTTTGATACAGACGACCTCTGACCAAATTCTTGAAGCACATATCCAAGTCGCCTCTTTTCAAAGCATATTCCTGATGGAGCTCGACGAACCAGAAGAAGATCAACCTATCCATGAATTTCCCAAGCGCCATCTTTCCAAACAACTCGACCTCGCCTCAATCGGAATTGTCTCATAAAAGTTATTGTCGTTTTCCTAGAAATTTTGCAAACTATCCAAAACTCTAAACAACATATCCAAACCGTCTATTTGCAAAGCAATTTCCCGATGCAGCTCGACGATCTAGGCAAAGCTCGACATATCCACAGATCGCCCCGAGTGTCAGCTTTCTAGAACACTTAACCTCGTCTCAATTAGAATGGTCAAAGAAAAGTTATTTCCGTTCTCCTCAAAGATATGCAATCAGTCTGAAGCCTTAAAATGCAGTCCGCCTTTGTCAGATCGACAAACTTTAAGACTGGTTTCCCAGAAAACCACAAGAAACCACGAAACTCATAAGATATCAACGGAAAGCCCCAGACTCATCTTTAAAAATAGCTCGACCTCGTCTTAATCGTCATCCTATTTCAAGCTCTATAGCTCGCTTAACTCGAGCTCGACAAACTCATCAGCTCGCAGTTAAATAGTCCTAGCTCGACATTAACAGGTCACAGCTCGCCTTTGAATGGCCCAGATCGCCTTTTGACAAGTCATAGCTCACCATTGAGTAGCTTAGCTTGCCATTGAGTAGTATAGCTCGCCATTGAGTAGCTCAACTCGCCATGAGTAGTCTAGCTCGCCTTTGACAGTCTCAGCTCACCATTTAAACTCCCAGCTCGCCAATTTAGCATTCCAACAGAGATCTAACCTGATCAATACCTCAGGTTAACAAAGATTTACCTCCATCATTCCATAGCAAGTTTTCAACTCATGTCTTGGAGAAAAATCTTATTTTTCTTCACAATTACTCTAGATACGCATAGATTTATCTCACATCTGAACCGAGCATTAAGCCTCGTCATCCATGAAAGCCGAGCTATGCCTCACACTTCATACTTTCAGGTTTACTTTATTCTTCTTTACAATTATGCCCTGGCCAGGTATTCATTTGTCAAGATTATAATTTAAGTATACTTAGAACTGGTCTACGCACTGAAGGAGTCTCCAAGAAAAAATAAGTCGACATCCGCACAATTGGGACCAGACTTTAGAAGGAGTCACCTAGAGTAAATAAGCCAACATCCGCTTACTCTGGGGCTTGACTTGTTACATATATTTAAGTGAAAAGTATAAGTCAAGGTTGCTCCTTGCATCTGAACCTTCAAAATTACAAAAGCAAGAAGTCGAGGTCTAACTTCGCAAACCAAGGGATCGCCCAAGATATATAAGTCGACTTCCGCATAATGGCCAGATTTTCAAGAGGTCACCCGCATAATGGCCAGATGTTAGTACCGGATTTAGCACCCCGTCTTAGATCCGACCCAAATCAAGACCAACTTCTCTCAAAACCCAATCGAATTGGTCCATGAAGACTTAAACCTACTTTATCAGTTCGGAAAAGGAAATCAACTCGGAAAAGGAAATCTTGGACGAAAAGACAATCCTAATTCAATAAGGAAAAAAGAGTTCTAAACCTCATAAAATCACTGTAAATAAAGAACTCCCTCTTCTTGAAGATATAATCTAAAAAATCATGACAATCAGAGAGAAATCATGACAAGACATCTAATAACCATGAAACACATCAAATAATCAAAACACAAATCACCTTGTTCACATCCACAAATCTTTATGAACTACGAATGGCTTGATCCCTTCATAAGGGTACGTAGACAACCTTTCTCAAGGTGCAACTATAACATCAAAAAACCTAATTGAATTTTGTGATTCAACACTAGCTTAGTTGTATCGTCCTAACATGGGTATCCCACCATTAAAATGGCTGTTGGGCTAATGTATTTTTTCTTCTTTAAAGCGACTATTGGCGGAATATCTTTTTTTATTGTGCTTTCATTTTATTTAATTTTCTATAATTGTTATAGAGTTATATTGGTTCGATTTCAGTCTGCCTCAAACCCAAATTTATTGTGTCCCAAGACCATTGATAAATCATATACCCTAATCTGTTTTATTTAATATTTTGGCTCCACCTAACATTTTATGTGGTTGGGGTTTTATTTGTTAACCTTTAATTGGGTTAATATGATATAAAAAAAACCCAGTTGTCTCACATACTTTACAAATCTAATTTATGTTTTTAACTCTTTTGTTAATAGGTTGAATCTGTAAAAATTAAAATAAAACATACAAGATTTATAACCATTCGACTAGAAGGTTACAAATGTCTCCGGTCTCTGTGAGTAACAGATTTTACATCTAAAATTTGGAACCCTTACTTAAGTCTAACATCTGTAGCTTCTGGGATGGTAATTTTATTTTCTGATGCTTTTAATTTGCAGTAGAATTTCAAACAGATAGTGAAGTGTCCAACATGAGTGGATTGGAGGGTCATGATACATCTTCATATTTTCCTCTATTTACCAATATTTTTTGGGTTTTGGTTTCTTAACTAACGAGCTCCTCTTTCTCGGGTACAGATTGAAAATAGGGTTGGCTTCCTAACCCCCCTCCCCCCCCCCCACACAATGCTACTTCTGCTTGGATCCACTCATACTCTCAAACTCTGTATATAACCCTCCACACTATCCAATATAAGCAATCATCTCCCCAAACTATTTTTTTTGCCCAATTCTCCCTAAGAAATTAAACAATCTAAATTCCGATCAATTTTTTTAAATCGCGTTTAGAACTTATAAATCGCGTTTATAAATTGTGATTGCTCACTAATTATTATACCCGAACCCAAGACCCGATTTTAATTAATCCCCAATTTCAATAAATCCCCAATTCGATTTAGGGTTTCTGAACCGAGTTAAACCAACACAATTGAAATTGGGGAATTAAAACCCAATTAAACCCAACCACATCTGAGACACGATTTATCCCCAAATCAATCCAATAATTGGGAATTAGGATTTGTTCTTGGCTTATCGCGTGGAAGAAAAAACAAAGAGAGAAAGAGAGAAATTGATCTGAGCAGAGAGAGAAATCGATCTGGGCAGAGAGAAATCGATAGAGAGAGCTTTTGAGAGACTGTGTTGGTCTGCGATAGAGATCTTCCGAGAGCGAGACATCTTGTGACAGAAATGGAAGAGAGATCTTCAGAGAAAGAGGGATATCGCAAGGTAGAGAGAGATTCTGAAAAGAGCTTCAGAGGTGAAGACATGTTGGTCGATGAACTAGCCATTTGTCCCAGGTAAGGAAGTCAAATTGTTAACTGGTTTGGATCTTGTTCAAGACGGGTTTTATTGAATGCTTAACTAGATAACTGGTTTTATCGAATGCTTAACTTGATTTCAATACTTATCAGAAGTTTGTTGTTAATTTTACAGGGAAAATGTGGTTGAAGCAGAGGACGATAATGAAGAGGAAGAAAAAGTAGATGAAGATGAGGAATTACTTGGAAGATATGAGTATGAAATTGAAGAAGAAGTTGCTGAGTTTGTTGATGAGGCATATAGGGAAAGACACAGTATTCCAGAGAGCGAGGATGAGGCTGAAGATGAAGATGAATTTGTTGTCAAAAAAAGAAGAATGGGAAAGAAGGATAAGTTAGCTTTAGGAACTTCTTTCTATACCGGCTACCAATTCAAGCAAGCAGTGTTGGATTATGCATTGAGCAAAGCAAGGAACATCAAACAACGTAGATGGGATAAAACCAAGCTTTCATTTATATGTGCGACTAGTAAGAACTGCAAGTGGAGAGCTTACTGCGCATATGACAAGGGGAGTCAAAAGTGGATTATAAAGACTAGGTATCTATCTCATAGCTGTAGCCGGAATGGCAAATGCAAGCTGCTAAAGGGTCCAGTGATAGCCAATATTTTCATGGATAAATTGAGGTTGCAACCAGATTGTATGCCTGAAGAAATTCAGAGGATTATCAAGGAAACCTGGAAAATAGTGAGTACACGAGATCAATGCCAGAAAGGTCAATTGTTAGCCTTGAAATTTCTTGAGAAGGAATACAAGAACCAGTTTGCTCATCTCCGCGGGTATGCTGAGGAAATCACGTTTACAAACCCAGGATCAACTGCCATTGTCGAAACATATCCAAACTCGGCCAGTGAAAATGTTTTTGATCAGTTTTATGTATGTATAGCAGCCCTCAAAAACAGTTGGAGAGGTTCTTGTCGATAAATTATCGGGCTTGATGGCACGTTTTTGAAAGCTGCTGTTACAGGAGTAATTCTTACTGCTGTTGGCCATGATGCAAACAACCAAATTTATCCAATTGCTTGGGCAGTGGTACAGAGAGAGAATGGGCCAAACTGGTTATGGTTTGTGAATCTATTGAAGCAGGACTTAGGTCTTCAAACTGGAGCTGGATTAGTCATTCTCTCGGATAGAGCAAGGGTAAGGACTTTGCATTTACTTTAGCTTTATCATATTAGATCTAATCTATAGATTTTACTGATTGAAACCATGTTTACAGGGACTTCTTAATGCTTTCAGATCTGAGTTACCATCTGCTGAGCACAGAATGTGTGTCAAACACATTGTGGAAAATTTGAAGAACAATGGACATTCAAACAAAGATCTGATAAAACCAATGGTTTGGAGCCTTGCTTGGAGCTATACTGAGGTTGAGTATGAAGAGAATCGTAGGCAGCTGGAATACTATAGTATGAGTTTACATGACGCCATGATGAAAGAGAACCCTAAGACTTGGTGTCTCGTTGTTTTATAAAGTCGGAAGCTGCTGTGAGGATGTGGATAATAATGCAAAAGAGTCCTACAACTCAACAATTACCAAAGCTTGAGCAAAAGCTTTGGTACCCATGTTGGAGATGATTCGGAGGCAAGCAATGGCTCGAATCAGAAAGAGGGGTCTGAAATCAAAGAATTGGGAAGGAATAAACTCAGAATATGTAAAGAAGACGCTGACATTAGAACTGGAGGATGCTGAGAAACGCACAACAATTCATGCGACTCATAGAGTATATGAAGTATTTCTGTATAGGAATTGTTACACAGTCAACACAAAGAATAAAACTTGTTCATGTGGAAAATATCAAATCACAGGTATTTCTCCTTTACATCTATCTAAAATGCATATTTTCAGTGGTTGTGTATAATTGAATTTGTGTAATTCATAGGGATGCCATGTGAACATGCATATGGAGCTATGATAAATTCAGGTTTGAAAGTAGATAACTATGTAGCTGCCTAGTTTAGCAAAGATATTTGGGAATTGAATTATCAAATCAATATGGAACCTGTCAGAGGACCCCGTTTTTGGATGAAGAGGACTGATCGCCTCGTACTCGAGCCTCCAGAACCTGATTTACCGGGAAGAAAGAAGAAATCAAAGAAGATAAAGAAGAGAATAAAAGGAAAGCACGAGTCACCAAAGAAGAAGAAATGTAAGCATGTACTAAAATTGCCTAACACTGGCCTCAAAATACATTGTTCAAACTGTGGTGAGGAAGGCCACAATTACATTGGTTGTAAGATACATCCGGAAAAGAAGCCGAGGAAGTTTCAAGAACCAGAGATCTTAGAGGTATTAAAGAGTCTTTATTCTGTTATTTTGGTCAATGGTTTTGATTAGTTATGCTTATGCATGCCTTAGAAACTTTTATATATCTCGGTTATAATATGTTCCTTCTGTTATACAGGCTGTAGGCTCTTCGCAAAGACCTGATATGATTCCACTTATGCAACCTTCTCAGATGACCGAGTGAAAGTGTTTTTTTTTTAGTTATGCTTCTGGTTAATGTAGAACCTGATATGTTGCTTTTGTTGCTATGTCCAAACAATGTAGGATGGATCTCTTTGTTGTTTTTGTTGCTATGTCCAAACAATGTAGGATGATCTCTTTGTTGTTATGTCTAAACGATGGATGTTCTGTTTTGTGTTATATCTCTACGAGTGGAGACTTGACTTGCATTTTTTTAGCTGGTCCCTTGTATGAGCTGTTTTACACTAATGGTTCAAACTTAAAAACAAAAAACAACATCAAATGATTCAAATGAATGATAGAAGCACCATAAGTTCAAACTTAAAAACAAAATCAAATGATTCAAATACAACGGTTTCAAATGCATGACAGAAGCACCATAACTTCACTAAAAAGACAACAAGTTCCATCCTACAAACCAAACCAAGCTAAGCTAACTCATAAACTTTCTATATATCTATCCCACAACCCCTACAACCAACATGGTTATCACAGTGTTATTTTTACTTTTTCTACTCATATCTCGTCCTATCTCTTGAATTGTTGTATTCGCCCTGATCATCTCTTCCTTCATCTTCTCTTTCATCTGTTCTTCCATATCAAGCACTTGTTTTTGTGAAGCTCAAACCTGGTCATCATCTCGTTTCTCACTTCTTTCAATTCATCAACAAGTCTACTAAGCTTCACATCAATCATTATTGTCTCATCGAGCAAAGCCTCGTCAATCCATTTGAAGAGATGCTCTTCATTTTTCCTCTACAAAAACATTCAAAAGGCGATGAAGATTAATGCAATATTACTGTGATAATCAACTTAATGTAATTAAATAAAACCCATCAACATACATACCTGCATAGTACATTCACACCTGTAAAATCACCGGAAACGATTTTCTCCAGTGACTTTTCTACGATGACTGTAACCAGATGAAGCTGAGGAAGCATTGCTCATGATTCTCTTTATCTGAAGCTCTCGTTCTCTCTGAAATTCTCTTTTTCTCCTTTCTCTCTATCTACATTTATCTCTCTCTCTCTTGTCGGGAACCTCTCTATTTTTCTGCAAGTTCTCTTTGTCGCGAAGAAATTATAAGTCAGAAACCCTAAATCGAATTAGGGATTTATTGAAATTGGAGATTAGTTAAAATCGGGCCTTGGGTTCGGATATAATAATTAGTGGGCAATCACAATTTATAAACGCGATTTATAAGTTCTAAATGCGATTTTTAAAAACTGATCGGAATTTAGATTGTTTAATTTTTTAGGGGGAATCAGGCAGAAAAAAATAGTTTGGGTAGATAATTGCTTAAATTTGATATTGTGGAAGGTTATATGTAGAGTTTGAGAGTATGGGTGGATCCAAGCAGAAGTAGCATTGGGAGGGGGGGGGGGGGTTTAGGCAGCCAACCCTTGAAAATATCAAGCTCTTTGTTGGTGGAGAAACTTTGATGTGCAAACCAATGAACCATTTCTAAATCATAATCCATACATTTGAATTTTTTAAAATTACACTTTATGATTTAATTTAAATTAAAGATGTAAAGATGAAGTGCTATATGAACATACAAACTATCAAATACTAATAAAGAGATAAACACCTTTATAAATGTCTTTTATATTAATTAACTTTGAAAAACATAAACTAACTATAAATAAACAAACTAATCAACCAAGTTAACATTGGAAGTTTATCTTCTGTCCACACTACTAAAAAGGATAAGGAGATACAAGGACGACATTCGATTGAAGAGTCGGAATGGTACGCATCAGCAATGGTAGTTTCCTCAAATGTGCTATTGGAAAATTCCAAGGACGACATTCGATTGAAGAGTCGAATGTACCGCACTTATATGGATTAAGCTATGTGGAGCTTGGGTTATCGAAAGGTTGAGTTTGAAGGAGATAACTGTAACATCATTAAAATCAAATCACAGTATTAATAATTTACATTTAAATCATTACTTCCAAGATATCAATCAATGGCGATTACATTTTGATGAGATAAAGTTCACTTATGCTCCTACAGAGCACAATAAATGAGCAGATTCCTTAGCTAAAAATGTATTACTTTTGAACCAACAATGGTTTTTGTTGGATTCATGTCCTCCATTTCTGGATTCATATGTAAACAGTGATTATATTGTAAATTAATAAAGAAATTAGATGAAGAAAGAGATAAATTAGGACTAATAACACATAAAAGATTAACTTAATAAAATAATATTGAAAACAATAAATTAAATTTAAACATAATACAATACTAAATCTAAACTATGTCTAATCTAAACACTAATGAAATTATTGTTTTCAATAATATTAACCGATTCTTACCTATTAAACACCAATGAATAATATTAATATTAAACATAATTGTTTTCTAAACATCAATAAATAATAGTAACATTAGTTTGACCTATGGTATTAAACAAGTCATATGACATATATATATATATATATATATATATATAAACTTCCATTGGATAATTAATATCATATATGCCGCGCTAAAAATTAAAATTGAAACAAAATTGACATAATTCATCAACATTTTAAACTTTTTAAAATACAAATATTTATTAAAAAAAGAACAATACACTCAAAAAACAATACACCCGCGCGTTGTGCGGGTTCTTTCCTAGTCAATTATAGTAATAAATATTAATTGATACATCATTGTCTAGTTCTTTCTATAGAAGTTAAATCTTATACTATATATACTATTAAAATTGAAGTACAAATTTAAGGCTATTCATGTTTCCAAACACCAAATAGTTATTCATATATCCAATAACTCCCATATTTAGTTTATCTATTGTTCTCGTTTTAAATAAACTATCAGTTAATTATCTACAATCTTTTTCTTATCTAATATTTTTCTATAAATCTTTCCTTATCTAATGTTGTGACTTTAGTAGTATGAATTATGATTCTTCCATCATCTTTATTTGATATCATTTTCAAATTATTTTAAATTATTATATAAAACATACGATTAATAAAATTTTAGATTTTTTATGTATATGTTGTGATTTGAATTTTTATAAATAGGCATATATTAACTCAATGAATAAGGAAACAATGTGTGTTCAATATCTCACATTGGTAGAGATGTCAATCGGATATGTGACATACGGGTTAAGTACAAATAAATCCGACATAAGGGGGTATAGACATACAATTTTATGTACATTAATAAGCGAGCATCATGAACAAACTCATAGTGGACCACGGATATATCAAACATTTTCCGCAAATTGATGGGTCGGCCTTAAACTACCAAATTTTAATCCAAAAAAAATATATATATTAATTAATATATAGTTGATGAAATATAATATATGATATTAATTGTAATATAAAGAGAATATATAACATTTACTAAAATAAAGAGAATTAAAAGAAATTATTTTATTTTATTAAAATGATTTAAATTACAATAATCAAATATTCGGGTATTTTTAACCTATTGGGCAGTGGAAAGATTGGACAAAATAACTATTTACACAAATTTAAAATAGTTATATAAGCTAACTAACCAACAACACTAACATTTTATAATTTCAGGAAATTAAAATTACATATAAGTAAAGAAATTTAAAAACTAAAAAAACAAAATCTAAAATTTTATAAATTATGTGAAAAACTGACTACAAAATATTAAACAGTAAAATATAATATTTGTTACAATAATTAAAAAAATATTGACTCGCGGTACACAGCGGGTTCTACTCTAGTTTAAAAAAAAAAAAAAAAACATCTATGTATTAATTTTATCATTATCATCAAATAACTAAATTATATTTTACTATAATAATTGTAACCGTATATAACCTTAATGGTTTTAACTATAAACATATTAACTGTAGCCATATTAAATGGTTAAAATAAAAATTAAATAAAAGTTATTGTTATAACCGGTGGTTAAATAAGTGTAACTGTGATTATTGTAAATGTGGTCATGCCTACATCTTAGTGTGTATATCTTTTTACGTTTTTAATACATTTCTATATTTATTAATTATATATGGTTTTGTAACCTCGTGTTTGACGTGGACTATCATTTTTTCCCTTATTATGTATCAACTACTTCTTTGCATCAATGCAAATTTTTTGTGTTTTTTTAATAAAGGAGGAAGAATACAACTTTTTTTTTTGTTGAAGGAACAATACAACTTGTCATCATGACTACTAAACCTTTAACCAAAAGGAAACGTACATTGTGGCTTATTTTAGAAGTTCATTTTGTTGTTCTCTGTATAAATGGTGTACTGCAGAATAAATATTAATATTGCATAATATTTCATGTAAGTACAAACTAAAAGAACTAAAAAGTAATATAATATTTTAAAATATAAATAATTGAGTGTGTGTATATGAATTACAATGTTTCGGACTTTCTGCGCGCGCCTACCAGACTTGGAATTTTCAAGTCACAACTGACATGTCACGATCCAATCTTAGCCGTTACTCAAATATTCAATTCATCTCAACCGTTAAATCTCCTTTTGTCCGACCCACACGACCTGTCAAAAGAAATCTACAAAAGGCCATCTTCAAACCTTCCCGGAAAATCCCAAGAAACCTCCAATGAACCCATCCACGACCAAATCACTCTGTCTCTATTAAACTATATAAACATTTGATGTCTCATCTACCCACCAAGACAGATGAAGAAATGACAAGCTTAAGCACGAACTTGCTCGGAATAAGACGAGCGTCAAGTAACAAGAATAAAGGAGAAGACAAGACTAAAAACGCAGTGTTTTGTAAGAAGCATCCAAAGCATAGACAATCACCTGGTGTGTGCTCTCTTTGTCTCAACGAGAAACTCTCTATATTCATTAAAGCTTCTTCTTCATCTTCTTCTTCAAGTCGACAAAGATCTCTTCAAATCTTGTGTTCTTCCTCAACTACTTCATCTCTCTCTTCTTACGGGTCTTCTTCTGTCTCTTCTTGTCCTTCTCCTGATCTTGTTGATCGTCGGCGGTTCTTGTTAATGGCCGGAGGTAGCGGCAGAGGAGAGAAAGGGATTTCGTGGATGACGAAAAGCAGATCCGTGGCTCATAAAGTGGATGATGATGACAAAAGAAAGAAGACGATCAAAGGTCGTTTCTTTTTTGGTTTGGTAGAGTACAAGAAGAGATGATAAAAGAAGAGTGTTGTAGATTTATTAGATTTTATTGTTTTCGGATTATCTATTTTACGATACGTTCTTGATTCTTTGAATTTTTTTAGAATTACTGCTACATATAGAGAAGACTATCAGTTTAGTGTTTTGATCCTTCGTCGGTACGTGGAAATGGGAAAGATTAATAAAGTTAAAGAAGTGGTTATATAGTTTATTTCTTGCTATTATTGTGATGGATTGAGTTTGTAGTTTAGTGGTTAACATAAAACTAGGTAAAGACAAGAAGTATTAAATGAAAAATACAGTGATAAGTTTATTTTAAATTTATTCATGTTTTTTTTCTTAATTTTCAATATATAAATTTATTTATGTTTCTTAATTTATTTGATATATAAATTTAAATATAATCTATCTATAATGTAATGTTAAGTAATGTTACATGTATATTTTCTATATAATCAAAACATTTCTAACACTTTTTGATTAAAAATGTGAAATCGGGTTTGGATTCAGTTTTACTTTAGATTATTTTAATATATTTTTTTTGGTGGGTAAAGCCTAATGAATTCGTTCATTCAACTTAAAACACAATACAAAGATAAGATGAATTAAAAGATTCCAAAGTCTAGAGCATATGCAAGCTTATACAGTCTTTTCACATCATGTATAACCTAAGCATATTCTGTCATGAATAAATATGCTTAGATATATTTTTATGTTAAGCTCTAAGCATATTTATTCTGAAACGAAAAACCGTCACATCCCCTATTTATCCAATATTTTTTTGTCCCATAATTGTTTCTTTCTAAGTAATTACCCGTTTGACAATATCTTATTATATAAAGATGAATGATTTCAAAATTACTAATTCACCTGATCGTGATACATGTCAATTAAAATGATAAGATTTTGACACATGTTTAATTAAATAAAACCATAAATTATCAGGAAAAAAAAAGAAATTAAAAAGATAATTAAAAAAGAATACAATCCTAAACAGAAAAAAGAATTATAATTTTACATCTCTATAATTAAGTAAAAGAAAAAAAAATTTAGTTAAATTAAAATTATATTTTGACAAATTTTCATTTGGAAAAGGAAAATTTAAAGTTAGTTCCTATTCTTAAAATGTAAACAAAAAAGGAATAAAACCATAAATTATTAAAAACAATAAAAATTAAAGGAATATGATTCTAAAAGGAAAAATAATTCAAATTTTCCAGAATACAATATAAGCTTTTCTTTTCAAATTTAGAATTTTCTTTATTTAAACTCCAATAATAATAATAATAAAAAGAAGAATGATTTCAAAATTAGTAATTCACTTGATTGTGACATGTGTCAATTAAAACAAATAAGATTTTGACACATGTTTAATTAAATAAAATCATATATTATCAGGAAAAAAAGGAAATTAAAAAGAAAATTAAAAAAGGAATACAATCCTAAACAGAAAAAAGAATTATAATTTTACATCTCTATAATTAAGTAAAAAAAATGTTTTTAATTAAATTAAAATTATATTTGACAAATTTTCATTTGAAAAAGGAAAATTTAGAGTTAATTATAGAGAAAAAGGAATAAAACCATAAATTATTAAGAATGATAAGAATTAAAGGAATATGATTCTAAAAGGAAAAATAATTCTAATTTTCCAGAATACAATATAAGCTTTTCTTTTCAAATTTAGAATTTTAGATTATTTAAACTCCAATAATAATAATAATAAAAAGGCAAAAAACCACTCGGAGAGTGTTGTCTATGCGAAGCTAAGTCTCATACACTAATCTTCATCTAGATGATGGAGCAAGGCGGTGGACTTCCGCTAGAGATTAAAGATTATGGTGGATGAGAATCTGATGACTGAAAAAAAAAAAACCGCGAAAATAAAACATCTTCAAGTATAAAGCTCAAAATAGGAATAAAATTGAAAAATGGTGAGAGAAGAACTGAGCAAAAGGATGTTGTTCAAAATATCAAGCGCCAAAAAATGGTGAAAGTTTTTGGCGAGTGGTGCGAGAAGGAAATGATATTCTTTTGGGAACCAAGATAAGATCTTAATAAGAAGACATAAAATAAAAACAACAAAAATCTTGCCAGAAAAATGTCTCGCATATATATGAGCAAGATCATAGTCGCTGGTCACTTGATCTTTTTTTATAGCTATCATAGTAGTGCTGGGCGTTTAGATTTGGTTCACGCTTATCAGATTTAGAAGCCTATGATCTATTTGGATATTTATAGTTTTGGTTCAGTTCGGTTTAAATGAATAAAACTTGGTTTAAATATGAATAATGCTTGATTAAATTTTCAAAAATATAACTAAGAATTTTTAAACATTTTGGTTACTTTAGGTATTTTGGTTATTTTGGTCTAAAAGTAATTTATAATTTTGGGCTTATAATTATAGGATAATTAGATTATATCAATTTATATTTTTGGATATATAGTTTTATTACAAGTATTTTGGCTATCCATTTGCTTCTCGGTTTAATTCTTCGGATATAGATTTCAAGGACCGATCAAGATTACTTTTGGTTTTGATTTAAGTTTGGTACCCTTTTCGGGTTGGATTTGGTTCGATTCTTCGATTTGTGATATTTTCTCAAGATCTATCTCACATCATGATAAAAAAATCAAACAACAAGATGGAACTAAAAGCTACTTAACGTAGTATAATTTTTTTAATTTTAATATGTTAATAATATAATTGTAATTTAGAAAGTTTTATTCAAAAATGCCTTATACTCCTTTTCCTAAAATAATTTAAACTATTTCATTAACAACAAATATTTAATTTATTTATAAAATTTTAAAACCGTCAATCGGACGGGTCCTAATCTAGTTTATTATAAGAGATTAGGTAAACTCAAGTTCTAGATAAAATACTCGTATTTCCCGTTTAATATTTAATTTTATAAAATTAATATAAATTATCCAAAATTTAATAATTTCAAAAAAACCTAAATATTTTAAAATTTATTGGAAATTCCCAAATACATATTTGAAATGGATCATTATCCGTGAAAAGTAAATTATTCCGGTTTAAGTTTCTTTCCTTATTAACAGAACCTTCATACTATTGACACATGACATAAAAAATTTACTATTGACACATAAGCAAGAGATTTAGATTTTTCTTTTACAAATCAAGTTAATAACAAAAACTATATATATATGCAGTACCTTTAAAAATTAATCATAGAGAATAGTGTATTGAAAAAAGAAAAGAAATTTCATATATGTTAATTATGGTTATTAATCACTAATTACATATTCTATAAGAGATATCATATTTAAAATATTGAGCGAGCAACCCAATTCCAAAACCACATTGTTTTTGTTCTTCATCTATAAATTATGTGAAATTTTGTCTTTGTTCATAGTGGGTTTCCAATATTTAAAAAGATTTTAACTTCTTTATTGTCTTATTTGGTGATTTATAGACAAAATTTATGATTGTAACAAACTAAAAATCATGTATGATTTGATAGTTTTATTTCTTTCCGCAATAACTGTTAAAGAATTTTCCTACTAATGACTTAAATATACTTATCTTCTAACAACCAAACTCATAAATCATGCTTCATTAACTAATTAAATGTCAACGAATATTATAAATTTTGATTAGAAAAAGACAGAAACGGTTTTTTCTATAGTATTTGATGTAATATATATATTTGACAAAATAATAGAAAGTATAATATTAAAAAACATAGAAATATTTATGTCTGAACCATTTGTCTCTCATAGTTTGTCATAACTTCACTCAAATCCGTTGAGCTACTTGCAAAACCAAAAAAATATATTAGTTTGTTATAAAAAATATTATTTTATTCCAAACTTTTATATGATACATTTTTAATAAAACTTTCCTTAAATAGAAACTCAAAACTATATAGATTGACTAGGATAATAAATATAAACTCATATAAAAACCACTTTATGTTGAAATTATTATATTAGTTGTTAAATATAAACTCATATAATTTAATATATAAATTGAAATGGGAAAATAGATATTATGAACTTTATATTTTTTAGTCACTTTAAACAAATAGATTGCAATGAAATAAAATTTAATATTTAAATTGAAATGTGAAAGTATATATTATGAATAGTAAAAGCACATTGTGTTTTATGTAAATATTGATTATTACAAAATAAATTTCAAAATATTATGATAAGGAATTCTCAAAATTTTAAAATTAATAGAGAAAAATTATTATTTTTAAATTAAATATAATTGAGAATTGTTATTTAATGATATTTATTTAAGAAAAATATAATGTGACAAATGATATGTGTCCAATAACATATATTGTAATTATTCTAGTAAGGGTTCCCTTGTTTTAAAAATAATCTGAGAGGCTATATGCTGATAACACATAAGCAATAACACTTATGTAATATTATATGTAGTTATAAAGTTACTTTCAAATGTGTCTCTCCAATAATATATAAGAGATGTGTGGTAATCCAGATATGAGGTTTTGAAATTCATCATCGTTTCCGAAGAAAATTCAAATTTCAAGATAAGATCATTTTCTAAGTGAGGGGTAGTCACTGTAGTAACCGCATAATATGGATTTGGAGACTTCATAACCTCGGATTTCATAAAAATGAGTACCGTCGTATCTTCAGGTCCTGTGTAGACCATTACACAAGATAGCAAAGTGGTTAGGAAATTGAAAAAAATCTTTGGAATTGACTCCAAAAGAAAAACACCTCTCGCCAAGAGGAAATTTGATGGTAAGGTTCTCTCTTCCAAGGAAGAGGAAATGGAGGTGGCAAGTGATTTCTCCCAGTCCCAGAGGAAGGAAATATTTATAGTCTTATCACCAGTGAATAAGACTAAATGACATGATCTCTCCATAAAAGACAAGGGTGGAGCCGAGGAAGTCTTCATGGAGAAGAAGGTTGGACGCCAAAAGCCCTCGAGGGCAAATAAGATTAGAGCGTGTTCAAAGGAGCCGGTAAAACGTAGCATGCTCACGGCCATAAGTGATGATTCGACTAAACCTTTTATCAAAGCTAACACACAATTTAAAGAGAGTCCTCGGCAGTTCAAAGCATTGTGTCGGCTCAGAAACCTAAGGGAAATATTCAACTTAGGAATTAAATCTGACATGGGCTTGGTGAAAGAAAGTGGGCCGCCATAACTCGAGATGGGCCGAGCAGAGAAACAAATTAGTCCGAATTGGGGAAGAACCAATAAGGGAAACCCTAGGTTCCTCTGAACTGCATCGATAACACTTTATAAGCGGGCGGATGCCCATCGGCGGGATTGTGGTTGTAAGTATAAGAATTGTCGCTGGCGGTTGTAGGCTGAGGAGAGTGGCTGTCAGAACAGGAGCAGAGGAATCATGGTGGATTCGAGTAAGCCCTTCCGCCACCAGTTTCCCCACTGGATCTAGATAGGCTGAGGTGGGTTTGGGGAAAATCACCACCAATCGAAACCAAAGGGAACATCTATCGTTGGGGTTAAAGGCGCTTAAGCACATGGCAAGCTCACCAAAATGGCACTGCATGACTGCGACTGGAGATGAGGGATCTTTGGGTTCTACCCGAAATGAGTTCAGATCCGGCCGACGATCGTCTCAGATATAGCAGCGAATCGATCTTGAAGGTTTCCGAGAGACTCGTCGCCAAATAAGAAAGGAAAAGAATACCGTCTCGTAACGGAGGAGACAGACCTAACATACCAAACAAAAAGAAAAGCAAGTGAAACATTTCAGAGAAAAGACGAGTTGTGAGGGAGAATGCCCGACGCCGGCGAGTCTCAGTTCCTCCGGCGTCGGAAAACGGTTAGAGATAGTTTTCTCGATATTTGTGTTAGGGAGAGTTTAAATTATTCTCTTTCGTTCTTTTGTGGATACAGGATTCACACCCTAAATACAATGCTAAATTTATAGAGTAAAATGAAATTGCTAAGAAAATATAATTTGTAAGCTTGTATATTATTATTAGAATGAAAAAGATCGACCCTTTTACAAGGTTATGTGGGTCTGTATTTATACATGATTATCCGAATAAATGATACAAATAAATCTTAATTGACTTTATAATTTTTTTTTAATTTGTCGGTTTTGATTTGATTTTTAATATTGTAAATATTTTACTTTTGAATGATTTTTCCTTTAGCTCGCAGGTTTATCCTACTTCGCAAAATTCCTTCGCTCTGCTTGCTCATTTTCTCCATGGACCTTTTATTATTTATCAGACGCCAGTTCGTTTTCTCGAACTCTCTATTCGGTTCGCCTGTTCTGATTGCTCTGAACCAGATTTATATTTTCTTTAATTTGATGAGATGTCAGACACGTGTCACATCACGAGAGAGTGGATTTTTTGGTTCGGGATCCAGTATCAACATTTGTTCTCCAAGTCCTTCGACCTACTGCTCGGTTGGGAGGACTTAAATTTCTTATCGCTGACTTAACTCCTTGATGTCCTCCACGTTTTTCCTTCACATCCCTTTGATCTTGGGATTTGGCTATTTTATTGGCTTAACATGAGCGTTATTTATTATTGATTTTTAATACATGGAAAACTTTTTCCCTTTTTATTATATTTGTGACGGTTCTCTTTCTATTTTAAGTCAAATTTTTTTTAAATCTCTTTTCACTTATTTCGGATCTTCGTAATTTCTTCCTTCTATTACTCATTCGCAAAGTTGTTTTTCGTTAACTCATACTCCATATGTTTCATTATAAATGTAAAAGTATTTTACACATAAATTAAGAAAACATTGAAATTCTCTCTTTTATTTTTCACTAATACAGTAAACAAGTTTTTTCATTAGTTATCACATTAAAATAATAAAGAAAACAAAATATATCTTTTAAAAAATACGCATTAGACACCCCAAACAATATTTATTTGATAACAAATAAAAAATTCTAAACTACAAATAAAGTGAAACAGAAGAAAAATTTCTTATAAATAATATCTGATTCCACGAATGACCCTATGGTTGACCTGTTAGAGACTGAAATTATGAAGACTGAACCACCATCATCTTCTGGAAAAACTCTGTCGGTCCTCATCCTGTGTACACAACCTCAGCACCAATTCAGTCCTTATTACAAAACAAAATCAACTCCGGAAACTCTTTTCTTTTTTCTAATTTTATTATCTCTTAATTTTATGCCATAAAGTGTCTTCTTTAATATATTTTTGTCTTAGGTGTTATATTTTATTTTTATCTCCATTTTATTCCATGTTTTTTGCATTTCAGCGATACTGCAGTTCAATTCTACATAAAAGCTTTACATAGTTTAGTTTCACACACAAAATAGTGTAAACAAATATAGACATGCTTAGTGTACTTTCTAGATAAAGAGTATAACCATGTTGATAACCATTTGTATCGATATTTATATGACCCCCAAAAAAATCTATTTTATTTAATTTTTAATTATTTTTCAAAATTTATTCACAAATATTGAATTGTCTTCTTTGATATTATTATATATAATTTATTTACTTTACCTGAACCTATATTCTTGTTTTTCATTTCCAATAAATTTTGTTACGTAAATACAACAATATTTATTTATTTTGATACACCATTGTCATGGATTTTTTTCCGAGAAATTTTATCAATGTTGTAATTTTGATGAATGGACTAAAATTTATGTTTTCAGATTTGGAAATGTTTTCTAGTATATTGAGCCAGTTTCGATATGTTTGTTTTTAGGTTCTTAGCCAGATTTTTTTTAAAAAGAGCTATTTTTCTTTATAAAATATATTGGTAGTTTAAAAGAAAAATGGGTTTTAAAGAAAAATAATTACTTTTAAAATAAAATAAGTGTTTTCAAGGAAATGGATTAGCATTTTTAGGAATTTTTTTTAACATATCTTTAGAAAATAATAACATTTTAATCAGCCAAATACTTGTGATGTAGAATTCTGGTGCATGTACAATCAATGTAGGATTTGGAACCCTTGGTATTGAACAAATCTGGGTGAAGTTTTATTCATGATAGAAGGTATCCGAGCGAGAGAACTCTTTGATCTGCTCAATACAATCTTCTCCGACAAAGCTCCAAAATTGTGGGTAAAACTTCCGGTAAGAGTATCTGCTTCCGAACAATTATTTCCTTTAATTCCGAAAACAGATTTCTTCACTCCAAGATCTGAAACAGGGGCCGTAAGGATATCCTTTACTCTGGCCAAAAATTTCGACTTGAAATCCTCAAATAAATCTTCAATATATATAATCCGGATATGATGATGTTTAAAGCTCTATTATGATATATATTGATGATAAAAATAAACTGTTGACTTTGTGCAATATATGAGTTTCTGCTAAACCTTATAATGGTAAAAATTGAAAATGTCGACGAAGATTCTAAAGATTTATTCTATCCATGCAATAAACTAGAGAAATCATTCAACGGATACACACCACAATCTAGTTCCATACCCTCAGTCACTAATGGTACTACAAAATCCATTTGACATGTTATGTTAGTATTGGGCAGAAAAAAATAAACCATTATTGAAAAACATTCCAATAACTAATTTCATTGTCATTTTGTCTAAGCAGCAACAGCGACAATAACAAATATTGGGCAATTCTGATGGGTATCAACAACAATCTTTTCAACAAGATTCATTATATCCAAACATGATGAACTATTTTCAAGAGTCTGATGTGGTAAATTTTATTTTCTTCCAACTATCAGTTATCAATTATTATTATTATTATTATTATTATTATTATTATTATTATTATTATTATTATTATTATTATTATTATTATTATTATTATTATTATTATTATTATTATTATTATTATTATTATTATTATTATTATTATTATTATTATTATTATTATTATTATTATTATTATTATTATTATTATTATTATTATTATTATTATTATTATTATTATTATTATTATTATTATTATTATTATTATTATTATTATTATTATTATTATTATTATTATTATTATTATTATTATTATTATTATTATTATTATTATTATTATTATTATTATTATTATTATTATTATTATTATTATTATTATTATTATTATTATTATTATTATTATTATTATTATTATTATTATTATTATTATTATTATTATTATTATTATTATTATTATTATTATTATTATTATTATTATTATTATTATTATTATTATTATTATTATTATTTTATTTTGTGAATGTACATTCATGAACGAGTAATAATCTTTACTATAGAATATTGAAAATAAAACATATTTTCATTATTAACTTTGTTTTCACTTTATCTAAGGAGCAACAACAACAATGGTTACACAATTTACATGGATATCAACAAGAAGATTTCATAAATCCAAACATGCTGAGTTATTTTCAAGAGTATGGTGTTTTTTTAGTGGTAAATTTCAGTTTTTTCCTATCCATTATCAACTATTGTTATTTTTGTTTTTTTTCCTGAATATACATTCATGCACCAGAAATATTTTTTATTATATAATATTGAAACTAAATCATATCTTCATTATTAACTTTGTTTTCAATTTTTCTAAGGAGCAACAACAACAATGGTTAAATAATTTAAATGGATATCAACAACAAGCCGATCAACAAGATTTAATAAATCAAAACATGCTGAATTATTTTCAAGAGTCTGATATATCTCTAGTGGTAAATTTTATTTTCTTTCAACTATCCGTTATCAAATATATTTTGTGTGTGAATATTTTCATGAGCTAGAAATAATATTTACTGTATAATATTGAAACTAAACCATTTCTTTTTTCTTGTCACTAAACTAAACCATATCTTTATTATTAACTTTGTTTTCATTCTATCTAAGGGCATCTTCAATCACACTCTATTTTTCCCTCTATAATAGAGTTTAGAATAACATTTGCTCCAACCTATCTCTATATTTCACTCTAAAATAGAGTAACATTATCATTTACTCTATATATAGAGTATCTCTATTTTCTCCTCTATATTTACACTACAATAACTTTAAAATAGAGTAATACATTAGAGGAAAACACTACTATATTATAAAGTTACTCTATTTTAAAGTAAAAAGTAGAGGAATACATTGGAGATGGTCTAAGGAGCAACAACAACAATGATTACACAATTTACATGGATGTCAACAACAATCTGATCAATAAAATTTAATAAATCCAAACCTGCTGAATTATTTTCAAGAGACTGATGTTTCTCTAGTGGTAAATTTCATTTTCTTCCAACTATTAGTTATCAATTATTATTATTATTATTATTATTATTATTATTATTATTATTATTATTATTATTATTATTATTATTCTTCTTATTCTTATTCTTATTATTATTTTTATTATATATATATATATATTATGAATATACATTCATGAGCCATAAATAATCTTTACTATATAATAATTGAAACTAAATCATATCTTCATTATTAACTTTTTCACTTTATCTAAGGAGCAACACCAACAATGGTTTCACAATTTACATGGATATCAACAAGATTTAATAAATTCAAACATATTGAATTATTTTCAGGAGTCAGATGTTTCTCTAGTGGTAAATTTCATTTTTCTCCCAGTTATCAATTATTTGTATTTAGAGATATTTTTTTGAATATGTATATTCGTCGCCATATATATTCTTTACTATATTCCATCAAAACTAAAGCCATATACTAATTATTTATATTCGTTTTCATTTTACCTAAGCAGCAGCAACTACTCTTATGCAATTCATATGGATATCTGCTGCAACAACAACCATCAAATCCGAACATATTGACTTCTTTTCAAGAGCTAGATGTTTCTCTAATGGTAAATTTTACTTTCTTCTAATTATCAGTTACTTTTGGTTAGTTATTTTTAATGATTATAACTGAGCCACATAAAATCTTTACTATTTGAAATCAAAATTAAAGTGTATATTAATTATTAAATTTATTTTCATTTTATCTAAGTAGCAACAACAACTGTTATGCAATTCACATGAGTATTTAGAGGGAAACTTACCAAACATACAGTTAGATGAACAACACTTATTTAATCAAAGTGGGATGAATTCTTTTCAAAGACTAAATGATTCTACAATGGTAAATAGAAACATTTTTTTTTTCTTTTTATTATTGATTACTTTGTAATTAAGTTTTTGATGAATATATTTGCATGAGCCAGATAGATATTGGTCAACTATTCCAAGAAGAAAACAATGGTTATGAACATCAACCTCAGATTGATTATTTTGAGTTACCAAATCATCTTCAAGAGCAGTTTCTATCGGTACCTTTGTAAGTAAAAAATTGAATACAAATACAATAGGCTTTGTACATATATATATGTAACATTGTTCTACTAATTTTTAACTTTGGATATTATTTTCATGAAATGTAAATCACGAAGTAACTCGTCCTATCCGATGTACCAACATGGTCTAATTGCTTTACATGATTTCAATATGTACGACCAGCAACCACCTCCATCAGTTTTAGCCAGCAATGAAGACGAACCTCTCGCCCCAAGGTTGGCTACAGATTTGGCTAGGTGAGATAGTACTGTATTCTCCACATACATTTTATTGTAATGCAAAATATAATACGGGTAAGTTTTGGATTCAAAATTAATTAACTAGTAAATAGTTTAGACTTTTTATTTTTTAGTCTAGTCTATTTTTTTGTATGCATATTATTTTAATTAAGTCTCATCTCTTTTATGAATTTTATACATGACATCTAGATATACTAGCCATTCATACGAAATAAAAACTATAGGGATTATTTTGGGTCGGATTGATTTAGAGTCATAGAAATCAGACTCACAGGTCGGATCAATTTTAGTTCGGGTTAGGTATACGTGTTTTCAGGTTACCATAATGAATATTTACTATACTTCAATAAAATTTACAATTTATATAAGAACATAATTTTATATTTCTTTGTTTAATAATTTGAGTTCACGCAGGACTTTTCCTCAACAAATTCAAATTTCTATGACTACTACTCCACCTCTAATGCCATCGAGCTCTACCAGGTATCATGTTCAAACATATATAGCGATCACTTAATCTTTTTAGAAGGGATATATTAAGCTTTTGTGTGCACCATTATATTTGTGCCAATTTAATTTTCCAAACATTTCTTGTATTTTCTCCCTTTTATAGCCATTATGGCAACGTGCAAGAGTTAGTCTATCAGCATTCTCCGAGATTTAGGTACAGACAAATACGTCCAAACCCAAACTCATTCACTACTCTCCCACAGGTACCATATTTTTCATTCGTTGATGAAACTATTTTTGTGAATTTTTTTCTTGTAAGCAATTTCTAAAAAATAAAAATTAGTCATTAATAAGAAACTGGCTCTAATTAGAGCCACATCAGTGGCAAGATGCCGGAAGAGCAATATAAAACTATGTGTATATAGAGAACTTTGAAACAAACACACAAGTATATATAAGAAAAACCCTTCAACGGAAAAAATGTATAGAATGTTTTTTTAATTATTTTCTTAATCATTACATATGTGCTAAGGACTAAGAAGTTATTGATTCACATGTATATTACAGAGCAGTGTTATGGGGCGTCGACAAAGAAGTAACTTTGAGAATGGAGAATCTTCATCTCGTGCACAACGAAGAGTATTGTTTTTCAAAACTCATAAAATTTATCCTCTAAAATAGACAAAATTAATGGATAAAAAGAATATTAATACGGTTTAGTTTAATAATGCCGAGGAGGGTCTTGCCAAACAGAAATGTTGATTCAACTGCTGTCAGTCTTGTTCAAGAAAGGTATACTTTCCCATCTATTTTTAATTTATCTTTACACATATTCCATCTATTTTTCATAACTAAATTGCATAGATTTATATTTTCGTAAAGCTCCCGTATCTGAAATCATTTATAATAAAAACTCACTAATTCTTATGTAGGTAATCAAAAGAATGAAGAATACTCTGAAGTTTTCCTAGTTTCATATATAACTTCATCTTTGATTTTTGCATCACACGATACAAATTTCATCATTGGCTATGAGTAATAGCCTATTACGAACGAAAATATATGGGAACATAACGAATCAACAAGTTTTACTTTTTTCTTATTTCAGGATACAAAATGACCTATACAATCCAAATTACGAAAGCCTCGGTATACCCATTGATCCACACTTGAGAAGTTTTCTTAACCAAAATAAATGGTAGCAACTTTTTAAGTTAACTTTTACCATATACATTCATTTACAGCCTATATGGTTTATTCTTGCTTTATTTACAAATTCTACCTATTATTAAGACCCAAATAACATTGATGATGATTGAATAGTATTCTTCTCAGACCTTTCAAGCCTGTTGTAATCAACATGTTTTATCTCAATTTACTTTCTTTAGTCCTATAAGCTTTGTTTTGCCTTTAAAACATCTGATAAACTCATGAGTTAACAACTCTAGCTCGTATTGATTCTAAAATTTTTACAAAGACTACAAATTATTCTTCAATTCGTACAGATGCATAGATTGAAACAAGACATAAGTATGTGTATCCCTGCCAAAAAGTATGGGAAGGGTGTGTTGTAAACTTCACTTACCTTGCAACATTTTTTAGGGCTTTGCTTTCAGATTACCCCTAGAGTAATTAACAACGAACTAATATCAATCTACCTTTTGTAGATTTTCTCCTACTGATGATTAGGAAGCATTCATGTTTGTTGGTTGTAGATGCTCAACTCCACATGTGTTTCCTTGTAACGTTGGGTGAGATATGCCGAACATTCGATCGTTGGATATCTATAAATGTAAACAAATCATAACTATTTTACAAAAAATTGTTTACCACTCAAAAGGTCTAAAAATCACAAGGTAAAGTCTTACTTAGGAAGGTCTCTTTCCGACTTGCAGGTTGGGAGACACTCCACGAGGCAGTCATGATTTGGTTCCACGAAGAATGGAATCTGCCGTTGAGTAAACAATAGATGCAACATCGATGTTATAAAATATTAATTTTCTAGACCCGGCTCTAAACATGTCAAACACAAAACTAGACTATGGAGAATATTATAAGCAAGCATTGAGCATATGTGGCTAACTACACCTCCACAATAACCATGGCAAAAAGCCAATTATGCTCACAAAGATTGTAAAGATTTTAAGGTAAGTAAGAGGCTTACGGAATATCGTTCTTGACCGTTCCCAAGAACCCGGTGCAACGTGGATCTGTAATGTCAAAATGTAAGAGAGAAAATGTCAGCGACAAAAAATTACTTCCTAATCACAATTACTTCTTAGTTAGAAGAATTACTTGAAAAAACCATTGCTCCAACGTTCCAGCATATCACCAAGATTCACGATAAATGCTCTGTAGAATTAGAACATATATAAATCCACTAAATTAATAAATACGAATATGGATCAGATGCTCAAACTGTAAAACATGTAATTAACCAAATTTTCAAGGTTACTGGATCATGGATCCAATGAACAATAAGAAAGGTTCTTCATTATATACCCTTTAATTGGCGGTACATATTCCCACTTCTGTGGCTTCGCGTTCTTATCTTTACATATCTGCCATCAAGTTTTAGCAATTTCCCATAACAAACACGGTCATGTCCAAAGTTATAGGAATATCAAAAATTGTTCTGCTTAATACCTGGAGTCCCATTACGCCATCGGTGGCTAAAAGAGTCATCATTCCGTAATCAGAATGTGCTCCACATGCATATATTCCTTTTGACGGATCAGAAATCCCTAAAGACAACAAAAGAAGCCAATGGGGTGTGTATAACATTTACCATAACAAAGGTAAAGAAGTTCTAATGCTCAGTGTTCTTCATAAGAAAATTTATTAATAATACCTTGATAGTGCAGCAATCGCATAGTTGCAATAGGCTTTCCAAGCATCTCTGTCCTATCAAAGTAATCCACATCTAAGTCGAGTGCTAACGCCAATAGCCTTGCAATAGCCTTAGAAACCTTCCTGATCATGCAGAATCAAATCTATTATATAAATGGCGTAGCATTTGGTGAAATATTTATTCCTATAGTTATCTTTCTTCAGAACACAAATGAACTATTCAACTAAATCACTGAATTTTAGTTGAAGGGCAAAACACATATGAGACTTACAATGCTTCTTGATGATATCTCTCCATGGTCTCTCGCCATTGTGGTAAAACATCTACCAAAAATATAAAAACATTTTTTCAACGACATGTATTTTCAACACAAGGACGACACAAACATCAAAATTTATCAACATAAAATGGCTTTAATAAAATTAACACAGAAAAGAAAAAAATACTAACCAACGTCAGGCCAAGGGTTAGGGCCATAAAATGGCTTATCCCAATGAGGATCATCTTTAGGAACTTCGATTCCAATGTAATAACCTTCTTTGTGATCGCCTAAAACCCCCCAAAAAATTAAATAATTTAACATCAATGAATTAAAAAACACCATTCAATTAAGGAAGAAGTGACACAAACCATGGAGTTGATTCTCAGGATCAAGAATTTCATCAAGAACAGGTGTATAGCCTCGGTGCTTTTCATTTCTCAACACTTTCATCTTCTCCTCCAAAGGAAGAGCAAAAAACTTCTTGCTCTGCTCGAAAACATCGTCCATGAACTCTTCCTTTATTCCATGATTGATCACATAGAAAAATCCACAATCCAAACATGCCTGAAGCCAAAATTTCCCATATCATGAAATCAAATTTTTTTTTTTTTTCTCAAATGATCACAACATGCAAAATCGAATTATGAGATTAGAGACAGACCTGTTTGAGGGAAAGAACTGAATTATGAAGATCATCGTTTTTGAGATCGATGCAATTAAGAGATGAAACTTTCATGGTCGAGTCCATTGTGAAATTCTCCATCTCTCTCTCTGTTTTTTTGTTTTTCACACTCTGAAGACTTTTTGTTTATAAAACTAATAAAATTGGAATTGCAGCCGCCCCGACATATCAGCAAAAGCCGGTCGTAAAGTTTAAGTTGGTAAAGCTAATTTACTAAACTAGCCCTGACCTGATGCATAATAATAAGAATTAGTTTGTTATTTGGGTAGTTTTCAAATTTTTATAGAGGATTTGGGTAGTTTCAAGTTTTAATTTGCAAATAGGGTAGTTTATAGGTAATTTAAGATTGTAACAAATGTTAAAGATAAAAATTGCCCTTGTTTCTTAGTGAGAGAAAGGAAGAAGAAGAGAAAAAGGGGAGAGATCCTGGCGCGTGTAAAATATAGGTGATGGATGGTGTACGGTGCGAGTGCTGGAGAATCGCGATGAAAAGAGCACCAATTTCGTGATGCGCAGATGTGCGGAAGTAGAAAAAAGACGGCATTTTTGCAAATAGTTGGGTTTTGCTGTGGATCTTTAATTTCAAACCCAAATATTTTGTTAATAATAATTTAATAATTTAATAACAAGAGGTGTACGATAATGATATACAGTAAACCCTTTGTTATGTGTATTAGATTGCTTGTCTCGGTTTTTACAAGCTAACAAAATTGTTAGTAAAATCTGGTGGTTGAAGGTCTCTTGTTACGAATTTGATGGAGATTTCAGAGAAACTAACCGAGTTTCACGATGGTGAGAGTTAATTATTCAGAGCTTATTTAATGTAGCCGTTTTCCACCTACCGTGTTAAATTATTGTGTTAGTTGATTTAAAGTTAATGTATTAAAATTGTGTTAGTTAATTTGAAGTTAATGTGCGTCTTTAATTGTTGTAGGAGCTGTTGGTATCTATGTAACAGTTATGGCTGGTCGGTGGATACGGGACAGGAATTCCTGGGATTTGAAGATAGACAAGTCACGAAATGGGCGGTCAGTCGATTGCAGAAACATTGGAAGTTCAGAAGAGTTGAGGCTTCTAATAGCCTCTTCCTATGTGATTGATGCTAAGGTCATTTGTATTGAATGCCATATTGGATTGAGGATGCGCTTGCTGAACGTACTGGGGTGGTCTGCAGCTGTAGAGATCGTCACAGACCGTTGTTTTAGACAATTCAAATCGCTACATTCGAACGACAGGTCTCTCAACATTTTTGTCACTTTTAGGGAGTTAATTGGTAACCGCCTTGAGATTTTGAGTGAAGTAACGGCTGGTGTACAAGTGAGCAGAATTCCAGGTGTACAAGAAGAAGTAGTGACTAAATGTGGTAGAGGTGTACACGTGGAGAAAAGTGTACAAGTGAGCAGAATTCCAGGTGTAAAAGAAGAAGTAGTGACTAAATATGGTAGAGGTGTACACGTGGGGAAAGGTGTACAAGTGGGTGACGGTCATGAAGAAGATGATGAGGGTTTAGAAGAAGTAGTGTGGGAGGATTATGATGATGATGATGATGGCGGGGACGGGTTCGACCACGACCACACATATGATGATTCAGAAGAATTCAAAGAGGGAGAAAAGAATTAAGAAGAAGAAGACTATGATTACGACCATTGGCAAGAATTTGTCGAAAATGACTGTGAATGGAGCAGTCAAGACTTAGATTGGGGGAGTCAAGAAAGTGAACTGATTAACAGTCAAGGAAATGGGCAAGGATGGGGAGTTCAAAAAGAGAGTAGCCATTCGCATAATGACAAAAGTAACTCCCGAAGCATAAATGATAAGGTGGTCTCCAAAGCAAAAGGAAAAAAATTGAGTTAATCGGTGAGAAAAATACAGACTTTGGTGTGGAACAAGAAGAATTCCACCGGCTAAGGGTTTAGATGGTGATGATGATTTTGTTGATCCCTTAGGATGAATTCCACCGGTAATAGATTTAGACGTGATAATGGTGGGTCAGGTTTTAAAAAAGGAATGAGTGTGACGGAGATATATGGATATGCGGATCTAAAACCAATGTTCCGAGATACTGAAGTAAACAGTTACAAGATACACAAAGTTGATTTGAGCAACGAAGATGATGATATATACATCGGGGGGGGGGGGGGTATTCAAAGATAAAGAAGACTTCAAGCTGATGCTGCAGATATATGGTATAAGGAGAATGTTTAAATTTTTGTTCACTCATCATGCAGCAAAGTCAGTAACTGGCTCATGTTTAAGTCCTCGTTGTGATTGGAGGGTGTACGCCGTAAAACTAGGCAATTTGGATAATTATGAGGTGAGGAAAGCGAATCTAAAACATGATTGTGATGTTGACACAAGAAACAAATCCTCAAAACTCGCCACATCTAAAGTGATAGCAAAGCTTTTTAGGTCCAAATACGAAACAATGTTTGGTGGTCCACGGGCTCGAGAGTTGCCGGAATTGATGCAAAAAGTGTACAATATCAAAGTGTCATACTGGAAGTATTGGAGAGCAAAGGAGTTAGCATTGGTTTCAACTCGAGGGACATAGGAGTCTTCTTACCGGTTACTACCCGTGTATTTATATGTTATAAAGTTAGCAAATCCTGGGTCCATAACATATTTGGAAACAGAAGTGGATGACAAGGGGAATTCCTGGTTCAAGTATTCTTTTCTGGCTTTGGGAGCAAGTATTCAGGGATGGAAACATTTGAGAAAAGTTATTGTGATTGATGGAACTCATTTACACGGAAAGTACAAAGGAAGTCTCATGACTGCAAGTGGACAAGTTGCAAATTTCCAAAATATTTCCAATAGCTTTTGCGGTGGTGGACAATGAGAATGATAATGCATGAAACTGGTTTATGGAAAAGCTATCTGCCATTGTTGAAGTTGGTTCTGATCTAACCATAATATCAGATAGGAACACCTTAATTTATATTGCCAAACACATCATGTATTCTAAAGCACACCACGGGGCTTGTCTTTTACACATACAGAGAAATATGCAAAGTAAGTAGGGGATTGCAATGAAGATGATGGTGGGACGGGCAAGGGAAGCTTACAGAGTTGGACAGTGTGATCGTTACTACGCTTGCATTAAAATGCAAAATTACCGCACATGGGAGTTCTTGGAAAAAATAGGTTTGAAACATCGACAATGTCTTATTTCCAGGGGGGGGGGGAGGTATAATTTGATGACAAGTAACATTGCTGAGTCGCTGAACAAGGTTCTTCTTCCAGGCAGAGATTGTCCTATTATTGCATTGATGGAATTTATTCGGAAGATGGTGTGTAGGTGGTTGCAAAGTAGGAGGGAAGTAATTGGAAAGATGGGTAGGCAAATACCAGAGGAAGTTGCGAAGGAGTTGGAGGTCCGGCTAGAAGACTCGAAAGGTTTAACTACTGTTAAGTGCTCCGGATGGGATTTCAAAGTTAGTACCGGTTCGGCTAGTACCTATCATTTCCGCGTGGACCTTCTAAATAGAACATGCAGTTGTAGAGAATTCCAATTTATAAAGATACCTTGCCGACATGCAATGGCTGCTGTAAGATTCCACGGGGTGGAGTATAGGGGACTGGTTGATGAGGTCTACAAGAAGAACGTGTAGGCGTCAAGTGTAGCGGGTGTTATTCTACCAGTTCCTAATCCTGATGACCTTATCCTCCCGGATGAAATAAGAGATAGAGTTGTTTTCCCTCCAAAAACTCGGAGACAATCAGGAAGGCCACCAAAAAAGAGAATCCTTTCAATTGGCGAGTTCGAGGTATTCTCTTTTGCCCCTTAGTTGTCAAATATATTAGAGATTGATATGTAATGTTCTGCAATTGTTATTATTTATATGAATAGGTTAGGAAGAAGAAGAAGAAACCTAACAAATGTGGAAGGTGCGGTAAAGGAGGGCATAATCGTGTAACCTGTGGGGAGCCAAAGGACTAGTTGGATAATATTGATAAGTTGTTTTTGTTTTTTTTTTGAAACAATGAAAGTAATGTAGACCATTACACACCCAAACAATTTGTTTTGGTATAATAGGAAACTAATATGTAGTGAAAATTAATTTCCTATTATAGCAGATAATATAATATTGTTTTTAAAAAGATTGTTAAGTTATATTGTTTTTGGTGTACGAAGTGAAATCTCTGTACACCATCTGTATCTCTGTACACCATCTGTATCTCTGTACACCATCGTGGTTGGTAGGTTTATATACTATTTGGATTGTACATAACAGAGTTGCGGAATCTAGACATAAAAATTAAAGAAGATAAGTAACACAAACATAAGTAACACAAACACCAAAATAACATTTAGTAAAAACATAACAGAGTTGCAGAATTTAGACATAAAAATTACATGAGATAAATAACACAAACATAGGTAACACAAACACCAAAATAACATTTAGTAAAAACATAACAGAGTTGCAGAATTTAGACATAAAAAGTACATGAGATAAATAACACAAACATAGGTAACACAAACACCTCATAACATGTAACAAATATGGCGTGCACACCAATATAGGTAGCATTTGTCACAGAACTCATCACATCTCAACCCATCCACAACACAATGCGGTGTGCAAACCCAATGACATTCAAGATATTTGAAAGTTTCAGCATGTTTACCCAAGAAGCCTGGATTGTGAGCAAATAGCTCACGTTTGACGTTTTTGCAATCATCCTTATTGCGTAGCTCCCCTCTTTAGCATGGAGTTCGAAGAGCAAACTAAAATTTAGGGACACCATCTTCACCTGACCGATGCACATATAAAGGAAAGCGGATGCCAGAGTTGCAGTTTCACATTTAGGCACTTTGTGTTCCACCAGATCTATCGCTTCCTGAAGCGGGTACCCTGCGACAGCCATCCTAATCCCCTCGGCGTACATGGCGTCAGTGTTTTTTTGCTTTCAAGCACTTTGTGAAAAAGTTTCTGCATTTCCCTTCATCCCAAAGGATACAGTCTTTGTCAAACTCAGATGGGTTCATGGTTATTGAATCAATGTTACACCTCTTCAAGACATTCTTCCTGAACACCAATTTGTTTGTAACTTTCCCAGCTCGTATAAAGGTCCAAGCCTCCAAAATCCCCCTTCACCCGCCTTTTTGATAATCTTCTCCAATAGATCTTCTGGTAGATATACCATGTCTTCTATCTTTTTATCTTCCCCTAAGCCTCACTGTAAAAGTTTATCTTTTATAGGGTAACCACATCCTCCCTTTATTAGATTAACAATTAAGTATATTTACAAACAAGTGCCCCCTTTTTTCTTCAAATTTAACCAATGTATCCTGAAATAAAAAATATAACATAAATATAAAATAAACATAATTAAAATTTACAATAAAGGGAGAAATTAATGAACATTGCTAACACTTATAGAACGATAACTATAATTGAAGGTTTAGGGTTTAGAGTATAGGGTTTTGTTTGGTGTACGGGTTTAGTTAGGTGTACGGTATTATTATCTCTCCTAGTAATGACATATATTATATTATAATTGATTTGTGTGATCATTAAATCTCCATCAACTACTCTGTTGTAGTACTTAAAGGAAGTCTCGTGTATAGGAAGTGAAAGATAGGTTTGACAAGTAGAAAAAAGAAAAAAAATAGAGGGGATAGAAAGAAGGAGTGATCGGCTATGATGAGAATGAACTTACCAGAGGATATTTTGCTGTTCATTGTGAAGAAGTTGGGAGATGAAGATTTCAAACTAC
Source organism: Cardamine flexuosa (assembly GCA_963555745.1). Lineage (NCBI taxonomy): Eukaryota > Viridiplantae > Streptophyta > Magnoliopsida > Brassicales > Brassicaceae > Cardamine > Cardamine flexuosa. The sequence continues at coordinate 15,219,432 of OY743214.1, read as the reverse complement.
TAGGACCAGTTTTACGGGCTGGTAGAGTAGGTAAAGACATGGTTTTCTGTAAACAAACCTTAGAGTCCACAAACATCACGTCTCTATGCGCCGGGAATCCTCAGCAAATTTATCCTGGTGAGGTTGGTAGAAGTTTTTTTTCAACTGTGTACACTATGAAAACCCCCATGCCTTATACTATGAAGCAATTCGATTAGTAACAAAATCACAAAATATTCATGGTGCGCTCGCACACCTTCTCAAACTAGTGCCAAGGTACGAGTATGCAGCTCTAGCTTATGCAATATTCCAAATTTGTGCTGGTAATTTTTAAAAATCTGGGGATGTTTTTGAGGAGTTTGTTCCACATTTGGATGTCCAATTTCCAATCATTTGGAGCTTATGATATGGGGGAAGCTTTGGTGAGCACAATCAAAAGTTTTTCACCCCTTCGTGAGGATACATTTGCTGATCTGTGGCATTTTCCAAGTTGCAAGGCAATTAACCATCCAACATGTCTAGAGTGGCATGGAGAAGAACGATATTGTGAAGAATGCTACATTTATTCTCTTGCTTTACGTGTTAGTGAACTACTTTAAAGTTACTTTCAAATGTATGTATAGTTTAAAGTTTTTGTAATGTGATGTTACCTTGTCTTAAATTTGGCATGTATTTATTGTAATAAATGATGATTTGATAACATATCTACCCACATTAATCATGATGATAAATTGAAACAACTTCTTAAGTGTGGATTACCCAACTACCACCCCAACTATGAATTAGAAGTTATCCACCATCCTCTGTAGTTTAAATATCGGTGTAAAGTCTGATTAGATTGATACCCACCTAATAAATCTTAAAGTAGTATTTATCCCGACTTTACAACAACCATCATCTTCCAACCATTCCATCTCTACAAATCAATACCTTTCTATCTGTATTCTCTTCAACATTCTGAATATTCAACATTTATAACCTAAACCTTTCTATCTGTATTCTATCTGTATTCTCTTCAACATTTCAAATATTCAACATTTACAACCCAAACCTTTTTATTCCTTTTTGTCAGTTAATATGTCTCTACCTGAAGAAATTATGGTCCAAATTTCTGCTCGTGTGGGCAAAGATAGGTACTGGTTACTAGGTCCACTTTTAAAGGCAGGAAAACTTGGCTGGGATGCAGTGTACAACGACATCGTCCTCAAACAAGCTTGCATCTACTCACTTACTATTGATTCCGACGAAATAAGCGCCAGGGGAAGACAGAATTCTTTTTTTTGTCCAATGTTTAAATGCCGGAAACCCAATTGCTGAATACCATGAAGCAATCCTGATTGCTATAGAAGATTGTGACTTTGAAAAGGCAATACTTCTGTTGGACAAACAAGTCCACACCGAAAGCGATGCTTCATTGGCCGCTGCCATTTTCTCAATGTGTCGTGGTGAAGAAGAGAAAGCTGAGATGTACTTGGACGTATTGGCAAAAACCCATCGTATAGGTTTGCAGTCTGAGTAGGTGTACGAAATGGGTCGGGAACTACTATTAGATATATCAGCCTTCCACCCTAAACATACCAAAATGTATAAACCCACCTTAAGATTCCCAAGATGCGACAAGTACCCAATACCAGAATGTATTAGACTCAAGCAGCACATACCAACACAAGGATGGTGTGCAAGTGGGTGTTGCGAAGGATGCTCTTTATGGTGGTTGGCAAACAAGGTCAGCTGGACCTTGTAATATGTGGTGTACAACTGTGTTCAATAGGTGTACGGATAATACCTGGTATGTACACCAGGTGTACGGATAATACCTGGTATATAGACCAGGTGTACGAGCTGCTTATTATTGTCCTCGAGCTGCTTCTTCTTATTGCAAACCTTAGTTTTATTAATGTTTAATTAATGTTGTATGAAATTATATAATATCATGGATTGTTGAACTATTGAGTTATATGAAAGTAATGTTGTATAATTATTATGTCTCAGTATCATTATTGTATGTTTAATTAATATTATATGTTTAATTAATGTTATTTTTATATCTGTTTAAAATATCAGTGTTTTTGATATTTATCAAATATTAATAATCATAATATATTATAAAACCAATATATATATATATATTTAAAGATTTTAATAGATCCATAACTTAACATCCTAATTACATCATTAAGTTTAAATATATCCATAACTTGACATCCTAATTAAACTTCTAAAAACATAATGTAAGGATAAAAACTTACAATAAAAAGGAAGATCCATACATAACATCCAAATAAAACTTCTAAAAACTTAAAGTTGTCATAAAAACTTAACATCAAAAACACTGAAATTTAAATAGATCCATAAATAACATGCTAAGAACATAAACTGTTTCTTAAAAACTTAACATAAAAAAACACTTAAAAAACGATCAACTTAATCGCTCGCGCCTGTCTTTGCAAAGTCTTCATAGCAATCCATTGCATACTTCTCACGGAAAATATTAACATCTTTATCATTGAACCGCCCCATCTCGTCAATTCCCATGCCAGCAGCTTGCATCTCCAGAAACTTTAAAGCAACAGGTCCACAGTCGCCGTTTCTTTTGTTCTGGTACAGTCCTTCAGTTCGAGACCAAGTATACGGCGAAGTGTTGAACTGGCTAACCATCTTAAGTCTCGGTAAAATCAACTTCAAAATCCATGGAAGACTGTTAACAACTGGGGCCATCCTCTGCGTCACTTTGGGAATATCGGTGTACGATATCAAAGGGTCAAGTATGTCAATATGATGGTCGGTGAGGTTGATCACTAAACCCACCCAATGATTATTCTTCCAATTCTTTGCGACGTATATGACATCCACCTTACTGAGGAACTCAGTATTGTAAGCGTTACCAGTTGACTTACCAAGAACATAGCCGGCAAGATTACCCCAATCAAAGGTTGCTTTGCCTTTATCATCCTCAGCCATGAATTCACCGTACTTTAATTCTATAAGTCTGACGAACCATGTGTCTAAAAGGGCAGACCGGTCTATTAGAAGTTTTGTAGCACGTTTCCTCCAAATGGCAGCTGTCATTACCTGCATATGCTAAATTGGTGTACAAACAAAAAGGGTGTCCAAAGTCAATATATGGTGTACGATATTTTATTTAAGGTGTACGAACATAACTTATACTATGTTTCCGTAATATTACCTCAGTGCTAACCCAATTCTTCTTCTTCCCGATATTTAGAAAGAATTTACTCGTTACCGTGTGCCCAATACTAATTTCAAACTCCCTATACAATTTATTACAATAAATTAGTAACTGAAATTACTTGCTAAACGAAAAAAAACAAATAATACAACTTACACGTTCTTTGAAGATCTCAAGATTTTACGAAAATTGTTGACCTCTGCTTTATCCACGTCCATCAGTGGAGCATATGGCTGCACTTTGGTACAACTTTCAAATAATGCCTTGATACGGGGATCACCGATGAACATCTCACCTAGTACTTCTGATTGATGCCTCTTCCGCTTCTGGACAATTTCCTCATCATCAGATGAGATTGGCACAGTTTCCTCATCATCAGATAAGATTGGCGGAACAGACGAGATAGGAGAGACAAGTAGGCCAACAGCAATAACGGCGGTGGTTGGATCAAAATCAATGGGTGGGATGTTAGCATCCGTCGGAGTAGCTTCTCCATCATTCATTTCATCATCTATAGGTGGGATGTTAGCATCCCTAGTTGTACCTACTACATCATTCATTTCAACATCTATATTCTCCTGGTTCAACAAGTACAATCACATATATTATACTAATTTTAGTGTACAACCATTTTCGGAACTAGACATACACAATAACAAAATATTACCTTCATAGGAGTCGCAATGTCTTCTTCGAACATTTCTGTTGAAGAAGAATCATCGAATATCTGAAAAAAAATAATTCGAAATTGTTAAACTCGAAATATGGTGTACAATGTCTATCATAATGGTGTACATTGTAATATGGTGTACAATGTCTATAAAATCTACAATAATCCCTTCTTACCTTTCAAACTGGAGATCGTACATCTGACTCATCTAAACTACCCTCCATGCCTTTCTCCTCATCTTATTTTCCCTCCTTCTCGTCTTCTCTTTCACCAAACTCAATCTCCTCTTCTTCAGTACCTTTGGCCCCCTGATCTTCTTTTTCCGGGTTCTCATCTAAACTACCCTCCATGCCTTTCTGCTCATCTTCTTTTTCCCCCTTCTCATCTTCTCTTTCAACAAACTCAATCTCCTCTTTTTGTGTAGCTTTAGCCCCCATTAAGTGTTCTTCTGCATTCCTCTCGCGTTTCTTTTTTTTTCTTAGAAACTCCTCATCACTCTTACCCTTAGTTACCTTAACAACCTGAAAAATAATTGTCAGTTATAAGTTACCTTATTACTTGTGTACAATCATATAGGTGAATACAATTACCTTTTCAACTTGAGATTCTACACTCACTTCTTCTTTCTCACAGTCCACGCCTTTCTCATCTTCCTTCTCTAAACCATCGAAACCATGCTCATCTTCTTCACAAACATTGCCTCCCATGAAGTCTTCTGGCTTATTGGAAGTGAAAACCATCTTCCGTTTCCAAAAATCATCTTCTTCAATAGCTTTTCCTTCCACGAAGTCTTCTGGCTCATTGGAAGTGAAAACACTCTTGCGTTTCTTTTTATTTTTCTTGGAAACACCTTCGTTTTTCGTGCCTACAGTTGTAGCCACACTTTTACCCTTTCGCGGCCGGATTGATTGCTCTCCTTGAGAATCCTCATGAGGGTACTCCGAAGGAATCCAAATCTAGACTCCATTTCAGCGAACACCTCATGTCAATTTCATCCAATAGCTCTTCCTTGAAGAAATTATTCCCCTCAATATGAAATTCCTTCAGTTCTTCAAGCATGGAAGACACTTTTTGTTCTTCTGGAGGCATACGAGATTCTGGAGTCTCTGTTTCCGGATTAGGCCTTCGTTTGCTCTGTGATCTAGTACTGCACGAAGCCAATGCCCAACCAGCTGGACTCGAGGGCCTTTGCTGTAGCCTTTGTCGCCTTTGCTGTAGCCTTTGTCACCTTAGATGTAGTCTTCGTTGCCTTAGTTGTAGCTTTTGTAGTAACCTTCGTAGTAACCTTCCTATTCCCCTTCTCAACAGCCATCGTACACCTACGTAATTTGGGTTTGACATGCATACCAATTTCTACACGAGTTCCTGTCTTTTTCCGTACACCACGAGTTCCTACTTTATTCTCTTTCTTCTCAGGTGGGACATATGCAGGAAATTGCTTAACCCCTCCTACGAAATCATCTTCCACAAACGTATGGTCGATGTCTATAAGGCTTTCCAACATATCCACGTGCGGATCCGCTACTTCATCACTCCAACTGAAATCAAGATGTTCCAAGTCCATGCCTGGAGGAGTGGGGAGGATTGCTTCCACAGTTAACTACAAAAAAATTGAAAAAAGAACATGGCTTAATAATATACTCTTAACCGTCTGTACACTACTCCAAGTCTGTACACTACTACTACTACTAAAAAACAACATGGTATGTACACTTACCAAAGGTTCAGCTTCTACTTCATAGATTTGTTCCTCTGAAATTATCGTTGTTATGCTTCAACCGGTTGGATTCTGTACGAAGTCGGTTAAGTCATCTGCTGCAGGAATCTTGGATAGCAATAGCGGAATGGATTCCAGTGCTATAAGCTGTAAAGGCAAAGGGAAACCATAACAACAACTTGAGCGTTGACTTATCCGCCGAATCAGAGCTTTAATTGGATCAGGTTCTTCCTTGGTTGGTTTAGGAGGGCCAAACCAAGCCAGAGCATCCTGAAAAGAAACTCTTCCCCATGGGTATTCAAGGAAATATGTTTCGTTGTTCAGCATCTCCACGTGGTCTGCATCAACAAAGAGTTTTTTGTTCTTACAAAGGAGCAGGCCATCAACTAGTACAATGAACGCAAGAGGCAGCCTCTTCCAGTTATCAATATTAGGTTTTGGAGCATTTGCACGACCTCTGAAACTCACACTCGCTTTCTTTCCCCCTGGGTGTTCGACTCATCTTCTAGCTCATCGTCGTCTGCGCCAACATCATCCACTCCGGCGTTATCATCCTCTGCGCCCTCATCATCCTCTGAGTCCGCCTCGTCATCATCATCCTTTGACTGATTATCTGAGGTTTTTCCAAATAATCTTTTCCACATCAATGGGGTGGCAGTCGGTGTTATGGAGTGGTCTTAAATAGTGGCTTGTGTTGGTATTTGACTGCACGAAAGGCCAGATATGATGTGAAATTCACGAAGTGAAAATTACACTGGTTTGGCCCCATACACCGACCACATCTCATTTTCTTGTTTGTGATTAGATGCCGAGCAAGCAAAGCGTGTATGATTTTAGCAGAATGTGGGCATCTTGCCACCGGAAGTTTTAACAGTTTCTCAAATTGTGAGTTCAGAAGTTTCTCTAGCGCTTCTGAACCTTCTAATGCTTCCGCAATCATTCCGATGAAATTTTCCTTGGAGTAGATGTTCAACCTCGTTCCACGCGGGTAGCATTTCGCGGCAAACAGGCGGGGGGGGGGGAGATGCGGAGGTTCAGCCTCCCCAGTGAACTCGGAGTCACTGAAGTCGGACTCGCTTCCTTCTTGCATATCTGAAAATTTGACAAAAAAACTTTTTCTTTTCACTTCCCGAATTCTTGAGTTACAAATTAATAAAATCAAACTAATTTTCCAACATTTTATAGAGTGTTTGACGGTTATCGAATTGCATGGAATTCAGAAGTTTCAACTTCCACAATCCCTTAAATTTCGTTCCTCCTAACCGTCAATTCAATTAACCTTAAATTCAACTAATTAACATGCAATTGAAGTTCTAAACGGTACAAAATTAACATAAAATTTGACGTACTTTTCGGAGATTTAAGATTCCTTTTCGCGGAGGACCGATTCCGGCGACTCCGCCTGGTTTTAGTACTTAACCCTGTCGCCATTTCACAGTGTCTCAGAAGAAGATGTAGAAAAGAAGAAGAGTTTGGCCAAAGAAGAGATTTGAGCTGGAGTTTGACTTCCCGATTGTACGCCGGTGCCGGAAACCCAAGCTCGTCGTTGTCAGAAACTGAAGAAGAAGAAGATAAATTTGTTAAGTTTTAAAAAGAAAAGTTTTAATTAATTGAAATTAAGATTTGAAAATTTAAATTTGAAAATTTAAATTTGAAAATTGGAATTAGTTAATGGCATTTGAGTAATAAGTGGAAATCGGTAGGGGCTAAAAAAAGTTAAAAACTTAAAACATTCAAACCAAAATGAGCTACCCAAATCTTCTATTAAAACTTTGAAAACTACCCTTTTAGCAAATTTACCCTAATAATAATCATTTAGTTTCCACTTTCCACATGTAGCCCACTTCCTTATTATGACGACATGTAAACTAGTACTTGTGTCCGAAAGCAAATCCGGTTACAGCTTCTTGATAAGTCGGTTCATTCGTATATACTAGTCTCTCTGTATTTATTTTCTCATTTATAATGATTTTCTAAAATTTTAAATATATTTTCAGTAGTTAATAAATGCATTACTTTTTAAATTTAGACATTTTTCAGATTTATAAACCAATAGAATTCAATAACAAAAGCATTCTCATTAATGTTTCTTTGAAATTTACAGTTTACTAACATTATAGTAATAAATATTTACAAGTTCAGAAAATTTATTAGAGTCAACTAAAGAAAAATAGAATTAACTTTCACATTGTGTTATTTAATATACATAATTTTCCTTGTTGATAAAATATATGATTGCAATTTCAAGTTTAAGATCAACAAGAGAAGAGTTCGATAAGATGAAGCCACTTTTCGATCATCCTTCCAACTCTATATGACTTGTTATTGGTATATTCAGCTTAAGATATATCTTGATGTTGAAGGAAATACACATAAGCTACACAATCTTATTTTATGTATCATTTTATTATAAAGTGAAGTAGTTTACTTTTTATTTTTTATTTGATTTTAGGTGGAGAAAATTAAAAGAGGTTTATGCAGAAGTTTTAGTGTTTGATACAAGAGTTAGTGGAAAAGTTTTAAAATAATGTGAAAGTTAATTGTAATTTTCTTCAGTTGGCTCTAATAAATTTTCTGAATTTGTAAATTTTTTTTAATGTCTGATTTTTATTAGAAATTTTATAAGTTGTTCATATAATCGTTGAATAAAAGACTCCGTAAAATTGTGGAGGAAAAAAGTAAGAACGAGATATCATATTTTGGTGATGTGAAAGTTTGGCACTTTATCAATTACTTAGTTACAAAGATATGGAACCAAAGAGTACTATCTGGAGAAGTGATCTTCCCAACCGCAAATATCTGTAAGTAGGGGACTGAGAGATGCATTCTCAAGTCGGTGGTGAAGAAGGTCTTGTAGACATTGCAGTAACCTCCACACCATAAAGATTGAATGGCATGTAACAGCGCCATTCCTTCAGCCTCTAGATATTTTGTTCCTTGGTTGAGTTGAGATGATGCTGATGTGATGTGTGTAACAAAATTTGTCCCGTAAGATCCAACCGACTCCTATTTTGGCGGCATTATGGCGGTAACTTGCATTGTAGTTACATTTGAGAATGCTCGGTGGTGGTTGTTTTCAGTGGTCATTAGTAGTCTGATGTGGTAGTACTCATATTGGTTGGTCGGTTTGTACGGCTCCTAACCATTCCAAAATATTATCCATATTTATTGCAAAAACAAAACTTGAGTTCTAATTGATTTTATTGAAGATGAGATCATTTTGGGACTTCCAAAGTTTCCACAAAATCCAAAATGGGGTATTTCTGGTGAGCTGCAATGATCATGTATGTTTAGGAGACGGTCAATGTTCTGTTCCAACGAGTTAGATGGTGAAAAGTCAATGAGTGGGAGATTTGATGCGCGCCAAGTGGCTGTAGCGTATTGGCCTTGAAAGAAGAGGTTGTTGGTTTTTTCATGGTGTCGTGAACATCATTTACAGGTTGCATCAATGGGTATACCACATCTTGTTAATTTAGCACCGGTTTCCAACGCTGAAGAGAGAATTCACCAGAGAAATGTTTTATTTTTGGAGAAGTTGTCAGTTTCCAAATCCTTTTCTTGAGAGTTAGATCACCAGTTGGTGGATTGGTTGTTGTAATAGTTGGGTCTGGATAATACATAGAAAGGCAATATCCAGATTTAACAATATAACATCCATTTTTCATATAATGTCAAAGTAGTTTGTCCTGAGCTTGGTGCTGTGGTATATACATTTTTCGGGCATGGTGTATGTATTCGGTCAAAAGATAGCTATTCAGTTTATGAATGTCTCATTGCTTGATGTGTGGCTGCCATAGTTGTTGGAGAAGAATAGTCTCCGGAAGAGTGTGATTTGTCACTGGTCTTGGTGGGTCAATGTTACTAATAAATTCTCACTTAGCTCTAATAAAAACATTCTCAATTAATGTTTTTTAGAAAATCAAATTTTCTAATACTGAGTTAATGTTAGTAAATTGTAAATTTCAAAGAAAGAGAATGTTATTATTACTGAATTCTATTGTTTATAAATCTGAAAAGTGTCTGAATTTAAAAAGTAATGCATTTATTATTTCTTAAAACTCTGTGAAGTATTTACAAAATCAATCTTTCTAATATGGAGGGAGTATTTAAATCATATAAATAAATGAAATCGAATCTTGTATATCAACAAATTAATTAATAATCGAATCTTTTAAGCATTTGACAAGCAATAGTCATAATAGTATTATCTTTAAAAATGAATTATCTTTTTTCTTCATCTCATTTTTAATAACTTAAGAAAAAATTATATATATATATATATATATATATAATAAGGTGTTTGGGGCCTCTGGAGGTGTCCACATCAGCTCAAAAATCTATTTCTAAAAACTTGCCACAGTAGCTTCTATTTTCATCAAGAATTTTGAGACTGTATAATATATCCACGTCAACTTAAACCTTTTAACAGGTTACATAATCTCTTCATCTCTTCTCTTGGAAATCAATGCAATAAATCGATGATCTAACTCTTCTAATTCTATCCCTAAATCTAACTCATCCGTTCATTATTCTCTCTTACAAAGACCTGGGACAGTCGTCAAAACCCACCCATCTGTTCCTCATCCTATTTTGTTCAACCAGTGTTCTCTTGCTCTACTCCAACAACTCAAGTTCTCTCTGCCGCAATCTCTAATGTTAAAGGTGAATATTGTTTTATTGTAGTTGAAAATAATATATTCAAACAGTCTCTAAATAGCCTATGTTCTGTTGTATGGTTAGCTTTACTACTAACATGTTCCTCCGGCCTCCACCACACTGATGTAACTAAAAAATCTTTCCACTTCTCTGTATATGCCCTCTTTCTATTGTTCACGCTTCTATGGCTTTATTCCTATTAGATTTTAGAAACTTTGTTGTCGATGGGATGGTTTTCCAAGGTAGTGAAGAAGAGGAAGTTCACTCAACTTCATCTCCGTCTTATTCAGATGAGGTCAGTATCTCACAATGATTTGCTCATAGATGTACAGTTTCAGGAATATTGTCATCTTTCTTAATATTGTCATCTTTCTTTGACATGGATTGCATTTGGAAATTCCAAACGAATACTCTGATTGGAGTTGATAAACTGAAGATGCAGGGCATGAGAATAAAGAGAAGAAACAGGGAAATGCTAAAGGGGATGAAACAGCGTAGGTGTTAAATATTTTATCTGTTGTCCCAATTGTTAAATTGAGCCAAATATTGTTCTACAATCCGTTCCATTATCATGTGTTTCTTTTATTTATGTTCTGTTTCTGCCTTCCAAATCTGATCCATACAATTACTGCTTATCCAATTTTCGTATTAATTCTGTGTTTTAACACATAATAAACTTCTATTTGTCAGGTTTGTGTTCTGTTTTGTAGTATGAATTCTGTTGTTGTTCTATTTTGTAGTATCAATTTCCATGGAATGTTGTGGAAGATGGATTCTGCTATTGAGAAGAGGTCAAGTTTAATAACTGATTCCTTTGTTAAAAGAGTATGGTCCAGTTTGATAAACTGAAAGCCTCTCAATCTTCGTTTACTTGGTGCTTCTGTTGATATTGGTAAGAAAACAAAAAATTTCCTGCACTTTTCAACCTATATTTACTGCTTTGCTTCCGGTTTTGCTGATTTCTTCAGTTACATTCTAAATCATTTTCTACCCTGTTTTTAGGAACAAAATAAAAAGTATTTGTGTCCCCTTAATTTATATATGGTATCCCTTAGATACAGATCAACTAAAAGTTTAATATTTACAAAATGGCAATGATGAGACTAACATTTGCTTAAGTTGTAGCTTTTCCTAATACTAAATGTGGATAAAGTCTATAGACTGATGCATTACTGCATCTTAGTCTTTAATATAATATAGTGTTAGTATACCTTTTACTTTTTTTTTGGGTTTCTTAGTTTAAGTTTGGTAAATAAAATTGTTTGAAATGATATAATGCATAAGCTTTAAATGATATTTCAACTGCCCTCATGTATTTGTTCTAAAATTTAGTATGTGTGTTTGTCAAATGCAGAAGCTTTGAATCCCCAAAACTGATTTTGTGTGTTTGTTTGCATTTTTAGGTAACACAATCACCTTATGCTTTTCCTACAACTACTTCTTCAAAGCCTTGTGCTTTGCGTCTTATTGGTCGAATCTCAGATATTAATAGGGCAAAGGATCGCCATTGGTGTTGTCATGTGCTGTTGATCTGTATTTTCGTCAAACTTGTAAGGATTTCCCTTGACTCTGCCTCTTCTTTTTATCTGACCATACAAGATTTCATTCCTTTTTGTCTCGATATCCATCCTCAGAACAAAACAAATACATGTGCATTCATTCATGCTGAGGGTGGAATCAGCAGAGAATTGATGTACGAGTCTTCCACGATTTTATCTCATTACTTCTCTCTACTGTGACACTGTCCAATCATAGATCAATATGGTAATTGCAGCTGGCTTTTCTAAATTTCTCAGTGGTGTTCATATCCACACTGCACATCCTTTATTCCTCTAAGGAGGTATGTTTTTAATCGGAATTTTTAATTGCAAAGATCCTATTTACGAATCTATAAATCCTCCCCACTCCTCAATTTTGCAAAGAAGGGGTAAACTTCATAAGTTTACTAATGATGCAGCCAGAAGAAAGGACATTGGAAGATAAGTGAAGTTTCATAACTACGTTCTCTCACAAGTATGCAAAACTTTGGTGATTGCTATTTTACACTGAGAAGAAATGAATGAATCTTTTGATTGACTATTGGTGTCACTATCTCTAAACTATGTTTTTACCTTCATGTTTAATTTTCAGTTCTCATTTTATTACCAGGTTTTGTTCTGCCTCACTAAATCGACACATCCTTAGATAAGATAACCTAAACAAATTATTAACATCTTATTTTAGTTCGATATTACTTCTTACACAGAGCATATACTATAAGACCATCAAACTAAGAAACCAATCAATAGATTCTGCTACTAACGGAAAAGTTGGTTCAATGTGTGGTTCACTTGGATTACGTTAATTTTTTTTTTCTTTTCATATGTAATTCAATCCATGCCCATAATCAAAAGAACTAAATGACATTCATATAATGATCACTTTCAAGTTATAATTGAAAGATTGAATGATACTATTTCAGTATAACTTCATTCCTATTATCATATAAACAAAAAAGCGCAGCTAACCAATTAACCACATTTTCTGCTATGCATAATATAAACAATAACAATGTTTAATATACAAAAATGTAACAATAATTCTCCATTAATATAAATAAAAACAACTAAATATCTTTATATTTGCTTATATTATTGTTTTTTTAAAATACTCTTTATATTTGCATTAACTGACCCTACTCTGCTTTTTTCTTCATGAAACTTTCTCTTTCAATATATTATTAGTTCCACCTATTATACCATGTTATCCAGTTATGTAATCTTTATGCCATAACTTATTTAAACAAATTATGTATTCTTTAAATAGATGCCTCTTCTTAGTTCTTAATGTCCCAAATCTAAATTTTAGAAAACTAAATCCTAAATCTTCAAATAGATGCCTCTTCTTAACTAATTTAAATATAAAAATTATTGAATATATATCCGGGCGTAGCCCGGACCAACCCCTAGTATATATATAAAAAGTAATATCTTCCTCTTTTCTTATGAGGTCACATAGCATTCTCATAATCTAAAAAATTGACACATCAACATTACTCGTTTAATTACATATTGCTCTAATCAATTCACCAACACTTTAATTCTCTTAATTATTAGAAATTTTAATAGAAATTTTTTAAAAGAATTTGAAAAGTCATTTCCTTAGAACTATGAGATAAATCACTCTAATTTAATAATTTTATTACTCTTATTAGATTTATTCATATAGTTTAGAAAATCTATTTAAAATAAATCAAATATTGATAATTTTTATTATAAGTTATGAATTTAAGTTAAATAATTTTATGTTTATAAATATTAGATTAAATATTGTTGGGAGAATTTCAAAAATATCACTAAAAGGGTGTCCATTTTCAAAAATACCATTGAAATGAGTTAATTTTCATTTATACCACTATAGATATGTATTTGATGAATTAACTTTAAGGAAAATCATAATTAATTATTAGACAATTCTCAAAAATAACACAAAACTAAATTTCTATTAAAATGCAATTCTCTTATATAGCATTTTAGTAAAGAGCAATTATTTAATATAACTCAAAATCTCATATCCTCATAATTTTAGGGTTTAGGATTTAGGATTTAGGGTTTAAAAAACCTAAAATCTAAGCCCTAAACCCTAAAATGTACCTCTTAACCCTAAGAACTATACCCTAAATCTTAGAATAGTTAACCCAAACAAAAAATAAATAAATTATTGCTCTTGACATACTCCATGATATTTTTGAAAATAACCAAAAATGAGTGATATTTGTAGAAAGTGATATACGCATAGTGGTATTAGTAACAATTTCCCAATATTGTATGCATTATTTCAATAATCTTCTGATCTATAATTTAAATTAATTAATAAAGATTAGTCCAAAGAACTGTCCATAAATTAAAAAATACATTTCTTAATTTGATATTTTTCATTTTAGAATTAGAAAAAATATTTAATGTAAATAAGTTATATAGAAAAAAATATTCCTTTTGATTATCATAAATTGGTTTTTGAACGAACGAGGATTCATTAAATAGTGGAATAATCACTCGCATAAGCTTCTAGAACCTTGAATGACAAATTCCAAAATTTTAAAGACTATATAAAAATGCATATGAGAGATATGTTATGTTATCTCAAAAAGTTAACATGTTCAAGCCAATATTTGAAAGAAAAAATGAGTAAGTCATATAAAATTTTACACCGCTAAAGTTATTGACCATACATTAAAAATGGACGGAGAAAATGGAAACATGATGAATAATAAAGATTATATTTAAAACCGGCGAACATATTATATATGGTTCAACATTTTGCAACTACAAGAGAAATAAATAGAATACGATTGGAACTTAGAAACATATAACGTGTTTAAGGAAGGAGTTCAATGTTGTTGGTGATCTATGTAATGTGGTGTAAGGTTCAGTTTTATCGTGTTGATGAGAAAAGAATAGAGAACAAGAAAAAAATCAAATGTGTATATTTTGAAAACATATTAGGCATTTATGAATATAGATCAATATATAATACATCCAAATTAACTGTTGAAAAAAGAATTGTAAGCATTATTTGTTCTCTAAAATAAGTTTTGAATCATTTTGGGAGTTTTTCCTTTTATATTATGTGATATTCAAGACCTACATAGAGATATACTCCAAAAAATGGACACATCAACACTGATGAGTCTTTATTTTCATCTATTTTTACTATAGATTTCATATGTTTTATTGAGTTTAGAGTTAGGTTTTGTGTCTTTCTGGTCGGTTTTGGTGTCTTTACAAGTTATTACTTCATTTGAGCTAAAATAGACGAATTGGAGCAACTTTGGATGTTTTTACACTTAATGGGATTATTGGAGATGTTCTGGGATCGACCGATCCAGAAGAGGATCAACCAGGCAAGAAGAAGATCGACCGATCCAAGAGAGGATCGATCAGTCGAAGGAATCTATGAGGTGGCACTTTCCGAATGAAGAAGATCGGTCGATCCCGATCACGAATATTCTCTAGATCGTGCATTTACTCTGATTTTTGACCTAGAGACTTCCCTATAAAAATAGATCATTTCCTGAGCGGCCCAGAAGCCCTAGACACGATTTTTACCATTTTCTTTGTGTTTTTACTTCATTTTCAGATCTGTAAACTTTTCATTTGATACTTTTCAGATCTATACTATTTTCTCATTGAATCTTTGGATCTACACTCTGTCTTCATCTCTTTCTTTGCATTGCATGTTATATTTCATCATGATCTATCAACCCATTTTCATGGTTGAGTAGATCTGCTTGTTGGAAGATGAGATATATTCAAAGGAATTTAATGTTTAATTAGGTTAGTGTTATAAATTAGAGATGATTATTAGATCTCTATTTCTATGAAACTAATGTTTTTGTTAGGTTGACGAATCTATCAAATGATTTATAGGGTTTCATAATTCAGCTAGTGCATGTTTATTTTACACAGAATCTGTAGTTTAAAGGCTTGATATCGTCAGCCGATGAGAGTCGAGGCTGGATCTGCAAGTGAACAATATTAAAACCCGCTAATAAATATTGGCATATGATCCTAACAGATTTATGAACAATATACTATTTATTTGTTTATAGTGTTTTGAGTTCTAGATCTAGATTATTAAACTGTTAATCCGGTTAGATATCCTTTTTATTTAAGTAAATCTCTGCGATTTTCCAGATCCCAACATTTGTTTTAAATTGATTTTTATTTCCTTTATTATTTTTGGATTTATATTCGGATTTTCTATATGAAAAACCATTTAATATTTTTATAATCCTAACTCTGTTTAGATCTATAGATCTAAAGTAAACTTACTCTCTATGGATTCGATCCCACCATCATACTATCGCGCACAACCGTGCACTTGCGAAAACCATTGGTTTGGGTAAAACCTGATACCACATCAAACACTAATCACTTAATTACGAATTCCTCTAATCCATTCACCAACACTTTAATTCTCATAATAACTAGCACTTTTTTTTAATATAATAATCTGCAAGAATTTGAAAAGTCATTTCTTTAGAAAGATGATCTAAAATATTTTTAATAATTTTACACTTATTAGATTTATTCATATATTTTAGAAAATTATTTAAAATAAATCAAAGTATTACTAATTTTTATTATAAGTTATGAATTTAAATTAAATAGTTTATTGTTTATAAATAATATATTAAATTTTGTATATATTATTTCAAAAATATTTTGATATGTAATTTAAATTAATTAATAAGGATTATTCCAAATAACTGTCTGTAAATTAAAAATGCATTTCTTATTTGATATTTCATTTTATAATTAGAAACAAATATTTAATGTAAATATGTTATATGAAAAGGTTCATTTTAATTATCATAAATCGGTATTCGCGCGGGGATTCATTCAATAATTAAATACTCACATAAATTTCTAAAATCTCTAATGACAAACTCTAAATTTTAAAGACCATATAAAAATGAATATTATGAGATATATGGTATGTTATCCTAAAACATTAACATGTTCAAATCAATATTTGAAAGAGAAAAAGATTTAAGTAATATAAAATTTTACAACGCTTAAATCATTGACAATACACTAAAAATGGATAGAGAAAAGGCAAAACATGATAGAAATAATAAAATATTATATTTAAAACCGGCGAACTAATTATCTAGGCTTCAATATTTTGCAACCAGAAGAGAAATAGAGATAATAGGGGGGAACTTAGAAAAAATATGAGATGTTTATAGAATGAGTTTAATGTTGTTGGTGATCTATGTAATGAGGTGTATGGTTCAATTTTATCGTGTTGATGAGGAAAAAAAAGAGAACAAGAGAGAAATAGAATGTGTATAGTTTGAAAACATGTAAGACATTTATGAATATATATCAATATCTAATACACCCAACTCGGTTTTTCTAAAAATAGAAGTGTAAGCATTGATTGTTTTTTAACAAAAGTTTTAAATTATATAGAGAGTTTTGTGCTTTTATATTATGTGATATTCAAAACTTACATAAAAATATATTATATATATTTTGAAAATGAATTTATGAATAGTTGGATTGGTTGAGTCGTGTGTAGTTGTGAGTGTCCGATATATCTAGTTGTATAATAATTTAGTTAATATTTGTTAGTGTTAAATTTTATTTTATTAATTACATATAAAGTCGTTAAAAACGAAATGCAGCTCACCCACTAGTCACAACATATAAAAACTAAAAAAATGGTTCAACAAAAATCTAGAACAATATAATCTATTAAAAAGAACTGAGTTGAACCAGCATCTAACTCCAAAATACGGATCACACTAAAATCGAAGCCAGACACATGTAATGAAGAAGTAGAACAGGGATGACCACCAATTATGTCGGTTACTTGGATGCACCAACCTTGAAATGCAATCAATGTGATTTACAAACCAGTTAAAGAAAGGGAAGAAAAATAATTGGGTTCGGTTAATGATTAACTCTTTTGATTACCTCCTCTTTCTTTATCTAATCAAAATATGGCATGTACTATTATTATTAAATATATATTTTAAATCTAATCAATTAATTATTAATCATAAAACATAATAATTAATAATAAATAAATAAAACATATAAAACTATATACCTTAAAACATATAAAAAGTAAACAAAATTAAATATTTTAAAAGTTTTAGCCTTTGAATTCGCTGAATTATATTCCTTTATAGTATAGTTTTATATGTTTTATTTGTTTAGTTTTAATTTTTAATTTTTATTTAAATAATAAATAAATATATTTAAAAAATATTTTTCTTACCTTTGGGTTTGATGAGTTGTATTTCTTAAAGTATTGTTTTATATATTTTGTTTATTAGTTTTAGTTTATTATTTTTTTTGTTAAATATAATATTACGTGAATAATCTTATTGGATAAATTTTCTTAATTTATTTTATTTTTAATTGTAATTTTAATTTATTATTTTTGTTTAAATATAATTTTAGTTGACATATTTAGATTAATTATATTTATAAAAAGTGATTAATAATAGTACTTAATTAGATTTAAAAATAGTAGTTAATAATCATATTACATGACATATTTTGATTGGTTAGAGAAATAGGAGGTGAACCGAAGTATTATTCAGAAGGAAAATTTGTGGAGCATGATCTGTTCATGATAAATGTAATACACTTTTTCCAAGTTTGGGAAGATCACATTGATTTAGTAATTTTTTGTACATATAGCTCCAGGTTTTATATACTGCTAAAAAAAAAGAACAATGTAATCACCAAAATTGTTCCTAAGAAAATAGAAAAAAGAATCCAAATTTCTTACCTATACCTAATAATTCAAGCTTTGCACTCACAACTTTGTTGTTTTCATCAGCTTTTATTTAAAAACCGAATTGGGAATCATAAAGTTTGATCTTTGAATAAAACCTGATGACATAAAAAAGTTGTCAATACACAACTTGAATTATCAGATATAAGTAAGAATCTTTCATCTTCATTCTAATTTTTAGGAACTTTTTTTGTGATAATTTTTTGTTTGTTTTGTTTTGCAGTTGACGATATGAACAATTTTATGTACGATTAGTTATGAAGTTCATGTGCTTGATATTTGTATGATATTTTAAGACTTGGAGAAAAAAGTTTATTATTTTCCTTAAGGGCACATCAAATTCACGAGTTTTTCTCTCTTTTATTTTATATACATAATTTCCTTGTTTATAAAATATTATGATTGCAATTTCAAGTTTAAGATCAACAAGAGAAGAGTTAGATAAGACGAAGCCACTTTTCGATATACCTTCCAAAACTATGATGACTTGTTATTGATATATTCAGCTTACGATATATATCTCTTGATGTTGAAGGAAATACACATGAGCTACACAATTTTATTTTATGTGTTATTTCATTATAAAATAAAGGTATTTTTTATTCCTGTTTTATATTTGATTTTTGGCGGAGAAATATAAATGAGGTTTATGCAGAAATTTTTAGTGTCTAATACAAGAGTTAGTGGAAAAGTTTTAAAACAATGTGAAAACTGATTCTAATTTCTTCAGTTGGCTCTAATATTTTTTTTGAATTTGTAAATATTTATAAGGTTATAATTCTTATTCCACTAATAACTTTTATTAATTTCTTTATTGAATAAACTCGAATTTTTAAGATACAAAACTGCAATTTATCATTCAATTTTTTTCTAAGGTATATATGTCTTAGCCATTACTGGTTCTAAGGTATGCATGTAATTACTACTACGTGTTTTTCTCTCGGATCTGTGCCTCTTTGCTCCTCATCATACACAGCTTTATCATCTACAAAAAACCATCGACGACTCTTGTGTGGACAATCAGAATGTCGATGTCCTTGCTCCCCACAACATTTAAATGTCGTCGGGCGAGTCAGTCGTGTTGCAGTGCTATTCTTAGTGACATTTGTTATGCGAGGTTGATCAGTCACACGAGTAAAATTGGGTTCAGTAAGCGAGATAATGCAAGTACGCGATACATTCCAAGCCGTTGAAACACTTCGTGCTTGCAACTCAATCAACATCGCTTGTCGATTTACTTCAGAGTTTAGACACCGATTTTGGCTCAAATTGTGAATTATGAATATGCAATCATGTCAAACACAAGTGTAACTTGGGAATTTCTGTGTATTTCATAAGTCCTTGATACATCAACATATATACATGAACGAGACTTGCATAACAATCTCTGCACTTAATGTTCTAAATCGCAAAAGATACTAATCTACGAGATTCACAAATATACA
Organism: Cardamine flexuosa; assembly: GCA_963555745.1. Lineage (NCBI taxonomy): Eukaryota > Viridiplantae > Streptophyta > Magnoliopsida > Brassicales > Brassicaceae > Cardamine > Cardamine flexuosa. Next base: position 15,199,477 of record OY743214.1, on the reverse strand, counting down.
AAGAGTGAATGTAGAGATATGAACTTTCCATATTTGTGATGATTGACTCCACGTAAAATAATGGGTCTAACACCCCCCCCCCCTCAAGTCTGAGCGTGTGGATTAGACATGCCCAACTTGCCAACCATTTCTTCAAACTCTCGGCGACCCAAAGCTTTAGTGAAAATATCAGGTAGCTGCTCTTTTGTGCCAACTTTAATAGTTTGAATTAGACCATCTTGCACCGCATCATGTACCGTGTGACAATCAATTTCAACAACATTTGTTCTCTCATGAAACACGGGATTAGTAGCAATATAAAGAGCGGCTTGATTATCACAGCATAATGTCATCGCATGATCATGTGATATTCTTAAATCTGAAAACACACCACGTAACCACTTCAGCTCTCCAACTGTCAAGGCCATACTCCTATATTCTGCGTCCGCAGAAGATCGAGAAACAACATCTTGTTTCTTTGTTTTCCAAGAAACTGGTGATTGTTCTAAGGTGACAAACCAAGCCCCAACAGACCTGCGTGTTAACGGACATCCTCCCCAGTCTGAATCACACCAGCTATGTAACTTCAAATCACAATCTGACCTCAAGAAGATACCTAAACCTGGAGTTCCTTTCAAATATCGAACAACTCTTAATGCAGCCTCCCAATGTTCTGTCCTTGGTTTCTGCATAAATTGCGATAGAATGTGAACAGCATATGTCAAATCCGGTCGTGTAGCCAATAGATAAATCAACCTTCCAATAAGTCTTCTATACTTTTCTGGTTCATCCAAAAACAAACCATCCGCAAGAGCTAGTCGATGTTGTTGCTCCAAGGGAGAGCCCACTAGGCGTGCCCCTAACAAACCCACCTCATTCACTATATCCAAGGCACATTTGCGCTGGCACACAAAAATCTCTTCTTTTCTGCATGCCACTTCAAGCCCAAGGAAATATTTGAGAGTGCCAAGGTCTTTCATGTGAAAGCATTCTCCCAAATACTTCTTAAAACCCAAGATAGATTGAGAATCATTACCACCAATAACAAGATCATCTACATACACAAGTATATAGATTTCTGTTTTCCCTTTTCGTATTGAGAACAACGAGTAATCTCTATATGACTGCGCAAAACCGTACTTCAATAAGGCTGTTCTCAACTAAGCGAACCAACATCTCGGTGCTTGACGCATACCATATAATGATTTTTTCAAACGGCAACATTATTAGTATCTCTTGTATGAAATCCTGGACGGAATCTCATGTACACTTCTTCTTCCAAATCACCATGAAGGAATGCATTGCGCACATGCATTTGGTGCAACTCCCAATTTCTTGCAGCCACAACTCCTAAAACCAACCGAACTGTGGTCATATTTATGACTGGTGCAAATGTTTCTTTAAAATCGTCACCTTCTTTTTGCTTATTTCCAAGTGCGACCAAACGTGACTTATATCTCTCAATTGTGCCATCAGCTCGGTATTTTATTTTAAACACCCACATACTTCCAATAGCCACTTTTCCAGCCGGTAAGGTTGTCACATCCCACGTCTTATTAATCTCTAGAGCATCAATTTCTTTCCTCATTGCATCCCTCCAAACCTTAAGTGCGACAGCATCATGAAAATTGGTAGGTTCAACTCCTTTACTCACTGATGAAAGAAATGCCTTATGCTTTGAAGAGAACTTATGATAATCAACATATTTCATTAGTGAATATTGTTTCTCTGCATCAACACCCAATACTTCCTCCATATTACCATCTGCAGTAATAGAGTATAGTATATAATCTCTCAGTTTTGTAGGGACAGTTGTTTGTCTTTTACCTGGTCCATATTGCTTTGATGTTTGATACACGTGCATCAGCTGAACTATCTACAGTATGTGTATGTGTATGTGTATCAGCTCTTTGTTTTTCCAACAAAACATTGTTTCCACCAGTCCTTACATTGTGTGTACCATTTGCATTTTCTCTTAATTTTTGTGATATCTCTTCATCGCCTCTTAAAGATTGTGATCCTTTTGCACCACTAGAAACCTCTGCATCAGTTCTCAAAGATTTCAAGCTTTCTGCATCTGGTCTGCAATTTTCACACCAATATCCGATACAGACAAGTTTGGACCTTTTCCAACACCCACTGCATTAGGTATGCAATTTTCAGAACATATATCCGATACAGACAAGTTTGGACTTGTTCCAACAGCCACTGTATTATCTCCTGTCTCGTATGCAACTGAAAAATCTTCAAGTTCCTGTAGATACCGACGTACTGAGTCTTCTGTTATTTTTGTATTGAAGGAAAATGTATCTTCCATGAACACCACGTCTCTAGAGACGGAAATTTCATTAGCTTCAATATCATACATAGACCACCCTTTATTTCCAAACTGATACGCAATAAAGACACATTTTCTGCTTCTTTCTTCAAGTTTATCACCTCCTCTTCGCTGCTTATGTGCAAATGCTAGACATCCAAAAACTCTCAGATTATCATAAGATGGCACAACTCCGTACACTAACTCATATGGTGTTTTTCCTTGTAGCAGACGTGACGGCACTCGATTAATCAAATGCACAGCCGCCAAAGTGCTCTCTCCCCAGAACTTAACAGGAAGTGATGACTGAAACAAGAGTGATCTCGCCACATTGAGAATGTGACGATGTTTTCTCTCCACTCTTCCATTCTGTTGTGGTGTGCTCACACATGAAGTTTGATGCACAATACCTTCTGCTTGGAAATAGGATGCAAGACAAGTAAACTTTGTCCCATTATCACTTCTTACTACTTTAACCCGTTTGTCAAACTGCCTTTCAACTAGCTTCATAAAATTCTTCAAATTTGAGCCTACTTGTGCTTTATTGTTCAAAAGATATACCCAGACTGCTCTTGAGTAATCATCAACGATTGTCAGAAAGTAATATGAATTGTGTTGATACGGAATCCACACCCAATAATTTTATAGAATTAGTTAATGTAGAAAAAGTAGCTGATTTGCTCTGAATGTATATATTTCTTAAAATCGGAAAAAGATTCCCTTTACAATGCTCCTCTCTTTCTATTTATACGTACTTTTCCTCTGAATGCTATCAATAAATTACAATAAATCACACGCTTCGAATTAAATATGTCGGTTTTGATTTTGCCTTGAATGCTGTAACGTATATCGTTTTGAAATAACTCCGCTCCTTGACTTGATGATTATATCATATCTACGAGCTCTTTACCCCTTTTGATCTCCTATAGTTTTCCGACCTCTCTAGGCTCGTTACTTCAGTTCCACATCAGTTCACTGACTCCTCCTTTTCATCTCGAAGTCTACTCTTCCGAACTGGACTCTCTCCTTTGCTTATTATAATGACTTAACGACACGTATTCCATATCTTTGATGGTTATGGATCTCTGGTGTGGGATCCGGTATCAATATTTCCCCCCCAAGCCTTGCGAGCTGAGTCTTAGCTCGGGAGACTTAAGTAATAAGCACTGATGATTATTGTTTCTTTATCTGTTAACCATCAAATCCCTTAGATTTCGCAATTATTCGGCATGATTGCCCTGACACGTGTTCTCATTAACTCCGAATTTTATTTTAAAATTAGAGAAATTTCTCCATTTCTCCACCAATTTCGAGGCAGTTTTCATCCACTCGTTTAATAAGGTATTTCTTTTTTCTCCTTTTTACTTTACTCTTTACTCTGTCACTTGTAAAAGTTCTCGTCTTTTACTACTCTTTCAATTTCTTCAACCTCCTTTGAGAATGGCTAGTGGTTCAACATCCTCGGTTACCCATCCTACAAGAGCAAACGACAAATTCGGTCCTCACCCTAAATCGATAATTAAAGAAGATGAAAACCTCCAGACTTTGCAGACCCTTTGTCGTGTTCTGCCGGAAGTCAAATTCTCCCTTCCGACGCCGGAGGAGTCTCCAGAATCGGGCCACTCCGGCTGGTTCTTTATCTACTCGGTTTACCTCACTGGGTGTGGTTTATTTTTTCCTATTCCTGAAATCCTTATTCTCTATCTCCGCTCCCTCGTGCTGGCTTTTCCTTAAAGCTACTTCTTCCGATTCGGAAACCTGTCCAAAGGAGGCGCCTTTGGACCAAACTGCTGACGGTGGTTATTCGGAAATGGATGTTGCAGCTGCTCATTCCTCAGGACCTACTCCCATGATGGTTGATGACCCTTCCAGGGTTGACCTTATTTGAACTTTGTTAACCATGTGGCTGCGTTCACATGTCCCAACACTTATTAAATTTATTTCCGTTTCTCTTTATTTTTGCCCAGGCGGGTTTTCGAATATTGGTTTAATCATTTTATTTTTAAGGAAGTTGATTTTTAGGCTCTTATTTTGATAAGAACTTTTATCTGATCGGATTTGCAAAGTCCAATTTATTCAAAACAAAACTCTGTGTCAAGTTGCTTTCAAGAGAAAAGTGGGTTGATCAAACCCTTACTATTCTTAAAGAAAAACTATATCCAGCTTTCTCGGTAAAAATGCGAGGATGGAGCTCGGCTTTAAGCAAGGTCTGAGCTCGGCTTTGAATTAGGTGCATCTTTTTAAGAAAGGTCCTTGTGGATTTCTCTGTCAGTTCGGAATTTGATATAAATACATATAATTTCCTTTTGGACTTGTTTTTTTTTTGTGTTTTTTCTTGTAGCTTTGAATGAGAGAACTAATTTTTTGGACTCAATAGTTCGCCTTGTCGAAAGACTGGCCGAAAAATGACTTGGCCTCTCCTCCTAAACTTCTCTGATTGGGCCAATTTTAATTTCTCTCTTGTTTTCCCTTTAGGGTATTAGGCTAAGTTTTAATGACTCACTTAACGTGTGCCTTTTTAAACCTTGCTTCGACTTCCGCAATTTGTGTGTGTTCTTAAAAGAAGCAATTATTACTCTTATTAAATACCCGTCGTTTGGGATTTATTTTTCCTGCTCTATTCTTCTGACACCCCCATTTATTTTTGTTCCATTCTTTCCACAGTTCCTTTTATCTTTGCTTGCTTCTTCTCTCTCTTTCTCATCTTCTTTTCCTATACCATGGATACTTTCGGATACTATCCTCACCACAGTCCTTCTTCTGGTTCTCCATCAAGCCCCCACCTGCTTCTGGCGACGGCTTCTCCCTGAATCCGGTCCATTACCCTAATTTCGTCGACTCCCTTGTTGGAAAAGAGAAAGAAGAAGCCGAAACCTTCATGGAATTGGTTTGCTCCTACTAATCCTTAAACATTTTTAGCAACTTTTTGTCTCTAAAGAATTTACAGTCATTCTTCAGCTTTCGGCCGAACATTCTTGTACATGCAACGACCGTCAGCGTTTTGGAAAAAATGAGAAAATCTTTGGAGAGAAAAATTCGGAGGTTGGAGGAGAAGGTCCTACGCTTGGAAAGTCACCCTCTCTCCTAGGACAAAAATCAAAACAACAAGTCCAAGCGAAAGCGGTGATGGGCATGGGCCCATCATAAAAAAAAAAAACTTGTTATTATTACATTCAGGATTTGGGCTCAGAGGCAATTCCCGTCACAGTCGTTTCGATTATCCGGGGAAAGATCTACTTTCAGTTCGGATGATGAACCCTCTGCTGGAACAGATCTCGGAGCATCTTCACGTTTGATTATTGTCTTCCTCTCCATTAAATCTTTGAGGTAGGAGTGAAGCACCTCAGGAATAGGTACAGTAGAGTTAATACCCGAATCTCTCAAAAATCTAAACAACAAGTCCAAGATCTGTGAGGTAGGAGTGAAGCACCTCAGGAATAGGTGCCACATTTACTTCCCGAATCTCTCAAATCGCCATTCTGAGTCTTGATTTGTGTTACTCTTGTGAATTAACTCCCTTATTGTGATTTCTAGGCGTGAAATTCGGCATGACCTGATTAAAATTTTCTATATATAACAAATCAGAAATTCTGATTTCTTCACTACTTCTGCTCTTTGATTACTTCACTTTTTTCCTTTGTTTCTTCTTACTTCAAATGATTTCTGAATATGGTTTTCCTAATCACGCCGGTATGTCCATCAAAAATGTCATTTGTTTTCATGACGATCCCATCGCGGCGCTTAACTCTGAGGATGGTTCCTTCAAACGTCCTTTAGAATTGGGAACTCTGATGAGCATCCCTTGTGGTTTCATGAAGCAGCTTCCTCCTCATGGGAAAAAAACAGCAATGAGATTCATGGATAAGGTAAACAACTAGTCCTTAGTCGTAATTTCCCTCTGCTCCGATCATCTAATCTGAATCCTTGTCTTACTAGCTGGTCGCCAAGTACAAAGACCTTGACCGAGGACGAAGAAAACTGAGGTCAAAGATTTGGGAAATGGAAAGGAAACAGTTCCCGATTTCCCAAGAAATGTGCGTCCATGAAGCTCATCTGTCGGATTGGATCAAACTCAACTTTGAAAAGTTTAGACATTACATGCCGCCAAGTGTGTGTGGGATCGTGGATCTACCGGGGCAAGGAGCTGAGATTTTCTGCCAGAAGATCGATCATACGTCTCCCTGATCGTTCCTCATAGCTATCTCGTTCTCTTGCCGACTGCTGTTGTTGCTTTCCAGTGAGGAAGACTTATTTTATCCTTTGAACACACACACACACACACACACACACATATATATATATATGTATATATGTTTTTAATAATAATAGCTGCACTCTGATTGTGTTGCCTACGTACCTATGTAGGGATCAAGGCATATCGTAGTTCGTTACATTATTGGCTATAATTTATGAATAAAATTTTTTTATGTTCAAGATATTCCACGGCCTCCGAACTGGAACTCCATCCTGATCTGCTAACTTGTAAACACCGTTATGGACTACTTTGGTTACTTGATAAGGGCCTTCCCAGTTAACTCCTAGTTTTCCGGCTCCAACTTGAAGAGGTTGATTTCTTAGTTTTGAATTATAATAACATACGATTGTTTGTTGATAATTTTGGAGCCAAACTAAAGGTTGATTGCGTCGTTCATCAATGGTATCTAGTGCATCCTCCATCATTTGTGTGTTGCAAGATTCATTTTTGGGGAGTTCGGTCTGTCGGAGTCCGGGAACGCTCAGTTCGGCAGGAACTACGGCCTCCATGCCATAAACTAACGAAAAAAGAGTTTCTCCACTAGCTCTTCATGGAGTAGTTTGATATGCCCATAAAACCGGTTGAAGTTCATCTTACCATCCTCCTTTGTATGACCCAAGTCGTTTCTTCAAATTACTCAGTACAGTTTTTTTCGCGGCATCTGCTTGTCTATTTCCTTGTGGATATCGCGGAGTTGAATAACTCATCTTTATTCCCCAAGCTGAAACGAAGTTCTCAAAATCTTTGGATATGAACTGAGATCCGTTATTTGTAACAATCTCGGATGGGACTCCATAACGACAGATAATGTTTTTCCACAAGAATGTCTTTACCACCAAGTCCTTGATTGTAATGTATGCCTCTGCTTTGATCCAGTTGGAGAAATAATCTGTAAAGACAAGAAGATGTTGCACACCTCGGGTTGATTTATGCATTGGACCAACGATATCCATCAACCAACGCATAAACAGATAAGGAGCTGCAATTGATGACAGGAGCTCTGATGGTTGATGAATAAGTGGAGCATGCTGTTGGCACTTCACACATTGCTGAGAGTACTTTACGCAATCTAGGATCATGGTCGGCCAATAATATCCTAATTGTTTGATTTTGAAAGCCATTGACCGACCTGACGCATGATTCTCACAAAGCCCTTCATGAACTTTGCTCATAACTACGTCCACTCCTGAATCGTGAATACATAGAAAATATGGGTCGCTATCCCCTCGTTTTAAAAACGAATCCTTAATCAAGCAATACTTCGCGCTAACGATTTGTAATTTCCTTGCTTCCCACTTTGCCTTTGGAAGTGCACCAGTTTAGATATATTCTTTAATAGGATCCCTCCAGTCATCCCCTCAATCTTTAGTGGGAATACCTTCTTGATTACTCGGAAGCATAAAAGTATCATCGTCTAACTCGTCATTATCTGGTTCCTCCTGTTTTACCGCGGGCTCATCGATGAGGTTAGTAGGCTCCGAAACCATAGGCGTTGAAGCACCTATATCTTGTTGGGCTTCTACAATAGGAATAACCTTGGGTATTGGTGTATTATCTTCGTCTATAATGATTATAGGACCTTCAGTTTTCTTTGGGCGCCCACGCTGTCGTTTCAGAGGATTACTCTCTGGCGCCACATTACCTGTTTGATGAGTTGGGGATAGAAGTGCTCGGGATCAAGATCAGGTTACCGTCATAGCTTCGTACTTTACGATTATACTTGAAGACTCGATGCATTCGACCAGAATGATCCTTTTTATGGCTGGATCAGATGTAGATGCTAAGGCAGCCAACACATCGCTATAGTGTTCTCACTACGGGGAACCCAAACCAGATCGAAGGTATCGAACTGCTTTGCAAGTCTTTTGACAAGTTCTAGATATGCTTCCATCCTTGAATCTTTTTCTTCATATTCACCCTTGGACTGGTTCACGATTAATTGTGAATCAGTATATGCTATTATTTTTCGAGCTACTACTTCATTTGGGAGGCGAAGTCCGGCTAATAATGTTTCGTATTCTGCTTCATTGTTTGATGATGGGAATCCCAAGCGGAATGATTGCTCGATGACTTCTGCAGTAAGAGTTACTAGGCTGATTCCGACTCCAGATCCTCGTTTTGAAGATAATCCATCAACATTTAGTTTCCACACCCTATCGTTGGAGTCAATTTCAGCACCGCTTGTTGGTAATTCAGTCCGGAAATCAGCTAACACCTGGGCTTTGGCACTAGTTTGATTTTTGTATTCAATATCGTAATCGCTCAATTCGACCGCCCATTTCGCTAAACGTTCGGACTGACTTGGACTATGAAGAATAGTTCGTAGCGGCTGCGAAGTCAACACCTCTATAGGATGTGTTTGGAAATAAGGCCTTAATTTTTGCGCTGAAACCACTACTGCAAGAACCAACTTTTCTAACATGGTATATCGAGTTTCCGGACTGGTTAGGCTCTTGCTTATATAATAGATTAGTCGCTGTTCTCCTCTATCTTCTCGCACAATGACTCCACTAACTGTTTGTTCTGAAACTGAAACATATAAAAACAAAGTCTCCCCTGACTCGGGTTTGGAAAGCACTGGCGGAGTCGTGAGATATGATTTCAGCTGTTTTACTTGTGAAGGCTATTAATGGAGCTGGTGGACCAATGATTTCGGTCTGATTAATTCCCATCCTATGCAGCATATTGAGAAATATTAAATCAACCAAGCTACCGGTATCAATTAGTACCCTTGTCACTCTGTAATTGGCTACGTCAAGAGTTATGACTAGAGCGTCGTTTGTGGTTTAGCCAAACTGCGGGTTTTGGACTCCTCGAATGTTATTGCGGTGTTGTATTCGAAAGACTCAGCTATCACATTTACTGCCATAACTGCTGCTCGTTTATGTCTTTTCATTGCACGTATCGAATCGTGACACAGCTTGGATCCTCCAATAATGACATATATCCGTCCCCTAGTTGGTCTGGGCTGATTGGATGATTTTTGCTTTTTAGTGATCGGCTCAGAAACTTGATCATCCTTTCGGTCTTTGTTATAGTTCCAGAAAAGTTCTTCCAGATTGAATTTTGCGAGTCCACCAGAGGACCAAAGCTCGTCGAGATGTCGTTTGAGGACGCTGCATTATTTTGTTGCATGGCCGTTAATTCGATGTATTTCACAATAAGAATTATCGTTCCGAACGCAAGTATTATTCATTGAATACCAAGGCTTTTCTCCTCGGGGATAAGGTCATTCAATGTTATTGTTGTTGGGTGTTGCACCAAAATGTCTTATTCCGCCACCTTCTCTTGGTTCAAATTTTCAAATTGGTTGGTTTACAACCGGCTTAGGGGAACGGTATTTCCTTGCGAAAGTTGCTTTTTTTTCTTCGGCTTCAATCCAACTATTAGCTCGGAAAAGAGCATCTTGAATCGTCTCTGGCCGATTAACAGTTAATTCTTCTCTGAACCTTGTTTCGTGCCAGAGTCCGTTCTTCAGCGCGGATAGAGCTGCAGCCTGAGAAATCCCTGGAATTTTTGCCAATAATTCTTTAAATTTAGCGATGTGCTTACAAAGAGGTTTTTGTGGTCCTTGTGATAAGTTCCACAGGTCACTATCAGATTTTCCTCTTTCCATTAGAACAGAATACTGCATAAGGAAAGCGGAAGACAGCTCGTTAAAACTATTAATTGTCCCCGGACCGAGCCAATTAAACCATAGTAATGCCTGCCAAGAATAATTTGCAATAACCAGCATCTTCTTCATGAGGTTTTAGGTCAATTCGTTCCGCTGCTATTTGGAAAGCACCTAGATGACTTTTTGGATCTCCTTGTCCATCATAGGTGAGCAAATTAACCCTTCGAGCATCTTTAATTTTCAAAACTTTTAATCCGTGCGCTGAATGGGGATCGCCTGGTTTCTTCAATTACTCTGTCAATATCCGGAGCCGAGCTGGTAGCCCAGTGGGATTTTGACTTCATTTCTCCCATCTCGCGATGAACAGAATCAAGCTCGTCATCGGTAGTTTTGAGCGTTAGGTCTTCTCCCTCTCTGTTTATCGGTTGGTTTTTCGTGACTTGTCCGTCCCCATCAACCGGTAATGGTGTTCCATCCGTGGGCTGGTTTGTTGAAGTGGTCGCCGTGGGAGTTTGGAACAAGATTCGTTGATGATAACTCCTACACCTGGAACATGCAGTTCAAGCATCTATTCGAGCAGTAAGAGTTACCTGACTGGTTTTCAATTGTTGTATGTCTTGTTGCTTGGTAAAAAAACTAGTTGTCAAATTTGTTAGATTCTCGCTTATGTTCGCCAATGTGTCTGTAGTGTCTCCCATGGTTCAATGAAAAGATCTTCTAGCTTCAGTGTTTGATAGATTCCTACTTTAGTTTGAAATCCCCTCCTTCTAGCGCCAAAATGTAGATACGGAATCCACACCCAATAATTTTATAAAATTAGTTAATGTAGAAAAAGTAGCTAATTTGCTCTGAATGTATATATTTCTTAAAATTGGAAAAGATCCCCTTTACAATGCTCCTCTCTTTCTATTGATACATATTTTTCCTCTCAATGCTATCAATAAATTACAATAAATCACACGATTCAAATTAAATCTGTTGGTTTTGATTTGGTCTTGAATGCTGTAACGTATATCGTTTTGAAATAACTCCGCTCTTTACCCCTTCTGATCTTCTATAGTTTCCGACCTCTCTAGGCTCGTTACTTCGGTTCCGCATCAGCTCGCTGACTCCTCCTTTTCATCTCAAAGTCTACTCTTCCGAAATGGACTCTCTCCTTGCTTATTATAATGACTTAACGACACGTATTTCATATCTTTGATGGTTATGGATCCCTGGTGTGGGATCTGGTATCAACAAATTGCACATGTTAAGAATGCGGTAAGGTCCCCATAAGTCGCAATGTATCATATCAAAAGCTTTATGACTTTTATTATTACTTGAAACAAAAACTTCACAACATTGTTTAGCTTTCAGACAAACGTCACAAGTAGAAAAATCCTTAGTTCTACTACCAATAGAAGGAAGCAAATAAAAAACACCATTAGATGGATGTCCTAGCCGTTGATGCCACACATCTTCGGCTCCATCCTTATTCAAACGAAAAGCTCTAAACTCCATCACTCTGCGAAAGAAATAGAGTCCATCTCTAAGTTCACCGGCTGCAGTCAGGCTCTTCGTTATACGGTCCTGAATTACACAACCCTTATTAGCAATTTGCATTACCAAGTCTGAAGCCTTAATCAACTGAGATACTGAAATCAAGTTGCATCTCAAATCTGGAACAAATAAAACGTTCCTAAGACTAAATCCATCATCAAATACCACAGTTCCTTTTTCTTTTGAAAAACTACTATCTCCATTAGGTAGTCCAATTCTACATGGCAAAATATACTTTGTATCTTTAAGTATATCACCATAACCCGTCATATGATTAGAAGCTCCGGTATCCAGAACCCAGTAAAGAGAAATAGGCTTACCACTTAGGCGAGACGATGAAGCTGGACCTTGTTTTTCTTCTAAAATCTTGATTAATGTATGCCACTGCTCATTGTTCAGCCTTACATAACCACTTTTCTCTGCCTTGGATCTTGCCTCAGCGTTTCCATGTGCCATCACAGCATTAGCTCGCACCATTCCTCCACGATTCCGATTCCTCGTACTACACCTCTACCCATGCCTCTTCCTTTTTCACCCCACCAGGCTGGATACCCAATGCGTTGAAAACAAGTTTCAGCAGTATGACCTTTCTTCTTGCAATTAGAACAAAACATCTTGTTCTTATCTTCCGTCCCAACAATAATATTTTGGTTTCTTATAGCAAATGCGACTTGCTCTCCTTGTGTTACCCTTCCTTTCAACACCGTATCTATCCTCTCCACTGACTTCACTTTGGCATACACTTGATACAGATTTGGAAGTGGTTTGGTGCTGATAATGGCTGCACGAACAGAGCCATAAATCGCATCATTCAAACCGAGAAGAAATTGGTGAATCCTATCTTCTTCTCTTTTCTTCTCCAATTCGACATTCAAGTTGCAAGTGTATCCTCGACACTTACACTTTGCCACCTGATCATAATTGGTTAGATCATCCCCCAACATCTGCAGTTTACCGTAATAGTCGATAATACTGAGATTTCCTTGCCTGCAACGGGCAAGTTCAGCTTTGATTTCCTGAATTCTTGGTCCATTACCTTCAGAAAATTGATCCTTAATCTCCTTCCACAACTCCAGCGGATCTTCATTGTTGCCGAGTGTTTTTCTCACCTTCGGATCAACGGTGTTTAGGATCCATAAAGACACCATCGAGTTTGCTGAGACCCAATCTTCGTACTCTGCATCATCTTCTTTTGGTTTCTTCACCGATCCATCAACAAAACCGTATTTCTTCTTGACTCGCAATGCCGTACGCACTGCCTGATCCCATTCGTCGAAGTTGTCACCATTGAATTGAACTTGAGCGATGACAGCTCCTGGATTTTTGTTTGCAGCAAGTTGATATGCCACATTCTTCTTCTGCTCGTCCCCAGTTACTTGCAACGCCATTATGTGTTTGTTGATTTTGCTGATTTTAAGAACTCAGCTCTGATACCATGTCAAACACAAGTGTAACTTGAGAATTTTCTGTGTTTTCATAAGTCCTTGATACATCAACATATATACATGAACGAGACTTGCAGAACAATCTCTGCAATTAATGTTCTAAATTGCAAAAGATAATCATCTACGAGATTCATAAATATACAAAGAGTGAATGTGGAGATATGGACTTTCCATATTTGTGATGATTGACTCCACGTAATATATTGGGTCTAACAAATCACAAACCGCCGAAAAAATGAGAGACTACCTGATCCCCTGTTTCAGTCATCGGGTTTCGTGATAGCAATACAAAAAATTTCATGTAATCATCAACAGTCTTAGTTCCTTGCTTAAAATTTTCAGATCACGTGTACAACGTCTGCATGTAATTGTATGGGAGAAACGCTTTGCCAAGTTTCCTCTTTAACTTTTCCCATGATAATAAAATCTCTAAGAGAGAATAAAATCTCTCAACTCCTATTCTTATTCTTATTATTTCTGCAAGTCTTATTCTCGTTTCTAGAAGCGTAATCTCTGAATTCTAACATGGTATCAGAGCGTTGATCCATAAACAAGATCAATCTTTTTATTTCATCATTCTCTTTCTCTACTTTTTCAAAAACGCCATTGTTACAGCTCAAGAAAGTTCAGAAACTTTTCTTGAAGAATCACTCCTTCTCCTGGTCTCTTTTGCACCTACAATCTCTCCTCCTTCATATTCAAAGCTTCCGCAGCATTCTCACGCTCTATAAAGCTCCAAATCAAGAAATATTTTTCGAAAATTCAAGAATCTATCCGTTGGAATCACTGTTCAATCTTCTTCTCCAAAAAAAAAAAAAAAAAAAATTTCTTTGGTTATTTTGGAAATACATCCTTCTAGCTTCCTTAAAAACTCTGAGATTGATATATATTCATCCTAGACGAGTTTGTGTGAAGTTAGAGTGGTATATTTCTGGAAATTCCTCAAAGAACTTTCGGTTCAAACTCTGAGATTGAAATATTCATCCTAGACAAGTTTGTGTGAAGTTGAGCGGTAGATTATCAAGCGGCTAGTCATTACTTTCGATCATGGAGGAGACAAAACCAACCGCAATAAGAGTCACCCTAAGAGGAGAAAACTATCTCCTATGGTCACGATCCACAAAATCAAACCTATATGGTTGTGGCTTGTGGAATCAAGTCGAACCAGCCAAAGGAAAAGAGCTTCAAGAAGGAGATGAAGAAGCTCGGGAAAAATGGCTGCAAAAAGATCAAATGGTGCTCAGCATAATCCACAGCTCCTTGAGTGATTCAATATTTGAATCTTACTCATATTGCGAGACAGCTCAAGAACTTTGAAAAACTCTAAAGAAGGTGTATGGAGACATCACCAATCTTTCAAGAGTATTCGAAGTGAAGAAAGATCTCAGCAACCTCACTCAAGAAGATCAAGATTTTACCAAACATTTTGGTAAATATAGATCATTACTTGCTGAATTGGACATGCTGAGGCCAAGCACAAAAGACCTCAAAATTATAGAGGAAAGAAGAGAGCAAGATCGAGTGTTTGGACTTCTCCAATCTCTCCATCCAAAATTCAATGACCTTATAAAGTACATTTTAAGGGAGGAGAAGCTACCAAGCCTTGAGAACGTCTGCTCTCAAATCCAAAAGGAGCAAGGCTCCATAGATCTCTTCAGCAAAGGAGAGTTGCCAATGGCAAACAAAGGGTTTTACAAACCCCCATTCAGTTCTAGCAAGAAAGGAACAACAAAGCAATGTGAACATTGCAAGAACATTGGCAAATTCAACCAAGGGAGAGGACACACCAAGGAGGAGTGCTTTATCCTTCATCCTCATCTCAGAGCCAGCTTCAGAGCAAGGCAACAAGCGAAAGAAGCAAATGCTTCAAATTATGCTCCAGCCGCTCAACCAACTACATCACTCGGTCTGAACCCAAATGCTCCAAACGGCCATTCTAATCAAGCTTCTACCTTAGAGAACAATGGCATGATCACCATGAGCAGAGCAGACTTAGAGGCAATGATCAAGACCATGCAAATTTGCAAAGAGTCCGGTATCACCTTTCTAGCCTCTAACTCTTCAAAAAATCTTTTAGTAGATTCAGGAGCTTCTCACCATATGATTAAAGATCCCAATCTACTAAATAATATTCAAAACACATTTGGTCATGTTGAAATTACTAATGGAGTTAGAGTGCCAATTAAAGGCATAGGAAATTTAAACCTCTTTGGAAATGAATCCAGTGCCTTTTACATGCCTACATTTAGCAATAATTTGGTCTCAATAAAAAGAGCTACCACTGATCTCAATGCTTATGCTATATTTGGACCTAACAGCTTTCATTTTCAGGATATTAAAACCGGTGAAGTTTTAGGCAAGGGAAACACTAAGGGAGAGTTGTATACTCTAGAAGATCTCAAGAACCATTCTAGATGCTCCAACTCTGCTAGTTTGCCGTTTATTAAATCCTGTCATGTAGCTAGTAGTTCAAATGATTTATGGCATGCTAGATTAGGCCATCATCATTCTAGAGCTTTAAAATTAATTATGCCCAATGTAGTCTTGGATAACTCTGAGTGTGAGTCTTGTATTTTGGGAAAACATTGTAGAAGTGTTTTCCACAACTCCTTATCAATATATGAGAATTGTTTTGATTTAGTTCACTCTGATGTTTGGACCTCACCTTGCCTATCTAGAGATAACCTAAAATACTTTGTGACATTCATAGATGAAAAATCGAAATATACATGGGTCACATTGTTACCTTCTAAAGATAGAGTATTTGAGGCATTTTTCAACTTTCAAACATATGTTACTAATCATTTCAATGCTAAAATTAAGGTGCTAAGATCGGATAATGGAGGGGAATACACAAGCCACATTTTCAAAGCTCATTTGGCAAATCATGGCATTCTTCACCAAACGAGTTGTCCTTATACTCCACAACAAAATGGAGTTGCCGAAAGGAAGAATCAGCATTTGATAGAAGTAGCAAGATCAATGATATTCCATAAAACATGCCAAGGAGATTTTGGGGAGATGCTGTCATGACCGCATGCTACCTCATAAATAGAATTCCAACAAAAGTCTTAGATAACTTATCACCATTTGAGGTATTAAACAGAACCAAACCAAATATTAATCACTTACGTGTGTTTGGTAGTGTTTGTTTTGTCTTAGTGCCAAGGGATCAAAGGAATAAGCTAGATGCTAAAAGCACTAGAAGCGTGTTCATTGGATACTCCACTACTCAAAAAGGGTACATATGCTATGATCCAAGCACCAAACGCATCATGCGTCTAGAGATGTAAAATTCCTAGAAGATCAAAGTTATTTTGAGAAGTCGGGCTGGGAAAGTGTGAGAGACTTGGCTGACTCTACAGCAGATCGAGCAGCCTCTCTTCAACACATTTTAAGTCACATGGGTCTTCCTCAAATGAATGAAGATCAAACAGCCCCTGCAAACAATCAAGATGATCAGATTCAAGAAGAAGGGGTAAATGTTCAAAATGAGCAAGAGAATGACGAAGGAGTAAATGAACAAGGGGGAGTTAATCAAGAAACTCCACCAGAAGCTGATATTCAGGAGAATGAATATCATGAGGAAGAAGAGGCACCAGCACCAACCTTGAGGAGAAGCACACGCCAAAGATTTGGTCCGGACCATTGGAAACAAACCAGGGTCTATTTTAATCATCAAGCTGTGGCTCATCCTATACAAGCTCAGTGTTCTCTTGCCCTCTTGCCATCAGATCATCAAGCATTCCTTGGAAAGATAGAGCAGCATTACATTCCAAAGACCTACGAAGAAGCAAAAGAAATCAAGGTTCTGGATGGATGCTATAGATGCTGAGATAGAAGCAATGGTTAGAAATCACACTTGGGATGTGAATGATCTACCTTCGGGAAAAAGAGCTGTGACATCTAAATGGGTATTCACCATCAAGTATCACAGCAATGGAGAAATTGAAAGGTATAAAGCTCGCATGGTTGCAAGGGGATTTACTCAAACTTATGGAGAAGACTATACAGACACCTTTGCACCAGTGGCTAAGCTCCATACAGTCCGAGTGATTCTGTCATTGGCAACCAACCTATCTTGGGAATTATGGCAAATGGATGTCAAAAACGCATTCCTCCAAGGAGAGCTTGAAGAAGAAGTGTACATGAAGCCTCCACCGGGTCTTGAAAGTTTAATTCCTCATGGCAAAGTTTTCAAACTTAGAAAAGCCATTTATGGGTTGAAGCAATCCCCAAGAGCCTGGTACCACAAGCTGAGCTTCACATTAATAGCCAAAGGATTTAAAAGATCGGAGGCTGATCACACCTTGTTTAGTTCTCAAAGTGCTCAAGGAATCATTGTGGTCTTGGTATATGTAGATGACTTGATCATTTCCGGCAATGATTAAGCAGGTATTCAAGAAACCAAACTTTTTCTTAAATCTGTATTTGATATAAAAGATCTAGGTGAACTTAAATATTTTCTAGGAATAGAGATATGCCGCTCTCCGGAAGGCTTGTTTCTATCCCAAAGAAAATATTCACTTGATTTGCTTACAGAGACAGGAAAATTAGGTTCTAAACCGGCCAAGACACCACTTGAAGATGGCTACAAGGTCAGGAGAAAGGGGGAGAAAGGACAAGAAGATCCACTTGACAAACCATTTGAAGATCCAGCTCAATACCGGCAGCTTGTAGGTAAGTTAATTTACTTAACCATAACAAGACCTGACCTATGTTTTGCTGTGAATCAGGTGAGCCAACACATGAAAGAGCCCTTGGTGCACCACTGGAATATGGTGGAAAGAATTCTGAGATACATCAAAGGATCACCAGGGCAAGGTGTTTGGATGGGAAAGAATGATAGTACTAAAGTTGTGGGCTATTGTGATGCGAATTATGCTGGAGATACGATGGATAGAAAATCCACAACCGGCTATTGCACATTCATTGGAGGGAACTTAGTAACCTGGAAATCAAAGAAGCAAAAGGTCGTCTCATGCTCAAGTGCTGAAAGTGAGTATAGAGCAATGAAGAAGCTCACAAATGAGCTAGTATGGCTTAAGGCGCTTCTAAAGGATCTGGGGATTGAGAGCACAAGTCCCATTACCATGCATTGTGACAATCAAGCAGCAATTCACGTTGCTACCAACTCAGTCTTCCATGAACGAACCAAGCACATAGAAGTGGATTGTCACAAAGTTAGAGAAAAGATCATTGAAGGAGTAATCCTCCCATGCCACACAAGAAGTGAAGATCAGCTGGCTGACATATTTACCAAAGCTACAAGTCTCAAGATTTGCAACCACATCTACAGCAAGCTTGGACTAGTAGATCTCACTCACACTTGATCATGCCTCTCCATCTCCAGAGACACTACACTCTTTTCCTCACAAGGAGTTTTTCCCACCGGGTTTGCACTTGTGAGGTTTTTAATGAGGTAGTTGTGAGGATTTGTTTCTGGAAAATCAAACTTAGCCTCCACATTCACTCCGACTAAGTTTGAGGGGGAGTATTAATCAAGCAACAAATTCCCAATAAGGAATTCAGGCCTAAGAAGAGAAGAAAGGACGCCCAAATTGTTTTCTTCTCTAACGACTCTATTTTTATCTCACACGGATCCGCAACTATTCCCAACGGATAGATGAGCGTGTGAACTACAAGATACGCCTACTGAGATAATAAAATCTCTAAGAGATAATAAAATCTCTCAACTCCTGTTCTTGTTCTTATTATTTCTGCAAGTCTTATTCTCGTTTGTAGAAGCGTAATCTCTGAATTCTAACAGGTTCTTCTTAGGAGGCATGGTAAAATTGCTTTGTGTCTGATACCAACTGGCGCTGCGGCTAAGTAACCAGTAAAAAAAAAAACTTGAAGAAGAAATGGAACTCGACTTCCTTGGAATTTGAAGCTTTGTTAACAAGCGACAAGGTCAAAGACTTCGGTGAGAAAAATGTTTTTTCCTTTTTTTAAAAATTAATCAAATCACAAGCTGCTTACAATCGAGTCTACCTACTAACTTAAATAGAAGACATAAAACGTAAAACCCTAGTCTAATGTCGGTTACAAAGTTCAATAAATATTAGAAAGCACATATGCAACAAAGCCCAAAACCATAATCATGAAGGTAAGAGATGCTAAATTATCTTGAGGACTGTCTTGAGCGGAAGACACAAGAGTTGTCATTAACACAATATGCATGACACTACACAAAACACAAGACATGTCATGGGCACAAGACACATATCACTTTTCACTAGCACAATATCATGCGACAGAAGAACAAGTGGTGGGGGATTCAGGCTAGTTGTCGATGTTGTCTCGCAACTATCTTATGCTCAAAAAGTGGAGATATCATGGCCCAGGAGGCCTGATGTAGCACCATGCATCTTGGGCTCGTGACAATTCATTTGTCTTGTGCGCATGACATGTCTTGTGTCTTATATAGCATCATGCGTATGCGTCTTGTGTTGGTGACAAGTTTTGTGTCTTGCGCTCATGACAGTCCTCAATATGGATTAGTCTCTTAGCTTCATGGTTATGGTTTTGGGCTTTGTTATCATGTGGGCTTTCTAATATTTATTGAGCTTTTTCATCAACATTAGACTAGGTTTTACGTTTTGTGTATTCTATTTAAGTTAGTCGTTAGACTCTATTGTAAGCAGATTTTGATTTAATTAATAAGAACAACCGAGAACTTATCTCTCACCAAACTCTTTGACCTTCTCGCTTGTTAACAAAAGCTTCAAGGTTTGAGCAAGTAGAGTTCCAGTTCTTCTTCAAGTTCTATTTCTTTGACTGGCTACTTAGCCGTTGCGTCAGCTGATATAACTTCGTCTAATATGTAAAATTGGGAGAACTAGTATAAATGGTATAACAGGTATAGCTGGTAATACATTATATAGCTAGTATACATAATAATCAAATTCATTAAAAGTAAAATTGTAATTTGATCCTTTCTTCATTTAATTTTTTTTGAAAAATTATTTGTTAAAATAGAGTTGTTTGAGAATTCTTTTATACGGTAAATGTTATTTGGACATTTTGTTAGATTTATAATTCAATAATTTCTAAGACATTTCTTAGCTATTAGTGGCTCAAGAGATTATTACTAAAGACCTATATTATCAAGAATGAAAATTCAAATATATACTCATAGGTAATGAATATTTTATTTTATTAAAAAATAACAAAAATTATGACTACTAACTAATAATCTTCTATTTGCATGCATGTACACCACAAAAAATATTTTGTGTTTGCTACAACAAAAAGATATGTTGTTAGACCATCTCCAACCCACTCTATTTTTACCTATAAATTTTCTATTATAGAGTAAAAGTTACTCCAACCCTACTTTATATATTTCACTCTATATTTGGAGTAATACTACTCTATTATAAAATGAAGCTTTTTTATAAAATAGTCTCCTAATTTTTCAAATGTTTTGTCTTTTATATGTAAAAAGTATTATTAACCAATTTATTAGTTATTTATTTAATTGAATATATATAATTTATTTATATTTTACTTCATAAACAGTATTAGCTCATTTCACAATTCAAAATGGATTAATTCATCATTTTTGGAAGAGACACTAATAATTATGCTTAGAAATATATTATCTTTTTGTTGTGTTTGTTAAATTTTAATGTTGAATAAGTAATTTTGGTTATGTAATAATTTTTTTTTATTTCAATGATATGCTAGTTTTATTCGATTTTGGCTTGAAAAGAAAAGGTGGGTCAACTTGAAAAACTTAATAAATAATAACATTTTTTAGAAATAATAATTAAGTAGGAAAATATTATAATTGGAATATTATTTTTTAAAGTATAAAACAGAGGAATAAATTGAAGTAAAACCCAACTCTGTTTTAGAGTAAAATATAGAGTAAATGGTTGGAAGGAATATTTTGAGATCTTTTCTATTTCTGGTGTCTAGGCCTAAAGTTATCATTATTATAAAACTCACCTGCCTACCAAAAACCATTAACACACATTTCTTAACATGATTCTTATTTAAAGAACACAAGCTGTAGTATTGATTAGTGAAGAAAAATAGGATTCTTTTATGTGTGTTGCAAATCCATCTCCATTAAAAAAATATTTGCAAAAAATTGGACATTGAGACTTAGAGAAAACGATCATAATCAGTTAGCATAAATTAGATATAAAAAAAACATCGTAACTAAAAATGATATCTCCAACCTCTCATTAGGGCAAGGTTTGAGAATTTTAAACGTAATGATGATGGCTAAAAGGACACTATCATATGTTTCCCTACTAAACTCCAAACAAGATAATGTAAAGCCCTACAAAAGACAAGCTTGAATCCTATTTTCGTGATAGTCATAAAAATAGTTTTTTTTTCATAGAATAATATATAAAGTACACCTACAGAGATGGATTGTACATTTTGCTTAGTGAGATTAAAAAAGAGGCAAAGATGATACCTTCAGCATGAAAAAAGCATCCACCACCATATCTGCAAAATGTTCCTTGTTAGTGAGAGAACATAACCTAGTCATCACGTTCTTCAACAGGTATTGCCTAAATTTCTCTGCATTGACACAAAACACAATACTATAAATAATAGTATGAATACCAGATTTAATTGTAAAGCAAAGCACCACTTGATACAAGAGAATGCTATACTTTAATATTTCTTCATAACAAAGGTTTAAACATCGATATAACGATTACATGCATCGTCCTCATTTTCAATAACTCTTTAGTAAATCAGATTCAAAAACAGCGAGAATGAATAAAAGCCCCAAAATCCTCGATGAAAGACTCACCATCCTCGCATGTTCTCCTTACTTTTCATTAATTAGCATAATCTTTGAAAAAAAAGAAAAAAAAAAAATCTTTGAAGATCCTATTAATCTAAATACGAATAGCTAGTTTAAATGGATGTATGAAGAGCACTGAGAAGCAAAGGAAATTAAAGAGACAGCAGAGAATAGTTACCTGATTGCATCAGAAAGAGCAGCAGAAAAAGGAAGATGGGTTTTTCAGAGTCAAAGATCTCACCTGAAATTGAATCTGGGATCAGCCATAAACAATCACTGGGGTCAAAAAACCACAAAAAAATTTAGGGTTCTCCTCATCACTGACCTTCAACCTAAACCTCATCATAACCCTTTTCATATCTTATCTTATCTTATCAATTCGAATATGAATTTCTTAAACAAAAGAAAACATCAAAAGGATTATGAAAAATATATGAATGAAATTTTAAGTATATCTCAAACCTTATAGAGAGACCAGATCAGATGGGGGAAATCCAAATTAGAGTATGATTCTTATCTACAATTCAATTTAGGGCGTGCTTTCTTATTTATAAAAAAGTTTGGTTGGTAAAACTAGCTGAGATTTCTTTCGTTTTTTCATTTTCATTTGAAAAGTGGTGTATGTTTTTTCTAGTATTTGTATATTTTATTACTTTTGGAAGAGATATTATGAAATATATTTTACCATAATTATAAATATATAATTAGATTATAATTTCATTATTTTTACTATTTTTTATTTTAATAGCTGTCCGCATTGAAAACTGAAAAGCTTACATGTTTTAAGTAAATTATATTTCTGGGTTTTAAACATACTTTTAGTTTTGTTTTATCAAATTTTTTTAAAAAATTTAGTTCAAGATATTTTCATAAATAATATATTTGGGTTTCTGATATTTGTTTTTGTCACTCAAATACTACCTTTATATTGAAATCATCAAGTTATATGTGGTGGCTCTTGGCCATAGAGTACACACTTTACACATAAATTAAAGTACAAACGCAAATATAAGATAGAATAACGGTAATCATCATAGATAAAAACCGGAAACTTTTGATAAAAGGTTTCAGAAATGATCGATATGAAATCGATATCTAATACTTATGCCATTAACAGCGATCGGACGATGACATAAATAACTCGTACTCTCTTCAAAATCTTTGAGCGTTGAAACACAAACTTCGTAGCAGAGTAATTAAGAAGGTGGAAGGGTTTGGGTTTCTGATTTTATTCACCTTTTCTTTGATAATATGATCTCTGGATTTGTTATAAATAAGCTATTTAACCCTAAAACTGTAACATAAACCTTAGATAATAAAAGGATGAACAAAACACAAACTGTCAATTGTGTCTGAAACACATGGTGCCAACCAAGTCCCAAATAGAATTGGTTGATGGACCACTCCAAAACCCTGTCGGGATCCCATCATACATACCAATTCTTGTTGGTGGAAGCTATGTTCTGATAGACATCTTTGTACTGGACATGAACTGTGATGGATCAGATATAATCCTAGGACGAACATTCCTAGTGACCGCCCGCGCATCTATCAGCATACCCAAAAGGAGAATAAAACTGCGAGTTTGGGACAAGGTCATATGCTTTCCCATTGAGACTATCAAGAGATACCCAATTGCACTTGGCCAAACTCCCACTGTGAAGGATGAGGAAGATACCATTCCTCCAAAGAACCCAGAACCCAATTGAAATAAAACTAAGTCGAGCTAGTGACTTTGCAAAAACAAGCGCTGGTTGGGAGGCAACCCAACATGTTCTTTTAATTTATTTTTGCTTTTGGATTAATAAAACTATTTTATTTTATTTCCTTTCAGTTATTTTATTTATTTATTTATTTTCCAAAATAAGATATGATGATGTTTTTGTGTTGAGCTGACTGAAACAGGTGCAATACGCAGAAGATGCAAATTTCAAGAAATTTCAATATGCTAGGATCGACCGATCCTACCCAGATCGATCGATCCCCGAGACGAGAAAAGCTTAAAACCGGTTCATATACAGACCAATGCTCCCTTTTGGTCGTAAAATTTCTTCCACGATTTATGGTTTGCTTTGTTGTTCACAATTCATTATCTCTAGTGTTGTTTCGCAGCACCCAATTTCTTTGATTTTGTATCACTGCAGGACGCAGTGATTTAAGTCTGGGGGAAGGGGTGACTGCTTTCATATGTTACTAACACTGTGTTTTCTTTTGTTTACTTGTCCCAAAAAAAATTGTTTTTCAAACTTTTTCAAAAATAAAACTTTTTTTCATTTTTCTTGAGTAATTTTCTTGAGTCAAAACATGGTATTTTACAATTTTCTTGGTTTCCATTTTATGTTGATATTTATTGGACTTAATTTAGGAAGATTAGAAACACCATCAGTGGATCAACTTTACCCGAAGCGACCTATCCCTTGGAAATCTGAATGATCCAGGGTTGGCTCTATCTCCTTGGACCTTTGACTTGGACTAATCTTCTCACTTAGGGGCTCGATATCGCAAAAGGATCATATACATCTGGAGTTCACCCCATTCTTATTAGAGCTCCAGATGGCTGAAACAAGTATTTTGCCTATATGCTAAGAATGAAAACAATCAACCAGAGCATGCAAACAGAACACAGGTTTTTTAATCGATCATAGTATAGATATGACTCAAATCCATTGGGTGAATATCACTAAGCAAAAATGATGTGTACATTAGCAATTAATTCAAGCCAAATAAGAAAGTTGTTTGGTGAAATCTATCAACCTAAACGAATGCAAAATAAACGGTAAAACTAAAGACTAAGCTCACTAAAGGCTGTCACACTTTAGTAAGTAGCCAAAGACACAAAAACACGAAAAACTTAAAGCAGACTAGGCCACTCGACTGGTCCACTCAAGTGGTATGGTCGAGTGGGCAAGTTTAACTACTGGAATACTACTCAAATGATCTAAACTGGTGAGACAAGTGATATTAAAACTATAGGGATCATAGGGGTGAATTAATTAGCTAGTGAATGCTCTAGAAAGTCTCAGGTGCTAACATGCTCAATCAATAAGGGATTTCCTTAACAACAGACTTCATAGCCAGCTCAATCCATGGATCGTGGTAGAGAGCCTCAAGACCCAACCCAGTCAGCATAATGTGAGGAGTCGGATCAGACATGAAGATTCAGCCTATTCAAGTCGAGAAGAGTTCATAACAAGTGAATAGGTGGAGTCGTGACATAAATCAATGTCTAATGCATCCACCCTCACGCTATTGTACTCTAAACCTCGGAAAAAGTCTATCTAATGGCTCAAGGCATGGTCCGTGCTCATGAAACCATCTAAAATCATGGCCTAACTGGTCAGAAAAGAACAAGCATTAAAATCACTCACTCAAGAGGGAAAACAACGAATTTGCAAACAAACTTAGACACCCAAAGCGATCAAGAACATCACAAGCCTAATCCACGCCTAAAAACTCTAATCTAACTACTCACACACGAAATCATCATAAAATTCTCAAACCCAGAAATCTCTTAAATTAGCATATGTAAAAGAGAGAGGGACGATGAACAGTTTTGTAGAAGGAATCAAACACAAATACGAATTATATAAAAAGTTATTCAAGGTACAAAATCACAAAATCTGATAAGTCTCAAGAACAAAAGATGAACTAGAGAGAGAAAGTCTAAAAACTAGGTTCAGCTAATAAAATAGTGTCCCCCTGACATTAGGTTAATCAGAGGCTTTTATATCAAGTCTCAAATACAAATCCGAGTTTTAAGGGAAAAGAGAGAAAATGGCCCACTCGACCTAGCAGTCGAGTGGTGTCTCGAGTAGGCACTCGAGTAGGCTCTCGAGTAGGCAAGTCGAGTGGTCTGTGAAGAGTGGTGTCTCGAGTAGGCACTCGAGTAGGCTCTCGAGTAGGCGAGTCGAGTGGTCGGTTCGTCTTCTCTGCAAGCTTCACTTGAGTCCATGAGGCTTCACTGCACAAGTCAAAGACCCAAATATTCCTCGTAAGCTCCATAAGCACCTGATAAGACCCCAAATATGCAAAATGCATGCAATGCTTATGCAAAAACACTAATCGCCCTATATGAAGGATAAATGCATAGAATGATATGGACAATGGATGAAAGTTTATACTAAAAGATGATAAAAGGGTGATGAAAACATGCATAATGTGGTGTTATCAACTCCCCCAAACTTATCCTTTGCTTGCCCTCAAGCAAATAGAAAGGATGAGATGAAAGGAGTAGTATGAAAGGTGGAGACTCAGAACCTAAGAAGACTAAGCAAACCTCTAATGTCAATGTCACAGTTAGTAGTTCTAGAATGCAATGCACATCAGTTCCACTTAAAAACCTGGCCATGCCCATCACAATAGAACTTACCAAGCAGACTCAGCCTCAACAAGCATTCAAAGTAAACTATCCTTTTAACATTTATTAAGCGCGAACAGTGGATCATGCTATACATTAAGTAAAACCTCATTTGGTTCAAGGACTGGGCTTAAAAGATAAAGATGATCTCTTCTTCCTCTGGTTTATGCATTTAGTAACAGGGATCTCTCAGAGTATTGATTGAACTTTAAGCGAATGCTAAAGGTAAAAGTCAACTGATGCATACAAGAACAGATTCCCATCTACCCAAGCACACACACACTACTGACTTTCCCTAACTCTATACCCCGAACTGATCCTAGTTCTACCCTTGTGTTTAAAAGCTTTTCTTTTCATTTCTTTGACTCAAGGATCAATTTATGTTTTTCTTCTAAGGAGAGGATACTTTACATTCATTTTTTACTTCCAGCGGAATTGGGTATTTTTTTTTTCTTTACTACCAGGCTCTGACTCGACCTCTTTGGTCGAGTAGAGTGGTTGAGTGAATTTTCATACACTAATTGTTTTTTCTTTTTCTCTTCATAGAGCCTTCCCATATCATAGATAAACTTCCCAAATCCTTTACTAGACACATATACTTACTATCCTCTCCAAAGAAACGTTTTTAGCACTCTCTTATATTTTTCTTTCTTTTTTCACTCTTCGTTTTCTTTCCCAGACTCAATACTAACCCCTATTTCGAATTCCCTAGCCTATTCTGGTCCAAAAAGCGTGAACCAGAGTCTATATGGGAACCTATGCTTGTCGGCCTAAACCTAACACTTTCTCTTAAGTTCAATCAAAAATTAGGCTTTCCACTCAGAATTTATCAGGGTCTGAAAGTAAAGTTTGGTGCTTTGGGGAACTGCTCCGGAGATGGGAACAGCTATTTGGATCAACAGGAGTGGTAAAAAGGGATAAGGAGATCCAAATATGTATAGGGTACCCATGAGTTCATACTATAATTTATAACATGATAATTTTTAATCAGATTAGGTTCAAATTATTAAGGATAGCATTACAAATCACAACAAATATTAACTAAGGCCGAATGATAAATCTGATTCCAAACAGGATTCAGCCTTATGTTTCAAACTTAGGTGCATGCATTAGACAACTTATAACTGTGGCACTGAAATTATATGTTTGGTTCTTAAGCTTTTTACGGTTTAACTCATCATTATCCCCTATGCATATGTACAATCCTAAGCGACACACTAAAAATTTAATCCTAAAATGATAATGCAACTACATGACATTCTGTTTTTTTGTAAAATATTTTTTAGTGGACATATATGATGCAAATTTGAATAAGAAAATAGAGAAACATGTCAAATACGTCTTTCAAACCCTCCCCCAAACTTAAATTACACTGTCCCTTGTGTAAAATGAGTCTGGAAGATGATTGGAGAGACTAAAACAAAGGTTAATAAAAACATGCAATGGTATATATAATGATGGTGAATTTGGGGTGGTACCTCATGAGAAGTAAGCACTGACGTAGTCGTCCACAGACTCAGTCATGTAAGCAGGTGAGGCTGTGTAGGATGGATCGACTGGATACGATGGCTCGACTGGTGCTGGCTTAACTGGATTGGCTTGCTCGACTGGTTCGCTCAAGTGCCCATGTCGAGTGAGCTGCCTTGTGCTCCTATGTCGAATGAGACGTCCTTCCTCAGGTTCTTCTTCCTCTTCGTCTGACACCCTAATGTTCACCCTCCTTTGTGTCGACTAAAATGGCTCACTCGACTGGTATACTCGAGTGGGCTGGTCGAGTGACTTCTCCTCTTCAGCTGAGGATAGGGCTTGGATATAAGTCCTTCTCCTTTTTTGGTTGTCCTCGACTGATGATTGACGCCTAGGTTGGCTTGGGCTTGTCTGCCTTTGATGAGTGTTGAGGGAGTTGGTCCTTGTCAAACTCCTTGGGTCATGAGTTGGGGCGGAGGGTGGGGAACCACGGTGATTTCTCCTAACATCTTTGACACTGGTTTTCAAGTCCTTCACTGCTGTGGTGAGTTCCTTTACCTTTCCCAAGAGCGTCTTTATGGTTTTGTCTTGCCACTTATACCACCGCATTGCAAGACTCAACTTCTTACTCACCTGCTTCAAGCTTGAGCACTTTTCATCACCGAAGTCATATCTCTCCGGCTCAGGTATGGTGTCATCTATCTCATCTTCTATCTCAGCCTGCTGGGCTTCTCTTTGAGCCCTAGTGGTGTAGAGCAACTCTGGTGGTGGGACAAAGTTGACACTTTCTCCTTGTGTAATCTTTAGCATTCCATGAAGTGGAAGGAGGACTTTGGCTCTCCCAACTAAAGGATGTCCAAAGTTGTAAACATACTTGTCCCTAACCATGCGGGATCCCAAAATTTTAGAACTTTGTAAGTGAGGGATGTCTAGCCACAACGGTTCAATCTCTATAGTTAAACTCAAATCAACTTTGCATACAAGCAGGATTGGTGTTATCAATCCTCCAATAATGATGTCACCTCGGCGGTTATTCTTGTGGAGTGTAAATGCATAAGCCTTGCAGTATGAAAGACTTGCTAGCAAGAGTGCAGTGTTCCCTGCATAGTTATCCCTCTGTCCATATCATCTGGCGAGGCATACACAAGGAAATCTTTAAGAGCTGAATCCATTATCTGCAGCTCTTGATCATTCACAGTCCCCAGACTCTTCTTGGCGAATACAGTGCTTGCAACCACTCGGTGAAAATATCTCAAAGCAGGGTGTCTGATGTCAGAACTCTTAGACTGGGACATCTTAAAAGTTGATCTTCCTCCTAAAGTTTCCCACAAGCTGATAAGTGCAGCAGTGTCAAAAGTTGGCTTCTGGCCCGATCCTTCTCTAAACCCGAACAAAGCGTCCAGGTGCCAAAAGCTCATTGTGTAATCAACACCATCTATCTTGAAATAGATGTATCCTAGACTTCCATGGTGTGGTTCTCAACATCGGGGTAAACTTTCATTGTTGCCAAAAATTGGTAAGCTTCATCCTTATAAGTAGGAAATCTTTGCTTCACCAGAACTTGAAGCTTGGCTGCCTCAATCAGCCCTTCCAGTTCTTCTCTTATCCCAAGTGCTTCCATTGTTTCACGGTGAGGGTACCTAGTGCCTTGAAAATGCATGGTCTTCAAAATTTTGATTAGGTTTTCCTCTGTTTCTTCTGAGGCACGTTGGGCACCCTGTTCAGTAACTTCATCTGTCTCCATGGGTTGTGGCTCTTCATCGTCACTCAGTATCACTGCTTGCGAGCTTTGGCCTGTTCTTCTCTGAAATCTTGGTGTCTCCTCACACATCATGTTGTCTCGCCTAACAGGAGTTTGATCTTACAGAGAGGGCTCTCCTCTGTGTTGAAGAGATCGCCTTGCTTTTGCTATGCGCCTTGCTACCACTGCAGCTGATTGTGGCTCTGCTAACCTGAGAACAAAATGAGTTTTGAAGATTTAGTAATGGAAAGAGGTTCACTCGACAGGTCCACTTGAGTGGTATGGTCGAGTGTGCGTGAACAGTGCCATAGATCTCTACAGTAGTCTCAAACCAAACCTTTCACGAAAGTTCATATAAAATGCTAGAACAAAGAGGGAAAATCGGTCCATCATGCGCATTGAATAGCAACGGTTTCAAGAGCTATCAAAATTTTTGAAATCATAAGGGATTTGAAAGGAAACGTTTTTATAGAGCAACCAAGACTTTGAACTATATCATAAACTCAAATCTACAGTAGATCTGAAGAAAAACTTATGAATTTTTTTTCAAAGATGGTTTCAGATTGAGACTTTTTCCATTCTCATTAGGAGAAAAAGCATCCCACTGGGAAACCAATCTTCAGCCTGGCTCCATAACAACCTGGGATTCTTGCAAGAGGTCTTTCTTTACCAAGTTCTTCTCATACAAAAGAACAGTAAAGTTTCGCCAAGAAATCGCAATGTTTCACCAGCTGAAAGGTGAAACACTATCAGACGCCTGGAAAAGATTCACAGACTACACAAGGCAATGTCCACACCATGACTTCTCCAAAGAGTCCCTGCTATGCATTCTATACATAGGAGTACTTCCAATGGTCCGGGTATGCCTTGACACTGCATGCAAAGGAAATTTCCTTAATACCGCTGTACAAGATGGATGAGAGTTGGTAGAGAATTTGGCTAGGTCAGACAACATGTCAAATGAGGAACACGAGCAGAGTATTAGGGATGCCAGAATATCTGAGGAAGGCACTAGAGCTGAAATCAAGATTCTTACTGAGAAGTTTGATATGATGTTGATTCACACTAAGAAGAATCAAGCACAGGCTGCACCTGATATGGATATCAAGTTATTGTTACAGCAACTCGTCCGTCGTCAGGAACACACCACTAATCACTTGCGATCCACTAATGACAAACTTCTTAACATCACACAGCAGATCAACACCCTCCACTCTAAAGTTCATTACCTAGAGAACATGCAGATCAGCCATACACAACCATCAACCAAAAAAGCCCATGCTATCATCTTGAGGAGTGGCAGACAGATACCACCAAGAGAGCCTGCAAAGATCACTGAGGATAGTGAGGACCAGGGTGGGGAGGATCTCCATCAGGAATAATTGCAACCCAAAGAAGCTGCAGAAGAGAGCTCACTCGACCATACCACTCGAGTAGGTGGTCGAGTGGCTGCGAGTCCAGAAAAAAATTCAGTACAGCCTAACGGGAAAAACAAATTTTCTGAATCATCCTCCTATGAACCTACTTTGCCTTTCCCAGGAAGGAATAAGAAGCAGCAGGCAATTAAGTATAAGAAGTTATTCGAGAAACATCTGAAGGACGTTGAGCTTCATATACCCCTGTTGGATGCTTTGATGCTAATACCCCCAGCCCAGAAGTATATCAAAGATATGGTTATGGAAAAGACCAAGGAAGCACAAAGTATGGTACTCCTCACTCATGAATGCAGTGCTATCATCCAGCAGAAAGTCATATGCAGAGAAAAGCTCCAAGATCTAGGCTCTTTTACTCTGCCAAGCTCGATTGGACCACTCAGTTTCAAAAATTGTCTCTGTGACTTAGGAGCTTTGGTGAGTCTCATGCCACTATCAGTAGCACAGCGATTAAGATCCACAAAGTTCTCCCCTAGCAGAATCTCCTTAGTCTTAGCAGACAGGTCTGTTAGGCAACCACACGGCCTGTTGGAGGATTTGCCAGTTAGGTTAGGGACACCTCGAAGTCCCTACAGATTTTGTCGTTCTAGAAATGGAAGAAGAAACGAAAGATCTTTTGATCCTAGGAAGACCATTTTTGGCAACTGCATGAGCCTCCATAGACGTCTAGAGTGGTACCAAAGTGAGTATCCAAAATAAAAATTAAAAAGAACTTGATCTCAAAAGCAATGAGATCCTAATTGTAATACTAAAAATACCCAAATGGCAATGGCGCCAAATTGAAACAAGTATTTTGCCTATATTCTAAGAATGAAAAAAATCAAACAGAGCATGCAAACAGAACATAGTTTTTTCAATCAATCATAGTATAGATATGAGTCAATCCATTGGGTGAATAACACTAAGCGAAAAGGATGTGTACATTGGGTGAAAGTTATTTGGTGAAATCTATCAACCTAAACGAATGCAAAATAAACGATAAAACAAAAAACTAAGCTCACTAAAGGCTGTCACACTTTAGTAAGTAGCCAAAGACACAAAAACACGGAAAACTTAAAGCAGACTAGGCCACTCGACTGGTCCACTCGAGTGGTATGGTCGAGTGGGCAAATTTAACTATTAGAATACTACTCAAATGATCTAAACTGGTAAGACAAGTGATATTAAAACTATAGGGATCATAGGGGTGAATTAATTAGCTAGTGAATACTCTAGAAAGTCCCAGGTGCTAACATGCTCAATCAATAAGGGATTCCCTTAACAACAGACTTCATAGACAGCTCAATCCATGGGTTATGGTAGAGAGCCTCAAGACCCAACCCAGTCAGCATAATGTGAGGAGTCGGATCAAACATAAAGATTCAGCCTATTCAAGTCAAGAAGAGTTCATAACAAGTGAATAGGTGGAGTCGTGACATAAATTAATGTCTGATGCATCCACCCTCACGCTATTGTACTCTAAACCTCGGAAAAGTCTATCTAATGGCTCAAGGCATGGTTCATGCTCATGAGACCATCTAAAATCATGCCCTAACTGACCAGAAAAGAACAAGCACTAAAATCACTCACCCAAGAGGGAAAACAACAAATTTGCAAATAAACTTAGACACCCAAGGCGATCAAGAACATCACAAGTCTAATCCACCCTTAATAACCCTAATCTAACTATTGACACACGAAACTCATCACAAAATTCTCAAACCCAGAAATCTCTAAAATTAGCATATGTAAAAGGGAGAGGGACGATGAACAATTTTGTAGAAGGAATCAAACACAAATACAAATTATATACAAAGTTATTCAAGGTACAAAATCACAAAATCTGATAAGTCTCAAGAACAAAAGATGAAATTAGGTTCAGCTAATAAAATGCGGCGTCCCCCTGACATTAGGTTAATCAGGGGCTTTTATATCAAGTCTCAAATACAAATCCGAGTTTGAAGGGAAAATGGAGAAAATGGCCCACTCGACCTAGTAGTCGAGTGGTGTGGTCGAGAGGTGTCTCGAGTAGGCACTCGAGTTGGCTCTCGAGTAGGCGAGTCAAGTGGTCTGTGAAGAGTGGTGTCTCGAGTAGGCACTCGAGTAGGCTCTCGAGTAGGCACTCGAGTAGGCTCTCGAGTAGGCACTCGAGTAGGCTCTCGAGTAGGCACTCGAGTAGGCTCTCGAGTAGGCGAGTCGAGTGGTATGTTCGTCTTCTCTGCAAGCTTCACTCGAGTCTATGAGGCTTCATTGCACAAGTCAAAGACCCAAATTTGCCTTGAAAGCTCCATAAGCACCTGATAAGACCCCAAATATGCAAAATGCATGCAATGCTTATGCAAAAACACTAATCGCCCTATATGAAGGATAAATGCATAGAATGATATGGACAATGGATGAAAGTTTATACTAAAAGGTGATAAAAGGGTGATGAAAATATGCATTATGTGGTGTTATCAATGGCCAAGCTCATTTTTAGTTTGGTTCCACACCATTACACCCTTTTTCATTCAGACCCCAGTCCTTTTTCGCAACATTAGGAGCATGTGCAACCAAGTGCAAAAACTACAAAGTATGGGAGCCGGTACAACCAAATGTTCTAAAGATTTCCAAGTAAGCTTTCTAGTATCAGTACTTCATCTATATTAGTTTGAGTTGACTGTTGGTGTAGTTTTTAGTAGGATTGATGTATATGGTTAGAACTGGTTCCAACTTCCCCTTCTCAGAAAATAATGCTCTAGGATCGATTGATCCTATCTTGATCCATGGATCCCGTCTCATCCCGAGACTCTCTTTAAAAAAAAAAAATGAAAAGAAAGAGAAGGGAAAGAAGCCTGAAGGAACCAGAATAAAACCTTTTATTTAGTTAGTTAGTTATTTGTTTCTGTTATCTATTTTATTTTAGCACCAATAGCAACTCTATTAGGATCATTATATAGAAGCTTGCTTGGATCCAAGGTTCAGGAGGTTTTGCACCATCTTTGGTTTTCGTCTCACTGTGATTTTGCGCATTGGCTTGCACCGGAGTTCATCTATCATGCCTAACCATCGCCCTTAAAATAGCCCCCCGTTAGCCCTTAGCGATTTTGACTCCCTTTGTGAGACTGCACGCAACAGTTAATGAATGTTAAAGGGCCAACAATGGAGATTTCAGAAGTTCCCTTGGATCTCAGATGCTAGAGTACGGTAATGTTTGCTATGCTTATGGTAAAGTACATTTTGTACTGCTAAAGTTTGATTAACCTTTCACAAGGTTTTTTTTTGGTTTACATGATCAACATGATGGATTTCTAAAGCTAAGCATAAGTTCCCCGTTTTCAAACTTCCACTTCTGTACTTTGTTTCATTGTCTTGTTTCTTACTTGAGGACAAGCAAGGATTCAAGTCTAGGGGTGTGTTGAGGGTCTATTTTGACCTGTTTTTATTATTTTTTTACTTGTCTTATTAAGTCTAGAAGTTAGGTTTTGTGTTCTTTTGGGCGGTTTTAGTGTCTTTTCAGGTTTTCACTTCCTTGGAGCTAAAATGTGCAAAATGGAGCAATTTTGGACGTTTTTACACATCATTGGATTTTGGAGACATCCTGGATCGATCGATCCTGAAGAAGATCAACCAAGCATGACGAGGATCAACCGATCCCCAAGCAGATCGGTCAGTCAAAGGAATCTATGAGGTGTCACGGATAAGAGGAAGAAGATCGATCGATCCCAATCACGAATATTTTCCAGATCGTAGATTCACTCTGATTTTTAACCAAGGAGATACTCTATAAATATGGATCATTTCTTGAGCGGCCAGAGAGACCTCGACACAAATTTTACTGTTACTCTGCTATTTTTATTTTCAAGATCTGTAAACTTTTTCATTAATTTTTCTCAGATCTAAAGTATTTTCATTGCATTTTCTAGATCTACATTCTTTCTTCATCTCTTTCTTTGCATTTTCAACCATACAACATCATGATCTATCAACCCATTACCATGGTTGAGTAGATCTGCATGTTGGGAGATGGGATTTATTCAAAGGGATTTAATATTTAATTAGGTTATTGTTATAGATTAAAATTATGGTTAATAGATCTCTACTTCTATGAAACAAATGCTTTTCTTAGGTTGACGAATCTATCAAATTATTCATAGGGTTTTATAGTACATCTACCGTTGGCTATTCTACCCGGAGTCTATAGTTTGTAGGCTTGATTTCCAGATTTCCAAGAGTTGAAGCTGGATCTACAAGTGAACTCTATCAAACTTGCTTAAAATATGCTATCATAGGGTCCTACCGGATTTATGATAGAATAATATTTGCTTTTAATTAAAAGATTTATTAGAAAAATATTTGCTTTAAATAAAAGATCTATTTTGGTATAGTGTTTATATTCTAGATCTAGATCATTTAATTGCTAATCCGGTTAAATATCCTTTTTTTTTATTTAAATCCCTGCAATTTCCCAAATTCCAACATTTGTTTTAAATTTATTTTTTTCTTTAATTAAAGATTTTATTCGGATTTTATTCGGATTTGATTTTTGTGACAACTCTCCTTATTTGCATCCTAGCTTTATTTAGATCTACGGATCTATAATGCTCTTTACTCTATGTGGATCGATCCCACCACTATACAACCGCGCACAACCGTGGACTTGCGGAGTTTAGATGTTGGGTAAAACCTGATGCATAAAACATCACATCACTGGATTTGGACATTGATGATGATGTGAACAATATCACTATAGAGATGGGTTTAGGTACCATGGGATCCACGCTACACACCCTCTATCCGGACTTGGCACACCAGTTCATAGCTTCCTGCACAGTTTACTATGCTGATGAGAGTGCCAAGATGGCACAGCAGGGAGTGCTTACCTTCATGTGTAAGCGTGTGAGGTATAGGATCACTCTCACAGATCTTTGCGACTTGTACAGTTTTAGGAGAGAGGCTACTCAAGCCATTATGGATACCGAGTAGGCCGATATCATGACTTTTTTGTCTTACATCGGGAATGATGAGTATGATATCGGATCTTTGATCCAAAATGATGTCCATCACCCCGCCATTAGGTATGCTCTGCGCCTCATTGCTAGCACTCTCTTGCGTCGTTCCAACCCTACCAAGGCTCGGAAGTCCGACCTCATGCTCCTTTTGCTTGGAGTTCATCACATGTTTCCCGCTGTGACTTGGAGTTGTGCTATACCCAATCTTGATCTGAATTTGGGTGCTGTGTTTGCTCATCATTTGGTTTCTTTGAAGACCAAGGCCTTTGGTAAGAAGTAGTTTGAGCATGTTGGGAATCTTTTAACTCAGATCTTCAGCTACTTCGGTATCGTTTTGTGCAACGCTTCGAGGAAGTCCGATTACATCTCCATTGACCTTGATTATCTCAAGCATGTGACTTGGATGAAGCCCAACAACATGTAGGTGTTTACTGATGAAGACGGTTCCATGATGACTGTGAAGCTGCCCAACATGGATTTTCGGATCAAAAAGGATCACACCAAGCTGTTCTTCACGCCAGATGAGTCGCTTTTGATTGAGAGTTCAAGCCGCAAGTTTCAACGTGGAGCTTCATCTAGTGCTGCATCTTCAGCTACGGAGGATGATACTGTGCCGCCATCTCAGGATACTTCTACCCCAGATTTCGTTTTTCCAGAACCTCCAGAAGGTTATGAGGATGATGGTCCTGCATTTAGGAGGTACATAGTGAGTACTATGAGGAGTATGTCACAGCTTGTTGCTTTGAGTGTTGCTTGTGCTAGACCTTTTTTCCCACGTCAGCAACCTCGCAGCCCCTTCATCGACCCTTAGACCTCTCAGTGTTCTGATGGTGACTTAGTTTAGTCACTTTTCTGCCATTTGGTTCCGAGTTTTTCTTATTCCTTTGAGACGTTTTTATTTTTGCTTTTGCTTATGTTTTTGCTTCAGTACTTTGTTTCTAACTTTTATTGAGTATTTTTGAACTCCTTTATGTTATATGTTTGCTTGTTAATTGACATATTTTGCTCTTAATCAGGATCTAAATGTCATAAAACAAGTTGAATGATCAGTTGAATGGTGTCAGAAATTTTGGAACATCACATTCCTGCTCATGTCGATCGACACGCAAGATGTGTGTCTGTCGACATGCACACACCATCTCAGGTCACGTTTTTTGAAACATAACAGTTCAATCTCTACTCTCAATTTTATATATTTTTATCACTTTCCTTAGGCCTATTTATACTGTGGACAGTGTAGTTTAAGTCTGGGGGAGGTAGTTGCTAACTATGTCTATTCTTTTGAGAGTCAGTCCCAAATTTTTTGTTTTTCAAAATCTTTGTTTTATTGAGTCAAAACTTGTCCAGAAACTATGAGCTATCTCTTGGTCTACTGTTGTTTGCTATGTCTTCTAGAGACCATTGTTGCAGATCTTATTCAGATTCAACTAATGGAAAAACCCCAAGTCTGACTGGTTAACTTGAGACTCTCATACTTACAACAAATGTCCGCTATAGCCTGAGCTAATTTCTGTCAGTTCCTTTTACCTCATGGACGTAATTGGTGTTTGAGAGCTTGACTTTTCATTCATACCTGACCTTATAAAACCAAAGTAAGTTATGATGTCTAGTCTCCCCAAAGAAAGAAAGAAAAATATCATAAAAATAAAAGCTTTTAGGTATAGTCTATGAATGATCAAGTGATTCTCTGAGGTAGAAGCGGGTAAGAGAAATCTATGCCCCCACATTTCTACTTCATAAGGAGATGATGAAAGTAGGGTTGCTGTGAGGGTAGGAGCGATCCCGTGACCCATTATTCACTTCTAATAGCCTACCTTCATAGACAAAAGAGAAAAAGAAAATAAGTTCATAATAACAAAAGATTCAAGTGTGGGGGAGACGAAAACATCATTGTTGTTGTGAGGTTTTTCATGTTATGGTATAGGATGACAGCTAAGTCTAGAAGGCTCTTGGGCATTGAAATCAAAAGTGAGACCCAGCGATGATTGGCTTACTACAGGGATATGTTGTTAAGTTGTGGTAGAAATTGAGAAGACTGCGAGTGACTACGGTGAATGTACATGGTGGTTAGTCTCTGAATTGTTCTTGTACCATGTGGATTACATGATGACTGGTAAGCACAATGTTTTAAAAAGTAGGTGAGTTCCGCGATTTTCAAACTACTTCCTTGGTTTGGTTTTCTGTTTTGCTTGAGGGCAAGCAAAAGCTAAGTCTGGGGGAGTTGAAATATCATGGATTTTATGGTTTTATGACATGATATATGTATTGGTTTTAGAGTATTTTGTATATATATTGAGTCTTATTAGGTACAAACACGGATTGGATCCTGATGAGCACTTTGGAGCATTTGGAGGCTTGTAGCTTAGCAAATCAACAAGGAGACGAATATTTATGTCCACGTCGATCAACAGGCTCTACATGTGTCGGTCAACACAACCACGGCGTGAATGACGCCTTCGAGTTTTATCAAGTTTCAAAAATTGCAACTTTGCCCTAGAAGTTTTCAAAGTTTATACTTCATGCCTAATCGTGTTTTTTTGGTTAAACTATGTTTTAGAAGTCCCAAAAACTAAGTTTTGTCATTCTCTAAGTTTTTGAGAAGTTATAAGTTTATTGTAAGTTTCAAGGAGATTATTGGAGAGAAGATTCAGATCTCAAACTTTGTAGAAAGGAGAATTCTGAACTCTCTTTGTTTTCTTATTTCCGAGTTTATGAGTATTGTTCAGACAATGATTTGTGTTTTATCTTCTATGTCTAAGTAGTCACCTTGTTAGATCTAGGGTTTCAAAAGGGTTTATGAAGGATTTTTGAATTGGGCATAGTCCTGTTAAGTTATCTATTATGTTCTTCATCTAGATTTGATTATCACACTAGTCTTAAGATTGATCACCTTAATACTGGTACCGTAGGATTATTGGTAGGTGCGAGAGTGTTATTGATACCCCGACCCAATCTTAGGTGAGCAAACAGCATTTTCGCAGCAAGAGTTGGTTTAGGAATTTTGTAAACATATCACACTCGCACATCATAGAGACTCTATTTATTGGTATTTCGCAAAGAGATTTGGTTTGCTTCTGTTTAGAGAATAGATGTCGTCGCAACGAGAGTTGGATGAGATATCATATTAGTGTTACGAGTTTAAGAACCGCACAAACACTTTAGACTTGATTTACGAACTGCCCAGTTCTTTTTCCCGAGTTTACCTGATTGATGTCCCTAGGTCTAGCGCCTTTAATCACTTGAATTAAATCCCGTTAAATTGCTATTTCGTTTATTGCATTGTTTCTTTAGTTTCTAATTTATTTTATCTAGCTTAATTTGAATCTGTCCGTCTATTGTGTGATTTTTCAGAGTCCTTGTGGATTCGACCCCTAAGTGCTCAATTGACCTTTTTAATTTGAGAGAGTAGTTCTAGGGTTATATTTGACCTCTGTCAAACACTTTCTACAAATAACACTCATTTTTGGTTATTTTTTAAAATACCACTATAGAATATGTCAAAAGCAATAGTTTAATTTTTATTTTTGGTTAAGTATTCTAAGATTTAGGGTATAGTTTTTAAGGTTAAGAGGTACGGTTTAGGGTTTACGGCTTATGGTGTAGGGTTTTTAAACCTCAAATCCTAAACTCTAAAATTATGAGGATATTAGATGTTGGGCTATATCAAAGAATTGCTATTTAACAAAATGCTATATAAGAGAATGGCATTTTAATAAAAATTTAGTTTTATATTATTTTTGAGAATAGTCTAATAATTAGTCATATTTTCTGTAAAGTCAATTAATCAAATACATATCTATAGTGGTATAAATGAAAATTGACTCATTTCAATGATATTTTTGAAAATGAACACCCTTGTAGTGGTATTTTTGAAATTCTCGCAAAAACAAACTTAAAAGTTAAGTCTAGTCAAAATTCTTAATTAAGTATTATTTTGTGCCACGCTGTGATGATATTTTTTAGAAAATTTTCAAAGTGATAAGAACGTTTTATATTTTACTTAAATATAAATTTTTGTATATATATATATATATATTAGTACATAAAATCATTCTATAGAATTATCTGCATTATATTTTACTAAATTTAAATTTGGTTCATGAACTTTACACTGAAAATATAAAAATTTAGAAGGACAAAAAGATTTTATTTTTTCATTTACCTTCTTTGAAAATTTGATACATGAAAATTTTCCTCCATTTATGGATATCCAGAAAGAACAAATTTCAGTCAAAAGATGTTTTTCATTAAAACTCCTTTTGGACACTATATATAGAGCATTGGTACATGAAGGAATGTGACAGATAAAAAGCATAGGTATAAGCCATCACATACTTTGACTCTTAGCTTTGCTCCTTGTGTTTCTTTGCTTGCTTTCCCACTCGAACTACAGGTCAAATAAGACAAGGTATGTACCCTCTGTATAGATTTATGTTTTTTCCCTACCGTTGTAATGACTTACGTTACTACAGCAGTTAGATATATATAATTCTCTCGTTTTCGTTTCCAATATATGTGTTTATATCCTTTATGATATAATATATTTGTTCATATATCTTAGAGATCAAAGAAGCATAGCAAACTAATACCTGCTCAAATTTCTCAAAATATACCTACTTTTCATCGTGTTTCATACACTCATATTCTACTATAACTACTAAACAAATTGATCCACCAAACAAATCAAAATAGTGATATGTAGCATTTAAATCTTCTTACACATAAACTATAAAAACAAATTAAATAAATAACTCAATATAATGATAAAAATCAAACAAAAGTTATTTCATAGCGTTTTCATTTAATTGTAAACGTGAGTAATTATCTTACCTTTTAGATGTTAATTGTTAAATATCTAATAATCACTAGTTTTTCAACTACACATTACGTAGAACCTAATCATCACTTTATAGTTATATTTTTAGATGAAAGATAACAAAAATTCCAGAAAAATAATTTTATGTAGCTAGAGATAAGATAACCATACATGAAGATTCATTGCCAAAGCATTAGAGAACGAACTTAACAAACGAATATCCAATTCTAGCAATAAAAGCAAATATATTTATTTCGTTTGTTTTTGGTTGTTGTTGGTATGATCTTAAAAGAGACAAAGGAAAGATGGCAGATGAGACGAAGAGGCTGTGCACTTGTGCTATTTGTTCGAGATTGTTTCGCAAAGCCACAACCCTAAGGAATTGCAACCACATATGTGAGCCCTCAATTCTCACTGTAAATTATTTTATTCAATCGTGTGTTTCCTATGTTGTATCCGATTTCTAGTAAATCTTTTCCAAATTTATTGAAACAACTTTTGAATAAAAAAATCTTATTAAATCTATGTAAAACAGTTTGTTGGAAGTGGATTTACGGCAAAATAACAAAACATGACTGGAAATGTTGTCCGGTGTGTTATGTTGAACTTGGTCCAGATCCTCTTATAAAACTAAGGTGTTCACTCTGATCTTTTATCTCAAAACATTTTTAAAATTTTACTATTCTAACATAAAACATTATTTTCTTAAAAGAATTTTATTTCTTTGAGCATCTATTTATTTTTCAAATTAATTTCGTATAAATGACAGACGCGACCACCCTATATTGAAGTCCTTGAGAACAAAAGGCTTATTTCCAGCGGAAATGGACGTGGAAATGAGTTTTGAAACTTCAGATGATGAGGAGACTGATGAATCTGAACATTCAGATTATGAAGAGACTTTATCTGAATATTCAGATGAAGAGGAGACTGATGAATCTGAGGATTCAGAGGATGAAGAGCTTGTTATCGAAATTTCAGATGAAGAGGAGACTGATGAATCTGAGGATGAAGAGGATGAAGAGCTTGTAATCGAGATTTCAAATGATGAGGAGAGTGAATATGAAACCTCAGATGACGAGACGACCGACTCCTATAATTCATCAGATGATGAGGATGTTCCTCTAGCTATGGACACTGAATCTGAGGCTGATAGTGACTGACCCAAGATTTTTGAAAAAATATATTCAACCTTCTGGTTTCTCATTTAAGTTATTAGGAAATGTTTTTGTTTAATCTCATTTGGATTCATAAGTCAAAACTGTTTTGCTTTTCAGTTATTTTAATGTATTCTGAATTACTGGGAAGAGATAAATTATATGCATTCTATAAACTTAAAAGTTAAAATAAATATATTTTCGTAGAAAGCTTTCCACGCGTGACTTGAATGGGTGTAGACTGCGGATTTTTTGTTGTTGTAGTCGAAACGAATCCCATTTACGTGGACCGGAAATAACTATAAACTTGTCAAATTTACATGAAAATATCACAAGAAAAAATTAAATATCACTATTAATCAGCTTTCTTTCTCAAACAATCTATTTTTCAGAAACATTAGAATAGTACAGCAAGCGTTTTCCCTCACATTTATAATTCCTTAAACAACATTTTTCTCATAATAAAATGTGTAATTTCCCCAAAGAAAAGGAACCACACACTATATTTGTATTGTATATATATTTCTTTAGGCAACTATGCACTTCTCATTCACCTTTACAAAGCACCTTGGTTTAGCATCCCAAATTTAAATATGTGAAATATATGAAAATGGAAATGCCACCAAAAGGCCGCAGAATAGGAAAGGAAGAAGCTACAAAAGTTCCGCTGCTTGGAAATTTAGCAGTTTCGATCTTAATAGAAAACCAAATCATTAGCCATTAGAGTACTGCAAATGTAAAGCACAAAACTCTTTGTCGTCAAGAAACCTTCGACAATCTTAACTCCATAGAAGAGACATTTTTAACTCCTTTCTTTTTATCTACAAAAAAACGCAAGTATAGACAGACACTCACCATGACGTTTGACAAGAAAAAAAAGGATAGTCACCATGAAAAAACTTGATGGGATGATGTAATGAAACTAGCAGAAAAACGAAGAACAAAATTTGATCATCAAGAAGAACAAACTGTTTTTACCCTCTACAAGCTATGTGGCTTATATCGCCGGGAACAAGCATTCACCCAAAAAAGTACAATGGTATTTATACTTTCACTAGAAGTTACCTTATATTATCTATTTTCAGCTAGGGACCTATTGCTGTCCCTGTTCGTTTTAATACGTGTGAGATGTTAACCTAACTCTCCATTTGTCCTTTTTATTTGTTGTTCAGTTAATAGACAGGATTAAAGGTGACTTTTTAAACTTACGATAAGATTGTCCTCTCTATGTTGAGATTTGATCTCGAAATCTAACATCCTTATTAAGTTAACAAATGACTGACTGGGTTGAGATCGGTTAGGCCGAGCAGGATGTTTACCGGTTCTATTAGGATGCATTGATTTTTGTCAATGAGACTCAAAGGTTGCTGTGTTGCCTACAATTTCATGCAATGTCAAATAATTTCTGCTGTTGTAGTTGCTAGCTTGAGAATCTGTAAGATGATGTTACCATGCGATGTTGAGAGAGTGTGGTGACGAGAGTTAGATGTCACGAGATTTTAGTTGTTGGAAATTTCAAACATACGCTTGAACTTTATACTCTGGACTTCCTCACTCTAGTAGTGAAAGCTACCCAAACATAATACCGCAAGGATGATGAAACAAAACTCTAGTCAGATTCTTGAATGACTTCAAAATGGTTAGGAAAATTTCATAAACATAGCTGACCATTCAAGAAATGTTGCTAACACATTTCATTGTGCAGTATCGGAGAATTTGTATCCTAGAAATTTTCAAAGTTTTCCATTCAGGAGAGAATTAGTTTTGTTGAAACTTTTGAGGAGCATGACCCAATATTAGATAAAGATTAAACCCAAATGAAAGCTTAATAAAAAGTTAAAGACTATTTCTATGGCTTTTATTTTCATGTTCACTTCATGTCATCTTACTTTAAGTACATTTCTGTTGTGCTTCAAAGAGTAATATCAAGGTTAAAAACTCCTTTTTTTTTTAATATTAGAGGTACAAAAGGATGATTACATAGATTTCCCCCCAACAATGTAACTTAAATTATGTTAATCTCCAGAGTTGCAAACCCTAAGAATTTGAATCACAAAAAAAAAATCAAAGAAAACTAGGTATAAATCATTTAAATTGATAACGTTTAATTAATTATCTCTGCAATAGATAATCCATGTATGACTACATTAATTGTACAAGAAACTGTAATGGTGCTGAGGGATTTTTGGACTCAGCATTTATTGTTTCCTTGCCTCCACATTTGGAGGAACGACTATCAAATTTTATACCTGGGCTTTGGAACCTCAGGCTTACCGTTGAACACCAAGATAGAGTCTGCTAGATAAACAAGCATACTAGATTCCCAAAATAATCCCCATAATTTTGGGCATGCATTAGATTCTTCTCCACATTTAACCAAATACTAATATCAACCAAACATTTCCTCACCGTACTCCTAACTAATTCGGAGTTCTCATATAGTATCTACATTTCCTGAGTTCACAAATTCACATATCAAACTGAGATAAAAAAAAGTGTATCTTCCACATATTGCTTGGTATTCATGGATTTTTTCCAAATAGGTATTGTTTATCTTATCTTAATCGCGTAGTGATTTATTTTAAAACCAGTGGTCTTGATGAGATATAATTCGCCACATGTAACTCTCTGACCGGCATCGTCAGTGGCCCCTACTGATAAATTGATGAGAGTAAAGAACACATAAGTGTGTAGGAAGAATTATAATAGACTCTCATAATTTATTTATTACCCAATAAACTTATTTATACAAAGATCATAATTTGTCTAACAAGTTATTTACATATATGATAATAGAAAATTAACTTATTTAATCCGAAGTGATATACACAACAACATTCACAGAATATATTTCAGGCGATCTCATACTTCCGAGATCTTCTAACACCCTCCAGCAAGCTTATACGTGATAACACGTATAATATTGGACCTGTCTTCGAAATAACAGCTATATACCCAGCTGTCGGATCAGATCAACTATAACATCCGAGCCGTCTCCATAGAAGTTTCGATCTTA
Source organism: Cardamine flexuosa (assembly GCA_963555745.1). Classification (NCBI taxonomy): domain Eukaryota; kingdom Viridiplantae; phylum Streptophyta; class Magnoliopsida; order Brassicales; family Brassicaceae; genus Cardamine; species Cardamine flexuosa. The sequence goes on along the minus strand of OY743214.1, from coordinate 15,154,593 downwards.
ATAGAAAACCAAATCATTAGCCATTAGAGGAGTAAGTGAAGAGTACTGCAAATGTAAAGCACAAAACTCTTTGTCGTCAAGAAACCTTCGACAATCTTAACTCCATAGAAGAGACATTTTTAACTCCTTTCTTTTTATCTACAAAAAAACGCAAGTATAGACAGACACTCACCATGACGTTTGACAAGAAAAAAAAGGATAGTCACCATGAAAAAACTTGATGGGATGATGTAATGAAACTAGCAGAAAAACGAAGAACAAAATTTGATCATCAAGAAGAACAAACTGTTTTTACCCTCTACAAGCTATGTGGCTTATATCGCCGGGAACAAGCATTCACCCAAAAAAGTACAATGGTATTTATACTTTCACTAGAAGTTACCTTATATTATCTATTTTCAGCTAGGGACCTATTGCTGTCCCTGTTCGTTTTAATACGTGTGAGATGTTAACCTAACTCTCCATTTGTCCTTTTTATTTGTTGTTCAGTTAATAGACAGGATTAAAGGTGACTTTTTAAACTTACGATAAGATTGTCCTCTCTATGTTGAGATTTGATCTCGAAATCTAACATCCTTATTAAGTTAACAAATGACTGACTGGGTTGAGATCGGTTAGGCCGAGCAGGATGTTTACCGGTTCTATTAGGATGCATTGATTTTTGTCAATGAGACTCAAAGGTTGCTGTGTTGCCTACAATTTCATGCAATGTCAAATAATTTCTGCTGTTGTAGTTGCTAGCTTGAGAATCTGTAAGATGATGTTACCATGCGATGTTGAGAGAGTGTGGTGACGAGAGTTAGATGTCACGAGATTTTAGTTGTTGGAAATTTCAAACATACGCTTGAACTTTATACTCTGGACTTCCTCACTCTAGTAGTGAAAGCTACCCAAACATAATACCGCAAGGATGATGAAACAAAACTCTAGTCAGATTCTTGAATGACTTCAAAATGGTTAGGAAAATTTCATAAACATAGCTGACCATTCAAGAAATGTTGCTAACACATTTCATTGTGCAGTATCGGAGAATTTGTATCCTAGAAATTTTCAAAGTTTTCCATTCAGGAGAGAATTAGTTTTGTTGAAACTTTTGAGGAGCATGACCCAATATTAGATAAAGATTAAACCCAAATGAAAGCTTAATAAAAAGTTAAAGACTATTTCTATGGCTTTTATTTTCATGTTCACTTCATGTCATCTTACTTTAAGTACATTTCTGTTGTGCTTCAAAGAGTAATATCAAGGTTAAAAACTCCTTTTTTTTTTAATATTAGAGGTACAAAAGGATGATTACATAGATTTCCCCCCAACAATGTAACTTAAATTATGTTAATCTCCAGAGTTGCAAACCCTAAGAATTTGAATCACAAAAAAAAAATCAAAGAAAACTAGGTATAAATCATTTAAATTGATAACGTTTAATTAATTATCTCTGCAATAGATAATCCATGTATGACTACATTAATTGTACAAGAAACTGTAATGGTGCTGAGGGATTTTTGGACTCAGCATTTATTGTTTCCTTGCCTCCACATTTGGAGGAACGACTATCAAATTTTATACCTGGGCTTTGGAACCTCAGGCTTACCGTTGAACACCAAGATAGAGTCTGCTAGATAAACAAGCATACTAGATTCCCAAAATAATCCCCATAATTTTGGGCATGCATTAGATTCTTCTCCACATTTAACCAAATACTAATATCAACCAAACATTTCCTCACCGTACTCCTAACTAATTCGGAGTTCTCATATAGTATCTACATTTCCTGAGTTCACAAATTCACATATCAAACTGAGATAAAAAAAAGTGTATCTTCCACATATTGCTTGGTATTCATGGATTTTTTCCAAATAGGTATTGTTTATCTTATCTTAATCGCGTAGTGATTTATTTTAAAACCAGTGGTCTTGATGAGATATAATTCGCCACATGTAACTCTCTGACCGGCATCGTCAGTGGCCCCTACTGATAAATTGATGAGAGTAAAGAACACATAAGTGTGTAGGAAGAATTATAATAGACTCTCATAATTTATTTATTACCCAATAAACTTATTTATACAAAGATCATAATTTGTCTAACAAGTTATTTACATATATGATAATAGAAAATTAACTTATTTAATCCGAAGTGATATACACAACAACATTCACAGAATATATTTCAGGCGATCTCATACTTCCAAGATCTTCTAACACCCTCCAGCAACCTTATACGTGATAACACGTATAATATTGGACCTGTCTTCGAAATAACAGCTATATACCCAGCTGTCGGATCAGATCAACTATAACATCCGAGCCGTCTCCATAGAAGTTTCGATCTTAATAGAAAACCAAATCATTAGCCATTAGAGGAGTAAGTGAAGAGTACTGCAAATGTAAAGCACAAAACTCTTTGTCGTCAAGAAACCTTCGACAATCTTAACTCCATAGAAGAGACATTTTTAACTCCTTTCTTTTTATCTACAAAAAAACGCAAGTATAGACAGACACTCACCATGACGTTTGACAAGAAAAAAAACGATAGTCACCATGAAAAAACTTGATGGGATGATGTAATGAAACTAGCAGAAAAACGAAGAACAAAATTTGATCATCAAGAAGAACAAACTGTTTTTACCCTCTACAAGCTATGTGGCTTATATCGCCGGGAACAAGCATTCACCCAAAAAAGTACAATGGTATTTATACTTTCACTAGAAGTTACCTTATATTATCTATTTTCAGCTAGGGACCTATTGCTGTCCCTGTTCGTTTTAATACGTGTGAGATGTTAACCTAACTCTCCATTTGTCCTTTTTATTTGTTGTTCAGTTAATAGACAGGATTAAAGGTGACTTTTTAAACTTACGATAAGATTGTCCTCTCTATGTTGAGATTTGATCTCGAAATCTAACATCCTTATTAAGTTAACAAATGACTGACTGGGTTGAGATCGGTTAGGCCGAGCAGGATGTTTACCGGTTCTATTAGGATGCATTGATTTTTGTCAATGAGACTCAAAGGTTGCTGTGTTGCCTACAATTTCATGCAATGTCAAATAATTTCTGCTGTTGTAGTTGCTAGCTTGAGAATCTGTAAGATGATGTTACCATGCGATGTTGAGAGAGTGTGGTGACGAGAGTTAGATGTCACGAGATTTTAGTTGTTGGAAATTTCAAACATACGCTTGAACTTTATACTCTGGACTTCCTCACTCTAGTAGTGAAAGCTACCCAAACATAATACCGCAAGGATGATGAAACAAAACTCTAGTCAGATTCTTGAATGACTTCAAAATGGTTAGGAAAATTTCATAAACATAGCTGACCATTCAAGAAATGTTGCTAACACATTTCATTGTGCAGTATCGGAGAATTTGTATCCTAGAAATTTTCAAAGTTTTCCATTCAGGAGAGAATTAGTTTTGTTGAAACTTTTGAGGAGCATGACCCAATATTAGATAAAGATTAAACCCAAATGAAAGCTTAATAAAAAGTTAAAGACTATTTCTATGGCTTTTATTTTCATGTTCACTTCATGTCATCTTACTTTAAGTACATTTCTGTTGTGCTTCAAAGAGTAATATCAAGGTTAAAAACTCCTTTTTTTTTTAATATTAGAGGTACAAAAGGATGATTACATAGATTTCCCCCCAACAATGTAACTTAAATTATGTTAATCTCCAGAGTTGCAAACCCTAAGAATTTGAATCACAAAAAAAAAATCAAAGAAAACTAGGTATAAATCATTTAAATTGATAACGTTTAATTAATTATCTCTGCAATAGATAATCCATGTATGACTACATTAATTGTACAAGAAACTGTAATGGTGCTGAGGGATTTTTGGACTCAGCATTTATTGTTTCCTTGCCTCCACATTTGGAGGAACGACTATCAAATTTTATACCTGGGCTTTGGAACCTCAGGCTTACCGTTGAACACCAAGATAGAGTCTGCTAGATAAACAAGCATACTAGATTCCCAAAATAATCCCCATAATTTTGGGCATGCATTAGATTCTTCTCCACATTTAACCAAATACTAATATCAACCAAACATTTCCTCACCGTACTCCTAACTAATTCGGAGTTCTCATATAGTATCTACATTTCCTGAGTTCACAAATTCACATATCAAACTGAGATAAAAAAAAGTGTATCTTCCACATATTGCTTGGTATTCATGGATTTTTTCCAAATAGGTATTGTTTATCTTATCTTAATCGCGTAGTGATTTATTTTAAAACCAGTGGTCTTGATGAGATATAATTCGCCACATGTAACTCTCTGACCGGCATCGTCAGTGGCCCCTACTGATAAATTGATGAGAGTAAAGAACACATAAGTGTGTAGGAAGAATTATAATAGACTCTCATAATTTATTTATTACCCAATAAACTTATTTATACAAAGATCATAATTTGTCTAACAAGTTATTTACATATATGATAATAGAAAATTAACTTATTTAATCCGAAGTGATATACACAACAACATTCACAGAATATATTTCAGGCGATCTCATACTTCCAAGATCTTCTAACACCCTCCAGCAACCTTATACGTGATAACACGTATAATATTGGACCTGTCTTCGAAATAACAGCTATATACCCAGCTGTCGGATCAGATCAACTATAACATCCGAGCCGTCGGATCATCAACAGCGTTTATACCCGGCCGTGGGGTCATCGGTTCCATGAAATAATATTTTTGTAGTCATGTATTTCCATCATCTCATGTGAATTGAATGAATCCATCAAGAACTAGCAAATTTGCTAGCTAATATCAAATCAACTTGGTCAATCAGTGACCAAATCAACAAAATAAGCCATCAATAGGCTTCTTCGTATCTTCCAAGTAAGTGTAACATCCCGATCGTCTCTACCAGTGAGCACCCACATCTTCTCTCGGGCCCGTGGGCCCCATTCCTATCCGACGGTCAGTCCGTTATTTTTTTAGAGGCTCAACAGACTTGTTACTATCCCTACAAATCACCACATGATCTTTTTCCTTGTTTTGGCCTTACTGATTAACTATGGAGTTCTCTTAAGATGGTTGACTGAAAAGATAAGTGCACCTTGGTGAGATAATAGCCAAATCAAATCTCTTAACCCTCTCCACATAAACTACCATATACGAGAAACCGAGATGTTACAATCACTCCCACTAACAGATCGCAATGTCCTCGTTGCGAACCCACCGTCCTCAGGACTGCCTCCCGGGTCAGAACCGGTTTAACATAACCTAGAGCTCTGATACCACTTGTAACGCCCCGACCGTCCCTACCAATGAGCACCCATGTCTTCTCTCGGGCCTGTGGGCCCCACCCCTGTCCGACGGTCTGTCTATTATTTTTTTAGAGGCTCCAAAAATTTGTTACAATCCCTACAAATTACTACATGATTTTTTCCCGTGTTTTGGCTTCACTCACACGGTACCGAGAATCACTTCGTGATAGGTCACCCATCTTAGTAATGCTCCAGCCCAAACATGCTTAACTCTAGAGTTCTCTCAAGATAATTGACAGAAAAGATAAGTGCACTTTGGTGACATAGGTAGCTAAATCAAAATTTTTAACCCTCTCCACATATAGTACCATATACCAGAAACCGAAATGTTATAGTAAGCCTCTAATAAAAGAACGAATGAACACAAACCATCACCATCGTGTGACAAATACACAACAATAGTCACCACCATTGAGGCATGGACATGTAATTGGTTTCCTGTTGTATAAGAAAACTACTCACATGTACGATTAAAAATCATGATCTATTGTGACCAAGACTTCAAGAGACGAACGCTTTTTTTGTTTTTTCTTTCAGAAATATAATAAATCAAAACAAAGGAAAAGAAAATTAAAGCATAGATGAAGAACATAAAGTAAAAACTCACGACACCTCTCTCTTTCTCTTAAACTTTTTCTCCTTAACCCACAAGAATTGGATCAAGGCTTTGATACCATGATCCAATTCAGCTCTCTCGGATCGCGGTATATATTTATCTCCTGCAAACAAAGATTTCAGAATTTAGCTGATTTGTAATGCTCCATAGTTGTTACAAATAATCAAGGTTTAGGCATTGGTACTCATTACTGATCTTTGAGATGTTACCCAACTAAAAAATGGTATTTGCAGCTTTCATGTGAATAAAATGTTATCATAATTCGGTTTCTTGCAAGCACGAGTATCAAAATTTGTCTCATCTACCTGTCTTGTACATCTACCATTCATACAATTCCTCAATATTTGTTTTAAATTATTCATATATTAGATTAATAGTATTAAATTTAAGATCAGCTTATGTTAAGTTTTAAACTTTTTATTATTTAAATAAGACGTTTTGAGCTTTGAATATCTAATTTACAAGTTAAATATCTTTAATAAATGATTGTGTAAGTATTTAGATGCTTTAAGTGTTTGGGTATTGTCGTAATGGAAGCTTTTAAGAAATAATGAGAAATTCGTTGATTCCGCAAGTATTTAGATGCTTTAAGTGTTTGGGTATTGTCTCAAACTATCTTTGTTTTAGGTTTTGTTACCATTGTTATGGTTTTAGTGTGGGCATTTGATTGTCTTTGTTTGGGTATTCATTACCATTGTTTGTAACTTCTCCTCCTTCAATGGAGTTTGAGACTCTATTTTAATAAAAAATAGTTTGACCAAAAAAAAAAAAAACAATGAGGACAAACTATTGAAGTACAAAAAATTTAAAATAATAAAAATATATAATCTTTGCCATATTAATTTATATTTATAAATATGGTAAAATATATGTCATAATAACTCTCCAAAAGTAATAAAATATACAAATACTAGAAACAAATACACCACTTGTCAAATGAAAATGAAAAAGGAAAGAAACCTCACCTAGTTTTATCAGTCAAACTTTTATAGATAAGAATCATACCACTTTGACCAAAAAGAAAGAAAGAATCATACCATAAATTGAGCTGTAGATAATCATACCATAAATTGAGCTGTAGATAATCATACTCTAATTTGGATTTCCCCCATCTGATCTGGTCTCTCGACAAGCTTTGAAATATAGTTAAAAATTTCATTCATATATTTTAGTAATCCTTTTGATGTGTTTTTTATTTTTGGGGCTGATCCCAGATTCAATTTAGGATGAGATCTTCGACTCTGAAAAACCCATGTTTCGTTTTCGTATGCTCTTTCTGACGCAATTAAGGTAATGATTCTCCGTTGTCTCTTGCATTTCCTTTGCATCATAATGCTCTTCATACATCCATGTAGCTTAGTTATTCGTGTTTATATTGATAGGATATTCAAAGATGATGCTATTGAAAAGAGAGGAGAACATGTGACGATGGTGAGTCTCTCATAGAGGATTTAGGGATTTTTTATTCATTCTCACTGTTTTGAATCTGATTTACTGAAAAGAGTTATTGAAAATGAGGACAATGCATGTAACCGTTACGAGATATTTAAACCTTTGTTATGAAGAAATATTAAAGTATAGCATTCTCATGTATCAAGTGGTGATTTGCCTTACAGTTAAGTCTGGAGTTCATACTGTTATTTATACATATTGTGTTTTCTGTCAACGTAGAAGTTTAGGCAAGATTTGTCGAAGATCGCGATATGTTCTCTCACATAGCAAGGAACATTTTGCAGATATGGTTGTGGATACTTTTTTCGTGCGCTGAAGGTACCATATTTGCCCTTTTTAAGCTCACTAAGCAAAATGTAACATTTTTCTCTTTCGTTGTAATTTATATATTATTTCGTGACAAAAAAAACTTTTTGATGTCTATCACGAAGATAGGTTCATGCTTCTCAGGGCCTTTAAATTATCTTGTTTGGTATTTAGTAGGGAAACATATGGTAGTGTCCTTTTAGCCATCATTATTATGCTTTAGTTTTTCAAACCTTGTCCTAATTAGGGGATTGGAGATATCCTTTTTAATTACGATGTTTTTCATACCTAATTTGTAACTCCTTATGCTAAATGATTATTATCGTTTTCTCTAATTCTCAATATCTTATTTTGTGCAAGGTGTTTAGTAATGGAGATGGATATGTAATACACTTAAAAGAATCATACTTTTCTTAATTTAACTCTAAAACTTTTGATCTTAAATAAGAATCGTATAAAGAAATGTGTGGCAATGGTTTTTGGTAGGCAGGTGAGTTTACTAATGATAAATTTAGGTCTAGACACCAGCAATAGAAAATATCTCAAAAGTATCCTTAGCAACCAATCTTTTTTGTTGTTGCAAAGACGCTTTAACTAGATATGAAAATATGTCTTTGTGGTTTACATATGCATGCAAATAGAAGATTACTCTCTCGGTTTCTTTTTATTTGTAGTTTTATGGTTTAAAATTTGTTTCAATATAAATGTTGGCTTGTATTTCCAATGCATTCTTTTGTCATAATTTCTATTATTATCCTTATTATTTTAAGTTACTAACCAATGAAAATTTGTTTACAATACATTAATGAGAGACAAAATAGACAAATGCATGTTTTTCTTAATTAATGTGCAGAAACCTTAAACTACAAATAAAAAAAAGGGAGAGAGTATTAGTTAGTAATCATAATTTGTGTTAGTTTTTTGGGAGATGGTCTAAAATAGACTCTTTGAAAAATTTATTTTTTAACGGGTCTCTTGAAATTTTTTTTGAAGCAGTAGGAGTCCACATTTGAAAATAAATTGTTACAGAGATCAATTTTTTGTAATTAATCCTAGTTTATTTTAATAAAAATAAAATATTCATTGCTTTTCATTATATGTTTAAATTTTCATTCATGATAATGTAGGTCTTTAGGAATAAGCTCATGAGCCAGTAATGGCTAACTATCTACATTGATTTAAATGTTACAACACAAACTTTTTAACTTTTAACACTCCACATCATCTTCTCTTTCTTCCACATTATAATTCAACACCTATTCAATTTTTACTTCTTACAATAGTTTTGTTAAGAAAATTACAACACTACACACTACTAATTTTTTTTCATATTTCAGTTTTTTTGTAATGACATATTAGTAATAACAATTATCGATTAAAATTAAATTAAACAACTAAAAAGTAAATAATTTAAAATAACTTTTTATTTCGATTTTACTTTATACGTAAATTAAACAAAGTTGCAGGTGATGAAAACAAAAGTTTTTTTGGATGCTGATTAAATAAGTTTAGTAAAAAGATGGATTTTCTTTGTGTCCAAAATAAATGAACCAAATCTCTAATCATAGAGTATGAAAATGATGAATTATGATATAAAAGTTATATATATATATATAATTATAATCACTAGAAAATCATTGATGTAAACAATTGAGATGAACAAAATAATAGTCATAAAATCTGAGCAACCAATTAAATAGTGCCACATAACATTATCAATATTTTTGTTTTTAAAATATAAATAGAATGCTGGAAATAAACACTGAGCTAGCTGATTTTTTTTTGTTTTTTATCTAATTAGCATCTGCCACATCATCTAAGGAGAGCCCACAATTTTCTTTTCATGGGGTTGAATTTATCAACTGTAAATTTGCCACATCATTTTTATTTTTTTTCAACAAATCATTGCAAGCTATTCAACTGTGTTTAAAATATTTCACCTGTTGAAAATAATAACCATTGTAATATAAGACATGTCTTAGAAAAAAATTGATTGATAATTTTCAGTTAAGAAACTAAAAAGAACTTTTAGTGGAGAAAAACATTCAGTGACATGTCTTCTAAGAATAGAGTTATCCACCATGAGTACTGGTGTTAGATGTTGTTAAAACTTAGTGAAATAGTGAAATTTAACCTATGTTGATTTCCATTAGGAATAGGGATTATTAGAGCATGTTCAATAGGGATAGATTCTTTCATACATGTCAACATATGAGAGATTTGAGAGTTTCTCCCCAATGTACATGTACTTACTTGCTAAATATTTAGAAATTCAGAAAACTGAGTAGAACCAACTGAAGAAAATTATGATTAACTTTGACATTGTTTTAAAACTTTCCACTAACTCTTGTATTAAACACTAAAAATATATGGATAAAACTCATTTATTTTTGTTCGCCTAAAATCAAATATAAAATATGAATAAAATTACTTTTTTTTATAATGAAATAATACATAAGATAAGATTCTGTAGCTCATGTCTATTCCCTTAAACATTAAAAGATATAGCTAATATAGCAATAACAAGTCATCGTAGTGTTGGAAGGAAGATCGAAAAGTGGCTTCATCTTATCCAACTCTTCTCTTGTTGATCTTCAACTTGAAATTGCAATCCAAATGTTTTATAACCCAAGAAAATTATGTATATACAAATAAAGAGAGAAAAATTCATGAGTTTGATCTGCCCTAAAGGAAAATAATAAACATTTTTCTCCAAGTTTTAGAATATCACACAAACATCCAACGCATACACTTCATAATTGGTCGTCCATAAGTTGTTGGTTCCATCAACTGCAAAACAAAACAAAAAATATATAAAAAACTCTTCCTAAAAAAATATATAATAAAAATCAAATAGCTTTACTTATGTCTGAAAATTCAAGTTGTGCATATCTAAACTTTGTTGTACTTCATCAGGTCTTATTCAAAGACCGAACTCTATGATTCTCAATTCTGTCTTTAAATAAAAGCTGATGAAAAACTACGTACAAAGTTGTGAATGCTGTTAAACTACGTAAGGAATTTGTTTTTTTCCCTATTTTCCTAGGAACAATTTTGGTGATTACATTTTTTTGTAGCAGTTGATAAAACCTGGAGCTATATGTACACTAAGTTATAAATTTTATGTGCAAGACATTTATGTGATCTTCACAAACTTGGAAATATGTATTACATTCATCATGGGCACATCATTCTCTCGAGTTTCACTTTATTTCATTACATATATAATCTGTTTGGTTTGTAAATCAATTTGATAGCATTTCAAGGTTGGTGCATAACCAAGAGAAGACTTGAATCAGATGAAGCCAATTTTTGAATTTCTTTCCGAACTTTGATATCAAGTTATTGCGGTTCAATTTATGGTACTTCTCTTGATCTTTAAGAGAATAAACATGATCTGCACGCAAATACTGGTACCAACTGAGCGATTTGGGTCGAGTCTAAGGTAGGGTGCTAAACCTGGTACCAACACACTTTTTTTTTAATTATTATATCATTGTAGAAAGAAGTAATTTTTGGCTTTTTGTGTTTAACTTTAGGCATAGATAACATATGTTATGTATGCATAGATTTATTTGATGCTAAATACGACCATGAGTGGAAAATTTTAAGATTTGATTTCAAAGTTAACTGTAATTTTATTAAGTTTTCTTTCACCAATTTCTGGATTTCAAAATGTTTAGCAAGTTCTAATCCCTACTCCTCATGGTGATCAACATAGGCCAACATAGTGATTTTTCTATTCTTAAAAGACATGTCACTGAATATATTTCTTCGATGGTACTGTTGATACCGGATCCCGCACATTGGATCCATTTAAAAGGAAAGAGGCCCAATTGATTCCTTAAGCCCAAGGAGATCCATATTGTGTAATGAAACACCTTAAACATATATACACATTATATTTCTATATCTATAATTTATAATCTCTTTTTGTATCAATATATTTATTTGAGAGATAGACTATTGTGAATCATTTTATTATTGTAAAAAGCTGCATATCTATATACAAAACACTACTCAAATTTTGGGTGTGGATTACTACTGTATCCACATTTTTGCGCTAGAAGGAGGGGGTAGGAAAATATCCCTTCAAACTTACCAGATCCAGGGCATGCGCCACTGTTCACCATTATCAACATGACAAGCATTATCAAGATTCTTTAGCAATCTGTCACCTTGCAGAACGATTTCCCGGCGCATTTCAACGACCCATATGACACAAAAGCTATCCATGGAATGCCCCTGGAAGCTGGAGTAAGCTTTCCAGTTATCTCAACCTCACATCAATCAGATTTTTCTACTGAGAGTTATCGCAGTTTTTCTAGAACTGGCACAATCTGCCTGAAACCCTAAAACGCATGTCCATTGTCGTTAGATTAGCTAACTGCATAACCAATTTCCAGACAAACCACATGGAAGCACGAGATGTAAAAACATATCCCCGTGACACCCCAAGATTCATAGTTCCAGAAATCTTGAGTTCGCCTGAATCGGAGTTATTGGTGGCTAGTTATTATCAACTCTTTATAACAGGTACAACCGTTAAAAAATCCTTAAATGTAGATCTGCCGTTGTCAGACCAGCCGCCATCCAGATGATTTTCCAGGCGAACCATATAGAACCAAGAGACGTGTAATATATCAGCAGAAAGCTGATATGCCCAAATTTAACCTTTACGGTAGTCTCTCAAATAAAAACATCAATGTAATACTTAGGGGTCAAAATCCACAAGGACTCTGAATTTCACACAATAGATATAACAAATTCGAATTAAGCTAAACAACAAAATAAATAAAAGCAAAAGCAAATGCAATAACAAAAGTAGGTGATGGGGTGTAAGTTCAGTATGATGAGAAGCTAGACCTAGGGAAATCAATTAGGGAATACTCTAAATTCCAAACTGGGCGGTTCGATATATACGATGAATGTATTACCAGTTCTTAAACTCATAACACAATGATATGATCATTCAACTCTCGGTGCAATGATAACTATACTTAAATCGTAGAAAACCAAATCTTTTTGTGAATCCTAATGAATGAAGCATGCATTAATGTCAAGTATGATATGTTTACAAAATCCCTAAACCAAATCTATGCGAGAAGGCTAATTTGCTCATCTAAGATTAGTTCAAGATATCAAAAACACTCTCGTGTCTATTAATTATCCTAAGGTTCTAGATTCCAGGTGATCAATCCAGATCTAGTATAGATACAAATCTAGATAAAGAACAATTATGAATATCCTAATATGTTTATGCCCAATTCAACAATTCATCATAAACCCTTGAAAACCCTAGATCTAACAAGGAGATTACTCAGACATAATCAATGAAACACAAATCATAATCTGAATAATATTCATATATAAATCAAAAGAATACCAGGAGTTCATAATCTTCTCTGTACAAGGTGAATTCTGATTCTTCTCTCCAAAGCTCTTTAGATCCAAAATCTCTGCAAGAACTTGATAAAATAAATATTAGTCTCTAAAGACTTATAAAAAGAAAGATATAACCTAAAATACAAAAATAACTTGTATTACAAATAATAAGAACTCTTTGGGGCAAAGTTGCAATTCTTGAAACTTGATAAAACTCAAAGGTCTATGCATGTCGCCACACGTGTCGACCAACACCAATGATGTGTGTCGATCGACATGAACACCATTATTTGATCGATAGGATTTGTGTTAGTTCTTCTAGGTAGAACTCCATCTGGGCGTTTAGCAGCTCCAGCAGTCGGAGCAAACTGAGAATCCAACCTCTTGACACATATTTTCCGTTCAAGTCCGCATACAGAGCATCAATCTTACCATTGAAATCAACGGTCATCTTCTGCTGTCCTTCAAGAAGACGGTCCAGCATGTCCTTCACCTCAGTGTCTGAATTCTTATCAGGTGGGTTCTGATAGTAAACTACCATAGTTCCTCGTGAAACCGCTGTTATTCCTTGGAGCATTCCGAGTATCAGTCTTTGGAGCAAACCCATAAGAGTTTTGATTACTTCCATAATTTTTCCGTGGAGCTTTCCCACTGTAGTTCCTGAAATTCTCCTGAGAGTTACCAAACCGTTGACTATTGAATCCAGAACCATTCACATAATTCACATTATTCACATCTTCTTCAATCGGATCATTGATGTGTCGGTAAAGTTTTTCTCAAGGAAACCACACAATGAATAGCTGCAAATGCACTGAAAATCAGTAGTAGTACTTAAGGTATCGATCCCACAGAGAGTAACAAGTACGCGGATTGAATTCAAGAAAAGATATCTAACTAAGACAATGCAATAAGGGGTTTGGTTTTGGGTTTTCTAATGAGTGAATGCGAATGAATGAATGAAAGCAAAGTGAATGATTGTTTGTAAACTATATGATTAAGGTGTTGGGCGTCTAGGGATTTAGGGTTTCCATGGTTTCTAACAAGTATGGGATAGATCTAAACAAATAGGTTTTCATCAATGGTTCTCAACTATGTACACGAATACATACCCAAGCCATAGTTCATGACAGAGGCGTCTTAAGTCACCACACCCTGGTACTCAACTTCCGCAGGTAAAAACACGCTTCGACCAGCCGTATAAACAAGTTTGATATGTTCAGAAAGTCCTATAACTCAACTATCGCAGGTTATAACACAAGGATTCAGTAATACTAGTTCCGAGAAGTAGGTTTACGCGGATAGCGCTCCTATTCTCCTAAATAAGTGCTTGGTGATCAAGTCAAGCAACATGCATTAAGTAAAAGATATCCCAAGAGAACTCATAATCTAGATGAAAATCGGATCTAACTATCTAAGTGAATGCAACCATGATTTCCCTAAATATCACCCCATTAAACCAAACAAGAGAACTACTCGCTCATGGTGTAAAGAAACGCAAAATGCATCATAGAAAACATCAATAAACGATTCAGTATATCAAAGGGGGTTCAAAGGAAAATTCTCTAGATGACACAGAAGAGATCTCGTCTTCCCAATAGCAAGTACAAAGTGTAGGAAAGAGAAACAATGAAGAACAAAGATGAAACTTCAAGGAGATGGTCTTCTAGGTTGAGGCGACGAAGGAGGATGAAGCGGCAGCTTGTGAAGTGGTATTAGGTCTTGAATCTCCTTGTCTGGCTCCTAGAGACTTTCCTTGGGCGTTGTTCTTTTGTGTGGCCGCACTTAGGGTTTCCAAAACCCTAAGAAGTGTTTATATAGGCTCTCCCACGAAATTAGGTCAAGAGACATCAAAACTATGTCATTTTGATAAGTGTAGAGGCAATGGGCCAAGCCTGGTCTTGGGCTGAGGTCCTTGAGTTGGAGTAGGTCGGCACCGGTCACTATTGGTAATGACCGAGGTCTTCAAGAGGGCTAACCTCGGTCAAGGGTCTTGTGACCGAGATGGACATGTCTTCACTCTTTAGGGTGGTCATGCCTATCGGGGTGCATCTTCCTAACGGCTAAATGGATTGCTTCAATACTTGTCCGAGGTGAATCTTGACACTTCTAGCTTTCCATGGGTATAAATATCTCCAATATTGGTCCATGGGAAGGTCTTAAAATGTTGCCCAACTTCTGATGCTCCGAAACTGCCTTGAAACGTGTTTTGCTTGTCTTTGGTGCCTTTTTGCTCCAAAATTCCCAAATGTCTTTGAGAAGTGTAAATGGTAGAAAGTAGCCATAAAACTTCCATAATCTCTTGTTTCTTCATGATTTCCCTGCCAAAAACATATGAAATATAGGAGAAAATACGAGTATATCAATCATCTTCTGGTTCAAAAGAAGTCTCAACATCTTGAGAAAAGTGAACTGATTTCTTGTTCACCAGAAGGTTGTGTATAGTATCAAGTTTGGCTTTCACTTCAAAAATTTGACCATTATCCAAACCCTCAGCTTGTTTCTTCCTCTCAAAATCAGCATTCTTGGTGCTATTACTAGACGCCAAGTTCTCAATCAACTTACTAGCTTCTCTTGGTTTCCTGGTGTTGAAGTTCCAATCAATAGCAGCATCCAAAGCAATCAGATACCTCCAATCAATACCACTAAGGAAAGTCCTCAAAAGCTGAACTTCATTGAAAACATGGTGTGGAAAATCTCTCAGATAAGCCTTAAACCTCAACCAACTGGCCTTAAAAGTCTCTGTAGGTCCTTGAATAAACTGAGAAATCATGTTCCTCAAATCTTCAGACTTAGTATCATCATAGAAGTTATCCAAAAAAACAGTCTTGGTATATTTCCATGTTGTTAAAGATCATGGCTTCAGTTGCTTCAACCAATGAGCTGCTTCCCCAATAAGTGAGAATGGGATAATTGCAGGGTGTAAGTTCAATAAGAGAATAAGTTAGACATAGGGAGATCAATTAAGGAATACTCTAATTGCGAACAGGGCGGTTCAATATAGGTTACAATGTATGAACGGTTCTTAAACTCATAACACAATGATATGATCATCCAATTCTCGCTGTAATGATAACTATACTTAAAACATAGAAGACCAAATCTTTTTGCAAATTCTAATGAATGAAGTATGCATTAATGTCAAAGTATGATACGTTCACAAAATCCCTAAACCAAATCTCTTTGCAAATAGGCTATTTTGCTCATAGGCTATTTTGCTCATCAAAGATTAGTTCAAGATATTAATAACACTCTCATGTATATTAATTATCCTAAGGTTCTAGATTCCAGGTGATCATTCCAGTTCTAGTATATGTTCAAATCTAGATGAAAAACAATTATGAATATCCTAATATGTTTATGCCCAATTCAACAATTCATCATAAACCCTTGAAAACCCTAGATCTAACAAGGGGATTCCTTAGACATAATCAAGGTAACACAATTCATAGTCTGAATAATACTCATAAATCAAAAGAATTACAGGAGTTCAGAATCTTCTCTCTACAATATGAGTTTTGATTCTTTTCTCTAAAACTCTCTAGATCTAAAATCTCTTCAAGAACTTGATAAAAATAAAACTAAGTTTTCAAAGATTTCTAAAACATAGATATAACCTAAAATACAAAAATGACTTATATTGTAATTAATTAAAACTCTTGGGGCAAAGTTGCAATTTTTGAAACTTGATAAAAATTGAAGGTCTCCGTATGTTGCCACACCTGTCGACCAACACATGTGATGTGTGTCGATCAACATGAACACCATTATTTGTCTCAAAGTTGTTTTGCTCAGCTACAAGCCTCTAAAAGCTTAAAAGGCATCAACAAGGTCAATCTCGCATTTCTACCTAATAAGACTCATTAAATAATAAAAAAAATCTCAAATCAATACTTATATCATGGCTAGAAACCATAAAAACCATGATCTGTCAATAACCAAGCTGTCACTTCTGTTTTTGGTAAAGTCCATCAAAAGTTGAGGGAATCTAAGTGTTGAGTCCTATCTTCACAAATCTATATTCTATCTCACATTGATTTTTCTGAGTCCCAACTCTCGGGAAAATATGTTTTCTTTGCTGGAATCTAAAGGTTGAGTCTTATCTTCACACATCTATATTTCATCCCTCCAAGATTTTTCCGAGTCATAACTCTTGGGAAAATATATTCCCCTCTGTGGAATCTAAGTGTTGCGTTTTATCTTCACAATCTAGATTTCATCTCTCCATGATTTTTCCGAGTCATAACTCTCGGGAAAATATGTTTTCTTCACTGGAATCTAAGTGTTGAGTCTTATCTTCACAAATCTAGATTTCATCTCTCCAAGATTTTTCCGAGTCATAGCTCTAAAAAAAAAATGTTTTCTTTGGTGGAATCTAAGTGTTGAGTTTTGTCTTCACAAATCTAGTTTCATCTCTCTAATATTTTTCCGAGTCATAACTCTTGGGAAATATGTTTTCTTCGCTGAAATCTAAGTGTTGAGTCTTATCTTCACAAATCTAGATTTAATCTCTCCAATATATTTCAGAGTCATAACTCTAGGGAAAATATGTGATGAGTCTTTATTTTCACTAGTTTTTACTATTATTTTCACATGTTTTATTGAGTCTAGAGTTAGGTTTCGTGTCCTTCTAGCCGGTTTTGGTGTCTTTATAGGTATATACTTCATTGGAGCTAAAATGGACGAAATGGAGCATTTTTGGACATTTTTACACTTCATTGGATTTTGTAGACACTCTGGGATCGACCAATCCTGAAGAGGATCAACCAAGCACAAAGAGGATCAACCAGTCCTGAAGAAGATCGGTCAGTCAGAGGAATCTATAAGGTGGCACGTATCTCAAATGGTGGATATGCGAGCATGATAACTTATAAGGATGAAGGAGATCGATTGGTCCAGCAGGATCTATCGATCTAGATCGAAGATATTCTCTAAATCACACATCAACTCTGATTTTTGACCTAGAAGACTCCCTATATAAAGGGATCAATTCCTGAGCAGCCTAAAATCCCTAGAAACGATTTTTTCTTAGTTACTTTGTATTTTCATTTCATTTTCAGATCTGTAAACTTTTACTTTGAATTTTCTCAGATCTATACCATTTTCCATTGCATTTTCAGATCTGCACCCTGTATTCATCTCTTTCTTTGCATTTCATACCATACAATATCATGATCTATCAACCCATCACCATGGTTGAGTAGAGATCTCCATGTTGGGAGATGAAATTTCTTCAAAGGGATTTAATGTTTAGTTAGGTTATTGTTATAGATTAGGGTTATGATTAATAGCTCTCCATTTCTATGAAACTAATGCTTTTGTTAAGTTGATGAATCTATCAAATGATTTATAGGGTTTTATAATACAGCTAGCATTGTTTCTTCTACCCCAAATCTATAGTTTGTAGGCTTGAGATTTTCAGCCTACGAGAGTCGAGGTTGGATCTACAAGTGCACAATATCAAAACCTGTTAATATATGCCAGCATAGGGTCCTAGAGGATTTTATGCTATAATAATATTCTCATTCGAGAGGTGGTTTATTTGTTTACAGTGTTTGAAGTTCTAGATCTAGATCATTAAACTGCTAATCCGGTTAGATATCCTTTCTATTTATTTAAATCCCTACGATTTCCCAGATCCCAACATTTTTTTTAAACTGATTTTATTTTATTTAATTATTTTCGGATTTTATTCGGATTTTCCTGTGATAAAACTTTTTTTCATCCTAGCTTGGTTTAGCTCTACAGATCTAAAGGGTACTTTACTCCTTGTGGATTCAATCCCACCATTGTAGTACCGCACACAACCGTGCACTTGCGGGAACCATTGGTTTTGGGTAAAACCTGATACCACATCAATATGTTTTCTGTGCTGGACTCTAAGTGTTGGGTTTTATCTTCACAAATATAGATTTCATCTCTCCAAGATTTTTCCGAGTCATAACTCTCGGGAAAATATTTTTTCTTTGGTGGAATCTAAGTGTTGAGTCTTATCTTCACAAATCTAGATTTCATCTCTCCAAAAAATTTCCGAGTCATAACTCTTGGGAAAGTATGTTTTCTTCAGTAGAATCTAAGTGTTGAGTCTTATCTTCACAATTCTAGATTCCATCTCTCCAAGATTTTTCCGAGTCATAACTCTCAGGAAAATATTGTTTTTCTTTGGTGGAATCGAAGTGTTGAAGTCCTAACTTTACAAATCTAGATTCCATCTCACAAAGATTTTTCCAAGTCCTAACTCTCGGGAAAATATGTTCTCTTTGGTGGAATCTAAAGTTTGAGTCATATCTTCACAAAATAGATACCACCTCATGGAAATTTTATTTCCTGCTTCTAATAAAGAGGCGGAGTAGAAGCACTCATAGCTTGGCTTCACCTCGTAAAAGGAGTTGGAACACAAAACATATATGCAATTCATTACCAATTTTTATCAGACGTGTTTGCCATATTCAAGGATTCAAAAATTCTAACACTGGGTTCAATAACAAAGTTTAGCATCATTCACATTAATGATTGGGAGGCTGACTGGGGTGTACTCCCTAATTCCCAAATCGTGTATTCCTTCATACTCAAATCATTAGCGAAGTGGCTAACAAGTTCTGAACACTACTTTCAATATTTTAAGCTCTTGCTAAAATGTTTTTTGCATTTTTACGAACTACAATTTGACTTGATCCAAATGTGGGTATGTAGGCAATCTGATTATTGAGGCACAGTTATTAAAAATAAAAATTATTATGAGGTCTCGCTTCTGATATTAGCAAGCTCTATTGCAAATTGGTGGTATCTAAGTGTTGAGTTCGTCTTCACTAAACTAGATTCTATCTCACATATATTCTTCTAAGTCATAACTCTCGAAGAAGTATGCTTATTTCTGTGGAATCTAAGTGTTGAGTTTGATCTCCACTAAACTAGATTTCATCTCACATATATTATTCCGAGTCATAATTCTCGGAGAAATATGTTCATTCCAGTGGAATCTAAGAGCTAGAGTTTGCTCTATACAATATTAGATTTCATCTCACATAGATTTGTTTGAGTCACATGTTTCGAAGAAATATGTTCATTTCAGTGGAATATAAGTGATTGAGTTCGCTCTTCACAATAGTAGAGTCCATTTCACATATATTCTTCTGAGTCATAACTCTTGAAGAAGTATATTCATTCCAGTGGAATCTAAGTGATTGAGTTTGCTCTTCACAATATTAGAGTCCATCTCACATATATTCTTCCGAGTCATAACTCTCGAAGAAATATGTCCATTTTAGTGGAATCTAAGTGTTTAGTTCGCTCTCCACTAAACTAGAGTTGAGCTCACATATATTATTTCAAGTCATAACTCTCGGAGAAATATGTTCACTTTTGTAGAATCTAAGTGCTTGAGTTTTCTCTTTACAGTATTAGATTCCATCTAACATATATTCTTCCGAGTCATAACTCTCGAAGAAGTATGTTCTGTTCAGTTAAATCTAAGTGTTGAGTTTGCTCTTCACTAAACTAGATTTCATCTCACATATATTCTTTCAAGTCATAACTTTCAGAGAAATATGTTCACTTTGGTGGAATCTAAGTGCTTGAGTTCCCTCTTCACAGTATTAGATTCCATCTCCCATAGAATAATCCAAGACATAATTCTCGGAGAAAAATGTTCATTCCAGTGGAATCTAAGTGCTTCAGTTCCCTCTTCACAGTATTAGATTACATCTTACATATATTCTTCCGAGTCATAATTCTCGGAGAAATATGTTCATTCCAGTGTAATCTAAATGACTGAGTTCGCTCTTCACAGTATTAGATTCCATCTCACATAGATTCCTCCTAGTCATAATCCTCGGGAGAAATATGTTCATTCCAATGGAATCTAAGTGATTGAGTTTGCTCTTCATAATATTAGAGTCCATCTCACAGATATTCTTCCAAGTCTAAACTCTCGAAGAAGTATTTTCATTTCAGTGGAATCTAAGTGCTGAGTTCGCTCTCCACTAAACTAGATTTCATCTCACATAGATTCTTTCAAGTCATAACTCTTGGAGAAATATGTTCACTTTGGTGGAATCTAAGTGCTTGAGTTTGCTCTTCACAGTATTAGATTACATCTTACATAGATTCTTCTGAGTCATAATTCTCAGAGAAATATGTTCATTCCAGTGTAATCTAAATGATTGAGTTCGCTCTTCACAGTATTAGATTCCATCTCACATAGATTCTTCCTAGTCATAATCCTCGGGAGAAATATGTTCATTCCAATGGAATCGAAGTGATTAAGTTCGCTCTTCATAATATTAGAGTCCATCTCACATATATTCTTCCAAGTCTAAACTCTCGAAGAAGTATTTTCATTTCAGTGGAATCTAAGTGTTGAGTTCGCTCTCCATTAAACTAGATTTCATCTCACATATATTCTTTCAAGTCATAACTCTTGGAGAAATATTTTCACATTGGTTGAATCTTAGTGCTTGAGTTTTCTCTTCACAGTATTAGATTCCATCTCACATAGATTCTTCCGAGTCATAGTTCTCACAGAAATATGTTAATTCCAGTGGAATCTAAGTGATTGAGTTTGCTCTTCATAGTATTAGATACCATCGCACATAGATTCTTCCGAGTCATATGTTTCGGAGAAATATGTTTATTCCAGTGGAATCTAAATGATTGAGTTTGCTCTTCACAATAATAGATTCCATCTCACATATATTCTTCCAACTCATAACTCTCGAAGAAGGATGTTCATTTCAGTGGAATCTAAGTATTGAGTTTGCTCTCCCCTAAACTATATTTCATCTCACATATATTCTTTCGAGTCATAACTCTCGGAGAAATATGTTTACTTTGGTGGAATCCAAGTGCTGGAGTTTGCTCTTCACAATATTATAATCCATCTCACATAGATTCTTCTGAGTCACAACTCTCAGAGAAATATGTTTATTTTGGTGGAAATTAAGTGCTTGAGTTCGCTCTTCACAATATTAGATTTCATCTCACATAGATTATTCTGAGTCATAACTCTTGAAGAAATATATTCATTTAAGTGTAATCTAAGTGATTGAGTTTGTTCTTCACTATATTAGATTCTATCTCACATAGATGTTTCTGAGTCGTAACTCTCGGGAAGATATATTCATATTGGTATCATCTAAGTGTTGGGTCCTCCCTTCAAAAAATTAGATACCAACTCATGGCAAGATAATTCACTCTCATATAGAGCAATATTTACTTCAATAGATTTATGTTCGATAAATTCGATCTTAGTCTATTCGGTGTGAATAATTAAGGGGAAAATGTAAAAAAAAACCTGAACTTTCAAAATGAGGACATTTAAAACCTGAACTTTCAAAATGTCATTTAAATGCTCAAGTTTTTTGTGACTCGTAGTTAAATAGCAAACTTTAGTTGACTAGGTCATTTGAGACACGTCATGAAATTGAAATCTACGGCGTTAAAGATTCTGTTTACAACTTCCATTTAATCAAAACGACCAATGTTCCGACAATTATTTATCATTTTTCTGCTCTTTCCACTTTTGGTCGCTTCATCGAGATCTAACCATAATCAAAGAGTAAAAAATCTTCTCAAATTAAAATTCACCTTTGAAGAAACCTAATTCAACAAAGACTTTGCCACCTAGAATCTCTGGAAATGTTTCATGGAATTCTCTAAAATCTCTCAAGAGATTGAATTTCATAAGGGTTGGTGGTAACTAATTAC
The DNA here is from genome assembly GCA_963555745.1 of Cardamine flexuosa. Lineage (NCBI taxonomy): Eukaryota > Viridiplantae > Streptophyta > Magnoliopsida > Brassicales > Brassicaceae > Cardamine > Cardamine flexuosa. Next base: position 15,131,850 of record OY743214.1, on the reverse strand, counting down.
TTAAATTTTAATATGTCGAGAACTAATTAAGTTTTATTTAATTTTCATTGGAACTCAAATAACTGATTCATTTTCATATACTTACCATTTAAAAAAAAAAACTTTTAAGAAATTCATTCTCTTGAGGGGTTTTAGAGAATTCAATCTTTTGAGTGGTTTAATGTTATTTGAGTTCTAATGAATATTCAATAAAACTTAATTAGTTATCGACAAATTAAAATTAATTAGTTATCACCAATGGTTAAGAAATTAAATCTCTTGAGGGGTTTTAGAGAATTCTATGGGAATTTTCCGGATATTCCAGGTGGCAAAGACTTTGTTGCATTATGTTTCTCCAAAAGCGGATTTTAATTTGAGAAGATTTTTTACTCCTTGATTATGGTTGGATCTCGATGAAGTGACAAGAAGTAGAAAGAGAAGACGATTTAATAAATAATTGTCAGAACATTGGTTGTTTTGATTAAACAGAAGCTGGTAACATGCAATTGTACCCCGTAAACATGCTCCGTCACTTGATTTAAGTCATGCAAGAAATGGCATACTCAACATAAGTTAGGTATTTAATTATGAAGTCCACAAAAACTTAGGTATTTAAACGATATTTCTAAAAAAAGTTGAGGATTTAAACATCGACAATTTGAAAGTTGATGATTTTTAATCAAACTTGAAACAAACTCGTTTGATCAAACGGAAGTTGTTAACATAATCTTTAATGTCGTAGACGTCAGTTTAACGTCGTGTCCCAAATGACCTAGACAAAAAAATTTTACTATTTAATTATGAGTCAACAAAAAACTTGAGCATGTAAATGACATTTTGAAAGCCTAAAGTTTAGGCTTTAAATGTCCTCATTTTGAAAGTTTAGGTTTTTTTTGACATTTTTCCCAAATAATCAATAAAGAGTACAGTGTCGCATTTCTTATGCCGAACAATCTCTCATTAATTATGCCGAGCAGTCTTGCATAACATAAGTCGAGCGCAGTCTCACATTACTCTAACCGAATGCTCGCATAATTGAAGACGAGCACAACCTTGCATTATTTAAGCCGAGTCCGATTCTCGCACCATAATTCCATACACGAACTGATGATTTCGGGTAAAACATGGAATCAGTCCGCTTGGGCAATTCAGAAGCCGAGTTGAATTCTCGCAATTTACCGAGGATATGATATATCATGGTTTTTATGCTTTTTAGCCATGATATAAGTGTTGGTTTTAGAGTCTTTTTATTATTTATTGAGTCTTATTTGGTACAAATACGAGATGTACATTGATGATCACTTTGGAGATTTTGGAGGCTTGTAGCTGAACAAAATGACTTGGAGATAAAGATTATAGTTCACGGTGATTGACACGCATCACTTGTGTTGGTCGACATGCATGTTAACAGTCGGAGACCTTCGAGTTTTATCAAGTTTCAAGAATTGCAACTTTTTGTATTTTTGGTTATATTTATGTTTTAGAAGTCTGAGAATACTAAGTTTTGTATTATCAAGTTTAGAGAGAGATTTTGGAGAGAATAATCAAAACTCACCTTGCAGAGAGAAGATTCTGAGCTCATGTTATTCTTTGATTTATTTTATGAGTATCATCAGACTCTGATTTGTGTTTCATTGATCATGTCTGAGTAATTACCTTGTTAGATCTAGGGAGTTCAAGGGTTTATAATGGATTGTTGAATTGGGCATAAACATATCACGATATTCATAATGTTCTTCATCTAGATTAAAATCTATACTAGACTTTAGATTGATTACCTGAATTCTAGCATCTTAGGATAATTGGTAGCCATGATAGTGTTATTGATATCATGAACTAATCATAGATGAGCAAAATAGCTTTCTCACAAAGAGATTCGGTTTAGGGATTTTGTGAACATATCATACTTGACATTAATGCATGCTTTATTTATTAGAACTTGCAAAGATATTTGCTTTTTGTGATTTAAGGATATATATATCATCACAGCGAGAGTTGCATGATATTATAATTGTGTTATAAGTTTAAAAGCCGGTCATACATTACATCATGTTTATCGAACCACTCAGTTTACAATCCAAAGTATTTTCTAATTGATTTCTCTAGGTCTAGCTTTTAAATCATTTGAACTTACACCCATTCATTCTAGTTATTTCTTTATTGCATTGCTTTTTATTTCATTAATTTTATTATTATTTAGCTTAATTCGAATATGTTTATTCGATTGTGTGAACTTCAAAGTCTCTGTCGTTTCGATCCCTAAGTACTGCAGTGATTCATTAATTTGAGAGAGTAGCTCTACTAGTTAATTAGCATATCAAATTTTGTCGCCGTTGCCGGAGACTCTATTTTCACCATTAGATTTCAGTTATAATTTAATCTAAATTTTTATATGATTTTGTTGCTTACATCTCTACTTTCTCTAATCTCAGGTGTATGAATCTTATGAGCAACAATAATAAACAACTTGCTACTCAAGATATTGGAAAGTTAAAGAGAGCTAATCGGAAAGCACAATGGAAATTACAGATGATGAGGAATGAAGCTGGGATCTATCATGATTTAGAGGGCAACCAACACAATGAGCAGGGTCAGAAGCTTGATGCTGAGGGTAACCCATTAGTCGAGAACGTCAACAATACTGTGCACGTTGACCGACATGTAGCTGGCCATGTTGGTCGACATGAAGACAACGTGAATGGTCCATGGATTTTGGATGATGGGATTGATGTTGAGGAAAGAACACTTGCTGAGTACAACATGCCTAACCAGTTCTAAACTAGTAGGTCTGCTATATGTCCTCCTCTTTTTCAGAGGAATGATTTTGAGTTGAAACTCCAATACTAAACTCTTGTGGGGCAACACACTTTTCATGCTCATCCAACTGAACATCTTATGGACTACGTTGAGAAGTTTGAAGACTTGGCTTCTAATATTAAAGCCAATAGTGTGTCTGAGGACTATATTTTCTGCAAGCTTTTCCCATACTTACTTGCTGGGAAAGCAGCTCACTGGTTGAAGCAACTCAAGACAAGATCTTTGACTACATGGAAGGACACCAAGAGAGCTTTCTTGGATAACTTCTATAATGATGCTAAGTCTAAATTCTTGAGGAACATAATCTCTCAGTTTACTCAAGGACCTGCAGAGACTTTCAAGGCTGCATGGTTAAGGTATAAAGCTTATGAAAGAGATTGTCTGCACCATTGTTTCAATGAAGTCCAGCTCTTGAGGACTTTCTTTAATGGTATTGATTGGAGATATCTGATTGCTTTGGATGCTGCCAGCGATGGGAACTTCAACATCAGGAAACCAAGAGAAGCTAGCAAGTTAATTGAGAACTTGGCTTCTATTAATAGCACCAAGAATGATGATTTTGAGAGGAAGAAACAAGCTGCTGGTTTGGACAATGGTCAAATGGCTGAAGTTAAAGCTAAGCCTTATATTATGCACAACCTTCAAGTGAACAAGAAATCGGTTCACTTTGCTCAAGAGGTTGAGACTTTTGAATCAGAGGAAGAACCCATTAAAGAAGATGTGAATTATGTGAAATATCAGGAAACCAAGAGAAGCTAGCAAGTTAATTGAGAACTTGGCTTCTATTAATAGCACCAAGAATGATGATTTTGAGAGGAAGAAACAAGCTGCTGGTTTGGACAATGGTCAAATGGCTGAAGTTAAAGCTAAGCCTTATATTGTGCACAACCTTCAAGTGAACAAGAAATCGGTTCACTTCACTCAAGAGGTTGAGACTTTTGAATCAGAAGAAGAACCCATTAAAGAAGATGTGAATTATGTGAATGGTTCTTGGTTTAATGGTCAAAGGTTTGGTAATTCTCAAAGGAATTTCAGGAATTGGTAATTCTCAAGGGAATTTCAGGAATTACAGTGGTAATGGTTAGAGAAACAGCTATGGGAACAACCAGAATTATTCTAAGACTGATGCTCCAAACACTAAGAGAGGCAACAGCAGTTTCACAAGAAACTATGGAAGCTCTTACTACCAGAATCTACCCGCCAAAACTCCAGAGGTGACTACTTGACCGCATTCTCGAGGGACAGGAGAAGATGAAAAATTGACTTCAATGGTAAGATATATGTTCTGTATGCAGATTTTAATGGGAAGTATGAGACTTTGAACAACCACATCAAAAGGTTGGTTACTCAGTTTGCTCAATCTGCTGTGAATACTAAACGCTCTAATGGAGTCTTACCTGGAAAAACTAATACAAATCATAAGTATCAGTGTAGTGATGTTATATCCTGGGCTGATATGGTTAAGAGAGACATCACAAAGGAGAGTTTGATGCATTCTGAAGCTAAGGAAAATGTTGAGAAACTCGTCAGGGAACTCACATGGTCAACACAGACACACCATGTCGGTTGATATTTTCACTGAGGTTTCCGAGACTTTGCTTAAACTTGAAACAAATGTCAAATCTGAATCGACTCACAACAATCGACTCACAACAATCGACACACCCCTTGTGTCGGCCGGCATGCACAGCCTACCAAAACAGCTGTTCTCCAAAAAATTCCTAAGGTAGAAGATCCAGGAAAGTTTGTTTTGCCATGTTCCATTGTTGTAGTTGGACTCAAGGATTCTCTTTGTGATACTGGGTCTAGTGTCAATCTCATGTCCAAGGACATTGCAAAAAGGTAGCGAATATGTGAAATCAAGGATTCTCAAGTTGGTATTACATTGGCTGATGCTTCAGTGAAAACTTCAACGGGATTCATTGAGAATTTTCAAGTCCAGATTGGAGACTGTCTCCTCCCTTCTGACTTTCATGTTGTTGAGATGGCTAATGGTAATCATAAGCCATTGATTCTGGGAAGACCATTCCTTTCTAGTGCTGGAGCGTGTGTTAATTTTCCAAGGAAAAATGATTTCTCTGAAGAATGGGAATCATGATGTGTTCTATGATGTCATCCCTGATGGATGTGTGATGCTTAGTCCTAAGGTTGCTGCAAAAGAAGTTGAGAAAGTTTTTGATAAGCTGGAAAAAGGAAACGAACAGGTGAACAAGCTTCACTCTAAATACATGATGAGTCTCTATTTTCACTAGTTTTTACTATGGTTTTTCCATGTTTTATTGAGTCTAGAGTTAGGTTTTGTGTTCTTCTGGCCAGTTTTAGTGTCTTTTTTTGGTTTTCACTTCATTGGAGCTAAAATGGGCAAAATAGAGCAACTTTGAACGTTTTTACACATCAATAGATTTTCGAGACACTCTGGGATCGATCGATCCTGAAAAGGATCGGCCAAGCATGAAGAGGATCGACTGATCCCAAAGCAGATCGGTCAGTCAAAGGAATCTATGAGGTGGCACGGATCAGAGGAAGGAGATCAATCGATCCAAACCGGATCGATCGATCCGGATCACGAATATTCTCTAAATCGCACATTAACTCCAATTTTTGACCTAGAAGACTCCCTATAAATAGGGGTCATTTCTTGAGCGGCCAGAGAGACCTAGACATGATTTTTCACTGTTACTCTGTCATTTTCATTTTCATTTCAGATCTGTAAACTTTTACATTGGTTTTTCTCAGATCTATAATATTTTCATTGCATTTTCAGATCTACACTCTGTTTTCATCTCTTTCTTTGCATTTCAAACCATACAACATCATGATCTATCAACCCATTGCCATTGTTGAGTAGATCTGGATGTTGTGAGATGAGATTTATTCAAAGGGATTTAATGTTTAATTAGGTTATTGTAATAGATCAGAATTATGAAACAAATGCTTTTGTTAGGTTGACGAATCTATCAAATGATTCATAGGGTTTTATAATACAACTAGTGTTGGTTAGTCTACCCGGAATCTATAGTTTGTAGGCTTGATTTTCAGATTTTCAAGAGTTGAACCTGGATCTTGATAACATCGAGTTATTACCTATTTTAGCATTGTTTTCTTATGGTTTTATGGAGATTTGATAGGTTTTCAAGGCTAAAAAGGTTATTATCAATTATTTGTGGATTCAAAAGGGTTTTGTAGGTTTTATGGAGTATTGGACCCAAAAGGAGCAAAAACCTGTTTAAAGGCAGTTTCAGAACATCAGAAGTTTGACAATGTTTGAAGACCTTCCCCTACACCAAAATGAGAGTTATTGGTTTCTGTGGAAAGCTAGAAGATTCCAGGTTCACCTGGGACAAGAATTGAAGAAATCCATTGAGCCGTTTGGAAGATGCATCCCAAAGAGTGAAGCACTGTCAAACCACGGTCACAAGGCCCGTGACAAAGGACCAGCCTCTTGGTGAGTCCGGTCTCAAGCCCCGTGACCGGGGCATTTTCTCAAAACCCCCACGGACCTTAGGCCCACGTCAAAGCCTGGTCCATGCCCCTACACCCATCCAAATGACAAGTTTTCTCAAGGAAACCCTAAAAACCAAACCCTAATGATCCCTAGGACCTATATATACTTGTTTTGACCTAATGAGAAGGTGTGCTTTGTGTGTGGCTGCCCTAATACTTCATCACCTCCGTTTCAACCCTAAAAGGAGATCTCGTCACGGCCGTCAGGCCGTTGAAGCTCCATCACCGCCGCTACCAACCCTTTGAAGCCGCCGAAGTCACCACCTCTCTCTTTTGTCTTGTTTCATCTCTCATCTCCATTCACCACTTGTAAAAGGAAAAAGATTCATCAACTTTGTATCTCAGAGAAGATCTCTAAACCCTTTTCTTATATTCTATTTGCAATCTATTATTCATATGGTTTTGCTTTCTATGAATATGTGTGAGTAGTTTTCTTTGTTGGGTAGTTAGGGTGCATTCTAGGGGAATCATGAGACCGATTGTTTAGGTTGTTAGATCTGGAATTATTCATCATATGTTCTTCGTCCTTGGCTTGTTTTTAATGCATATTGCTAGAGTAGCTAACTAGTGATTAATGTTTGGCGATTTACACATCGATAGATCTGTAGATTTGTGTGCCCTAACCTTGGTGAGTATTGTGTTATAACCTGCGATAGTTGAGTTCTAGGGTTTTACGGACTAGAATCGAACTTGAATTTAATGCTTAATATTTGCATCTTTGCCTATGGAAGTTGAGTACTATTTGCATTTAGACATTAGGCGATTGATATTGTGAACTGCATATCTTTTGTTCATCTGTGTTTCGTAGTCCAAGAACATCCACATCATTGAATAATCCTGATTTGATTTCCTTTGCATACATTCATCTTATGAAATCCTGAGAAACCCCTTGCAACCCAGCATTCCGTTTTTATTGATATTTTCTTTGTTTCTTGCAGCATTTGTTTGCTGCATATTTTCGTGACACATCAACAACCCCCCATTCATTGTTTTGTCTTAGCCATATTTCATTCCAATATTTTCATAACGTGTTCTTAAGTCTCTGTGGGATCGATAACCTTAAATACTACATTCAAAGTACTGTGCACTTGCAGTCACGTGTGGATTCTAGGTAAAAGTTTTGATTGAAAATCCATACCACATCAAGCTTTTTGGCGCTGTTGCCAGGGACTTTATTGCATTACTTGCGAGTTTGAGATTGAAACTTTGTCTAAGACCTTTATTTTTCAGATTGCTGTGATATTTACATTTACTATTCTCAGGTACTCTCAAGCTTTGCTTGATTGGAGCACCAACACCACATTCTAGGAGATCTTGGCGATCCACCACCTCGGAGGGACGACCAAGTATTTGCTGGATACAATGGAGCATACATTCCAGATTGACAGGGGTCAAATATAACCCTAGAAGCTACTCTCTTAAATTAAGAGATCACTGTACTACTTAGAGGTTGAATTCACAAGGACTCTGAAAACTCACACAATAGATTGAACAGATTTGAGTTAAGCTAGACGAAAATAAGAAAACTAAATAGAGCAATGCAATAAACGAAAATAGCAATTAAATGGGATTAAATTCAGATGACTAAAGCACTAGACCTAGGGACATCAATCAGGAAAACTCAGGAAAATGAACTGGGCGGTTCGTAAATTAAGTCTAAAGTGTTTATGCGGTTCTTAAACTCGCAACATTAATATGATATCTCATCCAACTCTCGCTGCAACGACATCTATCCTCTAAACAGAAGCAAACCAAATCTCTTTGCGAAATACCAATAAATAGAGTCTCTATGATAGTGCGGGTACAATATGTTTACAAAATTCCTAAACCAACTCTCGCTGCGAATAGGCTGTTTGCTCATCTAAGATTAGTTTAGGGTATCAATAACACTCTCGTGTCTCCCAATAATCCCATGGTACTAGTATTAGGGTGATCAATCCTAAGACTAGTGTAATCATCAAATCTAGATGAAGAACATAATAGATAATTTAACAATACTAAACCCAATGCAATTTTCCTTCATAATCCCTTTTGAAATCCTAGATCTAACAAGGTGACTACTCAGACATAGAAGATGAAACACAAATCATTGACTGAATAATACTCATAAAAATAAGAAATAACAAACAAAGGGAGTTCATAATTCTTCTCTCTACAAAGTTTGAGATCTGAATCTTCTCTCCAATAATCTCCTTCAAACTTACAATAAACTTGAAAAACTTAGAATATGATCCATCTTAGTGTCTGGGACTTCTAAAACATAATTTAACCTAAAAACACGATTAGGCATGATTTATAAAATTTGGAAACTTCTGGGGCAAAGTTGCAATTCTTGAAACTTGATAAAACTCGGAGGCTTCAATATCGTCTAAGTGATGTCGACCAACACGAGGGAAGCGTGTCGATCGACGTGGAGAAGAATGTTCGTCTCCGTGTTGATTTGCTCATCTACAAGCCTCCAAATGCTCCAAAGTGCTCATAAGGATCCATATCGTGTTTGTACCTAATAAGACTCAATATATATACAAAAGACTCCAAAACCAATACATATATCATGTCATAAAACCATAAATCCATGATATATCAACTCCCCCAGACTTAGCTTTTGCTTGCCCTCAAGCAAAACAGAAAACCAAACCAAGAAAGTAGTTTGAAAATCGCGGAACTCACCTACTCTTTAGAACATTGTGTTTACCAGTCATAATGTAATCCACATGGTACAAGATCTATTTAGAGACTAACCACCATGTACATTCACCGTAGTCACTCGCAGTATTCTCAATACCCACCACAACTTAACAACATATCCCTTTAGTAAGTCATTCATCGCTGGGTCTCATTTTCGAATTCAATGTTCAAGGGCCTTTTAGACTCAGCTGTCATCCTATACCATAACAAGACAAACCTCACTACAAAAATGATGCTTTCGTCTCCCCCAGACTTAAATCCTTGGTTATTTTGGATTTCATATGATTTTCCCTTTCTTATTTTTTTGTCTATGAAGGTAGGCTATTAGAAGTGAATAATGGGTCACGGGATTGCTCCTACCCTCACAGAAACCCTACTTTCATCATCTCCTTAAGAAGTAGAAATGTGGGGGCATAGATTTCTCTTACCCGCTTCTACTTCAAAGAATCACTTGGTCATTCATAGATTATACCTAAAGGCTTTGATTATTAGTAACAACTTTTTAGGGAGACTAAACATCATAACTTACTTTGGTTTTTATCAGGTCAGGTATGAATGAAAATTCAAGCTCTCAAACACCAATTTCGTCCATGAGGTAAAAGGAACGGACATAAATTAGCTCAGGCTATAGCGGGCATCTGCTGTCAGTATGGGACTCTCAAGTTAACCGGTCAGACTTGGAGTTTTTTCATTAGTTGATTCTGAATAAGCTCTGCAACAATGGTCACCAGAACACATAGCTAACAACAAATAGACCAAGAGATAGCTCATAGTTCCTGGACAAGTTTTGACTCAATAAAATAAAGGTTTTGAAAAAAAAAAATTTGGACTGACTCTCAAAAGAATAAACATAGTTAGCAACTACCTCCCCCAGACTTAAACTACACTGTCCCCAGTGTAAATAAGCCTAAGGAAGGTGATAAAAAAAAAATTGAGTAGAGCTTGAACTGTTATGTTTTGAAAAATGTGACCTGATATGGTGTACCCATGTCGACCGACACACACCCTGTGTCAGGTAACTTCACATTCTTCACTATTCCATCTTCATCAGCAAATACCCACATGTTGTTAGGCTTCATCCAAGTCACATGCTTGAGATAGTCAAGATCCATCAAAGTCAAAAGATTTCCAACATGCTCAAACTGCTTCTTACCAAAGGCTTTGGCTTTCAGAGAAACCAAATGATGAGGAAACACAGCACCCAAATTCAGATCAGTATTGGGGACATCATACTTCCAAACCGCAGTAGGAAACATGTGGTGAACACCAAGCAAAAGGAGCATAAGATCCGACTTCCAGGCCTTGGTGGGATCAGACCGGCACAGAATGGTGCTAGCAATGAGGCGCAACACATACCTAACAGCGGGATGATGAACATTTGTCTTCTTCGAAGAACCAATATCATACTCACCATTCCCGATGTGGGACCAAAAAGTCTTAATATCGCCCCCCCCCCCCCACTCTGTATCCATATCAGCCTGAGTGGCATCTCTCTGGAAGTCATACAAGTCACATAGATCAGGAATGGTGATCCTGTACCTCATAACTTTGCACATGAAGGTCAGAACTCCCTGCTGTGCCACCTTGGCACCCTCATCAGCATAGTACACTCTGCAGGAAGCTAAGAATTGGCGTGCTAAATCCGGGTAGAGAGTGTGCAGGATGTAACCCATGGTCCGCAAACCCATCTGCAAAGTGATGTGGTTGACATCATCATCAATATCGAGAGCTATCATGGCTTTTTCGTCCTGCAGTCTAGTAGGCCTCATATCAACACCTTGCCAAGCATTATAAAATAATGTGTCATACTCATCCCAATACTCTGAAATAGGTCTCTGAGTGCACTCGGGCATGGATGTCTCCAGTCTTTGGATCATTATCCCAGTCACGCTTCACCTTAATCATCTGAGTCTAAAGCTTAGACCAAGGGCCACGGACATGAGCATTGACCGGGAAATCAGAAGTGGGTGTGGTGGCTATAACAGCAATTGGGGTAGTCTCAACACTAGGCTTATCATCAGTAAGATCAATCTCCTCTCTGCGGGTACGCTTGTTCCTCGAAGATCTCCTAGTAGTCATCTGCAAAACACAAGAAATCGAAAAATTCAGTTCATGTTCAGAATTTATGCATGCATGTCGACCGACATGGTTAAACCGTGTCGATCGACATGATGCAGAATCGTATATACTCGTGAAAAACAAAAATTCCAAGCAAGATCAATATCAAATAAGGATTAATACTGCACAATCATCGAAATCAACGATCAAATTCATCTCAACAACATCAATTCATCATCTAATCAACCCTAAATTCCGAATTTTCAATTGGATTGGTGTTAGGTTTTATCAAAATAAATTCATGACTTTTCAATCAATTCAACCTAAATTAACAAAAAACTACACTTGATTCCTTCTAAATTCATCCTAATCAGTCAAGATTAGCAACTCTTAAGACCCAAAATCGGAATTCAAAAGTGAAAATCAAACCCATGAAATTGCAAGAATAGGGATGGAGATTTGAAGAACATACCTTTGATTTTGAATGAATGAATTCTATGGGAGAATAAGGAATATAAATCTCTTGAGTTTAGAAGCAAGAATCGAATGAATTGGTGAAGAACTCAAAAATTGTTATTTGGGTTTTATAGAGGCGTAGGGGTTTTACAAAACAGAAAAGGAGAAGTGGAGAAGAAAAAGGAAATTAGGTATTTATACTAACCTCGGGTCCGCGTTGACCGACACAAGGTGTTCGTGTTGATCAACACGGACACAAACCTTGTGTTCCTTGGTCGAAAAATTACGTAAAGCTTCTCCAATCCATGCAAATCTTTCCATAATCATCATTAAGCACGTCTATTTCCGGAGAGAAAAAAAAACAAAGAAAAATTAGCTAAAAGACACAAAAAAAACTTAATTAAAGACTCACCAGTGGGTTGCCTCCCACTAAGCGCTTATTTTCAGTCATTAGATGAAGTCTTGGAGCCAAGATCATCCTCACTTAAATCAAGCATCTTGGGTTTCAGAACCGTATTCATCATCTCATCCATCACGGCTTGTCCTTTAGCCTTAAACTCAGGAGTGATGATAGCCTTAATCTTGGCAAATGGCCTGGAACCAGTTCCATACTGCAGCTTATACTCAATAGTATCATCAATTTTCTCCACAGGAGTCAAAGTCATAAGGGGTCCCGCAGTCACTACTTTTCTCTGCGATTTCTTCTTCTTACCCGCAGCCTTTGAAATCCTTGCAGTGAACTCCTTGGTGTGAATCTCATTTACTTCTTCGACGACAACCTGGGGATTCCACATCCCATATCCCTCTGGATTAGCAGGATAAAACACATCAGGATCAACATGCCTAAGAGAAATCTTACTACTCAGCAGATCAAGCACAGCTCCAGCAGTAGCAAGGAATGGCCTACCCAAAATCAGTGACAAATCAGAACCGATGTCCGTCTTGATAACATGGAAATCACAGGAAAACAGACAATCACCAACTTGAACTCTCAGATTCTCAATATAACCGAAGGATTTCTTCAAAGAAGCATCAGCCAATGTAATCTCAATTGGAGATCTCTTCATATCATTGATTCCCAACCTCATCGCAACATCATTAGACATGATATTGATACTAGCTCCAGTATCACAAAGTGAATCAGTGAACTTAACTCCAGCAATGGAGCAGGGTACAGAACAACTTTCAGGATCTTCCAACTTAGACAATTTTTGGAGATAAATTCCGTCATTGGGCTGTTCACGTCGACCGACACGGCCAGGTGCCTGTCGATCAATTTGCCTGAAGTCAGGACCGTCCGTAGTCGTGACTTGCATCAAATCCTCTTAATTAGTTGGGTGGTGTCGACCGACACGTAGCAGTGGTGTCGATCGACATGAGCTCTGAGATGAGAGTCTCAACTTTTTTCTTAGCTTCAGAACTCTCCAGAACCTCTTCCTTGATCTCTCTCTTGACCATATCTCCCGAGGACATAACAGCAGCAAAAGAGTACCTAGGATTAGTGTCAGTACTTCCAGGTAAGACGTCATCAGTGCGTTTAGTGTTCACAGCAGATTATGCAAACTGAGTATTCAACCTCTTGATGTGGTTATTTAATGTCTTATACTTCCCATAGAGATTGACATACAAAGCATCTATCTTGCCATTGAAATCCACAGTCATCTTCTGCTGACCCTCAAGTATCTGGTCAAGCATATCCTTCAACTCAGAATCTGTAGTCTTAGTTGGCAAATTCTGATAATGGGAACTTCCAAAGTCCCTAGTGAAACCACTGTTTCTTCTCTGAGCTTCCTGAGTCACAGGCCTGGGCGTAAATCCAGATGAGTTCTGGTTGTTCCCATAGTTGTTTCTCTGGTTGTTGTAACCTCTGAAGTTGCCTTGAGAATTGCCAAACCTTTGGCCATTGAAACTTTAACCATTCACATAGTTCACATCCTCTTCAGTAGCTTCTTCTTCAGCTTCAAAAACCTCAACCTCTTGAGCAAAGTGAACTGACTTCTTGTTCACTAGAAGGTTGTGCACAATATCAAGCTTTGCCTTGACTTCCGCCATCTGATTGTTGTTCAAACCAGCAGCTAACTTCTTCCTTTCATAATCAGCATTCTTAGTACTATTACTAGATGCCAAGTTCTCAATCAACTTAATAGCAACCTCTGGTGTCCTGGTCTTGAAGTTACCATCACTAGCAGCATCCAAAGCAACCTGATACCTCCAATCAATTCTGCAAAAGAAAGTCCTAATGAGCTGGACTTCATCAATGTTGTGGTGCGGACAATCCCATTGGTACCCCTTGCATCTCAACCACGCAGCTTTCTCAGTGTCTCTGCAGGTCGTTGAGTAAACTGAATAATCAAATCCCTCAAGTCTTCTGTCTTAGCATCATCATAGAAATTATTCAAGAAAGCTGTCTTGATGTCTCTCCAAATGGTTAAGGAACCCGGTTCCTACTGTTTCAACCATTGAGCTGCTTCTCCAGCAAGAGAGTATGGGAAGAGCTTGCAGAATAGATAGTCTTCAGACACTCCATTGGCTTTAATACTCGAAGCCAAGTCTTCAAACTTCTCTATATGGTCCATTGGATGTTCCGTAGGATGAGCATGGAAGATGTGTTGTCCCACAAGAGTGTAGTACTGTGGTTTCAACTCAAAATCATTCCTGTGAAAAGCAGGAGGACATATAGCAGACCTGTTGGAGTAAAACTCAATGGGTCTGTTGAAATCACCAAGTGTCCTTCTCATATTCTCAATCCTAGCATCCAAGTTGTCCGGACGGTTTCCATCTCCTTCACGTCGACCGACACCAACATTACCCTGTCGGTCGACATGACCAGAATTATCGACAATCTCGACGATGGGGTTCCCATCTGCATCAAGTCTCTGACCCTGAGCATTGTATTGGTTGCCCTCTAAATCACATATGATCCCAGCAGCATCTCTCTCAATCAAAACAATTCTCACCATCTCTGATCTCCTCAGTGCCTTGCGATTAGCTCTCTCTAACTTCTCAATCTCCTCAGTAGCAACTAGTTATTTTTCCTTGCTGCTCCTAAGTTTCATGCACCTGAAATAAGAGAAAGTAAAGGCGTGAGAAACAAAAATAAAATGAAAAATCTAGACTAAACTCTAACTGAAATCTAATGGTGAATTTAGAGTCTCCGGCAACGGCGCCAAAATTTGACAGGGGTCAAATATAACCCTAGAAGCTACTCTCTCAAATTAAGAGATCACTGTAGTACATAGGGGTCGAATCCACAAGGACTCTGAAAACTCACACAATAGATTAAACAGATTCGAGTTAAGCTAGACAGAAATAAGAAAATTAAACAGAGCAATGTCATAAACAAAAATAGCAATTAAACGGGATTAAATTCAGATGACTAAAGCGCTAGACCTAGGGACATCAATCAGGAAAACTCGGAAGCGGTTTCTAAATTAAGTCTAAAGTGTTTATGTGGTTCTTAAACTCGTAACATGAATATGATATCTCATTCAACTCTCGCTACGATGACATATATCCTCTAAACAGAAGCAAACCAAATCTTTTTGCGAATACCAATAAATAGAGTCTCTATGATAGTGCGGGTATGATATGTTTACCAAATTTGTAAACCAACTCTCGCTTCAAATAGGCTGTTTGCTCATCTAAGATTAGTTTGGGGTATCAATAACACTCTCGTGTCTACCAATAATCCTATGTTACCAGTATTAGGGTGATCAATCCTAAGACTAGTGTAATTATCAAATCTAGATGAAGAACATAATAGATAACTTAACAATACTAAACCCAATTCGATTTTCCTTCATAATCCCTTTTGAAACCCTAGATCTAACAAGGTGACTACTCAGACATAGAAGATAAACACAAATCATTGTCCGAATAATACTCATAAAAATCAGAAAAAAGATACAAAGGGAGTTCTGAATTCTTCTCTCTACAAAGTTTGAGATCTGAATTTTCTCTCCAATAATCTCTTTCAAATTACAATAAACTTGAAATATTTAGAATATGATCCAACTTAGTCTCTGGGACTTCTAAAACATAATTAAACCTAAAACACGATTATGCATGATTTATAAACTTTGGAAACTTCTGGGGCAAAGTTGCAATTCTTGAAACTTGATAAAACTCGGAGGCTTCAATATCGTTTAGGTGATGTCGACCGACACAAGGGAAGCGTGTCGATTGACGTGGACAAGAATATCCGTCTCCTTGTTGATTTGCTCATCATTCCTAGAGTCATAATTCTAGTGAAGGAAAAACTATACTTTGGTTTACCTTCGGAGCACCCGATAGATCATATACAGAACTATGAAGATATATGCGACGCTACCACTACCAATGAAGACTTTAGAAGCTACTTAAAGTGCACTTTATTTTCTTTTTCTCTTGGAGATAAGGCGAATAGATGGTGGAAGTCTCTTCCTCAAGCATCGATCTCTACTTAGGAAGCATGTAAGAGTGCTTTTGTTAACTATTTCTACACCAAATCTTGGTCCAATCTGTTTTGGGACAAGATTCAAGGGTTTCGACAAGGAGCCAAGGAGTATATTCTTGAGGCATGGGGGCGATTTCAGGAGTATGAAAGAGATTATCCTCATCATGGTTACACAGAAGGTAACATGATGAATAAATTCTACAAGGGACTTCATGGTGAGTATCAACAGTCTCTTGATATTGAGAGCAATGGAGATTTCTCTACAAAAACCATTGAAGATGCTCGGACATTGATCACTAATCTTGCTGAGAGTGATAGCTACAGAACCAACAATCGGAAGCCATCCAATCCGGATGGAGAACCAGCTACCTCTACTGAATTCAAGGCACTTGCAAACTCTATCAATCAAATGGCCAAGAATATCAATAGAGTTGTCCGTTTCCATGAAAGGGAAGAGTTTGATGATCAAGAAGAAGATGTGAACTACATCAGTCATAAAAGAGGATACCAAGGGAGGTACATTAATCGAAATTTCCATGATCATGATTACAATAGAGGAAATTTTTGACAAAGGGCTACTTTCACCAATGTTCAAGGATTTCAAACAAGATACCACAATGTTCATCCTCATGATCAACATTCCATCTTTGGAGACTTAGTGGAACAAATGAGAGCTAGCCATCAGAGTTTTACAAAGGAGATCAGAAGAATTACCAAGAACTCAATGGTAAGATCAAATCTCTTTTAGCTAGGATTGATCTTATTGGCGCGCAAAAAGAAGAAACAACTTTTGCTATTGAAAAGTCTTTGGAGAGAGATGCTCAGTTGAAAGCTATCACTCTAAGAACCCGAGTATCCTAAGGATTCTGAGGAGTTGCACAGCTTACAAAGAACCCGAGTATCCTAAGGATTCTGAGGAGAAGGAACCAAAAGAACTGAAAACCATACAAATCCAAGAAGAAGAAGAAACCGAGAAGGAGGAAGAACAGATCCGTGAGCTTACCAAAGAAGCTCCACCTCCTTCTCAGCCTCTTGAACGTGTCTATAAACCTAAGGTACCATATCCTGGCCCTCCTAAAAGTCTGAAGGAAGCAAGAGAATTGGCCAAGCTACAGGAGATTATCAGACAGCTCAATGTAAGGTTACCTTTTATTCAAGCTTGCGCAATGATTCCACCTCTCAGGAAGTATATGAAGAGTATCTTGACAAACAACATTGGCATGGATGATGGAATAATGATGATTACCCAGGAGTGTAGTGCTATACTACAAAACCGGAAGAAGTTTGATCCGGGCAGTTTATTGTTGTTCTGCGAGATCAAGAAGGAAGTATTTGATGCCCTTTGTGCTTTGGGTTCAAGCATCAATATGATGCCTCTTAGTGTGGCAAAACGCTAGGATACTCCACTTTCAAGCCTCTAAGAATCTCATTAGTCCTTGCAGGCCATTCTATTTGGAAACCAGTCTGAATTCTCATTGATGTGCCCATCATCATTGGTGGATGCGAGACTCCCACAGATATTTTTGTTCTCGAGTTTGAGAAGGAACCTAAGGAACCCCTGATCTTAGGTCGTCTATTCCTCTCTACTGTTGGAGCTCTCATTGATGTCCCTAATGGAAAGATTGACCTCCGACTAGGTGATTCCGTTATGAAGTTTGACATGAACGACACACTGAAGCAAAATATAAGTGACAATCGAATCTTTTCTGTTGATGATTTGGAGAAGACCACTCTTGGATTGTGTGAGATGCTTGCTCTTGAAGATCTAATGGAAGAAGCATTGACAAGAGATCCAAATGAATGTGATGTTCTAGAGGATTCCATGGGAAACTGCGAGAACGTCCTTGATTCTGCAGAGAATTATGCAAGACATGGTGCATATCTCAATATAGATGAGAAGATCATCACTCCTAATCCGCCTAAGAACACTCCAGCCGTGATATCTGATTCGTGGAGTGAACTTAAAGCACCAAAAGTCGAGCTTAACCAGCTCCCTATTGGTTTGAAGTATGCATTTCTTGGCCCTAACTCCACTTATCCAGTTATCATCAATTATGGTCTGAATGAGATAGAGACTACAATGCTTCTTACTAAGCTAAGAAAGCATAGGAAAGCTTTGGGGTATTCATTGGAAGGTATTCCAGGTATTTCCCCCAATCTCTGTATGCATAGGATTCATCTCGAAGAAGGTTCGAAGAATTTTATTGAACATCAAAGGAGATTAAAACCTAATCTCAAAGATATTGTGAAGAAAGAGATTATGAAACTTATGGATGCTGGGATCATTTATCCAATCTCGGATAGTACATGGGTTAGCCCAGTCCATGTCATGCCTAAGAAGGGAGGAGTGACGGTTATCAAATCAGAGAATGATGAGCTCATTGCCACTCGGACGATCACATGACACCAGATGTGTATCGACTACCGGAAGCTCAACACCTCTACGAAAAGGGATCACTTTCCCTTACCTTTCATTGATCAGATGCTTGAAAGGTTAGCAAATCACAAATACTACTGTTTCTTCGATAGATACTCAGGATTCTTTCAGATTCTGATCCACCCCGATGATCAAGAAAAGACGACATTCACATGTCCCTACGGTACTTTTGCATACCGTAAAATGCCCTTTGGGTTGTTGAAACAAGTATTTTGCCTATATGCAGAGAAATACAGTAAAAACTATCAGCCTAGGCACAGAGAGACAAAACACAAGTTTTTCAATCAATTGTAAGTATAGAAAATATCGAACCAATGGGTGACTAGAGTTATGCAAAAAGGATGTGATCAATAACAAACAATTCAAGCCAAATATAAAAAGGTTGGTTTTATCTAACAGCCAAAATGAAACTATAACCAAACCTTAAGTGAACCTAGAGCTACCAAAGTCTGTCACACTTTAGTAAGTCATCAAAAACACAAGAAAACTATGCTAAAATAACCACTCGACCTAAGCAGTCGAGTAGGGTGGTCCAGTGCTACAGTAAAAACAGAGAAAAACTAAATTGAACAGTTACTATGAAGATTGTGAACTATGGGGAAAACATAGGGACATTAGGGATGAAATCATAGGTTCGCAAACACTCTAAACTACTCTGGATATCAACCAGCATTTCATCACAGGACTACCCTAGACAACAGACTTCATAGCCAGCTCAATCCATGGTTCGTGGTAGAGAGCCCCAAGACGAAACCCAGTCAGCATAGTGTGAGGTGTCGGATCAGGCATGAAGAATCAGCCTATTCAAGTCGAGAAAAGTTCATAACAAGTGAATAGGTGGAGTCGTGAAATAAATCAATGTCTGATGCATCCACCCTCACGCTATTGTACTCAAACCCTGGAAAAAGTCTGTCTAATGGCTCAAGGCATGGTTCGTGCTCATGAGACCATCTAAAATCATGTTCTCCTTGATCAGGGGAGAACAAGCATTAAAATCACTAACCCAAGAGGGAGTCAAAACTGAGTGATGATCAAACCATCTAAGCAATAACAAAACAGAGAGAAGCTACCCTAATCCATCCCCAAAATCCCAAGTTTACTACTCACTCACCGGATTCATCACTTCGGTCCGAAACCCAGAAATCTCTAAAAGAGACATATGTGATAGCTGATGATCCGATGAGCAAGAGTCTAGAAGAAAGCTAAGGCAAATACTAATTTTATAAAAAGTTATGCAAGTTACAAAATTCAGGAAAATGAAAAACAAGATGAAGAACTAGAGAGAGAAACTAAGCTAAACTTGGTTAAAATAATAAAATCGGCCACCCCTGACATTAGGTTAATCAGGAGCTTTTATACTAGGTGACAAAAGAGAAATAATACAAATTTCGAGTTTTAAGGGAAAAAGAGTAAACGTGCCACTCGACCAGTCAATCGAGTGGAGCAGTCGAGTGGGTGCTGTGGCTGACTCGACCACCCACTCGAGTGGCCTGGTTGAGTGGCTCAGTAGAGAGGCTGACCAGACTACCCACTCGAGTGGGTAGGTCGAGGAGGCCCCTCAAAGTGTCTCTGGTGCAGTGAAGGCTCAAGTTCAACAGGTCTTCACTCTTCTGGAAGTATCTTCTAAATGGCAGATTGGATTGCTCTGATTCTTGTCCCATGTGAATCTTGACTTTTCTAGCTTTCCAACGGTATACAGAAATCCAAATTTGGTCCACGGTAAAGTCTTCAAATGTTGCCCAACTTCTGATGCTCGGAAGTCACTCGAGTGGTCTGGTCGAGTGAGCCTGTCTGAGAGTGCTTCACTCGAGTAGGCAGGTCGAGTGGGGGTCGAGTGGCCTGTGTAGAGTGCTCACTTGAGTGCTTGGTCGAGAGTCTCAGTCGAGAGTGCTCCACTCGAGTGGTCTGGTCGAGTGTGCTTGTCTGAGAGTGCTTCACTCGAGTGGTCTGGTCGAGTGTGCCTGTCTGAGAGTGCTTCACTCGAGTGGTCTGGTCGAGTGAGCCATCCGTCTTCTCTGCAATCTTCACTCGACTCCATAGGGCTTGATTGCACATCTTCACTTCGTGAGCCAAAATCCAAGTATGCTCCATATGCTCCATAAGTACATGATAAGACCCCAAATATCCAAAATGCATGCAATGCCTATAGAGAAATATGAAACATCCTATATGAAGCATAAATGCACGAAAATGGTATAAACAATGGATAAAATCTACTCTAAGGCATGATAAAAAACTGGTAAAAACGTGTGTAAAAGTGGTGTTATTAACTCCCCCAAACTTATCCTTTGCTTGTCCTCAAGCAAATAGAAAGGATAATATGAAAGGATTAGTGTGAAAAGTGAAGATCAGAATCTTAGCAGAGTAAACAACCTCTAACCTCAATGTCATAGTTAACAGGTCTAAAATGCAATACACATAAGTCTTACTTAACAACCTAGCCATGCTCATCACAACAGAACTTATCAATCAGACTCAGCCTCAACAAGCATTCAAAGTAAACTATCCCTTTAACATTAATTAAAAGCAAACAGTGGATCATGCTATGCATTAAGTAAGAACTCATTTGGTTCAAGGACTGGGCTTAAGAGATAAAAATGATCTCTTCTTCCTTTGGTTTATGCATTTAGTAACAGGGATCTCTCAGAGAATTGATTGAACTATAAGAGAATGCTAAAGGTAAAAGCCAACTGATGCATGCAAGAATAGATTCCCATCTACCCAAGCACACACACACTACTGACTTTCCCTAACTCTATACACATAATTGATCCTAACTCTAAACCTTCTTCTTTTCACTAAAAGCAGTCATTCTTTTCTCATTCTGGGATCAATAGTTTCTGATTTTCTTCTAAGGAGAGGATTTACATTCATTTTCTTTTACTTCTAGCGGAATTGGGTATTTTTATTTACTGCTAGACTCTCACTCGACCTCTTTGGTCGAGTAGAGTGATCGAGTAAATTTTCACACACTAATAATAATAATTTTTTTTTTTTTTTTTTTTGATTTTCTCTTCATAGAGCCTTCTCATATCATATATAAACTTCCCAAATCCTTTACTAAACACAAATTTTTACTATCCTCTCCAAAGAAACGTTTTTAGCACTCTCTTGTCTTTTTCTTTCTTTTCTCACTCTCTTTTTTTTTTTTTTTTTTTCTTTTCCATACTCAAACTAACACCTATTTCGAATTCCCTAGCCTATTCTGGTCCAAAAAGCGTGGACCAGAGTCTATATGGGAACCTATGCTTGTCGGCCTAAACCTAACACTTTCTCTTAAGTTCAATCGAAAATTAGGCCTTCCACTCAGAATTGATTATGGTCTGAAAGAAGTGAAGTTTGGTGCTAACTGCTCCTAAGATGGGAGCAGCTATTTGGATCAACAAGAGTGGTAAAAGGGATAAGGAAATCCAAATACGTATAGGGTGTCCATGAGTTCATACTATAATTCATAAAATGATAATTTTTAATCAGATTAGGTTCAAATTATTAGGGATAGCATTACAAATCACAACTAGTTTTAACTACGGCAGAAAGCTAAGTCTGATTCCAAACATGGTTCAGCCTTATGTTTCAAACTTAGGTGCAAGCAGTAGAGAACTAGAAACTATGGCACTGAAGCCATATGTTTGGTTATTAAGCTTATTAGGTTTAATCCTCAATGTTTCCAATGTAAATGTACAATCCTAAACGAAATGCCACTAGACTCAATCCTAAAATGCAAATGATGCTACATGAACACTCTATTTTTAATGAACTAGTTTTCAGAAAATTTTCAAATTTTTAGGTTTTTTCAATGCACATATATCTGGTGCAGTGAAGGCTCAAGTTCAACATGACTTCACTCTTCTGGATGTATCTTCTAAATGGCAGATTGGATTGTTCTGATTCTTGTCCCATGTGAATCTTGACTCTTCTAGCTTTCCAACAGTATACAGAAATCCAAATTTGGTCCACGGGAAGGTCTTCAAATGTTGCCCAACTTCTGATGCTCTGAAGTCACTCGAGCGGTCTGGTCGAGTGAGCCTGTCTGAGAGTGCTTCACTCGAGTAGGCAGGTCGAGTGGGGGTCGAGTGGCCTGTGTAGAGTGCTCACTTGAGTGCCTGGTCGAGAGTGCTCAGTCGAGAGTGCTCCACTCGAGTGGTCTGGTCGAGTGTGCTTGTCTGAGAGTGCTTCACTCGAGTGGTCTGGTCGAGTGTGCCTGTCTGAGAGTGTTTCACTCGAGTGGTCTGGTCGAGTGAGCCATCCATCTTCTCTGCAATCTTCACTCGACTCCATAGGGCTTGACTGCACATCTTCACTTCGTGAGCCAAAATCCAAGTATGCTCCATATGCTCCATAAGTACCTGATAAGACCCCACATATCCAAAATGCATGCAATGCCTATAGAGAAATATGAAACATCCTATATGAAGCATAAATGCACGAAAATGGTATAAACAATGGATAAAATCTACTCTAAGGCATGATAAAAAACTGGTAAAAACGTGTATAAAAGTGGTGTTATCATTTGTGCAATGCCCCAACTACCTTCCAGCGTTGCATGATGTCTATCTTTACAGACTATATTGAAGATTTTGTGGAATTATTCATGGACGATTTCTCAGTTTATGGTCCATCTTTTGAAGAATGTTTGTCAAATCTTGGCAAAGTGCTGCAAAGGTGTGAAGATAAGCACCTAGTTCTCAATTGGGAGAAGTGTCACTTCATGGTACGAGATGGCATCGTACTTGGGCACAGAATATCCGAGAAAGGTATTGAGGTTGACAAGGCAAAGATTGAAGTCATGAGGAGCCTACAGCCGCCTACTAATGTAAAAGGAATAAGGAGTTTCCTTGGGCATGCTTGATTCTATAGACGGTTCATACAAGAGTTTTCAAAGACAGCGAGACCCCTCACACGCCTCTTGTGTAAGGATGTCGTGTTTGAGTTTGATAAAGACTGTCTTGCTGCGTTTCATACAATTAAGTAGGCACTAATCTCAGCCCCTATAGTCCAACCACTGGATTGGGAGCTACCTTTTGAGATTATGTGTGACGCTAGTGATTATGCCATTGGAGCTGTACTTGGTCAAAGAAAGGATAAGAAGCTGAATGTCATCTACTATGCAAGTAGAACTCTTGATGAAGCTCAATGCAACTATGCCACAACAGAGAAGGAGCTTTTAGTTGTTGTGTTTGCTGTCGAGAAGTTCAGACAATATCTTGTAGGAGCTAAGATCATTGTCCATACAGACCATGCGGCTATTCAGTATCTCATGTCTAAGAAGGATGCCAAGCCACGCCTGATAAGGTGGATAATCTTGCTGCAAGAGAGTAATATTGAGATACGAGATCGCAGAGGCGCAGACAATGGAGTCGCGGACCACCTTTCGCGAATGAGAGTTGAAGATCCCATCCCTTTAGACGATAGTCTACCTGAAGAGAATGTGTATAGCATCAAAGCTGTACCAATTGCTGGAGCTACAGCACCAAAACGACTTAGAATGGTAAGATCTTATGCCTATGACACCCCATGGTTTAGGCACTACGCGAATTACCTTGCTGCAGAATTTGAGCCTCCAAAGTTTTTGTTTTATAACAAGAAGAAATTCTTGAGAGAAGTGAAGAGATTCTATTGGGATGAGCCCTATCTATACAAGAAGTGCTCAGATGGTTTGCTTATAAGATGTATTCCGGAAGAAGAAGTCAATGGAGTCTTATTCGGATGCCATGGCTCATACTATGCAGGTCATTTCACAACCTTTAAAACTGTTTCTAAGGTCTTGCAAGCAGGATTTTGGTGGCCCACTATGTTTAAGGATGCTCAGGCATTCATATATAAGTGTGATGCTTTCCAAAGGATGGGCAACATAAGTAAGAGAAACGAGATGTCACAGAACTTCATACTTGAAGTTGAAGTTTTTGATGTGTGGGGAATAGATTTCATGGGACCTTTCCCGAAGTCTAATGGTTATGAACACATTCTCGTTGCTGTTGACTATGTTTCTAAATGGGTGGAGGCGATAGCTAGTTGAAACAGGTATTTTAGCTACTCTAAGAAAAGAAAGACATCAATGCCATCAACCTAAGCCTAGAGAGACAAAATACAAAGTTTATCAATTGTAGTATAGTGGTAAGTGGAGGTTGAGATAGTAACGATGTCGAACCAATCATGAGTGGTCTACAACATTCAGTTGATAAATAAAGCAAGCTATTCAAGTGATTATCAAAAGGGTGTGGTACTAGCAGTCTAAATAAGAAATCTACTAAAAATCCTGATTGATACTAGAGGTACCAAAGTCTGTCACACTTTAGCACATCATGAAACTAAGCAGAAAAAATCACAGTACTAAAACTACTCGACCACACTAATCGAGTGGTGAGGTCGAGTGCTACAGTAAAAACAGAGGAAAACTACAGTGAACTAATACTAAGCAAGCTGTGAAACTATGGGAAAAACTGGGATTCTAGGGATTGAAATCACAGGATCGCAAACACTCTGTTCCATTGCAGTTATCAACCAGCAATCTCAACACAGGACTACCCTAGACAACAGACTTCATAACCAGCTCAATCCATGGTTCGTGGTAGAGAGCCCGAAGATCCAACCCAGCCAGCATAGTGTGAGGAGTCGGATCAGGCATGAAGAATCAGCCTATTAAAGTCGAAAAGAGTTCATAACAAGTAAATAGGTGGAGTCGTGACATAAATCAATGTCTGATACATCCACCCTCACGCTATTGTACTCTAAAACCCGGAAAAAATCTTTCCAATGGCTCAAGGCATGGTTCGTGCTCATGAGACCATCTAAGATCATGTTTTCCTTGATCAGGGGAAAACAAGCATTAAAATCACTCACTCAAGAGGGAGTCGAAACTGAGTGATAATCAAACTATCTAAGCAATAACAAAACAGAGAGAAGCTAACCTAATCCATCCCCAAAAAATCCCAAATCTACTACTCACACATGGTGATTATGGCTGGGGTCCGAAACCCAGAAAATAATGAACTTTTCATATGTTATAGCCAATGATCTAGTGAGCAAGGTTGGAGAAGAAATCGGATGAAAATGCTAATTTTATAAAAAGATATCAAAGTTACAAAGTTGCTGAAAAAATGAAAAAGTATCAAGAACACCAAGAACAAGAGAGAGAAGAAATGAGAGAAAACCTAAAAATTATTAAGCCAGAGCGGCGCTATTCGATCCTCACTAATTAGGTTTAATGAGGCGCTTTTATACATAGTCTCCAGCGCTTATTACCTTTTGCGAGTGTTAAGGAGAAAAAGTCGGAGAGTGCCCACTCGACCTAGCAGTCGAGTGGGGTAGTCGAGTGGTGTGGTCCGAGAGTGCTTCACTCGAGTGGACTGGTCGAGTGGGTAGGCAGTGATGCTGAGGTCGAGACTGATCGCCTGAGAGTGCTTCACTCGAGTGGTCTGGTCGAGTGAGCCTGTTTGAGAGTGCTGTCTGAGAGTGCTGTGTGAGAGTGCTGTCTGAGAGTGCTTCACTCGAGTGGTCTGGTCGAGTGAGCCATCCATCTTCTCTGCAATCTTCACTCGACTTCACAAGGCTTGCTACACGTCTTCACTTCATGAGCCAAAATCCAAGTGTGCTCCATAAGCTCCATATGTACCTGATAAGACCCCAAATATGCAAAATGCATGCAATGCCTATACAGAAATATGAAACATCCTAAATGAAGCGTAAATGCAAGAAATGGTATAGACAATGGATGAAATCTACTCTAAGGCATGATAAAAAGGTGGTAAAAAAATGTATAAAAGTGGTATTATCAACTCCCCCAAAC
Source organism: Cardamine flexuosa (assembly GCA_963555745.1). Lineage (NCBI taxonomy): Eukaryota > Viridiplantae > Streptophyta > Magnoliopsida > Brassicales > Brassicaceae > Cardamine > Cardamine flexuosa. The sequence continues at coordinate 15,105,690 of OY743214.1, read as the reverse complement.
TTACCCTTTGCTTGCACTCAAGCAAATAGAAAGGATAAGATGAAAGGAGTAGTGTGAAAAGTGGAAACTCAGAATCTAAGCAAACTAAGCAAACCTCTAATGTCAATGTCACAGTTATTAGTTCTAGAATGCATTTCACAGAAGTTCTACTTAAAAGCTTTAGCCATACTCATCACATCAAATTCAACACTAAGACTCAGCCACAAGCAAACATTCAAAGCAAACTATCCTTTTAACATTAATTAAGCACGAACTGGTGAATCATGATATGCAATAACTGTAACTCATTTGGTTGAGGGACAAGTTTTAAGAGATAAAAATGATCTCTTCTTCCTCTGGTTTTAAGCGCATGTATCAGGATCTCTCAATGAAATGGATTGAATTATAAGAGAATGCTAAAGGTAGAGCCAACTGGTGCATACAGGATCTCTCCTAACTCTAAAATCCCAGAAACTTCATCCTAGTTCTACACTTGTGCTTAAAAGCTTTTCTTTTTCATTTTTTTGTGGCGTAAGGACTGATTTTCTGTTTTCTTCTAAGGAGAGGATACTTTACTTTTACTTCTAGCGATTTGGGATTTTTTATATTTTTCACTAAGTTATGACTCGACCACTCACTCGAGTGGCCTGTTTGAGTGGCTAATATATGATTTTTTCTGTTTCTTTTACTGAGCCAACTTTCTTTTTTTTCTTCCAAATCCTTTACTAGACTCATTTTGTTTTTCTTTTGAACCTATCCTCTCCAAAGGCTTATGATTTTTTAGCAAACTCTTTTCCTCTTTTCTTTTCTTTTCCCAGACTCAAACCTCAACTTATTCAAACTCCTAGCCTAAATCTGATTCAAAAATTGCGAACCAGAGACTACATGAGAGGCTACTCCTGTCGGCAACACCTAACACTTTCTCTCTAATTCAATCCGGAAATAGGCCTCACTTCACTCAAGAATAATGTATTGTCTGAAATGAAGTTTTAGGTTTGGTTTTTGTGAAACTGTCTCAATGGTGGAGACAGCTACTTGGATTAGCAAGAGTGGTAAAAGGTGAAAGAGAATCCAAGTATTTTGAGGTATCCATGAGTTAAAGATTTAGAGCATATCATGATAATTAAATTTTTCTAATTAGATTCTAATTGATAAGGATAGTTTGACAAATCACAGTAAGCTTCAACCAAGTGAGAGTGCTAAATCTAAATTCCAAGCAAGGTGCAGCCTTAATTTTCAAGCTTAGGCGAATGCATTAGACAACTTATAACTGTGGTATTGAAATTATATGTTTGGTTCTTAAGCATTTTAAGGTTTGACTCATCATCATCCCCTATGCATATGTACAATCCTAAGCGAAATTCTAAAAACTCAATCCTAAAATGATAATGCAACTACATGCCACTCTGTTTTTGTAAAATGGTTTTCTGAAAAGTTTCAAATTTTTAAGGTTTTTCAACGCACATAGATGATGCAAATTTTTGAATAAGGAAATATGTCAAATACGTCTCTCAAACCCTCCCCCAAACTTAAATTACAAAGTCCCTTGTGTAAAATAAATTCAAGAGATGATTTGAGAGACTAAAACAAATTTTTAAGGTTTTTCAATGCACATAGATGATGCAAATTTGAATAAGAAAATAAGGAAATATGTCAAATACGTCTCTCAAACCCTCCCCCAAACTTAAATTACACAGTCCCTTGTGTAAAATGAATTCAAGAGATGATTTGAGAGACTAAAACAAAAAGGAAGAAAATATGCAATGGTATAAACAATGATAAAGAACTGGGGTGGTGCCTCATTCTTATGGAGTGAAAAAGGCATCTGTGTTAGCCTCCATGCTCTCCTGAGTGTATGCTGGACCTGTAGTGGTGGGAGGGTCAGCTGTGGGGTGCGACTCGAGTGGTCCACTCGACCCAGCAGTCGAGTGGCCTTGCGTATATCGTGCACTCGACCCAGCGTGGTCGAGTGGTTCGCTCTGATAGTACCCCAGGTAAGGTGGAAGCTCTACGCCCTGATCATAGCATGGGTACGGACCAACTGGTGCACTTGGGTCAAAACCCTGATAGCACTCGAGTGGCTCACTCGACCTACGTGATCGAGTGGCTTCGTCTGGGGACGAATGCTCTAGATCCTCTATAGGGTGATCTGGGCGCCTCTTTCTCTCCTTCTGCTCAGCTGAAGTCCTTCTAGATGAGCCAGCACTCAACTTACTCTCAGCTGCAGCCAAGCGACTGGTGAGCCCCTTCAATGTGGCATTCATTCCATTCTTAAATTTGCTGAATTGCTTATCCTGCCACTTGCACCACTTCTGAAGTGTGGAGATCTTATGATTAGCCTCCTTGAGGCTTCTGCACTCTGTCTCCTCAAAATAAAACCTCTCTGGAGCTTGCACACTCCCCGTGAAGTCTTGAAACGTCTCATCTTCTTGGAGTCTAACTCCCTCATCAGAGAAGTAGAGATCTCTGACTGGTAGTACAAAGAGGATACTGCGGTCACCGTCCTCTACATAGATCTTGGCTAGACCTCCATAGGGTAGCAAAATCTTCGCCTTGCTGCTCCTGGGATGTGAGAAGTTGTAGATGTACTTCTCCCCAACCTTTGCACCAATAGTCAGAGTGTCCTTCATGTGATCCAAATCCATCAGAGTGTATGGTGTGGGCTCCGATCTAAACTCAACTCCAGCAGCCTCTAAAAATAGGGTAGCAATCCCTCCCACTATGAGCTCTGCCTTGTTCAGCATCTTGTCATTCTTGACAGCAGCAGCTCTGTAGGTCATGAGGTGTCTCACCAAAACGATGGAGTTCCCTTTGTAGGCTCTATCTCCCGCATCTCTATCCCATTGGCCCGGTTCTCCTCTGATGAGTAGATAAGGTAGTCGCAAAGAGCCTTGTCCAGCATCTTCAACTCACTCTTATTCACTGGCCCTGTGGCCTTCTTCGCAAACATCGTGTTTGCGAGAGTCCTGTGGAGATATCTCACTGCGGGGTGCCTGATCTCACTACTCTTAGCTCTAGGAGACTGATAGTGCTCCCTTCCTCCAAGCGCTAACCACAACTCGTTCAGCTCTTTCTTATCAAAATCTTGAGCTTGCCCTGTTCCTCTGCGGAAATCAAACAGGATGTCGACCATACTCAGGGGTAGCTGATAGTCTATTCCTCTGACTCTGAAGCTCACATGCCCCATCTCTGCTGTACTAGCCATGCCTTTCGTCTCAAGTCTCAGTCTTGAAACCATCCCTAGGGCTGTGGGTGAGTCCCACTATGTCAGCAGAGTCATAAAGCTTCCCCATCTCTCTGCAAATTCCCAGAGCTTGCATGGTAGGGCGATCTGGGTACCTAGTCCCAAGGAACTTCACCCTCTCCAGGATGGAGATTAGCTTAGCTTCCTCAGAGGTTTCAGCCTGGATTTCCTCCGAACTCTCAAAACCATCTTCCTCACTGTTCCTACTCACTGATTCCTCTTCTTGAACTCTCTTTCCCTTGGCCTTGTCTTGCCGTGACCCAGATGGTCGAGTGGCTCGTGCTGCAGTGTGGCTTCTTGTTGCCCTTGTCCTTGTTGTGCCAATGCTCCTGAAACAAAATAAAAAAATCGAAAATTTAGCAAAAATTTGGACCACTCGACCCAGGCACTCGAGTGGTGTGGTCTAGTGGGCAAATTTTTCCAAATAAAATTTTGCCCGACTTGACCCACTCGAGTCATTTGATCGAGTAACTAAATTAACAATAATATACATCCAATTTCAGGCCTAGCAAGGATCTAAACACTTAGGTTTAAAATTTTTCCAAAATCATCAAGTTTCAAAGCGATTTTTATATATGCATGATTTCAAAAATTTCTAAAACTTGTTCAATTTCAACAATGATGATCAATGTGGGTTCTCCAATTATCAAACAATCAATAGATAAACCAAAATTTGTTTTAAGGTTACAAAATTTTTCGAAAATTTCAAGTGTACTACTAAGAACAAAATTTCGATTTCAAGCAAATTCACCCATAGAAATTCATTGCATACTCATTCTGATTCCTTGCACTACTCTAATCAGCCGACTTTACCTACATGCAAGCCAAAATAATTCGAAAAAATTCAAAAAATTTTGAACCCGGATTTTCGCAAAAACGGGTTCAAAGGGTTTAAATACTTACAAGTTGGTTTCGGGATTGCTAGAGTAGTGAGACATGATTGAAATTCGGTTGAAAATTTGAAGATTTGAGTAACAAAATTTAGAGAGAAGTTGGAGAGTTATGCGCTTAGAGAGATAAAGAAAATCACGAAAATGGGGAAGAAGAAGATGGTGGGTCGCGTGGGAATTAAATGGTGGAGTGATTTCAAATGAACAGCCTAGATTAAAAGTTGAGATTTCAGAAAAAACCTGGCCACTCGACCTGGGGGTCGAGTGGTGTGGTCGAGTGACTTTTGGGATTTTTGGCTGACCCTTTTGAAACTCCATTTTGACTTATACTCAGCTCCTATCCTCTCCTGAAACTCAAAACACTAAGGAAACGCATTAAAAATAACAAAATTCAAAAGACATAAGAAAATCAAGCTAGTATATACAATGATAAACATGAGAATTCCTCCCAAGTGAGCTTGTTTAAAGTCACTTAGCTTGACTCTCACTCTTTTAGGCAGGTGGAAAGTCTTTTAGAGACTGTGTTGACCCCTCTGGACTCTCGAAACTTTTCTGGTCTTTGAGAGACTGTGTTGATCCCTCTGGACTTGGCTTCTCCACAATGAAGGTTGATGCCATGATAGCGTGATAGAAGATATCACTCATTCCTGGTGGCTTAGGCCTCCTTCTTCCCATCTCAGGTGGGGGTGGTTGAGTTTCTTTGAGCTTCAGAACTTCCTTCTCAAGCCTATCCACTTTCTCTGCCAACTCAACAACAACACCTTGTAGAGCAAGGATAGTGCTCTGGTCTGATGCTGGTGTTGTGAGTGGGTATGTTGAGTTGCTCTTCCCTGTACAAAAATATTCCTGGTCCGAGTACCAAATCGAACCAGGTGGTTTCGTAGTGGTCGGCTGTGCTTTCTGGTGGTGACTCGAGTGGTCACTCGACCTAGCACTCGAGTGGAGTGGTCGAGTGTATCCTGTGCTGTCGTCATCAGAGTCACCTTCTGCTACAAACGTATCAACCTTCTGCACTGCTCTGTCAGAGTGACTAACCCTGGTGACTGTGAACCCTGGAGGTCTTGATGGTGTCTGAGAGTACTGTTCAAATTTTCCAAAGTTTGTCTTTTCATTGTGCTCAGCTTCTTCCATGTAGAAAAGCTGTCTCTCAATATCAGGGTTCTTCAAGCCGGAAGAGGTATCAAAACGCATCACCAAGTCATTACCGGTTTGAAGAACTATTTCACCATTTTTGGTGTCTATAACAGCTCCAGAAGATGCCAAGAATGGTCTGCATAGTATGAGGGGATCCATTGGCTCCTTTTCCATCTTCATCACTATGAAGTCAGTAGGGATCTCCATGTTTCCTACTCTCACTAGGACATTCTCTAGCAAGCCATGGGGAAATCTGATGGTCCTGTCAGCTAGGACTAGAGACCTGGTGCTAGGCAGAAATTTGTGATATCCCAACTTTCCTGCCACAGACAATGGCATTATGCTGATGGTGCAGGGTATCGTGAAAGATCTAGGATCTGTCAGCTTCTTTTGCACTACCACTTTCAACTGAGTGATCATCTTGTACTCATAGGTCTTAGCAGATGCTGCTCTCTTATCTTGAATTTTCTTCAAGGCTCTTTTTCTCAAACCACTCTCAAAGGGTCCAAGTGACTTCACAGCTTCATCCCAAGTCATTTTAGCTACAAGCTCTAATAGCTCTTCTTCAAGCATAATAGCATACTCCTTCTCAATCTCAGCCTTGAACTGTTCTGGGAAAGGACTTGTCATCATCGCATGCAAATCTAGTATGCGCTTCTCTTTTGCAGTCTCAGGAGTGCCTACTCGACCACTCACTCGAGTGGTGTGGTCGAGTGTTACAGTGCTCGAGCCAATTGTAGCAGCAGATCGAAAGATTTCCCACCCAACTTATGTATCACTGTCCTCAGTGATGTTGGAGAATCTCTTCTTGAAAGGAAGAAGATGGAGAGCTGGTGCTGTGCTCACTGCATAGAGAGTTGCAGGTTCCTTAGGGTTCTGCACAGCTTTACCAGGAAGTAGGCCTGTGGTCTTAGTAGAGGCTGAAGTAGCTTTGGACTCAACAAACTTCAGTCTGCTGTTGAGAACCTCAATCTTATGGTTCAAATCATCATAAGAGCAATCGATGTGGGTTCTGAGTTTAGTGAACCTCTTTGACGTCTCTTGAGTAGCAGTATTCTGGCCTTGAAGAAGTTGGAGTAGCAGAGGCTTAAGGTCACCATCAGCTGGCTGAGATGGTGTTGGAGCAAATCCAGGTGGATTAGCTGGAGCTTGTGGCACAAAAAGCTTGTTTTGGCCTGGGTTCTGAGTAGGGTAGACTTGATCCTGAGGGTTGGCTACGTTGGTATTCCTATAGGAGAGATTAGGATTGTTCCTATAGTTGATGTACCCTCTGTTGAAGCCAGCTTGATTCTGTATATACAGGATCTCTTCAACCTGATCATCATCACCTTTCTGAGCTTGAGTAGCAGAAACTTCACCAACAAAGTTCACAGATTTCTGCTGAGCCAGGATTAACTTGTCAAGCTTCTCACTAAGAGACTAGATTTCGTGCTTGGTCTTATCAGAAGACAAAGATGGGCCTCTGACTGATCTGTCGAAATCCTCACTGTAGTTTCCATCAGAGATTGCAAGGTTCTCTACTAGCTCCCAGCCAGTGACAACGTCTCAATTGAGGAAATTTCCATTACTAGCTGTATCCAATAGCATTCTGATCTTCGGGCTTACCCCTCTGTAGAGCATACTGAGCAAAGACTCCTTGGTAAAACCATGGTGAGGACACTGTGTCGTGTACTCTTTAAACCTCTCCCATGCTTCAGAGAAACTCTCATTGGTCCGTTGAGTGAAGCTGGAGATTTTGTTCTTGAACTTTGCAGTCCTTGACATAGTGAAAAATTTCAGCAGGAAACCCTTCTTGCAGTCATCCCAGGTGGTTATAGAACCCTGAGGCAGTGCTCGTTCCCAGTGGGAAGCCTTATCACCAAGAGAAAAAGGAAAGAGGCGTAGCTTAAAGCTGTCTTCTGAGATACCATTGATCCTTGTGAGCTCGCATAGTCTATCAAATTGATCCAAATGAGCAAGCGGGTTTTCCATAGGAAGTCCATGGAATTTGTGGTTCTGGACCATGGAGATCAAACCCATCTTGATCTTGAAGTTATTGTTGTTGACTGGAGGAGCTATAATTCCTTGTCTCTGAGAGTGAGTGTTTTGGAGCGTCTCCTGCTCTGATCACCCTAGGCTGAGGAACTTGTTCTGCCATGAGTGCAGGTGTCTCTAGAACTGGATGTGCAGGAATGGTGGTAGCAGGTGCAGGTGTAGCTTGACGAGTATGCTGGTTAATGCGATGTATGTGATCAAGTAACTGGAGTAGGTTTTGGCTGCCTTGAGAACGTGTTTGCATTCAGAGAGTAGTGACTCGATCAAGTACTCGAATGGTAAGGTCGAGTGGGGGTCGAGTGCTACAGTACCTGATGCAAAACAGACAAATTTTCAAAACCAAATCAGTACCCAAATCTCGAAAGTAACATACTTGATCTAGTAAGCCTTAAACAACTAACTGTGTAGACAAAAGCACTCAAAACTAGCAACGGCACCAAATTGAAACAAATATTTTGCCTACCCTAAGCAAAGAGAGACAGCAATGCAATCAACCTAAGCCTAGAGAGACAAAATACAAACTTTATCAATTGTAGTATAGTGGTAAGTGGATATTGAGTGAAGTAACAATGTCGAACCAATCAAGAGTGGTCTACAGCAATCAGTTGATAAATAAAACAAGCTATTCAAGTGATTATCAAAAGGGTGTGGTACTAGCAGTCTAAATAAGAAATCTACTAAAAACCCAAATTGATACTAGAGGTACCAAAGTCTGTCACACTTTAGCACATCATGAAACTAAGCAGGAAAAATCACAGTACTAAAAATACTCGACCACACTGATCGAGTGGTGAGGTCGAGTGCTACAATAAAAACAGAGAAAAATTACAGTGAACTAATACTAACCAAGCTGTGAAGCTATGGGAAAAACTGGGATTCTAGGGATGGAAATCACAGGATCACAAACACTCTGTTCCATTGCAGTTATCAACCAGCAATCTCATCACAGGACTACCCTAGAGAACACACTTGATAACCAGCTCAGTCCATGGTTCGTGGTAGAGAGCCCCAAGATCCAACCCAGTCAGCATAGTGTGAGGAGTCGGATCAGACATGAAGAATCAGCCTATTAAAGTCGAAAAGAGTTCATAACAAGTGAATAGGTGGAGTCGTGACATAAATCAATGTCCGATGCATCCACCCTCACACTATTGTACTATAAACCCCAGAAAATGTCTTTCCAATGGCTCAAGGCATGGTTCGTGCTATTGAGACCATCTAAGATCATGTTTTCCTTGATCAGGGGAAAACAAGCATTAAAATCACTCACCCAAGAGGGAGTTGAAACTCAGTGATGATCAAACTACCTAAGCAAGAACAAAACAGAGAGAAGCTAACCTAATCCATCCCCAAAAAATCCCAAATCTACTACTCACACATGGTGATTATGGCTGGGGCCGAAACCTAGAACAGAATGAACTTTTCATATGTTGTATCCAATGATCTAGTGAGCAAGGTTGGAGAAGAAATTGGATGAAAATGCTAATTTTATAAAAAGATATCAAAATTACAAAGTTGCTGAAAAAATGAAAACTATCAAGAACACCAAGAACAAGAGAGAGAAGAAATGAGAGAAAACCTAAAAATTACTAAGCCAGAGCGGCGCTATTCGATCCTCACTCATTAGGTTTAATGAGGCACTTTTATACATAGTCTCCAGCGCTTATTACATTTTGGAAGTTTTAAGGGGAAAAAGTCGGAGAGTGCCCACTCGACCTAGCAGTCGAGTGGGGTAATCGAGTGGTGTGGTCCGAGAGTGCTTCACTCGAGGGGACTGTTTGAGTGGGCAGGCGGTGATACTGAGGTCGAGACTGATCACCTGAGAGTGCTTCACTCGAGGGGACTGGTCGAGTGGGCAGGCGGTGATACTGAGGTCGAGACTGATCACCTGAGAGTGCTTCACTCGAGTGCTCTGGTCGAGTGAGCCTGTCTAAGAGTGCTGTCTGAGAGTGCTTCACTCGAGTGCTCTGGTCGAGTGAGCATGTCATCTGCAACGGCTTTGAGAGTTCTTCACTCGAGTGGTCTGGTGGAGTGAGGCATCCATCTTCTCTGCAATCTTCACTCGACTTCACAAGGCTTGCTACACGTCTTCACTTCATGAGCCAAAATCCAAGTGTGCTCCATAAGCTCCATATGTACCTGATAAGACCCTAAATATGCAAAATGCATGCAATGCCTATACAGAAATATGAAACATCCTAAATGAAGCGTAAATGCAAGAAATGGTATAGACAATGGATGAAATCTATTCTAAGGCATGATAAAAAGGTGGTAAAAACATGTATAAAAGTGGTGTTATCACTAGTACCACCAATGATGCGAATGTAGTTGTGAAGATGTTGAAGACAATCATATTACTGATATTTGAAGTTCTGCATGTAGTGATAAGTGGTGGAGGATCACACTTTATCAATGGAGCCATCAGGGAACTTTTCAAGAAGAATGGGATCACTCATAAAGTTGCATCCCTGTATCACTCTCAGTCGAGTGGGCAAGTGGAGATTTCGAACAGAGAGATCAAGTCCATATTGCAGAAGACCACGTCGAAGACAAGGAAAGATTGGTCTACCAAGTTGGATGATGCTCTTTGGGCATATCGGACCGCATTCAAAACACCATTAGGTACCACACCAAAGGCCCTTTTTATACCAAGCGCCGTCTAACCCGAATGATGTCTTCTCTTGAGAAATCCACGCCACCCCTAATGAATGTAAGAAGTTGACTGATGTGAATTGCAAGGTCTCTTGACGGTTTGAGATGGAAGGATCAGAGATTGAGAATGTTGTGAGTCTATAGTGAGAATGTTTTGAATCCTTGTACTAACCAATACGCAGGTTATCCATTGGAGTATGGTCCCTGATCATAGAAGAGTTTCCGTGATTTTCAAACCTCTTCTCCGGTCTCTGAGCTATCTCCATGTGTTAAATTTATACCCGAACTTTACCCCAATGCGTAAATATACTTAAATTATTAAAAAATTTAAATTCGGTACATAAACTTTTGATTTTATGCTATTGTATACATACGCATTAACACTATTAACTATCAGTTAATTCTCGATGACATGGCATCCATGTGTAATACACATCATTAATGATAAAAAAAAATTGTAGAAACAACCATCGAACCTCTGACCTTTAATCCAAAAGATATGAACACAACACCGCTAATGCTAAGTCAATAATCGTAAATAATTTAAACATTTAAAATATATATAGTTTAAAAAACAAATATCATCTTCATCTTCATCAAATGATAAGATGCTGTTTCCCCAAGTAATTTTTTCACAATTATATTCAGATTAACAAATCCTATAAAAAATAATTAACGAAACCTGGAATCAAATCATGATAAACAGATTAGATGGATGTTCAATTATTCTTCAAAAATCAAACAAGAAATAAAATCAATAAGGTAATTAAGAAAAGACTAAAAAAATCATAATCCGAATCAAAATCAATAATGCACTCCAATTATCTAAACGCTGGCCTGGTCGACGCCGGAGAACATCAATCCGTATAATTTCCTTCAGCGAGAAAACTATAAAGAAAAAAAAAAGTCTCTTCCTTTAAAAGCTTACGATTTCCTTTGTTTCTTCTGCGAATAAGAAAATGTCATCCTTGTGTCTTGTCTGCAATCTTACGCTTCCCCTCTCCCAAATCCAAAGGTAAACCAAAAAAAATAAAAATCCCAAATTTCTTCAATTTTTATGCTCCTTGCATATATCGAATTCTTAATTGGTCTATTTATGACTCATCCATGTGAATTCTCACTTCGACGACGATGAAATTGATTCACTAATCGCACAAGATCTTACTTGACTCTGCCACTCGCTTCTTCTTCTTCAGGTCATTCTCATTCTTCCTCCGCTTCATCTGTAACTCATATTTGAATACAAAAAACCCAAAAAAAACCAACTTTGTGATCCATTGCAATCTCCTTCAACTCAAGCTTCATGACAGCGATGAAAGGATGATAAACAATAGATGACTCCGTAGGAGCTGAATTGAAAACCTTTTGAACCGACTTGGTGAAGATCGAGATATCTCTCCAATCAAAGAACAAACCTTTTGAACCGACTTGGTGAAGATCGAGAGAGCCATTGACGAGCATAAGGCAAAAGTCAAGTTAAGTTAATTGCTTCTTATCACTGAAGAAGATGAAGATGATATAGGTGTTTGAAACTATGTATATTTATGTGTTTAGGTTACCAACAATAATTATCTTGGCATAATTGGTCTTAAGCCCATAAGTTATATAGTAAAGGTCATGGGTTTGAAACTGTTGATTGCTCTTTTTGCACAAATATTTTTTCATCATTAATGATGTGGATTCCACGTGGATGTCATATCATAGAGAGTTAACTGATAGTTAACGGTGTTAGTACTTATGTATATAATAGCACAAAATTAAAAGTTCATATATCGAATTCAAAAATTTTAATAATTCAAGTATGTTTACCCATTGGGGTAAAGTTCAGATATAAATTTAACACATGGAGATAATTCAGGCCTGAATTAGCCAACTTTCCGAGTATTGGACCCAAAAGGAGCAAAACCCCGTTTTAAGGCAGTTTCAGAACATCAGAAGTTTGACAATGTTTGAAGACCTTCCCCTACACCAAAATCAGAGTTATTAGTGTCTATGGAAAGCTAGAAGAGTCAAGATTCACCTGGGATAAAAATTGAAATAATCCATTCAGCCATTTGGAAGATGCATTCCAAAGAGTGAAGCACTGTCAAACCTCGGTCACAAGGCCCGTGACCGAGTCCAGCATCTTGGTGAGTCCGGTCACAAGCCCCTTGACCGGGGCTTTCTCTCAAAACCCGCCACGGACCTCAGTCCCATGTCAAAGCCTGGCCCATGCCCCTACATCCATTCAAATGACGAGTTTGCCCAAGGAAACCCTAAAAACCGAACCCTAATGATCCCTAGGACTTACATATAGTTGTTTTGACCTAATGAGAAGGTGTGCTTCGTGTATGGCTGCCCCAATACCTCATCACCGCCATTTCAACCCTAAAAGGAGATCTCATCACTGCCGTCTGGCCGTTGAAGCTCCATCACCGCCGCTACCAACCCTTTGAAGCTGCCAAAGTCACCACCTCTCTCTTTTGTCTTGTTTCATCTCTCATCTCCAATTCAAATCACAATGATCTATATATCAAATAGCTTATTTATTATATAGATTTATTATATAATAAATAAATCTATATAATTAATAGCTTATTAATAAGAAACCATGTTAATTCATGCTCAAAGGGTCAAATCATGGGTTTGGTCATATTTTGTAACAAATGAGAGATGAACAATACCATGGGTTTTGTTCATCTCTAATTTAGTGAGAAATAATTGAAGTCTTGATTATGGTTCAAATAGAGTGAAGTTGACGTCCATTCCAACCGCGTTCTCCGTAGGATGAGACTTTGGGGAGAAAGGTCCAGAGGTGAGCTTCTAGGTGTTGTCCGTTTATTAGTGAATCCTGCAAAACTTGTCCTCAGGGAATGAATCAAAACATACTTTAAGTCAAAATCATTATATCATAGGATCATAGTTTTCTACAACTCAATAAAACCGCATAAAACCAAAAAAAGATATCAAAATGACTCAAGAGAAATAAAAATACGTAAGTAGACGATAAAATCCCCCAGACTTGAATCACACCGTCCCCAGTGTGAACAGTCAAAATAAAGGAGGGAATAAAAGTAAAGATAGAGATATAACGAATGAACCTTCAACTTCTCAGGAGGTTCTGGTGCTTGGTGGTGGACTAATCATGGTGTCCGGGATCTGAGGTCATTCTCTCCGCAAGTGTAGTGGCTGCGAGGTACTCTGCTAGCTGCTGCTCTGCGGCAATCAGTAATGCTCTCTCCTCCTCAAGAGTAGTGGTGTCACTCCCCGGAGGGTTGCGTGTAACGTGGTGAGAAGCAAAGGAAGCGATCACCCTTGCCTTGGTGAACTTACCGAGAGTGAGTGGTATACGGTCTTCGGGAAGAGATGAGTGATACTCACTCGTAAATGGGTACCAACCTGTGATGCCGTCTCTAAGGCGTGAAACAATAGGGCTAGGAAGTAGTATGGTGTTTGTGGCATACGGTGGAGAATGGTACCTATATCCAATCTGGTCGGGGTTGATCCGTGCTGCTTCAAGTATCTTATTTTCTTAAGCTTTGCAAGGTCAAAATGGTTTTCCTTGATTGTGTGAGGACGGTCCGCGAGGTTGACTCCAGCGGTCTCAAGGATGGTAGTGATGACTCCTCCAAAGCTTATGCAAGCTTGCTTGTCTTTACTTGTGATAGCATCATGCTTGATCTTCACAAGTCTCTTGGCTAGGAGGGTAGCATAGTTTGCTCTCAGTGGATGCTCAACAAAAGGGATGCTCAAGATATTGAGCTCATCACTAATCACATTGTTCTGGGCTGTGCGTGAGGAGAGAATGTTGGCGAGAAGTTTGTGTACATACCGGATCGATGGGTGTGATAGTGAGGCAGTCTTGGTCCTGCCACTATCAAAACTCCCTTGTCCAAAGGTTGACCAATAAGCATTGGTATCAACTTGTCAAAAATCAATAGCATCTTGGTATTCAAATCTAAGTGCATTCCCAAGATCAAGAATAGAGATGTGGTGGTGCTCACCATTGATGATGAAGAAGAGCTTCCCATCTCGCACCAATGGAGCTTGTGTGCGTGGATATGCTAGTGTGACCGTGGCAAGAAATTGCCTTATCTTTTCTTCCTAGATGTCTTGGCGAGTAGATGTTAGGAAAGTGCTGAGTCCTAGAGCATTCAACATCCATTCAACATCACTTGCCAATCCAAGAGCATGCAAGGATGTGTATTCAACTCTCAAGGTGGGTAAAAGCTTGAACCGATAGAGTGGTGTGAGATAATCAAGACTCTCCTCCATCTTTTTCCAACAAAGGTCAAAGGCAGCTCCTTCTTCTTGCGTCTTTGTTGTAAGCGGTGAGCTACTCCAGCTCTAAGGCGGCGTGGTACACATAGCATGATTGGTGTATCATAATCACTATCATCTTGGATCTTATCACTCTTGTCCTTAGAGTTTGCGCCTTCATCAACAATTCTTTTGCCTTTGTTCTCATGTGTTTCTTTGTCATGTACCATCTTAGTCCTCATCTCATCACTAGTGATGGTCTGAAATTTCTTCTTAGAGGATATAGTGTCCATTGTTTGGTACCTAGAGTCAAAAGAGATTGATACAAGTTAGCAACATGGCTCAATGAGAAACATATTTCAATCGATTACATATGAGATGTAACAATGGGGATTGAAATAGATAAGTAAGTGTATGTTCAATATTATAAATAAAGAAATCAAAACTCATGTTAAAATTTTCGGATTCAATGATGACCTTCACAAAATTTGCATCCTAAATCAAGTTCAAAGCAATGCTAAGTGAAAAATCATTCTAAGTTATCTTATCAAGTGTGAATGGTGTCTAAAAAGTTCAATTCTTAAACAATTGCACCATTAATTCCATTTTCCCCTAAGGTCGCAAAATTTTAGCAAAGTAAAAATCGAATTCTATCCACAATGCATAACAAAATTGGTTCTTAGATAACCTAGAGGCTAGTCTATAAGTTCTCTATCACTTCCTAGTAACAAAAGTCAATGAATCAAGAGAATATAGAAATACCTCGTTTGAAGCTCAAAGAGAGAATTAGAATTTAGAGAACATACCTTGGTATTTGATGAATGTGATAAGAGATTTGTGATCTCTTAATGATTGGGTATTGGAATATCCAATCAATCCGTAAAAACCCTAATTTTGAAAAGTTTGGATTCAAAGGGATCTTTCTCCCAATGGACTTGGAGAGATGATAAAAAGCTTCTTGAATCTTTAAAATCCTCTTTTCAATATAAAAACATGTTTAACCTAAAAAGGTTGGGCTTTTTGAAAATGAAGGGACTTACCTGTGGGGCCCACGGCTTGGCGATGGTGTAGTCGACGGTCGTTTGCGACAAGGAACTGGGATATTTTCTAGTTTCGAATTTGATTCTCTAAGATTTTCCTTGATCATCGCTCTCAAAAATACTCAAATATACTGAGTACCTGATTATAGTTCGTTTGATAGAGTATTTCTTGGAAATTCACTTACCTTAGTGGTTTTCGTAGCCGCGGAAGATGCTGGCTAAAGGGTGCGGAATGAAAAGTTGGCCCTTTTATAATCTGAGCTTCTTTTCTGAAATTTCTTCAACCAAAACTTCCTAATGGTGAACCTCTTAGTGTGTGTCAAGTTGGACCACTTTTACTCGAGTAGATTTCAATATCCTCCCACTTTGGTGAATTATACAACCGTGAAGCTTAAGATGGAATGATCTCCTACCCATGAGTCTTTCTCCAAAAGTTAGCTCGGCCATTACTCCTAGAATACCCATATGGTGTTGAGTACCTGATCTTTGGTCATTTGGACGAGTGGAACTTGAAAATTCTTCAATGGGTCATGATTGACCTAGTCACGGCTCGAAAATGGGGTGAACCTTGGCCTTGTCTTGGTAAAACGTTATGGATGTGGTTGCGGAAGGTTGCATAGCTTCCTGGGGTAGTAAGGATAGCTTGGAAGACTCCAATAGATCAAAAGTGCAATACACACAATTTGGGGCAAAATCTTCAAAAACCTCGGTCACGGGGCTCGTGACCGGGGTGTGGCCTTCTCGGGGCCTCGGTCACGGGGCTTGTGACCGGGGTGATGCTTTGAGCGGGCCTCGGTCATGGGACTTGTGAAAAAGGTTTACTTCATGTCGCCTTTGTCATTTCCAACTTCTTCCTCTTTTTCGTTTTTCTGTTTTCTTCTTTTGTATATGGTTTTCTTGTTTATGTGAAATATGAGAAAAAACATGCAAAGATCAAAAGAAAAATGAAATCTAATCTAAAAAGGTGAAAGAAAACTTACAAGTGTGTTGCCCCACACAAAGCGCACTTGTTTAAAGTCTTTGGGTAGACTTGGGAAGCTTAGTAAGCTATAGAAGGTGTAGCCTTGGAGATTGATATCTCCTTAGCTTCCTTAAGATCTTGATAGTCAGCTCCAGCTTCTATGACAAGTTGTCCTTTTGATGAAGTTTCAAACACTTTGGCTTGAAGAAGAACTTCCTTGGTGTGCCTTATCATCTCTTAAATACGATCTTTGCTCTCCATGCTAAGTTCCAGAGGAACAATGATCTTGATCTTCGAAATCTGGGGCTACTTGGCAGGCTTTGATGGTAGCTTCCGAGTCTTCTTAGTGAAACTCTTAGTTCCCACATTGGTCTTATCAACCTCGGGATCTAGTAAATCTTCATCATATGGTGGAGCTCGCGGCTTTATAGTAGAGAGAGTTGGATATAATACCTTTTTGCTTACATTGGTGAAGGTTGTCCTCTTGTTGTTGTGATCCATGATGGCTCCAACAGTGGCAAGGAATGGTCTCCCCAAAATCAAAGGTCTCTTATTCTTCTCATCCATCTCAAGAATGTGAAAATCTGTAGGGACTATGCAGTCTTCTACAACTAGTTGCAAATCTCGAACTAGTCCATCTGGGATCTTCTGCGATGAGTCACCAAACACAAGACTCAAATTGGACGGAGACAAGTCTCTAAGTCCAATTTTCTTAGCAACATTTCTCGCCATAACATTGACATTAGCACCAGAATCACATAGAGAGTTAGAGAATTCAATGCCTGTTATGGAGCAGGAGCAAACAAAGCGTCCAAGATCTTCTACTCTCGGTAGTCTCCTCATTGGATAGTGTTGTTGCTTATCATCTTCTATGATACGTGTCATACGCACCATGTCTTCATGAGAATCAAAAAGCGGAACCAATGGCTCACTCACACGCCTTGTAGAGGCTGGGATGGTGGAGATTACATTGCAATATCCTTTGGGATTCTCCTCGGGCTTACCCGGAAGTACACCAACTTGTCCTGGGGCTTAATTTGCGGTTTGAGCAACTTGAGTTTCCAGCTTCTTTAAAAACGTAGAAAGGCCTTCAGACTTACCATGCAACTCGCCATAGATGTTATCCACCTTGACATTGATATCCCTTGTTGCTTGTTGATGAGAAACAAGTAGTTCCCGCATCATAGTTTCAAGTCTATCACCTTGTGGTATTGGAGCTTGAGCTTGTGCGGCTGGAAAGGGCACCTTGTTGCTAGTGTTGAATGGAGGTCGCGGCTAAAAGTTGCCACCAAAGTTGTTGTTGTTGTTATTTTGAAACCGATTCTGAAATGGTGTCTGCTGTTGCTGCGGATAGGTCTAATCTTGGGGGTTCTCAACATTAGGATCCCTATAAGATAGGTTAGAATTGTACCAGAAGTTGTTTTAAAAGTTGTTGTAGCCGCGGTTCGGGAATGAACCTTGAGTACCAACATAGTTAACATCTTCTTCTTGATCCAATGAATCATCAAACTCATGGAAACCTTCACTGTTTCCATCATCAATCGTACCACAAGCATTGATAGCACAGTTTTGATTCCTTAGAAGCTGGCTCATCATATTCTTAAGTTCGGTGATCTTCTTAGCATCAGAGTCACTAGAACGTGTGGTTCTATCAAAGTCAGTGCAAGAGTTGCTACTACTTGCAGCAAGGTTCTCAAAGAGAGCTCTTCCTTCTAGGTCAGTCTTAGTGGTGAAATCTCCATTGCTGGCCGTGTCGAGTGATAACTGAAACTTCGGATGTAATCTTCTACAGAATTTACTTAGAATATTACCTCCACTGAAGCCATGGTGAGGACAATCTCGTTCATAGTCCTTAAAGCGCTCCCATGCTTCATAGAATGTCTCGACTGGTCCTTGTTGAAAACTTTGAAGTTTGTTCTTAAGAGAGTTAGATCTCGACTTTGTGTAGAAGTGATTAAGAAAAGTTTACTTGCATCCTTCCAAAGTAGTGATTGATCCAGGGGGTAAAGACTTCAACCATCTATGAGCCTTGTCGGCCAAAGAGAAAGGAAAAAGCTTACACTTCAAATAGTCTTCGGGCACTCCGTTGGTTCTCGTAGTGCTGCAGATTTCTTCAAAAATATCAATGTGATCCATAGGATGTTCCGTGGTGAGTCCATGGAACTGGTTTTGCTTCACCAAACCAATGATTTGAGGTTTCATCTCATAGTCACGCCTTGGTGGATTGGGAACTCGTATGGCAGCTTGGTCTTGCGGATACTGATTAGGTATGTCAAAGTCGGCAATGGTATGGTTCTGATTGGAACGCCTCAAAAGGTGCACATAAAGAGCTTGTCTAGCACCAACATTCGCATGTTGAGGTGCATGGACAACTTCAGGAGGCTGGTGAGGAGCATTGAGGTTATCTTCCATGCCTACATGGTTAGCTTCTTGTGGACTTTGGTTGTGAATCTCCAGAGGATTCACGGTTGCTTCATCAGGTCCAAATATGGGGTTATCATCCTCATCTTGCATCTGTCACCTCTCAGCATCATTGGCAACAGCATTGTGATCATCAAGGTCACCTTGATCTTGATTTTGTAATTCGGCCATGAATTGTTGTCTCTGGAGTTTTTTGAGTTCGCGTTCAAGTCGGTCTATGTCTTGGATTGGAGTGACGGCTTCAGAGTTTTTGCTCCTTGTCATGCACCACGAATCCTGAGATAGAAACAAGAAGGGAACACAAATGTAAAAGAGTAAGAGAGAATAAAATTGAAAGATTCAAATGAAAAATTCAAAGTATCTTAGACGAGAGATCTTATAGAATTCGAAGGTAGCTTGTAGACTCCCCGACAACTGCACGGGCTAGTTTTTTTATCATGGTATAACGAGTCTCCAGACTGATTAGACTTTTGCTTATATAACTGCATGCTCTGAAACAGAAACATATAAAAATAATGTTTTCCCTGACTCAGGTTTGGAAAGCAATGTTGGAGTCGTAAGATATGATTATCACTGTTTAAAAGCATCGTCACACTTATCATTGAAACAAGTATTTTGCCTATATGCCAACAATGAAAAAAATCAAACAGAGCATCCAAACAGAACACAGGTTTTTCAATCAATCATAGTATATATATGAGTTAATCCATTGGGTGAATAACACTATGCAAAAAGGATGTGTACATTAGCAATTAATTCAAGCCAAGTATGGAAGTAGTTGTTGTGAAAAATATCAACCTAAGTGAATGGAAATGAAAATAAGCTAAAGACCAAACCTACCAAAGGCTGTCACACTTTGGTATGTTATCAGAGAAGCAGAGAAACTACAGAAAAACTACAGTGCTTGAACGCTAGGAAAACTGTAAAAGCAGGGAAAAGCAACAGTGCTTCAACGCTAAAAAAAACTGTAAAAGCAGGGAAAAGCAACAGTGCATGAGTGGTTCGACCTGGTGCTCGAGTAGTAGGGTCGAGTGAAATAATTATGAAAACAAACCATGACTAAAACGTTCTAAGCAAGTGAAACTAGTGATATTGAAGCTAAAGGGATCATAGGGGTTAATTAACTAGCTAATGAATACTCTAGAAAGTCCCAGGTGCTAACATGCTCAATCAATAAGGGATTCCCTTAACAACAGACTTCATAGCCAGCTCAATCCATGGGTCGTGGTAGAGAGCCTAAGACCCAACCCAGTCAGCATAATGTGAGGAGTCGGATCAGGCATGAAGATTCAGCCTATTCAAGTCGAGAAGAGTACATAACAAGTGAATAGGTGGAGTCGTGACATAAATCAATGTCTGATGCATCCACCCTCACGCTATTGTACCCTAAACCTTGGAAAATGTCTATCTAATTGCTCAAGGCATGGTTCGTGCTCATGAGACCATCTAAAATCATGCACTAACTGGCCAGAAAAGAACAAGCATTAAAATCACTCACCTAAGAGGGAAAACAATGAATTTGCAAACAAACTTAGACACCCAAGGCGATCAAGAACATCACAAGCCTAATCCACCCCTAATAACCCTAATCTAACTACTCACACACGGATTTCATCGGCTCAGGCTCAAACCCAGAAATCTCTAAGATTAACATAGGGTGTCGATAAAGAGCCGATGAACAACTTTGTAAAAGAAGTCAAACGCAAATACAAATTATATAAAATGTTATGAGCAATACAAAGTCACGAAATCTGATAATTATCAAGAAAAAAAGTGATGAACTAGAGAGAGAAAGTCTAAAAACTAGGTTAAGCTAATAAAATGCGGCGTACCCTGACATTAGGTTAATCAAGGGATTTTATACTAGGCGTTAAAATAGATAAAATACAAGTCCGAGTTTTCAGGAAAAATAGTAGAGGATTGCCACTCTACCCAGCAGTCGAGTGGCATGGTCGAGCATCTGCTCGAGTGGGTGGTCAAACGGTGTTGTCTGGTTAGCCGTTCGAGTGGTGTCTCGAGTGGTATGGTCGATTGATCGTACTAGTGCTCGTTCGAGTGCCCTGGGTCGAACGCCTATGCTGAGTGCTTGTTTGAGTACCCTAGGTCAAACGCCTGTGTTGAGTGGTCGTTCGAGTGGTCGTTCAAGTGGTCGTTTGAGTGCCTGTAAGAGTGTCTGTGAAAGTGCCTGTGAGAGTGCCTGTGAAAGTGACTGTAACTTCTCTGCAAATATGTTCTAGCTCAGCAGCTACACAGCAATTCATATTCGAAAAACTCCATGAGCTCCATAAGTACCTGAGAACGCCCCCAATATGCAAAATGCATGCAATACTCATGCCAAAACACTAAACAACCTATATGAATGATAAATGCATAAAATGGTATGAACGATGAATAAAATCTATACTAAGTCATGA
This sequence comes from Cardamine flexuosa, assembly GCA_963555745.1. Taxonomy (NCBI): domain Eukaryota; kingdom Viridiplantae; phylum Streptophyta; class Magnoliopsida; order Brassicales; family Brassicaceae; genus Cardamine; species Cardamine flexuosa. Next base: position 15,084,682 of record OY743214.1, on the reverse strand, counting down.
TAAAACGATGGTAAAAACATGCTAAATACTGTGCTATCAACTTCCCCAAACTTACCCATTGCTTGCCCTCAAGCAAATAGAAAGGATGAGATGAAATGAGTAGTTTGAAAGTGGGGATTCATAACCTAAGCAGACTAAACAAACCTCCAACATCAATGTCTTAGTTAAAAGTTCTGGAATGCAATGGACAAAGGTTTTACTTAAAAACGTTAGCCATACTCATCACAACAGATCAAACATTAAGACTCAGCCTCATAAAATATTCAAAGTAAACTATCCCTTTAACATTGATTAAGTGCGAACCGGTGGATCATGATATGCAATAACAAGAACTTATTTGGTTTGAGGGACAGGTTTTAAGAGATAAAAGTGATCTCTTCTTCCTCTGGTTTAAGCGCAAGTATCAGGATCTCTCATTGAAATGGATTGAATTTTAAGAGAATGCTAAAGGTAGAGCCAACTGGTGCATACAGTACTAGACTACCATCTACCCATGAAGAACCAATCACTCTCTTAACTCGAAAATCTGAGAAACTGATCCTAGTTCTACCCTTGTGTTTAAAAGCTTCTTTTTCTTTTTCATGACTCAAGGATCGATTTTTCTGTTTTTCTTCTAAGAAGAGGATGTTTTACACTTTTCTTTCCAATTCTAGCGGATTTGGGATTTTCAAATTTTACTAAGCTCAGGCTCAACCACATGGTCGAACCACTAGTCGAGTGACTACTTCTGCGACTTTTTTTTTCTTTAAATGAGCCAACTCTTACTTTTTTTCTTCCAAATCCTTTACTAGACTCATACTTTTGAACCTATCCTCTCCAAAGGCTTATACAATTGTCAGCAAACTCTTTTCCTTTTTCATTCTTTCCCAGATACAAACCTCAACTTATTCAAACTCTTAGCCTAAGTCTGATTCAAAAATGTGAACCAGAGACTACATGAGAGGCTACTCCTGTCGGCAAAACCTAACACTTTCTCTCTAATTCAATCCAAAAGTATGCCTCACTTCTCTCACAAATGATGTATTGGTCTGGATGAAGTTTTGGGTTTGGTTTTTGTGAAACTGTCTCAATGGTGGAGATAGCTACTTGGGTTAGCAAGAGTGGTAAAAGTTTAAAGAAAACCCAAGTATTTTGAGGTATCCACGAGTTCAAGTTTTAGAGCATATACATGATAATTGAATTTCAGATTAAGGTTTGAATAGATAAAGATAGTTTAACAAGTCACAGAAAGCCTCAACTTAGTAGTAATGCCTAATAGGATTCCAAGCATGGTGCAGCTTTATGTTTCGAACTTAAGCGAATGCATTAAACAACTTATAACTAAGGCATAGAGGTTGTATGTATGGTTATTAAGCTTTGTTGGTTTTAACTCATTATCCCCTATGCATATACAATCCTAAATGATATACTAACACTCAATCCTAAAATGTAAATGCAGCTAATGGACACTATGTTTTGTGAAGTAGTTTTCTGAAAATTTTCAAATTTTTATGGTTTTTTAGATGCACATAGATGATGCAAAATTTAACTAAGAAAAGAGTAGAAATGTTAAATACAATCTCTCAAGCCCTCCCCCAAACTTGAATTACACTGTCTCTTGTGTAATAAAAACCCAAGAGAAGACTTGAAAGATTGCAAGCAAAATCAAAAACAAACAATGCAATGGTTTATATAGTGGGTGCAGTGGGGTGGTACCACGCTAGCATCAGCTGAAGTATTCACTGAGGTAGTTGTCCATAGTTTCTGCAGTGTAGGCAGGCTGGACTGGTGGGTTTTAGTGGTCAGGTGGGGTGATGTTGGCTGGTTCGACTGGTTCGTTTGAGTGCTGTGGTCGAACGGGGTTATCGTTCTTGTCTACCTGGTTTGAGTGCCCTGGTCAAACCAGCTCTCTAGTGCGCCTTCGTCTAATTAGACGGTTCCCTTCTGATTCTTCCTCACCTTCCTCAGCGTTCGGTGCACGGGTGGTTGCTCTTCTCTGGGCTCGTTCGACTGGTCCGCTCGAATGAGGCTGTCGAACGGTATGCTCAAGTGGCAACTTGTGTTCCTCTGAAGTCGGGTTTGGGACATAGGTCCTTCTCTTGCAGTGTGTGTCTTCCACAGATGACTTCCTCCTAGGCTGGCTTGAGCTTGCATGCCGTGTACGTGTAGTGAAAGAGTTGGTCCTAGCCAAACTTCGTGGGTCTTGTGGCAGGATGGTTGGTGGTGAACCTCGCTGGTTCCTTTGAATATCCTTGACACTGCTTGTCAAGTCTTTAACAGCTGAGGCGAGTTCCCTCACCTTTCCCGAGAGCTTCTTGATGGTCTTGTCCTGCCACTTAGACCTCCTTCGGGATAAGGTTAACTTCTTGCTCACCTCCTTCAGGGTTCCACAGCTCTCCTCACCAAAATCATATCGTTCAGGCTCAGGTATTCTCTCTTTCTCCTCAATTTCAACCTGCTGATTTTCTCTTCGAGCTCTAGTCCTGAAGAGCAAGTTTGGTGGTGGGACAAAGTTGATACTTTCGCCCTCGGTGATCTTTGGAAGAACATTGAATGGTAGGAGGATTTTGGCTCTTTCCACCAAGGGGTGCTGGAAGTTATAGACGTATTGGTCACCAACCATGGTTTGGTTCAGTATTTTAGAACTTTGCAGGTGAGGGATGTCCAACCAGAGAGGCTCAGTCCAATTGCTGGTACTCAGGTCTATCCCACAAGCAATCAAAAATGGTGTGACCACTCCTCCTATAGAGATGTCCCCCTCTTTGTTCTGCCTATGGAGTCTGTAGACATAGGTTTTGATGTAGGTAAGACTCGCCACCAAGATAGCTGCATTCCTGCACCATTCATGTCACCTTTCATTGTGATTCCCTCATCCATATCCACAGGTGAGGCGTATAGGAGAAAATCCTTAAGAGCTGAGTCAATCACTTGAAGTTCTTGTTCGTTTACTTTCCCAAGGTTCTTTTTTTCGAAGATGGTACTTGCTATTACACGGTGAAAATGTCGAAGGGCAGGGTTTCTAATATCGGAGCTCTTTACCCTAGAGGTCTTGAAAGTCACTCTTCCTCCTAAAGTATTCCACAGCTTTATGAGTTCTCCTGCATCAAAAGATGGCTCTTGACCCGCCCCTTCTCTAAACTCAAATAAAGCTTCAATCTGCCTGAAGCTCAGTGTGTACTTATTCCCATCCACCTTGAAGTAGATGAATTCCCTACTACCATCTGAAACCCTATCCGGATGCTCATTGTAGAAGCAAGCCTTAATAGTTGCCAGGAACTTGCACGTCTCATCTATGTAGCAAGGATGATGTTGGGTCATTAGGAACTGAAGGTTGGCTGCCTCAAGCAGACACTCTACTTTTTCTCTGATTCCCAGCACCTTCATTGTGCCTCTGTGAGGGTACCTTGTCCCATGAAATCGCATGGCTTTCAAGGTGGTGAGATAGTTAGCTGTAGTCTCTCCAGACGCATTAGCACCCGTTTGAGTGCTGGTTCAACCTCTCACTGTCTCAGCTTCCACCTCTACCTGGTCCTCTTCCTCAGAATCACTCTGTATCACTGATCTCGAGCTCTGACCCCTTTGAGTCGCTTGAAGAAGCGTGTTGTCTTGCCGGTCAAGAGTCTCATCATCAAGAGTGGACTCTTCTCTGTTTATTATGGAACGCCTGGCTCTAAGTAAGTTCTTTGCCACCACAGCAGTTGGTGAGTGTTCATTTCTCAAAAATCATTTTCCTCTGCTAGACATGATTCGCGATAAACGAGTGTTAGTTGATGAGTATTGAAATCACAAATTGAAAAAGAGTAGAGAGAAAAGGTGTGATTTTAAAGGACTAGAGATGGTGGGTTTTAAAGAGTTCAAATGGGCTGGTGGAAGACACTTGTAGGGGTCAGCGTAGGGGACACTAGTGTTGAGTAGCATGGTAGGAGGCACTTGTAGGGGTCAGCATAGGGGACACTAGTGGGGGCAGCGTAGGGGACACTAGTGCTGCGGGCTGGCCCACTTGAACAAGTGGTCAAACGGCGTGCTCGAGCTGTGTGAGTGAGCTGCACTCGAGCTGTGTAAGGTCAAGCCTTGTTCGAGCCCCTTAAACTCCTGAAACGTCAAAAACTAAATAGAGACATAAAAATACCAAAATATTTTAAAATATATATTTACAATGATAATCATGGAATTTCCTCCCAAGTGAGCTTGTTTAACGTCTCTTAGCTTGACTTGGTACCTTAGGCTCTGTCAGGATCACCTATATCAATTGAGGTGTCTTCTGGTATACCTTGGTCTGCCATGTATGGCTTGACTCTTTGACCATTCAGTGTGAATTCTTTACCCTCAGGGTCTAGTAGAGTGATTGCACCATATGGTAGAACTTCTTTGATGTGAAATGGGCCTGTCCATCTTGACTTTAACTTCCCAGGAAAGAGTTTGAGCCTGGAGTTGAACAATAAAACTTGATCCCCTGTTGTAAAGCCTTAGGTGTGATCCGTTTTTCATGGAAGGCCTTGGTCCTTTCTTTGTACACCTTTGAACTTTCATACGCATCAAGCCTTATTTCTTCTAATTCATGCAGTGTGATTCTTCTTTTTTCTTGAGCAGATTGGAGGTCAAGGTTCAACAGCTTAGTAGCCCAGAGGGCTTTGTACTCTATTTCTACAGGCAAATGGCAGGATTTCCCATAGAGGAGTTGAAAAGGTGTTCTGCCTATATGGGTCTTGTATGCCGTCCTATACGCCCACAGAGCATCATCAAGTTATTTTGCCCAGTCCCATTTTGAAATCCCCACTACTCTAGCCAAAATGGCTTTAATCTGCTTGTTAGAGACTTCAACCTGACCACTCGTCTGGGGGTGGTAAGGTGTTGCAACCTTATGCCTAACTCCATGTTTTCTTAGAAGGCTCTCAAACTGCCTATTGATGAAGTGGGAACCACCATCACTTATCACCACCCTTGGTACTCCGAATCTGCGGAATATGATCGTTTTGAACATTTTCAACACAACTTTCGCATCATTGGGTGGAGATGTTATGGCTTCTACCCATTTGGAGACATAGTCAACAGCTACTAAGATGTAGCTATTCCCATTAGACGGTGGGTTGAAGGGTCCCATGAAGTCAATTCCCCAGCAGTCAAAGACTTCTACCTCTAGGATTGGGTTCTGTGGCATCTCATTTCTTCTACTGATGTTGCCCATTCTCTTGCAAGCACCACAGTTGACAATGAAGTTTCTTGTATCTTTGAACATTGTTGGCCACCATAAACCTGATTGAAGGATCTTCTGTGTAGTTTTGAACATAGCAAAATGGCCGCCATAGGAGGAACCGTGGCAATGTTCAAACACCCCTTTCACCTCTTGCGCTGCGATGCATCGTCTGAATAAGCTATCAGCACCTCTTTTGTAGAGGTAGGGCTCATCCCAAAAAGAATGGTTTGAATCTTTTTACAACTTCTTTCTATGGTGAGCATTAAGGTGTAGACGTTTGTGACCTGTTGCTTTATAGTTTGTCATATCCGCATACCTGGGTGATTCACACTGCCTTGACTTGACTGGGTTGCACGAGTGAGTGGTCGAACGACAGGGTGTACCACTGGTCGTACCAGTGGTACCGATGGTACCAGTGGTCGAACTCGAGTTTTCAAGAAAAATAGTAGAGGATTGCCACTCGACCCAGCAGTCGAGTGGCTTGGTCGAGCATCCTCTCGAGTGGGTGGTCAAACGGTGTCGTCGGGTTAGCCATTCGAGTGGTCTCTCAAGTGGTATAGTAGTTTGATCGTACTAGTGCTCGTTCGAGTGCCCTGGGTCGAACGCCTGTGTTGAGTGCTCGTTTGAGTACCCTAGGTTGAACGCCTGTGTTAAGTGGTCGTTCGAGTGGTCGATCAAGTGGTCATTGAAGTGGTCGTTTGAGTGCCTGTAAGAGTGCCTCTGAAAGTGCCTGTGAGAGTGCATGTGAAAGTGGCTGTAACTTCTCTGCACATCTGTTCTAGCTCAGCAGCTACACAGCACTTCATATTTCAAAAACTCCATGAGCTCCATAAGTACCTGAGAACGCCCCCAATATGCAAAATGCATGCAATGCTCATGCAAAAGCAAGATCATTCTTTTTCTTTACTACAACTGGGTTAGCGAGCCAGTCTGGATACTTCACTTCTCGTATGGATCCTGCTTTTAATAATCTGTCAACTTCGTCATTGACGGCTTTCGCACGATCTGGTCCGAGCTTCCTTCTTTTTTGCTTAATTGGTTTAAAACTTTCATCTACCTATAATTCATGAGATATTATACTCGGATCAATACATGGCATATCTTCTACTGACCAAGCAAAGGAATCTTTATTTTTTGACAGAAACTCTATGAGTTCGGACTGTAGTTCTGTACTTATGCCCAAACCATTCTTGATTTTCCGATCTGGTCTTGCATCATCAATTGACACTTCCTGAGTTACATCATCTGGTTTTTGTCCACTAGGGAAGCTCGGCTCTTTTGCTATAGTTGAATTCATTAATTGCAATTGCATCTTTATTCTATGATTTGTTAAGTAACAAGACCTTGAGATCCATTGATCTCCCTTAATTTTTTTCTAATCCAGTCGGGGTGGGGAATTTAATGCATTGGTGATAAGTTGACGGGACTGCCTTCATTTGATAAATCCATGGTGTTCCTAGGATTATATTGTACGCAGCTGGTCGGTTGAAAACTGTGAATTCTACCATTTTTGACAGTCCAGATGCGAACACAGAGAGTTTAATGGTCTCAAGTAACATAGTTGTTTTACTCATGAAAGCTATCAATGGAGCTGGTGGCCCCACTATTTCAGTCAGATTGACTCCCATCCTGTGTAGGGTGCTGAGAAAAATTAAATCCACTGAACTCCCAGTATAAATTAATACCCTTGTCACCTTGTAGTTCGCTACGTCAATAGTTATGACTAGAGTGTCATCATGTGGCTTGGCTAAGCTACGAGTTTCAGACTCTTCGAATGTTATCGCGGTGTTGTACTCAAAGGATTCGGCTACCGCATTTACCGCCATTACTGCTGCTCGCTTATGTTTTTTGATTGCACGAATGGAATCGTGGCATAACTTGGAGCCTCCAATAATGACACATATCCGTCCTTTAGGCGGTCCGGGTTGGTCTGACGCTTTTTGCTTTTTTGTGATCGGCTCGGAAACTTGATCTTCCTTTCGATCTTTGTTATAACTTCTGACAAATTTTTTCAGATTGAACTTTGCGAGTCCACCGGAGGACCAAAGCTCGGTGAGATGTCTTTGCATGACCGTTTATCCGATGTATTTCTCAGTAAGAATTATCGTTTCGAACCCACGTATTATTCGATGAATACACGGGCCTTTCCCCTCGGGAATAGGGTTGTCCAACATTATTATTGCTGGGGGTTGCATCAAAATGCTTTATTCTGCTACTTTCTCTCTGTTCAAAACTTCCTTACTGGTTGATTTACAACTAGCTTAGGAGAACGATACTTCCTTGCGAAAGTTGCTTTCTTTTCTTCAGCTTCAATCTAGCTATTGGCTCAGAAAAGAGCATCTTGAATCGTTTCCGGTCAATTTATGTTAACTCCTCCCTGAACCTTATTTCATGCCAAAGTTCATTCTTCAGCGCGGATAGGGCTGCAGTCTGAGAAATCCCTGGTATTTTGGCCAGTAACTTCTTAAATTTAGCGATGTGCTTCCGGAGAGGCTCTTGTGGCCCTTGTGATAAGTTCCACAGGTCACTATCGGGTTTTCCTTTTTCCATTAAAACAAAATACTGCATAAGGAAAGCAGAGGACAACTCGTTGAAGCTATTGATTGTCCCTGGACCGAGCCGAGTAAACCATAGCAATGTCTGTTCTGATAGATTTTCCGAGAACAATTGACAATAACCAGCATCTTCTTCGTGAGGTTCCAGGTCAATTCGTCCTGCTGCAATTTGGAAAGCAGCTAGATGGCCTTTCGGATCTCCTTGTCCATTGCAGGTTGGTAAATTGACCCTCTGAGCATCTTTGATTTTGAAACTCGCAATCCGCACATTGAACGGGGATCGCCTGGTTTCTTCAATGACCCTGTCAATATCCAAAGCCGAGCTGGTAGCTCGGTGGAATTTTGATTTCATCTCCCTCATTTTGCAATGAACAGAGTCAAGCTCATCATCTGTAGTTTGAAGTGTTGGGTCCTCTCCATCTCCGTATGTCTGCTGGTTTTCTGTGATTTGTCCGTCCTCACCAACCGATTGTGGTGTTCCATCCGCGGGTTGGTTTGAAGAAGTGGTTGCCATAGGCGTTTGGAACAGGATTCGTTGATGAGAATTCCTGCGCCTGGAACCTGTAGTTAAAGCATCTACACGAGCAGTAAGAGTTACCTGGCCAGTCTTCAGAAGCTCCATGTCTTATTGCATGGTGACAAAGCTAGACATCAAGTTTGTTAAATTCTCGTTTATTTTCGCCAATGTGTCTGCAATGTCTCCTATAGTTTGATATGAAGATCTTCTAGCTTGACTGTTCAAAGATTTATACTTTAGCTTGAAAACCCCCTCCTTCTAGCGTAAAAATTTGGATACAGAATCCACACCCAATAATTTGGTAAAATCAGTTAATCAGAAAAGTCACTATTTGCTCTGAATGTATCTTTCTCATAAAATCGGGAAAAAGAGATCCCTTTTACAGTGCTCTTCGCTTTCTATTTATACATGTTTTTTACTATCAATGCTATCAATAAATTACAAGAAATCACACAATTCTAATGAAATATATCAGTTTTGATTTGGTCTTGAATGTTATAACGTATGACATTTCGAAATAACTTTTCTCCTTGACTTGATGATTAGATCCTTCCTGCAAACTCCTTATCTTCTCCGGTCTCCTATGGTTCTCCGACCTCTCTGAGCTCGTTACTTTGGCTTTATACCAGTTCGCTGATTCCTTCCTTTTATCTAGAGGTCTACTCTTTGATAACATCGTATTTTGACCCATTTTTTTACTATGGTTTTCATATTGTTTTAAGAGAGATTTGGTATGATTTCAAAGCTAAATAGGCTATTATCAAGTATTGCTAGTGTCTAGGAGGTTTAACAGGTTTTATGGGAATATGTATCAAAAAGGAGCAAAGACCCGTTTTGAGGCTGTTTCAGACCATCAGAAGTTTGACAACATTGGAAGACCTTCCTGTGAACCAAAATTAGAGTTCTCTATATCATTGGAAATCCTAAGAGTCAAGATTCGTATGGGACAAGAATGAAAGAAATACATTCAGTCGTTTGGAAGATGCATCCCAGAAGATGAAGCAATGTCAAACCAGCGCCAAAGCACCAAACCTCGGTCACTAAGCTCGTGACCGAGACCAGGCCTCTTGGGCACCCTGGTCACTAAGCTCGTGAACAAGTCCAGCCTCCTTCACCGCCTTAAACGTTTGGCCCATCACCAAGATTAGCCCATTGCCTCCACACTCACCAAGATGACGAGTCTGCCCTTCCTAAACCCTAGAAACCAATCTCTTGTGCCCCAAAGACCTATATACAAGTTTATGAAGGTAGGGTTTCGTGTGCCTCATCAAAGTTTCAAACCACCACCTAAGTTCACCACAAAAACCCTAGAAAGTCCATCATCACCTCAAGAAGCTGACACCGTCTCCAAGGAGACGCAGAAGCCAATTGATCTCGCTGAAGCTTTGAAGTTCCACCATCTCTTTCTTTATTCTTTTGTAACTTTTTCAAAAGGAGAAGTCCTTACATCTTGTTATTTTCGGATCTAAAGAAGTAATCTCTAAACCTTTACCTCATTGCATTAGATCTATGTTTTACTCTTTCATATCATCGATGACAACCTTGAGCATGGCCGAGTAGACTATCCAGTTGGGCCTAAAGGGCCAGTCAATGGGGTGAGATGAGCATTTTCTTTGTGTGGCGAGTTTTATTGTATTTGCATATCCGTCTACACTGTCTTTCGGTCTGATCTCATTCTTAATGCATATAGTTAAAGTCATGAACTACTTATTGATCTTAGGCATCTAAGTAATTCAAACCGTTTGCTTAGTTTGTTGGAACCTAGATTTGATGAGTATCGCGTCATAACAAGCACATACCCCTTAGTTATGGAGTTTTATGGATTAGGAATGAACTTGATTTTAATGCTTTGAAACCTATGTTATTGCCTGTGATAGTTGAGTAATAGGATTTGTGGATTTCAGCCGGTTTTCTCTATGACAATGTTAGCCGAACTTTCGTATTTCATAATCCGAGACTTAGGAGTAGACATGCATTACAATGAACTTATTTTCAATATATAGATCATTGAACCCCAGAGACCCCCTTAAGCGCCCAACTTTCATCTCATATTGATTTACATTCATTTTATTTGCTTTGCGTGATTTGTGTGACACAAAACCCCTTTTATTATTGAGGTCTAGTTTTACTTGTTCCTCTTGATTTGCAATACATCTTCTCTCTGTGTGGATTCGATATATCTTAAGTACTACAATTGATTTCACTGCAATTGCAGCCTATTCATTGTGTGGTTTTCTTGAGGAAAACTTTATACCCCTATCAAGTTTTTGGCGCCGTTGCCAGGGAGAGATTGCTCTGTTTGTAAATTTACGAACTAGAGTAACGTCTAGAACATTGTGCTACTGATTTTCCTTTGTGATTTACATTGTTTCAGGAGACCTTGAAGATGAACCTCCACGCTCTCCCAAAGAAGTTTCACAACCTTACTCTTGCGCAGCTGTTAGCGCAACACAACTCTATGGACGGAGACACTTCCGGACAATTCTCTAGCTCACCTTCTGGAGCTTGCCATGGCTACTCTCAGCCTTCTCGTTGTACACCTATGATGAGACACTCTGGATGTCCATCACTTTCTCGATCCTTTGGAGATCGCCCAATGAGACCAGCTCATTCACTTAGTCTGGACTACTCGGACCAGTTCTGTTATTCTATGGATCAAGACATTGATTCACATGAAGTTATGAGCATTGACGTCAATGACATCTATTATATTGACACTTGTGAACCATTCACCACAAGGATCTCTCACACTAATGGCGAGATCATGGAGCTTATGCAACAACTTGCCTCAGACAAGCAGAGGTGCATGGAAAGACTCGATCCTAACTTCTCAAAGATAGAAATTGATTTTGATACAAAAATCTCTGGTATTGATTGCCACTTCAAGCGTGCTGATGAGCTTAACAACAAGCTACTGAAACAGGAGGAGTATGCTCAACGTCACAAAGCCATGATCATGAATATAGTATCAGCCATCGAGGCCATGGATGGTAGTTGTGAACATGGATTCTTTGATTTTAATGAATAAACCAAGTGGAAGGATGAACAAGCAAGCATCACTACTGAAGAAGAAGAAGAATTTGAAGTTCAACAACAACAGCCACGACATCAAGAAGAAACCAGAGAGCAGGGCACTCCTAGCCCACTGGCTCCCTCGCCACAAGATGGTGAAAACATTGATTGGAAACCGGCACCAATAACTTCTTGGCGTCTACCTTTGCCTAATAAAGAACAAGGTGCTGTTGTTTCTTCCCCTCAGCACCAAGTTCTTGATGATAATCACGCACCACGTCCATATATGTGTGTGCAAGAAGATCAAGAAGAACACAAGGATATAAGAAGAATTTGTTGTCAAAGAGAAGAGTATCTAGTAAAAGGAGCTAATGGGAGACAACATGAAACTGTTTTGAAAAACAATGGTGAGTATCCTAGCTTCTCTACTTAAGAGATCAAGAAGAAAACCTCAGAGAAGTGAACCTCCATGACCAAAAGGAAGTTCTTTTTCAACTAGGAGAAGAAAAGGGAGATGAATATCACTTCCTTGATGAAAAAGGAAACCAACGCCTTGGCTCTAAGGGAAAATGAGATTCGTGGCATATTGAGCTATGTAGTGCCATCACATGTCAAAGGAAATTCCCAGCCCCTTAGAAAACTCGAAGAACATACAGTTGGAAAACAAGAAAACTTTGAAGAAAACATGGGACACAAGCTTAAAGGAGAGGTGGAACAAAACGTGGTGAACATCAAGGAGTCTGAGAATTTTCTAAAGAAGAGGCCCAAAGAAGGAGGATATGAAGAAAAATCCACTGATGCTTACCCTTGTACGGCTACAAGTACCCAGCAAGAAGAAATCATTGAAAACTCTATCTTAAGGCGATTTCAACATCGAAGAGGAGCTCCCGGGCATACTAACTTTGGAGCACGACCTCCTCCATCACCTCACATCACCTATGAAGGTCAAGGATCAGTTTCAATACCTCTTTATTGTCCTCCTCGACCTCCTGGTCACCAAGAAAACAAGACAGCTCTGAACAGTTTTGACAAACACCTTGGCAAGAGGGTGAACAGATATGTCAAGGATTTCGAAGATATTTCTTCTCGTGTTGGTGGACACGATGCCATGGAGAACGTAGAACCCAGAACCCAATTGAAATAAAACTAAGTCAAGCTAGTGACTTTGCAAAAACAAGCGCTGGTTGGGAGGCAACCCAACATGTTCTTTTAATTTATTTTTGTTTTTGAAATAATAAAACTATTTTATTTTATTTCCCTACAGTTATTTTATTATATATTTATTTTCCAAATAAAGATATGATGATGTTTTTGTGTTGAGCTTACTGAAAATAGGTGCAAAACGCAGAAGATGCAAATTTCAAGAAGTTCCAGTACGCTGAGATCAACCGATCCTCCCCAGATCGATCGACCCCCAAGACGAGAAAAGCTGAAAATCGGTTCATATACAGACCCATGCTCCCTTTTGGTCGTAAAATTCCTTCCACGGTTTATGGTTTGCTTTCTTGTTCACAATTCATTATCTCCAGTGTTGTTTCGCAGCACCCATTTTTTTTTTTTCATACTTTTTCAAAAATAAAGCTTTTTCATTTTTCTTGAGTCATTTTATTGAGTCAAAACATGTGATATTACAATTTTCTTGGTTTCCATTTTATGTTGACATTTATTGGATTTAGTTCAAGAAGATTGGAAACACCATTAGTGGATCAACTTTTCCCGAAGCGACCTATCCCTTGGAAATCTGAATGATCTAGCGTTGGCTCTATATACTTGGACCTTTAACTTGGACTAATCTTCTCACTTAGGGGCTCGATATCGCAAAAGGATCATATACATCTGGAATTCACCCCATTCTTATTAGAGCTCCAGATGGCCAAGCTCATTTTTAGTTTGGTTCCACACCCTTACACCCTTTTTCATTCAAACCCCAGTCCGCTTTCGCAACATTAGGAGCATGTGCAACCAAGTGCAAAAACTACGGAGTATGGGAGCCGGTACAACCAAATGTTCTAAAGATTTCCGAGTAAGCTTTCTAGTATCAGTACTTCATCTATATTAGTTTGAGTTGACTATTGGTGCAGTTTTTAGTAGGATTAATGTATATCGTTAGAACTGGTTCCAACTTCCCCTACTCAGAAAAAATGCTCTGGGATCGACCGATCCTATCTTGATCGATCGATTCCGTCTCAACCCAAAACTCTCTTTCTCAAAAAAAAAAAAAAAAAAAAAAAAAAAAAAGCAAAAGAAAGAGAAGGGAAAGAAGTCTGAAGGAACCATAATAAAAAACTTTTATTTATTTAGTTAGTTATGCGTTTCTGTTATTTTTTTCTTAGCACCAATAGCAATTCTATTAGGATAATTATATAGAAGCTTACTTGGGATCCAAGGTACAAGAGGTTGTGCACCATCTTTGGTTTCCGTCTCACTGTGATTTTGCGCATTGGCTTGCACCAGAGTTCATCAATCATGCCTAACCATCACCCTTAAAATGGTCCCCTGTTACTAGCCCTTAGCGATTTTGACTCTCTTTGTGAGACTGCACGCAACACTTAATGAATGTTAAAGGGCCAACAATGAAGATTTCATAAGTTCCCTTGGATCTCTGATGCTAGAGTACAGTAATGTTTGCTATGCTTATGGTAAAGTACATGTGGTACTGCTAAAGTTTGATTAACCTTTCACAAGGTTTCTTTTTGGTTTACATGATCAACATGATGGATTTCTAAAGCTAAGTGTAAGTTCCCGTTTTTCATACTTCCACTTCTGTACATTGTTTCATTGTCTTGTTTCTTACTTGAGGACAAGCAAGGATTCAAGTCTGGGGGTGTGATGAGTGTCTATTTTGACCCATTTTTACTATTATTTTACTTGTCTTATTGAGTCTAGAAGTTAGGTTTTTTGTTCTTCTGGCCGGTTTAAGTATCTTTTCAGGTTTTCACTTCATTGGAGCTAAAATAGACGAAATAGAGCAATACATGATGATTTGTGATGAATTTACGGATTTAAAGATGCAAAGCAATGCAGAGGCTTTAGAAGTTTCATATTCGTTAGAGGTCTTTCAAATATAGGATGGTGATAAGATTTTTACACAAGATAGACCTTTGAGTTAGCTTTCATTTGGCACCGGTTTCAAGTCATTCTCATTTCTGGTTCAAGAGTTATGTCTGTTTTACCGAAGACATGTCCATCTAGCGGCAAACGACGCCGTTGCGAGAATGCATTGCGATCGACCAATCCAAAACAGGATCGATCAATCCCGATCCCATATATTCTCCAAATCAAGGATTTACTCCGATTTTGACCTAGTGGATCCCTATAAATAAGAGGAGTTCGTGCCAGACACAACCCTAAGCCGTTTTGGCTACTTTTTTACGGTTCTTTTTTCATCTTTTCAGATCTATAAACTTTTCTTTTGTATTTTCATTTCATTTTGAGATCTAAACATTTTCTTATTGAATCTTAGATCTACACTCTGTTTTCATCTCTTTCTTTGCATTGAATACCATACAACATCATGATCTATCAACCCATTGCCATGGTTGAGTAGATCTGCATGTTGGGAGATGTGATTTATTCAAAGGGATTGAATGTTTAATTAGGTTATTGTTATAGATTAGAATTATGGTTAATAGATCTCTATTTCTATGAAACAAATGTTTTTGTTAGGTTGACGAATCTATCAAATGATTCATAGGGTTTTATAGTACAGCTGGCGTTGGCTATTCTACCCGGAGTCTATAGTTTGTAGGCTTGATTTCCAGATTTCCAAGAGTTGAAGCTGGATCTACAAGTGAACTCTATCAAACTTGCTCATAATATGCTATCATAGGGTCCTAGAGGATTTAGGGTAGAATAATATTTTCTTTTAATTAAAAAATTTATTAGAATAATATTTGCTTTTAGTAAAAGATCTATTTTGGTACAGTGTTTGTGTTCTAGATCTAAATCATTTAATTTTTAATCCGGTTAGATATTCTTTTTATTTATTTAAATCCCTGCGATTTCCCAAATCCCAACATTTATTTTAGATTGATTTATTTCCTTATTTAGTTACTTTCGGATTTTATTCGGATTTGATTTTTGTGACAAAACTTTCCATATTTTCATCCTAGCTTTGTTTAGATCTATAGATCTATAGTGTTCTTTACTCTCTGTGGATTGATCCCACCATTATACTGTCGCGCACAACCGTGCACTTGCAGAATTTAGATGCTGGGTAAAACCTGATGCATAAAACATCACATCAGGCACTATCATCTTGAAACAAAGATCGCCGACAGTAAGGAGGCATGCTATTATTCCATGATGAGGCCGACGTTGTTCTGTTGTGTCGTGGTGCTTACGTACTTGTCTTTGAGATAACGTAAAAAGAGGGAAATTTCGGGCTGGTTGACAAGTTGATCGAGTTGCGCGGCGGAGATGGGCGTGCTTTGAGACTCGACGTGCGTACCTTGGTGGTTGGTACAGTTGTCCCCATTTCTTGTGCCGTTTGATCGGTTCTTGGAGGGAGAATTGGATTACTGTTTTCATCAACGAGAGTGGCGGGAAGATTGGCGGATGAATCCTTCTCGACAGTGTTGTTGACGGTTAAGTTGATCAGAGACGTTGTAATATATTCCAGAAAAGAATATGTGATTGAAGAGAGGTAAAGAATCCCCACAAGCGGCGTCAACTGTTGAATCCAATAATATTCAAAGGGTGAAAAGGTATTTTATTCGATCTGGAAAAGGTTTGTTACAAGAAATTTTAGAAAGAGAAAATAGAGAGAGAAAGCAGAGCTGTTTTTCCTAAAATCAGTCTCAAGAGTTTTTCGTAGTGACTTGCTGGTGAAGCCACTCCTCTATGTATAGAGATTCTCGGACGACGTCTAAGCCCATTAGGCCTGTTCTGAGCTCCTTTTCCTATTCGAAACGCATCTTCTTGCTGATCCACTTGATGACTTGGGTTTACCTTAGCCAATCTTTTCACCAAGATCGGACTAGCATGAACTGAGGCCGGTTCTATTGGTTTTCTTTCTCGGGTCGATCTAAGTTGGGTTGGATCTTGGACGGGGTGCTAAATCCAGTACCAACAGCATTCGTATTTAAAAAAATATTCCACATCAAAAAGTTTATAATAGTTATAAGTAATATATAAATAATATGGATCAATTTACTTGTTGTCAATTGTTTTTAAGTTGTAAACGCATAAGCTAATAATCTTCTTCTTAATTTTTATAATAAAATTCTTGTTGTAAAATAGATATACTATGTTGGAAAGTACTATAGACCACTAATATTATTTTCTTAATCTTATTATATAAAGAATAATATTTTAAAGTTAGTAACTCGCCTAATCATGACATCAATTAAAACAATCAGACAAAATTATGAAAATTAAAGTAATTTTTTATTATTGTTATTAAAAAGAAATTCAATATTCACTAGATATTTTGTTAATATGTAAAACAGAATTTGAAACTCAATCAAAATAACACTAAAAGCCATACTTAATTACCATATACTTCAAAATTGTGAAACCCCAAAATTAATTTTAAGGGATTTAACCGTTTAACAGAAAATGTTTTATTTTATTGTTATTATTTACTAGGCATGTCTCTATTCACACGGAATCTAAATCAGGTTAACTTTGAATGGCCTTTACATAAAAAGTTAATAACTCAGCTGATTGGTTGGGGAGCTAGAGGAAATACTTTCCAACTCTTTGGAACCAATCATGTCGTATTAGTTAATTTTACTAGAAGAAGAATAAATATAAGATAAATGGGACCGATCTCATTGAAGAAACCCAACTAACATACACCCAACCCAACTCTCTACATCGGTCTATTAATAACGCCCAAAGACCAAAACAGAAAACAAAAGCATCAAAGGATCTTAAAAATACGGTTGTGTCTTTTTGGTTTTCAGCATAAAAGATCTTGAAAATACGAAAAGATAACACGAATAAGAGATCAATGGAGGAAGAATACAGTAGAGTAGTAAAAATAACAATGATTGGAGTTATCTCATGGGGTCTCATGTTCATCCTTGTCCGACGAATCTTCTCAAGCTATTCATTCGACTTCAGCACTCGTATTGTCTCGACCGTTCACGCAACAGTTGCTGTGGCTTTAGCAACTCTCTCAATTCAAGATTGGTCGTGTCCTGTTTGTCCCATTGCTTCCACGTCATCTCTCCAGCAGATGGAAACGATGGCGTTTTCATTGTCCTATATGATCTACGATCTTATTTGTAGTCACTTTGATCAAGTCCTTAGCATTGATAATGCGGTCCATCATTCTGTCTGCATTCTTGGTTTTGTAGCTGGACTTCTCTACCGAAAGGTACTTTTATTTTATCATTTTAACTATTTTTAATGGGAATGGGGTTTTGGAGAAAATAATTAATTTATTGTTTTTTTGTATTTTTTTTCTGTGAATTTTTGGTGGAATTAATTAAGTGTGGATCCGAGATGGTGGCAGCACTTTTGATAACAGAGCTCTCAAGTCCATTTCTTCACCTCAGAGAGATTCTTAAAGAGATTGGTTATAGAGATACTGACCTAAATCTTGCAGCAGATGTGAGTATTTATATACACATACATATAATAAAGTTTTTTAGGATTTGAACCGTTCAAAATCACATGAAAATTAACTAAGTGGTGGTGGAATTTTAATTCATGAATTGATTCATCCAAGTGTGGAATCATTCTACTGGCCCTTGGAATACTAGTCGGGTGGTAAAAAGTCCAGAATGACCTAATTGACAAAATTAAATCGAATGAAAATTCATTTTGAATAAAAGATATATTGAATTCATAAATAGTATAATTAGCAATCCTTAACAGAACACCTTAATGAATAATAAATAGTATTGTCATTTAACTAACGATACTCTTTATATTATTGATAAAAATGATTAGCATGGAGAAAAAACCATCAGATTCCTAATCGTTTATATATAGTTATCTAAGCAAATTAACTGTTTGGGAAAATTTTAACCCTTTCGGATCTTGACAGTTCTAAGGATCGAGAAGAAAAATAACTCTTTATTAATCAATAATATTTGAATTACAATGAGTTGAATATAAAAGTTATCCGTGTAGGATGACAGTTGAGGATCTTCAGAGACCCTAGCGATCTCTAAGAACATTTGATCGATTCGATGCTATTTTCTAGGATTGTGTTCCTGCAGTCTAGGATTTTTCCCTACTGTCGAGACCTCTTTTCTGTTCCATAACCGTTTAATAATATTATTTTTCATAATATTAACCAACACATTAAGTTAAACATAGTCAAATTGTCTTGCAAATTATGCAAAAATCTTTGGTTAAACGTATATATTATTGTCCATGAGATGTTAATATGAGGAACTTCTAAATATGGAAACGTTAGTTAACTAGAAATTTTCAAAGATAATGGTGGGAGAATTAACCAATACAGAATAATGGGTGTAGGTGTGTTTTGCAACAATCTTCTCGTTGGCCAGAATGGTGGGTGGACCATACCTCGTTTACGTAACAGTTTCAGCTGATAATCCCACCCTCATCAAGGTATATCTTAATTATTCTTTATATATATGATGATACATTTTCGTTTCGGTCTTTGCTTGCTTATTATCGTTCTGGTATTTGCCATGTTTTTCAAATTTTTACCAAACTCCTTTGTTCAAGCTTCATATGGACTCATTTTCTTCTCTTACTTATTTTGTTCATACCTTTTGTTGTTGATCAATAAATTTGACGTTTTCAACAAAAACAAAAATAAAACAACTACTTCATATGATAGTTTTTATAAGATGTGAAACATTTTCAAACGCCACTATATTTTTGTTGCAATGAAGATTTTGAGAAATATTTTATACTATCCAAATTTATTCTTCATAGATAATAAATTATAGTTGAGGTATAACAATTCATGGATTTTTTTTGGTTCTTTGTTTAGGCAATGGCGGTGGGGTTACAACTTGTGAGCGCATTCTGGTTTTATAAAATCCTCAAAATGATGAGATACAAGTTTATTAAAAGATCAATGTCCAGCAAAAAATCTACTTAGATGAAATTTCAAATATTCTATTTCAAATATTATATTATGTAATATTAAATTTTTTAATTGGTGCAACTTGCAATGGGGATTTGCTTGAGCAACGGACCAACAACATCAACTTCGATCTTTCTTAGCTTTCTAGTTTTCAAACATTTATTGATTTGGGTTATCTTCTACAGTATTCTTTTTTGTTTGAACTCAATTTTGACAAAGATGATTTAAACTAAATTTCCGGAGCCTTTTTCAGTGAAATCCATCATCGGAGTGACCAGATCTTAGGGTAGTTAGAGCACCCTCAATGGAGAGGTTCTCAATATGAGTCTCTTAGTACTGTTCTATTATTATGTCATTTATGATTTAATTAAATTTTAAATAAAAATAAAAATGAACCACTTACATCATGACAAATGTCATCCAAGTTTCTCAATAAAGAAGAAACAGTTCTATAAACAGATATATCTTTCTCTATCTTTCCTCTTTTCTTTTTATATTTTTCAGTTTTTTTATTAGTAGAGACTGTATGAGAAACCCCTGATGGGGGTGCTCTTATAATTCTTGTAATGAGCACTATAACATAGTGTATTTACATGTCAAAAATGAAGTTAAAATGAAACACACATCATGCATATAAGGAATTCCATTCAATTTCCAGTAGCCACAACCACAAGTTTTCAGTTCCATATCAACGCAGCAAGCATCACGTAGAAAGTCTATCTCATGCAAATTTCTCGTGGTCATGTATCTTTTGCAATCCCGACCTCTATGCCTATTGATTTCAATCTCTTTGTCTGCTCTTGGCGTGGACCTTTTCTTCCACCTGTTGGTTAAAATAGTACTCTTTGCATTCCTCTCCGTAAATTTCCTTCTTACCTCCGTTAAAAAATCAAGCAATGGTTTCCTCCTCGACTCCCTAACATTTCTATTGAAAGACTCTGATAGGTTGTTCAGTTTATCATTGCAACATGATTCAAGTTTTAAAAATGCCCGAGACCATGTTGTTGGTGTGGTACATTGTAGTGAATCAAACGGACCTAGGTTGTATTTCTTCAATGCTTCTAGGTTATCATCAAAGGCTTCCATTGTGTAACTCCGAGCTATTCTCCAAAACAAACACTCAAGTTCTAGGTCTTTGTATGTCTTCTTCCAGTTTTCGATAATGTATCTACCACATTCTATGTTCAGCTTTGGGAAGCTCAATATGAACTGCATTTAGCAAACCTTGTTATATAAAGCAAAACAAATAAGAACCTGTTTCAAACAAAATAACATGGAATTTTGTTTAGGGTTGAGATGTACATTGTGCTTATCTGAGATGATTGTAATGTCTGGTCCATCTTTATGTTCCAAATCTTTTCCAAAAGTTCCACAAACCACAACCAATTAGGATTCTCCTCCACCTCAACCACTGCCCTTGCAATGGGGAAGATTCTGTTATCCCCATCTGTAGCGCCCCCGGATCGCTTTATAGCTGGACAAGCCACGGAGCATTCCAAGAGGGCTGACTACGATAAAGAACAAGGTTACCCGACCCGAGGCCAAGAACAAATCTTGCCCGAACCAAGGCACCCAAGCCCTTCATACCCGCTTGTAGATCATGCTTTACAACCCTTATATGCAACCTAGGCGTTGGGGAGGACCCGGACCAGATCTCTCACAGCCAAGACTTCGGTTTTTAATTGACTTTATAAAACGATACTTTCATTGATAAATACGAAATATGTCTTTAACACATTAAAACAAAACACAAGCCTGGGCCTAAGGCCAAAATAAAGCAGTACTTAAAATTATTAAACATAACATACATATTACGCAAAGAGGTGCCGAGTCTACTTTCCGGTGGCCTAACATTCCGCACGCACAACTACTGCCTCCTAAGGTTACCTGAATAAAAAGATAGAATCATAAGTAAATCCAGGTTTACTTAGTGGCATCGGGGATACCTGCAATCAACGTTAGTATCACCACTTCTCAACAACCACATCAAACACACAATCAACATACAAAAAACACGCAAGCGGATGACTTGACAACTACACACAAGAATCTTCTGGGCTACTCCCAGAAGACACGACAAAAAATCAGCACACAAAGGTTTCCTGAACTACAATCAGGAAACACCACTACTACACACAACACACAAACAAGCTTCCCAAACACACCTTGGAAACTACACACACAACTACTCCTCACAATAACACTCTCATGTTTCCCGAACGATACTCGGGAAACCACAACACCACACTCACTCTAACTCCACACTTCACTACGACCATTGATATCACACAGACCATCAGCTTGCACACCACCTCCTTGATCCACTCACCCAATACACAAAGGTCGACCTAGGCACTGGGCATCGGCATCATCACGTGCCAAGTTACTGGTTTGTCCTCCATCCTTCTTGATATGTACTTACCCATGGTAACACTCCCATTCCATGGGGTTTCATACCCGACAGCGATACGTGATAACCCCCACATGGTTATACCTCCGTATCTTCGGCATGCTTCAACTTCCTCTCAAGAAATCCGCAGATCACAAGAGGTTCCACACCCTGTCCCCTAATCCTATTCTACCCACCTAGCCTCTAGACTCACTACAATTGACATGGATAACTGACTTTAACAGTTAGTCATCCACCGATCTCCTAAAACCCAAAATAAAACCCCACGCAAAAACCCCCCAAACAATTAAGCAGTAAATAAATTAAATTAATTAATTAACGACAAGCGATATCATGCATCACGGTAAGATGCATAACATAACCTCATGTGCTATCTCACATGCTTCGAATACTCATAAAATTAACGATCTCTCTGAAGTGGCGTGGACTGAAAGATTCAGATTCAATGGATCTCTACTCCTGATGCTTGAACTCCAAAGAACAGCGAAGAACAACTCCACAAACACGGCTAGAACCTCCTCAAGAACTCTCCAGAACTTCACTTAAACTCGCCAAGATCACGGAGAGAATTTTCTATTTCTCCGCCGGAATTCTTCTCCTTCTTCTCCGATTTCCCTCTTCTTCTCTCTAAAACTCTCTGATTTTCTCTCTCTAAAACTTCTCAGATTCTTGTGAATGAGAGAACAAAGCCTGGAGATCTCCTTATATAGAGTTGGTGGTGGCGCTGGCTTGGTGGGCAAGGTGCCCGCATGGTTGCCACATGTCGCGCACACTTGCTCACAAGGTTTGGGGAGACACGGTGAGCAAGCCGGAAGCTTCTCCTCCATTGTATTCCTCCATACACCCATCTCCTTTGCAGCATATGGTAAATTCATCTCCAGCTTGGGCGTCAAGTTTTCGTTGCATGCCCGCCATTTGTCCGCGAACTTGCTCACCAAGTTTGGGAAAACTTGGTGGCGAAGCCGGAAGCTTCTGTGGCTTCCTCCATACTAGTTCTACTTAATGCATATATTAAATATGCTTTAGCTTCTCCTTCTCCACGTTTTCCACTTGCAGCACATGTCAAGTTTCGACAATAGCTTGCTCGGCATTTTTTCTCATCCGTCATACATCGTAAGTTTTTATTATTCTTGCATTAAACTTCTTCATCTTGTTGTATGCCACACAAAATTTTCCTCCTTTTTCCCTTGTCCAAAATGGCTCGGTTTTACTCGGAAATATTTCCCGATGGGAAACTTGGTCACCAAGTTTGTACTTGGCTTGGTCACCAAGTTTTCTCTAGATTCTTTGATCTTCTTATTTTAACCTCAAGTTGATTAATCTGGTACATGATCCTTTGATCCGTGTCCCGGTCCTTAGGTTAGGATACAGGTCATTACATTCTCCTCCCCTTATAAGGTTCTGATGGTACTGCCTCGTCTTCTTCTCCTTCTCGGCTGATAAAGAACTGAGGATACTTTGACGAATGTTGTCCTCGTCTTCCCAAGTAACCACCTTGCGATTCTGCTTTCCCCAAAATACTTGGATCTGTGGGATCCTCCTATTTTTTAACTCTCGAATTCTTCTGTCTCCAACTCCAAGGATTCCTTCCGGATAAGTAAGGTTTGTCCTGAGTTCTTCAATCTTCTCTGGCTTGATCGAATCAGGGTCTGGCACATGCTTCCTTAACATAGATACATGAAATACTTTATGTAATCGCATGATCTCGGGCAACTTCTCCGATCCTCTTCTCTATCTAGTATGGACCAATATATCTTACTCCGAGCTTTCCAACTTTACCAAAACGATCTTTCCCCTGAAGAGGAAGCACGAAGGGAATCTCGTGAGGATACAACATCAACTGACGAAATTCTAGAATTAGGTAAGCCATTTTCTTCTGATTCAGAGTTTAAACAAGCACTTCTTAGGTACTCTCTGAAAAGTAGATACAATATTAAGTTAGACTTTTCTACACAAAAAAGCTTTGCACGATTTTCTCCGACACAGAGTATTCATGTCCATGGAGAGTTTATTGCGCCTATGAGAAAGAGCAAACACAAGTTACAGATAAAGGTGTATGTGAATGAGCACATATTTGTCAGGTCTGGTTAATAGAAGATGCTGAAGTGTTCATCAGTTTCTCAGTTGTTTGCAGAAAGGTTGAGGGTGAATCCTAAACTTACGGCAATGGAGATTTCTGATGAGATTAAGAGGAACTACAATTTGATTGATACTGAAGATCAGTGTGGAAAGCAAAGACCAAAATTACTAGTGAAAAAAAAGCTAGCCACGAAGCCCATTTCTCACAAATTTGGGATTATGAAGCAGATATGCTTTTGACTAATAGAAGCACCACTATGGAGATTCAGACTATTCCAGGATCAACACCAAGAAGCAAGCAAAAGTTTGATCGTATATATGTGGGCTTTGAAGCACACAGAGTGGCTTGGAATTCTACATGGAGACCTATCATAGGATTAGATGGTGCATTTCTTAAATGGGATGTTAAAGTCCAGTTGATAGCTGCGGTTGGAAGAGATATAGACAATAGAATTGTTCCCATTGCATGGGCAGTTGTTGAGATACAAAAACATGTTAATTAGGCTTGGTTTGGGAATCATCTTAGACATGATTTAGGACTTGGTGATGGCAGCAACATAACATTCATATCAGATAAGCAGAAGGTAATTCTATTTGATAAGTGCTTTATAACGCTCCAAAAATTTTAATAAGAATTTTTAAAATATTACTAAAATAAATAACAAAATACTAGAAAGTCCATAATGTATAAAGTTTGAAATCTCTTAAAACTCCAAATAATAATAATAAAAAAAATAAAAAAAAATGTTTGAAAATCTACCAAGTCTCGTTCTACGACCAAAAAAACAAACTCTAAACCTCAGCTGCACGCTGCCCCTCTTCAATGCCCTCTGCACGGAATCAGAACTTATGTGAGCGAAAAAAAAATCCCCCAATGAGACTACAAACCCGACGAACAAGTACCAACACGGTCTGAACCCGCACAGAATAATGTTCACGTGTTGATACCAACAAACATAAATTTTAGTTCAATTAAATTACATCATAACTTAAACTAACAAAAACACATAACCAAATCCTCAGAACATAATAATATCGTCAGACAGAATAATAACATTAGAACAAAACAACCAGGTATCTAGCAATGCAACGTCGGAATGGTATAACCCCAGCATTGGTTGATCCAAACCATATACTAACATAATATATACATAATATACTCGATAGGAATGCTGGCCCCTAACGAGGTGATAAGGAAGTACTGTTCACGGCATTAACCGACCTCAATACCACTAACAGAATATCAGAATACGGAATACATCTGTTGGCGATGCCGGCCGTCACAGATTGCTCAATAGAGCTAGCTAAATCAGAATAGCATGCTGACACCGGTCTTAACAGAATATCATATTTTATTTTTAAACGGAATAGCATATCTTAATATCAAATTCATATTCCTAGTAATTATCTAAACAAACAAATCAATTCTTACAACTTATCATTCAACTAATTTAATTAATTAATTTTCTCACTTCTAAAATATTATACAACTGAATAAAAACTAAAAAGGGAGTTAGAACTCACCTGAAAAAAGGATTTTCAGATCGAACAAGTGGTTAACGGCAATTCTACACACCTCTCAAATCACCAATTAATTCACCAATCTGATTCCGATCAAATTTGACTTGTGTTTGATAAGATCTCAATGGCGTTGGATTCGTATGAATGAGAGCTTTCTAACAAGGTATAGATCAAGTTCTAAATCTTCCAAACTCTTCTATCAAAGCTGAACACAACCCATAACTAAAGCACTAATACGGATAAGCACGATCAACCAAAAATCTCAAATTGACAAGAGAATCGGCTTCTAAATCTTTGGGGCTTCGAAACGCATATATATATGTGGTATTAGGGTTGAAGGATGAAGATTCGAGTTGCCAAAAACAATCCCTCTGATTTCGGAAAGGATGAAATCGAGTTGCACTCTTTTTTCCGTTTTTGCACTTTAGTCCCTTGACTTTTCTCTATTTACAGATTCTGCTCCAGACTTTTGAATTGCTCAGAAATTCCCCTGAAATCAGACAGTTTCAAAATGATCAATTTAACCTAACATCTGATTCTTCATTATTTTTTAATTACGGGCGTTACAATTCCACCTCCCTTAAAAAGAATTCGTCCTCGAATTCAGAAATTTACCTGAAACAGGTGGGGATATTTCTTTTTCACCTCAGACTCCAACTCCCATGTCGCTCCCTGGGTACCATGATTCGTCCAAAGGATCTTTACAAGGGGAATAGTTTTTCTCCTTAGCTCTTTCAC
Organism: Cardamine flexuosa; assembly: GCA_963555745.1. Taxonomy (NCBI): domain Eukaryota; kingdom Viridiplantae; phylum Streptophyta; class Magnoliopsida; order Brassicales; family Brassicaceae; genus Cardamine; species Cardamine flexuosa. Next base: position 15,058,657 of record OY743214.1, on the reverse strand, counting down.
TCTAGTCTCTAATATCTGAATGGGCTCTTCTTCATAACTCATGTCTTCTTGAATTTCTAATGGTTCAAAGTTCACAACATGAGCTGGGTCATGATGATACTTCCTCAACATCGATACGTGGAAAACATTATGCAGATGCCCCAACTCTGGGGGTAATTCTAAGCGATAAGCTACACTTCCAACACGCTCAAGAATCATAAAAGGGCCAATAAAGCGCGGCTTTAACTTTCCTGACTGTCCAAATCGAAACTTGCCTTTCATAGGTTGAACTTTAATAAACACTTGATCACCAACCTGAAATTCCAAATCACGCCTTCGACGATCTGCATAACTTTTTTGACGGTCTTGGGCAGCTTTCATCCTACCTCTGATCAACCTCAATTTTTCAGTGGTTTCCAAAATTAACTCAGGACCAATACCAATAGTTTCTCCTGCTTCTGCCCAACATAGAGGTGTACGGCATGGCCTACCATACAAAGCCTCGTATGGTGCCATACCAATACTCGCATGAAAACTATTATTATAAGCAAACTCAATCAATGGCAACGACTTCTCCCATGATTGGTGGCTATCCAAAACACATGATCTCAACATATCCTCTAGTGTTTGTATAGTCCTCTCAGACTGTCCATCTGTTTGAGGATGATAAGCAGTACTAAAATGTAGTTGCGTACCCAATGCCTGATGCAAGCTATCCCAAAAATGTGAAGTAAATTTTGGATCACGATCTGAGACAATGCTACTCGGAACACCATGCAACCTCACAATTTCATCCACATAGATCTCTGCTAGTCGGACTGAAGAGAATGTCTTCTTTACTGGTAGAAAGTGGGCTGATTTAGTGAGTCGGTCTACTATTACCCAAATTGAGTCATTTCCTTTCTGCGACCTTGGAAGTCCTATGACAAAATCCATAGAAACTTTATCCCATTTCCACTCGGGAATAGGTAACGGTTGCAGTTTACCACTAGGCTTCTGATGCTCAATTTTTACTTGCTGGCATACCAAACACTTTGATACAAACTCTGCAATATCACCCTTCATACCATTCCAGTGATAAAAGGGTTTAAGTGTTTGATACATCTTAGTGCTACCTGGGTGGACCGTATACCCAGATTGATGTCCTTCTCGCAAAATCTCCTCCAATAACATAGGCACCTTAGGTACACAAACTCTGCCTTTGAACGATAACACTGCATCGTCTCTAAGCTTATACCCCAGTTGACTAAATTCCTCAGGTTTCTCGCAAATAGGACCCAATTTACCATCTTGCCTCTGAGCATCACGAATGCGTGCTAATAAATCTGATTGAATACCCAATCTGGCTAGAAATCCTGATTTTCCCTCTTGGATAGAAATGTGAAACTGACTCATCTGTTCTACTAAGTTCCATTGTGATCTAAGAGATGCCACTGTAACTTGCTTTCTACTCAAGGCATCAGCAACCACATTAGCCTTTCCTGGATGATATAGAATCTCACAGTCATAGTCACTTAGCAATTCAATCCATCTTCTCTGTCTAAGATTCAACTCCTTCTGCGAGAATAAATACTTTAGACTCTTGTGATCTGTGAATATTTGCACATTTTCTCCGTACAGATATTGACACCACAATTTAAGTGCAAAAACTACAGCAGCCAACTCAAGGTCATGTGTGGGATAGTTGACCTCATGCTTACGCAATTGTCTAGATGCATAAGCGATCACCTTATTTTCTTGCATCAATACACAGCCCAACCCTGATAAAGAAGCATCAGTGTACATCACATACCCTACACCAGGTCTCGGAAGAGTTAAGACTGGAGCAGAAGTTAACCTTGTCTTCAATGCTCTAAAGCTCTGCTCACAAGACTCACTCCAAACAAACTTAACTCCTTTGCAAAGTAGTTGTGTGAGGGGTTTTGCAATTCAAGAAAAATTCTCTATGAACTTTCGGTAATACCCTGCCAAACCCAGAAAACTACGGATCTCTGAGACATTACATGGCTGCTTCCACATAATTACTGCTTCGACTTTAGCAGGATCTACTGCAACACCTTTTCCGGATACCAAATGTCCCAAAAACCCTACTTCTTGAAGCCAGAATTCGCACTTGCTAAGTTTAGCATACAACTGCTCTTCTTTCAACCTCTGAAGTATCAATCTCAAGTGTTCAGCATGTTCTTCTCGACTCTTTGAATACACCAAGATATCATCGATGAACACTATAACAAATTCGTCCAAGTGCGGTCTAAATACTCTGTTCATCAAATCCATGAATATAGCTGGAGCATTAGTTAGACCGAAAGGCATAACCACAAACTCAAAATGTCCATATCTGGTCCGAAAAGCTGTCTTAGAGATATCACAATCCCGAATTCGTACTTGATGATAGCCTGACCGTAAATCAATCTTAGAAAACCAGCTCGCTCCTTGAAGCTGATCAAGTAGATCATCGATCCTAGGCAGAGGATACTTGTTCTTTACCGTCACCTGATTCAACTGTCGGTAGTCAATACACAACCTCATACTACCATCCTTCTTCTTCACAAAAAGTACAGGTGCACCCCAAGGAGATGAACTAGGGCGAATAAACCCTTTCTCCAGTAACTCCATAAGCTGCTTCTTTAACTCTGCCATCTCTGATGGAGCCATCCTGTATGGGGCCTTAGAAATTGGTGAAGTCCCTGGGATAAGCTCAATCGTAAAATTAACATCACGAGATGGTAGTAAATCTGGTATATCTTCTGGATAAACTTCTGTAAAATCTGAGACTACCGAAATCTCTTCAAGTTTAGGTGACTGCTTCTCCTCACCCACTAGCACTGCCAAGAAGCCAATACATCCTTCATTTATCAATCTTTCTGCCTTCAAGAATGATATAATGGGCAACCGAGGAGTTACTTTAGAGCCACAAAACTCAACCACCGGACAATCTGGAACTGCAAAAGTAATATTTCTCCGCCGACAATTTAGATTCGCAAAGTGACGGAACAACCAGTCGAAACCCAAAATAACATCATATCCCTTTAAAGGGAGTACAATGAGATCTGCTGGAAGAGACACATCTCCTACCAATACCTCACAATCTGTGATTATCCCAAGGGAATGTAAAACTCCTCCTCCTGGGGTACGAATAGGCAAACATAATGGAACTAACTCCACTCCGGACAATTTCTCAAACCAATCAACAGACATAAAGGAATGAGTGGCACCAGTATCGAAAAGCACAAATGCAGAAATACCAAGAATAGATAACATACCCTGGACAGCATCTGCATCTTCAGTCTTACCCTGATTGCCTAACGCATACACACGACCTCCACCAACTTGACGTCCCAGCGGTGGAACAGGTGGACAGAAGCCTTGACTCTGAGGAACTTGTGCAGGCTTAGTCGGACCATTGGTAGGGCAATCTGCTATATAGTGTCCAGCCTGACCACAACGGAAACATACATTCCTAGCCCGATTACACACCTCACTCGTATGATTATTCCGACCACAATAAGTACACCCTTTGCTAACTCCTTGCAATGGTTTTTGTTGAGTTGCTGATTTTCCATATGGAGTTCCACGTACATCTGGGCGCTTGTGTCTATCCACACGACTACTGATCCCTGAAGAATTACTCCCAGCATGTGGTTGTGTCTTTTTCTCATTTCCCTCCACAATGAGCGCACACTCCAAAACTCCAGCATACGTTGGTAGTCTCTGTGGTTCCACCTAATTTTATATCCAGGAGCTATTAGAGTCAAAAATAAATACATAAAACAGAAGAAAAATACATAATTAACTTAAGTGGTTTTACTGACCACAACTCTTATGGAATCTCGAAGTCCATACTCAAATCGTCTTGCTCTTGAGCGGTCATCTGGGATAATATGAGCACCATATCGAGATAAACGGTCAAACTCAGCTTGATATTCTCTCACTGTCTTATCATTCTGCCTGAGCTCCTCAAACTTCATCCTCAAGTTTGATCTTACAGACTCCGGAAAATACAGATCCATAAATGCTCTTTGAAAATCATCCCAAGTCAAATCCACCCCAGGACGGGAAGTAACAACGCTTCTCCACCAATGTTGAGCATCTCCAGCAAGTTGGTGCGTAACCATTCGTAACTTAAAATCTTCAGGAACTCCCAAATATCCCAGCGCCTCTTTAACAAGATCAAACCATTTCTCTGCTTCCATAGGGTCAGGAGAACCTTCAAACTTCTGCAAGCCAACTTCCTTCTTGAACCTATCCTGCAACACCCAATAGTCAGGCTGAGGGTTTGCATGCTGAGCCGGCTGTGGAACAGCTGCCTGAGGTAGCTGCTGCAACAAAGTTTGCTGGATGACCGCATTCTGAGCAAACATCTGATTCATAGACTGAAGCATTTGTCGCATATCCTCCATTGGAGCAACATTTGATGGAGGAGGTGGTGGAACAGCAGGAACACCTCGACCACCAGGAGCAACAGGTCTCGCCTCTTGAGGAACACCTCTCGGACGTCCACGTCTAACCATCTGAACGCAATCAATCGAGAGGTTAAACTTTAAATTTAGGTAAATTCTATCACACAAACTTATTGCAAAAAGTCACATTCAAAATCCTATTGAGACCAAGTAATATTTTTCAAATTAAAACAACGGAAAAACGTTTGTAAACACCAGGGTTACGTAAAACCATGCTCTGATACCAACTATAACGCTCCAAAAATTTTAATAAGAATTTTTAAAATATTACTAAAATAAATAACAAAATACTAGAAAGTCCATAATGTATAAAGTTTGAAATCTCTTAAAACTCCAAATAATAATAATAAAAAAAATAAAAAAAACGTTTGAAAATCTACCAAGTCTCGTTCTACGACCAAAAAAAACAAACTCTAAACCTCAGCTGCACGCTAGATTTTATCAATCTCAACCAGAGCCGTTGCTAGATGCTTAGTGTACAGAAGCGGTGTAAAAATCAAATTTCAGATGGTTGTTTTTATGTAGTATTGTTGGAAGACATTTTTCTGAAATATAAAAAAAAATTGTTAGATTTTGTTTTGTTTTAACAGTTTAGTTAGTTTAAACAATTGTATAAATTAAACATCGATTATTTAAAATGCACACGCACAGTAATGATGTCAACGACTCAACATCATCATCAACATCATCAACGACACAAAAATCTTCATTCTGGCTTCTCAAAGACAATAGCTCAGGATCGTCTATGTGGAAGCAATTACTAAAGCTTCACCACTTGGCTTCAGATTTCCTTACATGTCAAATTGGTAATGGAAATGACTGCTCATTCTGGTATGATATCTGGACACCTTTTGGAAAACTCATTGATTTCTTGGGATTCAATGGACCTCGATTGCTTGGTATTCCGAGTGATGCAAAAGTTTCTCAAGCTGCTACGGAAGAAGGTTGGAGATTCCGTGGCGCTCGCAGCAACAATGCAGAGGCTCTCCTATGTCACTTGACAACAGTTCAATGCAAAGCCCAAGCTGCAAAAGATTGTTATCTATGGAAGTCAAATTCAGGTAATCCAAAGCCTCGATTTGATTTCTCAACCACATGGAAATTGATAAGACCCTCTATACAACCAGTTCCATGGCATGAACAAGTCTGGTTTCCTGGAGCTGTTCCTAAGCATGCTTTTACTTTGTGGCTTGCTTGCTTGGACCGGCTACCCACTCAAGCTAGGCTTCACTCTTGGAATATGGTTGAGGATAATACTTGTGTACTCTGTGAAACCATCTCTTCCTTCGTTTCCCATACTCACAAGATATTTGGAAACTCTGCATATCCAAGTTAGGGTGTCACTTTATGGGGTTTTCTGTCTGGGATTACTTTCTTTCTTGGCTGCGAGCTCGAGGATACTATGAAAAATATTTACAAATTGTTTAGGAAACCAAAGAGCCTTCCTTTGCAATCATGAGTTAAGGAAAAATTAAAAATCTTCACTAAAAGTGATGACAGATTACAGAAAATAACAAAACTTGGTTTGTAAAAGTGAGTGGCTGTGGAATTTATTATCCTTATTTTTATTCAGTTTAACCAAATTTTAAAAGGTTTTCTTAATTTAAAATATTATATATTTTTATATTGGACCTAAATAAAGTAATAACTAAAGACGGTACCTTAGATTTTTTTTTAAGGCCGTATGCCAATGTTTCAAATAACAATTAGTAAAACAAAAAATAGCAATTAGTAATATTGGCCTACGGCCTTAAGAAAAAAACTCATCTACAATAACCAAATAACAATTAGTAAAATAAAAAAACTCATCTACACATAATGCTATTATATTGATATATCATGATTTTATGGTTTTTAGTCATGGTATATACATTGGTTTTAGAATTTTTTCTATTGTATATTAAGTCTTATTAGGTACAAATATGAGATGGTCTTGATGATCACTTTCGAGCTTTTGGAGGCTTGTACCTGAGAAAACCGACTTGGAGACGGATATTGTTGTCCATGTCGATCGACACGCATTTCCTGTGTCGGTCGACACACACCCGATGTAAAAGATGCCTTCGAGTTTTATCAAGTTTTAAGAATTGTAACTTTGCCCCAAAAGTTTCTATTTTTTATAATTCAAGCCATGTTTGTGTTTTTGGTTATATATATGTTTTACAACTCTGATAAGACTAAATTGGATTCAAGTTAAGTTTCTAAGCAAATATTGTATTGGAGAGAAGAATCAGAACTCACCTTTTAGAAAGAAGATTCTGAACTCCCTTATTTCATTATTCTATTTTATGAGTATTATTCAGGCAATGAATTGTGTTTCTTATTCCATGTCTAAGTAGTCAACTTACTAGATCTAAGGATCTTAAGGGTTTATAATGGTTTGTTAAATTGGGCATAACTGTTGGTACTGGGTTTAGCATCCCGACCAAGATCCGACCCTGTTTAGATCGACCCGGAAAAAGATGTAGAAATGATCAAACCGAAGATGTCCAGACCGACGAAGCAGCATGCGTACCGGTCTGACCAAAGCCAGGTTGATTAGGATGAACCGGAGCATTCAAAGTCGAAGTAGGAAAGGAAGACGGAGTTAGGCCCATTGGGCCGGGACGACGTCAAGAAACCCCTATAAATAACGGGATGGCTTCGCGAGCAAGCCACTGCGAAAAACTCGGGAGAAAAACCCTCGAAAGCAGCTCTGCTTTCTCTCTCTATTTTCTCTCTCTAAAAACCACTTTGTAACAAACCCTTTTTTACTCAATAATAAATACAATTTTACCCATTGAATTCTATGATTCAATAGTTGGCGCTGTCTGTGGGGATTCTTACATTCCTTTTCTAAAAAAAAAAAAAAAAAAACATCTTATCTCACACCCTCAAGATTCTCCGATCTTGATCATGGCGACGTCTCCGAGTCACAGCGTCAACGACAATACCAACGACGACCTCGCGATCAGAGCTGCTTCTACTACCACGGACTCCGATGGTCCCCAATCCCTCCGATGATCCCTCCGATGATCCCCCCAATCCCTCCGATCATTCCCCTGATCCCTCCGATCATTCCTCCGATCATCCCTTTAGCCATTCCCGAAGACTCAAGACCACCGACCTCCGATACCGAAGCACGCCACACCAATCCACCAACCGCTTCTATCTCCGTTGCTCCTATGTTATCTCCAAGAAAAGAACGCGACCACCGCAACCGAACAGAACGACGTCGGCCTCATAATGACCATGAACACGCCTCCCTATCGGCGTCTATCTCTTTTCCAAGATACCAGTGCGCCTTAATTCACCCCTTAATACGTAATAGCTGAGCTAGCAACCAACCGGCAGAAGGAGGCCAATCTCGAACGAACTATCAAAGAAATGCGATCCCAGATGCATCAAGCCATCAGCTCGGCCCCCGACATCGACAAACTATTAGAGGAAACACGTAAAACACCCTTCACCAGGCGAATCTCAGAGGCTGATATGCGACAAGTCGACAAGATAAAATTTCTGATTTACGATGGGGCGACCAAAGGAACTACCGATCCGATAAGCCACCTCACAGCGTTTACTATCACCGCCGGCAGAGCCCGGCTATCAGCAAAACAAAAAGATCCAGTCCTATGTCAACTATTTGTCAAGAATCTCAGCGGTGCCACACTACAATGGTTTTCCAAGTTAAAACCGAGCAGCATCGACTTGTTCAACGACCTCCAGGCCTTCATGAAACAGTACTCAATCTTGGTCAACCCCGGAGAATCAACCGCCGACCTGTATAGCTTGATCCAAAAGAGATGCAAAAGTCTCAGAAAGTTCATCGATCGTTTCAATGACGTCGCCTCACGGGTCACAATGGACGATGTTGCGGCTATCGAAGCACTTTGTCGAGCTCTCTGGTATGAATGACGACGTTGGAAGACGCTCTTTACCGCGCCTCAATTTACATTAAAGTTGAAGAAGAAAGGGAGGCATTGCATAAATAGCATTCCGCAAAATCATCCAGCTCGTCAAAGGAGAAACCAAAGGACTCCCATCACGAACCTTGGCATCATTACGACGGCCATCGCAACGATAAGGGCCGCAGGCCGGACTCATCATACACTATCTATGTTATGGAGGATGAGAACACCAAAACATCCAGTCAACAACCTCGATCTGATACTCGAGGTCAAGAGGAGCGCGACAATCGCTCCCCAGAGGCGAAACAAGCAAAATCTTCGTCCTTCTGCGATTATCACCAAGTCACTGGACATTCCACATCGGAATGTCGAACTCTCCAAGAAAAATTGCTGAACAAATACAGACAGGACGAGCTCCCAGATGTGGTCCACAGACCGTGGTGATCTGACAAAGACTTCCGATCGCCCCAACCCGAGGAGAAACGTCGATCTAGCAACAAGCAGAGTAGCAGGTCCAAAGATGATCGCGAAGAAAGACAAAAACGGGGACGAGAGGACTACGACGACAATAACCAATCCAACAAGAAAGAAAAATTGGAAGTGCACGCTATAATGGGCGGCCTCAGCGATTGTAATGATTCAGTCCGGTCCCTCAAAGAACAGCAACGCAAAGCCAAAGCTTTGACTAAGAGCCACCAACCGGACAAAAGTGAACTTCGTAGGAGACGACCTCCCAATCATCTTTTCCACTTCAGACTTGGAAGGCCTGCACATTCCACAAAACGACCCTTTGGTCATCACTCTCGACATCAGCGAATGCAGCGTCAGTAAGATCCTGGTCGACATAGGCAGCTCAGTCGACCTAATCTATAAAGCAACTCTTACAAAGATGAAGATCCTTGACTCCGACATTAAGAAGGTAACTCGAACCTTAACCGCATTTGATAACAGCCACGTAACAACACTTGACACGATCAAACTCCGGGTCTACCCCGGCAGTACATTCAAAAGTGTGAAGTTTTCAGTCATCAACGAACCTTCGGTATACAACGTCATAGTCGGGACACCATGGATCCCCGCAATGAAGGCTGTCGCGTCGAGCTATCATCAGTGTATATGATTCCCATCAGGGAGGAGCATGTTCACCATCAGAGGCAATCAGACTGTAGCCAGAATGTTTTTTATCGCTGAAAGCAAAATGCGTACCCCGACTATCACGGTTAACTCCATCTCTTCTGAGTTAATTCACCCCGACGCTACCAAACAAAGGCTGACAAAGACCAATAAAGAGATAATCGATGCAATCCCAATCAATCCAAATTTCCAGAGCAGCACATAAGCATCGGCACACAGCTCGATCCCATACAACGACATCAACTCGAAACTTTCTTATGAAAGAATCTATCAACTTTCGCCTGGACAATCAAAGATATGATCAGAATTAACCCAAAAATCACTTCGCATGAACTCAAAGCTGACCTGACATTCAAACCAATCCACCGAAAACGGAGAAAATATGGCACCAAACGCCCCAAAGCGGTAAATGACGAGTCGACAAACTCTTGAAAGCGGGGTCGATCTGCGAAGTCAGATATCCTGAGTGGCTAGCAAACCCTGTGGTAGTCAAAAAGAAGAACGGAAAATGGCGTGTCTGCGTCGACTTGACGGACATCAACAAAGCATGTCCCAAGGACTGCTTCCCTCTACCTCATATCGATCGTCTAGTCGAGGCAACCGCAGGGAACAAGTTGTTGTCCTTCATGAAAGCCTTTTCCGGGTATAATCAAATTAGGATGGACCCTGATGATAGAGAAAAGACGGCCTTCATCACAGATAGAGGAACTTATTGCTATAAGGTCATGCCTTTCGGGCTTAAAAACGCCGGGGCGACCTACCAACGTTTGGTCAACAAGATGTTTGCCGAACAACTCGGCAAAACAATGTAGGTCTATATCGACGACATGCTCGTCAAATCAGCCAAAGCCGAGGATCACATCGACCATTTTAAGACGTGTTTCGAAATACTCAACCGATACGGCATGAAGTTAAACCCTGGAAAATGTACCTTCGGCGTCACATCCGCGGAGTTTCTCGGCTACATAGTAACAAAACGAGGAATCAAAGCAAACCCGAAGCAAATAACAGCCATGCTCAACCTTTCATCACCTCGCAATAAAAGAGAAGTACAACGCCAATCAGGACGAATAGCCGCCCTCAACAGATTCATCGCCAGGTTGACCGATCGTTGTTTACCGTTCTACCAACTCCTTCGCAGCAACAAAAATTTCGATTGGGACGACAGATGGGAACCTGCATTCCAAGAACTAAAAACATATCTGTCTACGACACCCATCCTCGCCAAACCGGAGAATGGCGAAACTTTGTACCTTTGCGTCCCCGTCTCAAAATGCACAGTTTGCGGAGTCCTAGTCAAAGAAGAGTGTGGCAAACAGAGACCAATCTTTTATGTAAGCAAGACCCTCGAGCCAGCCGAAACTCGGTACTCTGCACCAGAAAAAATCACTTTTGCCGTGATAACGGCAGCCAGAAAACTTCGCCCTTATTTCCAAAGTCACCAATAGTCGTGCTGTCAGACTGCAACATCCGGATCATACTCCATTCGCCAAACCAATCTGGAAGATTAACCAAATGGGAAGTCCAACTAAGCGAATACGATATCAAATACCAACCACGAAAGGCGCACAAATCTCAGGTCCTAGCAGACTTCATAGTTGAGCTACCCCAAGAAGAACATACCGACGTAATTGCCGAGCAAAAATGGGAACTCCACATTGACGGGTCAGTTACCAAGGATGGGTCCGGCATTGGGATAATACTCAAATCACCAACCGGTGAAGTGCTCGAACAGGCAATGAGCCTCGAATTTCTCGCAACAAATAACGAGACCGAATACGAAGCTCTAATTGTCGGGCTGAGGCTCACCTTAGGAGTCAGAGCTAAACATATAAATGCATACTGCGATTCACAGCTTGTCGCGAGTCAATACACCGGCGAATACAAAGCCCACGATGAAAGGATGCAAAAGTACCACAAACTGCTCCAAAACTTAACAAAAGAGTTCGACAGCTTCAATCTCGTTCAAATACTGAGGTCTGAAAATAAATTCGCGGATGCATTGGCAAACAAAGCCAGCAAGGCAAATCCCTACCATAGGTCTATCCCAATCGAGTCAATCAGGAGACCAAGTATCGAACTGCCCAGAGGGATAAATCAGATCAGCGATCCCGATGATAATGACGACCTAGAATCAAACCAGCCACCTCCAGACCTCGACCAAGAAGACCCATCAAAAGACTGGTGAGCCCCAATCATTGCATACCTCGACAAAGGTGATGAACCACTTGACAAATAGGAAGCCCGCCGGCTAAAATCCCGTGCTGCCTTCTATAGCGTAATTGACGGCAAATTGTATAGGCGCAGTGCCTCAAGACTTCTCCTCTCATGCGCATTCGGAACCAAAACCAATCGCATTATGACCAAAACCCACGAAGGGGCATGAGGAAACCACTATGGAGGTCGAGCTCTCGCAACTAGGATTCGTCGACATGGGCATTAGTGGCCGACAATGGCCATCAATTACGAGAAATACGCCGCCAAATGCGAGTATTGCCAAAGGTATGCACACTCTATCAATTCACCAATCGAGCAGCTAATAGCCGGAACCTCGCCTTACCCATTTATGAGATGGGCTATGGACATAGTCGGACCACTCCCAGAATCGACCCACAAAAAGAAATATGTGTTGATACTCACCGACTATTTCACCAAATGGGTCAAAGCCAAAGCCTATGCAAAGATCACCAGCAGCAAGGTGATAGATTTCCTGTGGAAAGAAATCATTTGTCGACACGGCCTCCCTTACAAGATAGTCACTGACAACGACACGAACTTAATATAAATAAGGTTGTGAGCTTTTGCGAATTGTGGAAGATTCGACTCAACAGCTCAACTCCACGCTACCCACAAGGAAATGGCCAAGCCGAGGCGACAAACAAAACAATCTTAGACGGCCTAAAAAAATGACTCGACAATTGCAAAGGGCTATGGCCCGACGAACTGGACGGAGTCTTATGGTCACATCGAACCAAGCCACGGTGCGCAACAGACATGACTCCATTCTTTTTATCACATGGCATCGAAACACTCGCTCCAGCCGAGCTACACGTGAATACCTTACAACGACTAAAAATGGCAGAAAACACGCAGCTAAATGATGAAATGCTCCTCGACAACTTAAAAAACATATAAGAGATGCTTGACCAAGCCTTACTGAAAATTCAGAGCTATCAGCAATCAGCAGCCCCGTACTATAACAAGAAAGTTCGAAATCGCTTCTTCCAGGAAGGCGATCTGGTCCTCTGAAGAGTCTACGAAAACACGAAGGAATGCACAAACAAAATGGGCGCCAAATGGGAAGGACCATACCTGGTCTCCAAAGTAGTTCAACCGGGAGTCTACGAACTGATGACAATGGACGGAGATCAAATACCACACTCCTGGAACACAATGAATCTGAAGCGATATTATTACTAACAAGCAGCACGGCTCTTTGTAATATTCATCTAAAAATTGTTACAAGAACTACGTTTGGCTTGATCCCCGTCGGGGTACGTAGGCAGCCTCAAAACAGGTACAGCTATCATATCAAATAAAACCTATACTTTTCAAACAAAGTCAAAATCAAAAACAACCGGGCTCACGCTTGTAAACAAACAATCCGATCTATCTTTCACCATCAGTCGCACTGCTTTTTGACTCATCTTTCGTAAAAAAAAAAAATGCCCTGGCCAGGCATCCTTACGACAAAATAATCTAAAGAAAAGTAGTGAAAACAATGAAGAGATCGCCCAAGACAAAGTAAGTTGACAACCGCACAAATTGGGGCCAGGTCTTCAAGAAAGTCGCCCAGATTAATTAAGCCGACAGCCGCATTACTAGGGCCAGACTTATTTTGCATAAAAAAGCATAAGAAAGTATAAGTCGAGGTCGCTCCTCGCATCGAAAAATTGGAATAAAAACAAAAGCCAAAGTCCTACTTTGCAAACAAAAGATCGCCTAGTCCAAATAAGCCGGCGCCCACGTGACTAGGGACTTATCTATTCAAAAAGCTATACTTTTGAACTCGACTAAAGAAGATACAAATCCTAAGCAAAACATCTATACGTAGACTTTCACAGCCAATCACAAGTACTTTCAGATCGACAACCACAAAAAGCTTTTTGGTATGATGAATTTCCATAATCGACGTGGTTAAGAAGCATACTTCAAAACAATTGCTCCAAAATTTCTTGATAATAAAAGATCATCTCTGATTAGCAATCAAACCAAGTTAACGAATAAAGAGTAAAAACCCCTCCGGGAAATGTTGGTACAACGACAAAAGAAGGTCACCGATGGCCCATTTAGAACATTTAAAAAGGGGGGGGGGGGCACTGAACAATGAAAGAAAAGAGTGGAGGCCGATGTGAGCATTTATGGGGCTGAAGGAGCAGGATCTTTAGGCGGGGTCTGAGAAGAAACTTCTTTGATTCTCAGCACGCCATCCTCAGCTTGAAGCCCATCCTTTGACCCATAGACGTTGGCAAGAGGATCGTTGTTAATCAAAGTGCCACCGAGATGAGTAGGGACGTTCAGCTCTTCTATCGTTACCTCATCCAGATGTCCCTCCTCGGCCTTCTTGGCATACTCAGCACGGATCGCCTCATATTGAGTGATCGCAGAGTCAATCACGGCCCAGTCGCCGCCTTCCTTTGCTTTCTTCAGCACCGCGACAATACCATTTGCCTGATGATATACGCATTTTATATCATCGGCCTCATTCCTCTGAAGGAGATACGTCTTCACCCAGTCAAAGATGGTTTGGCACGCTCCAATTATGCCACTCCTCAAGCCGCACTCTGTGGCAACCACCTGATCACGGGAATTACATAGGCAAGCTTGCTCATCTTTGAGACGAATGGTAAGTTTCTTGTTCACCAACTGCAACATCTCCTTCTCGATCCTTGTCTTGCCATGGTTCTCAACCTCCACCTTCAACTGCTCGTAATACACGATCGCCTCGTCTTTGGCGCGATCCTCCTCCACGTTCATTGCAGCCTTTGCCTTTTCAAGATTGCTCGTGAGCTTCTTCACCTTGGCCGCATCATCCACGGCCGACTCCTTGGCAAGCTGTACGTCGCTGTAGAACTTGGCTAAAGCTGCACTGGCCTGTTCAAAACAACAAAATGATGTTAATCACGCCGGCCCTTCAAGTACTATCTATACTCATCAGTAAATTGGCATCCCGAACTTACCTTAACCTGCATCTGAGCAGCAAAGTAAAAGCTAGTGTCCAAGGCCGTCTGCACTTTCATCTTTGAAGGCTGGCGCGTCGGCCATAGCAAGTAGAAGATCGCCACAGGCTTGGTGATCGTGGCTAATCTAGGACTTCGGCCCGATATAGTTAAATACGACTCCATCCTCGGGCAACTCGGACTTCTGCTTCTTTGGGCTCAGCTCTTTGACAGGCGGCTCCTTCTCAGGATGGGCTCGTTTGCTTGGTCCCTCAGGAAGGTCAGGTTTTTCCCGTGGCATCTGAGACGCGCTAGGTACGTTTTTATCATGTACCACCTCCTTCGGCATGACCGCGCCCTTCTTCTCCCCGATCTTTAGCTTCAGAGTAGGGTCCTTCTCCTTGCTCACATTCGCCACGCCTTTTCCCTTAGCAGCAGCAGTCAATTTTTTGGTTACCCCGGCAGCAGTCGATTTGTCAGCTACCCTGGTGGCAGTCTGGCCAGACATCGACGTCACTGCAAGAATACTTGGACCATCTCCAAGGTTAATTGGTGTCATATCGTCAAACTCGTTTGTGTATGGGGAAATCGGCTTAACAAGTTCAAATCTAAATTCCCCTGAAATAAAAGCAAAACCTGATTAGCCGAACAAGGCACATCTATACAAGGATAAGTACAAAATGTTGACACTTACTCTTTTCCAGTCTCTTCTGAGCTCTAGCAATACGGGCAAGAGTAATGTTGGGCCACTTCAGCTTGCCTAGACTCCTCAATAGCTCAACCTTCTTTGCAAAATTAAGTGGATGTGCCTTGTAAAATTCGTGGATAACTACCAAAACCAAAGACAAAGACGTCAGCATAAGTCTACGAGAATTAAACAAAGAATGAAGATCGTTCTCATAATCTACCGTATTTCTTAGCCCATCTGATATAAAAGGAGTCAGCAGAATAGGGCGAAGTCAGCTCGTCTATCCTAACAAAGAAATATAACCTTTTCCAGTTTTTTATATTATCACCACTATTATGGTGATCATATTATATGCCGGCCTGGTCGAAACATAGAAAGTATCCTTTCCCTTAATCTGGCAAATCTCCTCCAACAATCGAGTCGTAACTTCTACCCCGACTTCAGATGCAAGGGCGATTAGGCGAACGATATGGCAGATTGACTTCCTTGTAAGCTGAGAGATAGCTATTTTGTGGGCTCGGCAGTAGGATACAAGCACCCCGGGCAAGGGGAACCACAGGTCGGCTTCAAGAAAATAACTCTCGTGAAGACACACGAAACCTTTGGGACAATGCCAGGGACGTTCGTGAATAGGCGGAATCCGAATAATGATTTTATCCGACATCTTGCAATATCTCCTCATGATAGAGATAGATTCTGGCGTGCTCCAGCTCGGATAAATATCGCAGCTATTGTCGGACTGAAGATATTCCTTCCCTCTCTTCTCTGATTTCCTGCGTGGCCCCCTTCCTCTTACGCCGCACTGCTTCTTGCTGTCGGGCGCTTCCCTTATGATGAAAGGCTCTACTTTGATGACATCAGCATCAAGATTTTCGTCTTCATCATCGAGATCAATTCTTTCCTCGAAGCCGGCCATATCATTTTCACTACCTAAGATCTCCTCTTCGAGACCTCGGATCATCGAGCTCGCCTCATCGTCATTCAGAAGCGAGCTATCAGCTTGGGGATATGGAGGCTCCTCGTCCTTTTGAGATGAGATGATAATTGTATCTCTAGCAGTCCGACATTTCTTCAGGAAAGGTTGAAAGGATGATTCAGATGAGCTCAGTGACATACTTGGAGAAAGGAGAGTTGGAATAATCTAAAAAGTTGACCTACAAGATAGACTTTGGTCCTGACTTAGGGAATAAGATCTATGCGGCGATTCTAAACTAGCTTCAACGCTATTCAATGATGAAATCGGAAAAATAGCTAGAAGGTTGAAGATCTAACCGGAAAATAACTTAAAATGCGGCAAAGATCAAGAACAGGAGATGAAGATTCAATGGTTAAGCAGTAAAATGAGAAGATGGGATTGAGAGAATTTTACCTTTGCTTCGGATGAAAGATGACAAATGAGAACATCGGCTGTTCTTATATAGAGAAATGGCGACGTTTCAGCTTCTGATCTACTTAGACCTATAAAACCCTAGCTAGTAGATTACCAAAATGCCCTTGTAATAAAAGAAAGGTTTTCCCGAAAGCTTTCTCACGGCCAATAGTCGAGCTCATATGTTGTATGAAAAGCCGGCCTCATCATGATCAAAACCAAGTCTTTTAGTTGGTGATCTCAGTCCATTGGTCAGAATATGTCGATCTAGACTGAGTCAAACCTCTTATTTAATTCATTAAGTAGTTTAATGAACTGGGGGGACTAACTGTTGATACCGGGTTTTGCACCCCGACCAAAATCCGAACCTGTTTAGATCGACCCGGAAGAAGATGTAGAAATGATCAAACCAAGATGTCCAGATCGACGAAGAAGCATGCGTACCGGTCTGACCAAAGCCGGGTTGATTAGGATGAACCGGAGCATGCAAAGTCGAAGTAGGAAAGGAAGACGGAGTTAGGCCCATTGGGCCGGGACAACGTCAACAAACCCCTATAAATAGCAGGGTGGCTTCGCGAGCAAGCCACTGCAAAAAACTCGGGAGAAAAACCCTCGAAAGCAGCTCTGCTTTCTCTCTCTATTTTCTCTCTCTAAAAACCATTTTGTAACAAACCCTTTTTTACTCAATAATAAATACAATTTTACCCATTGAATTCTGTGATTCAACAATAAACATATTAGTTTATTTATAATGTTCTTCATCTAGATTTGATTATTACACTAGACTTGAGATTGATCACCTTAATTATAGTATCATAGGAATGTTAGTGGCGCGAGAGTGCTATTGATATCCTGACATAATCATAGATGAGCAAACAGCCTTCTCGCAGAGAGATCTGGTTTATGAATTTTATGAACATATCATACTTGTAATTCATGCAAACTTTATTTATTTGAATTCGCAAAGAGATTTGGTTTTCTTTTGTTTAAAGGATAGATATCATCGCAGAAAGAGTTGGATAGATATCATAGTAGTGTTATGAGTTTAAAAACTGAACATACAATTGAATCATATATATTGAACTGCCCAGTTCACATTTCAGAGTATCCCTAATTGATCTTCCCTAGGTCTAGCTATTTAATCATCTGATTTTACATCCTGTTCATCTTAGTTATTTCTATTGCATTGCTTTATTTAATTTACTTTTTATTGTCTAGCTTAATTCGAATCTGTCATATCTATTGTGTGAGTTTTAATTGTCCCTATGGAATTTGATCCCTAAGTACTGCATTGATCTCTTAGTTTGAGAGAGTAGTTCTAGGAGTTAATTTTTGACCCCTATCATATATCCAAATAACATAGTAAAACAAAAACCAAACATGTCTCAAACGCAAAAGCTGGAGATTATTTGTTGTCTTTGGATCAATACCATTAATACTGAAAAATCCAAAGAACAAAAGATAAGAAAACAACATATCATATCTAGGAAATGGTAAAACACAGATACAAAGAGCATATACATACCCACGAAAACAGATGATGAACAGGAGTTTAGCGTCAACATAGAAATTTCCTGTCAGATTAGCTTCACTTTTCAAGGAGAACTCCTTCTCCTACATCAAAATAAGAAAAGGCGCAAACATATCCAATTCACTTCTCTAAAATAAACATCCATAGAGATTCTCAAAGAATAGAACTAAGGAACGGTCATATTATCAAATAATAAATTTGGGTGAAAATAGAAGAGGGAAATCGCAGAGAGGAATAAAGAGAAATCAAAAGATGAATTAGGGATTTGAGAATGAAAATTGGGAGAATTGAAATTTGCTTTATGTTTTTGAAACGTTGTTGTTTTCCTCTCAGTTAAAAGTAATGATAGTTAGATGATAATTAGTGTTGACCACAAACCATACTTAATTAAGCTCGATCAACACATAACTCGGTATTTATTTTACTATTGAAGACTGTGTGCTTTTTTTTGGAGAAAAGATTAAATTTTGATATTTCTTTTACCAGTTTCTCATGGCAATATTGTCCCATATGAGGTACGGAATTGGGTCCAGAACCCCTCATGAAACTAAGGTACTCACTTTGATATATTTCATCTCAAACATTTAAAAAAATTTAGTAGTTCGTGGTTTTTATTACTTCCTCAAACATCTTCGATGATATATTTATATTTGGGAAAAATATCATTTAAATCACGAAGTTTCAAAATATGGTCATTTTAATCATCAACTTTGTCGTACGTCATTTAAACCATCAACTTTCATTGACTATGTTTTTTATACATGAAATTTTCGTTGACCCGGCCAATTAGACATGCCGTTAAATCTGTCGTTAACAACTCCTTTAGTGACAAAACGACATCATTTTCTCGCAAAATTTAAATAGCAAAGTTTTTTTAAAAAAAAGGCCATTTAAAACATGATTTTTTTTTGTAGTAAGTCATTTTAAACATGAACTTTTTGTATTAGGCTATTTAAATCATATACTTTCATTTGTTGACTCAATGCTTCTTTCACATCAATAATGGCTGATATCATCATCATCACCATCATCACCACCATCATCTCAGGTGCTTGCTTAATCATCTATGTATTTTATTTTGTAATTAGTTCTTCCGATTAATTTCTTACTAGATGCAACGAAGATCACAATCATCAGATAAAAAATTTGTTGTCTCATAAAATCAATACCGGTGGGAAAAAAATAATATCAAAGAACAAGAGACATATAGTAAGTAATTACTCGACTTACTAGACTAATGTTAAATCAACTGTATTGTCTTTAAAAGCTTTCAACATGTGACGTATATAAAGTAGTTTAACCTAATTCTTAGAGCATGTGTAATGGGAAAAACTTCACTTAGTCGCTCAAATATATTATTTTAGTAATTTCATTGTAAATGTAAAACTAAAATCGCAAATGAAATTTTAAACTAATTATATTAAAACATGTGGCAATGGAGTCTTTAACAGGTAACAAGGTTTTCAAAATCTCTCATTTGAGAGACTTATTTTATTCTTTTTCTTACTTTTTATTACTTTTTGATTTTTTTTATTAGAGACAAATTAACATAATGAGAAACTTTGTTACCATATTTACATGTATTAGAACATATTTTTTTGGGATTAAATATAAAAAATAATCTCTTTAAAACTTTATTTTCAAACGGAGACCTCTAATGTTTCATAAATCATTCTCAGGTAACGTTGTTTAGAAATAAATTCTCGAAAAGATTAATTTAAGAAAATCATCCTTGTATTTTTGTGCGGAGTCATCCTTTTGCGGATTTATCTATTAAAAAAAAGATTCTTATTGATTTACTTGTCAATGGTCTTGGGAAGTGATTAACAGTAAATGGAAGCTCACATTTAATAAAACTTTTCATAGAGAATGGGCTGGGATTTGAAAATGAAAATTTACACTTCTCTTTTATAGACATCATAGAACAATCTAGATTTACCCCAATTGTCACTAGCTGTATGTGCAGCTGTCATTGGATAAGGATTGGAGGAGCATGACACTACAAGAAAACCTGCGTTTTGCGACCAATTTTTGTGACTCCTAAATTGGTCACTAAAATCAGAGACTCGTTAGCGATTGATTTACGACTAATATGGCACCAAAGTGACTCTAGTCGCTAAAACATCGTAAATATACGACGAACAAATAAAGTCGCAAAATCGTTCCCTAATTGCAAATATTTGAGACTATAATAAGACTATCGAATTAATGTAGCAACTTCTTTGCAAACTGGGACGGATAAGTGACAAGTTTCTAACTCTTAAACGTTAGTCACAAAGCAGTCCCATATTTGCGACCAATTTTGCGACTAATAAATATAGTTACAGGTTAGTTGCAAAATAGTTAGTAAAGAAAGTTGGTAGAAACGTGTAAAATATTGTAGATAGTTGTTGCACCTAACTTTTGTGACCCCTTATAGTAGTCCTAAACATGTCGTAAATGTGTGGAAAATAAGTTGCAAATCTGGGACGAAATATTTGTAGTCGCAAAGTGACAACCAATTTGCCTATATAAGACCAATGCTCTTATCCCCCATAATCATTGTACTAAAAACGAAAAAAAATAACAAGAGAAACAAAAAACGATGTCAAATTCATCAAGAGAGTGGATGTATAATAGAATCGATCCACGGACAAATAATCTCTCGAGCGAATTTATGGTGGGGGTAGATCAGTTCATGGTGGACGTAGGTTTTACTGTCCTTATTTTAAATGTAAAAATACAAAAAATTTACAAGCAAATACGATTTCAAAGCGTTTGTATAGTAGAGGTTTTACGCCTGGATATTATGTATGGTCTGAACATGGTGAAGACTATGATGTGCTTGGGATAGGATCTAGTAGTCATTATGATAATGTAGATTATACGAGTGCTGGTCAACCAGTAGAATTTGATGGAGGGAATGTATTTGCTGGGATGGTTAATGATGCATTTCATGGTTCTACGCCATTTAATGAGTATCATCAACATGAACACGATCAAAGTGGATATGATCATGTTCATGAAGAACCTACCCAAGAGGCAAAACGGTTTTATGACATGTTAGATGCCGCAAATACTCCACTTTATGATGGATGTCGGGAAGGTCAGTCCAAATTATCGTTGGCTGCTCGGTTCATGAACAACAAAGTTGACCATAATTTGTCTGAAGTCTGCATAGACTCATGGGCTGAATTGTTTACGCAGTACTTACCAGAGGATAACCAGGCAACTGGTTCATACTATGAGACCGAAACTTTGATGAGAAAGCTAGGACTGCCGTACTATACATTAGATGTATGTATTGATAATTGTATGCTCTCTTGGAAAGAAGATGAGAACCTGGAGCATTGCAAGTTCTGCGGAAAAGAAAGGTACAAGGCTAGTGAGGGAAGAACTAGAATACCTTTTAGTCGTATGTGGTATTTACCTATAGCTGATAGATTGAAGAGGATGTACCAATCACAGAAAACTGCATCATTGATGAGATGGCATGCTGAGCATGAACCAGAAGACGGAGTTATGTGTAATCCATCTGATGCGGCTGAGTGGAAGAATTTCCAAGAAATCCATCCTTCATTTTCAAAAGAAACACAAAACGTTTATCTTGGATTATGTACAGACGGATTTAATCCTTTTGGCATGTCCAAAAATCATTCGCGACTATAGTGTAACGCGTAAACAATCTCATCTGCGACTATAGTGTAACGCGTAAACAATCTCATCTGCGACTAATTTTGGACTAATAAACTCGTAGCATATATAAGACCCCTTATGGTGTCTCACATTCGTCTCTAGTATAGAACTGCTAATATTGGTCACACATACGTCACTAAATAAGATTTGTCACGTTTTAGTCTTGCATTGAAGACACCATAGTTCCGTCTACCAGTGGTCGCTTATATAGGACTACATTTTAGAGTACCACAAATGTCGTAAATTTGTGACTATTTCGCGACTATGTTATTTTGCGACCAAATATTTGCGACCACCTGATACAGTCATTAAGTAGTCGTAAATATCATTTTTGTGACCACTTTACGACGAATATGGGGGTCGCAAAACGCAGGTTTTCTTGTAGTGGGAGTCCAAGAACACGGGCACTCCGAATCCCAGACGAAGGACCAGCAGATATATAGTCCATTTAAAAAGAAAAGAGCCGTTCCATTATTGGATAAATTTACCTGACTGGTTTTCAAGGATGTAATTTCTTTCTCCATGTTGCCCAGTTTTGTAGAAGGATCAGTCTTGGTCTGATTGATTGTTTGAAGAGAGTCTTGCATGGCAGTAATAGCGGCAGGATTTTGGTTGACATTGGTCTGGTCTCCACCGGTCATATTGAATTTGATGAGGAGAATTCCACTAAAATCACGTAATTTGTAGATTGACAGTCAGATTCTCTCCATAGACGGCGCCAAAATTTGGATTGTTTTTGCTATTGATTCTTTTTAATTATAACGTTAAACAACTAAAATTCATTGATATATAAATATACCTCTTCCAACTATTCTGTAAAATATTTCTCGTGCGAACTTGTTAAAGTTTGCCCAAACACCAAGCAAAACCTGCAATATAAACCCAACATATATAAACACAGCAATTGTTTGATGAGTTCATTTACTTATCTTAGATTGAATTTGACTTTTAGCTATCTAGAGACCAATCAAAATAACCCACATTCACATTTGTATACCTTTCAACTTAAATATGTTTTAATATAAATCCATGTCCAACTTAATCCAGAGTTGTTTTGGTAGATTTTATTTATTTTGCTTTGGCTTTTCATAGTTACCCACCAAATACTTGGCTTTTTACACCAAATAGTGTTCTCTTTAAACTTCAAATTTTTTGTAACCTTGGCCTAAAAATATGCAATCTCTATGGTCAAGTGCCAGCTCCAATTTGGAACATTTACTGTTTAGTAATCTATGATTATTTGATCTTGGTAGCTTTTTTTTATCATATGAGCTTAAGATCATCAGTTATAACCTTTGTTGCCTAGAATATTTTAATGTGCTATTTTATTCCCCAAATGGTGAGAGTAGACGAATACTACTTTATATAAGCCATCAAATGTTTTCATAATTAAATATCCGTTAAAATAACTCACAAACAAAACAGGTTTGCAATCCAAACAAAATATTCAAACACAACATTTGAAAATAAGAAAACATAAGGTTGAAAACTAAAACGTAACTTTTGGTCAGTTACACAGAGATTTTCTTATTTATCGGTATCCATATCTTCAGGATCCAAAGATTCTTTCTCTGTATCTTCTTTGGAACTTTCGTCTGTCTCCACATCTTCTTCTTCATTGTCATCATTTTCAAGTGAGAGTAAAATTGGATCATCGGGGCTGTCACTTAACAAAAATTAAATCTTTTAAGATAATATACCAAAATTAACAGAATTGTATTTTTAAACTAAACCCTAAAACTAATTTTAAATTCTAAACTCATAAGCTGTAGATTTTATTAACTTTAAAGTAATTAGACTATATATATGTGTTGAACAAAATATCACTGAAATAAGGGGACTATATAAATATATTGTCGAAGATGTTTGAAGAAGTAAAAAATCCACAAACTAGTATGATTAACAATTTTTAAATGTTTGAGATAAAATAGAGCAAAAGGAGTACCTTAGTTTGTTGAGGGGTTCTGGACCAAATTCGGTACCGCAGATGGGACAATATTGCCACCCATCTTGTGTTATTTTTTCATGTATGCAATTCCAACAAGCTGTATAGAAAGATTTAACATTTTTTTTTGTAATTCGAAGTTATTGCAATAAGTTTGAAAAACTAACAACATTCAATCCTCATATAAAATAAACATATGAAAGAAACAATTGAAGCCAAACCAATTTCAGTAGTCAACAGTAAATCTAAGGAATTAAACAATTGGTTTACTTTTTGTTAGAGAAACAAAGCGAAATAAAACGCAATTCCCAGCAGAAAAATGTGGCAGAGAAAGAAAAAAAAAAAGTTCACAAGACAACAAAATGCATGACTAAATCACACACTCCACTCAAAATTAGAAAAAAAAAATCTAAAATGAATAAAATAAGAGGACTCACAGATATGCTGGCATTTCTTTAGGGCAGTGGCTTCCTCAAACAAATTGTTACAGACAAAACAAGTGTACACATCCATCTTTCTTTTAATTCCCTTTAGTTTCTTAAGAACAACAACAAATGGAATAAATCTATTTTGTTTATACCTATAAAATTATATTTTATTATTTATATATATATATATATATAGTTTTTATTTAGTGATTATTTTGGTAATAAATATTTATATATTTAGTGTACAAATAATATCACACTAAATCTGATCATATTTTCATTTTGTAATATTTCTAAGAAATTATAGAATTCTATATTGTAATGATTTTATTTGGTAACACAAAAAATAATTTGGTATGCAAAAATATATAATATTTTTATTTACTTAATTAACACTAGATTTTGTTTTCTATTACTTTCTCAAAAGTGAAAATTTTATAATAACAGATTAAACTCTAAAACAGAGTAAAATCATTTAATATGGTAAATTTATATACAGATTGTATTACTAGTAAACATCAAATCTAAAATAAAACTAATACAGACATATTATATACTTAATATGAAAATATTAAAGTATGATATTTTGAAGTTAAATTACATAAAATCCTTTGAAAACTGATCCCGCCTTTAGAATTTGGTTGTTGTTTTTTGTTTTTTAATCATAATATTAAGTTTTTTGTTTTCAGTTTTCATAGTTTCTATGAAAGAAGATTTAAATGCTAAATTTCACTATTATGGTGTTTGTTGGATCTATTTGTTTAGTACTTGTTGTATAATATGTGAGTGTGCAAAGGGCATCTTATTTTTCATATGGTTGAAGCAAATCTTATGACAAAACAAGTGTGGGTACATTTTGAGAAAATTAAGCTAGCATTTAGTTAACTATGCCTGTTTGAGTATTTGTTTTTAGAATTGGTTGCCTTATCTATATGATATATGAAAAATGGAATATGTTGAAAATATAAATTTGCAAATCAGTCAAAATAATATAAAGATTTGCAGATTTACATATGAAAGAATACATACCTTTTCCTTCTTGATAGTTACAATGGCCTATGTGTCTTATTTATTTTTTATTTTTACAAATGTCCCTATGTAACAATGACATATATATAGGGTCAAATTTAATGGATACTAATTTCTTTAAAAAATATTACAAAATTATTTAATATTAATAAAAAATATGTATATTTTGACGTCCATATAGGGAAGGCTAATGATATGTATTAATCAAAATTTTGTATTAATTAATTGCAAACCAAATGTTTATGCAAATTCTGTATAAGCATCTTTTGAAAATTAAATTTAGTCAATTTTATTTTTAATTTGAAATTCATTTATTAATGATTTCCTTTGACTAACATATATTAACTTTTTTGACCAGTACATAGATGTTAAATTCTTGGTCCCCAATTAGTAAAAATCTCATTTTAGGATTGATTTATTGTTTTAGAAGTGTCATTCTGGTATTTAATGCGAATGTTTGATAAACTTTCGGAGATGATAGAGACTTCACAAGAAATTGTGGCCTCGTAACTGGAGGGAACGGCGAGCTGCCATGGATGGGAGTTGATGTGGGGACTGAGGCAGGTGAAACCTGATGGATTAGATGTAACCATTCAGCCGCCTGCTTCCAAACCAGTTCAATCATTGCTGAAACCCATTCGTGTCAGTAGTTGATGAGGGTAACAAAGCAGCTAAACCCCATGGATCTAGATGCTTGAATGAGATTTACCTTGGTTTCAAGAATTTAGGAAGATTTTGACTTGGATTAATGGAAGGTCACCAAACTTTTCTTCACTAAGGAGCCTCTCAATTTATGATTGATAAAGCACAAGGTGAGCTCACGGTAGGGGCAGCGGTGGCCAGTATTCGATTTGTTGAGGGATCTTTTAGATCTACTCGGGGAAATTTTAGTTTTGGACTGTTTTTGTTGCCGTTTTGTTTGAGTGGAGATCGTGGGTTTCAACAAAGCAGCGGCCGTCCAATAAATTTGGAGGCCTTATGCCTATAACAAAAATTGGGTCATTTTTGTATATATATATTTTTTGAAATCCTTTTGGGCCCTAATTATTCTTTTACCTCAAAAATGTCCCAAATGTTTTTGGCCCGGGCATTTGCTCTCCTTGCTCACCCTCATAACCATCCGTGCAACAAAGACATCAATACTAGAAAATAGAAGTGAAACTGATTGACACTAATTTCAGGCGAAACCACAAATAACGCAGCAAGACTGACAAATATGCAAGGAAAGGACCAGAAAGAGATGAAGAATATCCGACACTAGAGCCTCAGCTTCAATGGCACTAATAGCGGCAGGATTTTGGTTGACATTGGTATGGTCTCAACCGGTCATACAGAATTTGATGAGGAGAATTCAACTAAAATCATGTGATTTGTAGATTGACAGTCTGATTCTCTCCACAGACGGCGCCAAAATTGGATAGTTTTCGCTATTGATTATTTTTAGTTATAACGTTGACCAACTAAAATAAATTGATATATAAATATACCTCTTCCAACTATTCTGTAAACTATTTCTCGTGCGAACTTGTTAAAGTTTTGCCAAACACCAAGCAAAACCTGCAATATAAACCGAACATATATAAACACAGCAATTGTTTGATGAGTTCATTTATTTATCTTAGATTTAATTTGACTTTTAGCTATCTAATGACCAATCAAAATAACACACATTCACATTTATATACCTTTGAACTTAAATATGTTTTAATATAAATCCTTGTCCAAATTAATACAGCGTTTTTTTGTTAGATCTTATTTAATTTGCTTTGGCTTTTCATAGTTGCCCGCCAAATACTTGGCCTTTTAAAACCAAATAGGTTTCTCTTCAAACTTCAACATTTTTGTAACCTTGGCCTAAAAATCTGCAATCTCTATGGTCAAGTGCCAGCTCCAATTGGGAACATTTACTTTTGAGTAATCTATGATTCTTTGATCTTGGTAGCTTTTTTATCATATGAGCTTAAGATCATCAGTTATAACCTTTGTTGTCTAGAATATTTTCATGTGCTATTTTAGTCCCCAAATGGTGAGAGTAGAAGAATACTATTTTATATAAGCCTTCACATGTTTTCATAATTAAAAATCCATTAAAATAACTCACAAACAAAACAGGTTTGCAATCCAAACAAAATATTCAAACACAACATTTGAAAATAAGAAAACATAAGGTTGAAAACTAAAATGTAACTTTTGGTCAGCTACACAGAGATTTTCTTATTCATCGGTATCCAAATCTTCTGAATCCAAAGAATCTTCTTCGAAACTTTTGTCTGTCTCCACATCTTCTTCTTCATTGTCATCCTTTTCAAGTGAGAGTAAAATTGGATCATCGTGGCTGTCACTCAACGTAAATGAAATCTTTTGAGATAATATACCAAAATTAACACAGTTGTATTTTTAAACTAAACCCTAAAACTAATTTTAAATTCTAAATTCATTAGCTGTACATTTTAATAATTTTAAAATTATTAGACAGTATATATTTGTTGAACAAAATATCACTGAAATAAGGGGCATATATAAATATATTGTCGAAGATGTTTGAAGAAGTAATAAATCCACAAACTAGTAAGATTAACAATTTTTAAATGTTTGAGATAAAATAGAGCAAAAGGAGTACCTTAGTTTGTTGTGGGGTTCTGGACCAAGTTCGGTACCGCAGATGGGACAATATTGCCACCCATCTTGTGTTATTTTTTCATGTATGCAATTCCAACAAACTATATAGAAAGATTTAACATTTTTTTTTTGTAATTTGAAGTTATTGCAATAAGTATGAAAAACTAACAACACTCAATCCTCATATCAAAAACATATGAAAGAAACGATTGAAGCTAAACCAATTTCAGTAGTCAACAGTAAATCTAAGGAATTAAACAATTGGTTTGGCTTTTTGTTAGAGAAAAAAGGCGAAACTAAACTTAATTCCCAACAGAAAAATGTGGCAGAGAAAAAAAAAAAAAGTTCACAAGACAACAAAATGCATGACTAAATCACACACTCCGTGCAAAATCATAAAACAAAATCTAAAATGAATAAAATAAGAGGACTCACAGATATGCTGGCATTTCTTTAGGGCAGTGGCTTCGTCAAACAAATTGTTACAGATAAAACAAGTGTACACATCCATCTTTCTTTTAATTTCCCTTAGTTTCTTAAGAACAACAACAAATGGAATAAATCTATTTTGTTTATACCTATAAAATTATATTTTATTATTTATATATATATATATAGTTTTTATTTAGTGATTATTTTGGTAATAAATATTTATATATTTAGTGTACAAATAATATCACACTAAATCTGATCATATTTTCATTTTGTAATATTTCTAAGAAATTATAGAATTCTATATTGTAATGATTTATTTGTTAACACAAAAAATAATTTGGTAAGCAAAAATATATAATATTTTTATTTACTTAATTAACACTAGATTTTGTTTTTTATTACTTTCTCAAAAGTGAAAATTTTATAATAACAGATTAAACTCTAAAACAGAGTAAAAAAAATAATTTAATATGGTAAATTTATATACAGATTGTATTACTAGTAAACATCAAATCTAAAATAAAACTAATACAGACATATTATATACTTAATATGAAAATATTAAAGTATGATATTTTTATGTAAAATTACATAAAATCCTTTTAAAACTGATCCCGCCTTTAAAATTTGGTTGTTGTTTTTTGTTTTTTAATCATAATATTAAGTTTTTTGTTTTCAGTTTTCATAGTTTCTATGAAAGAAGATTTAAATGCTAAATTTCACTATTATGGTGTTTGTTGGATCTATTTGTTTAGTACTTGTTGTATAATATGTGAGTGTGCATAGGGCATCTTATTTTTCATATGGTGTGAAAATAAAATATTTTATACTAGGTTTAAAAACTTAAATCTGAAGGCTACAATTACTCCCCGGCAACGGCGCCAAAAACTTGATGTGATGTTTTATGCATCAGGTTTTACCCAACATCTAAACTCCGCAAGTGCACGGTTGTGCGCACCAAAATAGTGGTGGGATCGATCCACGGAGAGTAGAGAGCGCTATAGATCCTTAGATCTAAACAAAGCTAGGATGAAAATATGGAAAGTGTCACAAAAGGAAATCCGAATAAAATCCGAATAAAAATCTTTTAAATAAGGAAATAAAATCAATTAAAAACAAATGTTGGGATCTGGGAAATTGCAGGAATTTAAATAAATAAAAATAATATCTAACCGGATTAGCAATTAAATGATCTAGATCTAGAACACAAACATTGTACCAAAATAAATCTTTTTAATAAAAACATATATTATTCTATCATAAATCCGCTAAGACCCTATGATAGCATATTTTGACCTAGTTTTATAGAGTTCACTTGTAGATCCAGCTTCAACTCTTGGAAATCTGGAAATCAAGCCTACAAACTATAGATTCCGGGTAGAATAGCCAACGCTAGCTGTACTATAAAACCCTATGAATCATTTGATAGATTCGTCAACCTAACAAAAGTATTTGATTCATAGAAGTAGAGATCTATTAACCATAATTCTAATCTATAACAATAACCTAATTAAACAGTAAATCCCTTAGAATAAATCTCATCTCCCAACATGCAGATCTACTCAACCA
The DNA here is from genome assembly GCA_963555745.1 of Cardamine flexuosa. Classification (NCBI taxonomy): domain Eukaryota; kingdom Viridiplantae; phylum Streptophyta; class Magnoliopsida; order Brassicales; family Brassicaceae; genus Cardamine; species Cardamine flexuosa. Next base: position 15,028,750 of record OY743214.1, on the reverse strand, counting down.
TGGTAATGGGTTGATAGATCATGATGCTGAATGGTTGAAAATCCAAAGAAATAAATGAAACAGATTGTAGATCTTGAAAATGCAATAAAAATTTTATAGATCTGAGAAAAAGAAATGTAAAATTTACAGATCTGAAATGAGAAATAAAAATGGCAGAGTAACAGTAAAATTTGTGTCTACGTCTCTCTGGCTGCTCAGGAAATGAGCCTTATTTATAGAGTGTCTTCTAGGTCAAAACTCGGAGTTAATGTGTGATTTGGAGAATATTCATGACTGGGATCGATCGATCCAACATGGATCAATCGATCTGACATGAATCAATCGATCCGACTTGGATCAATCGATCTTCTTCCTCTAATCCGTGCCACCTCATAAATTCCTTTGACTGACCAATCTGCTTCGGGATCGGTTGATCCTCGTCATGCTTGGTTGATCCTCTTCAGGATCGATCGATCCAGGATGTCTCAAAATCCAATGATGTAAAAAACGTCCAAAGTTTCTCCATTTTGCACATTTTAGCTCCAAGGAAGAGAAAACCTGAAAAGACACTAAAACCGGCCAAAAGAACACAAAACCTATCTTCTAGACTCAATAAGACAAGTAAAAGAATAATAAAAACGGGTCAAAATAGACACTCATCACACCCCCAGACTTGAATCCTTGCTTGTCCTCAAGTAAGAAACAAGACAATGAAACAAAGTACAGAAATGGAAGTTTGAAAAACGGGAACTTACACTTAAATTTAGGAATCCATCATGTTGATCATGTAAACCAAGAAGAAACCTTGTGAAAGGTTACTCGAACTTTAGCAGTACAACATGTACTTTACCATAAGCATAGCACACATTTCCATACTCTAGCATCCGAGATCCAAGGGATCTTCTGAAATCTCCATCGTTGGCCCTTCAACATTCATTAAGTGTTGCGTGCAGTCTCACAAAGGGAGTTGAAATCGCTAAGGGCTAGTAACCGGGGGGGGGGGGGGGGGGGGAATTTTAAGGGTGATAATTAGGCATGATAGATGAACTCTGGTGCAAGCTAGTACGCAAAATCACAGTGAGACAGAAACCAAAGATGGTGCACAACCTCCTGAACCTTGGATTCCAAGTAAGCTTCTATATAATGATCCTAATAGAGTTGCTAATGGTGTTAAAATAAAATAGATAACATAAACAAATAACTAACTAAATAAATATAAGGTTTTATTCTGGTTCCTTCAGACTTTTTTCCCTTCTCTTTCTTTTCGTTTTTTTTTTTTGAAAGAGAGTCTCGGGATGAGACGGGATCGATCGATCAAGGTAGGATCGATCGATCCCAGAGTATTTTTTCTGAGAAGGGGAAGTTGGAACCAGTTCTAACCATATACATCAATCCTACTAAAAACTGCACCAATAGTCAACTCAAACTAATATAGATGAAATACTGATACTAGAAAGCTTACTCGGAAATCTTTAGAACATTTGGTTGTACCGGCTCCCATACTCCGTAGTTTTTGCATTTGGTTGCACATGCTCCTATTGTTGCGAAAGAGGACTGGGGTCTGAATGAAAAAGGGTGTAAGGGTGTGGAACCAAACTAAAAATGAGCTTGGCCATCTGGAGCTCCAATAAGAATGGGGTGAACTCCAGATGTATATGATTTCTTTTGCGATATTGAGCCCCTAAGTGAGAAGATTAAAGGTCCAAGTAAATAAAGCCATCGCTGGATCATTCAGATTTCCAAAGGATGGGTCGCTTTCGGTAAAGTTGATACACTGATGGTGTTTCCAATCTTTCTGAGCTAAGTCCAATAAATGTCAACATAAAATGGAAACCAAGAAAATTGTAAAATCTCATGTTTGGACTAAATAAAATGACTCAAGAAAAATGAAAAAGTTTTATTTTTGAAAAATTTTTAATTTTTTTTTTTTTGGGACAAGTAAACAAAAGAAAACACAGTGTTAGTAACATATGAAAGCAGTCACCCCTTCCCCCATAGTTAAATCATTGTGTCCCGCAATGATATAAAATCAAACAAAATGGGTGTTGTGAAACAACACTAGAGATAATGAATTGTGAACAAGAAAGCAAACCATAAACCATGGAAGGAGTTTTACGACCAAAAGGGAGCATTGGTCTGTACATGAACTAGTTTTCAGCTTTTCTCGTTTCGGGGATCGATCGATCTGGGTAGGATTGGTCGATCCCAGCGTACTGAAACTTCTTGAAATTCGCATCTTCTGCGTTTTGCACCTGATTTTTCAGTCAGCTCACACAAAAACATCATCATATCTTATTTTGGAAAAGAAATAAATAAATTGAAATAACTGAAGGGAAATAAAATAAAATAGTTTTATTAATTCAAAAGCAAAAATAAATTAAAAGAACATGTTGGGTGGCCTCCCAACCAGTGCTTGTTTTTGCAAAGTCACTAGCTTGACTTAGTTTTATTTCAATTGGGTTCTGGGTTCATTGGAGGAATGGTATCCTCCTCATCTAGCGGCTGGTTTTCTGCCTTGATCTTGGGCTTCACAGTGACAGCCCTCATCATGTAGTCCAGATTTTCTTCAGTGGCTTCAAAGATTACTTCTGCTGGAAATTGACCATCGTGGATGAACAACATCAACAGAGTCCATATCTTTCATAATGAAAGCTTGACCATTCATGGTGGGGACTCTGTCGACGGTATCAATGTAGAAGGTCATGGAGGTGTCTTTGAACCTATGTTTAATCCTCCTCTTGGGGATACTAATTGAGGCTCTGGTTGTTGCTAGAAAAGGTCTGCCAAGTATAACTCCTTTCCATTGTTCATCTGATGCTAGGACAACAAAGTCTACCAGCGCATAACTTCCATTAAGTTTTACAGGAATGTTTAAGAGTTTTCCTACTGGTTTTCTTGATGTTCCATCAGCCATCTCAACTTCCATGGTAACTGGTGTCATATGGAGTAACCCTAACTTCGTAACATGGCTGAGTGGAATCATGTTCAGACTGGCTCCAGTGTCAAGAAGGCTGTTCTTAAATTGATATTGCCATATTCCGACCATGAGACTAAACCTTTTGGGATCCTCTAATTTTTGGGGGAGTCCTTCTGGCATCTTCTTGCTACATTCCTCTTGAAGGAAATCAGCTGCTTCTTGCATAGTTGTCCTTCCAGCAATTATATCTCTCATTGAATCCATGACTTGAGGGGTCATTGATTTAACTTCCAAGAAAGGCAATCTCACCCTCATCTCAGTGATTACCTGATGTATCCTTCTCTGCATCTCAAGGTTTTCTTTTTCAGGTGGTTGTGGGTTATCTCTTCCAATCCCTCCTTGATTCTCATTGGTTTCCATGTTCTCAGCAGAGTTCATCTCTCTAGGTGGCTGCAAGGTTGATTCTCTAAATTCTTTATGATTTCTGAATTTTTTTAGGTTTTTATTAAGCACTGGATCCTGAAATCGTGTCCGCGAGGATCGATCGATCTCAATCCGGATTGGTCGATCTGGCCCTATTTTAAAAAATTTGGTGGAGGAGTAGGATCGATCGATCTTACTCTACGGGTCGATCCTGATAAAATCTGAGTCGATCCTCTCATCAAGAAAGCAGTGGCTCTCATTGATGGATTGATCGATCCCACCTTCGGAGTCGATCTCAGTGGACATTTCCGTAAAAATTTCCTCATCTCCGAACAGATCGATGTACTTCATATATTCTCTGAGATTGGTTTCAGGCTTCCCTGGGAGAGTCCCTGGTAATGCCTTAACCATTTCGGCTGACCTTGCTACTTCGGTTTCCAATATCCTCACATGGGCACCCAAGGATTCAAGCCTCTCATTCAAATCATTGTACATGTTATCAACTTTAAGGTTGATTTCTCCAGCGAATTTCTTTTGTCCTTCCATGATTTGCTGGAATAAGGATTCAATTTTCCCCATGGAGCCAGCATTCCCTGATTGGGGGTTGAATCCTATTTTACCATAGCCAGCATTATTTTGGAAGTTCCCTTGGTTTTGAGTACTCCGAGATGGATAAAACTGTCTTCGGGGTTCGCAACATTAGTGTCGCGGTAGGACAGGTTAGGATGGTTCCTAAAATTTGGGTTAAAACCCAGGTTTTGGTAGTTTCCCTGTCCACCGAGAAAGTTGATCTGCTCGGTTTGATCCTCCTCATCATTGAACTCATCACTTTCCAAGAGATTAACAGATCTCTTATGAGCTCTCATCAGAATGTCCACCTTAGCATTAAGCTCCTCTATGATCTTGTCACTCACCCAAGAGGGGGTTGACTCTCCTATCATAGTCAGAAGATCTGTTAGAGTCGCTTGCTGCCAGGTTTTCAATGACCTCCATTGCTTCCTCCAGCGTGTTGCTCATGAAGTCTCCCCTACTGGCTGTGTCCATAGCCATTTGATACTTCATTTCAACTCTATTGTAGAAGAAGTTCATCCTGTCCGACTTGGTGTAGCTTCGAGGGGACAGTCTCTTAGGTATTCCTTATAGCGTTCCCAAGCTTCATAGAAGGACTCGGTACCAGCTTGGCGGAATGTGGCTATTTTGTTTTTTAGCGCTGCGGATCTAGCTTTGGTGAAGAACTGCTGAATGAAAGCGGCTCGGCATTCACCCCAGCTTGTGATAGATCCGGGACTTAAAGATTTCAGCCATCTATGAGCCTTATCAGCAAGGTAAAAGGAAAATAGTATACAACGGAGGTAGTTTTGGGTGACTCCATTGGCTTTGGTGGTACTACAGATCTCCTCAAAGATATCAATATGGTCCATTGGGTTCTCGTTAGATAGCCCATGGAATTGATTCTGTTTGACCAGGACGATTATTTGAGGTTTAATCTCATAATCTTGCCTCTGGATAGGAGGGGGAATGATAGCAGATCGGTTCCTATAGTAGGCGTGCGGGGCATTTTGCTCGCCTAAGGTAACCCTGCATGGCGGGAATTGCAGTCCCGGCACAGCATTTATGCCAACCCCAGCAGCTCCAGCATCATTGAGAGTCCTCTATTATCCTGACCCTCTCTCTGCTAGACTGCATCTGCATTCTCACCATCAACAACAGGGGGTATGTTTCTAAGGTTATTAGGATCAGCCATACTAACCTTATCTTTTGCTTTCCTTGTGGTTTTGTTTTTCTTTGTTTCCTTGATCTTCCTTGTGGACTTCCTTGTCAACTCTTCTATGCTCAAGTCTTGTAGTTCTTTAGAAGCCTTGCTCCTTAATTGCATACACATGAGAAGCAAAAGAAGTTTGAAGATCAGATCCAAAAAAGAGGCTCTAGGATCGATCGATCTTGGAAGAGATCGGTCGATCTCGAGAGAAAAAGGATTGAACGATCAAATAGGGATCGATCGATCTTGCACAAAGTAGGATCGGTCGGTCTTTAGGGATCGGTTGATCTTTAGGGATCGATCGATCGTGCAAGAAGTAGGATCGGTCAATCTTATGGGGATCGGTCGATCTCAGAGGCGTAAATAAAAATGCAGAAAATAAAATATCCTATACTAGGTTTAAAAACTTAAATCTAAAGGCTACAATTACTCCCCGGCAACGGCGCCAAAAACTTGATGTGATGTTTTATGCATCAGGTTTTACCCAATATCTAAACTCCGCAAGTGCACAGTTGTGCGCGGCAGAATAGTGGGTGGGATCGATCCACAGAGAGTAAAGAGCGCTATAGATCCTTAGATCTAAACAGAGCTAGGATGAAAATATGGAAAGTGTCACAAAAGGAAATCCGAATAAAATCCGAATAAAAATCTTTTAAATAAGGAAATAAAATTAATTAAAAACAAATGTTGGGATCTGGGAAATTGCAGAGATTTAAATAAATAAAAAAGATATCTAATCGGGTTAGCAATTAAATGATCTAGATCTAGAACACAAGCACTGTACCAAAATAAATCTTTTTAATAAAAGCATATATTATTCTATCATAAATCCGCTAGGACCCTGTGATAGCATATTTTGACCTAGTTTTATAGAGTTCACTTGTAGATTCAGCTTCGACTCTTGGAAATCTGGAAATCAAGCATACAAACTATAGATTCCGGGTAGAATAGCCAACGCTAGCTGTACTATAAAACCCTATGAATCATTAGATAGATTCGTCAACCTAACAAAAGCATTTGATTCATAGAAATAGAGATCTATTAACCATAATTCTAATCTATAACAATAACCTAATTAAACAGTAAATCCTTTTTAATAAATCTCATCTCCCAACATATAGATTTACTCAACCATGGCAATTGGTTGATAGATCATTATGTTGTGTAGTTGAAAACACAAAGTAAGAGATGAAAACAGATTGTAGATCTTGAAAATGCAATGATAACTTTATAGATCTGAGAAAAGCAATGTAAAAATTACAGATCTGAAATGAGAAATAAAAATGGCAGAGTAATAGTAAAATTCGTGTCTAGGTCTCTCGGGTCGCTCAGGAAATGATCCTTATTTATAGAGTGTCTTCTAGGTCAAAACTCAAAGTTAATGTGTGATTTGGAGAATATTTGTGACTGGGATCGATCGATCCGACTTGGATCGATCGATCTTCTTCCTCTGATCTGTGCCACCTCATAGATTCCTTTGACTGGCCGATCTTCTTTGGGATCGGCCGATCCTTTCCAAAACCAATGATGTAAAAAATGTCCAAAGTTGCTCCATTTTCCACATTTTAGCTAGGAAGAGAAAACCTGAAAAGACACTAAAACCGGCCAAAAGAGCACAAAACCTAACTTCTAGACTCAATAAGACAAGTAAAAGAATAATAAAAACGGGTCAAAATAGACACTCATCAAACTGCGAGCTGCCAAGGATGGGAGTTGATGTGGGGACTGAGGCAGATGAAACTTGATGGATTAAATGTAACCATTCAGCCGCCTGCTTCGAAACCAGTTCAATCATTGCTGAAACCCAGTGGTGTCGGTAGTTGATGAGGGTAACGAAGCAGCTAAACCCCATGGATCTAGATGCTTAAATGGGATTTACCTTGGTTTCAAGACTTTAGGAAGATTTTGACTTGGATTAATGGAAAGTCACCAAACTTTTCTTCACTAAGGAGCCTCTCGATTTATGGTTTACAAAGCACATGGTGAGCTCACGGTAGGGGCAGCGGTGGCCAGTATTCGATTTGTTGAGGGATCTTTTAGATCTACTCGGGGAAATTTTAGTTTTGGACTGTGTTCGTCTCCTGTTTTTTTTAGTCGAGATCGTTGGTTTCAACAAAGCAGAGGTGGTCCAATAAATTTGGAGGCCTTATGCCTATAACAAAAATTGGGCCATTTTCGTATAGATATATTTTTTTAAAATCCTTTTGGGCTCTAATTATTCTTTTACCTCAAAAATGTCCCAATTTTTTTTGGCCCGGGCATTTGCTCTCCTCGCTCACCCTCATAACCATCTGTGCAACAAAGACATCAAAACTAAAAAATAGGAGTGAAACTGATCGACACTAAATTCAGGCGAAACCACAAATAATGCAGCAAGACTGAAAAATATGCAAGGAAAGGACCGGAAAGAGATGAAGAATATCGGACACTAGCGAGCCTCAGCTTCAATGGCACTAATAGCGGCAGGATTTTGGTTGACATTGGTATGGTCTCCACCGGTCATGCTGAATTTGATGAGGAGAATTCAACTCAAATCATGTGATTTGTAGATTGACAGTCTGATTCTCTCCACAGACAGCGCCAAAATTTGGATAGTTTTTGCAATTGATTATTTTTAATTATAACGTTGACCAACTAATATACATTGATGTAGCAATATACCTCTTCCCACTATTCTGTAAAGTATTTCTCGTGCAAACTTGTTAAAGTTTTCCCAAACACCAAGCAATTGCGAAAACTATCCAAATTTTGGCTAACATATATAAACACAGCAATTGTTTGATGAGTTCATTGATTTATCTTAGATTTAATTTGACTTTTAGCCATCTAAAGACCAATCAAAATAACCCAAATTCACATTTATATACCTTTGAACTGAAATATTTTGAAAAATAAATCCATGTCCAAATTAATCCAGGGTTTTTTTGTTAGATTTTATTTAATTTGCTTTGGCTTTTCATAGTTACCCACCAAATACTTGGCCTTTTAAAACCAAATTGTGTTCTCTTGAAACTTCAACATTTTTGTAACCTTAGCCTAAAAATCTGCAATTTCTATGGTCAAGTGCCAGCTCCAATTGGGAACATTTACTTTTGAGTAATCTATGATTCTTTGATCTTGGTAGCATTTTTATCATATGAGCTTAAGATCATCAGTTATAACCATTATTGCCTAGAATATTTTCATGTGCTATTTTAGTCCCCAAATGGTGAGAGTAGAAGAATACTAGTTTATATAAGCCAACAAATGGTTTCATACTTAAAAATCCATTAAAATAACTCACAAACAAAACAGGTTTCCAATCCAAACAAAATATTCAAACACAACATTTGAAAATAAGATAACATAAGGTTAAAACTAAAACGTAACTTTTGGTCAGCTACACAGAGATTTTCTTATTCATCAGTATCCATATCTTCTGAATCCAAAGATTCTGTCTCTGTATCTTCTTCAGAACTTTCATCTGTCTCCACATCTTCTTCTTCATTGTCATCCTTTTCAAGTGAGAGTAAAATTGGATCATCGTGGCTGTCACTCAACGAAAATGAAATCTTTTGAGATAATATACAAAATTATCACAATTGTATTTTTAAACTAAACCCTAAAACTAATTTAAAATTCTAAACTCATAAGCTGTACATTTTAGTAATTTTAAAGTAATTAGACTATATATATATTTGTTGAACAAAATATCACTGAAATAAGGGGCATATATAAATATATTGTAGAATATGTTTGAAGAAGTAATAAATCCACAAACTAGTAAGATTAACAATTTTTAAATGTTTGAGATAAGATAGTGCAAAAGTAGTACCTTAATTTGTTGAGGGGTTCTGAACCAAATTCGGTACCGCAGATGGGACAATATTGCCACCCATCTTGTGTTATTTTTTCATGTATGCAATTCCAACAAATTGTATAGAAAGATTTAACATCTTATTTTGTAATTCGAAGTTATTGCAATAAGTATGAAAAACTAACAACATTCAATCCTCATATCGAATAAACATATGAAAGAAACGATTGAAGCCAAACCAATTTCAGTAGTCAACAGTAAATCTAAGGAATTAAACAATTGGTTTAGATTTTTGTTAGAGAAACAAAGCGAAATAAAACGCAATTCCCAACAGAAGAATGTGGCAGAGAAAGAAAAAAAGAAAAGTTCACAAGACAACAAAATGCATGACTAAATCACACACTCCACGCAAAATCATAAAAAAAAATCTAAATGAATAAAATAAGAGGACTCACAGATATGCTGGCATTTTTTTAGGGCAGTGGCTTCTTCAAACAAGTTGTTACAGATAAAACAAGTGTACACATCCATCTTTCTTTTATCTCCCCTTAGTTCCTTAAGAACAACAATAAGTGGAATAAATCTATTTTGTTTGTACCTATAAAATAATATTTTATTATTCTTATATATATATATATAGTTTTTATTTAGTGATTCTTTTTGGTAATAAATCTTTATATATTTAGTGTAGAACTAATATCACACTAAATCTGATGATAATTTCATTTTGTAATATTTCTATGAAATTATAGTTTTCTATATTATAATGATTTTATTTGTTAATACAAAAAATAATTTGGTTAGCAAAAATATATTCTATTTTTCTTTACTTAATTAACACTAGATTTATTTTCTATTACTTTCTTAAAAGTGAAAATTTATAATAACAGATTAAACTCTAAAACAGAGTAAAACAGTTTAATATGGTAAATTTATATACAGATTTTATTATTAGTAAACATCAAATCTAAAACAAAAATAACACAGACATATTATATACTTAATATGAAAATATTAAAGTATGATATTTTAAAGTTAAATTACACAAAATCTTTTTAAAACTGATCCCGCCTTTAAAATTTGATTGTTTTTGTTTTTTTATCATAATATTCAATTTTTTGTTTTCAATTTTCATAGTTTGTATGAAAGAAGATTTAAATGCTAAATTTCACTATTATGGTTTTTGTTGGATCTATTTGTTTAGTAATTGTTGTAGATAATATGGGAGTGTGCATAGGGCATCTTATTTTTCATATGTCTGAAGCAAATTTATGACAAAACAAAAGTGGGTACATTTTGAGAAAATTAAGCTAGCATTTAGTTAGCTATGCCTGTTTGAGTATTTGTTTTTAGAAATTGTTGCCTTATCTATATGATATATGAAAAAGGAACATGTTGAAAAACATAAATTTGCAAATCAGTTGAAAGAATATAAAGATTTCCAGATTTACATATGAAAGAATACATACCTTTTCCTTCTTGATAGATACAATGGCCTATGTGTCTTTTTTTTTTATTTTTTACAAATGTTCTCATGTAGCAATGACATATATATATGGTCAAATTTAATGGATACTAATTTCTGTAAAAATATATACAAAATTATTTAATATTAATAAAAAATATGTATATTCTGACTTCCATATAAGGAACGCTAATGATGTGTATTAATCAAAATTTTGTAGAAATTAAATGCAAACCAAATGTTTATGCAAATTCTGTATAAGCATCTTTTGAAAATTAAATTTAGTCAATTTTATTTTTTATTTGAAACGCATTTATTAATTATTTTTTTTGACTAACATATATTAACTTTGTGGACCAGTACATAGATGTTAAATTCTTGTTCCCCAATTAGTAAAAATTTCATTTTAGGATTAATTTATTGTTTTAGAAGAGTCATTATGGTATTTTAATGCGAATGTTTGATCAACTATCGGAGATGATAGAGACTTCGCAAGAAATTGTGGCCTCGTAACTGGAGGGAACTGCGAGCTGCCATGGATGGGAGTGGATGTGGGGACTGAGGCAGATGAAACCTGATGGATTAGATGTAACCACTCAGCCGCCTGCTTCCAAACCAGTTCAATCATTGCTGAAACCCAGTTGTGTCGATAGTTGATGAGGGTAACAAGGCAGCTAAACCCCATGGATCTAGATGCTTGAATGAGATTTACCTTGGTTTCAAGACTTTAGGAACATTTTGACTTGGATTAATGGAAGGTAACCAAAATTTTCTTCACTAAGGAGCCTCTCGATTTATGGTTGATAAAGCACATGGTGAGCTCAAGGTAGGGGCATCGGTGGCCAGTATTCGATTTGTTGAGGGATCTTTTAGATCTACTCGTGGAAATTTTAGTTTTTGACTGTGTTCGTCGCCCTTTTTTTTGAGTGGAGATTGTGGGTTTCAACAAAGCAGCGGCCGTCCAATAAATTTGGAGGCCTTATGCCTATAACAAAAATTGGGCCATTTTTGTATATATTTTTAAAAAATTCCTTCTGGGCCCTAATTATTCTTTTAACTCAAAATTGTCCCAAATTTTTTTGGCTCAGGCATTTGCTCTCCTCACTCACCCTCATAACCGGCCGTGCAACAAAGACATCGATACTAGAAAATAGGAGTGAAACTGATCCACACTAAATTCAGGCGAAATCACAAATAATACAACAAAACTGACAAATATGCAAGGAAAGGACCGGAATAAGATGAAGAATATCCGACACTAGCGAGCCTCAGCTTCAATGGCACTAATAGCGGCAGGATTTTTGTTGACATTGGTCTGGTCTCCACCGGTCATACTGAATTGGATGAGGAGAATTCAACTAAAATCATGTGACTTGTAGATTGACAGTTTGATTCTCTCCACAAACGGCGCCAAAATTTGGTTAGTTTTTCCGATTTATTCTTTTTAATTATAACGTTGACCAACTAAAATACATTGATATATAAATATACCTCTTCCAACTATTCTGTAAAAAATTTCTCGTGCGAACTTGTTAAAGTTTTCCCAAACACCAAGCAAAACCTGCAATATGAACCGAACATATATAAACACAGTAACTGTTTGATGAGTTCATTTATTTATCTTAGATTTAATTTAACTTTTAGCTATCTAAAGACAATCAAAATAACCCACATTCACATTTATATACCTTTGAACTTAAATATGTTTTTATATAAATCCATGTCCAAATTAATCCAGGGTTTTTTTGTTAGATTTTATTTAATTTGCTTTGGCTTTTCATAGTTACCCACCAAATACTTGGCCTTTTAAAACCAAATTGTGTTCTCTTGAAACTTCAACATTTTTGTAACCTTAGCCTAAAAATCTGCAATCTCTATGGTCAAGTGCCAGCTCCAATTGGGAACATTTACTTTTGAGTAATCTATGATTCTTTGATCTTGGTAGCATTTTTATCATAAGAGCTTAAGATCATCAGTTATAACCTTTGTTGCCTAGAATATTTTCATGTCCTATTTTAGTCCCCAAATGGTGAGAGTAAAAGAATACTAGTTTATATAAGCCATCAAATGTTTTCATAATTAAAAATCCATTAAAATAACTCACAAACAAAACAGGTTTGCAATCCAAATAAAATATTCAAACACAACATTTGAAAATAAGAAAACATAAGGTTGAAAACTAAGACGTAACTTTTGGTCAGCTACACAGAGATGTTCTTATTCATCGGTATCCATATCTTCTGAATCCAAAGGTTCTGTCTCTGAATCTTCTTCGGAACTTTTGTCTGTCTCCACATCTTCTTCTTCATTGTCATCCTTTTCAAGTGAGAGTAAAATTGGATCATCGTGGCTGTCACTCAACGTAAATGAAATCTTTTGAGATAATATACCAAAATTAACACAATTTTTATTTTTAAACTAAACCCTAATTTTAAATTCTAAACTCATAAGCTGTACATTTTAATAGTTTTAAAGTAATAAGACCATATATATGTGATGAATAAAATATCACTGAAATAAGGGGCATATATAAATATATTTTAGAATATGTTTGAAGAAGTAATAAATCCACAAACTAGTAAGATTAACAATTTTTAAATGTTTGAGATAAAGTAAAGCAAAAGGAGTACCTTAGTTTGTTGAGGGGTTCTGGACTAAATTCGGTACCGCAGATGGGACAATATTGCCACCCATCTTGTGTTATTTTTTCATGTATGCAATTCCAACAAACTGTATAGAAAGATTTTTTAAAAAAATTTGTAATTCGAAGTTATTGCAATAAGTATGAAAAACTAACAACATTCAATCCTCATATCGAATAAACATATGAAAGAAATGATTGAAGCCAAACCAATTTCAATAGTCAACAGTAAATCTAAGGAATTAAATAATTGGTTTAGCTTTTTGTTAGAGAAACAAAGTGAAATAAAACGCAATTCCCAACATAAAAATGTGGCAGAGAAACAAAAAAAAAATCACAAGACAACAAAATGCATGACTAAATCACACACTCCACGCAAAATCAAAAAAAAATCTAAATGAATAAAATAAGAGGACTCACAGATATGCTGGCATTTCTTTAGGGCAGTGGCTTCTTCAAACAAGTTGTTACAGATAAAACAAGTGTACACATCCATCTTTCTTTTATCTCCCCTTAGTTCCTTAAGAACAACAATAAGTGGAATAAATCTATTTTGTTAAGACCTATAAAATATTATGCTTATATATATATATACTTATTGATACCTTTGAACTTAAATATGTTTTAATATAAATCCATGTCCAAATTAATCCAGGGTTTTTTTGTTGGATTTTATTTAATTTGCTTTTGCTTTTCATGGTTACCCACCAAATACTTGGCTTTTTTACAACAAATAGTGTTCTCTTTAATCTTCAACATTTTTGTTACCTTGGCCTAAAAATCTGCAATCTCTATGGTCAAGTGCCAGCTCCAATTGGGAACATTTACTTTTGAGTAATCTATGATTCTTTGATCTTGGTAAAGTTTTTATCATAAGAGCTTAAGATCATCAGTTATAACCTTTGTTGCCTAGAATATTTTCATGTGCTATTTTAGTCCACAAATGGTGCGAGTAGAAGAATACTACTTTATATAAGCTATCAAATGTTTTCATACTTAAACATCCATTAAATTAACTCACAAACAAACAGGTATGCAATCAAACAAAATATTCAAACACAACATTTGAAAATAAGAAAACATAAGGTTGAAAACTAAAACGTAACTTTTGGTCAGCTACACAGAGATTTTCTTAATCATCGGTATCCATATCTTCAGAATCCAAAGATTCTGTCTCTTTATCTTCTTTGGAACTTTCGTCTGTCTCCACATCTTCTTCTTCATTGTCATCCTTTTCAAGTGAGAGTAAAATTGGATCATCGTGGCTGTCACTCAACGAAAATGAAATCTTTTAAGATTATATACCAAAATTAATACAACTGTATTTTTATACTAAACACTAAAACTAATTTTAAATTCTAAACTCATAAGCTGTACATTTTAATAATTTTAATGTAATTAGACTATATTTGTTTAAGAAAATATCATTCAAACAAGGGGTATATATAAATATATTTTAGAAGATGTTTGAAGAAGTAATAAATTCACAAACTAGTAAGATTAACAATTTTTAACTGTTTGAGATAAAATATAGCAAAACGAGTACCTTAGTTTGGTTGAGGGGTTCTGGACCAAATTCGGTACCGCAGATGGGAAATATTGCACCCATCTTGTGTTATTTTTTCATGTATGCAATTCCAACAAATTGTATAGAAAGATTTAACATTTTTTTTTGTAATTCGAAGTTATTGCAATAAGTTTGAAAAACTAACAACATTCAATCCTCATATCGAATAAACATATGAAAGAAACGATTGAAGTCAAACCAATTTCAGTAGTCAACAGTAAATTTAAGGAGTTAAACAACTGGTTTGGCTTTTTGTTAGAGAAACAAAGTGAAATAAAACGCAATTCCCTACAGAAAAATGTGCAGAGAAAGAAAAAAAAATGTTCACAAGAAAATAAAATGCATGACTAAATCGCTCACTCCACGCAAAATCATAAAAAGAAAAAGTCTTAGTGAATAAAATAAGAGGACTCACAGATATGCTGGTCTTTCTTTAGGGCAGTGGCTTCGTCAAACAAACTATTACAGATAAAACAAGTGTACACATCCATCTTTCTTTCTTTTCCCCTTAGTTCCTTAAGAACAACAACAAATGGAAGAAATCTATTTTGTTTATACCTATAAAGTTATATTTTATTATTCTTATATATATATATATAGTTTTTATTTAGTGATTCTTTTTGGTAATAAATCTTTATATATTTAGTGTACAAATAATATCACACTAAATCTGATGATAATTTAATTTAGTAATATTTATATGGAATTATAGTTTTCTATATTATAACGATTTTATTTGTTAATACAAAAAATAATTTGGTAAGCAAAAATATATAATATTTTTATTTACTTAATTAACACTAGATTTTTTTTCTATTACTTTCTCAAAAGTGAAAATTTAAAATAACAGATTAAACTCTAAAACAGAGTAAAATACTTTAATATGGTAAATTTATATACAGATTGTATTATTAGTAAACATCAAATCTAAATCAAAAATAGTACAGACATATTATATACTTAATATGAAAATATTAAAGTACGATATTTTTAAGTTAGTAGCACTTAAGGTTATCGAAACACGAGGAAACAAGATCAGCACACTAGGAATGCAAATTCCATTAATCTAACCAAACAGAAAGTTTATGTTTTGGAACAAAATTTGAATCTAATAGAAAGCGGAAAAATGATAAAACGGTTAGAAATCAAATAAGAGAAATTGACCAGGCTCGGAAATGGCAATGATTTAGATGAGAGGAAAAATCATTGATGATGCTAAAAACATACTAAGAAAACTATTGTTGGTTAAGCATTACTAACTAGACTAATCCGTTTTCATGGTAATCATCTCTACACTAATCATTTGATAATCAATCTTCCCTTATCTTCCAAATGACCAATGAGCATTAATAATCATGTCTAAATCCAACCACTAATCACCCTAATCAACTACTGCCATAGGCTAAGCATGAAAATCTCACTTAGTCTTTTTCAAGCATTTTATCAAACACATTTTGGGGCACTAAAATGATAATGATCTAGATTTCTCAATTACAAACTTAATTTAGCATTACTAACAACCTAAATGAAGGATAGCCTTAGATCTATTCCTAAACATCATCATTAACTCATCACCTTATCATAATCAACCAAATCCTGAACCCATCTAAAAGACAACTCACTCATAATAATGAAAACACAAATTAGTTGGTTTGATAGATGCATAACCATGATTAATATAAGAAAAATTGAAGATTTAAGAGAGAAAGAGATCATTGATACTTGAAACAAAGAGATTCATACAAAATGTCTCAATAATCAGCCCTGGGCGTTCGGGTACCCGGACCCGATCGGGTCGGGTCTTTTGGTTCTTTGGCTCTTCGGGTTTAGGCCTAGAGGTACCGATCGGGTATTCATAATTATCGGTTCGGGTATTTTGGGTTTGGGTATATTTTGAAAGATCCGAAGAACCAATGTTAGTGAAAGTATGCAAATATGTTACTTGTTTAAAAACTAACAAAATAAAATTGTACTTGTCTAAAAGTCTGTAAACAAAAAAAGAAGGAAGGTGCACAGGTTACAGAATGAATTAGAGAAATTTGTCTAGGTCAAGGTTGAGTAAGTTGGAGCCTGCAGTCGTCCCAGTTGTAGGACGAGTCTCAAGATCGAGAGTGACTTCTCAGGTTTAGGACGAGTCTCGAGATCGACATCGAGATCAACAGTGACTTCTCAGGCAAATGTTCAATAGTCAAGATTTGTTGAACAGTTGAAGTTTGATGGGTAATAGAATACATGAGCCTAATGTGTAATGGGTCTCTAATGTATAATGGGTATTTGGTTGTGTTTAATTTTTGGGTAAAATGAGTACCCATTCGGGTATTGGATATTATCCAAACCCGGCCCGAACCTGATCTACTTCAGATTTTAGACCCATTCGGTTTCTTTAAGATTCAGATCGGTTCCGGTTCGAGTAGTTTTGGTTCGATTTGGGTCGGGTGTTCGGGTCTGGTTATTTATGCCCAGGGCTACTCAATACCCAAAAGAGATTCATAAAAAACATAAGATGATAAATTAGGTTTAACAGTATTTATACGAAAAAGAAAACAAGCTTGGTCATGCAACTAAAATCAAATCAGGGTTGCCATGGTTTAGGAAAGGAAAATTCAGGGTTGTTTAGTGATTTCTTGATCTTGAGAACGATGTTTTTGTCATCTTGTGACAGAGATCTTTAGCTAAAGAGGTCGTGAGGAGGAGGAGGAGAGTGGACAAGAAGAAGAGCAATGTCATTGTCTTATCCATAGGGTTTTTGGTATTTGTGTTTGAGTTTTTATGGAAATTATGATTTGATATATATAAGCGAGTGTCAAAAAAGAAGAAAAAAGAAAAAACAGAAAATACAAAAAAAAAAACAAAATATATATTTTTTCGGTTTCTAATTGATCATATTCAAGGAAGAAAATTTGTTTTAAAAAAATCATATTTTTAAATTTTCTATACATGTTTTATTAATTATTAATGATGAATTATAAATTTCAAAACAAATAATTGAATACTATTGGTTTAGAATTATAGAAAATTATTATCTATAAAAAACAATGTATTTATAACTATGTTTTAGTAAGTTTCTTAATATGTATGAAAATCTTAGAAATAAGATTAATTTATGAACAAAGAGGGTATAAGCTACCAACAGGAGGGAGCATGGTTCGTTATAGTTGTATCCATGATTTTTGCTGACTAGACCACGTGTTAAACAAGTTTTGGTGGAGATTTTAGTGATTTACCTCAGGATTCTAAACACATTTGATAAAATTCTTATCAATATTCATGATTAGTGATTTACTTTGGGATTAAGATCCAATGTAAAAATACATTTTTGTGGATTTTAATGAATTTTGAAGTGGAAAATACAAAGACTTAAATCCAGAAGGTAAACCATATTTCAAAATCCACATGTGTGATGTTAAATATAAGTAAACACATGCACCGTACATTCATATACTGAAGAGTTTTCAATTGTGTACACGGCTCTATACTGTGTGTTTCGGTAACATATGGGTTTGTGTTCTTAGTCATCACAAAAAGGAAGAAATAGATTCGACTCACAGAAAGAAAAAAGATCTATTCTCATCCATAGTGGACCGAATCAAACAAAGAGCAGTCAACTGGTCTTCGAGATTTCTATCTCAAGCAGGGAAAATGACAATGCTGAAGGCAGTGTTATCAGCAATTCCAACCTACACGATGTCTTGCTTCCAGATCCCGAGCAGCCTATGCAAACGAATCCAATCTTCCCTTACACGTTTCTGGTGAGATGCAAGACCTGAAAAAAAAAAGATGTGTCGGATAGCGTGAGAACAACTGACAAATGCCAATCCAGAAAGGAGGACTCCTACATGTGGCTCCCTCTGGAATCAGGTATATATACCACCAAATCAGGATACCACACAGCAAGATCCCACAGAGTAGCTACAACAGACGCACGCCCAGGGCTAGAGGATTTTGATTGGCATAAAGAGGTCTGGTCCAGCTTGTTTCCCCCAAAACTACAACTATTCCTATGAAAATGCATAAAAAGAGCCATCCCAATTGATGAGAATGTCCTCAAACGCGGAATGGCTACAAACTCCACCTGCCACCGATGCGGAGAGCTCGAAACAGTAAACCACCTCTTGTTCCACTGCACTTTTGCGCAAAAGGTTTGGGCGGATGCACCGTTCAAAGAAGAACTTAATCTGGACACAATATCAGGGCTACAAGGGGAGATCAAACGTCTAAGAAAGCTAACAAACCTACCACCAACGGGATTAGGATCAGGACCTCTCTTCCCCTGGATCTGCTGGACCCTATGGTCGGCAAGAAACTATGGCATATTCGAAAACAGAATCTTCACGAGTGAAGAAACAATCCTAAAAGCCCTACAAGACGCCAAGGAGTGGCAACAAGCACAATTAAACATGCCAATAGCCATCTCAATCGCCAAATTACGGGCACCACCAAGACCGACCCGAGAGGCAATCACTTGCAATACGGACGCGGCATGGCAGGCGAAGAATAATTCAGCTAGTCTTGGCTGGATCTTCAAAATAGATGCTTCAATCCTCCTCCAAGAATCAAAACCAATGGTGCATGTACTTTCCCCCCTAATGGCTGAAGCCTTAGCGGTTATCAACGCCTTATCCTCAGCTTGAGCCAGAGGATGGCAACGAATCTGGATCTTTTCAGATTCCCAGTAGCTCGTGCGAGCAAACGTGTCGAAATCAACGGTAAAGGAGATATATAGTCTTCTCTCCGATATCGACAATTTAGCTTCATCGTTTCTAGAATTTGAAGTTTCATTTCTGGGTAGAAGCAAAAATCGGGAAGCCGATTCGCTTGCAAAAACAGCCTTACAGGCTTGTAACAACTTGAGCTAATGGGCCTCATCTATTTTATAAATTTGGTTGAACAAAAAAAAAGGATTCGACTCACAGTGACTTTAAACTTTTTTTTCTTTTTTCCTGTTATGGTTTTTCTCAGTGTTGTAAAATATGGCATGTACAAGTATATACATATATCCTATATAATTAGTCATCGTACTGTATTTATGCTATACAGTTCATTTATACTTCGTTTATACGATACCGTATAGACGTATATACAATTGTCATTTTTCTTTTTCATTTAACAAAACTGTTATTAACGTATCCAAAACTTTTCTCAAAAAATTATCTTCTAAACCCTAAAAAATTAATTATGAGAAATCCTCTACTTATTATACGTTGTTTTTTTTTCTTTGTTTGACTTTAAATTTTTACTATGTTTTAAAATATTTGATATCCATCTATTTAAACTTTTATATAAATGACAAACTTTTAATTCATAATATACTACCTATATATACATAAAAAAAACTGATTATATACATATATTTTTCTAATAAAAGAATAGTCACTGTATACAGTTCTCACATAAACGGCCATATATCTAGCGTATATCATAATTTAGAACATTGGTTTTTCTAGTCTGCATATAGCAAGTTCCAAGCATAGACATTTGCAGCAATCGACGAAAATTTCCAGTAGCTTAAATCATCAAAGAAAATTAGAGCTTTCTATGATAATGTATTCCCAACACTTGCCAAGTTTTCTTATGAAAAACTCAATCCAGTTTGCAGAATTACGCGAATTTATAAAACAAACATGCGGACAAAATTGCAAACACAGTAACATGCATAAAAAAACATCACTTGAGGAATGTCAAATCATTAATAAGATAGAAAACTGAGTTTCAGTACAAGGCATAAGCCGAAATCGCAATCAATCAAAAGACAGGGAAAACAAAAAAAAAAACAGATGAAATGCAGTAGCATCCACGATTAAGAAAAGCAAACAAAGGACAAGAATTAGACGGCCTTAGAAGCTTTGGGGATAGCAAATGGAAGATTAGCGAAAACAAACACGAAACAAAAGCATAAATAATTGGATAACTTTAGAATACTGAATAACAAAGTAGAAGCAGTCACACAGAACTTAAGTCTCCTTCTGTTCTTCAGCAGGCTTTGGTGCTGCTGCTTCTTTGATCTCTTCCGTACCTTCGTCCTGGTTCAAATAAACACAACAGAATCAGAACATAATGCAAAACTAAACGAATCGACTTTTAAACCGGAAACAAAGCACAAATCAGATAAACCACTAAAAGGTTTCACATCAAACCCATTATTAACAGTTTCAAATTTTGATTAAACACATCAAAGTTGAACAATGTAAGTGCACACACAATTCCACCATCTTTGATTATAATTCGAGAACAAATCAGAAACACAGCACAAAATCAGAACCCACTAAGGTTTCCCAATTCCCATCAAACTCCTTATCAACAGTTTCTAGTTTTGATTGAAACACATAAAAACGGATCAATGTGAGTGGACGCACAATTCAAGCATCTATAATTACATTTTGAGAACGATACAGAAACAGTGCATAAATCAGAATCCACTAAAATCATTCATGAAACCTATTATCAAGAGTGTTTAGTCAGTCATACAAGTTGAAAGAAGAATGGTTTCGATGAGTCGAAAATTAGTCTTATACCTGCATGTCGGAAGTCCAGAGAGTAAGGTTATCACGAAGAAGCTGCATGATCAAGGTACTGTCCTTGTATGATTCTTCACCAAGAGTATCTAACTCAGCAATGGCTTCATCAAACGCCTGTTAAAATCCACAATACCAATAAGTACCAAACATAATTATTTCAATGACTCAGAAACCCAAATAGATCACAAAAAGCTTTAATCACATCATCACCTGTTTAGCGAGATTACAAGCACGATCTGGAGAATTAAGAATCTCATAGTAAAACACAGAGAAATTCAAAGCCAAACCAAGACGAATCGGATGAGTTGGAGCCAATTCAGAATTAGCAATATCCTACAAAAACACAGATAATAAAATCAAAATTTAACCTAGAAACTTAGATCTAACAAAATCTACGATTCCAAATTCCAGATCAGAGACTTCAGAGATTACCTGAGCAGCTTTGTAAGCGGTGAGGGTATGTTCAGCGGCGTCTTTCCTCTCTTGACCAGTTTTAAACTCAGCCAAGTAACGATGATAATCTCCTTTCATCTTAAGGTAAAACACCTTCGAATCTCCATTAGCTGAAGCAGGAATAAGTCTAGTATCGAGAAGCTTGAGGATACCGTCACAGATTTTCGAAAGCTCAGATTCGATCTTGCTTCTGTAATCACGGATCGTGGAGACGTGGTCATCGTTACCGCGACTCTCTTCCTTTTGTTCAATTGAAGAGATGATTCTCCAGGAAGCACGACGAGCGCCGATTACGTTTTTGTAAGCGACGGAGAGGAGATTTCGTTCTTCGACGGTGAGTTCGTCTTTGTCGACGGCTTCAGCGACTTTTTCCATGAATTCGACCATTTCTTCATATCGTTCGGCTTGCTCAGCGAGCTTGGCTAGGTAAACGAACTCTTCCCTAGCAGAAGATGATGCTGGTGGTGAAGCCATTAGAGAGATCGGAGATGAAGAGAGGAAGGATTTCAGATCTGAGAGAGAGATTTGTTTTTTCGAATTTTTTTTTTCTGTGGGATGTGAAAAGATTTTTTTGATTTTTTGTTGGTTTTAATTTTGTGGTGTGAGTGGGGAGCGACGATTGCGAAAGGAGATGGAAGGAGAACCGTTGGATTAAATGTTTGAGAAAGAGAAAATGTACACGAGAATTTTCAATAGCTCTCTGCCTCCTCTGATACTTTTGGGTCACTTTTAATATAATTTTTTTCGTTTTTGTTAATGTTAAATTTATTTGAAAATAAGATAATTAAGTTTTTTATTTGTCAATCAACAATTGTTTAAAAAAAGAAAAAAAAAGAAAAGCATTTAAAACTTTAAATGTTCTTGTTAATGCTTCTTCGTCAGTGCTTTAGGATGAAGCATTGTGGTCCGAGGGTTGCCGCCGATGGGGTGTTTACCGATCCAGATGACGGCTAAATTCAGAAACATTTTCAGGTTGTGTGTAGAGTTATTAAACTATGGGTTGCCAACTTAAAACTAATAGGCTATAAGTAGAGAGACCTATATCTTTTATATATTATTTAATTTTTTGTCTAGTTTCCGATATGAGACATTATGTCTAATACATCCTTTCGAAATGATAGTTTTTCTAATCATAGTTCTCGGAATTTTCGGGCAAGGATCAATGGACCAATTATTAGGTCGGGCCAATTATTGATCAGACTAAATATGTGTTAATCAGACTCTAATATCATATTAGATATAGGCTTCCAACTCAAAGTCAGTTGGCAATGAGTGGAGAGACGATCTATATTCTTTATATATTACTTAGATTATCCTTATCTACTTTCTCATGTGGGATATTATGTTTAATAAGAACAAAAGAACAAAGACTTGGTTTTGTACAATCAGAAACTAGCGAAGAAAATACATGAGATTGAAGCGTCTTTACTTGGAAGCAAGTTTCTTTACCAATAACTACGACCTTATGATGGACATGATTCAAAACCCTAGCAAATATGGTATATACTATATCTTCCTTGTTTTGCAAGTCATCTAAATTTCAGTCTGATTAAGTTATGCACTATATATATATATACTCATGATCGTCGTACAATTGAAAACAGGATATAACGAGACAAAGAAAGGATGTTACGGAACAAGATACATGGAAACGAGTTTCATGTGCAATGCCCTTTCAAAGACTTTTCCGAATCACTCCGATCACTTGTTTTGGGACTCAATTTATCCCTCGGAAGCTGTTTACAACTGCATAGTGAACTTTTTGGATGTTCAGATCCGAGGGTGGCATAAGGCTTAATTAGTTACTACAATTACGAAATTAATCAATTACTATACAGTTTGACAAAAAAAAAAAACAATTACTGTACAATGCATTTTGTCTTTGGAATTGACACGGCATACATTTATGGCCCTATAGAGATCTCTATATCTAATGGCTGATTTATATTTGACTACAATTGGATTTTTCTCTATATATATTCGACTAGTACTCTCATATTAATCTAGCATACAAATTATTCCCATATTCTTTTTCAATAAATTCCACTAAAAATCGAATTTAATGAACTTGGCAACGACAAGTTGAGACGAAGATTTGCTGCCATTGTCAAAGGATTAATGAAAACGAAGAGTGTAGTATGTGACCGAGAGAAACGTTACGAAGCAAAATTTAAAAGAAACATCCAATGAATGATTGTCTAACATCTTCATGTCATACAATGTAACACCAACATTTACTCATTGCTTACCTTCCCTACTTAATTGATTGTGATTTTGATATCTTGTGATACAAACAAAACATATCTGACGCATGAATGATGTTAGATATGATGCCATAGGGAGGTCTTTATCTCCATTTTTAGGACAACAAAAAAAAATTCCAAATTAGGCATGGATACATCGTATGATTTGCATGTGTTTCAGTGTTCGACTTCTTTACTCGACCATAAAAACCATGAAAATTGCTTTTCCGTTCAGAACAAAAAAAATTTAGATGTAACAAACATGTTAGATACTATCTTCTTTTCCGATTATTTCGTATGTTAAAACTTAAGAGCTTTGTTCTATAAATAAAAGATATTGAAGGTTTAAGTTGAATATCAGAACACTCTTTAGTAAAAATTTTATGACTTAACCTTCATTAGGTATTCGTCAAAGCCACTCAAATACAATTTGTATATAAAATAATGATTACTTGTTCCAAATGAACCAAAAGTCTTAAGAGAACTTTGTGTTTGCTTTTACAATTTACAAAAACAAACAAAAAAGTTGAAAAATGTTCCATTGCATTGAAATAGAGAGACCTTAATGCGTATCAAAACAATGAGTCAATGTGAATGAAACAATAATCTTAATATAATTTAATGTGAATGAAACAATAATCTTAATACAATTTATCAAAGGTGCACAAAAAATAGTATTTAAACTAATGTTAGACTCGTTCTCATAGAGATTGATGAACATGTACTGAAACAGAACCCAACTGTTCATCATCTTCACTCTTCTTCCTCATAATATTCCATGGCTTCGCAGCTTTTCACTTTTCCCAACCTCTCCTTACATCTTCAAGTTCTTCATCTACAAAACCATCGTTCCAATCCAAATGTTCCACCCACTCTTTCCATGGAGATTTCTCGGAATCCAAGAATCTACTCACTTGTGGAACCATCACCGCTCTGTAAAACTCATCTATCTCCTTCTCCACTTCTTCTGACTCACCCACTGCTTCCATCCCCAGTCTCTCAGGCAGTTTACGCACTTCGAAACTATTTCCTCTCAGGATCAAAACTTCAGATCGAGCCAGAGGCAAAACGATTCATGTGTACTTGTTCAAAGATAGTCTTATTATGTCTCTAGGAAAAAGCTCTCTCTTCACTGCCACAGCCGTTCCAATCATCTTCCGTATCTAACTTCCAAACGTTTGACAAAAATAACAAAAAGATAATGTTTTAGTTACGCTACTATAACTAATCCATATTTTGTCTTTGTATCATTATGCATATACGTTACCTGATGTGACATGAATGATTCTCCCCATATCGAGACAAACCCGAATCCCAGTGAATTCTCCAGCTTTCAACTATGACAGAATATGGTTCAAATTAACCCTTAGAACTATTCTCTCAAATTAAGAGATCATTG
This sequence comes from Cardamine flexuosa, assembly GCA_963555745.1. NCBI lineage: Eukaryota > Viridiplantae > Streptophyta > Magnoliopsida > Brassicales > Brassicaceae > Cardamine > Cardamine flexuosa. Next base: position 15,003,593 of record OY743214.1, on the reverse strand, counting down.
AAGTATTTAAGGATCAAATTCCATAGAGACTCTGCAAGTTCACACAATAGAAATACATATTTGAATTAAGCTAGACTATAAATAAAGTAATGAAATAGAAACAATGCAATAAGAAATAACTAGAATGAATGTGGGGTAAGTTTAGATGATTTAAAAGCTAGACCTAGGAAAAATCAATTAGGGAATATTCTGGATTGCAAACTGAGCGGTTCGATATAGGATGCAATGTATGACCAGTTCTTAAACTCATAACACAATTATAATATCATCCAACTCTCGATGCGATGATATATATCCTTAAGGATAGTTTTCAATGTTCTTCATGCGTATTATCGTGGCGCATGATATCGCTTATCGTCATTATTTTTATTTAAATTATTGCTTAGCTTTAGGGGTTAATTTGGGGTTAGTTATGGGTTTTTAGGTTACCGGTGGATGACAAACTTTTAGAAAGTCAGTTATCCACGTTGGTTTTAGAGAGTCTAGAGTTTAGGATGGGTAGATTAGGTTTAGGGGGCCGGGTGTGGATCCTCTTATGATCTTCAGATTTCTTGAGAGCTGGCTGAAGCATGCCGAAGATACGGAGGCATAACCATATGAGGGTTATCACGTATAGCTGCCAGGTATGCAACCCCATGGAATGAGAGTGTGTCCATGGATAAGTACACATGCTGGAGTACGGAGGAGAAACCAGTGAGTTGTCACGTAGATGCCAACACCGTCTGTAGTGCCTATGTCAACATGTGAGTCTCTGGCTGAAAGGTGGTCGAGGAGGTGGTGTTAGACGTGTACCGTTTTCTTTGTGAATTTGGATGACATAGTGAAGTGTGGAGTTTAGAGTTGTGTGTAGTGTTGTGGTTTCCAGGATTTTGTTTCGGGAAACTTGAGAGTGTTGTTGTGAGAGGTTTAGTTGAGTCTTAGGTTATGTGTAGTGTAGTTGTAGTTGTGTTTCCCAATTGTAGTTCAGGAAACTCTTGTGTGTTGTTTGATTGTCGTGTCTTCCGGGAATAGCTCGGAAGATTCTTGTGTGTAGGTTGTCAAGTCTTCAGCTTGCGTGCTTTGGTTACAGAGAAACTAACATTGATTGCAGGTATCCCCGATGCCATTAAGTAGACCTGGATTTACTTATGATTTTGTCATTTTTGTTCAGGAAACCCTAGGAGGCGGTAGTTGTGCGTGTGGAACGTTAGGCCACCGGAAAGTAGATCGAAACCTCTTTGCAAAAGATGTATGTATGGTTTTTAGTTAAGTATTATTGTTATTTTGGCCTTAGGCCCAGGCCTGTGTTTATTTTAATGCGTTAAAGACATATTTCGTATTTATAAATAAAGTATTTTCAAGGTAAATTAAAAACCGAAGTCATGGCAGTAAGAGATCTGGTTCGGGTCCTCCCAACGCCTACGAAGCATATAAGGGTTGAAAGCCTGATCTATGTACCATTGCAGGTATGACGGTGTGGATGCCTTGATCCAGGTACGAATGTGTTCTTGACCTTGGGTCAGGTATATGTACTTGTCATCGTAGCTCGCTTTCGGAATGCTCTGTGGTTTGCCATCTATAGAGCAGATCGGGGTGCTACAGATGAAGTGGTAACAGAGCGTGGTTCTCTATGCTGTACCGTGACTTTGGAGTTTTGTTTTGTTTTATCGAGTCAAAAATAGAGTTACATAGAGGTCATTAGGAACTTTTGGCATGTTCCGCACAACCCTTATCCTTTAGAAAACCTTAGATTTGTTTTGTTGCAGTGGAGATGTCTCGTGAAAGGTCAGAGGAGAGTGGTCCATGGAGTCGTGTGCCGAGGTACAGGGGATTGGGTTATCAGAGTAGTGGTGAAGAAGAGGAAGTGAACTCAGCAATTAGAAGTGTGAATCCGAGAGAAGAGCATACTGTAAGAGAAGAAGGTGGTACTAATAGGGGTCAAATTAACCCTTATACTACTCTCTCAAATTAAGAGATCAGTGCAATAGTTAGGGATCGAATTCCACATAGACTCTGAAAGTTCACACAATAGATATAACATATTCAAATTTAGCTAAAAAATAAAAGTAACTAAATAAAAGCAATGCAACAAAGAAATAGTTAGAATGAGTGTGAGGTATGTTCAGATGATTTAAAATCTATACCAAGGGAAAATCAATTAGGGAATACACTGGATTGCAATGTATGATCGGTTCTTAAACTCATAAATCAATTATAATATCATCCAACTCTCGCTGCGATGATATCTATCCTTAAGACATAGAAAACCAAATCTCTTTGTGAGTTCTTATGAATGAAGCATGCATTAATGTCAATTATGATATGTTCACAAAATCCCTAAACCAAATCTTTTTGTGAGAAGGCTATTTTGATCATCTATGATTAGTTCAAGATATCAATAGCACTCTCACGCCTACTAACATTCCTATAATACTAGAATTCAGGTGATCAATCTAAAGTCTAGTGTATAATCAAATCTAGATGAAAAACATTATGAATATCCTAATAAATTATGCCCAATTCAATAATCCATTGTAAGCTGTTGAAGTCCCTAGATCTAACAAGAGGATTACTCAGACATAATCAATGAAACACAAATCCTGGTATGAATAATACTAATAAAATAAATCAATGAAAAACATGAGTTCATAATCTTCTCTCTACAAGGTGAGTTCTGATTCTTCTCTCCAAAATCTCTCTTGAATTTGATAATACAAAACTTGATTAAAACTTAGTCTTCTCAGACTTCTAAAACATAGATATAACCTAAAATACGAAAATAACTTGAATTACAAATAACAGAAATTTCTGGGGTAAAGTTGCAATTCTTGAAACTTGATAAAACTCGAAGGCATCTTTTACGTCGCCGTGTGTGTTGTTTTGCTCAGCTACAAGCCTCCAAAAGCTCTAAAGTGGTCATCAAGGTTTATCTCGCATTTGTACCTAATAAGACTCAATAAATAATAGAAAATACTCTAAAACCAACACTTATATCATGGCTAAAAACCAAAAAAACAATGATATATCAACTCCCCCAGACTTAACTTTTGCTTGCCTTCAAGCAAACAGAAAACTAAATACAAGGAAGAAGTTTGAAAATCGCATAACTCACCTTTTCTTTAGAACATTGTACGTACCAGTCATCATGTAATCCACATGGTACAAGAACCAATCAGAGACTAACCACCATGTACATTCACCGTAGTCACTCGTAGTCTTCTTAATTCCCACCATAACTTAACAACATAATCCTTTTGGTAACCCCTTCATCACTGGGTCTCATCTCTGATATCCAAGCCAAGGACCTTCTAGACTTTGTGATCATACAATACCATAACAAAATAAACCTCACAACAACAATGGTATTTTCATATCCCTCACACTTGTTTCCTTGGTTATTTCGGAATTATTATTTTCTTTTCTGATTAAGTCCGTAAAGATAGAGATGGAAGTGAATAGTGGTATCATGGGATCACTCCTAACCTCACAGCGATCTCTACATTCATCATCTCATTATAAATCAAAATAGTGGGGTCATGGGATCACTCCTACCCCTTTACTCCAAGAGAATAATTTGTGCATCATAAACTTAACCATAGAGATTTTATTTTTGGGGAGACTAGATACAATTACTTACTTTGGTTTTATCATGTATGAATGAAAAGTCAAGCCCTTAAACACCAATCACATCAAATGATGTAAAAGGAACTGACAAAGATTAGCTCAAGCTTTTAGTGGGCATCTATTTTAAGTATAGAAGTCTCAAGTTAACCGGTCAGACTTGAGGCTTTTCCATTAGTTGCATCTGAATTTAGTTATGCAACAATGGTCACCAGAAAACATAGCAAACACAATAGACTAAGAGATAGTTCATAGTTTCTAACAGGTTTTGACTCAATAAATCAAAATTTTGAAAAATAAATAAAAATTAGGACTGACTCTCAAAATAATAAAAAGGGTTAGTAACACCTCCCCCAGACTTAAACTACACTGTCCCCAGTGTAATTAAACATAAGGAAGATGAAAGAAATAAATAAAAATAGAACAAGAGTGAATTGTTAAGTTCTGAAAATCGTGACCTGATATGGTGGTGCACGTCGATCAACACCCATAAGGTGTGACACTCGACGTGCAAGGTAATTCTAAGCAGTGAAGTTTCACACCATCTATTGAGTCAATCAATCTGTTTTGCTGACAAGAATTCCTGATTAAGAGCTCCAAATCAAGTTAAATAACGGTAAAATAACATATCATAACAAATCCAAACAAGAACCTATGAAAATCAAAAAGAAAAAGAAAAAGAAAAAGAAAGAAAATACTAATGAGTGGGTTGCCTCCCACTAAGCGCTTATTTTGAAGTCATTAGCTTGACCTGGCCGTAGTACGAGCATTTGGTGGACGAGTGAATGGCACTGAATGCGTCTCAGAAAATTGTCGCTTCATCCATGGTGAAGTGTAAGCATTAGGTGCATGAGAACGACCAAGGTAATGGGGAACATAAGCCGGGCGGGACATTAATCTGGGTGGGAGACTTCTTTTCCCTGCAAAATCATCAAAAGGAGAAAAAGCGCTCTATGAGAATCTCGTGGCTTGGTTAACTTAAAAATAGTCTTTGTATCTTGAAAAATCTCATTGATGATCTTAGATGATTTGGGCTTAGAAAATGCGCACATTTGCTTTTCTCGGGGTGAATGAAGTATAGGATGTGGAGCTTTATGTTTGACAACATCTCTCAGACATGCAGCATTGAGATAATCCTGAAACCCAGCTGTTTTGAACAACTGCGGACCAACTGGTGGTGCGTGTCAACCGACACAAGTGGGTTGTGTCGATCAACACGAACAACTAGCTCAGATATCTGCACTTTTTCTGAAATTCATCTCTGAAATCCTCGTTTCCAAACTTGATGTGGTTTATTTATCAGGTTTTACCCAAACTAATAGTTCCCGCAAGTGCACGGTTGTGCGCGGTAGTATAGAGGTGGGATCAAATCCACAGAGAGTAAAGAGCGATTTAGATCTGTAGATCTAAACAAAGCTATGATGAAAATAAGAAAAGTTTTGTCACAGAAAATAAAATCCAAATAAAATCCGAAAATATTTAATTAAGGAAATAAAAATTAATTAAAATAAATGTTGGGATATGAGAAATTGTAGGGATTTAAATACATAAAAAAACTATCTAACTGAATTAGCAATTTAATGATCTAGATCTAGAACACAAACACTGTACCAAAATAAATCTCTTTTTAAAAGGAAATATTATTCTAACATAAATCCGCTAGGACCCTATGCTAGCATGTATTTAACAAGTTTGATAGAGTTCACTTGTAGATCCAGCTTCAACTCTTGGATATGTGGAAATCAAGCCTACAAACTATAGATTCCGAGTAAAATAACCAACGTCAGCTGTATTATAAAACCCTATGAATCATTTGATAGATTCGTCAACCTAACAAAAATATTTGTTTCATAGAAGTAGAGATCTAATAATCATAATTCTAATCTATAACAATAACCTAATTAAATAATAAATCTCTTTGACATGCAGATCTGCTCGACCATGGCAATGGGTTGATAGATCATAATGTTATATGGTATGAAATACAAAGAAAGAGATGAAGAGAGAGTGTAGATCTGAAAATACAATGAAAAATATTATAGATCTGAGAAAAACCAATGTAAAAGTTTACAGATCTGAAATGAAAATGAAAATGACAAAGTAACAGTGAAAAATCATGTCTAGGTCCTCTGGGCCATTCAGGAAATTATCATTATTTATAGGGAGTCTTCTAGGTCAAAAATCGGAGTTAATGTGCGATTTTGAAAATATTCGTGATCCAGATCGATTGATCCGATTTGGATTTATCGATCTCCTTCCTTTGATCCATGCCACATCATAAATTCCTTTGACTGACCAATCTGCTTCAGGATCGGTCGATCCTCTTCATGCTTGGTCGATCTTTTTCAGGATTGATCGATCTCAGAGTGTCTCCAAAATCCAATGATGTGTAAAAACGTCCAAAGTTGCTCTATGTTGCCAATTTTTTAGCTCCAATGAAGTGAAAACCTAAGACACTAAAACCGGCAAGAAGGACACAAATCCTAACTCTAGACTCAATAAAACATGTAAAAACAATAGTAAAAACTAGTGAAAATAAAGACTCATCACCATCACAAATATATCATCTTCCAACAGCTTATCCGTGAGTAGAACCTCATCTTGAAGCCTAGTCTTGGAAAGATGATCACTACTCCAATCCTCAAGCTCAAATTTTTTTTTATTTACTTGCTCACTAGGATCCAACTCCGTGACACGTCCAGCATTAGTGTCTCTGGAGGTTTGTACAGAGAATGTCTTACCATCAATGGTTGGTATTTTCCTCAGCTTATCCATATCAAAGTTCATGACCAGATCTCCCAAATTCAGAGCTATCTTGCTTCCTATTAAATCAATGAGAGCACTAGCGGTAGCCAAGAAAGGTCTTCCCAAAATAAGAGGATCCTTAGGTTCTTCCTCATACTTCAACACCACAAAGTATGTAGGAATCAAGCAATCTCCAATTTTCACTGGAACATCTTTTAAGACACCTTCGGGACTTCTTTTGGATCGATCAGCCAAGATAAAGATGATCTTTTTTGGCTTGAAAACAGCCATCCCAAGTCTAACAGCAACAGAGTGAGGTATCAAGTTGATAGTTGGGCCAAGATCACAAATAGAATGAGAAAATACTTCTGTTGAGATGGAGCAACCAAACAGAAAACTCTATGGGTCAGGTAGCTTCTCTATAGTCCTACTCTTAGTAATGGCACTACTTTGTTTGGAGACAACTATTTCCTTTTGTTTTGCTTTCCTCTTATGTGGGGTCTTGTTCAAGATGATTGCACTGATGTCCTTGGTACGGAAAGCTTCTTTCTTAGGACTTACACCATTTGTAACCATTCTCTTAACATATCTCTTGAGTGGAAATGAAAGTTTAACTTCATCAACTAGAGGGAGCTCAATCATAACCTTATCCATCATTTCTTTGCATATCATATCTTTCATCTCTTGTTTAGACTTCAGAGATGTTGGATAAGGAACCTTAGGTTTGTAAACCCTTGCAGCAGGTTGTGGAGTTATTTCAAGTAAAATCGGATTTTTGTTGTCCTCATGTCAACGAACACAAGATTTGTGTCAATCGACATGGATCAGTGGTGCTGTATGTGTTATTGTGCACGTCGACCGACATGGCAAATTCTCCATGAATTCATCTCCATTTCCCACCAAAATTGCACTGCATGCATGTCTTGGGGTTTTCTCAGGCCTTGCAGGAATAAATCAGTCTTTTATTTTGACAGACTCAGCTGCTTATGCAACTTGAACATCAAGCCTTTTGACACGACTACTCAAAGACTCGAACTTCCCATTCAAGTTTGCGTATAGAGCATCAATATTTCCATTGAAGTCCACAGTGATCTTTTGCTGACCTTCCACTATTTGTTCCAACACAGACTTCATATCAGTCTCCAGAGTCTTAGGAGATTGATTATGATAATAGGAATTCCAAATAATTTATTGTAAAGCCACTGTTGTTCTGCTGAGCATTCTGGTTGTAGTTCCTGAAATTCTACCAAACCGCTGACTACTAAACCCATAACCATTCATATAGTTTACATGCTCTATAATGCAGTCATCTTCTGATTCGAAAGTCTCAACCTCTTGAGCAAAGTGAACTGATTTCTTATTCATTAGAAGATTGCGCATAGAATCAAGTATTGCTTTGACTTGAGAAATCTGACCATTGTCCAAACCAACAGCTTGTTTATTCCTCTCAAAGTCAGCATTATTTGTGTTATTACTAGACGCTAAGTTCTCAATTAACTTGCTAGCTTCTCTTGGTTTCCTGGTGTTGAAGTTTCCATCACTGGCAGCATCCAAAGCAATCTGATACCTCCAATCAATACCATTAAAGAAAGTCCTGAAGAGCTGGACTTCATTGAAACCATGATGCGGATAATCTCTTTGATAAGCTTTAAACATTAACCATGGAGCCTTGAAAGTCTCTGCAGATCCTTGAGTAAACTGAGAGATCATGTTCCTCAAGTCTTCAGACTTAGCATCATCATAGAAATTATCCAGAAAAGCTGTCTTTGTGTCCTTCCATGTAGTTAAAGATCCTGGTTTCAATTGCTTCAACCAGTGAGTTGTTTCCCCAGCAAGAGAGTATGGGAAGAGCTTGCAGAAAAGATAGTCCTAATACACTCCATTTGCTTTGATACTAGAAGCCAAGTCTTCAAACTTCTCAAGGTGGTCCATAGGATGTTCAGTAGGATGAGCATGAAAAGTGTGTTGCCCGACAAGAGTGTAGTATTGGGAACTCAAAATCATTCCTCTGAAAAGGAGTAGGACATATAGCATACCTATTAGTGTAGAATTGGTTAGGCCTATTGTACTCAGCAAGTGTTTTTCCTCAACATCCATTCCAGCATCCACATTCTGCGGGCCATCAGCATTATCTCCATGTCGACCAACACGGTCGGAAGCCTGTCGGTCGATGTGTGCAGCATCGTCGACGTTTTGACTATGTGGTTTCCCTCAACATCAAGCTTCAGACCTAACTCATTGCGTAGGTTGCCCTCTAAATCATGATAGATCCCAGCTTCATTCCTCAGAAGCACAATAGTGTTAACCATCGCTGATTTCTTTTGTGCTCTTCAATTAGCTCTCTTTAACTTTTCAATCTCTTGAGTAGCAACTAGTTGTTTATTCTTATTGCTCTTAAGATTTATACACCTGAGAATAGAGAAAGTAGAGATGTAAGTAACAAAATAAAATAAAAATCTAGACTAAACTCTAAATAAAATCTAATGGTTAAATTAGAGACCTCGGCAACGGTGCCAAAATTTGATAGGGGTTAAGTTAACCCTTAGACTACTTTCTCAAATTAAGAGATCAGTGCAGTACTTAAGGATCAAATTCCACAGAGACTCTGAAAGTTCACAAAATAGATATAACAGATTCAAATTTAGCTAAACAATAAAAGTAATTAAAAAAAAGCAATGCAATAAAGAAATAGCTAGAATGAATGTGAAGTAAGTTAAGATGATTTAAAAACTAAACCTAGGGAAAATCAATTAGAGAATACTCTAGATTGCGAACTGGGCGGTTCAATAAATATGATGCAATGTATGATCGGTTCTTAAAATCATAACACAATTATAATATCATCTAACTCTCGCTGCGATGATATCTATCCTTAAGACATAGAAAACCAAATCTCTTTGTGAGTTCTTGTGAATGAAGCATGCATTAATGTCAATTATGATATGTTCACAAAATTCCTAAACCAAATCTCTTTGTGAGAAGGCTATTTTGCTCATTTATGATTAGTTCCGGATATCAATAGCACTCTTGCGCCTACCAAAATTCCTATGATACTAGAATTCAGGTGATCAATCTAAAGTCTAGTGTATATTCAATTCTAGATAAAGAACATTATGAATATCCTAATATATTATGCTTAATTCAACAATCCATTATAAACCTTTGAAGTTCCTAGATCTAACAAGGGATTTACTCAGACATAATCAATGAAACACAAATCATGGTATGAATAATACTCATAAAAATAATTCAAAGAATTAAAGAAGTTCAGAATCTTCTCTCTATAAGGTGAGTTCTGATTCTTCTCTCCAAAATCTCCCTTGAACTTGATAATACAAAACTTGATAAAATCTTAGTCTTCTCAGACTTCTAAAACATAGATATAACCTAAAATATGAAAAGAGCTTGAATTACAAACAATAGAAACTTCTAGGGCAAAGTTGCAATTCTTGAAATTTGATAAAACTTGAAGGCATTTTTTACGTCACCGTGTGTGTCGACTGACACAGAGAATGCATGTCGATCGATGTGGAAATCAATATCCGTCTCCAAGTCGTTTTGCTCAGTTACAAGCCTCCAAAAGCTCCAAAGTGGTCATCAAGGTCCATCTCGCATTGTACCTATTAAGACTCAGTAAATAATAGAAAGACTCAAAAACCAACACTTATATCATGGCTAAAAACCATAAAAACCATAAAAACCATGATATATCAGGTATTCTGATGTGTACTCCGACACATTCTCCGAATCGTTCAGTGCAGTTCAGTTCAAACCATGAAGTACCAAGACCTTACAATTCATATCCAGACCAATGCCTTCTAGAAAATAACTTTCTAAGGAGAGACATCAACCCAAACCATCCAAGAGAAGATCCAAGGATCCTGACGATGATGCATGATTTGTTAACTCATATGATCCAGCAGCGGCAGCCTCAGCCAACCAACCCAGAAGGAAGAGAGTCTTACTCTTGGAAGTTTCTCAAGATGGTGACAACGATGAAGAATTTAGGCATACATAAGTTTCAGGGAGAGTATATCACGATCATGGCCGATAGGTGGATACGAACCTTGGAGGCGACATTCCATACGTCAAGGTGCCCATAGAAGTAAAAAGTCCAAGTAGCTGAATACTATCTAGATGAAGATGCACGCATATGGTGGGACAGCGTGTTACCACATTACAATAACAAGGAGATTACCTGGCATGATTTCAAGAATGAGTACGAGATGAAGTACTTTCCACCGAAAGCTCGTGATCGATTGGAGAGGAAGTTTAACTTATTGGAACATGGAGATCAGACTGACAGAGAATACACAAATGTATTCATGAGGCTTAGGAGGTATCTAGGCCCAATCAAAGACGATGAAAGGGCAATGATTCGAAGGTTTATATGGGGTCTAAGACCAGATATTCAAGGGAGGCTCATATCAGCAATATTTACCAACCTTAACAAGCTGATAGAGAGAGCAGTAACTGCAGAAGAGATTATCATCAGAGAGCAAAAGATGATACAGAGGAGGATATAATAACAAGACAAGTAATAGAGCTGTTAACAGAGCTGCTAAGAAGAATGACAAGCTAAGTAACAAAGCTGTTAAGAAGAATTTCAACCAGAAACTAGGCATCAGTAATGATTTTGGAGGAGGAGGATACAGAAGAGGATATAATAACCTTGGAGAAGGTATCAAGTCTTCATTGGAAGGAAATGAGTGCTACTCATGCGGAAAGACAGGACACATCACGCATTTCTGTCAGAACCCTAAACCGATAAGAATGATACGCAGTTCTCCAGTCAGATGCTTTTTGTGTGGAGAAGTTGGACTTATATCTACCGTCTGTCCTCAAAGAATGATTCAAGCAGCCCCAACCTTTGAGCACCCTGCACGGGCACGACTGACCATGGGACCATAGCAGAAGAAGCAGAAGAGTAATAATGAAATTCCAGCCAGAGTTTATGCCATAGATTTAAAGCCATCCAATCTTTTAAAATAAATGGAAATTTTTTAATGTTTTTAATTCTTGAATATTAAAATATATTATACAATTATTATTTCAATTAAAATTTATAGTATTACATATTTTAATTAATTTATTCAAATATTTTAAAAGTATATGTGCCTTTAAAATAAATGGAAATTTTTTAATGTTTTATAATCCTAAATATTAAAATATATAAAACAATTATTATTGGAAGTAAAATTTATAGTACATTTTTTAATTGATGTGTTCAAATATTTTAAAATTATATGTGCCTCATACAAAAAACACTTCTGGATCCGCCCCTGTTGATAACAAATATAAGATTCTTTTATTTTTAATGGTGGATCTAATGTAAATGAGTAGAAATGTTTTTAGTCTACATATTTCAGTCACCACCAGAATGCCTTTCTATGAAAATGCAAACTTCGAGTTAACATTTTCTTACGATGAAAAGAAGTTTTGGCATAATGTTTTCTTATAAATTTTAGATAATCCCTAATAAAGCTAACTTCGAAGTAATAAATTTATTACTGTAAATTTAACTACTAAACCAAAAGTCTTTCTCAAAACAAAAATTCAAAAATTTTATTTGGCCAATAGTTAAATTTCAATAAATATTTTTAATTGGTAATAAAAAGCAGTTATAAAGCCAAGATAAAGGCAGAGGAGCTTTAGAAAGATTATATTTAAATTTAATCATATTTAGAACACAAATAAAATGAAAGGATTAAGAAAAATAATTTAGAAGATGATATAATAAAAGGTAGTTTCTTTTATCTCAATAAAAATGACGAGAAAGAGTCATTTTGATCAGAATTTTATTAGTTCAAAACAAAAAAAATTTCCAAAAGTGCGCAACTAATCAAATAATCAAAAAATTTCTTAATTTATGGTTGGAAAAATTACTTTGACCAGATTAGATATTATTTAAGTAAAATTTTTATTTTATTTGGCAACTAATCAAAAGAATTATTTTTATTAATGTGTGGTTTAAAAAAAATTACTAAGCATAATATTTCATCATTGTTCTCTAAGTTAAAACATTCCCTCAAAATATTAAAATTTTCATAATTAATTTATTGTTATAATATATATATATAAGATAACATGAATCTTTGAATAAATCAACACCTTTTATCTTTTAAGTTCATATCAACTTTTTATAAAAAACACATCGATTAATCAAAATGATGAATCGCTTCTCGTGTTTTCTGCTTGTTTGTGCGTATGGTTGAGTAACGCAAAGATGAAAAATTCAATACATTTTAGGAACTCTCTTCTTCCAGAAAATCTTCTCAAGATTCATTGTAAATCAGACGACGACCTAGGCATCCAAATTTTGAGCCCAGGACAAACATACAATATCTATTTTAATGATAGTATTTTCAAAACCAAGTTTTATTGTGAACTAGGTTAATATCCGCGCATATGCGCTGGTTTAGTTTTAAATTATTTTCTTTTAGTATTTTAAAAACTAACTTATACTAATTTACTTAAATTATCTTGAGTTTAACTAGATTATCCTAATGATTATCTTAAGTTTTATATATTGTCCAAACATGGTAATTTATAGACTACTTTTAGTTATTTTTCAATAATATATTATTTTTATATTTATAAATTTAATTTATAGGTCTCTAAATATTATTTTTATTATGGAGTTTTTAAAACATTCCTTATTTCACAAATAGGCTAATTTCTTGATCTTGAATATTTTAAAATATTTAAATCTTAGATAGGCAAACTCACATTTACTTGTGTATTGCATTAAAAATAGAACAAAAGATGAAAAGACACATAAAATTTTAAGAAAATGCATTCAATTTCTTTTTACCAATAGAGTTAAATAACTTAAAATTAGTCATATATAACAACAGAAAAGAAAAGAGTAGGCATTTTATGAAAAATCCACAATCATACAACTTTTACACATCTAGGTTGTGGGTTTGAAAATGTGAATGAAGATTAAATATGACTTCTATCTATTGGGAGTCACGTTCATGACTTCAATTTAACATATAAATAAAACAAGAGTGATCAAATGGATCATTCACTGATAAACTGAAAGCAAAAGTGAAAAGACCTGAAAATATTATGATATTAATTTTGGTTATGCTGATGTATTAAAATTGGACAAAATTTCTTTTATTTTTTCATTTTAAAAACAAATTTATTTCTGTTATAGTTAATATATAAAATTTTGAGATATAATTATTTAAACTAATTTTATATTTTAATATAAACATTGAGATTAATTTTGTATCCTTAAAAATAAAACCAACAAATTCAGTCAGAAAACATACAAACAAAATTAATATATTGATTTCATTTCTTATATTGAACATAAAAACAAATTATAAATTTATTGATTTCATAAACTAATAAATAGTGTAACTATTTAAACGTAATTAAAAACTATAGTAAGAAATATGACTAAACATGTAAAAGAAGATGCTAACGTATAAAATAAGATGATCAAAATATATGATAAGTTAAAGTATCATATTATTTAATTTTATGATTTAAAAAATTTTATTTTGATTTTTTTTAATGTTTTACAGATTTTAGTTTAACTAAATTCAAATTAATTTATTTGTTATATAAAATTAGTAACTGTTCATTAATATTGTAATATCTTGAATGAACTGATGTGTCAAGTTAGAGAAAGCTGATGTGTCAAATTTGGAGAGAGTCCATTTCCCTATTATATATAGGATTATAGCAAGGAATTGATTTCGAGTATTATGAAAAATTTATGGCATATAAAAGTGGAGGTCTTATAATTCATCATGGTAAACAGAACTTTTGGGATGCTAGACAAGATGGGATTTAATTCACACATGGTCAAGAAATACCCAAGTTAGAATATAAGTGGGGTCATCTATAAAAAAGATAGAATTTAGATCATCTTTGTTTTCATTGTTCATGATTTTTATAATGGAACGAATATATATTGAATAAAATATCGTAATCCTATTTATTAAGTATTGATCTTGACTAGACGGCTTTATGTCTTTATATAAGGATCCAAAGAGTATTTTCCCTCACAACTTATCATAGAAGTGTTTTTTTCACAATTACAGTGTGTTTTTCAACTGCCACATTTTTCTTCTATAAGTTTAATTTAAGTTAATCATGAAAATTAAATAAAACTCCAACAATACCCCGTATTTTCTATTCAAATTCAAGAATACCCCACATTTGAATAGAACATAAGTTCAAGTGTTTATGAGAAATTATAATCAATATACATCAAAAACATGTGTGTGCTGGACTTGAAACTTTCCTAGTATTAACTTATCTGATTTACTTTGTGGGTAATGAACTCTAGTCTTAAATTAACCACATTTTATAATGAACAGAGACAATAAATAAAACACATATATCATCAGCTCATTTATAGTTTATACGATTGTGTTTATTTTGGCCATTTTAATTCTCATAGATGTGACCCAGCATTGCAGGGGCGGATCCTTTTTTTTTTTTGTATGAGGCACGTATAGTTTTAAAATATTTGAATAAATCAATTAAAATGTAGTACTGCAAATTTTACTTAAAATAATAACTGTATAATATATTTTAATATTTAATCCTAAATATTAAAATATATTAATAGGCATAACTGAACCAGCATATTCTCGGCTGAGTTATGAAATTCTGGGCTGACTTATTGTTATTTGATGGCCGATTTATAGGTTAGTGGCTGATTTATCGAAAGTTCAGCTGACTTGTTTGGCTGACTTATTTTCAAGCGGCTGACTTATTAACTCTTACTGTAAATCAGCCATCAAATGACCGATTTACTGATAAGTCAGATAAACTATGGCAGATTAAGCAATGAAACATTAATTATTGTAATAGTATGCATTTGACGACTGACTTACTGGATGTTACAGCTGACTTATTTACTCTTACCTGACTTATTGGATGTTGCGGCTGACATTTTGAAACTATTATAATTACTTGTTTAGTATTTCAGTTATGGCATACTTATTGTTTCATAGTGGCTTATTTATCATGGCTGATTTGTTGGTTCTTGTGGTGGCAGATGTATTCATGTCAGCAATGACTCACCTCCGAAATTAGATTTAGCCATCATCGTCTTCGTCTTCTTCACAATTGTTCGATCTATCTATCTTCTTCACCATTCATCTTTGTTCTTCATCAATGGATCCTGTTATTATAGTATGGGGAAAATGAATGTTTAATGCTAGATATTATTTCACCGCCGACAAAAGAGGATGTAGAGTTCTAAACATCACATAAGAGACAAGCTTCGTCGATCTTCTGAAGATGGTTGTTGAGGACTATGGGTTAGATGAGCAAACCTGTAAGATTCAGCTGAGCTACATGCTCGAGCAAGACTTTGAAAAGAATGGCGCGAGATACTCCACCTGTTTATATTTGTAATTCTCGTCAATTGCAAAGTTTTCTAAGCTTAAGAAAGAAAGAACTCCTACGAATTTGCGTAGATGTTACAGAGAAAGAGGGTAGTGAAGTTATTCAGAAGGATAAAGCCAAGGAGAAGATGAGACGGGCATGGAGTCATGTATCAAAAGAGGAGACAATAGAAGAAAATGAAGAAGGTTATAAAAATAATGATGTACATGATTACGAAGATATGGATAGTAATGATGGAATCTACGGAAAAGAAGACTTAATTGATGATGAAGAAGAAGATGAAGAAGAAGACAAAGTTGAAGTTGAAGTTGAAGATGACGAAGATGACAAATTTGACAGCAGATTTGATATTTTTGACGACCCGGAGGGTGCATCATCTGATGATGACAACTTCAGCTTATTTGGGAAGCCTCGAGAAGAAGATGAAGATTCACCAACATTGCCTCCGAAGAAAAGGCCTCGGAACATTGCGATGAAAGAATCAAAAGGAACCAATGAGTTTACGAAGTTAGCTTTGTCTACGCTTAATATCGCTGTAGGACAGCAATACGAGAGTAAAGACGAGTTGGAGAAAATTCTGAAACTTCTAACGGTGAGACATCAATTTGGTTTTGATCTACCAATATCACGTCCAGATACCTACATTGTTACGTGTTGGGTTAACTGATGTAGATGGAGAGTTCGTGCTTCTACAGAAGGGCAATCCCTAGAATTCTATATTTGTAAATACGATTCAGAATGCACATGTTCTGTAACTGAGCGTTCTAATCGATCCCGACAAGCAACACCTGATATTTTGGGACCAATATACCGGGATTGTATTGGTGACATTGATCCATCAGTTCGGCCTAGACATGTCGGAATAGCTATTAATAAGTTATTTGGTATCAATTGTTGTGGTATTATGGCTAATTTATTAATGTAGTTGCGGCTGATTTATTAATGTTGTGGTGGCTGATTTACAACAATATTGCGGCTGATTTTATGATTTAATTGCGGCTGATTTATTTATGTAGTTGTGGCTGATTTATTAATAATGAATGTCTATTTTGACCCGTTTTTATTATTTTTTTACTTGTCTTATTGAGTCTAGAAGTTAGGTTTTCTGTTCTTTTGTCTTTTTAGGTTTTCACTTCCTTGGAGCTAAAATGAGCAAAATAGAGCAACTTTGGACCTTTTTACACATCATTGGATTTTGGAGACATCCTGGATCGATCGATCCCGAAGAGGATCGACCAAACATGGCTAGGATCGACTGATCCCAAAGCAGATCTGTCAGTCAAATGAATCGATGAGGTGGCATGGATCAGAGGAAGAAGATCGATCGATCCAAGTAGGATCGATCGATCCCAGTCACGAATATTCTCCAAATTGCACATTAACTCCGAGCTTTGACCTAGAAGACACCCTATAACTAATGAGTGGCCAGAGAGACCTAGACACGAAATTTTACTGTTACTCTGCCATTTTTATTTCTCATTTCAGATCGGTAATTTTTACATTGCTTTTTCTCAGATCTATAAAGTTTTCTTGCATTTTTAAGGTCTGCAATCTGTTTTCATCTCTTTTTTTGTGTGTTTCAACCATACAACATAATGATCTATCAACCAATTGCCATGGTTGAGTAGATATATATGTTGGGAGATGAGATTTATTCAAAGGGAATTAATGTTTCATTAGGTTAGTTTTATTGATTAGAATTATGGTTAATAGATCTCTACTTCTATGAATCAAATGCTTTTGTTAGGTTGACAAATCTTTCAAATGATTCATAGGGTTTTATAGTACAGCTAGCGTTGGCTATTCTATCCGGAATCTATAGTTTGTAGGCTTAATTTCCTGATTTCCAAGAGTTGAAGCTGGATCTACAAGTGAACTCTATCAAACTAGGTCAAAATATGCTATCATAGGGTCCTATCAGATTTATGATAGAATAATATTTGCTTTTATTAAAAAGATTTATTTTGGTACAATGTTTGTGTTCAGATCTAGATCATTTAATTGCTAATCCGGTTAGATATCATTTTATTTATTTTAATCCCTGCAATTTCCCAGATCCCAACATTTGTTTTAAATTGATTTCTTTTCATATTTACTTTATTCGGATTTTATTCGGATTTGATTTTCTGTGATAAAAACTTTCCATATTTTCATCCTAGCTCTGTTTAGATCTAAGGATCTATAGCGCTCTTTATTCTATGGGATCGATCCCACCACTATACTGCCGCGCACAACCGTGCACTTTGGATATCCTTGCCGGTTGGATTACACTTACCTATGATGACAGATTTCACTTTGGATATCCTTGCCGGTAGGATTACACTTCAAGGTGCAACTGACTACCTCCAGGATTACCTAAACAATAAGAGCCAGGATAAACTCTCCCCAAAAAGAGAAGATCCAGGT
The DNA here is from genome assembly GCA_963555745.1 of Cardamine flexuosa. Lineage (NCBI taxonomy): Eukaryota > Viridiplantae > Streptophyta > Magnoliopsida > Brassicales > Brassicaceae > Cardamine > Cardamine flexuosa. The sequence goes on along the minus strand of OY743214.1, from coordinate 14,985,461 downwards.
GATTTCCATGTACTCGTCACAATTGGAATGACTCTTTTAAGGAACTGCTTGATAGACACTGGAGCTAGTATAAATGTCATATCGTTCAAGAATGCAAGGTTATTGTGTCTAAAACACATGGTACTAACCAAGTCCCAAATAGAATTGGTTAATGGACCACTCCAAAAATCTGTAGGAATCTTATCCAACATACCAATTCTTGTGGGTGGAAGCTAAGTTCTGATAGACATCTTTTGCTAGATATGAACTGCGATGAACGAGATCTAATCTTAGGACGGACATTCCTAAACCGTAAACCCTAAACCCAATTAAAATAAAACTAAGTCAAGGTAGTGACTTTGCAAAAACAAGCGCTGGTTGGGAGGCAAACCAGCAAACCAACATGTTCTTTTAATTTATTTTTGTTTTTGAATTAATAAAACTATTTTAGTTTATTTCCCTTCAGTTATTTCAATTAATTAATTTATTTTTCAAAATAAGATATGATGATGTTTTTGTGCTGAGCTGACTGAAAACATGTGCAAAACGCAGAAAATGCAAATTTCAAGAAGTTTCAGTACGCTGGGTTTGACCGATCCTACCCAGATCAATCGATCCCCGAAACGAGAAAAGCTGAAAACCGGTTCATGTACAGACCAATGCTCCCTTTTGGTCGTAAAATTCCTTCCACGGTTTATGGTTTACTTTCTTGTTCACAATTCATTATCTCCACTGTTATTTCGCAGCACCATTTTCCTTTGATTTTATATCACTGCAGGACGCAATGCTTTAAGTCTGGGGGAAGGGATGACTGCTTTCATATGTTACTAACACTGTCTTTTCTTTTGTTTACTTGTCCTAAATTGTTTCTTAAAACTTTTTCATTTTTCTTGAGTCATTTATTGTGTCAAAACACAAGATTTTTACAATTTTCTTGGTTTCTATTTTATATTGACATTTATTGGACTTAGTTCAGGAAGATTGGAAACACCGTCACTGGATCAACTTTACCCGAAGCGACCTATCCTTTGGAAATCTGAATGATCCAGCGTTGGCTCTATCTACTTGGACCTTTAACTTGGACTAATCTTCTCACTTAGGGGCTCGATATTGCAAAAGGAATCATATACATCTGTAGTTCACCCCATTCTTATTGGAGCTCCAGATGGCCAAGCTCATTTTTAGTTTGGTTCTACACCCTTACACCCTTTTTCATTGAGACCCCAGTCCTCTTTCGCAACATTAGAAGCATGTGCAACCAAGTGCAAAAACTACAGAGTATGGGAGCCGGTACAACCAAATGTTTTAAAGATTTCCGAGTAAGCTTTCTAGTATCAGTACTTTATCTATATTAGTTTGAGTTGACTATTGGTGCTGTTTTTCATAGAATTGATGTACACGGTTAGAACTGGTTCCAACTTCCCCTTCTCAGAAAAAATGCTCTGGGATCAACCGATCCTACCTTGATCGATCGATCCCGTCTCATCCCAAGACTCTTTCTCAAAAAAAAAAAAAAAAAAAAGAAGAAAGAGAAGGGAAAGAAGTCTGAAGGAACCAGAATAATACATTTTATTTATTTAGTTAGTCATTTGTTTCTGTTATCTATTTTATGTTAGCACCAATAGCAACTCTATTAGGATCATTATATAGAAGCTTACTTGGGATCCAAGGTTCAGGAGGTTGTGCACCATCTTTGGTTCCCCTCTCACTGTGATTTTGTGAATTGGCTTGCACCGGAGTTCATCTATCATGCCTAACCATCACCCTTAAAAATGCCCCCCCCCCCCGTTACTAGCCCTTAGCGATTTCGACTCCCTTTCTGAGACTGCACGCAACACTTAATGAATGTTAAAGGGCCAACAATGGAGATTTCAGAAGTTCCCTTGGATCTCAGATGCTAGAGTACGGTAATGTGTGCTATGCTTATGGTAAAGTATATGTTGTACTGCTAAAGTTTGATTAACCTTTCACAAGGTTTCTTTTTGGTTTACATGATCAACATGATGGATTTCTAAAGCTAAGCATAAGTTCCATTTTCAAACTTCCACTTCTGTACTTTGTTTCATTGTCTTGTTTATTACTTTAGGACAAGTAAGGATTCAAGTCTGGAGGTGTAATGAATATCTATTTTGACATGTTTTTATTATTGTTTTACTTGTCTTATTGAGTCTAGAAGTTAGGTTTTGTGTTATTTTGGTCGGTTTTAGTGTCTTTTCAGGTTTTCACTTCCTTGGTACTAAAATGAGCAAAATGGAGCAATTTTGGACGTTTTTACACATCATTGGATTTTGGAGACATCATGGATCAATCGATCCCAAAGAGGATCGACCAAGCATGGCTAGGATCAACCGATCCCAAAGCAGATCGGTCAGTCAAAGGAATCTATGAGGTGGCACGGATCAGAGGAAGAAGATCGATCGATCCAAGTAGGATTGATCGATCCCAGTCACGAAAATTCTTCAAATCGCACATTAACTCCGAGTTTTGACTTAGAAGACACCCTATAAATAATGCTCATTTTCTGAGCAGCCAGAGAGACCTAGACACAAAATTTTACTGTTACTCTGGCTTTTTTATTTCTCATTTCAGATCTGTAATTTTTACATTGCTTTTTTTCAGATCTATAAAGCTTTCATTGCATTTTCAAGATCTACAATCTGGTTTCATCTCTTTCTTTGTGTTTTCAACCATACAACATAATGATCTATCAACCAATTGATATGGTTGAGTAGATGTATATGTTGGGAAATGGGATTTAGTCAAAGGGATTTAATGTTTAATTACTTATTGTTATAGATTAGAATTATGGTTAATAGATCTCTACTTCTATGAATCAAATGCTTTTGTTAGGTTGACGAATCTATCAAATGATTCATAGAGTTTTATAGTACAGTTAGCGTTGGCTATTCTACCCGGAATCTATAGTTTGTAGGCTTGATTTCCAGATTTCCAAGAGTTGAAGCTGGATCTACAAGTGAACTCTATCAAACTAGGTCGAAATATGCTATCATAGGGTCCTAGCGGATTTATGATAGAATAATATTTGCTTTTATTAAAAAGATTTATTTTGGTACAGTGTTTGTGTTCTAGATCTAGATCATTTAATTGTTAATCCGATTAGATATCCTTTTTATTTATTTAAATCCTTGCAATTTCCTCGATCCCATTATTTGTTTTAAATTGATTTCTATCCATATTTACTTTATTCAGATTTTATTCGGATTTGATTTTCTGTGAGAAAAACTTTCCATATTTTCATCCTAGCTCTGTTTAGATCTAAGGATCTGTCGCGTTCTTTACTCTCTGTGGATCGATCCCACCACTATACTACCGTGCACAATCGTGCACTTTTGGAGTTTAGATGTTGGGTAAAACCTGATGCATAAAACATCACACCAACTATTGCGGCTGATTTATTGATGTAGTTGCAGCTGATTTATCTTAGCTGTTCCGGCTGATTTATGTATTAAATGGTGGCTGATTCATTAACTAAAATTAACAGATGGATTACTGGAAGTCCCATAGGACATTAAGATTTTCAAGGGAGCTCGATATGGGAACTCTTTAGAAGGGGTATGAAGACCTACCTTCTTATCTACACATGATAAGAAGGGAAAATCGTGGTACTCTTACTCGTCTTGAAGTAGATGATTGCGGGAGATTCAAGTATTTATTGCGTTTGGTGCAAGCATCAGTGGATTTAATTTGATGCGCAAAGTAGTCGTCGTGGATGGTACATTTCTCCGTGGAAAATACAAAGGGATGCTACTTACAGCATTAGGCCAAGATGGTAACTTTTAGATCTTCCCATTAGCATTTGGTGTGGTTGACACTGAAAATGATGATTCTTGGCAATGGGTTTTTACGCAATTGAAACTTGTGGTTTGTGACGATAATTGTCTTGATATAATCTCAGATAGGCATAAGGCAATTGGGAAAGCAATTCGAAATATCTATCCATTAGCCGCTCGTGGTATTTGCACGTATCATTCGTATAAGAACATTCTACTACGGCTCAGAGGGAGAAAATTTATTTCATTTTATCAAGAAAGCTGCAAATTGTTATAGAATGGTGAATTTCAGTCCGTCTTTGATGAGATTGAAGCGCTTTATCCTGTACTTCATGGCTACCTCCAAAGAGCGGATGTACGAATGTGGGCACGCGTTCATTTCCTGGGTGATAGATATAATCTCACTACAACAAATATAGCGGAATCAATGAACAAGGCACTCTCTAAAACTCGAAATTTTCCAATTGTTTGAATATTAGAAGAGATTAGGTCAATGATGACGCGATGGTTTAATGACCGATGAGAAGATGCTCTGTCTATGAACACAACACTTATCCGTGGTGTTGAAAACATGTTGGAGGTAAAATTTCATTTCATAAATCAGCCATATTATATAATAAGTCAGACGTCACTATATCATAAATTTGTTTTGAGCAATAGGACCGTGTGAGTGGTGCCAAACTTGCGATGGTATAAACCATTGATGCTCACCAGATACAAGTGATATGTGGATCATCTTTGCATGTTGTCAATTTGGATTTGAAGAGATGCACTTGCCATCGTTTTGACATTGATAGGTTACCATGCGTACATGCAATTGCAGCTGCGGAGCACAAGAATGTTTCTCGTGTCTCACTTTGTCACCCATATTATTACAGTATGTATTTGGTTAACGCATATGCTGGTTCAGTTATGCCTATAAATTTGGCGCTTCCCATTCCAGACCACGTAGCGGAACAAGTGTGCAATCCCCCAATTCCTCGTAATCAACCTGGAAGACCTAAGATTTCTAGAATGAAATCTTGTTTGGAAGTGGCAAGTGAGAAGAAACGCCCAAGAAAACCACACACTTGCTCTTTGTGTAACCACACACTTGTTGTCTGTATGTGTATGATAATATTTGTATTCATTGCTTGTAAACAATAATTTGTAAACTCGTTGTCTATATTTGTATGATTAATCAAGTCTATAGAAATCAGCCGTAATAGAATCATAAATCAGCCGTAACTGAATCATAAATCAGCCGTTCCCTAAACATAGGGATGTTAATATGGGTTGGCAAACCCATTTAATAAATGGGTACAGTTAAATGAAACTGAACCCATATAAACCCATTTATCTGATATAATTATATGGGTTTAAATGGGTTCACTCATATAAACCCATTTATTATATGGGTTTTTAACATAAGTAAATGGGTCCTCATATAAACCCATTTAAGTTTTTTTTCTTTTTCATGTAAACCTAATTTTGAGTTTTGATGTCGATAAAATAAAAAACAAGATCAAAAGAGAGCGAGAGAGAGAACGGTGAATATTTCCGGTGGCTTCTCTTTGATCAAGATGGCATGAGTTTCTACTTCTTCCTTCACTCTGAGCTTCTCATAAGTCTAAGTTCATGCTCTGACCGAACCATTATCAGGTAATACACCAATTAATTTTGTTATTTTTACAGATCAGAGAAGAAGGGTTTTACTTTGAAAATCGAAACTTGACAAAGATTTGTATATGTTTGTGTTATTTTTACAGATTGGTGAAATTATCTGCAGATTTGAGAAGAAGGGTTTCACTCTGATTTACAAAACGAAGATCATGTAAGATCTCTTTTCTTTCGTTATGCATTTCCCTTTTCTCAGTCTCGATTGGGATCCCAATTTCGTTATGTTTGTTGTTGTTCTTCATTCTGAATGCATTTATCTAAGAATGATTGAATTGTAGTTAGAGTAATTTTTGTGAATGATTGAATCTTTTTTTTGTTTGGCTTCTCTTTAGTAGATTGAATTGTCACCTGACTCGCCTCTTCCTTGTTTTCTGTCTGAGGAGGTCACAAATATTGCTTGTGTGGTTATCTTCTATTGAAGGAGCCTCAATACTGTACGGTTTCATAGTTTGTCTAGCTCTGTTATTTTGATCTTACTTTGCCTTTTAAAGGGTCTTGTTTTGTCTGAGGAGGTCACAAATATTGCTTGTGTTTGTTTGCTTCTTTGTGGTTATGGTTTTAAGCGCTTGTGAAGAAGGAAAAAGCTTAAAGACTGATGATCATGATTTTAATTTTGACTGTGACTGCTTAATACAGATTCTGCAATTTTTTTTTTAATCCTTTTGAATGATTTGCGTATAGCTTTGATTGAAGAAAGGAAAAAACTTTCGTTGTTTTGAGGAAATAATGTAGCTTTTGGTTTCCTTGCAGAAATTCTCGGCCTTTTTGCTTCTGCAGCTTTTATCTAAAGAAGTTCATTTGGTTCTCACTGAGAACTTCTCAGGTTTGGCTTCACTAAAGTGACTGAACAGCAAGTACATAAAGTTTCTTCATGATGAATCTATTAATTTGTTTTCACAACACCATGAATCTGAGCTTTTAATTTTTGGTTTTAATTTGCATAAATGGATTTTCAATCCCTACAAACAATAGCGATTCTCAATGCTCAGAGTGAGTTTGTGGATATGAATGAAGAAGATGCTCAGGAAAATGCACCAGAGCAAAGTGAAACGCAAATCCAACCAACTCAAAGTCAAACTCAGCCAGCTCAAACTTCACATAAGAGACGCAAAACTTCACATGTATGGGATGATTTTGTTTCATTAGGATTAGATAATGACGGGAAAGTAAGGGCAAAGTGTAGTCATTGTGGTACTAAGTTAGTGATTAGTAGTAAGTCACATGGAAATTATGGAACGAATCACTTGAAAAATCATTTAGAAAAGTGTCCAAAGATTCCTAAGAAGAGTGATAGGGCTGCTTATGATCAGAAAGTAGATCGTGAGATGACTAATAAACATGAAACGGCATTTTATATTAGTTGATCATTTTAGTTTGGGTCATTTTATACCAAAATAGCTTTAAACTTGGACCATTTTATATCAAAAATAATTTAAATTTGACACATTTTATACAAAACAAACAATTTGTAATTTTTATGAATTATTTGGTCTAATTTATATTCAAAAAAATTAATTTATGCGTTGCAAAAAAAAAAACTAGTCTATCATTTTAAAATATAACATAGCTTAAATGAGCTTAAATGAGTTTAAATGAGTTTAAATGGGTTTAAATGAGTTAGTGTTATTTAAATGGGTTTAAATGGGATGGATTTAAATGGGGATGGGTTTAAATGGGTTGTAACTTAAATGGGTTTAAATGGGTATGGGTTTAAATGGGGTAGGTTTAAATGGGGTGGGTTTACCTATATTAACATCCCTACCTAAACAATATGCCAGTAGTTTCTATATCATATATCAATTGTAATGAATTTTTCTCTTTCTTAATCAATTGAAATATTTATTGTTGATCATAATGAATGTTTTTCTCGTTATCAGTATCAAGGATAACAATGGTTTGTCTTCAACATGTTGTTTCTAGTTTTGTCTTCTCCACTGTTTGTATTTGGCAAGACAAGGGTTATATCTTCTCATAATGAATGATTTTCTCGTTAATCTTTTTGCTCTTATTCCATCACATTGACATAGATGATCATATTTAATCATATCTTATTTCATGGTAATTCAATCCTCCTAAGTCATATCGTACAATAAATAAGCCATAACTTGTATTGTAAATCAGCCATAACTTGTATCTTAATCAGCCATAACTTGTATCTTAAATCAGCCATCACTTGTACATAAATCAGCTATACCTTAAACAAGATAATTTTAAATCAGCCATACCTTAAACAAGATAATTATTCATGTTAATACAATCCTCATAATAATATGAGCAAATCATACATCATATGAGTTTCTGTAACCCAACAATGATCATACATTCAACAAAAACAAGAATCATCATTTTCTTCATGTTTGTTTTGGATTCACTCAACACACATTCTACTTTCTCAAAGACCTCTTTCTCGACCTTCATTAACACCTTATCAAACACCATCTTCTCGTACTCCACACCATCAAACACTATCTCACTTTCCCTCACCATTTGCTCAAGTCTCTTAGCTTCAGAACTAAACCTCTCGATTTCATTCAACAATGCCTCATCAACCCATTTGAAAACGTGATTGGCATCCATAAGCTACAAAATAATTTACGTTAAAGACCTAACAAGAATGACATTTAAAGGAATATAAAGCAGAGCTTAACCTTATTTGATACAGCATAAGCACAACGAAAGTAGCGACGGTAAGGATTAGGGTCCGATTTTGATATCTTTCCAAAAATTTGAGCCCCACACCAACACACCTTAGGTACATCCACAACTCCTCCTCTCCGAGTGCTCAAAGATCTGCTTGATGCTCCAAAGAAATTGCTCATCCTCAATTTGATTTTTGAATTTGGGGATTTAGAGTTCTTGGTTGGGAAGAGAAATTTTGCGGCTTGATTATGCGGGTCTCGCTTTAATAGGATTATTTTGAGTACCCTCGATTTAATAGGTTCTCGCTTTAATAGAGAGTGTAGGTGATTATATTTTCATAAATCAGCCATTACTGAATAAAGTTAGAACCATAAATCAGCCGTCACTGAATAATGGGTGAAACATAAATCAGCCGTTCCCTAAACTATATACCAGTAATTTCTTAACCGTAATGAATGTTTGTCTTTCAATATTGCGATGAAATGTTTAGTGTTGATGATATTGAATGTTTTTCTCTTTATCAATGTCAACAATAACAATGATTTGTCTTTGTCTTCTACATGATGTTTCTAGTTTTGTCTTCTTCAGTGTTTTTATTTGACAAGAAGAGGGTTATATCTAGTCTTAAACATTTAAAAAAAAAATTATTTATGTATCAGTCTTTAATATTGTAACATTTATTTATGTGATCCCTCATAGTTGAACATTTATATGATTCCATAAACAATATTTTACATAAATCAGCCATTAGTGGAACGATATTTTCATAAATCAGCCGTCACTGAGAACCATAAATCAGTCGTCACTGAATAATGTTAGAACCATAAATCAGCCATCACTGAACAATACCTTAAACAATCAGTGAAATATGAGAAAACAATATTTTACATAAATCAGCCATTACCTAGAATAATATGTTACATAAATCAGCCATAAGCTAGAGTAATAATTTTACACAACGTTGTTAAAAGAGGAAACAATATGAAGAACAAACATCATGACCTCTTTAGGTAAATTGAGCATAGAGGCCAGGTACCTCATCAAAAATCTCCGCTGCAATCTTTAACCGTATTGCCTGGATATTCCTATTGCTTAGACCTTCGAACGATACACCAAGAGCTAAACACTCAGCATACTTGGCCGAATACACGCCACAATCACCAGGGTTATCGTTTTGAGGATGCCTTTCCTCCGTCTAAAGGAAAATTGTTTACATGATGGCTTTCGGACTTCAGGAGGAATTACTTCGTTCAACAGTAAGCCCTTGTCTTGCTCGGGTGTTCCTGCTCCCATGATACTGTCGTAACAATAAATCTTCTCATTAACCAGATCTACATCCAACTTTATCTAGTGGCAGGTATTAATTTGGTGAACAAGTAACAAGTTATCAACGTCTTTTAACCACTTCTTGTTTGTCTGCTGGTTTTAGGTAACAAACTTTTTGTTAAATTAAAATATGACTCAGTGAATTTCCATTTCTTCGGATTGATTTCAAACTGAGCATAATCCCTCACCCACATACTGACAAACCATTGACCGACAAACGCAATCTGATCAGTGTGATAAGGACATGAATCTTGCAAATACCTTTTACGTAGCAGTCGGAAAAACGAAGACATGTGCTGTAAGAAAAAAAAGAATAAATCAGCCGTGACTAAAACATAAATCAGCCGTCATTGAAACATAAATCAGCCATGCTGGAAACATAAATCACATACCGGGCTAGTGACATCTTGATCTTTAAAAACCTTCGAGTTCCTATCTTTGACATTGAAATTTTCCATTTCACAAGATTCAAACCACTCTTTAATCCAATTGATTTGATTCTCCAACGGCCCAACTTGTTTTTCAACGAAAGTTAGCCTTTGGCCATACTTTTCTTCAAGTTTGGCTACAAGTTTGGCTTCAAGTTTGGCCTCAAGTTTACTTTCTATGCCTCCAACCATTACACTGATGTTTTTCTCCATGTAATCCAATCTGGTGTACAGTTTCTCCACCATCTTCACAAGCCATTGACAAGGAAATTTCTCTCATAGTCTTCGTTGTGTTCATCACTCCCATCTGTTTTTCCACTATCAACACCTTTTTTTTCTTTCTTCTTCGCAGGCTCTGAAAGTTCTTCTTCCGCTCTTTTCTTTCTTTTCTGTTTCACTTCCACAATTTTCCCTTTTTGGAATTGATTTTTTTAACTTTACATCGCAATAACCTTTAACAAAATTATCTTCAAGAATGTCGACTATCAGGTTATGAAGTGCAGGGTCTTCACAATTATCACCCCCAACGAGAATATATCTCCTCTAAAGGCTTCATAATCATCCTCCTAACACGCACCTATATCAAGAAGCACAACGAAAGTTCAACCACAACATTTCTATAATAAGTCAGCCGTCATAAACAATAAGTCAGCCACAACATTCTATAATAAGTCAGCCATCATATACACAATAAGTCAGCCACAACATTATATCATAAGTCAGCCGTCATCTACACAATAAGTCAGCCACAACGTTATATCATAAGTCAGCCGACATATACAATAAGTCAGCCACAACACTATTGAAACACGTATTTTCTCAGTGATAAGAATGCATGGAGGGTTTCAATTCCTCATTCATGTTGTAGTACATGAGGTGTCAATCCATAATGGGTTTGGTGCAAGCAATCACAATATATCAATGCTAGTAAGATAAGCCAAATCAGAGATGATAGTGAAACTAACAACCTAATGATTGGAAATGCAAATAACTAATAAATAAAGCAATGAACACTTGAGATGTCAATTCAAATGCACAAAGAGTAAACGAACAAAGCAGGAAAACAAAAGTAAAAAGTCACTCGATCGATACGGTCGAGTGGTATGGTCGAGTCGAGATATGAAAACACATAATCACTAATAGAACTTGTAACTGAACGTTTTAATGCAATTATAAAGAGATAAGGATCATAGGGATGAACTAATGGACTAGGGAATCACTCTCATAACCTGGGTACTTAACAAACACAACTTCTTTCAAGGCTAATCCTTTGATGATAGATATCTAAACCAATCACACTCATTGTCGTGGTGAATGATCTCGAACCCAATAATTCAGCATACCTGATTTTGTCAGAGCCTAGCTATTGGACATGCTTTAATAATCAACCTACCTAAGCCAACATAATTTTCTAACAATAGCTTTGAGTATCATGGGTTCCCAAACACCATTGAAGCATACTCTCTACAGGTTAATATAACTATGTCTCAGGAAAAAGGTAATCAAACAACCTACAAGCACTGTCGTGAAGAGATTATCTAGGATCATATTCAAGTTGATCAGAAATGAATAAGCATTAAGAACTCTCACCCAAAAAGGATATAAAGCATTTAAGAACATTTAAAACTACCAGATTAATCAAGATCCTCCCTAATCTAATCCATCCCTAATAACCCTAATGTTAACTACTCACTAAGCATAATGAAAACTAAATTTACAAATCCAGAAAATTCTAAATCTGACATATGAGATAGATCAGATAGAGATAAGAGGGTTTGATGATGAAAATAATTGCAAGTACTGGTTTTATTCAAAAGATAAAAGGTTTACAAAGATCTAAAATGAAGAACAAGAGAGAGAGTAATTAGGAGGTATAGAGTGATAATATCAGGTCTAAAAATGGGCACACCCTTTATTAGGGTTAAAACATGTGCTTTTATACTAAAGATAAGGTTTAGGATAAGAAAAAATAGAATTCCTACTAATCCGGAAATACTACTTGATTATAGTGGTCGAGTAGCTGGTCGAGTAGCTTCCATCTTCCTTTAATCTCCTTCTTGAGCTGATCCAAAACTCCTGTCCAGCTCCTTGATGCTCCAAAGCTTCCTTAGCATCCATTTTTACCTGTAAACAACCCACAATATGCAATATATGTGCAATGCTCATGCAAAGGACACTGAAACTGAAAAGGAAGTGAAATATGCATATAATGGTATAAACAGGGGATGCTTATGAACTAATATGATGATAAATGTATGCTTAAAATAGGTAAAATAAAATGTTATCAACTCCCCCAAACTTATCCTTTGCTTGCCCTCAAGTAAATAAAAGAATGATTAGAGAAGTAGTTTGAAAATGGGGATTCATAACCAATGCCAAATGACTAAACCTCTAACCTCAATGTCATGGTTAACAGTTCTAGAATGCTATGCAGATGATCCATACTTAAAAACCTTAGCCATGTTCATCACAAAAGATTCAAAATTCATTCTAAGCCGCAACAAGCATTCAAAGAACTCTATTCAATAAGCGAGAACAGTGGATCAAGTTAAGGATTGGTAAAGAACTCATTTGGTTTGAGGGACAAGTTTTTAGAGACAAAAATGGTCTCTTCTTCCTCTGGTTTAAGCGCATTAGTAACAAGGATCTCTCAGTGAATGGATTGAACTTTGGGAGAATGCTAAAGGTTAAAGCCAACTGATGCATACAGGAGCAGACTCTCATCTACCCAAGAACACACAACTGACTCTACCTAAATATGTACTTAGAAATATATCTTAGGTTTTCAACCTTTCTTTTTCTTTTCTCTCAAGGCAATACATTGTTTTCACTCAACTCAGGATTATTTCTCTCTTTTAATTTTCTAAGGAAAGGATCTTTACTCTTTTTAACTCTTCTAGCGGATCTGGAAATTTCTTTTTCTGGGCTAGGCATCTACTCGACCTGCTACTCGAGCTGTGTGATCGAGTCACATTTTTTCACTTTGCTTATCTTTATTTTTTTTTCTATTTCCTGAGCCTATCTTCATAATATAATCATTCATATCCTTTACTAGACACTCATTATTGTATTTTTGGTGTTTAATCCTTTCCACAGATTTTTTAGCACTTTTTTTTCTCTCTTTTTACCACTCAAAACATCAACCAACCCCTAGTTCAAACTTCATATCCTATTTTGGTCCAAAAATCATGAACCAGAGTCTACATGAGAAGCTACTCCTGTCGGCTTATACCTAACACTTTCTTCTAAGTTCAATACGGAAATAGGCCTCAACTCAAGATTAATTCATGGTTTGAAAAGAAGGTAGATTTGGTGATTATTTGGAACTGTTCCAAAGATGGAAACAGCTACTTGGATAAACAAGAGTGGAAAAAGGGAATAATAGTATCCAAGTATTTTATGGTAGCCATGAGTTCATAACCAATGCTTAAATTTGATAATTAAAATTTAAGATTAGGTTCTTATAATTAGGGATAGAGTTTCTTATTCACAGCAAGTTTTAACTTAAGTATGAATGATGAATTTTAATTCCAAACATGGTGCTGCCTTAGTTTTCAGGATCAAATGCAAGCATTGAACAAATAAAAACCATGGCATTGAGATTTAATTTTTAATTATGAGGCAGTTTTGTTTAAATTTATCATTATCCCCTATGCAATGCAACAATCCTAGTATGAATGATTCTAGACTCAATCCTAATTATGCAAATGAACTACATGACACTCTGTTTTTTTTTACTTATTTTTCAGAAATGTTTCAAATTTTTATGGTTTTTAAATGCACTTAGATGATATGAAATTTGAAGAAGAAAATAGAAAACATGATTAGATGAATCTCTCAGACTCTCCTCCAAACTTAAATTATACAGTCCCTTATGTAATAAAAATTCAGAGGATTATTTGAGAGATTTAAAGACAAAAGTAAAAACAAACTAATTATGAAAGTGGTAGATACAATGGTGTGGGTTGTGTGGTGGTACCTTATTGTGGTGGATCTTTCTGGGTTGGAGCTGTGAAGAACTCATCCACCACAGCTGCCATGGTCTCCTCAGTGTAAGTAGCCTCCATAGGGACGTGGGAAGAGCCCGGTTGCTCTGGATTGAATGTTGGTTCCGCTCCGGCGTTGAGCTCGACCACTGGAATCGATCCATCTGGTCGAGTAGAGGTGTGAGCCTCCAACTCTTCAGCTGTGAGATCCAATCTTCTCTTCCTTGGCATGTCCCTGTGAGCCATCCTCTCTTCTGAGGACCTTGAGCTATGCCTCCTGGATCTTCCTGTGGGAGATTTGCTTCTCTCCTTAGCTCTTGAGCTCTCACATTTCTTTTGCAAGCTCTTAAGCTGCCCTGAGATGACCTTGATAGTCTTTGCCATTGACTTGATGGCCTTGTCCTGGAACTTGTTCCACTGCTGGAGGAGCCCTATTTTGTGGTTGGCCTCCTTCAGATTCTTACACTCTGAATCATCAAAGTGGTACATCTCTGGTTCTTTGTGAGTTTGAGCGAATTGCCTCAGGGGAACTTCAAAGTCATCTGCTCCATCAGATTTTCAGTATAGGAGTTCTATTGGCAAAATGAAGGCCATGCTTCCATTGTTGTACAGAGTTCTGTAGGCCTCTTTTGGCAAAGGAAGGAGTACCTTGGCATTCTCTAGCTCTGGGTGACTGAAGTTATAAGCATACTTCTCTTCCACTTTCTCATTGTCGATGATGTGGGAGCTCCTCAGGTAAGTCATGTCCAGGAGGGTGAAAGCTGTTGGGTTGTCTGTTATTTTCACTTTGCATTTGAGCAAGATGGGTGTAATGATCCCCCCTACTGCTAACTCCACTTTGTTCATCATCCTTTGGTTCTTCAGATGCGTGTTCCTACAACTCATGAGTTTTTTGATCAAGATAATCGAGTTGCCTACTCGAGCTCTGTCCCTTTCCATAGGGAATGGTGTATAACTCCTGAGGGCCTTGTCCAGCATTCGGAGTTCTCCATCATTCACTGTCCCAGTTATCTTCCTTGCAAACAGAGTACTTGCAATGGACTTGTGAAAGTATCTGATTGCTGGGTGTCTAATTTCTGAACCTTTTGACCTTGAAGATTTGAATTCATCTTTTCCACCCAAATGAGCCCAGAGTTTGATAAGCTCCTCCTTGCGATACTCCTGATCAGTCCCAGTACCTTTCTTGAATGCAAAGACCTCATCTATCAAACTCAGAGGGGGAGTGAATCTCTTTCCTCTTATGTTGAAGCTTATGAAGCCCAACTCCCTATTGTTGCTCTCCTTCTCTTCCTCACTGTATAAATGTAAAGCCAGAGTGCCAAGGAACTGACAAGACTCTTCCTGGAACCCATTGAATTTCATGCTGGTGAAGCTCACCACATCGTCTTCGTGGAAGAGTTTCCCAACTTCCTTGCAGATTCCTAGTGCTTGCATGGTGTGCCTATCCGGATATCTTGTTCCCAAGAACTTCATATTCATCAGGGAACCAATTCTCATGTTCTCACTCTGTGTCAGCTCCCTCTCCTCAACAAAGTCTTCACTTGATTCACTTCCTTCTAAATCAACCTCCCTTTCACTTTCTTCCTTGTCTTCTTCCTCATTTACTGGCCTTTTTCCTCTTGCAATGTCATCCCTGTTCTGGAGTAATCATCATGGCCTTGTGCAGCAGCCATTGAGCGAGTTCTTCTACCAGTTTGGTACCTGAAACAAGAGAAATTTTGAAATTAAAACTTTTATCGAATATGACTCGACCAGTGCGATCGAGTCGCTGGTCGAGTCAGTTTGATTCAAATTCTTTTAAAATCAATTTTTTTCCAATACCAACGGATAACAGGGGTGATTAACAAGGTTCATTTCCATAATTCTAGAAAAACAAGAAACTATCAAAACAAGGAAGTACTTTGTTGTTCTTAGACAAATTCACAAAAGGAGTTTTGCAAAGAGATAAATGCAAAACCAATTCGATTTCTTCGTTCAAACCCAGATTTCTAACAAGGTTCAACATTTTAAAGCTTATATACCCAATCTTTAGTTGCATGCATCCATAAAATAGTTCAATCTAAAAGATTGGAATGATTCACGGATTCTAACACTCATAAAAACATATCAAAAAACTGGAATTTCTTACAATTGAGCATCAGAATCTAGGTTCAATCTAGACATGCTTAATGTTTAAATGAAAATCAAAAAATATTTGAGAAATCTTTTGAAACTTCAAATTGCAAATAGTGATTTTAGAGAGAGAAGGATCGTGAAAACTGAGGTAGGGGGAGAGAGAGAGAGAGGTGTGCATTGGGGTTTTAAAAAGTAGGGTAGGGTTCAGATCAGGTTTAAGATGGACGGCTAAGATTAAAAGTTGGAAATTTCAAAACTAAACCTGGCCACTCGACCTCGGGGTCAAGCGGTGTGATCGAGTCCGTATCCGGATTATTCTGATCATCTTTTAATCTCCATGCTCTGCATTTCCCTTGTGATAAAGCCACTCCTCAACCTATTTCTGGATCACTAGACACTAGATAAAAGCATTAAAATACCAAAATAAACAATAACTTGAAAGATGAAAAAATTTTATATACAAGAGATAGTCATGAAATTTCCTTCCAAGTGAGCTTGTTTAAAGTCTCATACCTTGACTTGCTTACAGAGCTTAGATGGGTGGTGGATCAGGAACATGCTCTAAGGTCCTTTCCTTGTTGTCCTTTGGTGGCTTTCCATAAGATGAGGCTAGAGTTGTTATCTTCCACCATCTCTTGTTATCACATCAGGCTCCTGATAATAATCCTCAAGAGCATACAACTGCTTCAGACTGTTGTGACTTCTGGGTCCTCGACCAATATCAAACCTCATCACTAAATCTTTCCCAAACTTCAGATTAATTTTTCCTCCGTTGACATCAATCACTGCACCAGCACTAGCCAAGAATGGTCTTCCTAGAATCAGGTGACTCAAGGATTCCTCCTCCATCTTAAGGATTATGAAGTCAGTAGGTACTTCCACATGGCATATCCTTACTGGTAAATTCTCAAGCATGCCATAGGGCCTTCGGATTGTCTTGTCAGCTAAACTCAGGGAGATCCTACTTGGTTTGAAGTCTTCAAATCCAAGCTTTATTGAAATGTTCAAGGGCATTATGTTCACAAATGAACCAAGATCAGACAAGGAGTCTCTAAGGACTGTTTCCTTTATAGAACAGGGGATAGTAAAGGTCCCTGGATCTTTAAGTTTTTCCTGGACTATTATTTCCCTCTCAGTGATCATCTTACATTCATGATTCTTTGCAACTGACTCTTCTTCCTTCTGAGTCTCTTCCACTAAGGTTTTCTCAGCAGAAACTTCTGATGGATGAATTTCTTTACTAGCTTCACCCAAGGATCTCTCAGCTTCGTTCTCTTTCTTCTCATCTTTCATAATGTCCTCATAGATTGCTGTTATCTGTCTCTTGCACCTCCCAGGGTATGGACAGGGTAGAAGCTCTTTCAAATAGGCAATCTTCTTGTTTCTTGCAAGGATAGCTTCTACTCGACCTGCTACTTGAGCAGAAATGGAAGAAATGGAATGGAATTTCATTTGGTTGTATACTTCTCCCAAACTGCTCTTCGAACACCCTAATTGATTTATACGCCCAAATGAGCAACGCGTGCACGCAACTGTTGACGGTATAGGAATTTCCTTCATACTGAACAATCCTAACACTGTCTATAAGACTTTTAAATACCACCCGACCCCATGGATACTCAGCAATGTCTTCATCCTTGAAGACTCTTTTTGCAGTTTCTAAAGGAAGTCTTGAATTATGATGTAGACGATGAATAGCCATGTGTAGAATACATAACAACCCCAATAGCTTCCGCTCTGGTAAATCCCATCTACGACAGCGGCCAAAACATTTAGACAATTCATCATACTTTGGTCCAACTCCATGTGGAACACCTAACTTTGTCCAGAAACTAGTGTAGTCAGCTGCACAATCCTTGGTTGGCAGTACATCTATGTTTATCCCCGTAATCTCAGAAAATTCGTACAAGCTAAACCTAATTGGTTGACCACCGATGGCTACCCAAATCTCATTCTCATTTTGTATTGCCAACTGACGGGTGAATAGAAAATGAACAGTTTCAGCAGACCACACACAATTGCTATCAACTAGCTTAGGCATGAATCCAAGAGCTGATTTCTTAATTTCTTCCCAGGCATCGGTACCTATTGCTTCTCTAACCTATGCAAAATTTCCCAGCTGACAGTTGTGATTCATGTTTTTATTCTGCAATGGAGATTTTCCTTCCTCGTAAAATCTACGCGGGAATTTTTTCACTTCCTCCATCTATTTACAAAGACATAAATCAGCCGTCAATAGACATAAATCAGCCACCAAATGATATATAAATCAGCCGCCAAAACATCATAAATCAGCCACCAAAACATCATAAATCAGCCACCAAAGAACATAAATCAGCCATAACATAAACCATAAATCCGTCATAACATAAACCATAAATCAGCCATAACATAAACCATAAATGAGCCACCATAAGAATCATAAATCCACGATTATTATACATAATATCGCTTACATACCGTAGTTATCTTCAACCGCAAAAAACCCCAAAAATCCTTCAAACATATAAGAAAGTTTGTTAACGGTTTTTGTTAAGAATCTCTATCAAAAATCTTAATATAGTAATGACGAAATGACGAAATGAGACGAAAAATTTGTCGAAATTCAGAGTAACTAATCCGAAACCTTTTTCGAAATTCAGAACTTCCTGAAATGACGAAATGAGACAAAACTGACGATTGCTGAAATGGACGACGCGGAGGATAAGAGGCAGACGACGTTAGGGTTTCGACGGTAGAAAGAGATGACCGATGACGGAAGATAAGTGGTGGACGACGGTTAGAGTTTTAATTTATCGGTGGTTGAGACTTGAGAGGATGCAAAGGTTTTTTTCTTCTTATTTGGAATGAAATAAGATAGAGGATGGAAACCTGAAACATTTTCAGTTGAAAAGATATTAGGATTTGATAACTGTTTTTTTTCCCTTAATCGGGATTTAATTAAATCGGAATGGCATAATCATGAATTACTGTTCTATAAAAATATTTATGGACATTTCCTTAATTTTTTTGCTATTTGAATAATTTGCCAGAGTTATGAGCTATGCTAGTCATTTAAGCACTTTTATGTTATACTAGATTATGACCCGCACATACGTGCGGAAAAATATTTATAGAATGTATCTTTTTAGATTCAAAAAATATGTAATAGTTTATTGTGTTGGAGATCCATATAATTTTATAGATATTATAAAGTTACAGTAATGGTTATGACATTATCATACTTAAAAGTTAAAACATTACAAACGTATAACACCTAACAAAATAAAGATACTTTTTTGTTTTATGTGAAATAAGTTTGGAATTCATAGAAACTTGGCTTGAAGAAACAATTATAATTGATCAAAATTTCATTACATATAGAAATAAAATAATGAAATAAAAACGTTTGATTTGGCAAGAAAGATCGCTTCGAATTGATACCTCTATTCATATTACCATATGAGTTTGATAGATTTGCAATGTCATACATGTCCTGCAAACAGTAAAACAATTAAAACATTGTTAGTATATGTACGCATCATAATTGATAAAAAAATTCTAGTATTATACTGAAATAGAAGAATAAACAAAAACGTTTAGAAAGATAATTGTATGTATTTTGACTGGTATCTAACTATCTATAATGTAAACGTTTATATAGAGT
Organism: Cardamine flexuosa; assembly: GCA_963555745.1. Taxonomy (NCBI): domain Eukaryota; kingdom Viridiplantae; phylum Streptophyta; class Magnoliopsida; order Brassicales; family Brassicaceae; genus Cardamine; species Cardamine flexuosa. The sequence goes on along the minus strand of OY743214.1, from coordinate 14,965,891 downwards.
TTAAATATAGTGATGGTGTTTAGGGTTAGGTAGAAGAAATCTTATTATATATTTTTAGTTATACTTTTTTTGGATAAATTAATGACGAAAAGTATAACTAGTTTAGAATTGGAATATGCTTTGATTTTGATTATGGAGAATTTGTAAATTAATTATTATTTTTGAATTGGATACCCGATTTGGATATATATATATATATATATCTTCTAAAGAAACATATAATTTTTGAATTGGATACCTGATTTGGATATATATATATCTCTTCTAAAGAAACATATAATTTTTGAATTCAATTTTTTTTTGAATCGGAGATCTCATTAACTGTATTGACTAAATTGGCTAATTTTCTGTTTTTTTGTTATTTTATTTTAGAATTAGTGAAAACCCATTAATTTTGTTTGATTGTTAAAATAGTAAAAATTTAATTGTGGGGTTTGTTTGGTTGCATGGATAAGATTAAATTATAAAGATATTTTTTCCATTAATGAATATTTTATTTTACTCTTTATCTCAATGGCATTTCATGTAAATTCTTACAATTCAATGTCTTCTAATGATTATTTTCTGTGACTGCAGCTTTGTTTCTGAAAATTAGTGATGACAATTTTGTTATAGTGAATGCAGTTTTGTTTCCATCCTAGAGGATTGTTTTCTTTAATTGCAGTTTTATTTCTGAAAATTAGTGATGATAGCTTTGTTATAGTGACTGCAACTTTTGTTTTATCCTACAGGATTGTGTTCATTGACTGCAGCTTTATTTCTGAAAATTAGTGATGGCAACTTTGTGTATAATTTGGTGGCAGAGTTGTTTTTGACATTACCGCAGTTTTATTCCAAAATTAAATCGTGACCACACGATTTAGGGCTTAATCCAAACACTTTGAATTTGAAAAAAAAATATATTTTTAATTACTTTTGTATATTTTTTAATTATTTTTGTATTATTGAAATATATTTTTGAATTATTTTAAGTAATGTTAATAATTAAGTTATTTTAAGTTTTATTTTGAATAAGATATTAAAAATTGTGTTTTTTTAGGTATGTAAGATATTTTTGAATTATTTTAGATTTTAAAATTTTTTATTTTTATAAAAAAATAATTATAAAATGTGTTATATTTTTTATAAAAATAAAAATTTTAAAAATTTTAAAAATCAAAAAGTTATAAAAATTGAGAAAAAATAAAAAATAAATGAAAATATATATTTTTATTTATTTTTATATCATTTGAAAAACATTTTTGAATTATCTTAATTTATATTAATAATTTAGTTATTTTAAAGTGTTATTTTGAATAAGATATATAAAAATTGTGTTTCTTTTTTTTGGTTTTTAAGAAATTTTTGAATTATGTTAGATTTTTTTTAAAAAATTTATTTTCTTCCTTATGCTTTTTCAGTTTTCATTTATTTTATTTTATTTTTATTTTTTTATATATTTTTCATTTTTTCATTTTATTTTTGATTTTTCACTTTTTTTTAGTTTTTTGATTTTTTGATTTTTAAATTTTTTGAAATTTTTATTTTTATAAAAAATATAGCATATTTTATGATTATTTGTTTTATAAAATAATTCTTTAGATTATATTTTTTTAATTCCTTTATAAAATATATTTCGTAAGTAAGTTTTTGAAAAAAAAACTAATGGCATTTTTGTTATTTTTTCTCTACTCATCCTTTTACAATGGAGTTATTAGATAAAAATGAGAAAGTACCGAAAAGGAATTAAACGAAATGAGGGCAAATACAGAAAGAAGCTAATAAAAATAGAAACGCAGGAGACTCGATCCCTTGTGATTTTTGTTTAAATGAGGCACATTAAACCACTTGAGCTAAATAATAAACATTAACAAACATTGACAAGAAATATTTTTAAATCAGTGTGGGGCACAGCCCCTATCTCCTTCATATGTGGATCTGCCCCTGTGGCCGACATCACTCTCATGATAAAAAAAATTACATCACATAAATCTAACAATTAAAACAAACAATCTTTCTCAAAACAAGGGGGGTGAATGAACCAAATGATCCAATGCAACTAGTTGAGAAATCAATTGGTCTAATGCCACATTCCTATTTTTCATTTTTAACAATTAAATTTAAATCAAAACTGATGTAAAAGTCCAAAAATCTATACTCAATAAATTATACAAAGATCTAGAGTCCAAAACTGGAAAAACTTTCTCGATGGCTACCATTTTGGATTATGTAGAGATTACGGAAAAGTAAAAAAAATATGGTTTTCAATCATGAAGCGAAATCTGTACTTGATACACTAACTAAGACGGTCGAAAATACAACAGAATGGATAGACAATGCACTGAAAATTTCAAATAGTGCCTCGCCATGTACCCGGATACAGCGCAGTCCTTTGATACAATGGAAGAAACTATGATGCCTCTCATCGCGAAGGAATTCAAAACTCAGGATTAGGATGGATTTTTCGTAATAGCGATGGTATTTTCCTTCAATGGGCAACAACCCAGTTCCAAGGGAGATACACAGTGGAAGAAGCAGAGAGCACATCTTTGATATGGGCTCTACAAGCAGCCTGGGGGCTTGGATACCGTAAAGTAGAATTTAAAAGTGATAATATTAACTTAGTTAATTATGTCAACAGTTTTTCTACCAACCTCAGACTACAACATTACTTACAGGAGATACAGCAATGGCGACCGCAGTATGAAAGGATAATTTTCCGACACCAATCACGATCGGCAAATTCATGTGCTTCTTTATTTTCCAGTAATTACTCGGTTTTATATCATTCATGTCCAAGTTTTTTAGCTTCTCTTGTAAACAATGATTATATTTTTGTTTAATAATAAAGTAATTAGATGAAAAACAAAAAAGATCTAGAATTTTCACTCTAAACTCATTACCCCAATTCTAACTTAGAAAAAATCATATATCTCTTCAGCCTTGTATCATGAAAAGAAGAACACAAAACAATGGATCTGATTCAAAGGACAACAAAGGATCTGGTTCACAAACCGGTGACAGATCTGATGCCAAGAGTGGCAACGAGTCTTACTCTATCGGTGGCGACAGATCTGATTCGAAGTGTTGACGGATCTAGTTCAGAAGATATTATCGCGGCAAGGGATCTGATTGTTGGATCTGGATCAGATGAAGCTTTTCAGTCTCTCTAAGCTTCGATTTCACGGTTTTGATCTACGCTGATCTAAAATCATCATCGTCTCCATTTTCATCACTGATAAGTCCAACTGAGTGAATTGGTACAACTGAGATAAACATGAACTTTTACAATGGTACAAATGAGATCATCAAAAATAACTAGAATTAAGTAAACTGGTACAACTGAGATCAACATAGTACAACTGAGAAAACAAATTTGGTCCATTCTCGGTAATACCATTTGTATTTGTTGTCTGATTGACTCTTAGTTATACCATTTGAACCGGATAAATGTCCGATATGCACAAAATGAGAATGGGAAATCCAAAATGCTAGCCCTCATTTATTATTAGTTTTTACATTTTCTTTTTAAATCAAAACTGATGGAGAAGTCCCAAAAACCATCCTAAATTCCTAAATTTAACAATCCAGCCATTGAAGAAGGAAACCCACTATTCTCTCTATCAACCACGTCTTTTTCCCTGATTTTCATCCCCATCTGAACCCAATTTCTCAAATTGTTTTCTTCTATTTGTAGAATCTCTTTCAATTTCACCATCTTCGCTAACCGTCTCTCCATCGTCCATCGTCTCTCAAATCACCTTCTCATTTCCTTAATCGGTTCATCACTCATCGACTGTTTTTTTCACCGGTTAATTTCCTTCGAAAGTTTCATCATTCCTTAGATGAATCATCGTTCTGCAGATGAAGAATGGGTTTCCGCGTGCGAACCATTGTTCGCTCAGTCTTGGAGAGGAAGAAGAGTACGAAGATGAAGAAGGTTGAGCCTCCGGTGAAATTGATTGCTCTCATCGAAAAAGAAGAAGTTATGCTCCACACTGTAAGTAAACTATCGACTCTCTCTCGCTTCTAATTTCTGTATCTTATAATCTGATTACAATCGCAAAATTCTGATATTTTGTTCTAATAGGCAAGAATATTGAAATGGGTAGATGAAAGTTATAAATTACTTGTCTTTGGTGATGAAATTGTGCAATCAAGTGATGAGAGAGCTCAGAATCTGAAACATGAACTGAATGATACTGATATTTTAGATGTGGTTTCTGTTAACCTAGAATATGTGTCATGGGAGGTAGGAAAAACATCAAAAACATGATTTTCTTTGAGTCTTCTTCAGATTTGATGAATATTCTTGGAGGGACTGAAGTTAGAAGCGTGAATAAAGATAAAGAAGCAACAAGGGTAATGAATACAGTGGGAGGTGTTTGGGAACGTCAAAACTCTGATAATATAAGGTTTTGTTTACTTGTGATCATCAATGCTTATATAAGACCAGATCCTGTGTTGCAAAACTTAAGGTCTACAGGATTTTCGACACTTAGTTGTATGTTTAAGGAAGGCAGTGGGAGATGTTTGGGTTAGCTCATGTATGCGATTGGTTTTGTAGGTAAACCTATGTATATGGTTTACATATTTGAAACTAAGGATTTTTTGTGTAACTAGTATATTTAGGTATGATTGTCTGTAAAAATATGCCCAAAAAAAAAATTGGTTTAATTTTTTTTTTACTAATTTATATCTTACGCATGTATTTGGTTTATTAATTTCAATATATAGTTAACTAATTTCAGTATTTGGTATAACTGGGTTTATTCGGTTCAACTAAGATAAAAAAATACTATTGAATAAACTCAATAAAATAAAGAGAAAAAAATCTATTAATAGTAAAAAAAAAAGAAAAAGATTAAGAAAAATCATCACACATATCTTCTCGTGGATCTCACTTTCCAATTTGGCGGCTGGATATTAATAAAAGATAATGTGATATAATCATAGTTGTCCCTAAATGTGCATTTAGACTTTCATATTTATAGTTGTACAAATGCATTTTTTGCGTTTTTTATGTTGGACTTTGATATAAACCATTCTATTGCATTGTTAATCATCATTTATGAGATTTTCATAATAAAGTTTTGATATAAAAAAAAACAAAAAAAGTTTTACGAAATCATAATTTCACCTCTTTTGCATCACAAGAGGTCATCAGTTACATAATTTTCCTTACATTACAAGAAGTGTTTTATGTGATAACAATAATTTTTGTTAGGAAAATGATAAATTTATTTAAAGTTGTTTCTTCATAATGGAATATGTGTTAGAGATTTATTATAGTTGTATTGATTTATTTTTGAATAAAAAGTGTTTTTAAGTATTTTAATACGTTCATCTTCATAGTTGTATTTTAGAGATTTGTACGTATTTGTAGTTGGACTTTGATGTACATTATTATGGTGTAGTTGGCCACGTGAGCTTTTCCTATTAGTTATCATTTAGGAAGTTTTCATAATACAATTTACACGAAATTATAGTTTTCATCTCTTTTGTATCATAAGAGGGTGACCACTTAAAAATGCTCCATTATAATATAAGGAGTGTTTTATGTCAAGCCAATAATATGTATTAAGAAAATGATAAATTCTTGTTTTGATTTATTTAATATGCTTTTTTTTGTATAGTTTAAGATGTTTTTGAATCCTTATAAACCTTAAATTGTGGTTTTCATATTTGTTAAATATAAATATAAATAGAGATATATTCGTAGTTGTGTCTACTTGTACTTGGTAATACAAATTCGACAAATACAGTTACTGACAAATACAAACACATAATCTTCATGTGTTGAGGTTTTAAAGGTATATCACAAATATTTATGCATATCTCACCTAGTAATAGCGAATAAGTTATCTCCTCCAAAGAAAATGTCTTAAACAATATAGCATATACATAATTTCTTGAAATTCATTCATGCTCTTCTGAATATTACTCTCCATATAGTTTAAATGTATGTATGTTTGGATGTTCCTCATTGCCTCTTGGAAAAAGAATAAAATAAAACACAGTTACAAATTACACAAGTTATCATAGTAATTTATTTGTATTATTTGTTTTATTATCTCTCAGTTATACCATTTATACTAGTTATTTTATTATCTCTCAATTATACCATTTGTACTAGTTGTTTTATTATCTCTCAGTTATACCATTTGTACAAATTGTCCTTTATCTGTCATTTTTTTTAAATGACGAGGCACCAGAGAATAGAACGACGGCCGGTGAAATGAATGGCGAACCAACGAAATAAATTCTGGTTTAGGAAGGGACAAAGACGAGAGAGAGTTTTTTATGTTTTCATTTGTTTTTCTTTTAAATTATATGAACAAAAAACTCATTAAGGGCATTGTCGGAATATCACATAACCAATGACATCTAGATTATGTTGTGACATGACTGATTAATTTTTCTCATTTTGTGATATTTTAGCCCTTGGCTCATTTGAACCAGTTGTCCTAAATTAAACTAAATCCACAAATTTTAGTAAGGGTAAAAACGAAATATCAAATATCAAGTGACACTGATCAGATTAACTAATGGCACACTAGATTAGTTTTTCTCAACTAGTGGCATTTGAGAAATGAGCTAGGGTGAATGAGTTCATTTCTGAAATGTAACTACTTAGAAAAACTTTTCAGTAATGTCACTTCTCTATAAAATGACGAGTTTATCTTAAATGAAATTAGAATTTTGACCAAATAAGATTATACAAATGTTAATATAATTTTTACCAACAAAAATACGGTACCTCAGTGGTTTAAACTTTTGGTGCACTCTTGCGCACTCATAATTCGAATCTGCTGTTTGGGGGTACAACTGATACAATATATGATATATTTGTACCCAGTTGTATCCAAGATGAGTACAAATATATTTGCTATTTGTTGACTTGGTCGGCCTTAAATAAGATCTTTTTGCTCTAACTTCCTCCTTATATCTTGTCCGCGACTTGGTGTAACTCTTTCTAAAATATTCTTTTTTCGATCTGACTATAATTTAAATTTTTTTCTTACATATTGTCCTGCAAGAGGTTGTATCGCGGCATAACCTTAAATATGTCCTAAGTTTGCAATGTTGTCTATTTATTGCAGTTAACAGGCTTATGTCTATATTTAAATCCAAATAAGTTTGGGTAAATATGAGCAGGAGACGGGCAAAGCCCAAGTCCAACACTATTGCTAAATATGACTGACTTTATCAAGTGAACACCATGCATGCATAAGAAATTTGTTTAGTCCCTTAAGAGACAAACTTACTGCCAATTATGTCAATCAGTGGAGCATAATCATGAGATTTCATAAATTGCTTCAAAGTAATAAATCTAACAGTTAAATCAAATATCTTTCTCAAAACGAAGATTTAATTAATTTATTTGACAATAACTAAAATTTCAATCTTATCTTTTTTTATTTGTAATAAAAAGCAGTTATTAAAGACAAGGTAAAGGAAGAATCATTTTAAAGACGTATAAAGGAAGAAGCCTTTTAAAAAGATTTGATTAAAAAAACCATATTTAGAAAAGAAAAAAAGAAAAAAAAATTAGAAGATGGTAAAATAAAATAAAATGACAAATAAAAAGTCACCTTGACCAGATCGGACAACCAATAAAAGAATCAATTTTGTAAGTTTGTAATCAAGTTTGGAAAAAAATCAATTTGACTACAAATGATATTATTTTTGGAAGCAAATATTTCAAAACAGTGCAACTAATCAAAACGTCAAATTTTTATTAATGTGTGATATGGAAACAAAATCACGATGACAAATACTACTCCATCATTGTTCTACAAATTAATACATCCCCAAAATATGATAATCTGAATCTTTGAATAACCAGCTCAGCACTTTTCATCTTTTATATTCATATCACCTCTAAAAACAAAGAACACATCTATCAATCAAAATGATGAATCGCCTCTTGTGTTTTCTACTTGTTATTACATTGTGTGCATGGTTGAGTGACGCAAGTCCTGTACAATTTAAGAACTCTCTTATTCCGAAGGTCATTGTCAGGACAAGGAACGTTCTCAAGATTCATTGTCTATCGGACGACGACGATCTAGGCAACCAGTATGTGAGACCAGATGAAACATACAACACCACCATTAATGATAGTACTTACAGTTGTGAATTATGGGCAGGAAGGGGTTATGAGTATTATGCAAAGCTCAAAGTAGAGATAGCTGGGGAAGCACAGTACAAGTGGGAAGTGACACACGATTGGATTTTCTTCACACATGGTCAAGAAATGTTTAAATATAAATGGATCTATATTCCATAAGACAAACAATAATAAGAACTTAGATCATCTTTGTTTTCATTGTTCATGTCTTTTGTAATGGAATGAATATCTATTGAATAAAATATTTTAATCATATTTATTGTCTGCATGTGTAATATATATCCTGATCAAAATAAAGTAATCGTAACTATGATTGTGTTGCTTATGACGAATAACTGTATACAACACTATGTCATGATTTGGTTTTGGCGAGGGGAAACAAATCTGATAAGGGTCTGGTTATGCCTAGAGGCGTCTTGAAACGCGGTTAGAGATTTTATAGCTTATGCCGCTAGAGAAATTAATCAGGAACAGAGTGGGGTTTCGGAAATCAGCTCAACCAGATTCGGGGAGTGCCGAACACGGTGTCTAAGAATTCACCATCGCGTAGAAAAAACCATGTCTGAGACACAAGAAGTTATAGGAAGACCTAGAGTTCTTGAACCACTAGCACCCATTAGATCTATTATCCCTCCAGCAGGACGCAGAGCTTCCATAATGTATTTCAACTTTGATAAAGCTAAGCAGTCTGCAATCGGATTTTGAAGAGTTTCCTCTATAAAAGCACTACAAAGCCTTTCAAGATCATCAAGACATAGCAACGGTATCTGAAATACCGAGCACCAAAATTTTGATATGTTAGATATACCGAAATTATCAATTAAACCATGTCTGCATAAGAAAGACCACCGATCACGCCTCCATTTCTCACGTCTCATCACCACCGGAGTGAGTTCACCACCGGAATCACAGACACCATCTCGAACACCACCGATGTGGTCGTCAAATCTCCATCGAACTCTAACACACCACACCGTCACGGTCTCCACGCCAAGAAACCCTCTACCGTCAAGTCACCATGGATCACCATGATCGGCTTTACAACTACAACAACATGACTAAACTAAGAGAGAGAGAAAGATCCTTACCGTGATGAAGATGAGAAGGAGAGGGAGACTTGAAGCTTCCCACTCACGGCAATCCAACGATGGCATAGATCGGAGATACGGTGACGGATCTAACTTGACAATCAACACGGTACAACTCAGCTCCCTTCTTCTTTTCCCTTTCCTCTACGCCAACACTTCTCTTGTCAGTCACCACACCCCAACGCCAACAAAAAACTCAGCCAACAAAACTCTCCCTTTGAATACTCCCACGCGACAAGAACTTACTGTCTTAGGCAAGGTGGCGTTAAAAAGAACTAGGATAAGACCCGCGCATCGCGCGGGAAGAAGGTTTAAAAGAATTTTTATTGTTAGTAATTATTAAAATTTAAGTTATAAATAAAAATGTTAAAAGATTATATATAGTATTTATTATTTGATATTTTGTATTGTTATTTATGTTCTTGTTATACGGTATCTTTTTATTGTTGTCTTTTTTTTGTTTTGATGATTGTATTTTGTCTTTCTCTACACATGTCTTTTTCTTTTCATCTATTTTATAGGTTTCCAAATTACTTTTTTTTTTCTCTCTCTCTCTCTTTTTTTTCCCTTATTTTGATGTTTCTCTCTTGCTTTTTTGATTGTATTTAGTTTTTTTTTTTCTTTTTTGTCGTCGTTTAGTCTTTCTTCTTCTTCTTACACATATGCTTCTTTCTTTTTATTTATTTTATAGGTTTTCAAATTATCTATCTATTTTTATTTTTTTACAGTTGTATTTAGTATTCTATTTATACATATGCATATTTCTTTTTAGCTCTTTCATAACTTTTTGAGCTACCTCTATGTCTCTTTCTCTCTCTTGACTTTATCATTGTATTCAGTATTCTTCTTCTTAGAGATATGTCATTTTCTTTTCAGTTATTTTACAGGCTTTCGAATTATCTCTCCCTTTCATCTTTTTTGGTTCCACGAGCTCCAGCATGTTAAACTTTTTCTTTACCTGCACCATTACAAAGAAATGCATCAGTATTTAATAAATATTGAGTGAGACGATCAATCCGTCTCACAGCTATACACACATGCAACAATATTTTCCTAGCATAATAAATATGCTTACAGGATTCAACAACCCACACAACAATTTTATTAATTAATTAATTATCAGCAATTAAATACTTAATTTAATTCAGCAAACATTCATAATTACTCCATATGTTTAATTTCAATGATTGTTCAGCAGTTTATTTCACCATAAATTTATTCCATATTTTTCGACAATTTAATTCACAGTAATTAATTAATTTAATTGAACACAAAAATCAAATCAACAACTCATCAAATCAACCAATCAACAAAACATCATCGAAAACCCTAACACAAATCTATTAAATTAGGAATAATCTATAAAATCTAGATAAGCCAAGGTACTATACTCACCTTAGCCAAAAATAGCAATTTTTGCAACTTTGTAGAACTCTCTGGAATATCTAAACCCTAAATTTTCCCAAATGCACACCCTAAAATAATAATAAAATAATTTAATAAACTAATTAAATAATTAACTAACTACAAGACTTAATTAATAAGTCATCTTCTTTATTTGCAACTACTCGACAACAACGACGTCTCCGTTCTGGAGACCACCGATCACGCCTCCATTTCTCACGTCTCATCACCACCGGAGTGAGTTCACCACCGGAATCACAGACACCATCTCAAACACCACCGACGTGGTCGTCAAATCTCCATCAAAATCCAACACACCACACCGTCACGATCTCCACGCCAAGAAACCCTCTACCATCAAGTCACCATGGATCACCATGATCGACTCCACAACTACAACAACATGACTAAACTAAGAGAGAGAGAGAGATCCTTACCGTGAAGATGAGAAGGAGAGGGAGACTTGAAGCTTCCCACTCACGGCAGTCCAACGATGGCACAGATCGGAGATACGGCGACGGATCTAACTTGACAATCAATACGGTACAACTCAGCTCCCTTCTTTTTTCCCCTTTCCTCCACGCCAACACTTCTATTATCAGTCACCACACCCCAACGCCAACACAAAACTCAGCCAACAAAACTCTCCCTCTGAATACTCCCACACGACAAGAACTTAGTGTCTTAGGCAAGGTGGCGTTGAAAAGCTTAAAGAGGATTAGGGCTAGACTCCGACAAAAATCTTATAGGGCTAAGGGGTTTTAATTAAATTCCTCTTAAGCCACCTAACTTTTGAATCTTTGCATACCAGCCTCATAGCTTCCGATCTTATCAATTAAACCCTTCACCACTTTCTGATCTAACAGAACAACCTAAAACTTTTTGATTCTCCTTTTTAACACCCCATATTTTATTCATTTAAATAAAAATCTGTAAAACTCAGCTATCTAATCCAAAAATATAAATTCAACTTCCCTTTCACAGGACACGGATGTTACAATTCTCCCCCACTAACATAGATTTGTCCCCGAATCTAATAACTCCGGTAACTCACACGATACAACATAGTTCTCCAACTATTTCTAACACTACATAGTCTTGCGGCCATCAACACTCCACAATTCATTGTTCAGCTCCGCATAACTCCATAGCAAGAGCATGACTCAGCAACTCTATGTTAACGACACGACTCGGCATCGACTACAACCAACAACACAGTTTAACCATAACTCAACAGTTAACAACACAACTCAGAATATTTTTTCCCGGCTAACATCACAACACAACATAGCTTTCCGGCTATCTACACACACAACTTAGCCTTTCCGCTAACAGCACAAAACCACATAGCCTTTCGGCTATCAGTACAACACAACATTGTTTATACTCGGTTCAAATATTCTCGGAATCTGACACCATAAGACCCCACTTGGTTTGAATAAATCTGCGCCTACCGGATCTCCGGAACAGCTCAGCGCAGTAAGAATGACAAAACATCTCGGAGTCCAGCATGACCCGATCAGCTAAGTCAAGCAAGATCCTAAGATCTCAAGTGGCTTACCGAACATCATCAAAAATCACACAGAAACCCGACCGGTAAACACCACACAACAATGAGATTCCACAGCACGGAATCCCATCAAACAGCATTAGGGCAATATCCTAATAAACCAAACCAAGTATTAGGATCAACACAGCATGATCCCCACAGCCCAACCAAGTATAAATAATACGGCATGTACAACATGTTCAATAAAAATCTCCACCTTATTATTAAATAATGCTGAAAAGTACATCGTGTGGAAACACTGGCAATAAAACGAGTAAAAAACGGCTTAAACAACAAAACTAAGAACATCAACACCGCTAACAACAACAACTGGAACTTCAGCTAAGTCACCAACTTGTCAAACCACTTGGAAAATTTGCGCTTCATCTTAGCTTCAGGTTCCCAAGTTTCCTCTTCAGCCCCATTGCAGTCCCACAATACTCTCATCTCTGGAACCTTCTTCCTCCTGATCATTTTAACTCTGCGCTCTAGCACCTCTAGAGGCCTCGCCTCTACCACCATACTAGGCAATAGATCAGATGAAATCTCGGCAATTACCTGATCATCTTTGTGCAGAAATTTCTTCAGCATTGACACATGGAATACTTTATGAAATGCCCACATCACGTCTGGTAACTCCAGCCTATAGGCAACTGGGCCAACCCACTCCAATACTCTAACGGGACCTATATACCGAGGACTCAGCTTTGTCTCAGTAATAGACCTGTTCGGACATCTCAGCATAGCCATCTTCAAATAAACTATATGTCCAACAGCAAACTCCAACTCTTTTCTACGCTTATTAGCATAGCTTTTCTGCCTGTCTATGCCTTCTTTCATATTCAGCTTGACCACACGAATTTTCTCCGTAGTTTCCTACACAAAATCGGCTCCCAGCAAACTCCTCTCCCCCACTTGAGTCCAACACAGTGGTGTCCTGCATGGCCTACCATAGAGAGCCTCAAATGGCGCCATACCGATACTAGCCTAGTAGCTATTGTTGTATGCAAACTCTGCTAAACTCAAGTGATCAAACCAATGGCCACCCCAGTCAAGTACACACATCCTCAATAAATCCTCCAAGGTTTGAATGGTGAACTCAGACTGCCCATCTGTCTGTGGATGATAAGCTGTACTCATCTGTACTTTAGTGCCCATCTCCTTCTGAAAAGCTCTCCAAAACAACGAGGAGAACTTAGGGTCACGATCCGACACTATACTCATAGGTACCCCATGCAGCTTCACAATCTCACTAACGTATCTCTTAGCCAAGACTTCAGTTCCATTAGTCTTTTTGATTGCCAGAAAATGTGCCGACTTGGACAATCTATCAACAATGACCCATATAACATCTTTGTTCCTTGAAACAGGCAGAGCAACCACAAAATCCATGGTGATCATGTCCCACTTCCACTATGGAATGGGTAAGCTCCGCAACAATCCGCTTGGAACCTGATGCTCAGCCTTCACCAACTGGCAAGTATCACAACCTGCAACCAAGTTGGCAACATCCTTCTTCATCCCTACCCACTGATAATACCGTTTGAGATCATGATACATCTTGTTAGCCCCTGTATGAATCGAAAGTCTGCTTTGGTGCGCTTCTATAAGAATTCGCCGCCTCAGCATGTCATCCCAGTACACACACCCTGCCATTCAACAATATGGTCCCATTGCTGGAAACTTCATGCTCAGACTTCTCTGCTCTAGATGCCTTAACTAACTCTAAATCCAGCTCTTGTGCAACCCGCACTCGGCTCAGAATATCAGCTAATTTTCCGCCTCCAAGCCTAGTGGCTCTGACTCCTCAGACACAACACCCAATCGCAGAGCACTCACCATGCCTACTAGGATCTCCGCATCCCGCTCGGTGTCAGAAATTACCTGCTTTATGTTCAATGCATCAGTAACAAGATTCACTTTCCCAGGATGGTAAGCTATCTCCAAATCGTAATCTGCGACCAACTCCATCCAGTGTCTCTGCCTTAGATTCAACTCAGGTTGAGTAAAGATATATTTCAGACTTTTGTGGTCCAAAAACACCTGAACTTTCTCGCCATACAGATATGATCTCCAAGTCTTTAGTGCAAACATCACAGCTGCCATCTCCAAATCGTGAGTAGGGTAATTGCACTCATGCTTTCTCAAGTGCCTCGATGCATAAGCGTTTACCCTTCCCTGCTGCATAAGCACAGAACCGAGTCCAAGCTTAGACGCATTTGTGTAAACAACATACGGCTCATGTGGCTCTGGTAAAGCTAACACATGCGTGCTAACAAGCATCTATTTGAGTTGTATAAAGCTCTCCTCACACTGCGGCGACCACACAAAAGGAACATCTTTCCTTATTATTTTTGTCATAGATTGAGCCATGCTAGCAAAACCTTTGACAAACCTCTGGTAATAACCGGCCAACCCAAGAAAACTCCGGATCTCTGTTGCATTCCTCAGTCTCGGCCACTCCTTAATTGCACGAATCTTTTCTGGATCGACTGAAACCCCGCTCTCAGAAACAGTATGACCAAGACACCCAATCTCTCGCTGCCAAAAACTACACTTGCTCAGCTTAGCAAACAGCTGCTGCTCCCGCAACTTCTCCAAAACTCTCTTGAAATGATCTGCATGCTCCTCAGAACTCTTGGAATACACAAGAATGTCATCAATGAAGATAATGGCAAACTCATCTAGGTACTCCTGAAAGACCCCGTTCATCAATCTCATAAATGCAACTGGCGGATTGGTCCGAACGGCATCACCACAAATTTAAAGTGCCCATACCTTGTCCTGAAAGCCATCTTCTGGATATCCACCTCATCTATGGGTATCTGATCGTATCCAGACGCCAAATCGATCTTAGAGAACCAAGTAGGCCCCCTCAACTGATCTAGCAACTCGTCAATTCTTGGCAAAGGGTACATGTTCTTCACAGTAACCTGGTTAAGCCCTCGGTAGTCAATGCATAACCGGAAACTCCCCTCTTTCTTCTTCACAAACAAAACTGGTGCTCCCCATGGTGAACTACTCGGCCTGATAAACCCTTTTTCTAGCAAATCTTCCAACTGCTTTTTTAATTCTGCCATCTCTGCTGGAGCCATTCCGTAAAGAGCCTTCGACAGCGGCGCTGTCCCCGGTTCCAACTTGATAGTGAAAGGATTAGACCTTGACGGTGGTAACCCTCTCAATGGATGAAAAACATCCTCGAAATCTCGAACAACCTCAACGCTCTGAACAGCTGACTCCCCGACCTCCCCTGATATAGTTATGGTTGCCAGGTAGGCCTCACATCCCTGCTCGATCAACTTCTCAGCTTGGATAGATGAAACTACTATGCTATCAGAACCCGATCTCACTCTTGATAAATCAATTATTTGCCTATACACTCAAATATAACCCGACCTCTGTAACAATCAAGATGAGCCTTGAATTTTCCGAGCCAGTCCATTCCCAAAATGACATCGTACAACTCCACTGGACACACTATCAAATCAGCCAACATCAATTTCCCAACGATGAGAATGTCAACTGATAACATCGTATTTTGACCCGTTTTTACTATGGTTTTCATATTGTTTTAAGAGAGATTTGGTATGATTTCAAAGCTAAATAGGCTATTATCAAGTATTGTTAATGTCAAAGACGTTTTACAAGTTTCATGGGAATATGGATCAAAAAGGAGCAAAGACCCGTTTTAAGGTAGTTTCAAAGCATCAGAATTTTGACAACATTTAAAGACTTTCTTGTGAACTAAAATTGGAGTTCTCTATATCATTGGAAAGCTTGAAGAGTCAAGATTCATATGGGACAAGAATCAATGCAATCCATTCAGCCTTTTGGAAGATGAATCCCAAAAGATGAAGCTATGTCAAACCAGCACCAAAGCACCAAAACCCGGTCACTAAGCTCGTGACCGAGGCCAGCCTCCTTCACCGCCTTAGAAGCTTGGCCCTTTACTAGGCTTGGCCTATTGCCTCCACACTCATCAAGATGATGAGTCTTCCCTTCTTAAACCCTAGAAGCCAATCTCTTATGCCCCAAGACCTATAAATACAAGCTTATGAAGCTAGGGTTTCGTGTGCTTCATCAAAATTTTAAACCACCACCTAAGTTCACCACAAAAACCCTAGAAATTCCATCACCACCTCAAGAAGCTGACGCCGTCTCCAAGGAGCCGCAGAAGCAACTTGATCTCGCTGAAGCTTTGAAGTTCCACCATCCCTCTCTCTATTCTTTTATAACTTTGTCAAAGGAGAAGTCCTTACATCTTGTTATTTTCGGATATAAAGAAGTAATCTCTAAAACTTTACTTTATTGCATTAGATCTATGTTTTACTCTTTCATATCATCAATGACAACCTTGAGCATGGCCGAGTAGACTATCCAGTTGGGTCTAAAGGGCCAGTCAATGGGGTGAGATGATCATTGTCTTTTGAGTGGCGAGTTTTATTGTATTTGCATATCTGTTTACACTGTCTTTCGGTCATATCTCATTCTTAATGCATCTAGTTAGAGTCATGAACTAGCTATTAATCTTAGGCATCTAAGTAATTAGAACCGTTTGCTTAGTTTGTTGGAACCTAGATTTGATGAGTATCACGTCTTAACAAGCACATACCCCTTAGTTATAGAGTCTTATGGATTATGATTGAACTTGATTTTAATGCTTTGAAACCTATGTTATTGCCTACGATAGTTGAGTAATAGGATTAGTGGATTTCAGCCGGTTTTCTTTATGATAATAGGTTAGCCGAACCTTCGTGTTTCATATGTCCGAGACTTAGAGGTAGATATGCATTACATTGAACTTATTTCGAATTGACAGATCATTGAACTCTAGAGACCCCCTTAAGTGCCCAACATTCATCTCATATTGATTTTCATTCATTTTATTTGCTTTGCATGATTTGCGTGATACAAAACCCCTTTTTATTACTGAGTTCTAGCTTTACTTATTCCTCTTGATTGCAATACATCTTCTCTCTCTGTGGATTTGATATACCTTAAATACTACGATTGATTGATGTGCACTTGCAGCCTATTCGTTGTGTGGTCCCTTTGAGGAAAACTTTATACGACAGATCAAGTTTTGGTGCCGTTGCCGGGGAGAGATTGCTCTGTTTGTAAATTATGAACTAGAGTAACGTCTAGAACATTGTGGTACTGATTTTCCTTTGTGATTTGCATTGTTTCAGGAGACCCTGAGGATGAACCTCGACGCTCTCCCAGAGAAGTTTCACAACCTTACTTGCGTAGCTATTGGCGCAACACAACTCTATGGACGGAGATACCTCTAGACCACTCTCTAGCTCACCTTCTAGAGCTTACCACGGCTATTCTCAGCCACCTCGTGGTACACCTATGATGAGACACTCTGGATGTCCATCTCCTTGTCGATCCTCTGGAGATTGCTCAATGAGACTATCTCATTCCTTCAGTCCATACTACTCGGACAAAATCTGTCCCTCTATGGATCATCACTTTTATTCAAGAGAAGTCATGAGAATTGAAGCATATGAAGGATATGAAGCACCACTCTCAGATGCTTTCACTGATAAAATGATGAAGCTATTGCAACAATTCTCCTCTGAACAAAAGAAGCATCATGAAGAGCTTGACGCCAAGTTCACTAAGATGGAAGCTGTTTTCAGTTCTAAGATCTCTAGCCTCACCAAAAAAGTCCACCATATTGAAAATTAAATTCATGGCATCAACCAGGATTTATGAAAGTATGGTGAATAATTTCAAGAACAAGATGACAAAATTCTTGATGCAATGTACTCTACCCACCAAGTAGAGGACCGGCTGGAGCAAAAGTTGGAGATTTTACAGCAGAAATTTAATGATGGAGACTTAGGTTATGAGAGCTTTGGATCTCAGCAAGGAGAAACCACTATCTCATCTAACCTTACTCAAGGAGAGGATGAACCCAGAGAAGCATGCTACAACATGCTAACTAGGATCTCTTATGGAGAAATTCCCGAGAACAATAACTTTCATCAGTCCTGGAACCAAGGAAGCATCTACTCCCGAGGTAACTACGGACCCCCTCCGGCTCCTTACCATTACTATGAAGGTTTGAAGACACCTCCAAGTCGTCACCAATCTCACTTTTCACATCCTTACCAAAGGAGGCCCGAAGATCTCCAAAACCGGTTCCCAGAGAACCACCATGCCTATCATCCACCACAGCCGCCTCTTCAACACTATGGCCATGCCTATTCACATCAGAAGAATCTATAGGAGAGACTTGAAAGCTTTTTGAAGCAATGCTTGGAGCTCCATGAGGTAACTTGAAGAAAACTCCATGAGAGATTTGATATGATTGAAAGGAGCATATGGGGACTTACAAGAAGGATCACTAAACTTGAGTGGAAGAACGAAGATAAAAGGCTAGCTTGGAGACCACATCCAAACTTCAGGAAGGATTTGAAGATAATGAGAATTTTGAGTCTCCACCTCATGTTAGCTGCAATGTGATCACACCCCACAAGTTGGTACAACCATTGCAAGAACTAGAAGAAGGTGAGATATTTCAAGGAGCAAGAGACCTTAGAAGGATGAGCCTCCCACGGAACATCTATGATTTCAGCTTGCAAAGAAACCAATGGTATCTGCAGACTATAAGCCTAAGGGAGCTTGGAAATTTCAACAGAGTAGTTGAGCAACTACCAAAAGACACATCTTTCGATAAAGCTTGTTCCAAGTACGGTATAGACCGATTCTTCGTGGAGAGTTCTGAGACTAGAGCCGAGATAAAAGATCTTTATGAACAAGCATTGAGATACTCAAGACCCCCAAGGAAGCTTATGAAGTCTAAAAGTCCTGGAAGATTCCTTATAACTTGTACTATAAGAGGAGTCAAGTTCAAAGATGCATTATGTGACTCTGGTTCATGCATCAATCTGATGTCCTCAAGAGATGCAGAAAAGATTGGTTTAAAGGATCTTCAAGCATCCGACATACGCATAGGGTTTGCAAATTGTTCTTCCATAGTTCCCATGGGAATGGTCTCGGACATTTGCGTGAAGATCGGGAGTTGTGACATTCCCACAGATTTCCAAGTGGTCCATGTTGAGAAGGGAAAAGCTTCACAACTCATACTAGGAGGATGTTTCCTGCAATAACTGGAGCGATAATGGATTGGCCAAACAAGAGGATAAGTTTTGCCAACATTGATCGAAATTTTTTCTACGGAGCTGTACCTTCCGTTCTGACATCTCAACAACTAAAGAAAGTATGTCCTAATCCTAAATGAACTCCACCAGAGCTTGTCAAGACCAAGAAACTTTGTCTTAGGATAGAGGATTCTTCTCATCTCTCATAAGAGAAAGACCAAGTCTAGCCAAGGCTTTAAACAAGGGCACTTAGTGGGAGGCAACACATTTTGTAAGTTTTCTTTCCCTTTAATAGATTAGATTTCCTTTTGCTTTTGATTTTTGCATGTTTTATCTCAGGTATTCCACATAAACAGAAAAGAAAATACAAAAGAAGAAAATAGAAAAACATAAAAAGAGAAGATAATCAAGTTGGAGCCAACCTAGGTAAGGCCCGTAACCGAGGTTCTGAGTATGACAACTCCGAAGTTCATGTTTCAAAGTGGCAAGAAGATTTCACAAGTCTGGTCAGATTCATTTGGCCAATGTATGCAGAAGGCAACATATTGATTATACTGAAGATCACTGCTGAAAGTCCCCATGAAGCATAACTCACCTCCAACTTGAAGAAGGACAACATCAGGCCTACACCCCAGTCACGAAGCCAGTGACCGAGTTTTTCCGAGCAAACCGCCGAGAGCCAATTTCTGGGTTCTAAGGAGATTTTGAATTTTTTTGTTGATCTGGTACGTTTCTGACCTTATGGAGCCTATTGGAGCTAATTACAGCATCTTAGGAAGCTATGCAACCTTCCCCGACCTCATCGATTAAGTTTTACTAAGCCAGGGTCAAAGTTAAAAACCAGGCTGCGACTAAGTCAAAACCAAGCCTCATGAAGAATTTTCAAGTTCCACTCAACCAAACGATCAAGGATCAGGTACTCAACATCTTATGGGTATTATAGGAGTAGTGGTCGAGCCACTTTTTGGAAAAAGATTCATGGGAAGAAGATCATTCCACCTCAAGCTTCACGGTTGCATATTTTACTAAAGTTGAATGATATTGAAATCTACTCGAGCAAAAGTTGTCCAACTTGACACACGCCTAAAGGATGACCCTTGGGAAGTTTTGGTTGAAGAAATCTCAGAAAAAGAGACTCAGAGAAGAAAAGGGCCAATCATCAAAACCGAGTCCGCACCCGGCGACCCGCGGCTAGGAATTTCACAAATCTTGAGCCATTTTGCTATTGGTTCGATGGATTGACACAAGATTCAATATCCAAGAATATGAGGATATTTGGGAAGTTATCATCATAGGAAATGTAGCCATGATTGGGCTAGATTCCGAGATCCACCATTGGAACCTATTTTGAAAGTTACTTGGACTATGAGGGGGTGAAACTTGAATGGGACATCCAAATCTCGGATCCACAAGTAAGTATACATTCTTTTGGTACATTATGAAGCATGGGATGATATATTTGCATGACAAGAAGAAGGAACAAGGAAGAAGAGGGCAGCCACAATCCATTCTGGGTTCGGAAGGACGGCCCCGGTCACAAGGGCCGTGACCAAGGCATGAAGGAGGGCCAGCCCTGGTCACGAATACTTGTGACCGAGGTTTCTCACCCTAGTGCCTCCACGCCACTCCTCTTACACAACACTACTTCACTGATCAAGATCACTTCGCCAATCCGAACATAAGCATATTTGGAGCATATCAATCACCATGGAAAGATCTCAACCATCGAAACAATGACATCAAAGAGATAACATCACCACCATCTCACCATCGACACCATCACCATTCTATCTCTATCTTTATTTTATTTACCTTTATTTATATCTTAGCCTATCATTGATGGTTTTTAGGTTTTATCTCAGGAAAGATGCACTTAGAAGAGATCTTCACAAATAATTCAATGGACTAGAACCAAGTCCATTTGATGTTAAGTTTCAAAGGAAGAAACACTGGTTAGTCGCCCACATTCCGATTAAGGTGACATTGTTCTTTAACCCAACTTTTCCTTATGATTTCCATTCTTTTCTCCTTCTTATTTCCCCACCAAGGACGGTGTGATTTAAGTCTGGGGGGAAGGATGTTCATCCTTTACTGACACCTCTATTTTGTTGACCTGAGACCTTTTCTGCCACTTTTTACATCAATGATTATGCATATTTATGCGATTTTATCGAGTCAAAATTTTTTTATTGAGTCAAAACTGTTAGGGAACAAGGACCTTGATCTATTGAATTGTTTGGACTTGTGATTACTCTAATGACTCACAGCTTGGCCGAGCTTTCGTTTGGGAAAGGCTGTAGGAGGATTTAACATTCCCCAAAAGCTTCTTTTCGTTGGAAAGTAGGGGTAAACTAAAGTCGTCTCTAAATCTATTTGAACCTAACTTGACATTCAGTTTCTTCCTCAGGGATTGGCACTCATTGGACATAGACCTATTCTAACCATACAAGGCCACACAATTTTCCACCAAGCATATAACTACCTCTCTTCCTCTTCGCAAGCTCGGAAAAACAAAAAAGCAAGAAAAACAGAAAAACAAGAAAAACAGAAAAGAAAGAAAGGAAAGGAGAAACAAATCAAAGCAACAAGCCCAAGTGAACCAAGTGATGATGGATAAACCCATGTATCTTTTGCGACCTCATGGAAGGATTTTGTTGTAAGGAAAACATTAAGAGTCAAAGCGGCCAAGGGATGATCCGTAGACCCGTGTATCCTTTGGGATTCCAGGGAGACTCGCCCCAAAGAAAACAAAAAAAAAAGAAAAAAGAAGAAAGAAAGAAAACAAAAGAAAGAAAAAGAAAGAAACAAAAAGAACAAGTAGAAGAAGAAAATGCGAAGCACCGGAAACAACAAAACTCGGTGGCTGTAAACATGATATCAAGGAGTTTGGAACAAAATGAGGAGAGGGAAAGTATGCTGGAGAAGGCCTTGGTGAGAAGAAGTTTCCTGTCTTTAAGTAGATTTCCATTTGGTAAGACCACTGTACCTTTCATTCCATTAATTTATGTAAAGAGATGACAATGGAATCCCGAAAACTCCTTTGGATTGAAGTAACAAAGGTTTGAAGATGATCCTTGTGGTTAATCTCGGACCATGTTCCAACGCCCAGTGACAAATTGTTTGAAGTTCAGACATCCCCAACAAGCTAAGTGAGTTCCCATGATTTTCAAACCTCTCTTCCATTCTATTTTGCTTGAGGACAAGGAAAGGTTTAAGTCAGGGGGAGCTGATAACATCGTATTTTGACCCGTTTTTACTATGGTTTTCATATTGTTTTAAGAGATATTTGGTATGATTTAAAAGATAAATAAGCTATTATCAAGTATTGTTAGTTTCAAAGAGGTTTTAAATGTTTTATGGGAATATGGATCAAAAGGAGCAAAGACCCGTTTTGAGGCAGTTTCAAAGCATCAGAAGTTTGACAAAATTTAAAGACCTTCCTGTGAACCAAAATTGGAGTTCTCTATATCATTGGAAAGCTTGAAGAGTAAAGATTCGTATGGGACAAGAATCAATGCAATCAATGCAATCCATTCAGCCATTTAGAAGATGCATCCCAGAAGATGAAGCTATGTCAAACCAGCGCCAAAGCACCAAACCCCGGTCACTAAGCTCGTGACCGAGGCCAGCCTCCTTCACCGCCTTAGAAGCTTGGCCCATCACTAGGCTCGGCCCATTTCCTCCACACTCATCAAGATGACGAGTCTGCCCTTCCTAAACCCTAGAAGCCAATCTCTTGCGCCCCAAGACCTATAAATACAAGCTTATGAAGCTAGGCTTTCGTGTGCTTCATCAAAGTTTCAAACCACGACCTAAGTTCACCACAGAAACCCTAGAAAGTCCATCCCAACTTCAAGAAGCCGACGCCGTCTCCAAGGAGCCGCAAAAGCAACTTGATCTCGCTGAAGCTTTGAAGTTCCACCATCCCTCTCTCTATTTTTTTTGTAACTTTGTCAAAGGAGAAGTCCTTACATCTTGTTATTTTCGGATCTAAAGAAGGAATCTCTAAACTTTTACCTTATTTTATTAGATCTATGTTTTACTCTTTCATATCATCGATGACAACCTTGAGCATAGCCGAGTAGACTATCCAGTTTGGTCTAAATGGCCAGTTAATGGGGTGAGATGATCATTGTCTTTTGAGTGGTGAGTTTTATTTTATTTGCATATCCGTTTACACTGTCTTTCGGTTTTATCTCATTCTTAATGCATATAGTTAGAGTCATGAACTAGCTATTGATCTTAGACATCTTAGTAATTTCGAACCGTTTGCTTAGTTTCTTGGAACTTAGATTTGATGAGTATCCGTCATAACATCCATAATACCCCTTAGTTATGGAGTCTTATGGATTAGGATTGAACTTGATTTTAATGCTTTGAAACCTATGTTATTGCCCGCGATAGTTGAATAATAGGATTAGTGGATTTCAGCCGGTTTTCTCTATGACAATAGGTTAGCCAAACCTTCGTGTTTCATATGTCCGTGACTTAGGAGTAGACATGCATTACATTGAACTTATTTCGAGTAGACAGATCATTGAACCCTAGATACCCCCTTAAGTGCCCAACATTCATCTCATATTGATTTATATTCATTTTATTTGCTTTGCATGATTTGCGTGACACAAAACCCCATTTTATTATTGGGTTCTAGCTTTACTTGTTCCTGTTGATTTGCAATACATCTTCTCTCTCTGTGGATTCGATATACCTTAAGTACTATGATTGATTGATGTGCACTTGCAGCCTATTCATTGTGTGGTCCCTTTGAGGAAAACTTTATACGACATATAATCAACGCCCTCAGCCAAGCCTTGAGTCCTCAACAATTGACCCCCTGAAACTCTAACGACTCCTGAATGGTCACCAAATAGCTCCTCGATCTCGTTATCCGATATCCAACTTGGTGTAACAAAACGGTGAGATGCTCCGGAGTTGAACAACACATGAGACTCTACCCCAGCTACTTTTAAGGTCCCTACGCAAACATTTAACTAAGACACCAGGCACGGACAAACAAGGGGAAATCTGAACACTTAAAAAATTACACAACTCAAAAGAAAAGAACTAACCAGTGATTGGACTGCTGCTGCTTGCTGCTCCTGCCTCCGCGCCTAAAGTATAAACCTGTGGGGCTCCTGCAGCTCGCTTTGGTGGCGGTGTTTCAATCCTCGGTACCTTCTGACTAACTTTGGGCAACTAGTCTTCACATGTTCGGGTTCCTTGCAATGGTAGCAAACCCGCTCATCAGCCTTGGCGCAGTCTGAAATCTGGTGCTCTGTACTACCACATCTGAAGCACCGATACCCTTCACCAACAGTCTTGGAAGTGTCCTCCCACTTCTTCTTCTGCCCTTGGTTCCTGTCGAACTTGCCTCCCTTGCTCAGAACAGAACCTTGAGGCTTTTTCTGAACCCCAGAACTCACAACATGCACTCTAGCCTCCTGGATCATGCCATCCTCAATCAGGGCTGCTCGCTCAACCAAATCAGCTACCGAAGAATAACTGCAAACAATTCAGCGGTTCCTCAGCTCTAACCGCATACCCGGCAGGAACCTGCAAACCTGGGTCTTCTCATCATCAAGACCTCCACAAGCGT
Source organism: Cardamine flexuosa (assembly GCA_963555745.1). Taxonomy (NCBI): domain Eukaryota; kingdom Viridiplantae; phylum Streptophyta; class Magnoliopsida; order Brassicales; family Brassicaceae; genus Cardamine; species Cardamine flexuosa. Next base: position 14,941,026 of record OY743214.1, on the reverse strand, counting down.
ACCACTTGAGACGATTAAACTCGGTCGCATACTCTCGGATGGACCTGCTCCCCTGTTACAAGTCCAAGAACTTGCCCTCAAGCCTGTCCAATGCCTCCTGTGGAAAGTATTTGAGATAAAACTCCTCACGGAACTCATCCCAAGTCAAAACTGCACCCCTTCTCCGAGTGATGAGTGTCAATTTTGACCCGTTTCTATTATTTTTTTACTTGTCTTATTGAGTCTAAAAGTTAGGTTTTGTGTTCTTTTGGTCGGTTTTAGTGTCTTTTCAGGTTTTCACTTCCTTGGAGCTAAAATGTGCAAAATGGAGCAACTTTGGACGTTTTTACACATCATTGGATTTTTGAGACATCATGGATCGATCGATCCTGAAGAGTATCGACCATGCATGAAGAGGATCAACCGATCCCAAAGCAGATCAGTCAGTCAAAGGAATCTATGAGGTGGCACAGATCAGAAGAAGAAGATCGATCGATCCTAGTCACGAATATTCTTCAAATCGCAAATTAACTCCAAGTTTTAACCTAGAAGACACTCTATAAATAAGGCTCATTTCCTGAGCGGCCAGAGAGACCTAGACATGAAATTTTACTGTTACTCTGCCAATTTTTATATATCATTTCAGATCTGTAATTTTTACATTGCTTTTTCTCATATCTAAAAAGTTTTCATTGCATTTTCAAGATCTACAATCTGTTTTCATCTCTTTCTTTGCATTTTTAACCATTCAACATCATGATCTATCAACCCATTACCATGGTTGAGTAGATCTGCATGTTGGGAGTCAGGATATATTCAAAGGGATTTAATGTTTAATTAAGTTATTGTTATAGATTAGAATTATGGTTAATAGATCTTTATTTCTATGACTCAAATGCTTTTGTTAGGTTGACGAATATATCAAATGATTCATAGGGTTTTATAGTACAGCTAGCGTTGGCTATCCTACCCTGAATCTATATTTTGTAGGCTTGGTTTCCAGATTTCCAAAAGTTGAAGGTGGATCTACAAGTGAACTCTATCAAACTAGGTTGAAATATGCTATCATAGGATCCTAGCGGATTTATGATAGATTAATATTTGCTTTTAATAAAAAGATTTATTTTGGTACAGTGTTTGTGTTCTAGATCTAGATCATTTAATTACTAATCCGGTTAGATATCCTTTTTATTTATTTAAATTCATGTGATTACTCAAATCTCAACATTTATTTTTAATTGATTTTATTTCCTTATTTAAAATATTTTTATTTGGATTTTATTCGGATTTCCTTTTGTGACACTTTCAATATTTTTCATCCTAGCTCTGTTTAGATCTAAGGATCTATAGTGCTCTTTACTCTCTGTGGATCAATCCCACCACTATACTGTCGTGCACAACCGTGCACTTGCGGAGTTTAGATGTTGGGTAAAACCTGATGCATAAAACATCACTTCAAGTTTTTGGCGCCGTTGCCGGGGAGTAATTTAAGTTTTTAAACCTAGTCTAGGATATTTTATTTTCTACATTCTTTATTTTTTACGTCTCTGAGATCGACCGATCCCCATAAGATCAATCGATCCTACTTCTTGTAGGATCGACCGATCCTACTTTGTGCAAGAATGATCGATCCCTCTTTGATCGTTCGATCCTTTTTCTCTCGAGATCAACCGATCCCTTCCAAGATCGATCAATCCCTTCCAGAGCCCTTTTTCTGGATCTGATCTTCAAACTTCTTTTGCTTCTCAGTTGTATGCAATTAAGGAGCAAGGCTTCTAAAGATCTACAAGACCTAAGCATAGAAGAGTTCACAAGGAAGTCCACAAGGAAGATCAACAAAACAAAGAAAAACAAAACCACAATGAAAGCAAAAGATAAGGTTAGTATGGCTCATCCTAATAACCTTAGAAACATTCCCCCTGTTGTTGATGGTGAGAATGTAGATGCAGTCCGGCAGAGAGAGGGTCAGGATAATAGAGGACCCCTCAATGATGCTGGAGCTACTGGGTTTGGCATAAATGCTGTGCCGGGACTACAAGTCCGCCACGCAGGATTAACTTAGGTGAGCAAGATACCCCGCACGCCTACTATAGAAATCGATCTGCTAGCATTCCCCCTCCTATCCAGAGGCAAGATTATGAGATTAAACCTCAAGTAATCGTCCTGGTTAAACCGAATCAATTCCATGGGCTATCTAATGAGAACCCAATAGACCATATTGATATCTTTGAGGAGATCTGTAGTACCACCAAAGCCAACGGAGTCCCCCAAGACTACCTCTGTTGTACGCTATTTTCCTTTTCCCTTGCTGATAAGGCTCATAGATGGCTGAAATCTTGGAGTCCCGGATCTATCACAAGCTGGGGTGAATGCCGAGCTGCTTTCATTCAGCAGTTCTTCACCAAAGCTAGATCCGCAGCATTAAAAGACAATATAGCCACATTCCGCCAAGCTGGTACCGAGTCCTTCTATGAAGCTTGGGAACGCTTGATGTGATGTGATGTACCGAGTCCTCTATCAAAGGCCTTTTTGTCATTTGGTCTAAATTGAACCTCATGTCAAGGTGACTGAGGTGAAGATTTATTATGCCTTTCTGCACATTGATTATTGCTCCTGCAGTAGCGAGGAAAGGTCTACCTAGGATAATTGGGTCGCGAGGTGCTGTTTCTAGCTTGAGAACGATGAAGTCTGTCATAATTGTACATTTGCCATTTGCCAATTTTAATAGGTATATTCTCAAGTAGTCCTTCCGGACGGCGAACTGAATGATCCGCTAATATCAATGAGATCTTGCATGGTTATAAAATCGTCATGCCCAATTTCTGAGCAACAGATAACGGCATCAAACTCACACTTGCTCCCAAATCACATAAACAGCGTTTGAATATTTTGCTGAGTTTCTAAAGTTCTAAGCTGAGTTTCTAAAGTTTCACACCCTCGGCTTATCTTTATATGGATCAGATCAGTCATTTCATTGATCTCTTTGCAAAACTTCTTGTCGTTTCCAAACTTTGCTGGAATAGGGGTTCAATATTAACCAGAGAGTTGGTGTTCCCAATCTGGTGGTTGAATCCCTTTTTACCATAACCAACATTATTTTTGGGGTTATCTTGGTCCTGAGCACTCTGAGATGGATAGAACCGGTTTCGGGAGTTCTCAACATCAGTTCTACGATAGGATAGGTTAGGATTTTTTCCGGATTTAGGGTTGAATCCCTTGTTTTCCTGTCTACCGAGAAAGTTGATCTCCTTGGTTTGTTCCTCCTCATCATTGTAACTCTCCAAGGGGTTTCCACATCGACTTTGTGCCTTCCAAAGCACATCTACCTTAGCAATAAGCTTTTCTATCAGTTTCCTACTTATAAGAACAGGGTCATTCCTTCTGTTATAGTTAGAGCTTCTGTTTCAGTTGCTTATTGCAAGGTTCTCTATTAATCTTATTGCTTCCTCTTGCGTGTTGCTCATGAAGTCCCCTTTACTGGCTATATCCATAGCCATTTGGTATTCCATTTCAACTCCATTGTAGAAGAAGTTCATCCTGTCCGACTCAGTGTAGCTTCGAGGGGGACAGTCCTTTAGACATTCCTTATAGCGTTCCCAAGCTTCATAGAAGGACTTGGTACCAGCTTGGCGGAATGTGGCTATTTTGTTTTTTAGCGCTGGGGATCTAGCTTTGGTGAAGAACTACTGAATGAAAGCAGCTCGGCATTCACCCCAGCTTGTGATAGATCCGGGACTCAAAGATTTCAGCCATCTATGAGCCTTGTCAGCAAGGGAAAAGGAAATTGTCTACAACAGAGATAGTCTTGGGGGACTTTGTTGGCTTTGGTGGTACTACAGATCTCCTCAAAGATATCAATATGGTCCATTGGGTTCTCTATAGATACCCCATGCAATTGATTCTGTTTAACCAGGGCGATTATTTGAGGTTTAATCTCATAATCTTACCTCTGGATAGGAGGGGAAATAATACCAGATTGGTTCCTATAGTAGGCATGCAGGACATCTTGCTCGCCTAAGGTAACCCTGCATGGCGGAACTTGCAGTCCCGGCACAGAATTTATGCCAACCCCAGCAGCTCCAGCATCATTGAGAGGTCCTCTATTATCCTAACCCTCTCTCTGCCGGACTGCATCTGCATTCTCACCGTCAACAACAGGGGGAATGTTTCTAAGGTTATTAGGATCAGCCATACTAACCTTATCTTTTGCTTTCCTTGTGGTTTTGTTTTTCTTTGTTTCCTTGATCTTCCTTGTGGATTTCCTTGTCAACTCTTCTATGTTCAGGTCTTGTAGAAGAAGCCTTTCTCCTTAATTACATACACCTGAGCAGCAAAAGAAGTTTGAAAATCAGATCCGGTCAAGAGGCTCTGGATCGATCGATCTTGGAAGAGATTGGTCGATCTCGAGAGAAAAAGGATCGAACGATAAAAGAGGGATCGACCGATCTTGCACAAAGTAGGATCGGTCGACCTATAGGGATCGGACGATCGTGCAAGAAGAAGGATGGGTCGATCTTTTAGGGATCGGTCGATCTCAGAGACGTAAATAAAAAATGCATAAAATAAAATATCCTAGATTAGGTTTAAAATTTAAATCTAAAGGCTACAATTACTCCTCGGCAACGGCGCCAAGAACTTGATGTGATGTTTTATGCATCAGGTTTTACCCAACATCTAAACTCCGCAAGTGCACGGTTGTGCGCAACAGTATAGTGGTGGAATCGATCCACAGAGAGTAAATAGCGCTATAGATCCTTAGATTTAAACACAGCTAGCATGAAAATATGGTAAATGTCACTTTTAAAAATCCGAATAAAATCCAAATAAAAATCTTTTAAATAAGGAAAGAAATCAATTTAAAACAAATGTTGAGATCTGAGAAATTGCAGGGATTTAAATAAATAAACAGGATATCTAACCGGATTAGCAATTAAATGATCTAGATCTAGAACACAAACATTGTACCAAAATAGATCTCTGTTTAAAGGAAAATATTATCTAATAAATCTTTTAATTAAAAGCAAATATTATTCTACCATAAATCCGCTAGGACCCTATGATAGCATATTCCGACCTAGTTTGATAGAGTTCACTTGTAGATCCAGCTTCAACTCTTGAAAATCTGGAAATCAAGCCTACAAACTATAGATTCCGGGTAGAATAACCAACGCTAGATGTACTATAAAACCCTATGAATCATTTGATAGATTCATCAACCTAACAAAAAATTTGATTCATAGAAGTAGAGATCTATTAAGCATAATTTTAATCTATAACAATAACCTAATTAAACATTAAATCCCTTTGAATATATCCCATCTCCCAACATATAGATCTACTCAACCATGGCAATGGGTTGATAGATCATTATGTTGTATGGTTGAAAACACAAAGAAAGAGATGAAGACAGAATGTAGATCTTAAAAATGCAATGAAAAATCTTTAGATCTGAGAAAAAGAATGTGAAAAGTTTACAGATCTGAAATGAGAAATAAAAATAGCAGAGTAACAGTAAAATTCGTGTCTAGGTCTCTCTAGCCGCTCAGGAAATGAGCATTATTTATAGGGTGTATTCTAGGTGAAAACTCGGAGTTAATGTGCTATTTGGAGAATATTCGTGACTGGGATCGATCGATCCTACTTGGATCGTTCGATCTTCTTCCTCTGATCCGTGCCACCTCATAGATTCTTTTGACTGACCAATCTGCTTCGGGATCAGTCGATCCCAGCCATGCTTGGTCGATCCAATGATGTGTAAAAACGTCCAAAGTTGCTTCATTTTGCTTATTTTAGCTCCAAGGAAGTGAAAATCTGAAAAGACACTAAACCGACCAAAAAAACACAAAACCTAACTTCTAGACTCAATAAGACAAGTAAAACATTAATAAAAACGGGTCAAAATAGACACTCATCAACGCTATAAGGAATATCTAAAGGACTGTCCCCCTCGAAGATTCACCGAGTCGGACAGGATGAACTTTTTCTACAATAGAGTTGAAATGAACTATCAAATGACTATGGACTCAGCCAGTAGGGGAGACTTCATGAGCAACACGCTGGAGGAAGCAATGGAGCTCATTGAAAACCTGGCAGCAAGCGACTCTAACAGATCTTCTAACTATGATAGGAGAGTCAACCCCACTCGGGTGAGTGATAAGATCATACAGGAGCTTAATGCTAAGGTAGATATTCTGATGAGAGCTCAAAAGAGATATGTTAATATCTTGGAAAGTTATGAGTTCAATGATGAGGAGGATCAAACTGAGAAGATCAACTTTCTCGTGGACAGGGAAACTACCAAAACTGGGGTTTTAACCCAAATTTTAGGAACCATCCTAACATGTCCTACCGCAGTACTACTGTTGAGAACCCTGGAGATAAGTTTTATCCATCTCGGAGTACTCAAAACCAAGGGAACTTCCAAAACAATGCTGGTTATGGTAAAACTGGATTCAACCCCCAATCTGGGAATGCTGGTTCCATGGGGAAGAATGAATCCTTATTCAAGAAAATCATGGAAGGACAGAAGAAATTTGTTAGGGATATCAACGCTAAGGTTAATAGAGTTTATGAGAATCTCAATGGGAAATTTGATGCCTTAATAACTCACGTAAGGGTTTTAGAAAATCAAGTTGCTCAAACTTCTGAGAAAAAAGGGCCCCAACCAGAACTTTCCCAGGGAAACCTGAAAACAATCCCAACGAATCTCTACACTTCGTTGAACTTAGAAGCAGAAAATGCGTGTCCTAAAAAGCTATCCTACCAGAGGGGATAGGACAATCATTTATCTGTCTGACGATGAAGAAGACAATTTCTTCAATGATGACATAGAAGATAACTTTTACAACAGGGAGCTGACAATTCCTGAAGAACCTGAAATGTCAGAAAATAGAAGTGATCACTCCATGGATGATGAGATAGAAGAAGCAGAGCGTTATTACGCTAATCTCAGAGAAATGGAAATTGATCAGGAACGGTCGACCCCCAGTGAAACAGATAAATCCCCTGTGATGAAAGACCAGGATTTCCCGACCAAACCCGTTAAATAAATCACGGAATTTTCAGCACCCTCTGAGATGAGAGTTAGACTACCCTTTCCAGAGGTTTACTCAATGATTCACTTAGTGGAAGATCAATTAAAGAAAAATTTCACTGGGGAATCCACTATGGAAGACTCCGTCAAATTCCTAAGGGAAAATTACGATAAGCAAATGCACGAAAAACTTCCAAAGAAACTAGGAGATCCCGAGAAATTTATCCTGTCATGCACCATTGGAGATACCTGTTTCAAAAACAGCTTTGTGGATTTGGGAGCAAGCATCAACGTGCTACCACTCTCGGTTTTGCATACGCTTGGACTGCTAACTATGCAGCAAACCACCAAGAAAATAATCATGGCTGATGGAACAACTCGGAGACCACACAAAATCTTAATTGATATGCCGATGTTGGTAGGCTCGTGCTACATACTCGCTGATTTTATGGTTTTAGACTTGGATGATAATGGTACTGAGCTTATCCTAGGACGTCCTTTGTTAGCTACACCCGGAGTATCCATAAATGTGCCAAAAAGAAGGATAAAAATCCGTCTCAGAAAAACAGTTTTGAAACTTTACGTTGAGACTGTTGATATGAAACATACCGTCAATGGTCAAAGATTCGTGATTAACGATGTTGATGCTATTGATGTTGTTCACTCAGTGAACAAGATCCCGGAATTTTCCATAACTAAGAGAGTTTTAGAAATCAAAGAGCAAAAATCCGCTGAGATGGATCAATCCGAAGGTGAGATCGATCGATCAAACATTGAAAGCCAATGCATTCTAGATAAGGAGATTGATCTGGATGCTATCAGGATTGACCCGCTGGGTGAGATTGATCGATCCCATTTCCCCGATATTGAGTTTAAAATTGGGGAGGATCGACCGATCCAGATGGAGAACGATCGATCCCCGCGAACGCAGCTTTATAAACCTCCCGAGAACAAAACCCTAAAAGAGCTTAGAAATCAGGGAGAGGCAGAAAAAACAACTCCTAAGAAGATGGATCCTGTCACAGAGAGCAAGGTTGATTTGATAGTTGGTGAGTGGGGAGCAAGGTTACCCTTTGAGGAGATTAAGTCTGTGTTACCTATGATGGCAGATTTCACTTTGGATATCCTTCCCGGTAGGATTACACTTCAAGGCGCAACTGACTACCTCCAGGATTACCTAAAAAACAAGAGGCAGGATAAACTCCCCCCCCCCAAAAAGAGATGATCCAAGGTGATTTCCATATACCTGTCACAATTGGAAGGACTCTTTTAAGGAACTGCTTGATAGACACTGGAGCTAGTATAAATGTCATATCGCTCAAGAATGCAGGGTTATTGTGTCTAAAACACATGGTACCAACCAAGTCCCAAATGGACTTGGTTGATGGACCACTCCAAAACCCTGTAGGGATCCTATCCAACATACCAATTCTTGTGGGTGGAAGCTATGTTCTAATAGACATCTTTGTGCTGGATATGAACTGTGATGGATCAGATCTAATCCTAGGATGGACATTGCTAGTGACCCCCCGCACATCTATCAGCATACCCAAAAGGAGAATAAAGCTGCGAGTTGGGGACAAGGTCATATGCTTTCCCATTGAGACTATCAAGAGATACCCAATTGCGCTTGGCCAAACCCCCCCCCCCCCACTGTGAAGGATGAGGAGGATACCATTCCTCCAATGAACCCATAACCCAATTGAAATAAAACTAAGTCAAGCTAGTGACTTTGCAAAAACAAGCGCTGGTTGAGAGGCAACGCAACATGTTCTTTTAATTTATTTTTGCTTTTGAATTAATAAATCTATTTTATTTTATTTCCCTTCAGTTGTTTCAATTTGTTTATTTATTTTCCAAAATAAGATATGATAATATTTTTTTGTTGAGCAGACTGAAAACAGGTGCAAAACGCAGACGATGCAAATTTCAAGAAGTTTCAGTACGCTGGGATCGACCGATCCTACCCAGATCGATCGATCCCCGAGACAAGAAAAGCTGAAAACCGGTTCATGTACATACAAATGCTCCCGTTTGGTCATACAATTCTTTCCACGGTTTATGGTTTGCTTTTTGTTCACAATTCATTATCTCCAATGTTGTTTCGCAGCATCCATTTTCTTTGATTTTTTATCACTGTGGGACGTAGTGATTTAAGTCTGGTGGAAGGGGTGACTGCTTTAATATGTTACTAACACTGTGTTTTTTTTTGTTTACTTGTCCCAAAAAAAATTTCAACCTTTTTCAAAAATAAAACTTTTTTCATTTTTACTTGAGTCATTTTATTGAGTCAAAACATGTGATTTTATAATTTTCTTGGTTTCTATTTTTATGTTGACATTTATTGGACTTAGTTTATGAAGATTGGAAATACCATCAGTGGATAACCTTTACCCGAAACGACCTATCCTTTAGAAATCTGAATGATCCAACGTTGGCTCTATCTACTTGGACCTTTAACTTGGACTAATCTTCTCACTTAGGGGCTTGATATCGCAAAAGGATCTTATACATCTGGAGTTCACCCCATTCTTGTTGGAGCTCCAGTTGGCCAAGCTCATTTTTAGTTTGATTCCACACCCTTACACCCTTTTTCATTCAGACCCCAGTCCTCTTTCGCAACAATAGGAGCATGTGTAACGAAGTGCAAAAACTACGGAGTATGGGAGCTGGGACAACCAAATGTTCTAAAGATTTCCGAGTAAGCTTTCTAGTATCAGTACTTCATCTATATTAGTTTGAGTTGACTATTGGTGTAGTTTTTAGTAGGTTTGATGTACATGGTTAGAACTGGTTCCAACTTCCCCTTCTCAGAAAAAATGCTCTGGGATCGACCGATCCTACCTTGATCGATCGATCCCGTCTCATCCCGAGACTCTCTTTCAGAAAAAAAAAAAAAAAAACGAAAAAAAAAGAGAAGGGAAAAAAGTCTGAAGGAACCAGAATAAAACCTTTTATTTATTTAGCTAGTTATTTGCTTCTGTTATCTATTTTATTTTAGCACCAATAGCAACTCTATTAGGATCATTATATAGAAGCTTACTTGGGATCCAAGGTTCAGGAAGTTGTGCACCATCTTTTGTTCCCGTCTCACTGTGATTTTGCACATTGGCTTGCACCAGAGTTCATTTGTCATGCCTAACCATCACCCTTAAAATGGCCCCCCGTTACTAGCCCTTAGCGATTTCAACTCCCTTTGTGAGACTGCACGCAATACTTAATGAATTTTAAAAGGCCAACAATGGAGATTTCAGAAGTTCCCTTGGATCTCGGATGCCAGAGTACGGTAATGTGTTCTATGCTTATGGTAAATTACATATTGTACTGCTAAAGTTCGATTAACCTTTCACAAGGTTTCTTCTTCGTTTACATGATCAACATGATAGATTTTTAAAGCTAAGCGTAAGTTCCCATTTTTCAAACTTCCACTTCTGTACTTTCTTTCATTGTCTTGTTTCTTACTTGAGGACAAGCAAGGATTCAAGTCTGAGGGTGTGATGAGTGTCTATTTTGACCCATTTTTATTATTCTTTTCCTTGTCTTATTGAGTCTAGAAGTTAGGTTTTGTGTTCTTTTGGTCGGTTTTAGTGTCTTTTCAGGTTTTCACTTCCTTGGAGCTAAAATGTGCAAAATGGAGCAATTTGGACGTTTTTACACATCATTGGATTTTGGAGACATCATGGATCGATCGATCCTGAAGAGTATCGACCAAGCATGAAGAGGATCAACCGATCCCAAAGCAGATTGGTCAATCATAGGAATCTATGAGGTGGCTCGGATCAGAGGAAGAAGATCGATCGATCCGAGTAGGATCGATCGATCCCAGTCACGAATATTCTCCAAATCGCACATTAACTCCGAGTTTTGACCTCAAAGACACTATAAATGAGGCTCATTTCCTGAGCGGCCAGAGAGACCTAGACACAAAATTTTACTGTTACTCTGCCTTTTTTATTTCTCCTTTCAGATCTGTAATTTTTACATTGCTTTTTCTCAGATCTATAAAGTTTTCATTGCATTTTCAAGATCTACAATCTGTTTCATCTATTTCTTTGCATTTTCAACCATTCAGCATCATGATCTATCAACCCATTACCATGGTTGAGTAGATCTGCATGTTGGGAGATGGGATATATTCAAAAGAATTTAATGTTTAATTAGGTTATTGTTATAGATTAGAATTATGGTTAACAGATCTCTACTTCTATGAATCAAATGCTTTTGTTAGGTTGACGAATCTATCAAATGATTCATAGGGTTTATAGTATAGCTAGCGTTGGCTATTCTGCCCGGAATCTGTAGTTTGCAGGCTTGATTTCCAGATTTCCAAGAATTGAAGCTGGATCTACAATTGAACTCTATCAAACTAGGTCAAAATATGCTATCATAGGGTCCTAGCGGATTTATGATAGAATAATATTTGCTTTTATTAAAAAGATTTATTTTGGTACAATGTTTTTGTTCTAGATCTAGATCATTTAATTGTTAATCCGGTTAGATATACTTTTTATTTATTTAAATCCCTGTGATTTCCCAAATCCCAACATTTATTTTAATTGATTTTATTTCTTTATTTAAAATATTTTTATTCGGATTTTATTCGGATTTCCTTTTGTGACACTTTCCATATGTTTAATCCTAGCTCTGTTTAGATCTAAGGATCTATAGTGCTATTTACTCTTTGTGGATCGATCCCATCCCTATACTGCTGCGCACAACCGTGCACTGGCAGAGTTTAGATGTTGGGTAAAACCTGATGCATAAAACATCACATCACCAAGCCAACACACTCTCCCACAAGGTCTGGGTGTCACCCTCGAGGTAATGGATTGCCAAATCAACCTGGTACGCCTCCAGACATCTGATAGAATGGAAGTTTCTCTCAAGCCTGGACCTTCACTCGTCTGCCACAACCGGCTTGGCACCAACAGCAAAGTACTTGGTGCCTAACCTCTGCATGTGCTCCATCACCCGGAGATAGGATGGAACAACCGGCTCAGCTACAACATCTGGAACTACTGGAGCAACACCTACAGGCATGGAGCAGGAGCCGGTACCACAGACGGTTACCGCTCCAAAAGTTGGGCCAGCAGCCCAAGTACAGCCCCCATCGGGTTCTGATCTACCCCCTGTGGGGGTACTCCATGTGCCGGCGCAGCGTTGCCAGCAGCAAAATCAGCCTGATCATCCCCAATAGGGTGCTCAACTACCACCTGCTCCACCGTGACACTTTGTGCCACGCTCCCTTCAGAAAATCTGCCCTTCCAGCTCTGCCAGCTCGACCACCACGGCCAGCTCGACCAGCTTGGCCACCACGACCACCTCTGAGAGCCCTACCAACTCTGCCTGGATTAACCATCTTAGCCAAAAAAACCGACAAAAATTCAATAATCCTTACTACAGAATTGGTAACACAACAATACAACAAGGAAGTCTTACCATAGAACCTTTACTGGCTGGAAATGATGACATAACCCGAAACCCCAGAACAAGGAAAATACAAAGTTACAGCTAACAACAATTGAACAACAATTAATTCACAACAGACAACCATTTCAGCATAGCAGAAAATCTACCAGTCCTACAAAACAACTCCGCTCTGATACCAAATTGAAATAACCCAACCCATTTTTTTTTCCTTTATAGATAATAATATTTCCATAAATATTAAAATCCTCCAACACAAACTATATTAAAAAATTCATGAAAATCACATCAATTTAAATAGTTTAGCTTAACCATTTTAAACCAAATTTCTGCAATAAAATAATTAAACAATAAATCTCGGTATGTCATCCCTTTTCTGCAGCCTTGCTCCCACGAGCTCTAGCAAGTTAAACTTTTTCTTTACCTGCACCATTACAAAAAGATGCATCAGTATTTAATAAATACTAACTGAGGCGATTAACCCATCTCACAGCTATACACACATGCTAACAATATTTTCCTAGCAAAATAAATATGCTTACAGGATTCAGCAACCCACACAACAATTTTATTAATTAATTAGTTATAAGCAATTAAATACTTAATTAAATTCAGCAAAAATTCAGCAATTACTCCATATATTTAATTTCAATAATTTTTCAGCACTTTATTTCAATATAAATTTATTCTATCTTTTTCGACAATTGAATTCACAGCAATTAATTAATTAATTAATTTAATTGAACACAAAAATCAAATTAACTATTCATCAAATCAACCAATCAACAAAACATCACTGAAAATCCTAACACAAATCTATTAAACTAGGAATAATCTATAAAACCTAGATAAGCCACGGTGCACTCACCTTAGCCAAAAGTAGCAACTTCTGTAACTTTGTAGAACTCTCCGGGATATCTAAACCCTAGATTTTCCCAATGCACAACCTAAAATAATAATAAAATAATTTAATAAACTAATTAAATAATTAACTAACTACAAGACTTAATTAATAAGTCATCTTCTTCGTTTGCAACTACACGACAACAATAACGTCTCCGTTCCAGAGACCACCGATCACGCCTCCATTTCTCACGTCTCATCACCATCGGAGTGAGTTCACCACCGGAATCACAGACACCATCTCGAACACCACCGATGTGGTCGTCAAATCTCCATCGAACTCTAACACACCACACCGTCACGATCTCCACGCCAAGAAACCCTCTACCGTCAAGTCACCATGGATCACCATGATCAACTCCACAACTACAACAACATGACTAAACTAAGAGAGAGAGAGAGATCCTTACTTTGATGAAGATGAGAAGGAGAGGGAGACTTGAAGCTTCCCACTCATGGCAATCCAACGATGGCACAGATCGGAGATACGGCGACGGATCTAACTTGACAATCAACACGGTACAACTCAGCTCCCTTCTTCTTTTCCCTTTCCTCCACGCCAACACTTCTCTTGTCAGGCACCACACCCCAACGCCAACACAAAACTCAGCCAACAAAACTCTCCCTTTGAATACTCCCACGCGACAAGAACTTACTGTCTTAGGCAAGGTGGCGTTAAAAAGCTTAAAGAGGACTAGGATAAGACCAGCGCATTGCGCGGGAAGAAGGTTTAAAATTTTTTTTATTGTTAGTAATTATTAAAATTTAAGTTATAAATAGAAATGTCAAAAAATTATATATAGTACTTATTATTTGATATTTTGTATTGTTATTTATGTTCTTGTTATATGCTCTCTTTTTATTGTTGTCTCTTTTATGTTTTTATGATTGTATTTTGTGTTTCTCTACACATGTATTTTTTTTTTTTATCTCTTTTATAGGTTTTCAAATTACTTTTTTTTTCTCTTTCTCTCTTTCTCTCTTTTTCCCCTATCTTGATGTTTCTCTCTTGCTTTTATGATTGTATTTAGTTTTCTTTTTTTGTCTTCGTTTAGTCTTTCTTTTTCTTCTTACACATATGCTTTTTTCCTTTTATTTATTTTATAGGTTTTCAAATTATCTATCTATTTTTATTTTTTTTACAGTTGTATTTATTCTTCTTCTTTTTACACATATGCATATTTCCTTTCAGCTCTTTCATAACTTTTTGAGCTACCTCTATGTCTCTTTCTCTTGATTTTACCATTGTATTTAGTATTATTTTTCTTAGAGATATGTCTTTTTCCTTTCAGATATTTTACAGGTTTTCAAATTATCTCTCCCTTTCTCTTTCTTTCCTTCTCTCTCATTTGTTTCCTCTCTCTCTCTTGTTGTCTCTCTCTTGCTTTTACAACTGTTTTTTTTTGTCTTATTCTTCTTCTTCTTCTTACACATATACCTCTTTCTTTTCATTTCTTTTATATGTTTTCGAATTACTTATCTCTCTCTCTCTCTCTCTCTCTCTCTCTCTCTCTCTCTCTCTCTCTCTCTCTCTCTCTCTCTCTCTCTCTCTCTCTCTCTCTCTCTCTCTCTCTCTCTTTTTCTCTCTCTCTCTCGTTCTCTATATGTCTCTCTCTTGCTTTTATAAATATATTTACTATTTAGTCTTCTTCTTCTACTTTTTCTTCTACACATATGACTTTTTCCTTTTATTTTTTATCGGTTATTGAATAAACATTTTCTATAAAAAAAAATTGTTTCTTAATTATTTACTTTTTCTTTATTTTATGTAACTCGCATGATTTAACATCTCTCTCTCTCTCTCTTGCTATTAAGATTGTGGTTAGTCCTCTTACTCTTTTTACATGTATGCCTCTTTCTTTCATCTCTCTTATAGGTTTTTTGAATTACCTCTTTCTCTCTCTCTCTCTCGTTCTCTATCTCTCTCTCTTGGTTTTACAATTATATTTACTATTTAGTCTTCTTCTTCTATTTCTTCTTCTACATATATGACTCTTTCCTTTCATTTTTTATCAATCTGTGAAATCGAGAGGGAAAAAACAAATTGTTTCTAAATTATTTACTTTTTCTTTATTTTATGTAACTCGCATGATTTAACATATATATATCTTTCTATTAAGATTGTGGTTAGTCTTCCATTCTTCTTACATGTATGTCTCTTTCTTTAATCTCTTTTATAGGTTTTTCGAATGATCTCTTTCTCTCTCTCTTTCTCTCTCTCTCTCTCTCTATCTCTCTCTCGCTCATTCTCTATCTCTCTCTCTTGCTTTTACAATTATATTTACTATTTAGTCTTTTTCTTCTACTTCTTCTTCAACACATGACTCTTTCCTTTCATTTTTATAGGTTTTTGAATAAACATAATCTTTACTTAATTGTTATCCAATATTTTCTTAAAAAAAATATGCAAAATAATATTGTATCTAAATTATTTACTTTTTCTTTATTTTATGTAACTTGCATGATTTAACATCTCTCTCTCTCTCTCTCTCTCTCTCTCTCTCTCTTAAGATTATGGTTGGTCTTCTTATTCTTCTTACATGTATGCCTCTTTCTTTCATCTCTTTTATAGGTTTTTCGAATTACCTCTTTCTCTCTCTCTCTCTCTCTCTATCTCTCTCTCTCTCTATCTCTCTCTCTCTCTCTCTCTCTCTCTCTCTCTCTCTCTATCTCTCTCTCTCTCTCTCTCTCTTGCTTTTACAATTATATTTACTATTTAGTCTTCTTCTTCTACACATATGACTCTTTCCTTTCATTTTTATATATTTTTGAATAAACATAATCTGTAAGGTATTATTTTCAATTGATACATCTTAAAATTACAAAACATCACTGAAGATATTATTTTCAATTGTTACATCTTAAAATTTACAATTTATCAATAAAAATAAAATAAAATGCTAAAAAAACTATTTTTATGAAACAAATAGTATTTAGTCTTGTTATTCTTACACACTATTCCACAGATTTTCGAATTACTTTTCTCTCTCTCTATCTCTCTCTCTCTCTCTTTCTCTCTCTCTCTTTCTCCTTTTATTGCTTTTATGACTGTATTTAGTCTTCTTCTTCTTACACACATGCCTCTAATTTTCTTTCATCTATTTGATAGGTTTTCGAATTACAAATATATCTCTCTCTGTTTCTTTTACGGTTGTATTAAGCATTCTTTTGCTAATAAATATGCCTCTTTCTTTTCACCTGTTTTATATGTTTTTAAATTACTTGTTTCTATCTCCCTCTTACTTTTGTGATTATATTTATTCATCCTTTTTACACATATGACTTTAACATTTCACTTATTTTATAGGTTTTCAAATTACCTCTCGCTCTCTCTTTATCTCCCTCTATATTTCTCTTTTTATATATTTCTCTATCTCTCTCTTTCTCTCTCTCTCTTGTTTTTACAATTGTATTTAGTATTCTTATTCTTCTTACATATAGGTCTCTTTCCTTTCATCTCTTTTTTAGGTTTTTATTTAAGTCTCTCCCTCTTTTTCTCTATCTCTTTTGCTCTTATGGTTGTTTTTAGTCATCTCCTTCTTACACATATGTCTATTTCCTTTCACCTATTTTATAGGGTTTTGAATTACCTATTTCTCTCTTATTTTTGCGATTGTATTTAGTCTTCTTTTTCTTACACACATGCCTATTTCCTTTCATCTCATTTATAGTTTTTCGAATTATCTTTATATCTCTCTCCTTGCTCTATTGCTTTTATAATTTGTATCTTCTTACAAATATGCCGCTTTCTTTTCATCTATTTTATAGATTTTAGAATTACATTTCTCTCTCTCTCTTTCTCTCTCTCTCTCCCTCTCTCTCCCTCTCTCTCTTGTTTTTACGATTGTACTTAGTCTTCTTCTTCTTACTCATATGTCTTTTTCCTTTCATCTATTTAATAGGTTTTAGAATTACCTTTATCTATATCTCCATATTGCTTTCACGTTTATATTTAGTATTTTTCTTATTACACATATGTCTTTTTTCTTTCATCTATTTTATAGATTTTAGAATCACCTCTTTTTCTTTCTCTTCGATCCCAAACTCTTTTCTCCATATCCTAACTAATAACATCAAGATTAATGTTTTTAATATCCTCTCTAAACAAAACATATATAACACAATAATAAAATAATATCTAGTTACCATTTTCCATGATAAAAATTTCCAGTTTTCCAATTTTATCCTTGATGTACTTAAAAAGACTTCTACCAATGCACCAGTCAAAGGCTGAAAATACGGCATAAGTGAAAGTGTCATACATCATAGACAAAAAGGCATATAAGTTCATGTTGATATTCTTCTAATTAAATGCATACTTTTCTACCAATGGTGTAAGTTTTTGCATTCTTAGCTGAACAAAAAAAACAAATTTTGATTAATACCAGTTACAAAAAATTTCTCCTTTGATTTGTTGGTTTTCTTAGTTAGGTGGCGATAATGTCTAAAGGATTCAAGTCAAGTCTCAATCTATAGTGTCTTTTTTTTTTCTTAGGTATCAAAACATAAAATTCCAAAAAGGTTTGGACTCCTTTTTACACATATGCCTATTTCTTCTATTTCTATTTTTTTACGTTTGTATTTAGCCTTATTCTTTTTGCACATATGTCTATTTCCTTTCAGCTCTTTCATATGTCTTTGAGCTACCTCTCTCTCTCTCTCTCTCTCTCTTTCTTTTACCATTGTATTTAGTATTCTTCTTCTTACAAATATGTCATTTTCCTTTCAACTATTTTATAGGTTTTCGAATTATCTCTCCCTCTCTCCATGCGTCATAGTGCCTATGCTCTAAACTTTGAGATCTTTGAATCCATCTTATCTTTGTATTGTGTTTTAAGTTGAATCCATCTTATATAATTTTATAAAACACAACTTTTTGAAATAAATAAAATATGTTACATGAATTCATGCTGAAAAATACACAATTCCAAACCACTCAAACCAACATCAATATACTTGTCAAAAACACTTTATTTTATAACTAATTAACTTCATCAACAAAATCAAATCCAGATAATTAAACTTCCTCACAAAATATATAAACTCTTGAAACACCAAAAACATATAATATAAATAACTACAAAAACAACAAATCTAAATATATTTTTGATTAAATCTATATTCATCACCATAAAACCTTAAACTAAAATATCAGCCAGTGGTGTACCGCAGATCAATTTCTAGTTATTAATCCAATAACGCATTCATAGATTTTTTTATTTTAACTCAAATCTATTTAACTGCTCAGTTCAGTACACCCTTTAAGTATGTTAATTATGTTACTATTCAATTTATTTGAATGTAGGTAATAGTTTTTACTTGAGTAGTATATATGGTTACAAAAAACATAGAGTAATAAATATACTTATATGATTATTATTATATATATCTATATTAATAAAAAATTATAGATTTTAATCTATGACTATTAAACTAATTCATGATTTTATTGTAATAATCCGTGATATATCTCTAAGAAATCAAAGTTATATATATATATATATATATACACTAAGTTCTAGATAACTAATATTAAAATAAATTAGTTAGACATATTAAAACGGGATATATGTTTGTCTACGGTACCATTCTTTCAAAAATGTATAGTAAATTAAATTCTAAAAGAAATGTTCCAACCTTAAGTTGGTGATAAGATCTGTCTTTCATTTAAACATCTCCTCGAGATCAATTCAGTTTTGTATGACAGCGACTTGTATTCAAAGTTTAATACAAAGACAGAGATAGACAAAGTAAAAAAAAAACAATTCATCAAATGCCCATAAGAGTATCACCTCTAAAATTAGAAATAAATAATCAATTAACAAAAATGATATAGTCTACGTGAAGAGCAAAGATTTGTTCTCACTTCTCAACATAAAACTTGACATCATGATTATTGTAAAAAAAAAATAGAGGTATAAATATCTAAATACATGGTGTATATACACACTGGATGGTTTTTGCTTTTTGGACAAAAAATGCCTAATTTAGCAATCTCCATTGACACTAACCACTTGCATAACAAATTGTTAGATGCAATTCTTTATTCACACAACAAAAATATAGGGGACAAAAATATATTTGAACGACCATAAATATCTTTATATATATAATACAAAATACAGACATAAATTTCTTCATCTTAGTAAGTAATAGAACTTTAAAACATCTTCTTCGTGGTTTAGTGTGTTCTCTCTTCTTTTTTATTTTGTTTTCTTATTTTTTGTTCATTGTCCCCAAGACACTGTTATAATATCCCACACCATCCATTGCTGCTCCTAACACACTGCACTCCCAAATACTCAAAAAATACTCATGTAATGATGAATGAATATATATTAACTAATTATGTAGATTTAAAAACAGTTGACAAAGAAGGATTTTGCCAAAGAGTTTTGCCTAAAATTTACAAAAGTGTTTGAATTATGGCACGTACTAAGATCCTTTTATTTGGAGGCATGTGATTGATCCCGATGGTGATATCCCTAATGCAAAATTAGTCAAAATAATACAAAATTGTGAGAACAAATTGTAAAATCAAAAAATTATAAATATATGAAAATAAGAATGAAATCAATTTAGGATGTTTAATGAATATGGTTTTAAGTGACGACAAAAAAAACTAAAAAATTAGATTCTTGATTGCATAAAGAGTTTCACCATAATCTTTCAAAAAGTCAGGCTTAATTCAAACATACCCGATGAAAATTTTGAAGACCTCATATATCATATATTTTGATATCTTCATAAAAAATATACAATAACATTATTTTCTCCTAGTTTTCATAATAAACTAAAAGGAATAGAGAGGCAAACAATAAAAAAATTACCTTAGATTTGCGAAGATGCTACCACCACCACTTTTCTGTTGCTTGTGAAACTGTAAATAAACATTTATCAACATTAGTCATTATTATATGTAAAAAGAAATGTATTATGAATATGCAGACAATGAACAAAAAATGGAGATATTCGAATAGCAAAACAAAAACAAAAACAGATGAATTAGTTAAAACCAAAACAAAAAATATAGCAAAGTTTGAAGAGAAAAAAAGGTGGTTGTGTCATTGAATGAGATGACATGATATATATAGTGAAGAAAAAATACCAAATTTAGGGTTTTTAGAGAACAATATTCTTTTTAGCTTACTTTGAAAGTTTTTATGTTATTTATTATAGTATTAATAATTAAATAAATTAAAACATGAACAATACTTTTAAATTTGAATATTTAGTATTTCATACAGATCTTGAGTGTTAATTAAATTTAGATATTGATTGCACTGAAGAATCACAATATGTTGAACTGATCTGATTATATACTTGGAGAGGAAATAGAAAATCAAATATTTATTGTTCTCAGATTTTTAAATCAGATCGTAACAATCATCCAAATATTTCCAAATCAGATTGTAACAATCATCCAAATATTTAATACAATTTAAATTTCTTCCATTTGGAGGGAAAACATTTGCCACAAATAATTAATGAATGATAGTAGTGTCAAGGAAATATTATGAAATCGTATAATAACAAAATTGGTTTGAAATTTTTTTCTGGCAAATGTTATTGATTCACATTAATTATTTGTAGCAAATGTTTTCCCTCCAAAAGGAAGAAATTTATATTGTATTAAATATTTGGATGATTGTTACAATCTGATTTGGAAATATTGTAAATGCTTTAAAAAATCAAAATAATACTAAATAAATGTATTTAAGGTAACTATACTTAAAAGTTATAGAATATTGAGAGATTTAAAACAGTTTCCATGTTTGTAGCAATCTATAACTAATTTCCCATAAAATAAGTTGATATATATATATATATATAGCAAAATTAAGGGAATATTGCTTAGATACTTACATAAAAACTGAAATGATATATAGTCCGGGAAAAAATCAATATATCTTCCGCTGAAATTTAAAATCAATGTAGTACCATATATATTTTATTTTTTACATGATTGCTACACGTTTTGACATGAATTAATATGAATTAATAGATGAGGAATTTTAAATTCAAAAACAAAAAACCGTGATGTAAATGGAATAACATATTTAAAATTTTATAATATATCAAATAAAGAATAAAGAAAATAGAATAATTAATAAAGAATAAAGAATAATGGAATAAAGAAAATAGAATAATTAATATAATTTAAACTGATTGTTATTTTAATGGAATTAAAAATTCACAAACTACAAACCATGAGTTAATGAGATATACATAATTTATAAATGTAATACAAAGTACAAAAACTATATGTGTGAGTTTGTGAGTTTATAATTATAATACAAAGTACAAATAATTTAATAATTATTATGATAGAATAATAATTATTTTATTTGTAATCCTCATTCATTTCTAAGATTAAAATAATTAGTTGATATGAATACTAGTCATATATTAAAAAAGTGATTATATAGTATTTTTGAGCAAAAATCAGATGACAAATGATATATGTCCAATGACATATCTTGTAGTTAGTCTAGTAAATGTTGTCTTGTTTTAAATTTTTACTTCAAGATTATTAGATTTTTTTAAATATAATCAAGAATAATATCTAAGATAAGAAAAACAAAAATTGATTCTTTGAATACATTAATTGTTATGATTTTACTTCCAAACAATTTGATTAGTAACAAATATATTTCTTTTCCAAAATTTTTAAACAATACCATATATGGTTAAATGAATATTTAAATTATTTAGAATATTCCTAATCTGTTTTAAAATATCACATATCAGTTGCTTAAATCTAAGTTAATTTGTTTTATAATTTTGAATTTAGTTATTTTTTTGCAATAAATCAGTTAAGAAAATCAATTAAGTTTCTATATTTGAATATATCTTGATTAATGAAAATATATATTTGGTAAATTATTAACTCTTATCATACGAAATAAATATGTAGATATTTCAAATTTGAATTTTGTGTTTTCTTATTGTAAATCCGTTTATTTTTATTAAAAATCTACTAAATCAATATATTGTTTAGTTAAAATATGTTAACACTATAATATAAATTTGTACATGATTTTTCCTCTAATAAATTGTTAAGAGTTTAAATATAAATAAATTTGTATCCATTTTAAAAATTTGAATCATAACGTATGTTAAAAAAATCATACAAAAGTTTATGTAAATATAATGTGATGATATTATTATTTATAAAACATATGATCACATTTAAAATGAGGAGTGATTAGTATTTGAAAATCATTTGTGAGATTTAATTCAAAAAAATTGGGAGAGAGAGAGAGAAAAAAAATTAGTTTATTAGTATATATTTAATTAATGAGTGATTAATGAAAATATAATGTGACAAATGATAAATGTTTAATGGCATAACTTGTAGTTAGTCTAGTAAATGATGTCTTGTTTTAAAATAATCTGAGAGGTTGTGGTGATGACACATCACCAATGGCACCTATGTAATATTTCATGCCATTGCAAGGTTACTTTTATAAGTGTGTTTCTAAAATAATATATAGGGGATTAGGGCTAGGCTCGACAAAAATCTTATAGGGTTAAGGGGTTTTAATTAAATTCCTCTTAAGCCAGCTAAGTTTTGAATCTTTGCATACCACCCTCATAGCTTCCGATCTTATCAATTTAACCCTTCACCACTTTCTGATCTAACAGAACAACCCCAAACTTTTTGATTCTCCTTTTTAACACCCCAGGTTTTATTCATTTAAATAAAAATCTGTAAAACTCAGTTATTTAATTCGAAAATATAAATTCAACTTCCTGTTCACGGAACACGGATGTTACAGTTTTGAAGCCAGAAAAGATCATTATCGTCTTGGCTGATAGGTCCAAGAGGATTTTGGAAGGTGTTCTAAAAGATGTTCCAGTAAGAATTGAAGATTTTTTGATTCCTACATAATTTTTGGTGTTGAAATATGAAATAGAACCTAAGGATCCTCTCATTCTGGGAAGACATTTCTTGGCTACTGTTGGTGCCATGATTGATGTAAGGGGAAGCATGATAAGCTTGAATTTTGGGTGATCAGGTCATGAAATTTGACATTAATAAATTGAGAAAGACACCTACCATTTAGACTGCATGACGAGGTTGTACGCACTAACATGTTGTTACAAGATGATATTTTTCTGATGGAAACAAGGATTGCAGAGATGAATGTCAGAAAAAGTGCAGATATCTGAGTTTTGGGTTCGTGTCGATCGACACGACCTACCAGTGTCAGTCGACATGCTCTGCTAGTTGGTCCGCAGTTGTCTATAACTGCTGGTTTTCAGAATTATCTCAATGCTTCAAGTCTAAGATTTGTTGTCAAACATAAACCTCCAGATCCCACACTCCATTCACCCCAGGAAAAGAAAATGTACACACTTTCTAAGCCCAAATCATCTAATATCATCAATAAAATATTTTCAAGATACAAAGACTGTTTTACAGTTAACCAAGCCATGAGATTCTCGTAGAGCGCTTGTTTTTTCTGTTGATGATTTTGCAGGGAAAAGAACTGTCCCACCCAGACTAAGGTCCCACCCGGCTGATGTTCCTCATTACCTTGGTCGTCCTCATGCACCTAATGCTTATACTCCACCATGGATGAAGAGACATTTTCCCGAGAGACATCCATTGCCACTTACTCATCCCCCAGATATCTGTGCTTCAGCCAAGTCAAGCTAATGACTTTCAAAACAAGCCCTTAGTGGGAGGCAACCCACTTGTAAGTTTTTCTTTTCTTTTTCACTTTGAGTCATTTTTATTCATGCTTTTGAGTCAGTTTATCTTTTGATTTTTCATTGGAACTTATTCGAATTTGTTATGTTATCAAATTATCTTGTTATTTGATGTGATTTGGAGCTCTTAATCATGATTTAATGTTAGAAAACGGATTGAATGACCCATAGAATGGTGTGAGGCTCATTGTACGACCTTCACACTCATGTCAACCGACACAAAACCTGTGTGTCAATCGACACGCACACCAACATAAGGTCACGATTTTCAGAACTTAACAATTCATTCATGTTCAATTTTTATTTAGTTTTATCACCTTCCGTAAGCTTAATTACACTGGGGACAGTGTAGTTTAAGTCTAGGGGAGGTTGTTACTAACTATATTTATTCTTTTGAGAGTCAGTCCCAATTTTTCTTTTATTTTTCAAATTTTTGTTTTATTGAGTCAGACCTAGTTAGAAACTATGAACTATATCTTGGTCTGTTATTGAGTCAGACCATTGTTGTAGAGGTTATTCAGATTCAACTAATGGAAAAACCCCAAGTCTGACCGGTTAACTTGAGACTCTCATACTTTCAACAGATACCCGCTATAGCCTGAGCTAATTTCTGTCAGTTCCTTTTACCTCATGGACGCGATTGATGCTTAAGAGCTTAACTTTTCATTCATACATGACCTGATAAAACCAAAGTAAGTTATGATGTCTAGTCTCCCTAAAGACAATAATAATACAAGCCTTTATGGTATAGTTTATGAATGACCAAGTGATTCTCTGAAGTAGAAGCGGGCAAGAGAAATCTATGCCCCCATATTTCTACTTCTTATGGAGATAATAAAAGTAGGGATTGCTGTGAGGGTAGGAGCGATCTTGTGACCTATAATTCACTTCTAATAGCCTGCCTTCATAGACAAAAGAAAAAGAAAAAGAAAGTAAGATCCCAAATAAAAAAGGATTTAAGTGTGGGGGAGACGAAAACATCATTGTTGTTGTGAGGTTTGTCTTGTTATGGTATATGATTCCAGTTGAGTCTAGAAGGCTCTTGAGCATTGAAATCAGAAATGAGACCCATCGATGATTGGCTTACTAAAGAGATATGTTTTTAACTTATGGTGGGAATTAAGAAGACTGCGAGTGACTACGGTGAATGTACATGGTGGTTAGTCTCTGAATTGTTCTTGTACCATGTGGATTACATGATGACTGGTAAGAACAATTTTCTAAAGAGTAGGTGAGTTTCACGATTTTCAAACTTCTTTCTTGATTCAGTTTTCTATTTGCTTGAGGGCAAGCAAAAGCTAAGTCTGGGGGAGTTGATATATCATGGTTTTTAGCCATGATATACATATTGGTTTTAGAGTCTTTTTGTTATTATATGATTCTTATTAGATACAAATGCAAGATGGACCTTGTTGATACATTATGGAGCATTGTAGCTGAAAAGTTGGAAAGTTATTGTTCATCAAGATACTGTTCATCGGCACTGTTCATAGAGTTATTGTTCACCGTTACTGTTTATATCGACCGACACACATGAACAGTGTCCATCGACATGGTCACTATTCATGCTGAAGATTTGCAGTTTTTGCCCATAAGTTTTTCTTATTTGCAATTTGTCCAATTTCGGGTTTTAACATATATATAGTATTTTTAGATCATTTTTTAGACCTATGCTTTATTTTCTATAGCCACCTATTCAGAGATATTTTTGGAGAAGATTTCTAAACTCTTATCTCTTCTCTTGATTTATTTTATGATTTTTATTATATTTATGATGTTTGTTTCATTCACCATGTATGAGTAGTTTACTTGTTAGATCTAGGGTTTTCAAGGGTTTATGATGAATTTTTGAATTGGGCATAAACATATTAGGATATTCATAATGTTCTCCATCTAGATTTGAATCTATACTAGTTCTAGGCTAGTCGCCAGAATCTTGAATCTTAGGACAATTCGTAGACACGAGAGTGTTATTGATATCATGACCTAATCATAGATGAGCAAACAACCTTTTTGCAGCGAGACTTGTTTAGGAATTTTGTGAACATATCATACTTATTATTCATGCAGACTTCATTCATTAGGACTCGCAAAGATATTGTCGCAGCAAGAGTTGGATAGATATCATAGTAGTGTTATGAGTTTAAGAACCAAATGTACAATTGCATCCTAATTATTGAACAGCCCAATTCGCAATTCAGAGTATTCCCTAATTGATTTCCCTAGGTCTAGCTTATTCTCATATTGAATCTACATCCTTAGTTCATTGTTTTCATCTTGTTTTATTTAATTTACATTCATTGGTTTAGCTTAATTCGAAACTAATAATCTATTGTTTGAACTAGAGTCTCTATGGAATTCGATCCCTAAGTACTACAATGATCTCTTAATTTGACAGAGTAGCTCTAAGGGTTAATTTGAGCATATCAGTGATGACCAAGAGAAAGGAAAAATTCTCAACAACTTTGTTTCCTACTCAGGTACTATTGAAGAAGGAGATGTTGAACAACCAACAGAAGCTGTCAAAGAAGATCAAGATTCTGAATCAGATGAAGAACATCATGAGTTTACTGTGATCACATCATTGATTGATGAGTTAGCTATTACAAAAGAAGAAAATATCTCTCTGGCTGCAGAAAACAAGCACTTGGTCATCCAGATCAGTCTTCTGGGGGAAAAAAACTAAAAAGTGAAAAAGGTAAGGCGCTTGGATTTGGAACGACAACTCGAAGCACAACTGAAAAATATCAAGATGATGAGCAGAGGAACCAAGGACATGGATAACATTCTGTCAGCTGGGAGGACCGGTAACACAAAGTGGGGTTTAGGATACCAGAGAAAGGATTCAAGTGGTCACACTAAGTTTGTTAAAGAATCAGTGTTACCAATGAAAGCAAAGATAAATACTCTGAGCATAAGCATGCCCAAGATGCTGAGTAAACAAGAAAAGTGGATCAGCAAGAGTCACAATACTTTTAAAGATAAAGTGAATGGATGTTGGTATTGTGGCAAACTTGGTCATTACAAGGCCTATTGTTACAGATACTTGACACGTATTTCTCAAGTTGTGAAACAGAAACATTTATATCCAGACAGCAAGAGGAGAAACCATACATGGGTCAGGAAGCATGATATGTACTGCCATGTTGCATACACAGCAGATGAATCATGTGAAACCTCTGAAAATGAAGAGTGGTATTTTGATAGTAGATGCTCGAGATACATGACGGGAACTCAAGGGAATCTAGCTGGTATTGAACGTGTCTCAGCAAGGCGTTCGGAGATAGGGCTAGAGGAAAAATCAGGGGCAAAGGTATAAATGGAAGAGAAACTCAACCAGCTCTGAAGAATTTGTATCTGGTAGAAAGGTTGAAGGAAAACCTGATCAGCATACTGCGTGACATTAGGCTGAATGTGACATTCACCAAGTCTGAATGCAAGGCCGTTGATAATCATGGAAATGTCAGGTTGGAAGGTCAGCGATATGAGAATAGTTGCTACATGTGGAAACCTAATAATCATTATTTCAGTACGATGGCTGAGACTCAAGCAGAGATCTAGCATAGGAAGTTGGGACATTTGAATGTTCGTATTATGGTGAAATTGTCAAATCAAGAAGTGGTTCGAAGATTTCCAAAGTTACGACCAGAACAGAACTTTGTATGTGGTCCATGTACAAAAGGAAAGCATGTCAAGGTGCAACACCAAGATGTCCCTGATGTTAAGTTGACGAAGGCATTGAAATTGGTGTATATGGACTTAATGGGACCAATTCAAGTGGAAATATTAACTGGTAAGAAGTAAATTCTGGTTCTAGTTTATGATTTCACTAGATACACTTGGATCAGGTTTGTGAGGGAGAAATCAGAGACTCTGTAAAGTTTCAGAATTCTGGCACTTCAACTGGAGAATGAGAAGTGAGGAATCAAGAGTATTCATAGTGATCATGGTAGAGAGTTTCATAATGAACAGTTTGACTTGTTCTGCAACAATCATGGTATCACACATCAGTACTTTACACCACGAACACCATAACAGAATGGTTTGGTTGAGTGTAAGAACAGAACGTTGCAAAAAATGGCTAGAGCAATTATGCATGGTAATAATGTTGCTAAATATTTATGAGCTGAGGCAGTAAATACTGCATGTTACATTATTAACAAAGTATATGTGAGGAAATGTACAAACATGACACCATATGAGCTGTGGAAAGGCAAGACACCGTCGGTGAGTTACTTTCCTATTTTCGTGTGTACCTGCTATATCCTTAATGATAAGGATCATCTTGGGAAGTTTGACGCCAAAAGTGATGAAGGAATGTTTCTGGGATACTCAGGTACCAGCACAACCTTCAGAGTATTTAATCGACAATCTCATATGGTATAGGAAATAGTCAACATTGTGTTTGATGGTGCGTCCTACTACATACATGTTTTCCATCAGCAGTAAGTCAAAATGATCTGGAAACTGATGCAATAGTCCAAACGGAACAGTCCACTGAGGATGACACAGAGGATGGTATGAAAGCTGTTGAGATTCCACTTACTTAGGTGTATAGGAATCACTCTAAACAAGATGTTATATGAGCAATTCATAGGGGCAGAACTACTAGAGGAAAACATATTGACTTTAAACAGATGGTTGGTAAAAGGTAAAATAAGGCTGACAATACAAAGGAAGCTCAGGAGGCGGATGATCAGCTTGCTGAGGTGGTACGGTTTGAACCCAAAAATAAAAAAAGAAGTCTTGGTTGATGAGTATTGGATAGCTGCTATACAAGATGAACTGGAGAAGTTTGAGCGCATTGATGTGTGGGATCTGGTACCTAGACCACTAGATGCTAATGTGGTGGGCACAAAGTGGATATTCAAGAACAAGACTGATGGTAGTGGAGTAGTAACAAGAATCAAGGATTGGCTGGTTGCTCAAGGTTATTCTCAGGTTGAAGGTGTTGACTTTGATGAGACTTTTTCTCATGTTGCGAGACTTGAGTTTATCATGTTTCTGTTAGGAATGGTGTGTGCACTGAAATTCAGATTACATCAGATGGATGTTAAAAGTGCATTTTTAATGGTATTATATAAGACGAAGTGTATGTAGAAGTCTCGAGTCACTCAAGTTATGTGTACAAATTGAAAAAGCATTGTACGAGTTGAAGTAAGCACCTAGAGCTTGGTACGAGAGATTGACTACATTTTTGATCAAGCATGGATATGAACATGGAAGCATGGACAAGACCTTGTTTGTGCTGGCAAACAAGAATAGGCTTATCATTGTATAGATCTATATGGATGACATCGTGTTTGGATCTACATGTTAGGAGCTGGTTGATCAGTTTGTGCAGACAATGACTCAATAATTTGAGATGAGTATGTGTGGTGAGCTCACACATTTTCTGGGGTTACAGGTCAAGCAGACAGAAGATTGGATATTTGTGACACAAAGCACTTATGCAAAGAACTGGTTACAAGGTTTGGTATGGATAAGAGTAGAGATGCCAAGACTCCAATGGATGTAAATGAGAAACTATCAAAGGATGATGCTGGTGAAAGTGTTGATGAGAAACTTTATTGAGGTATTATTGAGAGTTTGTTGTACTTAATAGCGAGTAGACCAGATATTTGTTTGGCTGTAGAAGTTTGTGCAAGATATCAGGCAAAACCAAAAATTTCACATCATCTAGCTGTGAAGAGAATCATCAAGTATGTTAAGGAACAATAAATATGGGTATCTATTATACTAAGGATACAAGCAAGGACTTGATGGGTTATTGTAATTAGGACTGGGCATGATCTTTGGATGATCGTCGAATGACAAGTGGTGGATGTTTCTTCATGGCAATAATCTAATCTCGTGTCACAGTAAGAAACAAAACAATGTATCTCTATCGACTGCAGAGGCTGAATACATTTTACTTAAGAGTTGCTGCACACAACTCATGTGGATGTAACAGATGCCTCCTGACTATGATATGACTTCTGACTCTTTTTAATATATTGTGATAGTGAGAGTGCAATTAACACAGCCAAGAATTTTGTTCCACATTCACGTACTAAGCATATTGATATTCAATATCACTTTATTTGTGAATTAGTTGAGGAGAAACTAATTATAGTAGACCATGTGAGCACTGAATTTCAATTTGCTGATTTATTCACCATTTGGACTTTAACAGATTTGTTGGTTTAAGAAAGGCTATTGGTGTTTGTGAGTTCTAATGTTATATTTGCAAGTGGTGTCAGTCAAAGGAAGGGACTGATGTTGGAACTGACCATGCAAATTCTTAAGATGTATAGAGAGTCATCAGCATGTGCTAAGCAAAGGTGTGTGGTAAAGAGCTGTCTGTCATGCCGGCCAGTGGTCATTACGTAAAACGTTGTCGTGAAAAAAGAGGTCAAAGAGCTGAGGAGAGCTGATCTTGTGCATGTCAAACTAATGGGTACCAAAAGTAAAAAGAAAAATGAAAAAGGGTTTAGTACCTATACAATATCAAATGAAGGACATGCACAAGTATCAATGGTTGAGAAGTCAAGTGATACTTGTTATACATCAAGTTACAGAGGAATGATGTATACAAAAGAAGAATAAAAAAGAAACAAAAAATCAAGACGAAGTCAATACATATCTGAAGTCAAGTCTTATCATTGATGTATCAAGGGATGATGAATACTCAACAAAAGAAAAGGAATAAAAGAAGAAAATCCAAAAAGAAGTGCTCACATATCTGATCGTTATCTCCAAAGGAGATTCTAGCTGCCTATTTCATGTTGATAATGAACCACTTGGACTAAAGGCATGACAGCATGAAAACTATCTACTGAACTCAGCTCTGACTTTCGAAGATTCAAAAGGTTGTGGTAGTTTCTGGCGGATGTTCTGAACAAGTGACTGATACCCAGGACACAAAACAAAACCTCACAGGAATGGGAAAAGTTGAAGTTTTGTTTAAATTTGCAAACATACTATATTTTTGGGTCACTCACTGATTTCGAGTTTAAATAATATGTCAGTATATTGAAAATTGGTCATCAACATGTAGTGAATTGATTTGTATCAGACAGTTACTTTTAGAACAAGGCTTTGATGGTATATGTGTACTAATCTTTTCAATGTCAGGTCTGATAAGAATTAAAGAAAACAGGTCAAAAGCCCATTTGCTAATCAGACCCAGCTAATTGACAAAACTGTGGAAGTATAAAAGGAGAAGAGGTTAGGGTTTTGTTCTATAGAGCCAAAAATTGGAAGTTGAATGGTTAAGGAAACAGAAAAATTTATCTCTCAAGTCTTTCACAAAGAACAATCAATGAGGAAGAAGTCAATTTTCACAGGATCTCCAAAATGATATCACCACATGCGACTACACCGCCACCTGCTTCAGCCGAAGACTTATCAGAATTTGGGCAGTCGACAGAAGCCGAGAAGTTGACTGAAGTTGAAGCGGTGCTGGAAGAACAAGAAGCTGCTGATCCTTCTATGCTTCAAGCGACTGAGTCTCCATCGAACGAGTATGTTCTTGATCCGAGAACAGCAAATGGTGAACTTTCAAGTCATTGTCACACTGTCACCAGAGACACCGGCCATCATCGAGATCGATGAGAGCTCAAATGTTGGTCCCAAATCTTCATATCCATGATGTACTTTGAATCGGTTTCAAACCAGTGATCAAAGGACGAAGATGGGCAGATCTCAGCAAATCGCGACATCACAGTTGGTAGATCTGTCGGATTCTCAAGGTTCGGCTTCAGATGTTAAGGCACAGGTTCCTACTGTAGCTTTGAGGTTACAGAAAAGGAAGGAGCATGCAACTTCAACTTCTCTAGAGGTGAAGCGATCTAGGGCTAATAAAGGTAAAGGAATTGCATCTCAGGTAACGGCTGGTGAATTTGACAGCAAGCGGTTTATATCAGTAATTGCTCAAAGGAGGTTGGAGATCCTGAGGAACAGCAAGTTCATCGAGGATAAGGAGACCTCATACGGTGATGAGGATGGAATCAAGGAGCTGATTTAGGGTTTGGGAATGGCTGGTACTGTCACAGATCTGTATGAGTTTGTCACTCCGGTCCTAAGGGATTGCTGGGCAAACTTGCCATGGGTCAAGGTTAACACAATTCAATGGATGTGCTCATCCGGAATTGAGTTTACGCGTTCTCCCTGGCTAAGATCAAGGAGCTGTTTGGTCTTCCACATGTGGATGAGAGAGCTCACAGGATGCAGTGGGCTAAGGTCTTGGAGGATAAACTAGTTGAGTTCATGTCAGGAGGAAGTGTAAAGTGATACAATATTCTCAATTCACTAAAGAAAATAAGATGTTGTATAAGATTTGCTGTACCAACTGGCTGCCAACCACCAATGATGCGTATCCGCAAGCAGACAGAGCTAAACTCATCTATCTGATGGCGAACAATACACCTTTCAAATTGGGAAACTGGTGTATGAGCACATTCTTCAACTTGCTTTGAACCCTCAGTCCAAGTTTCACTTAACATTCCCAAGCCTGGTATACAAGTTGTTGATGGCCCACCATCCTGTCGAGGTTGATAAGGAACAACCTGCTGTGACAAAGAAGAAGAAGAGCACAGTTGCTAAGAAGGCTGCTACATCAGTGTGTGGGTTTGTAACAAAGACGGCCAGTGATCACAAAGGAGTGCAGCTTGCCATCAAAATCCTTCAACAGGCTGATATATAATGGTTTTTAGGGTTTTTAGCCATTATATAAGTATTGGTTTTAAAGTCTTTTGTTATTATTTGAGTCTTATTAGGTACACATGCAAGATGGACCTTGTTGATATATTTTGGAGATTTTGGATGCTTGTAGCTGAGAAAAAAACTTGGAGATGAATATTGGTGTTCATGTCGACCGACAAACCTCATTGGTGTCGGTCGACACGTGTGGCAACATACAGAGACTTTCGAGTTTTATCAAGTTTCAAGAATTGTAATTTTGCTCCAAGAGTTTGAATTATTTGTAATACAAGTCATTTTCGTATTTTAGGTTATATTTATGTTTTTAAAAGTCTTGAGAGACTAAGTTTTTTTTTATCAAGTTCTTGAGAGATTTTGGATTAAGAGAGCTTTACAGAGAAGAATCAGAACTTACTTTGTAAAGAGAAGATTATGAACTCTTGTTATTCTTTTGATTTATATATAAGTATTGTTCAGACTATGATTGGTGTGAATACAGGATCCACACCATTAAGTAAAATAAGTTTATAGAAAAAGTGATGTTTGCTCTGATTATATTATAATTTTGAAGTCGAGAAAAAATCCCTATTACAATACCCTTTTTTCCTCTATTTATACATATTTTGGCTATTAATGCTGTTAATAAATTATTATAACTTGTATAATTCTAAATAAATATATCGGTTTTGATTCGGTCTGATATTTCAAAATAACTTCGTTCTTTGACTTTGTGACAGAAGCCCTTCCTGCGAACTCTTTATATTCTCTGACATTTTATCACCAATCGAACTCCTTGAGTTTGCTTCCCAGACTTCTTATCAGTTTGCTGTTTAGTCCTTCTTAAATTGAAGACCTCCGTCCCGAACCGGACTCCTTTCTTTTATTATGGTGACTCGGTTGAGACATGTATATGTCTTTAATGATGATAGATCCCTGGTGCGGGATTTGGTGTCAACAATTGGTATTACCTTGATTATGTCTGAGTACTCTCCTTGTTAGATCTAGGGTTTTCAAGAGTTTATGATGAATTTTTGAATTGTACATAAACATATTAGGATATTCATAATTGTTCTTCATCTAGATTTGAATCTATACTACACCTGAATTGATCACCTTGAATCTAGAATCTTAGGATAATTTATATACATGAGAGTGTTATTACTATCTTGAACTAATCTTAGATGAGCAAAATAGTCTACTCGCAAAGAGATTTGGTTTAGGGATTTTGTGAACATATCATACTTGACTTTAATGCATGCTTCATTCATTAGGATTCGCAAAGAGATTTGGTTTTCTATGATTTAAGTATAGTTATCATTACAGCGAGATTTGGATGATCACATCATTGTATTATGAGTTTAAAAACCGGTCATACATTGCATCTTTTATACTGAACCACCCAGTTCGCAATTCAGAGTATTCCCTATTTGATTTCTGAAACTAGCCTTTTTTGCATGTATGAATAAAAAGACTGAAAGCAGTAAGCACTCAACCTTAGCCTAACACACAGACAAGCGTCATGTTTCTAATCAGTTGTATTTTAGGGTGAAGAATGTGTAACAATGTCGAACCAATCAAGAGTGCGTCTACAGCAAGGAGTACATGATTAAAGCTAGCTATTCAAGTGATCATCAAAAGGGTGTGGTTTACAACCTAAATGAAACTTCTACGAAAACCCTATTTGATACTAGAAATGTCAAAGTCTGTCACACTCTAACACATCAGGGAACTAAGCAAGCAAAATCATAGAGTCTAGGACGACTCGACCAACACTGAAAACACTACAGTGAACGATTACTTAGGAGATTTAAGCTATGGGAAAACAATAGGGACTTCAGGGATGGAATCACATGCTTGAGAGACACTCTAAACTACTATTGAATTCAATAAAAACTTCACCACATGATATCCCTTGACAATAGACATCATTTCCAGCTCAATCCATGGGTCGTGGTAGAGAGCCTCAAGATCAACACCACTTGACGCAATCGAGAGGAGTGGTAGAGGATCAGGCTTTAAGGGTCAGTCTATTAAAGTCAAAGAGGATTCATAACAAGTGAGTAAGTTGAGTTGTGACGTAAATCAATGTCTGATGCATCAACCCTCACGCTATTGTATCCTAATCCCTGGTAAAAGTAGATCTAATGACTCAAGGCATGGGTCGTGCTCATGAATCATCTAAGATCATGTTCTCCTTGATCAGAGGAGAACAAGTATTAAAATCATTCACCCAAGAGGGAATAAAAACCTAATGATGATGAATCAATCGAACCTATAGCAATACAGAATGAAACTAGCCTACTTCATCCCCAAAAACCCTAAGTAAAACTACTCACTCATCAATATCATCACTTGGGTCAAAAAAAACAGAAATCTCTAAAAGAGACATATGTGATAGATGATGATCTGATGAGAAGGATTGGAGAAGAAATAAAACGTAAATACCAATTTTATTAAAAGATCTCAAAGTTACAAAGTCTCAGTAAAATGAAGAACAAACTTAAGAACAAGAGAGAGAAACTA
This sequence comes from Cardamine flexuosa, assembly GCA_963555745.1. Taxonomy (NCBI): domain Eukaryota; kingdom Viridiplantae; phylum Streptophyta; class Magnoliopsida; order Brassicales; family Brassicaceae; genus Cardamine; species Cardamine flexuosa. The sequence goes on along the minus strand of OY743214.1, from coordinate 14,905,760 downwards.
AGAGCTAAACCTAGAGATTATACTAAAAACGGCGATTCTACTTGGTACCTGATGTTAACCTAATCAGGCCCTTTTATACTAAGTGACAAAACAAACTTTTAGCAAAGATCTGAGTTTTAAGGAAAAATATGAGAGGAGTAGCCGCTCGACCCAGTAGTTGAGTGGCTTGGTCGAGTGGGCTGGCGATGAGTGCTCACTTGAGTTCCTGGTCGAGTGGGCTGGCGATGAGTGCTCACTTGAGTGCATGGTCGAATGGGCTGGTGGTGAGTGGTCGAGTGGGCTGGTGGTGAGTGCTCACTCGAGTAGGCAGTCGAGTGACTGGTCGAGTGGGCAGTCAAGCCATCTGTCTTCTCTGCAAATCCTCACTGCACATCCTCTTTAGTTCAGCAGCTTGATCCAAGCTTCACTTCATATGCCCAAAATCCAAGCATGCTCCACACAGCTCCATAAGCACCTGTAAGACCTCAAATATGCAAGATGCATGCAATGCTTATGCAAAAACACTAAACAACCTATATGAGAGATAAATGCATAAAATGGTATGAACAAAGGCTTAAATCTATACTAAGGCATGCTAAAAAGGTGGTAAAATGTGCATAATGTGGTGTTATCAACTTCCTTAGGTCTAGCTCCTTCTTATATTAAACTTATACCCCATCATCTACTTTCGTTATTGCATTGTTTTACTTTAATTTACTTTTATTTGTTTAGCTTAATTCAAATATGTTTTATCTGTTGTGTGAAACTTGAGAGTCTTTGTGTATTTCGACCCCTAAGTACTACAATGATCTCTTAATTTGATAGAGTAGCTCTAAGGGTATATTTGAGCATATCACAGGCCTTGGCAGCAGGTAAGTATTTCTGATTTAATCTCACATGCGCATCAGTATTTGAATTGTTTTTTACTAAGTTATGCACTCAAGCAGGGGTACATGATTTGGAGTCTGATTTAGGCAATGATGATGGGGGTGATTGAATCGTGGGGGAGCTGTAGATCATCGTGTTTTTATTCATTTTTGTTTTATGATCTAGCTCATTTTTATTTCAAACTTTTTTGTTGGTTTTTAAAACTCGTTTTTATCAGCCTTTTGAGGCATTTGGTCTGTAATATTTTTGAACACAACATTCTGCTTATTGCATATTTTGATTTGTATGGTTGATGGTTTTCAAATTGTTGTTGAATATATGCAATGATGTTGTGTTCGGGTCTCTATCTCTGTTTGACTTGCAGGACATTGATGATGATTGCTTGAGTATCAAACTAAGTCAAAAAGAGGGAGACTGAAGATGCAGATTCCAGATCATCTAGCTGTCTGGATCAGGAGGCTGCATAAGATTACATCAGGATGTTTTAAGCTGACATGGAAGTGGGAGCTGATGTGGCTAATTTGAATTGGATGATGTGGCAAGTTCAAGGAAGGCATGTACTTACTTGGAGCTGAACGACTTGGATGGATACAAAAATATACTCGAAGATATTCTCCGCAGCCGTTTAAGGAAAAGATAAAATTGAGGAGTAAGTTTATTCCTTTATGATATTGTGGAGAGATTCTTCACCCTAAGACAATATCCAATGTATTCCTCTATTTTTTACTCTAAAATAGAGTAGACATTCTCTCCAATGTACTACTCTATTTTAGAGCTACTATATTTTAGAGTAATTGTAGTGTAAAATATAGAGGAGAAAATAGAGTTACTCTATATATAGAGAAAATAGAGTTACTCTATATATAGAGGAACAAATAGAGTTACTCTATTTTAAAGTAGAATATATAGATAGATTGGAGAAAAATTACTCTATAATAAAGTTTAGAGGGAAATATAGAGCTATATTGGAGACGCCCTAAGGTATTAGGGTTTTCCTATAAATAGTCTAAGTAGGTCGTAGGAGTCGATTAACACTTTTTAGAGCTATTATCATGAGGTTGTAACTCCGAAGCTAAAGAATAAAGCTTAGAATGTGAGTGTTGTTGATCTTGTCTTTGATATCTTCGGGTGGGTAGATTTAAAGTAAGATAAGTTATGTTGTGGCTCTACTTTGATATCTTTGAGAGGATTGATTCAAACGAAAGTTTTTGCTTAGGATTTTTTTAGTTGGGGACAAGTCTACTAGGAAGAATATATTGTGTAAATCCAAAAAAATATAGATCTTTGTGTAAAAAATATAGTGTTAATAAATAAGTTAAAGCGTTTGTTTGACGCGTTCCAAGCGTATTTCATTGTGTGATTGTCTCTATACCTTTACACCTTAATTGTCTTAATGATATATGTCTTAGGGATAACCGAGAGAAGTGTGCAGTCAACACTACGAAGCAAAAAAATGTTGATGAAAATGATTGGACAGTAGTGATGATATCAGACCCAATAACACTACATGCCGGATTTCAAAAATTCAACGGGAAACTAGACAGGCTTTGGGGCTTTCACAAAGACAATATATAGCATTTTGGGACGTACGTGATTGCACTACTCGGTGAAAATAGGAATTTTTTTCTGGTTACCACATCCAAGCCATTGTTTTCGGGATTTTTGGCAATAAAATTTATCTTCTACCACAACAACATGATGCAATTGATCTGCTGCAGCAACCAAGGGCGGACACACGTGAAAGGAAGATGTGTCAACTGACACACCTAAAATCTAGTTATATTTTTGTTCTGTATATACGAATGAATAAAAATCATTAGCACAAGTGGTAATTTATGTCTGATGAACCACCATAACTCATGGTTGGATCCCTCTCTTCTAAATTATTAGTCATTTTTATTTATAACACTTTATTTTTTAAATAGCACAAAAGAGTGAAAGCTTCACTGACTCGACATGGGAGATCATCATATCGAGTTTATTCTGATGTCATAGAAAAAATTTGTGAGTTTAATCTTTATGTGGAACGGAACAAGACATTGCAAGAAATCATGAGCTTCTGGATCTGAACAAACCATGATGAGTTAAAAAAAATCTAATCATAAAGGAACTGGTTGATCTAAAAACCAACAGATGTTTAAATGGAAAAAACACACCTTCATATCGAATGACCCTTGTAGTAGAGCAGCATGAGAAAAGCTTTCCACAATGTGATAGCAGGCATGCCTTAGGTCCATGGCAACATGGACATTTGCCATGGGCCCAAACCAAAAAAAAAAGATTAATACACAAAATCCTCATGCAATCTCTCTAAAGTAAGTTCTCGAGAGTATCATAAAGTAATAGTTTGATAGAACCTATGTGTTCAACTGATAGTGAAACTGGTTATTAGTGGTTGTATTTTGAGAATTTTGAATCTCTGATTCCCATCTCACTACAATAATTCAAAGAGTTAAGGAAAGAGATTTTTTGTCTCGACTCCACTGAGTTCTTTCCTTATTTCCGTAGTGTTGCTAATTTGAGCACCTACACTATTAAGATTGAAGGAGGGAAGGAGGAAGACGAAACAAAGGTTGAGCCAATACCCAAAGGTTGCCTATTTACGGGAGAGAAAACGAGATTTATACAAATATTTAAGTTTAATCCATGTTTCAAATGGGAAAGTGTTATACAAATATTTTTTCCTTGACTATTTTTAGTATAAAATTTAGGAAAATTTGGAAATAAAGGATGTTTTTGATATGTTTTGTCCATCTATATTTTTTAAAGTAAAGTTTGTCCATCTAACTTTTTGAAATATTTAACTCCATTATACCCTTGCTTTAAATTTTCAATAAAAAAAAACTCCACATATTATAAACCTCCGATTTAGAAAGAGGGTTTAATTTTGATTTTTTCCTTTATTTTATATTTTATTAATATTAGAGAAAATGAAAATCCCCAAATAAAAGGGAAAAAAACCTAATTCTAAAATCCTCAAATCGCAAAAGCAAAATCGACGAGGGTTCTCATTCTCATTCTCCGGCGACAAGAGCTTTCATCTCTGGTTGCTCCAGCTTCTATCTCCGGCGGCTGCTTGAATTTCCGGAATGGGAAGACGTTAATGGAAGAAGAACAACAAAAAAGAAAAGAAATAGTAAACCTTAATTTTAAACATAATTTAACCAATAAATAACATACTTTTTAATGTAAACATTTTTATTATTTTCTTATTTGATAATCATAAATATTTCCAAAATTTCTTAATTTTTAGATTAATTTCCCTTATTTTTTGATTCAGTTATTATCTTTATGGAAATTCTAAATATTTAAAATACACCTTCTAATAATTTCAGAACATGTATTCTAATTGTTAGAATGCACGTTCTAAATTTTCTAGAGCATGATGAAATGCTAGAATACATATTTTGAATCTTCCAAAACACCGATTCTAGAATTTCTAGAACATATTTGATTCTGAAATTTACAGAAGATGAGTAAATTCTAGAATACATAATCTTATTTTCCCAGAACATGCCAAAATGCTAGAAAAAGTATTTTGCAGCTAGAATTCATGTTCTAAAAAAGAAAAAAATTTCCACAGTAACCAAGGATTACAACAAGAAATTTTTTCCGTTCCCAAACACTCGCCCACACCTAAATCAGTGAAACAGGAAGGAATTGTTCCACAACAAAACAACTAAAACAGAGACTAACCAGGGGTAAATAACAAATCTACCAATAAAGGATCAGGTAGAAATGTAAGTTTTTTCCAATAGAATGTCAGCTCTCAGCCACGTTGGAGCTCCCCGTGAGATATATGATTGAAAGCGATGCTCCTCAGTGACACTCTTCGCTATCCTTAAAGCTGGATTGTTGCAACTACCAGGGTTATACATAACTCTCCAGAAGTCAAAGTGTTGGAGGTTAAATGGAATAGCAGATACCAAGGAATCCCAACTGCTGGCCCTGTTATAATCTTTCAAGAAATCCACAGCTGCTAAAGAAGAAAATTCAAAAATCACTTTTCTAAATCTTAGGGATCTCAAACTTTCAGTTGCCCACAGAAGACTGAGTAAATCCGATTCCATTTGCGACCCCACCTGAGCATATGAGCTACGACCATGAAAAACAGCAATTCCCTTTGAGTCTCTAGCTAACCAGGAAACTCCACCGATTCTATTTGTCATATCCCATGAATTCCCAATGTTGCATTTGATAAAAGGTTGAGCTGGGGGCTTCCATTTGTAATTCGGACTCTCTGAACTATTTACCTGGGCAATACCTTTTCCAGCATGTGAGTTGGCCATGAACCATTCATCAGATTCTTCTTGTGCCTTTTCCACCAAGCTATCCAGGGAGGTTCTAGTTTTCTCAAAGAAGAACAAGTTCCTAGCTTTCCAAATGTTCCATAATACCCATGTAAAAGCACGCCTAGTTGATTGGTCCATCTTGGTGTTGTCACAGCAGGCTATTAAATGATGGAGATTGACAAACATAGAAGACTCTGAGAAACAGTTTCTCGGAAGAGGCAGACGGGCCAGCTCCCAAGCTTGAGCAGTCATAGGGCATAGAAAAAGCACATGGCTTACTGTCTCCGGCTTAAGTTTACAAGAAGGGCACAGAGCTTCTGTAGTCTCTCGGAAACTGCCAACGCCCCTTTAGAAGCTCGCCAAAAGAAGTGTCTAATCTTAGGAGGAGCTTTCAGTTTCCAGATTCTAGCCCATTGCTTTTGCTCCAAGGATCTAACTTCACAATGTTGCTGATCCTCAGCCTCTGATAGCGCATCACTAAGTTTATATCCGCTTTTAGTGGAGTACTCACCATTAGGAGAATAATGCCAAGATAGCCAATCTTCTTGGAATAAGGAGGGTTTGATCTGCAAAATAAGACTAACATCTCTTTCTGTGAAATAATGTCTCAACATAGGAATGTTCCAGAGAGAAGTGTTGGGGATCAACAAATCCGAGACAGTGAGCTCCTCATCTTCTATTTCACCATCTTGTAGAGCAGGTCTTGGGAAGGCATCTAGGATCCAGTTATCCGACCAGACCCTTGTCGAATTTCCATTGCCGATAGATTTAATCAAATATGTTTTCAATAGTTCTCTATCCCACATGATGCTCCTCCAAGCATATGATGGGCGTTTACCAATTCCACACTCAAGGAAAGACTTTTGTTTAAAATAGCGATGCTTAAGAATCTGAGATAATAAAGAATCAGGACGATCCCAGACCCTCCATGCTTGTTTACAAGCAAGGCTTGGTTGAACCTACCAATATCCCTAAATCCCAAACCGCCTTGATCTTTTTGTCTACACAGAGATTTCCATGCAACCCAGGGAATCTTTCTCTTATCCTTTTCATTACTCCACCAAAATTCGATCATAGCACTAGTAATACGCTTACGTGTATCCTTAGGGAGCTTAAAGCAGCTCATCGCATATACAGGTAGAGACATAGCCACTGACTTAATAAGAGTCTCCTTGCCACCAGGCGATAGCGATTTTGTGAACCATCCCTGCATCCTGCCTTGAAGTTTTTCTCGTATGAAGTTAAGTAGCTGGATTTTTGAGCCGCTAAAGCACTCAGGAAGACCTAGATAAGTGCCTTCTCCCCCCCCCCCTCTTTATCAATTCCAAGACACCGTTTCACTACATTTTTTATCTCTTGTTTAACCTTCTTCCCAAAAATGATTGACGACTTTTGAAAGTTTATAAGTTGACCCGTCGCATCACCACAAGTTTTGAGGCACCACTTCAGCTCCTCACTTTCTCCTAGATCAGCTTTACACATCAACAAGCTATCATCAGCAAACAAGAGGTGGTGGACCGCAGGACCAGACGATGAGGCCTGTACACCAGTTAACTTTCCACTTTCTTCTGACTTATTTAAAACATTGACCAAGGCTTCTGCAGCTAGTATGAAGAGGAAAGGGGACAGAGGGTCACCTTGCCTCAAACCTTGTTCCGGTTTTATAAACCCATGAGACTTCTCGTTCAACAAGACTGAATAAGAAACGGAGGAAACACAAAACATAATCCAATGAATCCATTGAGAATTGAGAATTTAGAACAACTTTGATCAACCTAAAACCCTACCTAAATTGCTTAAATTAAAAAAAGCAATCTTCTTCAAATCTTCTTATTTTATGTGTATTTACATGTTTATGTGTTGTTTTTTTTTAAACAATGTCTAAATCTAATAATAAGAGTAGTTTAGGAAAATAAGACAATTTTCAAAATAAGTATTAGATGGACAATTTTTTTGCTAGATGATCTTTATTTCCAATTTTTCCTAAAATTTATACCATTTCCCGCAAAAGAAAATAATTATGAATCTGAGGAAACTTATACAGTTTCACTAGCTCTTCAAACTCTTTTTTTCCAGAACATGAATACCAACATAATTGTGCTTATTATACTACACAAATATCCTTCTTCCTTTTTCTAACTACACAAACATATGTTGAAATTTTATTTTCTGGATGGATACATGATCAATTTAGTGAAAAAAACAAAAATGTGCACAGATATTAGAATATAATTCAGAATGAACCTCTTTATAAGTAATACATGCTTTCAAAAAAGAGATATCGGGTATTTGTTTTATTCAATACATGTAAAAGAAAGTTTGCCAAATAGTAAATCAAATAAAAAGACAATGGTACATTTCGTATTTTATTTTTTCAAAATCGAAATAATTAGATACCATGTATTATTGTAGCTAGAAAACACAAATAAAAGTTGAGATGAAAGAGATGCCTAAATTTAAAAGTTCAAAGTCTCGGAGACTGAAGAACGAGAGGCCAGGTCTTCAAACAAACCAGTTGGATAAGGCCCATGACCAGCCCCAAAAGCCTTGACATGGTCCTTAAGTGAGCGTTTGTGTTTAAAGTCGGAACCGCAAACGCATATCCAGCGTTTGCCACAGTTCTTCTCATGGGTGCGCCAATCGCCCTTGACAGCCAAGAGCTTACCACAGATGCGACACGAGTAGGGTTTGTGGCCATGTTTGCGTTTGTAGTGAGTTTGGAGCGTTCTAAAGTCTTTGAGCGGCTTAGAACGAGGATGGTCAATATGGTTCTTGCAGCCTTCGACACAGCAGTAACAAGGGATTCCCAACATGGCTCGTGGCTGCGTGCCTTTCAATGACTCTGGTCCTTTCCTGTATTGTGAACCATGGCCCCACATGTGCATCTACAGGTTTACATAATTTTCAAAAAAAAAAACAAGGTTTACATATATAACTAAAATTATATAAAATGTCATGGTTCATTAAAATCATATTATTGATCGATCATTGAAGAAGTAGTGTATTTTTGTTTGAATGGAAAATTTGAATACTATTAAACTAAAATTTAATTATATATGAGAAAACTATAGTCAGTATATATCAAATTTGAGTCGAAAAACTCAAAAGTTTAATCTTAAGACAGTAATTAAATATTAAAAAGATTTGATGAATTTCTTTTAGAAAAATAATATTACCACAGAAATATCTATTAATGACTATTTTACGAAAAAATAAATTCATGATTAGTCAACTTAATAAAATTCGTAAATGTTATTATAATAAAATCCTGAGGGGAATTTCATATAGTCAAGTATTGGGTTTTTTTTTTTGCAAATTAATTCATAATTATTTATATGAATAAACCATAAATTTAGACACGGTTCTATATATGACTAATAACTTAAGAGTATGGTATTATATTTCATTTATTAATGCATGGAGACTCAATGTGCATGAATTATATTGACTTATACCTGAAGATTGTTGTAGCGATTGAATGTCTTGGAGCATACATGGCAAGAAAAATTGGTGAAGCCAATTAAAATTTGTTCCGGCTTCGGAATCCAATAGGGCTTACCAGAAAGTTCATTATCGATGGCTCTTCCGCCATCATAAAGGACGATCTCATTATCAATGGCTCTTCCGGCATCATAAATGACTATTTCATTATCATTGGATCTCCCGGCATCATAAAGAACGATCTCCTTACCTTTGTTCTTCTCCGGCTGTGTAACACCATTGTTTGATTTGCCAAAACCAGGAAGGCCAAGGCGTAAGCTCACGTCCACTTTGGCTTTTTCTTGCCCTCCATGGTACGGAGAGAAGGACTTAGTGTTTAGGTCAAGACTTGGGTTTAGGTTGATCCGATCAATGAGAGGTAAAGCTAAGTTAGTTTTAGTGTTTTGGGTGAGATAAGGGAAGAGATCAAGGGATTGGTAGTGACGTCTAGGTTTTTCAGAAGAAGAGCTTGAGGATATTTCGTATTGTGGTGACTCCATTGAATGTGGTGAATAGTAGTTGGAGAATGAAAAACAAAGGTTGGAACATTTGTTTTGGGAATTCATTTTTTTTTTTCCGACTGTAAATAATAATAATAAAGATTTAAGTTAGGGTTGTATAATGATTGCGATCTATATATCAAAGTAATTTAATGTTTGTAATAACTTTTATAACTAATAATCATGCAGGTACCTAAGTAGATCCCACGTATCTATCGTCTCCTTTAAACTGCGAGAATAAATATAGATAAATATCGATGATCTATACATGTTTACGAAACCAAATGTGTACAAAACGAATGATGAATAAAATATTTTAGAAGTATACTCTAACTTACGTACCAAATAGAGGAGTGAGTAAATGAGAATCTTGGGGAATGTGAGGAGCAGACACTTGAGAATGCATGTGGTTGAGTGAAAATAACCTTTGTTAAGAAGTAATTTAATCTCTTCTGCCTCATCTCTTTGCCTATAAATAGAATGGGAAAACGAAGAACCTTAAATTTTGTGGACCAATCTCTTCAAGTTTAGGCAACTTTTTCATTGCAGGGTTTTGACTATCTTTGGCACTTACGTAAGCTTTTTAGCTATTCCACAATGTAATTTTATTAATTTAATCAATGAATTCTCGGTTTTGGTAATGGAATAAATGCTAATTTTGAATATAGTTTTTAATTATTATATTATCATGGAATATGCTGTATTATTATTTTCAGCTAATGTTTTGTATATATTTATGTTGTTTTAATTCTCTCTAACGGTCAACATCTCTAGTTTTCTAAACACTAGATTTGACATACCAATAATAGATAAGTTACAATTAAATAGTAGGTTAATGATTCAAGATTCTGAGGTAAATTTGTTTGGGGAATTTGGAAAAAAAGATATTTTTGATCAAATTTGACCATATATGTTTTTTATCAACAACTTTGGTGAAATAGGTTTTTTTTAATTGAAATATTCTTTTATACCTTCACTACTATTTTTTGAATATTTTATCAAATTTAGTTAAATTTTACAAAATAATATATATTACAAAATCATAAAACAATTTTATTAATAAACATTAAATCAATACTTTAATAACATTATCCGTATCTGCTGAACTGTGTGGCACCTTAACATCATCATCTCCATCACTTGATTTACATGGTTCTTTATTCAAATCAAATTTGTCTACAATCACCAACTCTATCTTTGAATGTCACACGCAATGGTATCGGATTTTTCTTAGTTAAACACACAATAAAGTTTTGTACTTGTCTATCATTCATCATAACAACAAAAGGAACTCAACACCAAGATCTTTGGGAAAATACTGAATTCCACATCAACCATACTTTCTATTATATAATCTTCTAAAACCATCAATCTCAACTCCTCAAGTGATGTAGTTGATTGCAAAATAAGTATTCTTCCACATTGTTCTTCATCAACAATCAATCTCCCCTCTTTCCTCTCATTCAATCTTTATACAGCACACATCACGTAAATTTGCATAATAATCAAGAAAAATATCAAAAATCTTGGAAAGAAAAAAAGAAGAACCCCTGAAAATAAAAGGAAGAAGAAGACATGAAGAAGATGACGTGAAACGTTGAAAATTTTAGTTTCTAGGGTTATAAATATTTTTGAGAAATATAGAATAGTTAATTATTTTAGGTTTACACAAAATCATATAATATCTAGGGTTAATAATTTTTTTTTACAAAAGCATTATATAATTCAAAATATATATATATACATATATAATCTAGAATTTCACAAAAAAAATAAAACAATATTTCATTTCCCTTATTTTTAGATTAACTTTATTTCAAACAAATCAGAATATGTATTATATTCAAATGTTTTAGAGTATGAAGAACCTGTAGAATACATATTCTAAATTGTAGAATACATTTTCTATATTTTAGAATAAGTATTCTAATTGTTTGAGGAACATGAACAATTGTTGGAAGACTTATTCTAAAATTATATTTTAACATTTTCAGAACTTGTACAAGTTATAAAATACATAATCTAAATTCCGTAAAACATGTATAGTTATTAGAATATGTGATCTAAATATAAGAAAACATATTCTAGTTTTTCTATAATGACTTTCATTAAGCTAAAAACCTACTTAAAACTGTTTAAAATTAAAAAATTTATCTTTTAAATCTTTTTCATGATTGTGTATCTATATACTTATATTTTTTTTTAAATGTTATTAATCTAGTAGCAATGGTAGTTTAAAAAAAATGACAATTTTAAAATAAAGGTTTAGATGGACAAAATATTTTTAAAGCTCCTTTATTTTCAAATTTCTCAATTTATTTTATAGAACTTGTATAAGTTTCGCTAAATTAATTGCTTTCCAAAATAATATTGCGAGGTTATTAACTTAGTACTTATCTTTAAAATATTCTGCGTAGTCAAATATTATCGCTCGCCCCTTTCCCTATTCAGCGAATTATTACCACAATGTGGAAAGAATACCAATTCTTCTTAGTTATTTTGGTTGAATGTAGATTATAACCTTTCCCAAAGTTTTACTTTCTGTATGTGCTATATTGGTGATCGACTTATGACTTAGTCTACTATTATCAAAGTGCTGATTATATTTTTTTTACTCAAATATTTAACTTCAATGTGTAATAATTTTTTTATTTTAGTCTAGTGGATTTAAACTTCTTTTTTCTTTTTTTATATAGTATAGTGGATTTGATTTTAGTCTAGTGATTTTAGTTTCTATACATTAATGGATTTTAAATCAAGATAGGAACTACAAAATTATCCTAACACAAGTAGAATAAGAGTTGGGACATTGCCAATTAACTCCAGTGACATGCAGGATCGGCCTACATGGCTATATACTATACTCCAATATTAGCTGTTTACTCATTCTTATTGTTGAATTTCGTAATAATACGTTACAATTTTGCTTAGTTGATGTATTATAATTTTATTTATCAAAATAGTTATTTATTTGTTGATCAATGAATTAATTTTCTTGGTTAAAAATTTAAAATTATTATTCAGGCTTTTTTTTTTGGTCATCTTATTCGTTGATAAACCAAAGTAAAGAAAGTTTGAAAAGAACAATAACACCAACACAACATAGCCAAAATGAAACAGAAGCCACTAGACTTGACCCTCTTCTTGTAACCTTTGGTGCAACCATGACGATCATCTGAGCCGTCCTTTTCTTGTTACACTCTTAGCGATATCCCTTGCCACCGAATTTGCTTGAGGTGAAAATACTCTGAATTTGATTACCTGGAACGCACCACAATGATTCTGAATAGAACTCATAACTAGCTTGATAATGTGGCCATTTCCGAGAATTATTTATAGCGTCTATGGCTGAAACAGAGTCAGACTAAACCTCCACCTGATCTATACGTAAATCCACCAAGCTCTTAACCATCTACTCAATGCAACGTAGCTCCGCCCTAATACGATTAGTAGCTGGCGTAAATGCATCACGAGCATGGAACAACACCGAACCGGTGGAATCTCTATTAATCCAAGCACCACCACACATGAACGTTGACTTTACCCAAGAAGCATGAACGTTGTATTTCAAATGACTAATACAAGGCTTAGAACATTTATTTTTCAAAATATTACGCTCATGTTTCACCCTTCTGTCCTCCAACTTACTTTTATCTTGTTCCTTCTTCCATAAGTCTGCATCTTCTAGAGCCGTATCTATTAACTTGTTTACCTTCAAATACCACGACAGTTCTGTGCTTTTATTAATTAGTTTTTATTTTTATGAAACTAAACTTAACTTGTCTCGTGGATATCGTGATCATTCATACTATAAATTATTAGATAATTTGGAAACTAATGTCTGTACATGTAACCAATATATTAGTTCCACATGTCCGAAATGTATCTACATTAGTACATAGTAGAATAAAACGTTCCTACAACAAGTGTAAACGAGAGATCACTGTTTGAAAGCTACTGCAAATTAATGTTTTTGAGTTTAAGCCATTTTTAAATGTGAAACAAATCATGCTTCCATGCCGTTCTCTTGCCACATTGCTGGAAGAGTAGACATCTGGTTCCGGACTTGCTCATCAGTTCTTTGAGTTAATCGCTGAGAATTTATTGATTGTTATCCATGTCTTCTTTTATTTATTTCTTCTCGAATCGTGTGGATTACAGTTTGAAAGACATAACTTAGAAGCCATAGTTTAAGTTTGTCTTGCAAAGAGTCGATTAGCCACTCTATGGTTCTCTCCCAGTGATTTATGTACCTTTGTGCTAGGAGATTTCTCATCAAATGGCTCCAAATCTCTCTCGTGAAACTAGAGCTGAAGAAGATGTGGCTTCTTGTTTCAATCCGTTCTTGTAAGAATTTACAAGTTGTATTTGTTCCCGAGTGCCATTTGAGAACTCTATCTCCCATGGCAAGTCGATTATGCCCTACTAACCAAGATATAAATGTAAAACTTAGGTGTGGAGCGGGAAAAGCATATCCATGTCCACAAATCTTTTGCAGGATGTGCTTCTCTTCCATGTCACTCATTCTAGTATCTTTTAAAATATTAGAATATTAATTGGTTAGTTTAGGGTTTAGAGTTTAGGTTTAGGGTTTACAGTTTAGGGTTTACAGTTTAGGGCTAAACTAAAATATAGTAGTATTTTCTATAATATGTCACATCACAATTGGTTAATTTGCTATCAACATTGCTGAAATAATAGAGATCACAATGTTTTCTTATGTTGTTGTTATAACGAATGTGAGCAAGATAACATAAACGTAAAGAACAAGACATATATTTATGTGGTTCACCAACGATGACGTTGACTACGTCCACGGGAAAAGAGGCAGAGTTTATTACTGGAGATAATACACGTTTCAGGATACATTGGAGGCTAGGGTTAAGAGAGTATTAATAGTAAAACCCTAATAAACAAAACCCTAATAAACAGAGCCCTAATTAATCCTCAGTGGATTGGACATAATATGGGTCCAACAGAACCCTGATTAACCTCAACGGATTGGGTCTAATGTTATGGGCCCAATTTATTCAAGTCACATCTAACAAATCTCCACCTTGACTTGAATCCTCCAAACAGATTTACCAGATGCACTGTTCATAGTGCCTGATGTATCAGACTTCTCCATCAGATAGTTGTACCAGACTGCACCAACAGCCTGTTGTACCATCAGACAGTTGTGCAATGTCAGATGTACCAGACTTCTCTAAGTGACAAACGTACCAGAATCCTCTTTTTCCTCAGATGTCCCATCAGGGACTTGTTTCTTTTTCAGAAACATGTTGCCTCTTCGGAGACCAAATATCATGTCTAGCCAGTTGCTCCATCAGGAGCCTGCTTGCCTCAATGCTGCATGATGTCTCATCAAAGGACTCTCTGTCCCGCTATGGAACGTTGTGTCTTACCTGAATCTTGATGCTTCACCAGAAGCCTGATGCTTCACCAAAAACCTGATGTTTCACCAGAAGCTTGATGCTTCACCAGAAGCCAAATGCTTTGTTAAGCCAGAATGCCCCACTGGAATCAGATGTTCCATCAGGAACTTGCTTCTTCCTCAGAAGCTTGATGTCCCTTTAAAGGTCGGATGTCCCATCAAGGACCAGACCACTTTATCAGAAATCAGAATACCTTTCCTTGGGCCAGATGCTCGTCTTGAGCCAGATTCTTCATTAGAAGCCAGAATAACTTTCCTTGGGCCAGATGCTCCGTCGAGCCAGAATATCTTTCATTGGGCGATGCTCATCTCGAGCCAGATATTTCATCAGAGGTCAGACACAAAAAACCTGTTGATTGTCCTGAAACCAGAATGCCTCTCTGAGACCAGATACTTGGTCACAAGCCAGAATGCCCTACCTTGGGCTAAATGTTCTTTCAAGAGCCTGATGCCTCTTCAGAGGCCTGATGCTTTGCCAAATTACAAGACTGCCCTTCCTTGAACTAGATGCTCCTTCACGAGCCTGATCCCCCTACAGAGATGTCTATTCAAGGACCCGATGCCCTACCAGGAAAACTGCTGCTCCACCTTGAGCCTGATGTCCTTTCATGGACCTGATGTCCTTTCACGGACTTGATGCTCCGTCTGCAGCCTGATGCCTTGTCAAAAGGCCTGATGCTCCACCTGGAGCCTGATGTCCATCCACGGACCTGATGCTCTGTCAGGAGCTTGATGCCTCTACAGAGTCATGATGGGATCAAGGGCCTGCTCGCCCTTTATGGTGACTAACAGCTTGAGATATACATCAAGTTCAAATAATGTTTAAACTTACTCTGAGGAATCAACTTAGTGAACATACCTTCAAGGTTATAAACAATACCAATCCCTTCCTTGTTCACTTGAATCCTCACATTGTTTCTCAGGAAATAATATCTCACATCAATATGCTTTGCCCTCTCATGATAGACCTGATCCTTGGCTAAACAGATCGCACTCAAATTGTCACAGTACACTGTAGCTTGATCATGATGTAAACCCAGATCACTGGTCAATCCTTTCAACGATCTCTTGCTGTCTACATCACATGCATATTCAAAATCAAAATAGCCTACAACTAGACCAACATTAGAAGTACCTCTTAGGTATCTCTTTTCATCTTCAGACTGAGGGACACACACGGTTAGATGAAGACTGGCAGCACTCTGTGTATCAATAGTCTTTGCAGACAACATCAAAGACCTATCCAACACCTTATGAATATCGATTTTCTTTGACAAGAAAACCTTCTTCAAACTTCTGTCCCTGAGACTTTTCAATCCCAAACATTTATCTGTTGCACCCCAAACCTTCATCTCAAACTCAGCACTCAGCAAATCTTTCAATCTCTGAGCATCACACGTCTGTTTGATAATTCTTATGTAGCCCAGCTTCATCAAGTACTTGTCAAACCTCTTGTACCACTGTCTGGGAGACTGCTTGTATCTATGCAGACACTTGTTTAACCTGCACATGTGATCTTCCTTACTAGGAACTTCGGGATCAGCTGGTTGAGTCTTCATATCAAATTTCTCAAGCTTCAGATCATGATGCGCCGTTACTGCTGACAGCGCTCAGATGAAAGTGTGTCTGACCAGTATATAGTCCACCCTTTCTTTCTGGCTGAAACCTCTAGCAACAACTCGAGCCTTATACTTAACTTCTACTGCCAAGTATATCCCTTCATTCTTCTTGAAGATCCACTTGCAAGTAACAATATTTCTCCCATGTGGTTGTGTGTTCAAAACTCATGTATGAATCCTATGATTTCATCTCATCTCCCACTACAGCAACCAACACCTTGACCTCATAATCGTATATCTGAGTTGGTCCAACTCCGATCCTCCCTATACGATTTTGAGCGATACTTTGGTGTGTATCTTCAGATGGTGTAACCTTTGGTTGTTTTGATTCTGGTGGACGAGCTTCTGCCTGTAGCTCTTGACTTTGTTTGTGTTTCTGCTGACCATCTTCCTGCAGCTCCACCTGTTTGTCAACATTACAACTCTTTGTTGTAAACATTTTTCCAGCATATGTCTTGCACTTGACACTTGTGTGCAGTCCACAATTAGCCAAGTCACAAACCATGTTTAATGCTTCCTCCCAAAACCTCATTTCCAACCCAGCATTTAAGAGCATACACCTTGCTCTCTCTAACAATGTTTGATTCAACCAATTGACTACATCACATTGATGTGATGTATCTACAACTGTATGATGTTGAACAACTTCAACATCCTTACACAACTGATTGAACTCCAATGACCTAAACTTCAGACCACTGTTCCTCCACAGCCTTCTGATCTTCTGACAATACTGCAGATCTACCTCAGACACTTGCATTTCTCCTTCACTTATATGAATCACTGGAGATGCAATAACTGAAACTGAAACTGTGGACCCTTGTAACATATACAATGTACCACGCATGACACCCTTCAGAATCACATCAGAACCTTGACAGACATTCAAAACTCCACCAGAATATTTGAAACCTCTACTATCAAGTAGACTCACAGATATCAAATTCTTCTCCATTGATGGAACATGTCTGACATCCTTCAATGTGACAAGTCTACCATCATGTGTCCTGATCTTGATTGAGCCGATTCTTGCAAACTTGCTCACCGAGCTGTTGGTCATCTTAATGTTACCACCATCTACAACTGTATAGGTTGCAAACCACTCTCTCCTTGGACACATATGATACAAAGCTCCTGTATCAAGAACCCACACATCAAAGGCTTGTGTGTTTCTATCAGCAACCAAAGCAACGTCCTGTTCAGACTTGATGTCATTTTCTGCTAAACCAGCAGAACCATTTTTTTTTTTCTTAGGGCATTCAAGATTCCAATGCCTTTTCTCCTTACAATAATTACAGATATAATCTGGCTTTCGACCTTTAGAAAACAGTTTTTTTATTTCTGTTATTACTATATCTCAGCCCATTGTTCTCAAAGTAAAACGTCCACTAGACCAGATCAGATGTCTGATGCTCATCAGACCAGATGCCAACCACGGGCCAGATGCTCATCACAAGCCTGCTGCCTATCATAGGCTTTATGGTCTCACTCCTCCAAAAATTATATCGAGCTAAAGCTTTATGATTCTATTAGTTTTCGTCTTTGTTTTATTCTTTTCAACTCTTACAAATAACATTCAATTTCTTAATCAATAAATTTAACATTTTCTTTTAAAGTACCACAAATAATACTTGCAAATAACACTTTCTCTTACTCTCCACATGTTAAAATATCTAGATTTGGTTGAATAATAACTTCTCATGTTAAAAACAAAACACACATACAACAAAACAAAAACGAAATCGGATTAGAAATCAATTTTTTTTTGTTATCTAGATTTATTATTTATTGCAAATTATGAGAACTGTTACATAAATAATTCTACTATGGAAAATCCTTTCCGACCCTTATTAGATTGAATACAGACGATACTTCTTTCTCCAGGCTCTTAATGGGCTCCTCCCTTTTCTGCATAGAATCAAGGGAAACGATTTTAGTTGTGCATCGCTGGAGATCTCCTATAAACTTGCCTCCATTAATCTGAAAATTTATTAATAAATTACAATACCTAGGACTCGAATTAAAGATCTCATGATATAGAAGCATTAATGAACCCTTGGTCAAATAATGGACCAAGGGGCTTCCACAAATTAGAAATCAATTTAGATTATTATTTTTTTAATCATGACCATTACCGGGGAAAAAAACTTTTCATATTTCAAAAACGAAAACATACACAAACTGACAAGAAAAAGAAGAAAAAAAAAACAGGTATGTTAACTCATGACACATAACACAGGTAACTGTGTGTTGCAAAATGGTGGCGAAGACCCACATTCTGATGACGATGATAACACTGAAGATCACCATCCGAGGCAGGCTAATCATAATCCGGGGGTACACATACGTGATGATGTTGAGGAAGAAGGTGAGATGAATGCAGCTTTAGATGATCTTGATCCAAACCACATCGCACTGGCTGATGCAGAGGTGATGAATGAGTACCTAGAGGACATGGCTTTTCAACACTCGTACAATGCTGACAGAGAGACAAGCGATTTGCACAATCCAATTCCAAACTTTGTCGATGTCACAGAGGTCACACCTGGAGATGAAAACTTTGTCAATTCCAGTGACTCAAGAGCAACAATGGATCGTGGAAAACGCAAAAGAGTATCTTTGGATAGCTCTGATGAAGAGGGACAGTTTAAGATTATTGTTCGCGAGAAGGGTGAAGGTAGTAGATCGAATGATAACAACATTAATAAATCTGGAGGCGCGGTGGGCCCTATACCACCAAAGCTGCCATGAGGACAACCTGTTGGAACTGTCGAGGTTTTGGCATTGACCTCACAGTTCGACGCCTTAAGGAGATAAACCAGAAATATCTCCCGGACATCATATGCCTATCGGAGACGAAGCAACAAGACGATTACATCAGGGACAAAGGTTGTGAACTAGGATTTAGGAATTATATAACTGTTCCTTCTAGTGGTTTAAGTGGTGGTCTAGCTGTGTTTTGGAAGGAGTCTGTAAATCTTTCTATCTATTTTCAATCCCCTAATCTTGTTGATGGTTATGTTATGTGTAATGGAATCAGTTTCTACTTTTCTTTTGTCTATGGCCATCCGAATCCAAGCTTTAGAAATGACTTATGGGAAAGATTAGAGAGACTCTCTACTAATAGAAAAAATTACCCTTGGCTAATTATGGGAGATTTTAATGAGTTACTAGGTAACCATGAAAAAAGAGGGGGTAGAATAAGACCGGAAGCTTCCTTTCAAGATATGAGACGAATGGTTCGTTGCTGTGACTTTACAGACCTTAAATCAATAGAGAATCACTTCTCATGGGCAGGACAACGGGGTACTCATCATGTCACATGTTGTTTAGATCGTACAATGGCCAATAGTGAGTGGCATACAATGTTTCCAGCTTCTGAAACAGAGTTCCTAGAGTTTGGAGAATCTGATCATCGACCACTTGTCACTTATATCTCGAACACTTTAGAAGAAAAATGTGGACTGTTCAGGTATGATAGTCGATTAACGAATAAGGAAGGTTTTCGAGAATCTGTATTACAAGGCTGGAATGGCATCGCAGAATCCCAAATGCAAAATACTTCTCTCCTTCACCGTATAAAACAAAGCAGAAAACAGATTTCACGATGGAAACAAAGACATCGTTTGAATGCAGAGGAACGCATTAAACTTATAAGAGCTCGGCTTGATCGTGCTATTGCAACAGGATCATCTCCACCAGCTATGAGAGAAACATTGAAAAAGGAGTTAAATCAAGCTTATATTGATGAAGAAATTTTTTGGAAGTTAAAAAGCAGAATTACCTGGTTACAAGAGGGGGATCGAAACAGAAGTATTTTCACTCAACTACAATGCTAAAGAGAGCAAGGAATCATCTATTATCTATACAAGATGAAGACGGCGTTGTGAGAAGGGGAAACACAGATATTGCAAATGTAGCCTTGAAATATTTTCAAAATCTTTATCAGTTCCGGTTGCAGAGGAGAAATATCAAGAAATTTTTCAAGATTTCAAAGCCTCCATCACTGATGAGATTAATGCAGATCTCACAAAGGAAGTAACTCTGGATTAAGTGAAAGAATCCATATTTGCAGTTGGACCTCATCGAGCTCCAGGACCTGATGGTTTTTCTGGAGATTTTTATCAGCAATTTTGGTCAGACATTAAACCAGAAATTCTAAAAGAGGTACAATCCTTCTTTCACAATGATTACTTTGAAGAAGAGCATAACCATACCAATATATGTTTAATACCAAAGGTTCAATCTCCAACTGTAATGTCTGAGTTTCGACCCATAGCTCTTTGTAACGTGAGTTACAAAATCATCTCTAAGATTTTGGTCAATAGGCTGAAAAAACATTTATCAGCCATCATCTCTGAAAACCAAACGACGTTTACACCAGGGAGAATGATAACTGATAATATTATCATGGCTCATGAGAGTTTTTATTCTTTGAAGTCAAGGAAAAGACAAGCTAAATCTTACATGGCTATCAAGACAGATATCACTAAAGCTTATAATCGGCTAGAGTGGAGGTTTCTTGAAGAAACAATGAGACAGATGGGGTTTGCTCAGCGATGGATTAATTGGATTATGTGCTGTGTTTCTACAGTAAATTTTTCAGTTCTAGTGAATGGATCTTCCCATGGTATAGTCAAGCCGGTACGAGGAATAAGACAGGGTGATCCATTATCACCCTACCTCTTCATATTATGTGCTGAAGTTCTATCTCATATGATGAGAAAAGCTGAATCATCAAAAAAGCTTCAGGGAGTTAAAATTTGTAATAGAGGACCTACTATTACTCATTTGCTATTTGCTGATGATTTTCTATTTTTTACTCTAGCAAACCAACGATCATGTAGAGCAATCAAAGAGATTATCAAGAAGTATGAAGAAATATCAGGTCAGGCTGTGAATCTTCAGAAATCATCCATTGCCTTTGGTAGTAAAGTGAATCATGAAGTTAAGAGAAGAATGAGATATATTCTTGGTATACACAACGAAGGGGGCTGTGGAAAATATCTTGGTTTACCAGAGCAGTTTACTACAAAGAAGTCGGAAATGTTTCAGTATATTGTTGATAAAGTTAAGGCAAAAACACAAGGCTGGGGTAAGAAATTTCTATCTCAAGGAGGTAAAGAAGTCCTTCTCAAATCAGTTGCCTTAGCTATGCCAGTTTATTCGATGAATTTGTTTAAACTACAGAAAGAAATTTGTGAAGAGATTAATGGTGTTCTAGCGAGATACTGGTGGGGTACAAATGAGCATAAAAAAGGAATGCATTGGTTTGCTTGGAACAGATTAAGTTTACCAAAGAGTGAAGGTGGTCTAGGTTTTCGTGATTTGGAGAATTTTAACCTTGCTCTGCTTGGCAAACAAGTTTGGAGAATATTACAAAATCCAGATTGCTTGACGGCAAAAATGCTCAAGGGGAGATACTTTTACGATACAAACATTCTCAATGCCACTCAAGGTAAAAAACCTTCATATATTTGGAAATCCCTTTTAAAAAACCTTCGACTAGTTCTTGGTGACAGAACAATGATAAAAGCTTGGTTAGATCCATGGTTACCTACTCATCCACCACGCCCACCCAGAAAGCGTGTTGAAGCTGATAATAATGTTGTTTTAAGTGATTGGTTCAATACAACAAAAACGGGATGGAACATGGAGAAGATAAATGAACTTGTCGCAGATGAAGATATTGAGATAGTAAGCTCACTCAAGATTTGTCCAATGGCAAGAAATGATCTACTTGGATGGCACTACACGAAGGATGGGACATATACTGTAAAATCCACATATTGGTTATCCACACATCTCCCAACACATCAAAATCATCAAGCACCACTTGGAGATGTAACAATCAAGCAAACTCTTTGGAAGATGGACACAGCACCAAAACTAAAACATTTCTGCTGGAAACTCATTTCCAGGTGCTTTGAGCACAGGGGAAGTTTTAAGATTTCGCCATATAAGTCGTGATTCAGTTGGTAAAAGGTGCTTTCAAGTAGAAGAGAGTCCAAATCACTTGTTCTTTAACTGTGAATATGCACAAGCAATTTGGCGGGCATCAGGATTACCAAATCCAATCTTGTATGATCCAACAACTACTTTGGAGGATAAATTGAAGGCTATTTTCCAATACAATACATCCGCAACAACCCCTCATTTGAAGCAATTTCCAATATGTATTTTATGGAGATTATGGAAAAGTCGAAATGTTTTGTGCTTCCAAAAGAAGAACATACCCTGGCGAGCTACTCTGCGGTTAGCAATATCAGATGCAAAGGAATGGATGGAGACATCAAAACATATTCAAGCACTCAGTCTTGGATACAATCATCACAAATATACATGTTCAAGGGGTGTTTGGACTAAGCCAAATAAAGGGTGGATTAAATGCAACTATGATGGATCTTTTATTAATCCAAATACTCAATCAAAAGCAGGATGAGTAATCCGAAATGAAAGAGGCACCTACATAGGTGCAGGTCAGGCAAAAAGAAGAAAGCCAAATAATGCATTGGCAAGTGAATTTCAAGCTCTTATTTTCTCTATGCAAAATTGTTGGAGTAAAGGCTTCACAAAAGTGTGTTTTGAAGGTGATAACAAAGAAATTTATGCACTGCTCAATGGATCTTGCTTTAATTTTGATGCTTTTAACTGGCTCCGAGAAGCAAGATTCTGGAAAGTGAAATTTCAAGACTGTACATTCTTGTGGATTAACAAAGAGGCAAATAAACATGCTGATACTTTAGCAAAGTATTTTATTCCAAAAAATGCTAAATTTCATTTTCATTTATATGTTCCTAATGTAATAACTCATTATTTACATCGTGACAATCTTTCCTGTTCATAATATATAAATAAGAAGATGTTTAAAAAAAAAAAAAAAAAAAAAAAAAAACCTTGATTTACTACTATTTTAAAACCAAAACTCTAAACCTAAACCGAAATAAAAATCGAAGTCGGTTAACTATAATAGAATCCTGGTTTAGCCATTTTTTTTTTAATCATGGCATTACACATACAAAAAAAAAAAAAAAATTGTTCCTACGAACAATATACCCAGTGCCCAGCAGCAACCACAACCGCTTCTTCTTCTTCTCCTCCTCATCTTTCATGTTGACATCTCTCTACCTCAATCCCAAACTCCATTAACGCTTCATAAAATTCTCTTCCCAAAAAACGCTATTGATTCATTCAATTCCCAGAAACATCAACAAATCTCTAACTTTTCTAATTTGTCGGCAACAACAACGCCACAGCTCAAATCTGTGAATTTCGTTGGGGAGAAAGAGAGAGAGAGAGAGAGAGCTTCAAGGTATAATTCGTTAATGGAGAAAGGGATCTTATTATTGCTGCTGGTATTTGGGAATCTAATATTCACCACCGTCGCCGATCCCGTTAGGGCTCCGTTTTGTTCTACAAAATCTGTTAAAGATTACATCTTTAGGTTACAAGAGCATACTTGTAGTATTGAATCAGCTGAGCGTCCTCATTTTATTGCGGTCACAGAGGTAATTTCTAGGGTTTCTAATTGATTATGAATGTTTTTATCAAATGATGATTAAAGTTTGTGAATTTTGAATGTTTTTATTGTGAAGGGTGATGAGCGTTGGTTACAAATTGGTTTGGATATGATTAATGAGAACAAATGTGATTATGTGGCCTTGCTTTTCTACGCATCATGGTGTCCATTTTCAAGATTGTTTAGACCAAGTTTTGATGTTGTCTCTTCTCTATTCACTTCAATTCCTCATTTTGCTATTAAGGAATCATCTGTTAAGCCGAGGTTAGTTTGATTAAATAAAATCTTTAAGCTTGGTTTTAGAATTAGATGTTATGATGATGATGTTTTGATTTACTTTGTGCAGTACTCTGTCTAAGTATGGAGTTCATGGGTTTCCTACTCTTATAATCTTGAATTCGACTATGCGGGCACGATATCGTGGGACTAGAATGCTTGATTCTCTTGTTGCTTTCTATAGTGATGTTACCGGTAAGGCGTTTTCTTTATGCAGTCTCTCTCATTTGTGATATGGATTGTAGTCTTTTGCATAAGAGTTGGTTAAATTTGTAGGCATTGAAACGTTGGATAAGGCGTCTCTCGAGAAAAGTACATCGCTACCACATCTCAGGAACGAAAACAACACTGAGCCAGAGAACTGTCCATTCACATGGGCAAGATCACCTGAGAATATGCTTCGACAAGAGACCTATTTAGCTCTTGCCATTGTATTCGTCTTGCTTAGATTGCTACACTTGATATTCCCTAAGCTCGTCGTGTTTACGAAATTCGTTTGGAGACGGATTGTTCAGAACATGAGACTTGAAAGCCTGCTAGAACATACCGTATGGTTTCTGAGCCGAGCTGTACAGTTATGTATGCAACTTAAAGAGCCTTGTAGAAGGAGTAATCTACAGGGAGGAGCGATGAACGCAAGAGCATGGGCTTCAAAGTCTTTAGCAACGGTTTCAATCGGCGATTCAAGTTCATCAAACAGGGCAAGTTCATCATCTCAGTGACTTCAGATATAGCAAATGTGGTTCAGCTAAAATGGTTTCTATCACAGTTTTTTTTTCAGGTTAAAAGTTTTTTCACTCTTTCCCTGTATAATCAGTTCCTCTGAACCAAATAACTTTTGGAGAGGGCTTAATTCATAGCTGAAACATTTTGTTGTAGAAGTGTATATGTCATCAGATGGCAAAGATTATAAACCAATTCATAATTTTTCTGTCTCGTGGAATGATTAAGACAATCTTACTAAATACATAGAATCAAAGACTTGAACTCCAATCTTTATGGTTAAGTCTTCAACTAATCAAATTCTACAACTGCTACATCATTCTTCAGGATCTACATTTTCACATAAAGCCAAATCTTAGTCAAAACTGAATCAGATGGTTAAAGATACAACAATGATGATGAATATTGGTTAATAGTACCTGTGAAATGTAATCTTTTATTTTCTCGCTAACTTGCTGATCTAAAGCTCTCTCAGCAAGATTGTAAAACAAAGTACTACCCTCTGGTCCAGTTACTTTCTCCTTCTGCAAGAACCTATATCCAAATAACAAAGCATTTTGAGAAAAATAACTACTAAAACCAAACCAAGATCTTTGTATACCTCACAGGTTAAAGAGAGGTCTTACTTTTGTTGTACTAAGGTCTCTAGCGCCTGCTTGTTATTCCCAAACACAGGATTATGCTCATCACCTTCGTTCAATCCCATTCTCTTCAAATGATGCCACAGAGTTTCTAAAGATGTCGAGAACAGAGGTTTAACAAACAAATTCTTAAATCAAGTTCTGTGTCATACACTCTTCATTCGATTCCAAAAACCAATTCACGCATAGGTATATAAGGAACTTACACTAATCTACGTAATGTTTTATGACTTCAACTCTATATAATATAGTTACTAAGAGATTCGGATAACATAACGCATACCTTCAGGGATTTTATCACCAGCAAGCTGAACAATAGCAAGAACCGCAAAGGTAAAGCCAGTCATAGGACTCGTAGTTTCATCAACAATGTACTTCCTAAACACTTCAATCGGCAATTGACTAACAAGCACATACGATTTCGAATCAACAGAACCTAAGAAAATCATCACAACAAATAAAAAAACATTTAACCATTAAATCTAAACTCGATATTTTTTTTAAAAAGCCACTAAAATGTTGTTGTTTACTTACTCTGTGACTGAGGAAGTCTAGTATTAACATTAGTCGAAGAACTACGTACGCGTTGAAGCTCTTTCAAATCATAACCAAATACATTCAAAAGCTTACTCTTAGCTTCATTGATCACACAGGTCGCTAAATTACGTTGACGATAGTTTTTTGTAACGATTTGAGTCAAATCTTCTCTTTTAATTGGACATCCTGAGTTTTGATGCGATTTGAATAGTATGAATCTTATCACCTCTGATACTAGCTTATCCGTTTCCTGAAATATTTTTTTCAAAATCAAATCGTTAAGAAATCGAATCATAGAAAATCAAAATTATCGCGAAATTGAGTTTGGTACCTCTTTGGATATATCGAATTGAGAGAGAGGATCAGTTTCATCAGCCATTCTGAAATCAAATTTGGATAAATTAAGGTGTAGATTGAACAGATAAGTAGAGAAATTTCATTGTTTTTTTAGAGGGTTTTTTTACCTGTTTAGCGGAGGACGATTAAGCTTTCGTAAACCCTAAATTATCATCAATTGGCGGGAGAACGAAAAAATAAAGAACGTAATTTAGATGTGGGTGCCGCTCTACTCTCTCCTCTTTTGGTTCACCACTTTTCTAAATAAATTATTTAAATATAAAAAATAATTATTTAAATGACGACCAAAAAAAAATTAATTATTTAAATATAGATAATTCTCTTAAACACTTTTTGAAAAGGTTTTTAGGCCAAAAATACCACTAATTTTTAAATAGATCAATTTTACCATTTCATTAACTTAAAAGAGACTTATTTTCTAAAAATATAATTTTTCCAATTTATCTGAGATCTCACTACAATTCTTGATTTCAAAACCTAAAGCATGTATTTGATTTCTCATCAGAATAGTTTTCTTCCATCAGCGACGGTGAGTGTTGTATTCCATCTTGTTCGGAAAGCTTGTGAAACAGTTTTGGTCTCATTACAGCTCAGATGACTCACATTGCTCATTTGACAAATTAAATATCGAAATGTTATAGAAATTTTAGAAAAACTGTATTTGTTTAATATATTCTCCAATAAAAATATAACTTAATTTGAAATTCTTGTTTTTATTAAAACATCAGTTTGACAAACAGTAGAAAGAAGAAACCTCGAAGGAGAGAAACGTAATTTGACAAATAATGGAAGGAAGAAACATAAAATGAGTGAAACATAGAAAATTTATTGGAAAACCTATTCTGGTTGACATTTCTTTCACCCACTTCATATTATAAAGAAACATAAACTAGTTCACTGATAAAACCAAATACAAACTCACTAAGGTTAATATGGACGAGTAAACTGAAAGGTTTACCCAAGACACCAGATTAGGCCAATGGCCACTATGATCGAACATTCCTATAAGAATATTATTGGCGGAGACATAAGCCAATATCATTTTGAAACCTTTACTTCGCAGCTCGTTTATAGCATACTTAATAATGACATCATCCGAGATTACTAAAAAGTGGCAGGCTCATAGTGCTCAAGTAAATATTTATTTCCTCAAGCCTCCATTTCTGTAAACAACTTCAGAGATGAAGTGTGTTTCAAGTGTCTCCCTGTTTGAACTGAGAAAAAAAACATGTAAATTGGTCCAAAAACTTATAAATTAAAAAGATAAATAATATTCATGTTTATTACCTGGTGGTGAATCAATGATCTTGATTTTTTGAGACAATAATATATTCACTTGTATTCCATGCACGTCCTGTCGGTGGAAAAAAACATGCATTTGAATTTGGTCAGAAACATCCAATTTCTTCAACTCATTTGTAATGTTTCAAAAAATGTCCGAGACATTAACTTTATTAGGTATATGCACACTTTCCAAGTCCAAAAAAAAACCCTACTTGATTGTTATAGTTACACTTAAAAATCTGAAAGAAATAGATGATTAATCTATGTTTTTTATCTATCTTAATTTGTCTCAAAATTTGTTGAAAGAATCCATACTTTTGTGTTGTATCCCAACAAACTATCTATTTAGGAAACAAAATTGCTCACATCGAAATCTGCTCTCAAATCACAATTGGTTAAGGTATTAGCATTGTTGACTTTTCCAAATAATCTCATAAGTTTAGAAACAATAACTTACAAGAATGTTCGATGGAGGGGATTATGTTTGTTGACTTCTCCATATAATTATTCAAGTGATTAAACTTTTCAAATAATGCATTCACTTGTGTTCCATGCACGTTCAGTCGATGGAAACACATGCATTTGAATTGGGCCAGAAAGATCCACTTTCTTTAACTCATTTGTGATGTTTCGAAGAATGTATGAGGCATTAACTTCATTAGGTATATGCACATTTTCCAAGTCCTAAAAACCTCCAACTTTATTGTCGTGGTTATACTTAAAAATCTAAAAGAAATAGATGAGTAATATATGTTTTTTTATCTATCTTAATTTATCTCAAAATTTATTGAAAAAATCCATACATGTGTGTTGTATCCCAACAAACTATATATTTTAAAAATAAAATTGTTCACATCCAAATTTGGTCACAAATCACAATTGGTTAAAGTATTAGTCTTGCTGACTTTCCAAATAATTATAAGATTGGAAACAATAACCTACAAGAAATGTTTGGTGGAGGGGTTTAAGTGTGTTGACTTTTGCAAATAATTATTCAAGTGAATTAAATTTTGATCACACAACTCCTTTTTTTTTGTTTTGAGAAGTATTTGTTCATCTGTGGGCCCAAAAATATGTTGGCTTAACACTTTGATTGACATCAATTGCTCTATAGAGATTGATGAGAAAATGTTAACTCTCTATGTGCGCCTAGAGAGAAAATAACTATAGTTAAGTAACTTCACCATCTCTTTAGTAGTCCGGTCAAAACTGGAAAAATCCATCGTTGATAACGGTCATAACAGTAATCTCTAGAATATGCAAAGAAAATAGAAAGATTATGTAAATTGGTCCAAAAACTTACAATTAAAAAAATAAATATTATTCATGTTTGTTACCTGGTGGCGAGTCAATGATCTTGATTTTTGACTCAATAAAGCATTCACTAGTGTTCCATGCACTCCCGGTCGATGGAAAAACATGCATTTTAATTGGGCCAGAAACAACCAATTTCTTCAAACCATTTTTGATATTTCAAAGAATGTCTAAGGCATTAACTTCATTAGGTACATGCACACTTTCCAAGTCCCAAAAACCTCCAACTTGATTTTTGTGGTTACACTTAAAAATCTAAAACAAATAAATGATTAATCTATGTTTTTTATCTATCTTAATTTGTCACAAAATTTGTTGAAATAATTCATACTTTTTTGTTGTATCCCAACAAACTATCTATTTTAGAAATAAAATTGCTCACATCCAAATTTTCTCACAAATCACAATTGGTTAAGGTATTAGCATTGTTAACTTTTCCAAATAATTATAAGCTTGGAAACAATAACTTACAAGAATGTTTGGTGGAGGGGATTATGTTTGTTGACTTCTGCAAAACAATATTTAAGTAAATTAAAATTTTGCAATAATGCATTCACTTGTGTTCCATGCACGTCCGGTCGATGGAAAAGCATGCATTTGAATTGGACCAGAAACATCCAATTTCTTCAACCCATTTGTGATGTTTTGAAGAATGTCCGAGGAATTATCTTTATTAGATATATGCACACTTTCCATGTTCCAAAAACCTCCAACTTGATTGTTGTGGTTACACTTAAAAATCTTAAAGAAATAGATGATCAATCTATGTTTTTTTATCTATCTTAATTTATCTCAGAATTTGTTAAAAGAATCCATACATTTGTGTTGTATCCCAACAAACTATCTACTTAAGAAATTAAATTGCTCACATCCAAATCTGCTCACAAATCACAATTGGTAAAAGTATTAGCCTTGTTGACTTTTCCAAATAATTATAAGTTTGGAAACAATAACGTACAAGAATGTTTGGCGGAGGGAATTAGGTTTGTTGACTTTTGCAAATAATTATTCAAGTGAATTAAACTTTTGCAATAATGTATTCACTTGTGTTTTATATTATCTGGTCGATGGAAAAAAAACATGCATTTGTATTGGACCAGAAACATCCAATTTCTTCAACTTATTTTGATGTTTCGAAGAATGTTCAAAGCATTAACTTCATTAGGTATAGGCACACTTTCCAAGTTGTAAAAAAAATCTCAACTTGATTTTTGTGGTTACACTTAAAAATCTGAAAGAAATAGATGGTTAATCTATGCTCTTTATCTATCTTAATTTGTCTCAAAATTTGTTGAAAAAATCCATACATTTTTGTTGTATCCCATCTAATTATCTATTTTAGAAATAAAATTGCTCACATCAAAATCTGCTCACAAATCACAAATACTTGAGGTATTAACATTGTTGACTTTTCTAAATAGTTATAAGTTTGAAAACAATAACTTACAAGAATGTTTGGTGGAGAGGATTAGGTTTGTTGACTTTTGCAAATAATTATTCAAGTGAATTAAACTTTACAATAATTCATTCACTTGTGTTTCATGCACCTCCGGTTGATGAAAAAAATTATGTATTTGAATTAGGCAAGAAACATCCAATTTCTTCAATTCAATTGTGATGTTTCAAAATTCAATTGGATGTTTCGAAGAATGTCTGAGGGATTAACATCATTAGGTTAGGCACAGTTTACAAGTCCCAAAACCCCCAACTTGATTGTTGTTGTTATACCTAAAAATCTGAAAGAAATAGATGGTTAATCTATGCTTTTTTACCTATCCTAATTTGTTGAAAGAATCCAAAACTTTGTGTTGTATCCTAATAAACTATCTATTTTAGAAATAAAAAAATTCACATCCAAATCTGCTCACAAATCACAATTGGTTAAGTTATTATCCTTGTTGACTTTTCTAAATAATTATAAGTTTGAAAAAATAACTTACAAGAATGTTCAGTGGACGGGATAGGTTTGTTGACTTTTGCAAACAATTATTCAAGTGAATTAATCTATGCTCACACAACTTCTTTTTCATTTTGAGACATTTATTCATCTACGGGAGCAGAAATCATCTGGCTTAGCATTCTGATCGACATCAATTGCTCTATAGAGACTGCTGAGCAAACGTTAACCCTCTCCTTGCACCTAGAGAGAAAAGAACTGTAGTTAAGTAACTTCACCATCTCTTTATTAATCTGGTCGGAACTGAAAGAATCCATAGTTTATAACCGTCAAGGCAGTAATCTCTAAAATAGGCAAAGAAAATTGAAAGATTCAATAATTTTATCCAAAAACTTACAATTAAAAAGATAAGTACTTTCACGTTTATTACCTGGTGGAGAGTCAATGATCTTGATTTTTGAGACTATAATGCATTAACTTGTGTTCCATGCACATTCGGTCAATGGAAAAAATATGCATTTGAATTGGGCAAGAAACATCCAATTTCTTCAACCATTTTGTGATGTTTCGAAGAATGTCCGAGGCATTAAGTTCATTACGTATATGCACACTTTTCAAGTCCCAAAAACCCCCAACTTGATTGTTGTGGTTACATATAAAAATATGACCAAAAAATAGATAGTTAATCTATGATTTTTTTAATCTATTTTAATTTGTCTCAAAATTTGTTGAAATAATTCATACATTTGTGTTGTATCCCAACAAACATTAGTGAGAGACGGTTAGCCCTTGCAGCCTGGACACATACCGATTTCGGCAGAGTAATCAGTATGTCATTGACACCCAAAGAGATATCTTGCATTCGTTTTCGAATATTGTCACCCATTGTTTTGATTCATAAGGACATTAGAGACAGCAGAGAGGAAAGGTGGTCATATATATAGGTTTGTAACAGCCATGGAGGTTTCCATTTGTGATACAGTTGTATATAACTGTAACTGAAACCACTAGAAAAGATTCTCAACGGAAAGAAACCGACAGAGTTGACCCAACTTCTGGAAAACCCAACCGACCTTTGAAAGCAAATTACCAAAAAAGTTGTGCCAAACAAACTAACGATAATTGAGACCTTGCCTATAGTGAATTAAGGGTACCAGTCCAAATGAAGAACCAAGATTTCACCCGAACACAAAAGCCCCTAGCAAAGGCCTAAGAAAACATTCCCGATACGGCCAAGTCTACAACTACTTAGAAGCCTTGGTAGAAACATGAAGGGAATATCATACACGGACTAATCTGAAATGTATAGACACGGATCAACTACGAACCACACCAAAGAAACCAATCCAGCAAGCCGAGTGGGGAAACTGATTGAAAACTATGCGACTCCAGAGGTGATCATCAACGAAACAGGAGCTAAAAGACCAAACGACCAAGCAAAAACGGCCTCTCTAAAGTCTCTCCTAAATAGGAACCGATTCCAGCCTAAAGCTCCATCCATACTAAGCCAAAAGAAACTCACTGGAAAAGAGGGACTTACAAACAAAACTAGATATGCTATATTTGTTTAAGCTTAGACTTCGCGGGACTAAAATCGGGATAAGGAGACCCCAAGAAGACGACACATCAGAGAAAGCGTTCACAGCCTCAGCCGCACTATTGACCAATGAGTCCTGCGCCTTCAAAGTTTTACTGGAAATAAAATACACCAGCTCAACCGTCTTCCACCAGATCGAGAGCAAGAAGAGTCAAGCCACAGAAGCAAAGATTTGCCGAGACTTGAAGAAAAAGGAGTAGACGCGAGAAGCAAACGAAAACCTCCACTATCTCAAATCCTCTGTGCAAAAAGCAAAAAAAAAGGTAGAGCCTAACTGAAACTCCACACCAAGCACCAATAATAGAAACCGACGACCCTAACCCTCTAACACTCAGCAAAACCAATGAATCTAAAAACCACAACACTATATCACTAGATCTGAGGCTCAAAATCCCAAGTTCGAGCAATCTCTAAGGTCACCACGCACACACCACCAAGGAAGCAAAGACGGGAGAAAGAAAAATAAGCAAGAAATAACAAAGGGGTGACCGACACCGGAGCTGAATGAGCCTCCACGTGTCAATCTAAGCTTGATAGAGACTTAGAGGGCTTTTATGACGGCAAGAGCTTTTAGGGAGAACGAGGATTTACATGACTTAAAATAGACAATATTTCATTGTGGATATTTTCTCCTAGTTTATTAAAAATTTAGTACTTTTTTTTTGTTGGTCAAACTCAATTTCTATTAAGAACAAAGTTTAATCTCCACAAGGGAGCATACACCAAGGCATAAGGAGCTAAATACAATCAACAATTACCAACATAAAGGTTGGACAAGAAGCCACTAAAGGGCTCATGAACCATAAAAGGCATCATAGATAACCTAACTACTTCCA
Organism: Cardamine flexuosa; assembly: GCA_963555745.1. NCBI lineage: Eukaryota > Viridiplantae > Streptophyta > Magnoliopsida > Brassicales > Brassicaceae > Cardamine > Cardamine flexuosa. Next base: position 14,872,587 of record OY743214.1, on the reverse strand, counting down.
CATTCTTTAATACTAGTTTCACCAACTCTTGCCTAATCCGATGAACCTCCAAAGTAGAAGACACGGAAGGTGAAGTAAAGTAAACCTGAGGAAGCGAGAGGATCAAGGGTATGGTGATGGTGGGAAAGATACATGCTTCTGGAGAGGCCGGAAAAAAATTTCGATCTGGCAAGACTAATCCCAGCGGCGGAGAGGAAAGAGCATTGGCGCAGAAACAAGCTAAAGTGGTTAGAAAGAAACAAACTTCTGGAGACGCTGGAGAGAACTTCCCGTTCGGCTAATCCCAGTGACGGAGAGAAAGTGCCTATGACGCCGTAGAAAACAAGAGGAGCAGAGGCGCTAGATAAAACTGGAATTTGAATAAGAGATAGAGACTGGCGGATCCAGTGGGTCTGGTAGCTCCGGCGAGTTTGGCAGAGACCACCGTTTCAAAGAGATATTCTCCAGAGAGAGAAAGAGTGAAGAGACTTGTTCTGAAGCTGACTAGGGCCATAAATCGAGAAGGAGCATGTGGGAGGTAACGGTTGATCAATAGATTCTCCGAACAAGAAACAGATCTGGTGGTCCGGTGGTTCTGGCGGAGTTGGTGGAAACATAGGGTTTGTTGTCGTCGGAGGAGGCCTCAGATCGAGGAAAAATACTGAATGTTTCGGGAAGGGACGAAAGTGTAAGCTCATTAGTATCAATTATCATCAATGTTGTATATACTCAATTACTCTCCGTATTATAGTTGTTAGGAAAGTCTATCTTCCTTTCCTTTGCTGTAGCTATGTGACTCTCTATAAGAGTATGTAATCTCTTTGATCGATATACATAAGAAACCCTATTTATCTATATGGTATCAGAGCAGGTTCGACAAGAACTTCTCTAGCCGCTCTTATTTTTCCTTCTTGTTTCTTATTCATCTGTTCACCATGTCTGGTTCGGATTCTGTTTCCACTGCTATCCCAAATCCATCAGACCCAAACACTGTGATTCTTGCGATCAATATGTCCCACATCACCAAACTCACCTCCACTAATTATATTACGTGGAATCTTCAAGTTAGCCTCTGTCTTAAAGGACATGCTTTGTTTCGATTTATTGATGGCACATTTCCACCATCGCCAACCATTACTTCTGCAGCTACATCTGAAGCTCCAAATCCAAGCTATGAGTCTTGGATCCGCCAAGACCAACTCCTTTTTGCGGCTCTCCTGGGTACTATAACCACTACGTTGCAATCTCTAGTAGCGTGTTCCACCACCTCCGTTGAAGCCTGGAACACTCTACATCGCACATATGCCACACCTACACGTGGTCATATCAAACAATTGAAGGATCAACTCAGAAAGACTGACAAGGGATCTAAGACAATCGATGTCTATATGCAGCTAATGAAGTCCAAAGGTGATAACCTTGCACTTCTTGGCAAACCGGTGGATCATGAGGACCTCATCGAATACATTCTCACTGGTCTACCAGAAGAATATCGTGCATTGATTGATGGCATCAACAATCGCGAGACAGCGATTACCTTTGAAGAACTTCATGAGAAATTGCTCAATCGTGAAGCTGATTTATTGTCCTCTGTGACAACTGCTGAACCTTTCCCGGTCACCGTCAATGTTGTTGGACACAGACGGGATAATAACAACCGCCGCATATGGCAGAACAACAACACCAACACAAACAACCACAGTGCTCAACGATTTTCCAAACCTTATTTGGGTCGTTGTCAGGCGTGCAATACTCAGGGCCACAGTGCAAAACGGTGTCCTCAGTTCCGTCTCATTCAACAACAACAAGCCCCACCTCCTCTGCCGTGGCAACCAAGTGCCAACGCTGCTGTTTCTGCAAATAATCAATGGTTCTTAGACAGTGGTGCTTCTCACCATATCACCACTGACCTTGGGAATTTGGCTCTGCACTCTCCTTACACTGGCTCCGACAATGTTACTATTGCTGATGGCTCAATGATTCCGATCACCAATACTGGTTCTGTCACTATTCCTTTACCATCTCGGACTCTTAAACTCAATGATGTTTTACATGTTCCTGATATGGAAAAGAATTTGCTATCAGTCTATCGCCTATGTGTTGACAATAATGTGGCTGTAACATTTGATCCTTTGGCTTTTCAGGTGACGGATCTAGGAACGGGAACAGCACTTCGACGCGGACCGGTTAAGCATGGCATGTATGAATGGCCGACTATCCCAAATCATTCTCGCTTCCAAGCTTTTACCACCAATAAAACATCATTTGTGGATTGGCATTCCCGTCTTGGCCATCCACATTTTGATCTTCTTAAGAAAACCATCTCTATTTTCTCTTTACCACTGTCCAATAAAATGTCTTCTTATTTACCTTGCAATTCATGCTCTATTAATAAAAGTCACAAACTTCCCTTTGCAAACTCAACTCTTCAATCCTCTAAACCTTTACAAACAATATTCTCAGATGTTTGGACATCTCCAATTCTTTCAACTGATGGCTTTAAGTATTATCTTGTACTTGTTGACCATTACACGCGATACACATGGCTCTATCCTCTGCGGAAGAAATCACAAGTCGCAGAAACTTTCATCAAGTTCAAAAGCCTAGTGGAAAACAAACTTCAACACAGAATCATCAATTTCCACTCAGATAATGGAGGCGAATTCATGGTTATGGCCAAATATCTCTCTGACCATGGTATCTCTCACTACACCACTCCGCCACATACTCCGGAGCATAATGGAATCTCAGAGAGGAAGCATCGTCATATTGTGGAGACAGGTCTTGCTCTAATGTCTCACGCATCAATGCCGACAGAACTCTGGCCATATGCTTTCTCAACAGCCATATATCTCATAAATCGTCTTCCATCATCAAGTCTCAATTTCCAAACTCCTTTCGCAAAATTGTTTCACCAAGAACCGAACTTTCAGAAACTTCGTGTGTTTGGTTGTCTCTGTTACCCGTGGCTACGCCCCTATACATCAAATAAGCTTCAGTCCAGATCCACACCTTGTGCTTTCCTTGGCTACTCTCCAACTCAATCTGGCTATTTTTGTTATGATATTAAGAATGCTAGACTCTATGTCTCACGCCATGTCCAGTTTGTTGAAGCAGTATATCCATTCTCAACCACCACCACTTCCGAAAATTGTCCAACAAACACTGAAACACAAATCCATGAGCCTCCACAAACCTTTTCTATTCCATGTCGGTCACCAGATATGTCTGCTCATCCTTTGACGAATGTGCTGCCACCAGACTTAGTGCCGTCACCGGATTTATCACCCACCGGTGGGAGATCTAACACCATTGTTGGATCTGATTCAGAGAATCACGAAAGTGATGGAGGTAATGGGCCTAACGGGCCATCAGTGCCACATAATACAAATAATAATGTGTCTACAGGTACTAGTGGGCCACAAACTGAAGTTCAACTTTCAAGAGCCTCAGAAAATGAACCCAGGCCCACATCTCCCCAGTCTTCGTCAACCAGAGACGAAATGGATTCCTCCTCCACCGACTCATCGTCGTCCTCTGCAACTGACCATACGACACCACCTTCGTCACCTCCGGCGCCACCTGTCCCACCGCCTCCACCACCAGCTAATCGCCATTCCATGACAACACGGCTCAAGAACAATATCACCAAACCTGTCCAGAAGTTTAGTTTCCTGGCCACCACTCCGACTACTCTCACAATTACACCGACTACCTATCAACAGGCTCTCAAAGATCCACGCTGGAACAAACCAATGTCAGGAGAATTTGATGCCTTAATTCGTAACAGAACGTGGGATTATGTACTTCCGAATCCCGCGATCAATGTGGTAGGATGTCGCTGGGTTTTTACAATCAAGAGACGGCCCAATGGTGACATTGAACGCTTCAAAGCACGTCTGGTAGCCAAAGGATTCCATCAAAGACCAGGTATTGACTATTTTGAAACATTTAGTCCAGTGATTAAACCGACAACAATTCGTCTTGTTACCAGTCTAGCTGTTACATATGATTGGCCTCTACGACAATTGGATGTCAACAATGCTTTCCTACAAGGTAACTTGACGGAAGATGTGTATATGGCGCAACCACCTGGATTCATCAATGAGGATTTTCCACATGCTGTGTGTAAACTGAGAAAGGCGATCTATGGCCTAAAACAGGCTCCGCGAGCGTGGTATAATGAGCTCCGGAACTTTCTCATCAACTCTGGTTTTATCAACGCGCTGACTGATGCCTCTCTTTTCATCTTTCAAAACCATAGCATTTTCATATTTCTCTTGGTCTACGTTGATGACATTGTCATTACTGGAAATTCAGATCATTATATTCAGAAGTTCATCACAATTCTGAGTGATCGCTTCTCTTTGAAAGACCTGGGTCTGTTGTCATACTTCTTGGGAATTGAAGTTTATCGAACATCGGCTGGCCTCCTTCTTAATCAGACAAGGTACATTATTGATTTACTTCAAAGGACTAATATGTTGGAAGCTAAATCAGTCACCACACCACTTGCTGAAAACATTAAGTTGTCACGCCATGAAGGTACCGCTCTGACAGATCCTACAGAGTTTAGAATGATCATTGGTAGTCTTCAGTATCTTCTTCTCACCAGGCCTGATATTGCGTATGCGGTGAATAAACTATCCCAATATATGCATGCTCCAACTTCTGAACACTTGATAGCAGCTAAACGGGTACTGCGGTATCTATGTGGTACTTCTACTCGTGGCTTATATTATGGTGCCAACAATACAATTTCTCTTCATGCATATTCTGATGCGGACTGGGCAGGAGACCAAGAAGATTGTATGTCTACAGGTGCCAACCTCGTTTATCTTGGCAAACATCTAGTCTCTTGGTCATCGCAAAAACAGAAGACAGTTGCTCGCTCATCAACAGAAGCTGAATACAAATCGGTAGCTGATACAGCGTCTGAGGTTCAATGGATTCATTTTCTATTGCATGAGCTTGGTCACACTCTTACTAAGACACCAGTCATTTACTGTGATAATGTTGGGGCAACTTATCTTTGTGCAAATCCCATTTTTCACTCCCGTATGAAGCATGTGGCCGTCGATTATCACTTCATACGGCAATTGGTGCAGTCTGGTTACTTGCGAGTTGCTCATGTATCCTCGGGTGATCAATTAGCTGATGGACTCACGAAGCCATTACCCCGTTCTCGATTCATACCACTGATGGACAAGATTGGACTTCATTCTCTACGTCCATCTTGAGGGGGCGTGTAAGCTCATTAGTATCAATTATCATCAATGTTGTATATACTCAATTACTCTCCGTATTATAGTTGTTAGGAAAGTCTATCTTCCTTTCCTTTGCTGTAGCTATGTGACTCTCTATAAGAGTATGTAATCTCTTTGATCGATATACATAAGAAACCCTATTTATCTATAGAAAGTGGCTCGAAATCCTCAAAAATAGAGAAGTCATCTGAGAGAGTAAACTCGCCGGAATAGCATGCTACGCCACCAGAAAACAGAGGCTCCAGAGAGAGATCTCTTCATAGTAGCACCAATTAGAAGAGTAGACGGTTGGAGGAGAAGCTACTCCGGCGGAGGAAGCTCATATCTTCTCAGATTTTCTGCTGTCTTGGGTTTACTGCATGGGAGAGAATATTTTTAGGGTGAACTCCAAACTCTTATTTATTTTACAAATATGATTTAAAAAAAATAATTAATTTAATGAATAGAAATTCATAAAACTTAAGCATATACTTATTTATGTGCTCCATATTTATGGAGTGGAAAATATATATATTTTCTAAAATTTTAGTAGTGGTCTGATTTTAATGAATATTAAATTTATTATGTTTTATTTTCATAGTGTTACATATATCTAAATTTCTCAAGTTAAAAATGATTGGTCATGAGATCCAAATATATAAAAAAGAAAGAGAAGGTAAACAAAAGTTACAAAACATCATTTATGCTATAAGACCATCTGCGACTCCATTTTATTTTTCACTCCACATTCTATATTGGTATAGAATTGTTTCAACCCTATTTTATTTCTAAAAATAAGATTACTTTAAATATGAAGTAATTTAAATTACTCTATTTATTTATTCATCACTCCATTTTTAGAAAGGGACACGTGGCACAATGTAATTGGAAGTTTGATAATGTTTTTTTATTTTTACTTAATTTAGGAAAAAAACTCTCTCTCTCTCTCTCTTCCAGCACCGAACGAAGCTCTCTCTCTCTCTCCCTCAAATTAATCTCTTCATCTCTGCGTTTCAAATCTTCATGGTTAGTTCTTGATTCTTGATCAATTTTGAACTATAATTTCAAGATTTACAAGTTAACATGTGAGTTAATCGATGAAATTTTATTGAATCTTGAACTCCATCTTTCAGGGTTTGAGTCATGGTGTTAAGGTTTTGGGATTAGATTTTGTATTTTCCAATCAATTGAATTCGTTTGTTTTCAGGAGTTCCCAATCCATTATTGATGTGAGTCTTAGCCTTGATGACATACCAAGCAATCTTGCTGCAGCCACCCTTTTCTTTGTGCTAACTGCTGATGTAAGTGCTTTGCAGATTCTGTTTAATATGTTTTTGATGTTTAATCTTTGATTCATTGACATATTGTTTTCTTGTTGTTTACCATCTCACATTTATTAATATAACTTTACCAATTCATTTTCATAATTCCAGGAGTCACCCAAGTGCATCGAGTTTCTGATTAAGTTGTTGAAACCCGTGATTGTTACTAGCACTGAAGGGAAGCCACGCAACATTGGATTTAAGCTCTTATCATTACTTAAGGATGTTGATGTAGCACGTGAGGCAGCGAAAACAACTGATCCAAGCTCCAAATTTTCTTTTGATGGTAGCTAACTATTTCAGAGATCATCGTAGAATTAGTTAGATTTAGGTAGTAGATGACGAAAATTTTATTTCCTCTCCAGTATTTATTTTGCTTCTCGAGATTCATTTTAGCATAGATTCTAAGGTGGTAATACTTGTGATCTTTTGTTTGCGAGAGCTAGGAGGACTTGATGCAGTCGTTGAGGTTGTTCTGGATTGTCACGCTGTTATGGGGGTGTGAACCTGTATGTTTTTTTTTCATCTGCACTAAAATCCTCTACAATAAGATGAAAACTGTAGTCTATGACTGCCTAGGATGTTGATAGCGTTTTTTATGCTGTCGTTGGTGTATACCACAAAAATCTGGTACACTTTACTAACTTCTGAAGTTGGTTTGTTCATCACTGGATAAAGAGACATTTACTTAAGGGCAATTTATAAAAATAGCATCAAATGAACTTTTTGTTCCATTAATAGTATTCAATTTTTATTTCGGACAAAAATAACATTTTTACTAAAATTTATTTTTCTTCTATAGCACAACTTCTCCTACCCTCATATTTTTAAGGTTTAGAATTTAGAGTGTAGGATTTAAAACCCCTAAACTCTAAGCCCTAAATCCTAAATCATACATTTCACCCCAAACAAATTATACCTTAAATTGTACAATATTTAACTCAAACAAAAAAATTAAAATTTTATCTTTTACAAAAATGCTAATTTTGTCCAAAATAAAAATAAAATGCTATTTCTAAAACAAAAACTTTATTTAATGCTATTTTAGGGAATTTCTCTTTACTTAACTGTTGCTTGTGTGGTTTCATAGGTTGTTAAGATGGCAAAGGCGCTGCAACGATTTGGAATGAAAAGAGCACTGGTGGTTCATTCATATGGTCTAGATGAAATGAGTCCGTTAGGTAAGATTCTCTCTTCCCAAAATTGATGACTTTTATTATCCAACGACTACTAACCAATCATGGCTTAACGAATTTTGATGACTTTTTTTATGCTTTTAGGTTGATGAAGATGATTTTGAGGAGGAGCAGAACTCTGTTGCGCAGCTCATTCACATGGTATATAATGATGATCTGGAAGATATGTTTAAGGTGCATGGAGCTCTTTTACATTCAGATTCATTCATGTTGTGTCATCTCTTTATGTTGATATTAGGCTTTCTAGTTATTGGCTCGCATACATAGTTTTTGTGGTTTAGGACATCAGTTCTATTGCTCATTTTCAGTTGCTTCTATTCTTTGTTTGTAATTGTTTTTGAATTTTTAAGAGTGTCTAAAACTAATGTGGAGGTCTTCAGTTTAAATATTATTAAATTATATATTAGTTCATTCTTAAGACACCCATTGAAGGGTTCACTAACGAGGATGCTCTAAGATATGTTCCAACAAATTGCTTACTCGAAACAGCTTCTTCGGTATGGATCAATTTGCGATAAAAGAGAGTGTCAAGCTCAATCAATTTAGTTCTTGTTTTTTTTGAAAAATTTCCTCAAATACATCAGTTAAAGTTTTTATAAAATAACATTTTTATAAAAGACTAAATTTTAGTTTTTTTGTTTGGATTAAGTTTTATACAATTTAGGATTTAGTTTGTGTGGGATGGAATGTATAGTTTAGAGTTTAGAGTTTAAGATTTTTAAACCTAAATTGTAAACTCTAAAAATATGAGTTAGGAGATTTTGTGTTATATAAGAAAATTAATCTTTAACAAAAATGCTATTTTTGTCTTAAATGAAAATGAAGTGTTATTTGTAAAACAAAAACTTTATTTAGTGTTATTTTTGAGAGTTTTTTTTGTTTTTTTAATATTTCTCTGTAAAATAAAATCCTGCGGTTAAAATTACGTAATACCTTCTGACTGAGGTAGAGGGTTTAAGAGAGAGTGGGGACAAGTATGATTAGCACGACTTTAGTTAGCCAATGAAAACACAAGAGGCGTATGGGGACCACTAATCCGACGGTTAGGATTTGTGCTCATCAGTAAATGTGGCTTTCCACTATCAGTGGCCGATTTTCAGCCGTTGATATTTTCCTCTTCTGTCTGAAACCCAACCGCCAAAATTCTCTTTATATCGTGACAGCAGTTTCTGATCAGAACAAATTCTGAGCGTGAAGAAGAGATAGAGATAAATAAAAGCTATGGAGAAGGAGAGACAGAACCAAGTGTACTTGGCTAAACTCAACGAGCAAGCAGAGAGATACGATGGTAAGAAAAAGACCGTACTCTTTTAGAACTATGTTCCCTAGATCTTGGTTTCATTACTCTTGTCGGAAAACGTACTATTATGGTTACTTAGAAATTATATTTAGAAAATGTTTTGGATTCTTGTGAATTTGGTTATTAATGTTGTTTCAATTCATCTGAGTAGATTATGTTTTTCGATCAGTTTGAAGTTTTGGTTTTACGGATTTCTGGTATTACGGATTTCAATTCTTTTGTTTTATTTGGTAATTATATGTTTTAATATGTTGTTATTTGAAAACAGAAATGGTTGAAGCAATGAAGAAAATTGCAGCACTTGATGTGGAGCTCACAATTGAAGAGAGGAATCTATTATCTGTTGGTTACAAAAATGTGATTGGTGCTAGGAGAGCTTCGTGGAGGATACTGTCTTCGATCGAGCAGAAAGAAGAATCGAAAGGAAATGAAAAAAATGCAAAGAGGATTAATGAATACAGAACAAAGGTTGAAGATGAGCTCTCCAAGATTTGCTACGACATTTTGGATGTTATCGATAAGCATCTTGTCCCATCTGCAAATTCGGGAGAATCAACCGTGTTCTACTACAAAATGTTGGTTACATATCTAACTTTAAATTCAAATAAAGAGTATATGATACACATTTTAATTGTTTTTTTTGGATCATTTTGTTGTTGTTGTTAGGAAAGGAGATTATTTTCGATACTTGGCTGAGTTTAAATTTGGTGTTGATCGCGAGGAAGCTGCTAATCAGTCACTCAAGGCTTATGAAGTATGTTGTTACGATTTTTCTTGTTTGGTTTGTTTTAGGAATATAAAGTTGATAATCTTGTTTTTTTTTTTTTAATAGGCTGCGACGACTACCGCTAGCTCGGAATTGACTTCAACGCATCCAATCAGACTCGGCTTGGCTCTAAACTTCTCTGTTTTCTACTACGAGATCTTGAATTCTCCAGAACGGTACTATCTCCCTAGCTTAACAAGCTAATTTGCATCAAGTTTTGATCTTTTGTTTTGTTTGAAATCTCTTAGAGCATGTCATTTGGCGAAGCAAGCCTTTGATGAAGCTATTACCGAGCTGGACAGTCTTAACGAAGATTCTTACAAGGACAGTACACTTATCATGCAACTTCTTAGAGATAACCTCACTTTATGGACCTCTGATTTAGAGGAAGGAGGTAATAATAATAACAACACACGAGAGATAACACTTCTTTAAAACTTTATTGTAACTTAGCGTTTAATGAATGAATGCTTTCGGTACTTTTTTGTCGTGTAGGTGAACAATCTAAAGGTGATAATAACCCACAAGACTAGGTAAGCAAATCTGAGAAAAGCTTTACACTTTTTCGTAATATCTTTCTTTCTTTTCTTTTTTTTTCCTTATACTTTTTGATAATATTGAATGTGTGATTTAACTTATGCAGAAGTAATGAACTTAAGAAGTAAGAAGCCATAACACTCTTTTGGCAACGAAATGGTTTAAACTTCTGGTCTTGTAAGAAGGTTTTGTGTTTGCGAATGATTGGTTAAAACCACTTTTATCTATCGTTTGTAACTCTCTTTTCTTTTGGATCTATGTTGTCTTTTTTTCTACATTGAAATTTAACATTTGTATCGTCCACCTATTGTGTTGACGTCGAAACCTCTCAACTCTATCATTTTCAAATTCGTTGTCCTTTTCATTAACATGGCTAGAGAGTGGTAAATCAGAAATTAAACACTAAAGTTGATTGAAAACAAGGGATAAATATTATCTCAACAACAACAATAAGCCCCCTCAACAAAGTGGTGGTGGTTTAGTGGTTCTCACTTGAAAAGGAGTTGCCATGCTCGTCTAGGTCATGAATTGATTTCTCTAAGTGCAGAATTATCTAAATCACTTCACTTAGCCATCGAAGTGGTGTCATGCTTTAGGCCTATTAGAAAACCTGGTGAGTGAGCTACTCGACCACTACACTCAGCCCGCGGTTATGCGAGCTTGGGGATTGGCGCAACAACCATGTGTTCTATGTGGTGAGCCGAATGAGACAGGTTATAATCTATACTTCACTTTCCTATACACCTCCACTTCACTTTCTAGTCGGTGATTGGTGAACCTCTCCACGAAAGTTCCATTACAAAAGATTGGCATGACATACTTATACTCTTTTGATGGTTACGGCCTCTTCATCCTCATTCGTCTAGCCCCACAAGTTATTTGGAAAGAAAGAAATGAAAAACGTCACTCTCAAAATTGCAGTTTTTAATACTTCAAGCATTTGATATAGATTTTCCCCTTTTTATTTTTATCAACCTCACATTAAAGTTTTAAAAGTCGTAAGAACTACATCAAACTATTAGTTTTTTGTCTTATTTTTGGGGACGGTTGGATTCTGTAGTTTAATAAATATATCATTATCTAACTCAATAATTTAATGGCATGTGGGCATTAATAAATAGTTAGTAAGTTTCCAAAGAAAGACAAAACAGTAAAACCTCTATAAATTTATAAAGGTTTAACTGTATATATCAACTGAAACATTATCTCAAGAGAAATCGAATTATATATATATATAAATATATATATATATTTTAATATACCAATCATTCCATCTAACAGAATTCAGAATTCATTTCCTCACACAGATAGCATCAATGGTAGTTGTTACAGAAAGGAGCTTTCCTCATACTCGAAAATTTGAAGTGTTAGCAAGAGCTAGATATTATTAAATTATAAAAATAAGATATTTGTAAGACGAAGCCAATCTGTATAAAATACTTTTAGACCACTAGCTAGACTTGTTATCATAGGTTTCAACAAATGTACATATATACAAACTCATATATAATTATTGGTTATAATGATACCAAGTGGATGTGGCAAAGTATTTTTCTCATTGTTAATCGAATCAAAAGACAGTTTACATGAAATAAGTCACTTAACTAAACTTATTACAATGCCACCGTTTACGACATGGTCGCATGTGTGTTAAATATATCAAATGGTTGTCACTTTTTACCAGACATGGTCGCATGTGCTGAATATATCAAATGTTAGTTGAAATATTAAAAACTGCAAGTGATAGGAAAATAACCAAATTCTTTTGATTTGCTCAAAATGATAGAAATTTTAATACGAGAATGTTCTCCTGTTTGATGACTTCTCCAACTTAGTGTGAAGATATTAAAAGGCCAACTAGTGCAATTGTATAAGTACTGATGCCGTGTGCTAAAATATATCGTGGGTAACAACGATATTCGTAAATCGACCAGGCCATGGCTGCTGCTTCTCTTTTTCTCCTGCAGTGTTTTTCCATCGTAATCCTCTCTCGTGCCAGTGAGTAATTTAAACTTCGAATTAAACAAATTTTATTTTATTTTCAAGTGGAATGGGGTCATTTGTTTTCACGTTCAAAAGTCAGGCTGGCTAAGTAGTATAGAACTAGACACAGCTTTGTTTTGGATCGATCTATCACCCACATGAGCTAGAAATAAAAGGGAAATTATGAGATAGAATGTCACAACAATGTTATCCAATCATATGGTAACTCGTCAGAATTGTTTAAACTATTCACTGATTTTCTTAGGAGTTGAATTAATGTTTGAAAGTAATTTTAATATATTTCAGTTTAAGAGGTATTATGAAATAGTAGAGAAAATGCTTGTATTTTGTTTACTCATGTTTTATATAAGAAAATGCATTAAAATCCATTATAATCCACAGTGAAACTACAGATGGGACCCAACTACAAATAGATGTTAGAATAACACTTGTTTTTAATGTATTTTACAACAGACAAACAAATGCTTAATCTAGATTTTAATGTTTTCCACGAAATACATACTAATTAAATAACCTTGCATTTCACTTTAGATTTAAAATACATTCAAGTCCATTAATGTATATAAATCATAATTAATCCAAAATTTATATAAATAAAAACATATTCGGTTTAGTAATCTCTAGCTTTTCTCATCATGTTCATGACGTACGTGCGCACATGATAAATTTCAGGTGTAAACATAGACTGCGGGACATTATCTGGATCAGGCGTAGACAGAAACAACATAACATGGATCGGAGACACAGGCTTCATCACTACTGGAAAGTCCGCCATTGTTGCCTCCACAACCGACGTCGCCCTCACCACCCTCCGCTATTTCCCCACCGGCAATTCCAACTGCTACTCCAACATTCCAGTCATAAAAGGCGGCAAAGTCTTGGTGCGAACGATGTTTTACTACGGAAATTACGACGGGAAATCATTCAACCCAACTTTCCAAGTCGTGATTGATGGGAAATACCGACACGCCGTCACTTTATCCCTGAGGTCCGATTCTGACGTCTTGGAGCTGATATTTGCTTCAGATGGTGGAGAGATAAGCGTTTGTTTCGTCCGGACGTCGCTGATTTCATACCCTTTTGTATCGTCCATTGAAGTTGTTGACTTGGCCGCTGGGATGTATGACGAGCTTGGTATTGGGGAAGGTTTGTTTAACCAACTACGAGTTGCTTACGGCTCAACACAATTTATAAGGTATAATATACATCCATTGCTTGATGAATGATGACACATTGATACGTATAGTATGTGAACCAACGCATTTGATTTTCTTTATATAAAACTAAGACAATTTTTAAGCATCGCCTCGCTCTTCATAATCCCTACAAACGGTTCTGTTTGATTCAGCACCTATTCTAACGTTTAGTATCTTTTGTTCTTGTTAGATCGGATGATTACGGTAGGTTTTGGTTTCCATCAGGACCCAGCCCTTGGAACCAAGGATTAACGTCGACAGCTACAACAATAGACACCTCAGATGCATCTAACAAGCCACCAGAGTCCATCCTCCGGAACTCTTGGACAGGGGAGGGATTAACAATTGGAGATGGTCAAAGTCTTCCCTTTGATGGAGTTCCAGTTTACTTGGCCATGTATTTCTAGAATCCTGTCCAGTCTGATTTTAGATCGTTCAACATTTTTTTCAACGACAAACAAGTGAATAAGGATCCAGTTGTTCCAGTGTTTGGGAAAGTCACTCAAATCATCGTGAGAGACTTGGCCAGATCGAGCTCCAAGCTGGTGTTTAGGCCAACAGGTAACACGATTTCCCCGCCGATGATTAATGCATTAGAGCTCTATGTGATAAGTCAGAGTACTACCGGAGAACCAGGACAAGGCGGAGGCGGAGGACCAGGAACCGGTGGTGGAGGAGGACCAGGAACAGGTTAGTTTTAAACACTATAAACAAAGCAAAAAACAAAAGTTCACGTACAGTATTTGATTACTACCTATATCTATTGGGTTACAACAACAAATCTAGATCAAACTGAGACCATCTCTTATCCTACTTAAAATCTACCTCCAATAAAATTATCTCCAACCCACTTATTTTTCTATCTTGAAATGTAGATTTCCATTTTTAAGATCTCCATTTCTTTATTCGATTTTGGAGTTGATTTTCTTTTATTTAAAAACCAATCCCTGAAATTTGATATACTTATAGATTATCAATTTTTCATAATCTACCCCTCATACTAGATTAATTAAAAACATTTAATATAAAAACGAGCTAAACATGTAAAAACACATGTTTGAAGAAAATTTAAAGAACAAAGCTTTTGAGTTTAGACAATTTTAATTATTCTTTTTGAGGATTGAAAGTTGTTTAAAAAAATTTAGATTCGTCTTCTAATGGTCTAAATTTTTTAGGATTTGAAATCTAAAAGTTGCTCATGTTCTAAAAACTTTAAAAATTGTATTCTAAAAATTGATTATTAATGTTCATGTTCTAAAAAAATTAGAATCGAAGGTTTAGAATAGATATTCTAAATTATTTGGAATACGAATTCTGAAAATATATATTACGAATTCTGAAAATTGCTCATGTTCTAAAAGTTTTAGAATTTCACTACTACTTGTTTTACATCACTTAAATAAGTGATACTATTTTAAATAACTTATCTATAAATGAAGCAAATATATATGATTTAGCATCAATTGTATTAAGTGATGTTATTATTAACTACTTTTACATCAATTAAGTTAAATTGATTTAATTTCTATTAGTTTGTATCACTTACCACAAAGTGATGTAAAATATAAAACTACATCATTTAGATAATTGATGTATTTATTAATATTTGGTAGCATCATTTTTAAAATAATACAAAATTGAAAACATGACAAAACTACAAACAGATGATGAGAGAAGAAGCTCATGACAATTGCAGTTACAAATACTGTATGTTCTACTACCATTTATTAGCTCAAAATTAGTAAGACTCATTCGATTTATTATGACCTAAGTTTTATAATAAATTGGTATGAAAACCGACACAAATATTTTAAAGAAAAATTCGGTTAATATTTTATAATCATTTATAATTTGGTTCTAATTTGGTTTTTCAATTTTTTCTTATTTGATTAGACTTAGAGGTTAAATTAGAATTTCATATTTCTAAAAACATTAAATCAACAAATAAAACAAAAGAAAAAATAAAAAAGGTATAGATGGACAAATTTTTGAAAAAGTTCATTTATATCCAAATTTCTCTTATTTATACTCAAATAAAGGTATGTGTTATTATTAATTAAAAAATTTACAAATAATAGTTTAACAGCTAACTAATATTTTAAAATACAACAATAACATATACTACATAGTAAATAGATAACACAGGAATTGTTTGTAATAATATTTTTCACACAGGAAGGAAAATAATATTGCATTTTTGTTTTGACATTTGCAAAAAATCCTAAAATATAGATTCCGTATTATTTATAGAATCCACTTTTTACATAATTTTGATTGGTCAATTAAGTTGTTTTTAGAAAATCAAAAGCCAAAAACCATGGTAAAACAAAAAACTAGTGCATTCAAGGCATAAAACTTTGTTTTAAACTAAGTTGATCGTCGGTAAACATAATCCAAACGAGAGAACAATAAATCAATAAAAAATTCAAGATAGCAATCGACTGAGGGGAAACAAAGAAAAAAGATAATCCTTGACGAGAGTAAAAACAAAAATAAAAATAAACACAAGCAGACTAACACCATAGAATGGAAGAACCATCAAAACTGAAGTGAAGCGGCGATGGGAGAGAGAGAGATACATGGATTCAAATATCATACAATTGTTAGAGTTAATATACTAAATTTAAATGTTTGAATTGTTGGGGTAAATTATAGCACAGTGATATAATCAGTGTATGAGTTGAACACATCGAGACACACTGAGGATATGGGAAAACAAAATTGCCCTAGATCTAATATATACTTTGGATATTAAAATTCTTCAGGTGACTCGGGAGAAGACAAAATCAACAATCTGAGTTTACCCCTTGGAATTGGGATTCCGGTATGTGTCGTTAGTGCTTTTTGTTACGGCATCTGGAGATGCATCATCAAACCCAAGCGAGACATCCGAGCGCAAAGTATTAAACTTTTTATTCACGTATATCAATCTTTGCTTGAATGTTCCATTTATGTAAAAAATATTTATGTTAATTAATGTATATGATATTTCTGACTGTGTACTATTTATAGCAGTCATTGTGAACCAGCAGCACCACATGACTGTTGTGAACCACCAAAATTTTTCTTGCTGTTGTTGTCAGTGGTGGACCCATACGAAATAAAAGAGATCATCCCGCAGCTCTTAAATTTATATATATCAGATACTTTGTAGTTTGAAGTTTGTTCACTATACTTGATGTAAGTTGGTGGCAGTTTGAACACCAGACTAAACCGAACGATTAAACCCTAAGCCCAAAACTATCGCTGCTCTAAGGAATGTATATATTAATAAGCTTAACTCTTACACATTTTTTTTTCCGTCAAAATAATTCATTCATAATAAAGGAATAAGATATATACAACTAGCAAGGAACATAGTCTTAAACGAGATTGACATCATTTTGGTATGACAATTAGTCCATGCCAGGTAGAATTATCAATATCACAGGGTCACATGGAAGTAAAGATTTGGGAATACCGATGGACTTAAAGATGGAGAGTGTGATGGCAACAAACAGAACTCAGCGTTATTAATCTCCAGCGTCAAAAATTAAGAAATTTTGGTAGAGGAGGATGTGGTATTGTGGTAACACAAGCCCAATCAATTTAAACCGAGTTTTAGCTCAAAAACACATGGAGGTCAATCAGAGAAGTGCATCCAACAGTGGAATGGTATGAAGGCATATGGTTTACTCATCATACGCCAAAGTATATTTTCATGACTTGACTTGCGGTCAAGAACAGATTGTCGACGGGGGATAAAATGGAATAATAATGCATCAATGAGTTGTTCTTTATGTTCAGACACATGATCATATTTTTTCACATGTCCATACTCAGCAGTGATTCAGAAAAGTATTACTCAAAAGTTTTCTGGAACACACTACACAACTCAATGGAATACTGTTCTTGATATGCTCATCAACACAAGACAAGAAACAGTCAGGTTATTCATTTTGAGATATGCTTTCCAAATATCAATTCACTCGATTTGGCAGGAAAGAAATAAAAGAAGACATGGTGAACCGGCTACACAACATGACCACATCACCAAAATAAATAGATTATTGACGATTCGAGCCATAGGCGACTCGAGATTTGACAAAGGAATGAAGATGTGGTTTGCAGCAATGTAATCATGTTTTTCTTTTCTGCAATTTTGTTACCATCTCTGAAAACTTGATGCACTTGATGTAAGAAAGGATTTTGAATAAATTTTACATTCTATTTTTTTTTAAAGGAACATAGTCTTTCTAGAAACAAATAGGGTAATACATAAAAATCCTGGAGACTCAAGCGCAAACATGGGGACAAAAGAGGAGAAAATATTTAAGAAAAAATAGTTGAAAAAGAGTAATAGCAAAAGAAACCAAAGCTAAACCTGGTGCTCTTAACCAAAATACTCCACACGCCCAAATCCATAGAAACTGTTGACATAGAACCTGAAACTAAGACATAAGCCTCAAAAAGAACCTATTATGATATGGTCTCCACATCAAAGATATTGTTTTCAAAAATATCTTCTCAACATTAGCTAGAAGGTTCCATTCATCTTATGCCATTGATACTGTTTCAAATGCTTGCGTTGTTGGGTTATGCAATACTTCTGTTTGTAACTCACAAAAATGACCCAACAGCTCTTTTGATCTCCTAGTAATGTTGCCATACTGATTTTTGTTCAGACTTCTCATAAGTGATTTTAGAGTTTTCAGTTTACCATGAAACCATTGTAGTGGTGAGAACCAATAAAATTTTAAAATTTAGACGACCGCCTAAATCTCATGGATTGGCTTTCCAACTGAAAGCAAAAACGTGTATAATCAGAGATCCCACAAGTGTCAAAGGAAGAAAAAAATAGTGGAAATTGAGCAAGCCAATCACCATTTACAAGGGCATGATCTAATTCTTTACCAGTTGGATTAGCATGACGTGAATTTGCGACCAACATAAGCTAAGTAATCAACTCCACATGTACCACAGTCTGAAACTCCAACATGGCCGAGTTATTGTTTCTATAATCCTGATATATACCCAAACCAAAAAAAAATTCAAATTTCTTACCCAACTTTAATATATCGTGCCTAATTAGTAATCATCGTTAACATATGTTAACCCACTGCTACGGCTGCTAACTCAGATGTCATTTTGGCGTTTGGGTTTAGTTAAAAAAAATTGGTCATAACCATAATCGAACCCACTATCTCATCACATCTAGGGTTTCAAATTTTGGGGGGGGGGGAAATTCAAATCCAAACCGATTTTATTTCTTCTTCTCCGATACCACTGTGAGCGACAAAGAATAGAGAGCGAAGAAGAAAGAGATAATTTAAGAAGAAGAAGTCTTCATTTTACATCTGGTAAGTGTTTCTTCCTCAAGCTTTGATTTGGTGAAGATAAGTATCTTATTTTGGTGAATTTTTTTTGAGAAGCTGTGAAATGGATAAAAGATTAAGAGGATTCCCTAAGCACTGTCGGTGTGGAGAAGCTGTAGTGATAAAGACATCAAACACAGCAAGAAACCATGGAAGAATATTTCATGCTTGTTGATAACATCTTATTTTGACCCATTTTTACTGTAGTTTTCATATTTTTTTAAGAGAGATTTGGTATGATTTCAAAGCTATATAAGCTATTATCAAGTAATGTTAGTGTCAAAGAGGTTTTACAGGTTTTATGGGAATATGGATCAAAAAGGAGCAAAAACCCGTTTTGAGGCAGTTTCAAAGCATCAGAAGTCTGACAACATTTTAAGACTTTCCAGTGGACCAATATTGGAGTTCTCTATATCGTTGGAAAGCTTGAAGAGTCAAGATTCGTATGGGACAAGAATCAAAGCAATCCATTCAGCCGTTTGGAAGATGCATCCCAGAAGATGAAGTTATATCAAACTAGCGCCAAAGCACCAAACCTCGGTCACTAAGCTCGTGACCGAGGCCAGCCTCCTTCACCGCCTTAGAAGCTTGGCCCATAATTAGGCTCGGCCCATTGCCTCCACACTCATCAAGAAGAGGAGTCTGCCCTTTCTAAACCCTAGAAGCCAATCTCTTGCGCCCCAAGACCTATATATACAAGTTTATGAAGCTAGGGTTTGGTGTGCATCATCAAAGTTTCAAACCACCACCTAAGTTCACCACAGAAACCCTAGATAGTCCATCACCACCTCAATAAGCCGACGCCACCTCCAAGGAGCCGCAGAAGCAACTTGATCTCGCTGAAGCTTTGAAGTTCCACCATATCTCTCTCTATTCGTTTGTAACTTTGTCAAAGGAGAAGTCCTTACATCTTGTTATTTTTGGATCTAAAGAAGTAATCTCTAAACCTTTACCTTATTGCATTAGATCTGTGTTTTACTCTTTCATATCATCGATGACAACCTTGAGCATGGCCGAGTAGACTATCCAGTTGGGTATAAAGGGCGAGTCAATGGGGTGAGATGATCATTGTCTTTGGAGAGGCGAGTTTTATTGTATTTGCATATCCGTTTACACTGTCTTTCGGTCTTATCTCATTCTTAATGCATATAGTTAGAGTCATGAATTAGCTATTGATCTTAGGCATCTAAGTAATTCGAACTGTTTGGTTAGTTTGTTGGAACCTAGATTTGATGAGTATTGCGTCATAACAAGCACATACCCCTTAGTTATGGAGTCTTATGGATTAGGATTGAACTTGATTTTAATGCTTTGAAACCTATGTTATTGCCTGCGATAGTTGAGTAATAGGATTAGTGGATTTCAGCCGGTTTTCTCTATGACAATAGGTTAGCCGAACTTTCGTGTTTTGTAGTCCGAGACTTAAGAGTAGACATGCATTACATTGAAATTATTTCGAATAGACATATCATTGAACCTTAGAGACCCCCTTAAGCACCCAACTTTCATCTCATATTGATTTATATTCATTTTATTTGCTTTGCGTGATTTGCGTGACACAAAACCCCTTTTTATTATTGAGTTCTACCTTTACTTGTTCCTCTTGATTTGCAATACATCTTCTCTCTCTGTGGATTTGATATACCTTTAATACTACGATTGATTGCTGTGCACTTGCAGCCTATTCATTGTGTGTTCCCTTTGAGAAAAACTTTATACACCTATCACTTGTCATTTTGGAGAAAATGTAAGTGACATCTCTATTTCCAATTTAGTTGTGTGTTTGATTACAAAATATGTGCATTGAGCGTTCGAGAAATGTTACAGGATAATAGGTATCATGTGTTCTAATTGATGGGTACATGTATGGTTTAAGAGATTAAAGACTTAAGAGAGAAAGTTGAAAAGTTAGAAAAAACTATGATCACAATGCAAAAAGGCTACAATGTCTGTGAATCAGAGATGGACATTCTGACAATGGAGACGCATGTGTGTGAGGCTGTGGTTGAGAAGGAGGTTAGAGTGCTGAAAATGCAGCTCCATAGCTTAAAGAATATCATGGTGTTTGATATGGTGATGATTTTATTTTTTAGGTTTATGTGTGAGTATGAGGTTTGTAAGAATGGTATCCCTTGTAAGAATCCATACATTTAATGGTTGTAAGAAGAAACGCATATATGGGTTTTGTGTTTGAATGATCTTTTGTTTTGTACTGAATGAATGAATGAATGATCCTTTGTTTTGTGTGAATGAATGATCTTCTGTTTTGTGTGAACAATAATCATCATGAGAAATACAATAACAAGACATACCAAAAACACCAAAACAGATAAGGATTTGTCTTAAGAGAACCAAAACTGATAAAGATTTTTCTTAAGAGAACCAAAACACATCAGAATGTCTTAAAATAACCATAACAAGACATACCAAAACCATAACGTGTTATTACATGTCCCATAAAACCAGAAAAACATACTCCACCAGATCACATGTACTCTATAAATAAAAACCAAGATTAGTCTTGTGTTGCTTGAGTGGCTTGTGTTGCTTGACTTGCTTGAGTCGAATCATATCCATCTTCTCATTCTCCTGTGTTTGAAGGCTTAATCTTCCTCGCTGTGTAACTCTTTACTCCGTAATTTGGACACTTTGATTTGTTGTGTCCTCCATGATCACAATTATTACAATGCATAATTCTTCTCTCTCTACCAACCTTTTTCTTCTTTGTAGGTGAAACATGCCTTGCTTTATTCTTCTTTGGGTTCCTTCCTTTTTGGTTCTCAAACTGGTCAAAAAATCTAGGAGGTGGCACTATAACAGAACCAGTTATATTCCAGAATAACAAACCATTGACTGGTGCAATTGAGTCACTGTAAATACTCTGCTGCCTAGAACTTCAAGTACAAGTTTGATATGTAATCTTCACGATTGAGCTTCTTATCTGTTATGACTCGTAAAGCATGATGTCATGGGATACCACTCATATCCCATCTCCTACAATCACATGTCCTCAGTCTCATGTTAACGCTGTAACCTACACCAGCCTCAAGAACAACAAATCTGCCTTCTCCACGTGAAACAAACTTACAAAACTTTAACTTCCTTGCTTCCTTCTCTATGAACTGTCTTACTTTGAGAGTGAATCCACATGTACTGTTCCTTTTTGCAAGCTTCCTCATATAGATATGAATCATGGCTCTTCTCCTTATCGTCTCTAACATCGCAACCATTGGCATGTATCTTGCTGGATCTATAACATTGTTAAAAGACTCTGAAATGTTGTTGTGAACATCAACACACTGATCATTGGTTGAACAGAATTCTAAGCTGTAATTACATGGGTTTATCTCCATGATAGCTTCATAGAGTCAGATATCTTAGCTTTTTACCTTCTCCAAATTAGCCAAATACCCAGCCTCAGTGTAACTTTCTCCTACTCTCCAAAACATTTTCTTCATATCACTTTGATTTAGAAAACCTTCTTCAAATTTCTATATATGTGCCTAGCACACATCCGATGCTCAACATGAGGCAACACCCTTTCGACTGAATTCAACAAACCCTGCAAGTTGTAACAATGTATATGACATAAGAATATATACAATTATATCAAAATAGCATCACAAGTATAACTGATTTAATCATAATATCAATGTGAAGGTTCTACCTTTTGTCTATCAGATATGAGAGTGTATCTTTGACCCGCTTGAAGTTTAGAATCACTCGGAAGCTTCTCTATGTACAAATCTAGTTATCCTTGTTCTCCACATAAATAACAGCCCAAGGAATGGGTAAATACCATTGTTTGCATCTCTTCTCACAGCTGCTAAGAGTTATCCTTTTAGTGTACATTTGAGGAAACACCCATCTATACCAAATATTGTGCCAACACCACATTAACCATAAATTTCGGTTCACATCAAAGCACACATAGAAGCTTTGAAATAGCTATGATCCATTATCGTCTAAGGCAGTGTCTAACTCCACAGTTGAGTTAAGATTACTCCTAGTAAGAGAATTGTAAACAGTTTTGGTAAGAATTAGTCATAAAATACATAGATTGCTAAAACGAGAGAATTGAAATGGGAATCAAAAGCTACTTACGCAACTATTGCATCTTTGTAATCTATGAGCCTAGAGAAATGCTCCACATGGTCAAGGTAAATCCTCTCTATGAATTTCTTCTTTGCCTTCTTGCAATTTCTATGGTTGTCATCAAACTGTACCTCTTTTGAATCTCTTCTTGTATAGTCTTCGGTTTATACTCAGGATTGGTCCTTATATCATCCATAAACATATTTGCAATCACGGGAGATTTCAACAGCTTACAATATCCATCGTTGATGCAGCTATGAACATCTTCAAAAGTCTTTACCATCCAATTTCCAATTCTCTCTTCATATGAAAAATATATACTCCATTTGCAGCCACTTATAGCACATATTACTCTAGATTTGACATTCCTCCATTTATCTAACTTTATGTTATATCTTTCCTTAAGTACATGTTCTAGCAAAGCCTCTTTGAAATCGTCTATACTTTCAAACACTTGTTCGAGTTGCAAGTGACCACTACCTTTTTTGAATCTTACAAATGTCTCACCATGTTCATCTTCATTATCAGAGTTTGAAAGTGTGTTATGGTAGTCAAAATCTGGATCTTCGTTAACAAAAGATGTAACATTCCTCACAACTCGATTCTCTTCATCACATGGCTCCTGAACCTCCACATCATGAGGATGCTCTGTTGAATTCACCATAAACAAATCAACGTATCTGGTCCACCTTCCTGCGTCACACATGTTCTGAATACCGTCATCACCATTAAGCAAGGATTTCCAATCCTTATGGTTTTCAAATGGCATTAAATTTTTTATTCACATATAGCAATATTTGCTTGAATGTTCCATTTATGTAAGCATATTATGTTAGTTAATGTATATGATGTTTCTGACTGTGTACTATTTATGGCAGCCATTGTGAACCAGCAGCACATGACTGTTGTGAACCACCAAAATTTTGCTTGCTGTTGTTGTCAGTGGTGGACCCATACAAAATATAAGAGGTCATCCAGCAGCTCTTAAATTTATATATATCAGATACTTTGTAGTTTGTATTTTGTTCACTATACTTGATGTACATTGGTGGCAGTTTGAACACCCGACTAAACCGAACCGATTAAACCCTAAGCCCAAGACTATCGCTGCTCTAAGGGATGTATATATTCATAAACTTAACTATCATTTTTTTTTTCCGTCTAAATATTTCATTCATAATAAAGGAATAAGTTATACACAACTAGCAAGGAACATAGTCTGAAACGAGATTGACATCATTTTGGTATGATAATTGGTCCAGGCTGGGTAGAATTATCAATATCACAGGGTCACGGGGAAGTAGAGATTTGGGAATACCAATGGATTTAAAGATGGAGAGTGTGATGGCAACACACAGAACCCGGCGTTATTAATCTCCAGCGTCAGAAATTAAGGAATTTTGGTAGAGGAGGATGTGGTATAGTGGCAACACAAGCCCAATCAATTTAAACCGAGTATTAGCTCAAAAAAACATGGAGGTCAATCAGAGAAGTGCATCCAACAGTGGAATGGTATAAAGGCATATGGTTTACTCATCATACGCCAAAGTATGTTTTCAGGACTTGACTTGCGGTCAAGAACATATTGTCGACGGGGATAAAATGGAATAATAATGCATCAATGAGTTGTTCTTTATGTTCAGACACATGATCATATTCTTTCACATGTGCATACTCAGCTGTGATTCAGAAAAGTATTACTCAAAATTTTTCTGGAACACACTACACAACTCAATGGAATACTTTTCTTGATATGCTCATCGACACAAGACAAGAAAGAGTCAGCTTATTCATTTTGAGATATGCTTTCCAAATATCAATTCACTCAATTTGGCTGGAAAGAATAATAGAAGACATGGTGAACCAGCTACACAACATGATCACATCACCAAATGCATAGATAAGCAAATACAGAATAGATTATCGATGATTCGAGGCATAGGCGACTCGAGATTTGACAAAGGAATGAAGATGTGGTTTGCAGCAAAATCATGTTTTTCTTTTCTGCAATTTTGTTACCATCTCTACAAACTTGATGCACTTGATGTAAGAAACAATTTTGAATAAATTTTACATTATATTTTTTTTTTAGGAGCATAGTCTTTCTAGAAAGAAAAGGGCATTACATAGAAATCCTGGAGACTCAAGTACAAACATGGGGATAAAAGCGGAGAAAATATTTTAGCAAAACAGTTGAAAAAGAGTAATAGCAAAAGAAACCAAAGGTAAACCTGATGCTCTTAACCAAAATACTCCACACGCCCAAATCCATAGAAACTGTTGACATCGAACCTGAAACTAAGACATAAGACTCAGAAAGAACCTATTATGATATGGTCTCCACATCAAAGATATTGTTTTCAGAAATATCTCCTCAACATTAGCTAGATGGTTCCATTCAACTTATGCCATTGACACTGTTTCAAATGCTTGCGTTGTTGGGTTATGCAATACTTCTGTTTGTAACTCACAAAAATGACCCAACAGCTCTTTTGATTTCCTAGTAATGTCGCCATACTGATTTTGTTCAGACTTCTCATAAGTGATTTTAGAGGTTTCAGTTTACCATGAAACCGTTGTAGTGGTGAGAACCAATAACTATTGATCAAGAAGTTGGTCAATTTTCAAAAAATTTAAAATTTAGACGGTTGCCTAAATCTCGTGGATTGGCTTTCCAACTGAAAGCAACAACGTGTATAATCAGAGATCCTACAAGTGTCAAAGGAAGCAAAAAATAGTGGAAATTGAGCAAGCCAATCACCATTTACAAGGGCATGATCTAATTCTTTGCCAATTGGATTAGCATCACGTGAATTTGGGACCAACAGAAGCTAAGTTATCAACTCCACATGTACCACAGTTGAAAATCCAACATGGCCGAGTTATTGTTTCTATAATCCTGATATATACCCAAACCAAACAAAAATTCAAATTTCCTACCCAACTTTTATATATTGTGCCTAATTAGTAATCATCGTTAACAGATAATAACCCACTGCTTTGGCTGCTGACTCAGATGTCATTTCGGCGTTTGGGTTTAGTTAAAAAAAATTGGTCATAACCATAATCGAACCCGCTATCTCGTCACATCTAGGGTTTCAAATTGGGGGAAAATTCAAATCCAAACCGATTTTATTTCTTCTTCTCTGATACCACTGTGAGCGACAAAGAATAGAGAGCAAAGAAGAAAGAGATAATTCAAGAAGAAGAAGTCTTCATTTTCCATCTGGTAAGTGTTTCTTCCTCAAGCTTTGATTTGGTGTAGATATGTATCTTATTTTGGTGAATTGTTTTTGAGAAGCTGTGAAATGGATAAACGATCAAGAGGATTCCCTAAGTACTGTCTGTGTGGAGAAGCTGTAGTGATAAAGACATCAAACACTGTTAGAAACCATGGAAGAATATTTCATGCTTGTCATTTTGGAGAACATGTAAGTGACATCTCAATTTCCAATTTAGTTGTGTGTTTGATTACATAATTTGTGCATTGAGCGTTCAATAAATGTTACAGGATAATAGGTATCATGTGTTCTAATGGACGGATACATGTATGGTTTAAGAGATTAAAGACTTAAGAGAGAAAGTTGAAAAGTTAGATGAAACTTTGATCACAATGGAAAAAGGCTACAATGTCTGTGAATCTGAGATGGACATTCTGAAAATGGAGACGCATGTGTGTGAGGCTGTGGTTGAGAAGGAGGTTGGAGTGTTGAAAATTCATCTGCATAGCTTAAAGAATATCATGGTGTTTGCTTTGGTGATGATTTTATTTTTTAGGTTTATGTTTGAGTATTTTTTAGGTATATTTTTAGGTTTGTAAGAATGGTATCCCTTGTAAGAATCCATACATTTAATGGTTGTAAGAAGAAACACATATATGGGTTTTGTGTTTAAATGATCTTTTGTTTTGTACTGAATGAATGAATGAATGATCTTTTGTTTTGTGTGAATGAATGAATGAATGATCTTCTGTTTTGTGTGATTAAAAATCATCTTGAGAAATACAATAAAAAGACATACCAAAAACACCAAAACATATAAGGATTTGTCTTAAGAGAACCAAAACAGATAAATATTTTTCTTAAGAGAACCAAAACACATCAGATTGTCTTAAAATAACCATAACAAGACATACCAAAACCATAACGTGTTAGTACATGTCCCATAAAACCAAAAAAACATACTCCACCAGATCACATGTACTCTATAAATAAAAACCAAGATTAGTCTTGTGTTGCTTGAGTGGCCTTTGTTTCTTGAGTGGCTTGTGTTGCTTGACTTGCTTGAGTCGAATCATATCCATCTTCTCATTCTCCTGTGTTTGAAGGCTTCTTCTTCCCCGCTTAGTAAATCTCTACTCTGTAATTTGGACACTTTGATTTGTTGTGTCCTCCATGATCACAATTACTACAATGCATAATTCTTCTCTCTCTACCAACCTTCGTCTTTTTTGTAGGTGAAACATGCCTTGCTTTACTCTTCTTTGAGTTCCTTCCTTTTTGGTTCTCAATCTGATCAACTAAACTAGGAGGTGGCACTATAACAGAACCAGTTATATTCCAGAACAACACACCATTGACTGGTGCAATTGAGTCACTGTAAATACTCTGCTGCCTAGAAATTCAAGTACAAGTTTGATATGTAATCTTCATGATTGAGATCTGTTATGACTCGTAAAGCATGACGACATGGGATACCACTCATATCCCATCTCCTACAATCACATCTCCTCAGTCTCATGTTCACGCTGTAACCTACACCAGCCTCAAGAACAACAAATCTGCCTTCTCCACGTGAAACAAACTTACAAAACTTTAACTTCCTTGCTTCCTTCTCTATGAACTGTCTTGCTTTGAGTGTGAATCTACATGTACTGTTCCTTTTTGCAAGCTTCCTCATATAGATATGAATCATGGCTCTTCTCCTTATCGTCTCTAACATCGCAACCATTGGCATGTATCTTGCTGGATCTATAACATTGTTAAAAGACTCTGAAATGTTGTTGTGAACATCAACACACTGATCATTGGTTGAACAGAATTCTAAGCTGTAATTACATGGGTTTATCTCCATGATGGCTTCATAGAGTCAGATATCTTAGCTTTTTACCTTCTCCAAATTAGCCAAATACCCAGCCTCAATGTAACTTTCTGCTACTCTCCAAAACATTTTCGTCATATCACTTTGATTTAGAAAAACCTTCTTCAAATTTCTATATATGTGCCTAGCACACATCCGATGCTCAACATGAGGCAACACCCTTTCGACTGAATTCAACAAACCCTGCAAGTTGTAACAATGTATATGACATAAGAATATATACAATTATATCAAAATAGCATCACAAGTATAACTGATTTAATCATAATATCAAAGTGAAGGTTCACCTTTTGTCTATAAGATATGAGAGTGTATCTTTGACCCGCTTTAAGATTAAAATCACTCTGAAACTTCTCTATGTACAAATATAGTTATCCTCGTTCTCCACATAAATAACAGCCCAAGAAATGGGTAAATACCATTGTTTGCATCTCTTCCCACAGCTGCTAAAAGTTGTCCTTTTAGTGTACATTTGAGGAAACACCCCTCTATACTAAATATTGTGGCGACTCCACATTAACCATAAATTTTGGATCACATCAAAGCATACATAGAATCTTTGGAATAGCTCTGATCCATTATCGTCTAAGACAGTGTCTAACTCTACAGTTGAGTTAGGATTACTCCTAATAAGAGAAATTGTAAACAGTTTTGGTAAGAATTAGTCATAAAATACTGATGAGTCTTTATTTTCACTATTTTTTACTATTGTTTTTACATGTTTTATTGAGTCTAGGATTAGGTTTTTGTGTCTTTTGTGTCTTTTTGGTTATTTTAAGTTTTTTACAGGTTTACACATAATTGGAGCAAAACATGACGATTTGCGATGAATTTACGGATTTGAAGATGCTGAGCAATGCAGAGATTTCAGAAGTTTGACATAATTTGGACGTCTTTCAACTATCGGATTGCAATGAGACTTTGACACAAGATAGAGCTTTAAGTTATCTTTTGTTTGGCACCGGTCTCATGTCATTCTCATTCTTGCTTCAAGAGTTATGCCCATTTTACTGAAGATATGTCCATCTGGTGGTAAACAAAGCATTTTCGAGAATGCACTGGGATTGACCGATCCAAAATAGGATCGACGATCCCGATCCCGTATATTCTCCAAATCAAGCATTTACTCTGATTTTGACCTAGTGAATCCCTATGAATAAAATAATTTCGTCTCAGACACGACCTAGGCCGTTTTAGGTCACTTTTTCATTGTTCTCCTTTGTTTTTTTTCATCTTTTAAGATCTATAAACTTTTCCTTTGATATTTTCAGATCTAAATATTTTCTTATTGAATCATTGGATCTACACTCTGTCTTCATCTCTTTCTCTGCATTACATGTTATATTTCATCATGATCTATCAATCCTTTGCCATGATTGAGTAGATCTGCTTGTTGGGAGATGTGATATATTCAAAGGGATTTAATGTTTAATTAGGTTATTGTTATAGATTAGGATTATGATTATTAGATCTCTATTTCTATGAAACTAATGCTTTTGTTAGAATTCACAAATCTATCAAATGATTTTAGGGTTTTTTAATACAGCTAGCATTGGTTATTCTACCCAAAATCTATAGTTTGTAGGCTTGATTTCCAGTTTTCCAGTAGTTGAGGCTGAATCTACAAGTGAACTCTATCAAACTTGTTAATATATGCTAGCGGATTTATGCTATAATAATATTCCCTTTTTGAAAAGAGGTTTATTTGGTTACAGTGTTTGGGTTCTATATCTAGATCATTAAATTGCTAATCCGGTTAGATATCATTTTTACTTAATTAAATCCTTGCAATTTCCCAGATCCCAACATTTATTTTCATTGATTTTTATTTCCTTATTTAAACATTTTTGGATTTTATTCGGATGTATTTTCTATGACAAAACTTTCCATTTTTTCATCCTAGCTCTGTTTAGATCTACAGATCTAAAGCCCTCTTTACTCTCTGTGGATTCGATCCCACCAAACACAACCGTCACTGGAGGGAACTATTTGTTTGTTTGGGTAAAACCTGATAAATAAACCACATCAAGTTTTTGGCGCTGTTGCCGGGGAATAATTGTAGCTTCTAGATCTAAGTTTTAGACCTAGTCTAGGATATTTTATTTTCTGTTTTTTTTATTTTACCTTTCGGATTTACATCTCTGAAATCGACTGATCCACATTAGATCAATCGATCCTACTTCTTGCACGATCGACCGATCCCTTTTGAGATCGACCGATCCTACCTTGTGCAAAATCGATCGATTCTCTTTGATTGATCGATCCTACTTCTCTCGAGATCAACCGATCCCTTCCAAGATCGATCGATCCCAGAGCCTCTTAATCAGATCTGACTTTCAAACTTCTTCTACTTCTCAGGTGTATGCAATTAAGGAGCAAGGGTTGACAAGGAAGTCTACAATGAAGATCAAGGATACAAAGAAGAGTAAAACCACAAGGAAAGAAAATAATAAGGTTAGTATGGCTGACCTTAATAACTGAAGAAACATTCCCCCTATTGTTGATGGTGAGGATGCAGAAGTAATCTGGCAGAGAGAGGGTCTGGTTAATCAAGGACCTCTCAATGATGCTGGAGCTCCTGGGGTGAGAGTAGATGCTGCGTAGGGACAACAAGTCCCTCCGCGAAGAGTTACCTTAGGTGAGCAAGATGCCCAGCATACCTATTATAGGAACCGATCTGCTATCATACCCCTTGTTATCCAGAGGCAAGATTTTGAGATTAAACCTCAGATATTGCTCTGGTGAAGCAGAATCAATTTCATGGGCTATCTAATGAGAACCCCATGGATCATATTGATATCTTTGAGGAGATCTGCAATACCACCAAAGCTAACGGAGTCCCCCTAAACTACCTCTGTTGTAGGCTATTTTCATTCTCATTGGCTGATAAGGCTCATAGATGGCTAAAACCTTTGAGTCCCGGATCTATCATGAGCTGGGGTGAATGCAGAGATGCTTTCCTAAAGCAATTCTTCACCAGAGCTAGATCCGCAGCGTTAAAGAATAAAATAGCCACATTCCACCAAGCTGGTACCGAGTCTTTCTATGAGGCTTCGGAATGCTACAAGGAATACTTAAGGGACTGTCCCCCTCAAAGCTATACCAAGTCGGACAGGATGAACTTTTTCTACAACGGAGTGGAAAGTGAATACCAAATGGATATGGATACAGCTAGTAGGGGAGACTTCATGAGCAACACGCTGGAGGAAGCAATGGAGCTTATTGAAAGTCTTGCAGCTAGTAACTCCAACATATGCCTTGACTATGATAGGAGAGTTAATCCCACTCTCACAAGTGATAAGGCTATGAAGGAGCTCACTGCTAAGGTGGACATGCTTTTGAAGGCGCAAAAGAGATATGTGAATCTCTTAGAGAGTAATGAGTTCAATGATGAGGAGGACAAACCGAGAAAATCAACTTTCTTGGTGCACATGGGAACTATCGAGCCCGGGGTTTTAACCCTAGTTTTGGGAACCACCCCAACCCGTCCCACCGCAATAAGGATGTTGAAAACCCTAGAGATCAGTTCTATTCACCTCGGAGTACTCAAAACCAAGGGAACTTCCAAAAGTATGATGGTTATGGTAAAATGGGATTCAACCCCCAGTCCAAGGATACCGATTCTCTGGATAGGTTTGAATCCCTATTCTAGAAAATTTTGGAAGACGGTGAGAAGTTTCGCAAGAATATCAACCAGAAGGTTGATATAATTTACGAAAAGATGAATCAAAAATGCGAAACTTTGGAAGCCCGAGTTAACACTTTGGAGAAACAACTCGCCCAGACAAACATTGCGGTAAAAAATCCAAACATAAGAAAATATTAGAGCCATAAACCTCCGAAGCGGGAAACAAATAGTAAGGAACCCAAAAACATCAGAGTTTGATTTGACAAGGGGAGAAGTTGATCAAACTGATGACAGGATTCTGGATGAAATTGATAAAGGTGAGGGACAACCAATCCCTTTCGGAATCGGACAACCCCATGATCCTTTACATGATATGACGTCAGAAATTCGACTTCCTGATGAGCAAGAAAAAAGGACTCCAGAGAAGGAAGTACCATGTATCCCTCCAAAACATTATGAACCAAAAATCCGATACCCTCCACACAGGAGAGGAACTGTGCAAGAGAAGGAGTATGAGAAAATGAAAAACATCATTGGTGATATTCAACTAAGACTCCTTTTCGTGGACACAGTAAAGATGATCCCGACCTTGAAAAAGTATATGAAGGATATCCTCACGAACAAAAAAATGTTAGAAGGAAAGTATGGTGCTCACAACACAAGGTTAGTGCAATATTACTCGACAAGGTCCCCAAGAAACGTAGCGACCCCGGAAATTTCACACTTCCCTGTGATATTGAAGGGAAGATGTTTGACCGCTGTTTATGTGATTTAGGAGCGAGTGTGAGTTTGATGCCGTTATCTGTTGCCAAGAATTTGGGCATGACAACTATCAAACCATGCAAGATCTCATTGATATTAGCGGATCATTCGGTTCGCCATCCGAAAGGAATCCTGGAGAATGTACCTGTCAAAATCGGCAAATATACAATTTTGACAGATTTCATCGTTCTTAAGCTGCAAGCGGAACCTCGAGACCCAATTATCTTGGGTAGACCTTTCCGCGCCACTGCGGAAGCGATCATCAACGTACATAAAGGAATAATCAACCTTTATCTCAGTGACCTTGTCATGAGGTTCTATTTAGATAAAATGATAAAAAAAAAAACCTCCCACTGAAGATCAAACCTTCTGGGTTGACACAGTGGATGAGATTACTCAAGAAATGATGCATGAAATGCATTCTGAGGATCCTCTGGAAGTTGCACTAGTTCAAGCTGAAAATTTATATGGTTGAAGCCGGAATGGAAACAATCGGTTTTGCTCGAATCCTTGACTCCACGGATCAGGTGAAGAAAGTCTCGTTCTCTAGATGAGATCCATCTTACGGAACCTGACTCTCCAATCAGGTATGAACAAGAAAAAAATCTGCGGAGATCAACCGATCCCACCTGGGGATTGGAAGATCCTCCACCCCCACCGAAAATTGTTTTGAGGCTCGACCCAAACTCCAAGAAGCCAGCGATTAATAAACATAAATGTTTATCAGAGAAACATTCTTCAGCTTCTAAGTATATTATGCCATGGCGTAGGAGGGATGAGCAACAACTTACTGTGAAAACTATTCATACCATAAGAACTCAGATCTCAGAGCCCTTGCTTTTTCGGAAGTATAAGGAGGAGGCCCGTTTGATCAGAAATCCTGATGAAGATGATCCTGAGGTCTTGAAGCCAATTCCAAGTGCAAAAATCCCTCAGTTGTATTGGGGAGATCCTTTACGTACTCATCGGAGCAAGCCGAACGCTCCAAAGTACATTGTGCCGGGACAAAGAGTAAGCAGGGATCTTAAGAAGATCAATACTGCATTGTCAAATGGCCACTTTCCTCGAGAGGATCCGTACTTTAATATGAAAACGAGCACACGTAGTCTCAAACAACCTCCACCAGAACCACCAGATAAGGGAGACTTCATTCCTCCAATGAACCCAGACCCCATCTAAAAACAACCAAGTCGAGCTAATGACTTTAAAAAAAACAAGCGCTTATTTGGAGGCAACCCAACGTGTTTTATTTTACTTTTATTTATTCATGGATTATTTATTTTTCTTAATAAGATATGATGATGTTTTTGTATTGAGCTGACTGAAAACAGGTGCAAAACGCAGAAGATGCAAACTTTGAAGAAGTTTTAGGACGCTGAGATCGACCGATCCTCTCCGGATCGATTGATCCCCAAGACATGAAAAGCTGAAAATCAGTTTGATGAACCGGCCGATGCTCCATTTTGATCGTAAAATTCCTTCCACGGTTTATGGTTTGCTTTCTTGTTCACAATTCATTATCTCCAAAGTTGTTCCGCAACACCTTTTTCTTTTGATTTTATATCACAGCGGGATGCAGTGATTTAAGTCTGGGGGAAGGGGTGTCTGCTCTCTTGTGTTAATAACATTGTGTTTTCTTTTGTTTCTTTGTAAAGAAAAATTTTCAAAATTTTACAAAAAATAAAACTTAAATTTTTCATGATTCGTTTTATTGAGTTAAAACATGAGAATTTTATTACAATTTTCTTGGATTCCATTTTATGTTCACATTTATTGGACTTAGTTCAGGAAGATTGGAAATACCATCAGTGGATCAACTTTACCAGAAGCGACATATCCTTTGAATATCTGAATGATCCAACGTTGGCTCTATCTACTTGGACCTTTAACTTGGACTAATCTTCTCACTTAGGGGCTCGATAACGCATAAAAGATCATATACATCCGGAGTTCACCCTATTCTTATTGGAGTTCCGGATGGCCAAGCTCATTTTTAGCTTGGTTCCACACCCTTACACCCTTTTTCATTCAGACCCCAGTCCTCTTTTACAACATTAAGAGCATGTGCAACCAAGTGCAAAAACTACGGAGTATGGGAGCCGGTACCACCAAATGTTCCAAGGATATTCGAGTAAGCTTTCTAGTATCAATACTTCATCTATATTAGTTTGAGTTGACTATTGGTGCAGTTTTGGTAGATTGATGTACATGGTTAGAACTGGTTCCAACTTCCCCTTCTCAGAAAAAATGCTTGGGATCGACCGATCCTATTCAGATCGATCGATCCCGTCTCATCCCGAGACTCTATTGAAAAAAAAAATCTAAAAGAAAGAGAAGGGAAAGAAGTATGAAGGAACCAGAATAAAACATTTTATTTATTTAGTTATTTATTTGTTTATGTTATTTATTTTAGCACCAATATCAACTCTATTAGCATCATCATATAGAAGCTTACTTAAAGTCCAAGGTTCAGGTGGTTGTGCACCATCTTTGGTTTCCGTCTCACTGTGATTTTGCGCATTGGCTTGCACCGAAGTTCATTATCATGCATAACCATCACTGTTAAAATGGCCCCCCGTTACTAGCCCTTAGCGATTGAGACTCCCTTTGTGAGACTACATGCAAAACTTAATGAATATTAAAGGGCCAACAATGGAGATTTCAGAAGTTTTCTTGGATCTCGGATGCTAGAGTACAGTAATGTTTGCTATGCTTATGGTAAAGTACATATTGTACTGCTAAAGTTCAATTAACCTTTCACAAGGTTTCTTTTTGGTTTACATGATCAACATGGATTCTAAGCTAAGCGTAAGTTTTCGTTTTTCAAACTTACACATCTGAACTTTGTTTCATTGTCTTGTTTCTTACTTGAGGACAAGCAAGGATTCAAATCTGGGGGTATGATGAGTCTCTATTTTCACTAGTTTTTACTATTGTCTTTACATGTTTTATTGAGTCTAGGATTAGGTTTTTGTGTCTTTTTGGTTCTTTTAAGGTTTTTCCAGGTTTGCACATAATTGGAGCAAAACATGACGATTTGTGATGAATTTACGGATTTGAAGATGTAGAGCAATGCAGAGGTTCCAGAAGTTTGACATTCGTTGGAGGTCTTTCCACTATCGGATTGCAATGAGATTTTGACACAAGATATAGTTTTGAGTTATATTTCATTTGGCACCAATCTCATGTCATTCTAATTCTTGGGTCAAGTGTTATGCCCGTTTTACTGAAGATATTTCCATCTGGCGGCAAACAAAGCATTTTCAGGAATGCACTGAGATCGACCAGTCCAAAACATGATCGATCGATCCCAATCCCGTATATTCTCCAAATCAAGCATTTACTCTGATTTTGACCTAGTGAATCCCTATGAATAAAAGAATTTTGTCTCAGACACGACCTAGGCCGTTTTAGGTCACTTTTTCATTGTTCTCCTTTGTTTTTTTTCATCTTTTAAGATCTATAAACTTTTCCTTTGATATTTTCAGATCTAAACATTTTCTTATTGAATCGTTGGATCTATACTCTGTCTTCATCTCTTTCTCTGCATTACATGTTATATTTCATCATGATCTATCAATCCTTTGTCATGATTGAGTAGATCTACTTGTTGGGAGATGAGATATATTCAAAGGGATTTAATATTTAATTAGGTTATTGTTATAGATTAGGATTATGATTATTAGATCTCTATTTCTATGAAACTAATGCTTTTGTTAGAATTCACAAATCTATCAAATGATTTTAGGGTTTTTTTAATACAGCTAGCATTGGTTATTCTACCCAAAATCTATAGTTTGTAGGCTTGATTTCCAGTTTTTCAATAGTTGAGGCTGGATCTACAAGTGAACTCTATCAAACTTGTTAATATATGCTAGCACAGGGTCCTAGCGGATTTATGCTATAATAATATTCCCTTTTTGAAAAGAGGTTTATTTGGTTACAATGTTTGAGTTCTAAATCTAGATCATTAAAATTGCTAATCCGGTTAGATATCATTTTTACTTAATTAAATCCCTGCGATTTCCCAGATCTCAACATTTGTTTTAATTGATTTATATTTTCTTATTTAAATATTTTTGGATTTTATTCGGATTGTATTTTTTGTGACAAAAAAATTCATATTTTCATCCTAGCTCTGATTAGATCTACAGATCTAAAGCGCTATTTACTCTTTGTGGATTCGATCTCACCTCTATACTACTGCACACAACCGTGCACTTGCAGGAACTATTGGTTTTGGTAAAACCTGATAAATAAACCACATCAAATACATAGATTGCTAAAACCAGAGAATATAAATGGGAATCGAAAGCTACTTATGCAACTATTGCATCTTTGTAATCTTTGAGCCTAGAGAAATGCTCCACATGGTCAAGGTGAATCCTCTCTATGACTTTCTTCTTTGCCTTCTTGAACTTTCAATGGTTGTCATCAAATTGTACATCTTTTGAATCTCTTCGTGTATAGTCTTCGGTTTATACTCAGGATTGGTCCTTATATCATCCATAAACATATTTGCAATCACAGGAGATTTCAACAGCTTACAATATCCATAGTTGATGCAGCTATGAACATCTTCAAAAGTCTTTACCATCCAATTTCCAATTCTCTCTTCATATGACAAATATATACTCCATTTGCAGCCACTTATAGCACACATTACTCTAGATTTGACATTCCCCCATTTATCTAGCTTTATGTTATATATTTCCTTAAGTACATGTTCTAGCAAAGCCTCTTTGAAATCGTCTATACTTTCAAACACTTGTTCGAGTTGCAAGTGACCACTACCTTTTTTGAATCTTACAAATGTCTCACCATCTTCATCTTCATTATCGGAGTTTGGAAGTGTGTTATGGTAGTCAAAATCTGGATCTTCATCAACAAAAGATGCAACATTCCTCTCAACTCGATTCTCTTCATCACATGGCTCCTGAACCTCCACATCATGAGGATGCTCTGTTGAATTCAGCATAAACACATCAACGTATCTGGTCCACCTTCCCGCATCACACATGTTCTGAATACCGTCATCACCATTAAGCAAGTATTTCAATCCTTATGGTTTTCAAATGCCAACTTATACCACAACATTTTCCCATAGATTACATCACTGAACTCAGTTGATATCCTACTCAACAAATCTTCAGGTTTGCATATAAAACTTTTTGCCTCTTCACCATTGAGATAAGCTATCTCACCTTTATAATTCTTGCCCAGTATCCACCATGATAGACAATAAAAGTTACTTCATTATAGCTGCAAACTTCAGACAAGGGAATGTTAATTTCTTAGAAACGAGCAAAAAATTGAAGTTCTTGTCTAAAATATGGAAACCGATTAATCTGAAATCGCAACAAAAATGAGTATATACTGATTTTGATTTGGTTAAATCAGGTTAAAGAAACCAATAATCTTACCTCTATTCGATAATTACAGTTTTTGTTGAGCTCTATTTGATTATCTGGATTTATTTTGAATTTCAGTCTCACATAGACAAGAAGAAGAAGCTGCTCCGACTATGATGCAGTGTATTCCCTCTCCGGTTAACCGCCATTTCCCCGGATGCATTACTATGGTTCTTTGGAGACAAAGGGAAGAAACCCTAATGGGCCTGACTAGGTTGGGTCTTATGAAAAATTCCTGGTTTTTGTATTAGAGTCACATTTCCTGGGATATTGGCCAGAGTGTAGTTTTGATTTTAACGGGCATAACAAGATCAGAAAACTTTAATTGTATATGTGCCAGTTTATGTTATTTTGGATCTTGGGTCAGTGCTTAGTTATCTTTTTTTTGGACCTGTCAAAACCAAAAATATTCCCATGCCTTTAGATTACTTTGTTCTAAGATGGAGACAAACTATTTGCAATGTTTGCACGACTATTGTTGTAGCTTCAAAAGAAATTATTATGAGCTTAAGGTTATCTTTGGGAACACGTCCTCTATTATGGAGAGTAATATGTTGCTATTTTCCTCCTATTGGAAGCGATTACCTTCGACAAAATCAATATTTTGGAAGCAATTGTGCTCTTCTCAAGGTGCCATTATAGAGAGATTCATGGTAATTCTTGGTACCAGAAATTGATTTTTTTTTCGTCATTATTTTGTTGTCTCTGATGTGGTTTTTCTGCTGCTCGATACGCCTTTTCGATCACCCAAGAGGACTGGGTAAATCGGCTCCGGTGTTTGACGAAGATTTTCTATGTCAGTTCCGACTTATTGTGATGATAGAAAAGATTCCTACGACGTTTCCATGCTCTCATGGTGTGAATCTAGTCTCAACACCAAATCGATGCTCACATGCTTGGTTCCCCTCACTAAGTACATCTCTTAGGATAATTTTATCTCAACATTTCCTTCACTATGAAGAGAATTACTGTGTCTTTCTTCTTCAAGAAGAAGTTTACTAAGTTGATTTCTTGCACGACATTAGGTGTTCAGTTTGTTATCCCGCCTTCAGCAATCAAGCCCCTGTTCGTCTCGGGGTTCGTGAAAATTCTCTCTCGTCCTACTAGTGTCCCACCTTTTCAGGGATCGAGTGTTTCGACATTTATGACTCAAGTATGGACAATCAAAATACAACAAATACTTTCGTACTTCTGTGGTATTGTTTCTCCTGAAGGTTGACCGTCTTGCATCGGTTAGCCTTGCACCACTTCGAGTGGCATATCTCCGTTGCAGTAGGTGTTCAAGGATTTGCTCCCCCACCTTCAGCAATCAAGCCCCCGTTCGTCTCGGGGTTCGTGAGAGGTCTCTCTCGCCCTACTAGTGTCCTCCATTTTCAGGTATCGAGTGTTTTGGCATTTATGGCGCAAGTACGGATTACCAAAATACAACGGATAATTTCGTATTTGGTGTGGTATTATTTATCTCGAAGATCGACTGTCTCGCATCGGTTAGCCTTGCACCACCTCGAGTGGTATATCCCCACTGCATGTTCCGCCTTTTCAAGAGTTGTTAGATTTCGTCTTCTAGAATATCGTTTTAAAATTATGTTTTATAGTTATTTTTTATTCTATCTTTATTTTTTCCAGGTAATGTAGATCGTTTGGATTCCTTTTACTTGTGATTTTATTTTCACATGAAACCTCATCGGTTCTTTCTGACTCTCTCTAAGGGAGAACTTTTAAACCGATAACTTAATATGAGGTTTGACGATATAAAAAAAAGACGAGATGAAGAAGAACCTAGCAAAACACGAAATTGGAATTTCTCCAATTCAAAACCCTAATTTTGATTTATTTTCCCCAATTTGAAACTCAAACGCCAAAACAACATCGTTTTATGAAACATCATCATGGCATCTGAGTCAGTAGCCCTAACGGTGGGTTAACATCTATTAACAATAATTACTAGTTAGGCACAATATAAAAGTTGGGTAGAAAATTTAAATTTTTGTTTGGTTTAGGAGATATATAAACATTAATTTAAAATTTTATATATCCAAAACCAAACAAAATAACAAACTTTTAGAAGACTTCTAGCACTGCCATGTGGCATTTTTAAGAGATGTCCGCTTAATTAACATAGGGATTTTTTGCAAATTACCCTATTTATGTTATTTTATTTGAAAAATACTTTCTTCATTTATTTATTTTAAATCAATATATATATATGATATGACAATTCTAGACTTATTTAAGTTATAATTAATTTATTTTTAATAAATAAAAACGAATTTTCTAAATAATAAAAATTATTATTATTATTATTTTAAGAAAGTTTTGGATAAAGATGCATCATTCTCCTCCATTAAAAATCAAAAACATAAACATTTGAAGCATACAAATTTTAAACATAAGTTTTCTGATGATTACTCTAATTAAATTTTTGCCATCAACATTCATGTCCAACAAATTATAAAGCAAAAAAAAAGAGCATTTGCTCTCATAAGCAACATATGATGAATCAAATATTGATTCATCAAATATGAATTCTTCAACATAAAACCTTGTTTCAATTCTATTTGATAAACAAAAAATCATTATTTCTTACGTGAAAGGAGAATTGTTTAGAATTTTATGGAGTTTATAAAAAGTTGGTCCAGGGAATTGTTTAGTGGGAGATGAAAATGTTGTGATTTTTTCAAAATTTTATTTTATTTTAGTAGATTATTAAGAGATATTTAAGAGATTTTAAAAATAATTTCTTTGTGTTTTCCCAAATAAAACCTTTATTATTTCTATAAAATAAACATAAATTCAATTTACAAAACATATATTTGATTTTTTGTGATTGATTTTTCTATAACATTATATTCATTTTAAAAAAGTTATTTTGGTAAAATAATAACATTATTTTTCTTTTATAATAGACTAAATAAAAAAAGTTATTTTTCAAATAAAAAAACTGAAACAAGGTATTTTTCCAAATTTTCTCATTAACATAATTGTTTAAAATAACTAATATGGCCCAACTTAATATGGTCCGAGGAAAGTAAAACAATGTAATTGGCCTTATTCAGTGTTTCGACACCTGTCTTCTTTTAGGAAAAAAAAAAGGCGTTCAACTTTTTGAGAAAAAAAAACGGCCCTACAGGAAAAATAGAAGAACACGCCTTAACTTTACTCTCCTTAATTGTATGTGTATTCTGAGACTCTTTAGCTCCACCTCAAGAACAACCGAAACAGCGCACATCAAAATAACGCCTCAGAATGAGTTTCGCTATTTAATTTGTTGTTTTACTAATCCAGAGTATGGATTCATCCTTTTCTTAAACCTACATTCAACCGCAAAGGCCGTAGATATCTTCAGAATCGCCTGTGAGTGAGTTGCAGATTTATTGGTAATGCTCACAATCTTTTCTTCTCCCCCAAATTTCTATTTGATATATCCTGAGTTCTCTCTCTCTTTACTCTGATTTGTATTCTTTTGCAGATTCGTTTAACACAGAAAACTAAAGTGTTACTTTTATCTAATTCATTTTAAAATCGAATTACAGTCAAAATTGTTCTGAGGTTGGCTCAGCACATGAACAATTTCGTTTTGATTTCAAAATTTTACTGCCAATCAAGTTTGAC
The DNA here is from genome assembly GCA_963555745.1 of Cardamine flexuosa. NCBI lineage: Eukaryota > Viridiplantae > Streptophyta > Magnoliopsida > Brassicales > Brassicaceae > Cardamine > Cardamine flexuosa. Next base: position 14,831,079 of record OY743214.1, on the reverse strand, counting down.
TCCTTTCTTTAATCACTACTGATACACTTGAATGATCCCTGTTGTTTTGCAGCCTTGCTATCAAAACAAAAATCCCATGTTTGGGTTGAACATAACAGTGGAAATCTGAAAGCAAACACTCATAGAAAAGTACAACAGTCTAAAAGTATGTAAATCACTTTTGGCTCCAAAGTAAGAACGGAACTAATGCATCATTAGTTTTTGTGCATTTCTGGGAAGCTTGCATCCTATCTTCAAAAACAGAGCAAGAAGATTGCAACAAAGGATCACAGGTACATGCGCTATCGTTGATATGGCTTCTAGCTTCCAGCAAACGCATTACAAATCTATGCTTTGACGAGAAATCTGTATTCAATAGAAATATGACAAGATATTCTACGGAATATTACTGAGGATACAGTATTTGCTTAAGCCTAATCATCTATGTATAGAATTTGCAGGGTGGCAATGACTGAAGAGGATGAGGAGAAGCATCACCACCAGAGGCGTACTGATGGAGAATTACTAAAAGTCTCTCAATGCTAAGAGATTTTAATGAGAAAGTGTGTCAGCTAAGCTTCTAAGATCTATTAAATAAAAAGCTAAGTTACGTTTCTTTCTATATTATATCTTCCAACGTTGGTGTTGTGTTTGTTTGAATCTATCATTATTTAATAATCTGAGTTTTTGTTGGTTCATAATAAATGGTATTGAAATGATTAAGCTCTTGGGGATAGAACGAGACAAAGGGCTGCGATTTCCGCCTCTTCCTTATTTTTATCAAGTGTTTTTCTTTCTATATCAATTGCTTCTTAAAGAATTGTTTGTTATCGGGTGTGTTTCATTTTGTAGAGTGCAATCTTTTTTCCAAAGCCATGTAGTGATGAATAAAGTCATGCACTTGGCTGTTTCCGGAAATGTTGGAGATCTTGAGGAGCTCGCGAATTCTGAGATTTGTGTTGCCAGTCTATTGGTCTGTGAATGTTTCTGAGATTTGAGTATTTGTTCTTACTTTTCTTTTGTGTCTTGTCGTTTCAATAGGTTGCTAAAGCAGCCATAAAAGTTAAGAAGGAAGCTGAGAAAACAATTAAGGAGCTTGAGAGAAGAGAGTAAAGAAGAAGACGCATGAGGCTGCGTTTAACTCTTCTTCTTCAAATGTAGAGCGAACAATATAGACATCTTCTAGGCATCAGAACCAGAAAAGGAGAAACTATTAAATGGGAAATCAATAATTCCGAAACAGAGAAGTTTTCGGTATAGATATCACAAAAAAGATAATGAGAAGCTCATAGGTTATAGGGTTTGACTATTTCCTCTGCTGCAGTTATATTGGATGAGTGGAAGAAGAAACATAGAAAAAAGTATTTTGAAATTGAAAATATTAGTATTAGTTACAGAAAATATTATTCGTTAGCGGCTCGGAAGTTACGTAACCAGATTAATTATACTTTGTTCTTTTTTTTTTTTTATAAACAATTTCTACTTTGTTGCTGGTTTTTATCTAATGAAAAGTGATGATGGATCATGTGGAAGAGTAGAGAAGAAACAAAAGGATTGAGATTTTGGGGGTGTGATCAAGGTGTTTTCACTTTCAGCAAATAAATACAAAACAAGGGAGCCAATCTGAAATTTTAAACGTTTCAAAGAGTATTAATTAGTACACACAAAGGGTTTTGGGTATGATAAGTGAACCCAATAATTTAAGACATCTAATTTCTCTGTTGCAACATTAAATTGGAAAGCAGAAAGTTTACAATTTTAATTTTTAAAAACTGATAATATTACATTTCACTATCTTAGATCAAAAATACCAAAAACAAATACCATTGAATATTAGACACTAAAAAAAAGAGTCGACTTCATGACCGGACTATATTACTAATATATTCATTAAGAAAATAAAAACATATGATTTAATACCATCTTAATTCCTATTTAGGTATTTGTAAACAGAGCATTTTGTTTTGCTTTCTGTAGGTCTGATTTTGCGGAATATAAATTATTTCAAATAACCAAAAAAAAATCGCACTTCAAAATGTTTAATATATATGAAAGTATGTAATACTATATAATCTAATATACATAATAAATTATGCAATTGATGAATCATGTTTTCCAATTTCACAGCATGTCATAATTAATATTTTAACTTAAATATATATACATATATAATTGTTAATATTTATTTATATTTATGAAAATAAATTCATAATTTCCATTTATCAATCTTTACAAGAATGCATGCATTCTCTAATTAAATAAAAAAATTATTTACAAGTATGAACCTGCACGAATGCTGTGAAAATATTATACAATAATAACAATTAAAAATAAAATATATAATAATATGCAAGCAAAACATTATTGATAAAAATAAATTACAAATAATTGAACTATGTTCAGTGTACATATTGTAGTTTAACAGAAAACAAAACCAAAAAAACGCACATATGCTAACATGACATAATTTATTTTTATATATGACATGCTATTTTAAAAATTATAAATAATAAAGATAATGAACAATAACATTTATTTTTATAAAGATAAAAAGACATTTTAAAAGAATAACAAGACATACCTGTGTAGCGCAAGTTCCTCTCTAGCTACTTCTGGTGATGCATCATTTTCTTTTAGTATTTGTTTTGGTTTCATGGTTCTGATTTTCTAATCTTTATTATGTATCTTTAAAGCATATAAGATATTGGTCATACTATTTACTTCCACATTTTGTAGATCACATTATTGTTTTAGATTGATCCAAATAAATTATATGAAACAAAACTTGCGTATATGCGTGGATACAACCCTAATACATATATGAAATGACACTTTGTGAAACATGTTCAGGTTAAAATCGGCTCTCTTCCCCCTAAACTTTTCATATAAAAACCGGATTTCCACTCAAATCCTTGTATAAAGGACTAAACTATTCATATAAAAACCGGGTATTGTTTATGGTTTAGTTGATCCCAAGAATAAAATAATTTAATTTGGGTTACTTACTCGTGGATACTAAATATTGTATCTAGAAATTAACATGAAAAGAGAGAACATAGAGACTGTCCAAAAGCAGAGATCAGAAGAAGAACATAAATCTTATGTACACTCCTCACCCACTTGTAGTAATCTTCTGAGGTCAAAGCAGAATATAAAGTTGATTTTATACACAATACCAAATCATATGATTCACTTTTCACTTACACAAACCACAAATCAAACCAATCAAATTACCAAACATCGGAAAAGCCAATAAACCATTTTACACCAGAGGGAAACAAAAAACACATAAGTAAAAAATCATTTTAATCATCTTCTACTACTCTTCAACGTCAAACTTATTTAATTTGGTTTCTTCCATCATCTAAATTATCTCATCCTTTTTCTTGTTGATGGTTTGTTTCATCACCTTAATCTGACAACAATGCAAGAGATATCATCTTTACTATCTCTTCTCAACGCTTCGGTTGTTAGTTCTTTCGCAGCTTTCAATGGATCTTTGATTCTTATCGCTATATCAATCGCCTCTTGGTTAGCCATCACCTACAGCATTACACATCAAAACCGTATCAAGCAAAACCGCAAATCAATTCAAAACAAAACAAGATATTTTTCTTTTACCTTCCATAGACCATCACTAGCAAGAACTAGAACATCTGTATGATCATCTATCGATGAATCTTTCACGTCTGGATCTGACCGTAAATGTGTTTTAAGACTTTTATCCCCAAAAGCACGAGAAACCGCTAGCTGCCCATTAACCCGAGGGACATCTCCTGAAAAAAAACAACTTTTAGAATCTGATATATGTGGATAACTTTTTCTTGATTTGATATTATCATCTAAAAGACCAACCTGGCATGTTCGATACAAAGCCGCCTCTATCCTCAATGCTCAACCTTTCGGTATGCGGCTCGTGATCTACAGTCATTTGTATCGCCTGACCTCCACGAGACAGAACCGCCCGGGAATCACCGACATTCGCCACCCACAAACTCCGTCCATTCATCAGTATAGCAGTTACAGCGGTTGAACCACCACGGCCTAAGTCAGAAGAATGCGATAGAATAGCTTGGTCTGTCTTCTCATAAGCAGCAACTAATGATCTATGAGGATCATACCGAAACTGCTCCTAAACACACAAACGCACAAAAACCGGTTCATTTCATAGAAGAATGTTTACTACTATAGTAAAAATTTCAACAGACCTCTTTAAGGATATTAGAGAACAAATGCTTCTGTAAATAAGCAGGAACACGTTCACCTAAATGACCATCGTATATCGCAAACAAACCAAGCTCACTGCCGTCAATTTTCACGAATTTCGACACATGATAATCCTCCATTGGATGATTAGCTTTCCCTTTCACTAAACTGTAACCAAATTTGATCTCGCCTTCACTGTTTTTCCCTTTTCCAGAACTAGTTGAAGCCCTCCCAGTCACCAGCTACAATAGCCAAATAAAAACAATTGTATACAAAGACATCAATTAAACTCACAACAAGTATCTTCTAACGCACAAAATTGATTCTAACTAAAATTAGCTTTACTATCAATTAAATCACAAGAAGAATTATTTTAACAAGTCAATGCTAAACATAAGTCATAATTATAAAGAAATTGGGGAAAATGGATTTGAGTTTTGCATACATCGTAGTCTGAAGAACCGAAGCAACATAACCTCGCCATGATTAAAAAAAAAAAAAAAAAATTATCTTGAAATATCTGCTTCAAGATTTCAAGAACCTGCAAACACCAAAAATCTTGAAACTTTTCAATAACTCAAGAAAACCCCAAAAAAATATAAAGTCCCTTTATAAGGAAGAAAAGAAACAAGAAATCAGACAGAACCCACACGATAATTACCTCAAAATCGGAGAACCCAGATTCCAAAAGCCATACAGAAAGGATCTTTTGGAGTCTACTACTACGCGGCTTTGGAGCAATACCGTGACGAAAGGGTTTTAATGACAGACTCTGCAATGTAAGAGTACTTTGCTCAAAAGTCTTCGATAAAACCACGGAATTAGTGGAAGACGACGACGAGTAGACTTCAATTTTTGTTTGTCTTTTTTTTTTATAACTAAAACAAATTGAAAAATCGTCTCTTTCCTTGTGTTGGGTTTCGTTAGTTGACTTTCTTGCCGTGTCTTAAAAGCAGAGTCTTTGTGGCTTTTTCCTCTGTTTTTTATTTATTTCTTGTCTGATAAATAAATAAGTTTTTTTGTTGTTGTTGTGTTTGTAAAAACATAAAATAAATTTGAGTACATGATTCTTGACTTAATAATTTAATCAGATTGTCCCCGCCAGAAACAAAATATCTGAGAAATATTTAACTATTTTAGATAAACAACTGTTATGCTTAGTTACATCTGGAATCTATATATAATTATAAATTCAGATGGAATTAATTACGGAAACTTACTAAATAGTTTTGAAAAGTAGACATTTTTAGTCTAGTCTGAAAATGATAGGATAAAAAATTACGTGGAAGAAATTTCCAAACTTTTATAGTCATCATAAATTATTACTGATGAAACAATGTAAGCTACTAAGCTACAACATCGCATTGGGCAATTGGAAAATATGTGTAAATAGATGTGGCCAAGTCAAAAGTATCACAATTTGTTTACCATATTTATTACAATGGAAAGTGACTAGTCATCGCTAATGTCATGTGAGTCTAAAATCTAAACTCGTTTTATGTGTCTGGAACTCCCTAGACCAATTTTTGTGGCCCTGCAGTAAAGGCCCAATTCTATACCCAACACACGTATAAGCAGAGAGGTGACAGAAATCGCCTACACATTCCGCTTTTAGCAGACTATTTCTAAAATAATAGTTTCATATTCAATTGATCATCTAATGAATAATTAAGTTCTAACCCTCAAGAATAATCATTCTTTTCATATTTTGTATGAGATTTTGAATTGCATCGAAAGGTTAAGTAGACCCATATTAACAGAGTTCGTCTAGTTTAAATTCTAGTTAAAACATCATGAATTAATGATGACGATTGTCATTATTCTGATTCAAGTGATAGCATCATAGCAGTTCTTATCCTAGTTAAAATTAATATTTTTGTAAAGTTAGATGATGTATATTGGTCATAAAGAAATATGTTATATATCATGGGAGATTTTGGGAATATCCCAGGTGTTTGCACATCTCCCATTGACTATAATATATTGACATGATTTTTAGTGTATTTCTTTTTATTATTTACATGAAAGTAACCCTATCATTCAATAAAAAAACCATGCACAAAAGGTAAAGGTACTCGAGATAGGCACAATAACACATAGTTTTTACAAATAAAAAAGGGGAGTTTGAAGTTCTCGCATTACGTGCAAAAAAATTAGCATGAACATTAGCTCCTCTCGAAGTAAAACATAAACAAAATGTAGGAAATTTCTCCATAAGAATAGTAAAATCCGCGAGTTCTGCATGATATATTGGCTAGTCCGTTGAGTTTTTCGTGATAATGACCAGTTCGTTACAATCAGTCTGGAAAGAATAGCAAGGATGACCAATGTCCATCAGACACTGCATCGCCCATACCAAGCCCTGCAGTTTTGCATGTGTCGCTGAAAGGCTTCTCCCCATACTTCAGATGCCAATGAATACTGATTGCTCTAGCTCATCGAAGATACACCAACCTAAGCCGCAATATGAATCTAACTCTTTCCAGGTTGCATCATACTTGCAGGTATGATATATCATGTATTTTATGGTTTTATGACATGATATATGCATTGGTTTTGGAGTCTTTTGTATATATATTGAATATTATTAGGTACAAACACGAATTGGACCCTGATGAGCACTTTGACGTTTTTGGAGGGTTGTAGCTGAGAAAAACAACAAGAAGACGGATATTGCTGTCCATGTCGACCGACATGCCACTCCTGTGTTGGTCGACACAACCGTGACGTGAATGACGCCTTTGAATTTTATCATGTTTCAAGAATTGCAACTTTGCCCCATAAGTTTCTAAAGTTTATACTTCATGCCTAATCATGATTTTAGGTTAAACTATGTTTTAGGAGTCTCTGAGACTAAGTTTTGTGATATCTAAGTTTTCAAATTATTCAAGTTTTGATAGAGCTTGTTGGAGAGAAGATTCAGATCTCAAACTTTGTAGAGAGAAGAATTCTGAACTCTCTTTGTTTCTTATTTTATTTTATGAGTATTATTTAGACAATGATTTGTGTTATCTCTTCTATGTCTCAGTGGTCATCTTGTTAGATCTAGGGTTTTAAAAGGTTTATGATGGTTTGTTGAATTAGGCATAGACATGTTAGGTTATCTATAATGTTCTTCATCTAGATTTGATTATTACACTAGTCTTAAGACTGATCACCTTAATCCTGGTATCATAGGAATGTTAGTAGGCCCGAGAGTGCTATTGATATCCTGACTCAATCTTAGATGAGCAAACAACTTTTTCGCAGCGACAGTTGGTTTAGGAATTTTGTAAACATATCGTACCCGCTAATCATAGAGACTCTATTTATTGGTATTTCCCAAAGAGATTTGGTTTGCTTCTGTTTAGAGGATAAATGTCGTCACAGCGAGAGTTGGATGAGATATCATATTAGTGTTACGAGTTTAAGAACCGAACACACAATTTAGACCTGATTAAAGAACTGCCCAGTTCACATTCCTGATTATTCTCGATGATTATCCCTAGGTCTAGCGTTTTTAATCACTTGAATTCAATCCTGTCTTGTTTCCATTTATTGCATTGCTTTATTTACATTTTATTTTATTGATCTAGCTTTACTCGAACTTGTGCTTCTATTGTGTGAGTTTTCAGAGTCCTTGTGGATTCGACCCCTAAGTACTGCAATTGATCTCTTAATTTGAGAGAGTAGTTCTAGGGTTAATTTTGACCCGTGTCAAATTTTGGCGCCGTTTCCGGAAACTCTAAATTTACCATTAGAGCACTCACATTGGGGGTCTCTCACCATAGTCTCGCAAGTAATTAAAAAACTAACAAACAAATAAATAATAATATTTAAATGAGAGTCTCTAAAAAAAGAGGAGAGAGACACTCATAGTCTTTCAAATGAGAGACTCTCATCACTTTTCTGAGAGACTCTCTCAATTAAATACTATTTTTTATTTGTTTATTATTACTTTAAAATTTGAGAGACTATGGTGAGAGACCCCCCAATGTGAGTGCTCTTAGATTTCAGTTAGAGTTTAGTCTAGATTTTTATTTTATTTTGTTACTTACATCTCTACTTTCTCTTATCTCAGGTGCATGAATCTTAGGAGCAACAAGAGTAAATAACTAATTGCTACTGAGGAGATTGGGAAGTTAGAGAGAGCTAATCGCAGAGCACAGAAGAAATCAAAGATGGTTAAGACTGTTGTTCTTGTGAAGGATGCTACTGGGATCTTACGTGACTTAAAGGGCAACCAGTATAATGATCAAGGTCAGAAACTTGATGTTGATGAGAACCCCATTGTTGAAAATATCGATGAGTCTACTCATGTTGACCGACACGCTGCCAAAGGGTACGACCGCGCTGGTTTGGATGCTCAGGCTGAAGCTGTGGGAAGAGCACTGGCTGATTACTACAGACCCAATGAGTTCTACACTAATATGTCTGCTATATGTCCTCCTGCTTTTGAGAGGAATGATTTTGAGTTGAAACCCCAATATTACACTCTGGTGGGGCAACACACTTTCCATGCTCATCCTGCTGAACATCCTATGGACCATATAGAGAAGTTTGAAGACTTGGCTTCAAGTATTAAAGCCAATGGAGTGTCTGAAGACTATATATTCTGCAAGCTCTTCCCATAATCTCTTGATGGGGGAAGCAGCTCACTGGCTGAAGCAATTACAGCCAGGATCTTTGACCACTTGGAAGGACATCAAGACAGCTTTTCTGAATAATTTTTATGATGATGCTAAGACAGATTGCTTGAGAGATTTGATCATTCAGCTCACTCAGGGACCTGCAGAGACTCTTAGGGCTGCTTGGTTGAGATTCAAGGGGTACAAAATAGATTGTCCGGACCATGGTATTGATAAAGTCCAGCTCATAAGGACTTTATTTTGCAAAATTAATTGGAGGTATCAGGTTGCTTTGGATGCTGCCAGTAATGGTAATTTCAAAACTAGGACACCGTTTAAAGCTATTGAGTTGATTGAGAACTTGGCTCCAAGAATGTTGATTATGAGAGGAAGAAGTTAGCTGCTGGTTTGAACAATAGTCAGATGGCTAAAGTCAAGGCAAAGCTTGATACTGTGCACAACCTTCTGATGAACAAGAAAGCGGTTCACTTTGCTCAAAAGGTTTAGGTTTTTGAAGCTGAAGAAGAAGCTAATGAAGAGGATGTGAACTATGTGAATGGTTCCGGTTTCAATGGCCAAGGGTTTGGAAATTCTCAAGGCAACTTCAGAGGCTACAACAATCAGAGGAACAACCAGAACTCTTGTGGATTTTACGCCCAAGCCTGTAGTTCAGGAAGCTCAGCGAAATAACAACAGTTTCACCAGGAACTATGGAAGTTCCCATTACCAGAATCTACCTGCTAAGACTCCGGATTCTGAGATGAAAGATCTACTTGATCCAATTCTTGAGGGACAGCAGAAGATGACTATGGACTTTAATGGTAAGATTGATGCTCTCTATGCTAATCTGAATGGGAAGTATGAGACACTGAACAACCATATCAAGAGGTTGGATTTCCAGTTTTCTCAATCTGCTGAGAACACTAAACGCCCTGATGACGTCTTACCTGGAAGAGCTGATACAAATCCTAAGTATCAGTGTGGTGCTGTTATGTCTTGGAGAGATATGGTCAAGAGAGAGGTCAAAGAAGAAAGTCTGGAGAAGTCTGCAGCTAAGGAAAAAAGTTGAGACTCTCATCACGGAGCTCATGTCGATCGACACCACCACCTCGTGTCGGTCAACACCACCCCAAATCTCAGAAAGTTTGATGCAAGTTACGACTAAGGATGGTCCTGATTCCACTCATATCGATCGACATGCAGCTGGCCATGTCGGTCGACAAACTCATCCTGGGAGTTTTGCTGTACCTTGTGCCATTGCTGAAGTTAGATTCACTGATTCACTTTGTGATACTGGGTCTAGTATCAATCTCATGTCCAATGACATTGCAACAAGGCTGAGAATCAGCAATATGAAGAGATCTTCAATAGAGATTACATTGGCTGATGCTTCTCTGAAGAAATCCAGGGGTTTTATTGAGAATCTGCGAGTTCAAGTTGGTGACTGTCATCTTCCTTGTGACTTCCATGTTGTTGAGACGGACATTGGGTCCGATATACCTTTGATTTTGGGAAGGCCATTCCTTGTTACTGCTGGAGCTTTCTTTGATTTGCTAAGTAACAAGATTTCTTAGAGACATGTTGATCCTGATGTGCTTTATGACAAGGCTGAGAATCAGCAATATGAAGAGATCTTCAAGAGCCCCTGATGACTTTGACTCCTGTGAGACAAGTTGATGATACCATTGAGTATAAGCTGCAGTATGGAAGTGGTTCAAGACCATTTACAAAGATTAGAGCTATCATCACCCCGGAGTTTAAGGCTAAAGGACAAGCCGTAATGGAAGAGATGATGCATAGGGTTCTGAAACCCAAGATGCTGGACTTGAGTGAGGATGATCCAGGTTCAAAGACTTCGTCTTCACCACCTTCGGATTCATCCGGAGACATCTCACCCATCTGAATTCTGACAAAGTCAAGCTAATGACTGAAATTAAGCGCTTAGTGGGAGGCAACCCACTGGTGAGTCTGTAAATAGGTTTTTCTGTGTCTTGTCACTGATTTTTCTTTGTTTTTATTTTGTCTCAGGAACTAGACGTGCTTAATACCAAATTTGGAGGGATTGCTTATGGATTGAAGAAAATTTTCATAATTTTTTTACCAAAGAACACAATGTTTGTGTCCATGTCGATCGACACACACACCCTGTGTCGGTCGACACGGAACCGAGGTTAGTTTAAATACCTAATTTCTTTTTTCTTCACCACTTTATCCTCCTATTTTTGCGAAAACCGCCTCTACTCATCACTCAAATTCGTGATTTCTCTATTCTCCACCGAATCAATTGATATTTGGTCCTAAACTCAAGAGATTTTTTATTTCCCATACTCCTATTTCACTAATTTACTCAAAATCAAAGGTATGTTCTTCAAATCTCCACTCTTAATTCCTAGATTTTCAAGGTTGAATTCTCATTTTTATAATCCGATTTTGCTTTTAATACTCTCTAGTCTTAGTTGATTAGGACAAATTTAGAAGGATTTAAGTGTAGATTCGTGTTGCATAAAGTCATGAATTCTTATTGATAAAAACTTATATTTATTTCAAACTTAAAATTGGAATTTAGGTTGTTTAGATTGAATGATTGATAGTGATGCAGTGGTATTGATGATTTATTATGTTACTCTCGTGATAAAATGCCAATTCAAATGCAATGTGATTGAGATTTCAAATTTTTCATTCGGAAACGACATGCAACTGGCACCGTGTCGATCAACACGGTTTGGTCATGTCGGTCGACACAGTACCAGATCTTCGTAAAATTGGCTAATTTTTGATATGCTTCTGTTTAAGGTGATGACTTCTAGAGGGACACGACATAGAGCAGCCAGAGCTTCAAGCTCTAACTCTACATGTCAGTATCATCCACCTTGGCCTCGGGAAGCAGGGACACCCATTCCTTCTCATCTTGAGTTTGATGGACCTTTATGGAAAGAGTTTAAGAAGACGACTTGTACTCGCTGGCCTATGCTTGAGCATTAGGATGATTATGATACACTGTTTTACAATGCCTGGTTAGAAATGGCTATTCAGCCAACCCGGATTATGAGTTCGCTTGCCATGCGCCGTATGGAGATTACAGATGAGTGTCTATATGCATTAGAGAAGATTGGATTGAGTAGTATGTGCATCGTGCGTAAATGACCTATACCCAGATTTGGTGCGCCAGTTCATGGCAACAGTACAGGTTTATTACCGGAATGAGAGGGTGAGGAGAGCTCATGACGGTATCCTGACCTTTATGGCCAATGGAGTATGCCACAGGGTTACTCTTTTGGCATTATACGATATATTTGGGTTCGATAGGTCAAAGTCTCTCACAACCTTGACAACGAGAGGGTGAGATCAATGTGAGGGGTTGCAAGACCTAATTAACAAGCACCTTGCGGTTTAATGGATCAAATGTCAATCAAATCACACGAAATGACCTAAGAGTTTTCCTAGTTTGAATCACACAAAAAAGGAGGAACAATGATCTATAATTTGAAAGGGTTTTTGATTAAAGGATAGATAAAGGTTACAATGAGTCTCAGCCTCAATATAAAGGAGAGGAGGCGAGAATGAGAAGAGACAAAACGATAAAGGCAAGGAGACTTATAAGACATGCCTCGTGAACACTCAAAGACCATGCAAGAAACACACGTTCAAATTCAAATAAAGATAGCAAGATAAGAGATCATGGGCCACGCCAAAAGATGTAGACGGGCCATGCAATGGATCGGACTAAGGGTTGTCAAAGATGAACATATGAGCCACAAGCCTCATTAAAAACCTTGTTCAGAAAATCCATTGGGACAAAACCGAACTAAGGGAGAAAGAGTGCTAGTGGATCATATGGCCAAAGCCTTAGCCATCTTGGACATGTATCATAACCAATGTGGCATGAATACAACCCTTAATGTCTAAGTGATCCTCTTGAGTACCCTTGGATGATAAGGACACTCGCCAGTCTTGATGAAATGTTTTGGCCGGGAAGAAACCCATGGATACTTGGCGACTCCCATGCACTCCTTGACACACTTTCTTGGGGACCTTATGCATGAGTGGCAATGATCCAGAGCTTCCATGCTTCAGTTTCCGGGTTTTTTTGTTCGAAGATTATGTTTCTGGTTTCTTTTTGTTCCAAGATTCAGTTTCCGGTTTCCTCTTGTTCCTTGGTAGTCCATTGCCTTCTTGTTATTGTCCATTCCTTGACTTGCATTGTTAGGCCCAACCAGGAATGCATCATCCTCCTGGGGTTGAAAAAGATTTGTCCTCAAGTCTGCTAATTGTGCCAAAAACAACCTCAAGTTAGTCTGAGTTTTCTGCACATAATCAAAATGAAAAGGAAAGGAAAAATAAGAATGATCGGAAATCTTCAATGGAAATTCGGCTGGATGGTTAGGAGCGATCCGGATAAGTCTCAGATCAAACTGGTGATCTACTTCTCATTGGTCAATATTCTTAACATTACGGAAGTAATTATTAAGAACATTCCACTTTAAGGAACTTGCACTAGATGAGGTCACATGGAGTCTTGATTCGTGGTAAATGGAGCCTTGATGCTCTTTTGTTCCCGTTAGGTGAATCCATGTTCTGTGATTGGAGCTTTGATGTCCTGCCAGTTAAATTCTCTCTTTTGCTATACAAGCAAGGAGGTGTTTCCAAATTAGTACAAAGTAAATCAATAACCAGACCGGGTGGTACTATCATCTGCTTAAAACCATTATAAGTAATTTTGAAAAGTTTAGAAAAGCCTGAATGGTTAGTGATGTCAATGGCTTGGACATGAAAGGCAGTTCCAAGCTGGTGCTCATCCAAGATCTTGAAGACGAATAGAGTCTTCTCGCCATCATAAGCAAAGTGCTTGGCATTTTGTGAGGCTTGCTCCTTTGGGAAAGCAACATGTTGCTTTCGACTCTCTTGCGTGTCTTGTAGCCTTGTCCTATGATGATGCTTGGTTTCCATCTTGGCATATTTTCCTTTGAACTTTTCCTGCAAAGTTTGTAAATCACTCGGTATTACTGGTGCAAGGTTAGTATAACAAGCAACAACATTGGGACTGAATATAAGTTTTGGGGTCAAAAGGATCATCATATAATGTTTTTCCATTCATGGTAAAAAGTGTAGGCTTCTTACCTGGACCCTTCTTTCCTTTGAGTTGTATTTGATCAAGATAAACTTCATGAGGGGTCATGGGTACAAGTGTGGTCTTGCGTCCTTTGAATTCGAAAGTATGACGATTGATGTAACCATCATGTATCACTCTTCGATGGGACTGCCAGGGTCTCCCATATAATATTTGACCAGCCTCCATGGGTAAAACATCACATAGAACTTCATCTTTATAGTTTCCAATGGATATGGGTACTTCCACTTGATGCTTCACTTTTAGCTCTCCTTGTTCATTGATTCACTAAAGGTCATAAGGCATAGGATGTTTCTTGATCTCCAATCCTAGCTTCTTCACCATTGTCTCAGTAGCCACATTAGTACAACTTCCACCATCGATGATTAAACTACACACCTTTCTCTTTACATAACATCGCGTGTGGAACAAGTTCACTCGTTGAGCCTGTTCTTCGGTTTTGGATTTGAGACTAGAGGTGCGCATAGCTACAAGTAGCTCCCCTTTAACTGGAGACTCGATCACTTCCTTCTCCTCTTCTTCTTCTTTTGTCCTAGTGTCTCCTTCCTCTTCTTCTGTTTCTACTTCCCCATCGCCTTTGAGTATCATCACACGTTTGTTAACACACTCATTCGCATAATGTCCTATTCCATGAAATTTATAGCACTTGATATTGCTAGTTCTGGTGACCACCTTAGCTTTCTCTTTTGGTTGAGCTCCAAAAAGTTTAGCCCCAATACGTGTAGTATTATATGGATTGCTACTAGCCGGTATCCTCATCCTTTCATCCTTTCCCACATTTCTCGTAAGAGATGAGCTTCCATGATGAAATCGTGTAGAACTTCTTCTTGTCAATTGCTGCTTAATCAGGATGGCTTGATGTAACATTTCTTGTAGATCAACATGAGACTGCATTTCCAACTGGTCTTGTATTTCACGTTATAATCCACCAAGAAATCGGGACATGGTAGTTTCTCGATCTTCACAAACGTCCGCCTTGATCAATAGAGCTTCCAACTCTTGGTAATAGGTCTCCACATTCCTTGTGCCTTGCACAAGCTTCCTAAGTTGGTTGTGAAGCTCCTGATGATATTAACTAGGAATAAATCGTTGTCGCATGATCGCTTTCATTTCAGCCCAAGTGTCCACTGTGGGTTCAAATTTTCTTCTTCGAGACGTAATGAGTTGATCCCACCAACATAGAGCATAATCACTGAACTCGGTAGTTGCTGCTTTGACCTTGTTCCCTTCCGTGTAGTATTGGTAATCGAAAACCCTTTCAATTTTCTTCTCCCACTCGAGATATACATCAGGATCACTTTTCCCTTGGAACGGAGGGATGCGTAGTTTTAAGCTTCCAAAACTATCTTGAGGTGGTCTCCGGTCTTCTTGATCTCTCCTATGTCTTATGGAATTGCTACAAGAGGATTGGCTATAGTACGCCTTGGAGTCTCGATCACGGTGCTCACAAGGTAATTCTCGGAGATGGTCTTCTGGAGGTAATACCCGACCATGGTTGTCTTCTTGTTGCCTTTCAGGATCTATGTTGCCTTCATGATGTCAAGCTTGAGCATTCCGTGGATTGTTAGACATGACATCGATATCGGCCAGCACCAATACGATTTCTTCACGTAGTATGCCGATCTTTTCATTCATCATGGCTTCAAAGGTTTTAGTGAGGGTATCGATCAGTTGCTTGTTGCTTGACTTCACTTCTTCTGACATGGTACCTGAAAGATTAACACAACTTCACCAGTAAAATTTTCTTTTAAAAAGAAAACAATCGAAAATAACAAGAACACAAAAATGACTAATCAAATTCTGATAAACCCTAATTGCGACTATCTTAAAAGATTGATCCCGAAAAATTATCAAATCAACTCTAAAAATTCTAAAATTAATTTTAACAAATACTAGACTCAATCTAGGTTCAGATCCAATTGATTTCACGATTTTAGCACAAGTAGTCGATTTATGAAAATTAAAACGATAACACAGAAAAATCACTTAACTCTCGATGCAGCTCTGATACCACATGATGCGTTCCTCGTGAGGAAACACTTCCCAATTTCGACAACGAGAGGGTGAGATCAATGTAAGGGGTTGCAAGACCTTATTAACAAGCACCTTGCAGTTTAATGGATCGAATGTCGCCACAAAAGGATGCGGAATAGCCTTTTGATGAGAAGGGTTGGTCAATCAAATCACACGAAATGACCTCAGAGTTTTCCTAGTTCGAATCACATGAAAAAGGAGGAACAATGATCTATTATTTTAAAGGATTTTTGATGAAAAGATAGATAAAGGTTACAATGAGTCTCAGCCTCAATATATAGGAGATGAGGCGAGAATGAGAAGAGACAAAACGATAAAGGCAAGGAGACTTATGAGACATGCCTCGTGAACACTCAAAGACCATGCGATAAACACACATTCAAATTCAAATAAAGATAGCGAGATAAGAGATCATGGGCCATGCCAAAAGATGTTGACGGGCCATGCAATGGATCGTACTAAGGGTTGGCAAAGATGAACATATGAGCCACAAGCCTCATTAAAAACCCTTGTTCGGAAAATCCATTGGGACAAAACCGAACTAAGGGAAAGAGAGTGCTAGTGGATCATATGGCCAAAGGCTTGGCCAAAGGCTTAGCCATCTTGGACATGTATCACAACCAATGTGGCATGAATACAACGCTTAAGGTCCAAGTGATCCTCTTGAGTACCCTTGGATGATAAGGACACTTGCCAGTCTTGATGAAACGTTTTGGCCAGGAAGAAACCCATGGATACTTGGCGACTCCCATGCACTCCTTGACACACTTTCTTGGGGACCTTATGCATGAGTGGCAATGATCCGGAGCTTCCATACTTCAGTTTCCGGTTTCTTTTTGTTCCAAGATTCAGTTTCCGGTTTCCTCTTGTTCCTTGGTAGTCCATTTGCCTTCTTGTTATTGTTCATTCCTTGACTAGCATTGTTAGGCCCAACCAGGAACGCATCAAGTAGTCACCTTGTTAGATCTAGGGTTTCAAAAGGGTTAATGAAAGATTGTTGAATTTGGCATAGTCTTGTTAAGTTATCTATTATGTTCTTCATCTTGATTTGATAATTACACTAGTCTTGAGACTGATCACCTTAATACTGGTACCGTAGGATTATTGGTAGGTGCGAGATTGCTATTGATACCCTGACCCAATCTTAGATGAGCAAACAACCTTTTCGCAGCGAGAGTTGGTTTAGGAATTTTGTAAACATATCGTACTCGCTAATCATAGAGACTATATTTATCAGTATTTCACAAAGAGATTTGGTTTGCTTCTGTTTAGAGGATAAATGTCGTCGCAGCGAGAGTTGGATGAGATATCAAATTAGTGTTACGAGTTTAAGAACCGCACAATCACTTTAGACTTGATTTACAAACCGCCAAGTTCACTTTCCTGAGTTTTCCTAATTGATGTCCCTAGGTCTAGCGCTTTTAATCACTTGAATCAACTCCGTTTAATTGCTATTTTGTTTCTTGCATTGCTTTATTTAATTTCTATTTATTTAATCTAGCTTAATTTGAATTTGTTCGTCTATTGCGTGAGTTTTCAGAGTCCTTGTGGATTCAACCCCTAAGTGCTGCAACTGACCTCGTAATTTGAGAGAGTAGCTTCTAGGGTTATATTTGACCCCTGTCTGTTTCACAAGGAACTATGGAAGTTCTTACTACCAGAATCCACTTGCTAGGACTCCAGATTCTGAGATGAAGGATATGCTTGACCAAATTTTAGAAGGATAACAAAAGATTATTGTAGACTTCAATGGTAAGATTGATGCTATGTATGCAGATTTAAATGGGAGGTATGAGACTTAGAACAACCATATCAAGAGGTTGGATATCCAATTTGCCCAATCTTCTGTGAACATCAAGCGCCCTAAAGGTTTCTTACCTGGAAGGACTGATGCAAACCCTAAGTATCAATGTGGTGCTGTTATGTCATATGGTGATATGATCAATAGAGAAATTCCCAAAGAGAGTCTGGTGAATTCTGAAGCTAAATAAAATGTTGAGATTCTCGTCAGGTAGCTCATGTCGATCGATACCACCACCTCGTGTCGGTCAACACCACCCAAGATTTCTGAGACTTTGCTGAAAATCACGACAAAGGACGGTCCTGATTTGACTCGTGTCGATCGACAGGCACCTGGCTGTGTCGGTCGACATGCACAACCACCCAAGGCGGTTTTTCTCTGAAAATTGCTTAAGTTGGAGGATCCTGGAAGGTTTGCGGTGCCATGTTCCATTGTTGGAGTTAGACTCAATGATTCACTCTGTGATACTGGGTCTAGTGTTAGTCACATGTCTAAGGATATTGAAACAAGGTTGGGAATTTGTGATATCAAGGGATCTCCAGTTTGTATTAATTTGGCTGATGCTTCAGTGAAGACTTCAACAGGTCTGGTTGAGAATTTGCAAGTTCAGGTTAGAGACTGTCTGCTTCCCTGTGATTTCCATGTTTTTGAGATGGCTAATGGTACTAATATGCCAGTGATTCTGGGAAGAGCATTCCTTGCTACTGATGGAGCTGTTTTTGATTTGCCAAGTAGCAGGATTTTTCTGAAGTATGTTGATCCTGAGGTGTTCTACGATGTTGTCCCTGATGGATGTGTGATGCTGAGTCCTAAGGTTGTTGCTGAAGAAGTTGAGAAGGTTTGTAATCAAGAGATGAATGGGATTCACTGCAAAGAATTCAAAAGCTGTGGTTAGGAAGAAATCACAGAGAAAAGTAGTGACTGAAAAACCTCTTGTGACTTTGACTCCTGTGAGACAAGATGGTGATACCATTGAGTGTAAGCTTCAGTATGGAAGTGGTTCAAGACCATTTTCTAAGGTTAGAGCCATCATCACTCCTGAGTTTAAAGCTAAAGGACAAGCTGTGATGGATGAGATTATGCATTGGGTTCTGAAACCCATGATGCTTGACCTCAGTGAAGATGATCTCAGTTCAAAGACTTCATCATCAACACCTTCGGATTCTTCCAGAGACACTCCACCTATCTGATATCTGACAAAGTCAAGCTAATGACTGAAAATAAGTGCTTGGTGGGAGGCAATCCACCGGTAAGTCTGTGAATATGCTATTCTGTGTCTTGTTTTACTAATTTTTCTATTTTTGTTTTGTCTCAGGAACTAGTCGTGCTGAATGAAAATTTTAGGAAAGATTGCTCATCATGTGGAAGATTTTACATAATTTTTCGGTCAAGGAACACAAGGTTTGTGTCTGTGTCGATTAACACGACCACCTTGTGTCGGTTGACATGGACCCCAAGTTGGTAGATAGACCTGATTTTTCCTTTTCTTCTCCATTTCTCTTTTTTTCCTTTTTCGCAAAAAACCTCTCCCTCTATAAACCCAAATTCACAATTTTTTGATTTCTCATCAATTTGCTTGATTTTTGCTTCTAAACTCAAGAGTTTTTGATTTCCCATATTCCTATATCATCAATTCTATCAAAATCAAAGGTATGTTCTTCAAATCTCCATCCCTAAATTCAAAATTTTCAAGGTTTAGATTCTCACTTTTATATCTGATTTAGCTCTTAATACTTTAGCAAAAGTTGACAGTAAAGCCTATCAGCCTAAGCACAGAGAGAAAAAACACAATTTTTTCAATCAATTGTAAGTATATAAAATATCGAACCAATGGGTGAATAGAGTTATGCAAAAAGGATAAGATCAATGACAAACAAACATCATATCCAGCTTAGTCCATGGGTTATGGTAAAGAGCCTCAAGATCTAATCCGGACAGCATATTGTGAGTTGGTCGGATCAGGCATAAAGGGTCAGTCTGTTAAATCCAAAGAGGATTCATAACAAGCAGGTAAGCTGAATTGTGATGTAATCAACATCTGATGCATCAGCCCCTACACTTTTGTATCCTAGTCCCTAGAAAAAGTATATCTAATGATTCAAGGCATGGGTTGTGCTCAATAAACCATCTGAGATCATGTTCTCCTTGATCAGGGGAGAACAAGCATTAAGATCTCTCACCCAAGAGGGATAGAAAATGAGTGATGATCAACCTATCTAACCCACATCAATACATAATGAATTTAGCCTATTCCACCCCCAAACACCCTAGGTAAAACTTCTCACTCATCAAAATCATCATTTGGGTCTCAAACCCAGAAATCTCTAAAAGAGACATATGTGATAGATGATGATCCGATGAGCAAGTTTGTAGAAGAAATCTAAGGCAAATACTGATTTTATAAAAAGTTATGCAAGTTGCAAAATTCTGGAAAATGAAGAACAAGATGGAGAACTAGAGAGAGAAAATCAGCTAAGCTAGGTTAAACTAATAAAATCGACCATCCCTGACATTAGGTGAATCAGGAGCTTTTATATTAGGTGAAAAAAGAAATAATACAAATTCCAAGTTCTAAGGGAAAAAGAGTAAACGTGCCACTCGACGAGTCAGTTGAGTTGACCAGTCGAGTGGGTGCTGTGGCTGACTCGACCACCCACTCAAGTTGCCTGGTTGAGTGTCTCAGTATAGAGGCTGACTCGACTACCCAAATCGAGTGGGTAGGTCGAGTAGGCCACTCAAAGTGTCTTTGATGCAGTTCAGGCTCCAGTTCAATATGTCTTCACTCTTCGAGATGCATCTTCCAAATGACTGACTGGATTTATTTGATTCTTATCCCATGTGAATCTTGACTCTTCTAGCTTTCCAATGGTATAAAGAAATATAAATTTGGTCCACGGGAAGGTCTTCAAATGTTGTCAAACTTCTGATGCTCTGAAGTCACTTTAGTGGGCAGGCGAGTGGCTGGTCAAGTGGGGGTGTGGTGAGTGCTTACTCGAGTAGGCAGGTCGAGTGGGGGTCAAGTGGGCCTGAAGTGAGTGCTCACTCGAGTAGGCAGGTCAAGTCGGCACTCAAGCAATATGTCTTCTCTGCAAATCCTCACTCTGACCATAAAGCTTCAGTGCACATCCTCCTTAGTCCAGCAGCTTGATCCAAGCTTCACTTCATGAGCCAAAAATCCAACTATGTTCCAAACAGCTCCATAAGCACCTGATAAGACCCCAACTATGCAAAATGTATGCAATTTTTATGCAAAGACACTAAATTCCATATATGAGAGATAAATCCAAGAAATGGTATGAACAATGGCTTAAAACTTGACGAAGGCATGATAAAAGGACTATAAAAACATGCTAAATACAATGTTATCAACTCCCCCAAAATACAGTGAGATGAAAGGAGTAGTGTGAAAGCGGGGACTCAGAACCTAAGCAGACTAAGAAAACCTCTAATGTCAATGTCATAGTTAATAGTTCTAGAATGCAATTCACAAAAGTTTTACTTAAAAGCTTTAGCTATACTCAGCACAGTAAATTTAACCCTAAGACTCAGCCATATGCAAGCATTCAAAGCAAAATATCCCTTTAACATTGATTAAGCACGAACTAGTGGATCATGATATGCAATAACTGAAACTCATTTGGTTGAGGGACAAGTTTTAAGAGATAAAAGTGATCTCTTCTTCCTCTAGTTTAAGCGCATGTAACATGATCACTTAATGAAATGGATTGAATTATAAGAGAATGCTAAAGGTAGAACCAACTGGTGCATACAGGAGCAGACTATCATCTACCCATGAAGAACCAATGACTCTCCTTACTCTAAAATCCCAAAAACTTCGTCCTAGTTCTACCCTTGTGCTTAAAAGCTTTTCTTTTCATTTCTTTGACTCAAAGACCGATTTTCTGTTTTCTTCTAAGGAGAGGATGCTTTAAATTTTTTTACTTCTAGCGGATTTGGGATTTTTACTTTTTTCCACTAAGCTATGACTCGACCACTCACTCGAGTGGTGTGGTCAAGTGGCTACTATACGATTTGTTTATGTTTCTTTTACTGAGCCAACTCTTATCTTTTTCTTCCAAATCCTTTACTAGACTCATATTTCTGAACCTATCCTCTCCAAAGGATTATGATTTTTAGCAAACTCTTTTTCTTTCTTTTCCCAGACTCAAACCCCAACTTATTCAAACTCTTAGCCTAAATCTGCTTCAAAAATTGTGAACCAGAGACTACATGAGAGGCTACTCCTGTTGGCAAAACCTAACACTTCTCTTTAATTCAATCTAGAAATAGGCCTCACTTCTCTCAAAATTAATGTATGGTCTGAAATGAAGTTTTTGGTTTGGTTTTTGTAGAACTGTCTCAATGGTGGAGACAGCTACTTGGATTAGCAAGACTGGTAAAAGGTGAAAGAAAATCCAAGTATTTTGAGGTAACCATGAGTTAAAGTTTTAGAGCATATCATGATAATTAAGTTTTTTAAATTAGGTTCTAATTCATAGGGATAGCTTGACAAATCACAGCAAGCTTCAACCAAGTGAGAGTGCCAAACTTAAATTCCAAGCAAGGTGCAGCCTTATGTTTCAAACTTAGGTGAATGCATTAGACAACTTATAACTGTGGCATTGAAATTATATATTTGGTTCTTAAGCTTTTTACGGTTTGACTCATCATCATCCCCTATGCATATCTACAATCCTAAGCAAAATTCTAAAACTCAATCCTAAAATGATAATGCAACTACATGGCATTCTGTTTTTGTAAAATAGTTTTATGAAAATTTTCAAATTTTTATGTTTTTTCAATGCACATATATAATGCAAATTTGAATAAGAAAACAAGTAGATATGTCAAATACATCTCTCGGACCCTCCCCCAAACTTAAATTACACAATCCCTTGTGTAATAAAAATTCAAAGAAAGGTTTAAGAGATTGAAAACAAAGCTAAAAAAATATATGCAATGGTATATACAGTGAATGGTCTGGAGTTGGTACCTTATGGTAGAGTGAAAAGGGTTTCAGCAACTGTATCCATGATCTCTTAGGTCTAGCCTGGCTTTATACGTTCCACTGCTTATTCCCTGAGACTCTAACAAAAACATAAAATCTTAAAGCAATATATATATATAGGGATAGACATGGGACTTCCTCCCAAGTGAGCTTGTTTTAAGTCACATACCTTGACTCTTCATACTCTTTTTAATCAAGTGGTGGGTCATAGAGAGGTACTGGAGACTCCATATGAAAGAGCTTAGGTGGGTAATGAAGATTGGAAGCTGTTGTTGCAATGTTTAAAGCTCTACTCTTCCCTGGTACACTTAACTCTTTGGTGACTTTCTTGGGAGACGAACTATTGCCATTACTCCTGAGCTCTAGTATCTGAAGCTTCATGTCTTCCAGTTTTGTAATCTCATTCTCAGCCCGTTTTGATGCCTTGATAGTCCTGCTCGAGCAGTCATATGGTGCAGTTTTGACTGTGTTGATGGAAACGTTGAGTTTAGACATCAAACTAGGCGTTTTTGGGCACATGGGAGTTTGACTCGACCATGAGCTCGAGTCAGGTGGTAGAGTGACCTCTAAACCTTCTTCATTGACAGTAATGTTCTCTGCTTGTGACCCAACTGCACCCTCATCAACTTCTGGTCCTATTCCTTTTTTATCTGGGTCTAAAACCTCTTCAGGGCTCCGAATCTCACTGTTGGGATCTCCAATTTCCTCTTCTTTAGTCAAAGCAATCTGAACGTGATCTTTCTTAGAAGGCTCCTTGAATGGTGCATCAAAGAGATGGTCCATTACTTTAAGAGAGAAAGGCTGCCCATCAAAGGTTGGCTTTTTGGCAGCACTATCAAAATCAAATTTCAGCACTAGATCACTTCCCAGATGAAGATCTATCTTTAAATTCTTTGTATCAATCACAGCACCAGCAGATGATAAGACGGGCTTTCCCAAAATTAGAGGATCTCTTGGCTCCTCATTCATTTTCAACACCAAGAAGTCAGTAGGCATCTTAACATGCATAATTCTGATAGGGAGATTCTCCAGGAGACCATAGCTACGTCTCATAGTCCTATCAGCTAACATCAGAGAAAGCTTAATTTGTTTGTAATCATCATAGCCCAACTTCTTGGCTACAGACAGAGAAAAACTGATCACAGAAGCTCCAGGATCACATAGAGAGTTCCTGAAGACTGTTTGGTTCAGAGAGCAAGGGAGAGTGAATGATCCAGTGTCTTCAAACTTCTCTTGCACTATAATCTCTTTCTCAGTTATAGCTTTGCATTCATGGCCCTTTGCAGCTAGCTCTCTCTTATCCAGTAGCTCATCTTCCATAACAGCTTCAAATCCTTTCTCTATCTGTTTTTGAAATCTTACTGGGAAAGGACATGTGACCACTGCATGTATGTCACAAATTCGATTCTCCTTCTCAGTAGGTGACTTGACTCGACCACTCACTCGAGTGGGTTGGTCGAGTGCTACAGTACTCAGAACAGTTTCAGCAACAAAGACTACCTCCCCAACTTCTATATCACTGTCCACAGTGAATGTTGCATTTTCTTCTCTGGATGGTGACTCTTGGGCAATGGCATGCATCTGTTGTTGATGAATTTGAAAAGGACTTATCTGGCATGTCTCAATAGATTGGACTCTTGTTCTCAGTGACTGTTCTCTTGGTGGTAACTGCTTACCACTCCTCAGTGTGATATCTTTAGCCTTGTCTGTTGGTGGAGGTGAATGAGTGATCTGACTGTTCTCTGATATGCTCAAATTAACCCTTAGAGCTACTCTCCCAAACTAAGAGATCACTGTAGTACTTAGGATCGAATCCACAAGGACTCTAGTACACACAATAGATTATCAGTTTTGAATTAAGCTAAATCAATGAATGTAAATTAAATAAAACAAGATGAAAACAATGAAATAAGGATGTAGATTCAATATGATAATAAGCTAGACATAGGGAAATCAATTAGGGAATACTCTAGAATTTGAACTGGGCAGTTCTATAATCAGGATACAATTGTTTGTTCGGTTTCTAAACTCATAACACTAATATGATATCTATCCAACTCTCGCTGCGACGACATCTATCCTCTAAACAGAAGCAAACCAAATCTCTTTGCAAAATACCAATAAATAGAGTCTCTTTGATAATCAGGTATGATATGTTTACAAAATTCCTAAACCAACTCTCGGTGCGAAAAGACTGTTTGCTCATCAAAGATTGGGTCAGGATATCAATAGCACTCTCGCGCCTACTAACATTCCTATGATTCTAGATTCTGGCGGCTAGCCTAGAACTAGTATAGATTCAAATCTAAATGAAGAACATTATAGACAACCTAACATGATTTCCCAATTCAACAAACCATCATAATCCCTTTTGAAACCCTAGATCTAACAAGGTGACTACTCATACATAGAAGATGAAACACAAACCATTGTCTGAATAAATTGCATAACATAAATCAAAAGGAGATCACAGTTTAGAAATCTTCTCCCAAAAATCTCTGAATAAGTGGCTGTGGAAAAATAAAACATAGGACTAAACAATGACCTAAAAATACAATATATAAGTCTAAACACGATTTAGGCTCTTTTTGTAAACACATGAAACTTCTGGGCAAAAACTGCAAATCTTCAGAAAATATTCGGTGTGAATAGTGACCATGTCGATCGACATTGTTCACGTGTGTCTGTTGACATGAACAGTAACAATGAACAGTAACTCGATGAACAGTACTGATGAACAGTACTTGATAAACTGTAACTTTCCAACTTTTCAGCTACAATGCTCTAGAATTGCTCCATAATGTATCAACAAGATCCATCTCGCATTTGTACCTAATAAGACTCAAATAATAATAGAAAGACTCTAAAACAAATACTTATATCATGGCTAAAAACCATAAAAACCATGATATATCAACTCCCCCAGACTTAGCTTTTGCTTGCCCTCAAGCAAACAAAAAACTGAATAGAGGAAGAAGTTTGAAAATCGCGAAACTCACATACTCTTTAGAACACTATGCTTACCAGTCATCATGTAATCAACATAGTACAAGAACAATTCAAAGACTAACCACCATGTACATTCACCGTAGTCACTCGCAATCTTCTTAATACCCACCCCAACTTAACAACATATCCCTTTAGTAAGCTATTTCATTGCTGGGTCTCATTTCTGAATTCAGTGTTCAAGAGCCTTCAAGACTCAGCTGTCATCATATACCATAACAAGACAAACCTCACAACAACAATTATGTTTTCGCCTCCCCCAGACTTAAATCCTTGGTTATTTTGGATCTTTTATTATTTTCTTTTTCTTTTTTCTCTGAAGGTAGGCTATTAGAAGTGAATAGTGGGTCACGAGATCTCTTCTACCCTCACAGAAATCCTACTTTCATCATCCCCTTAACAAGCAAGTTATTGCAGCATGGTATTCTCCTACCTTCTTTCCTTAGAGAATTACTTGGTCATTCATAGACTACACCTAAAGCCTTATTATTAGTAACAACTTTTTGGGGAGACTATACATCATAATTTACTTTGGTTTTATCAGGTCAGGTATGAATGAAAAGTCAAGCTCTCAAACACCAATTTCGTCCATGAGGTAAAAGGAACTGACAGAAATTAGCTCAGGCTATAGCGGGCATCTGTTGTAAGTATGGGGATCTCAACTTAAGCGGTCAGACTTGAGGTTTTTCCATTAGTTGAATCTGAATAAGCTCTGCAACAATGGTCACCAGAAGACATAGCAAACAACAACAGACCAAGAGATAGTTCATAGTTTCTAACAAGGTTTGACTCAATAAAACAAAATTTTGAAAAATAAAAGAAAAATTAGGACTGACTCTCAAAAGAATAAATAGAGTTAGTAACAACCTCCCCCAGACTTAAACTACATTGTCCCCAGTGTAATTAAGCTTAAGGAAGGTGAAATAAATAAATAAAAATTAAACATGAGTGAATTGTTGAGTTCTGAAAATCGTGACCTTACTGTTGTGCGTGTGTCGATCGATACGAGTTGCATGTGTCGATCGACATGTAGTCCATTACAGGACGGTGAAGTTCCATAATCATCTATCATATGTTATTCAATTCGTTTTTCCATAAGATTTCCTGATTAAGAGCTCCAAAACAAGTCAAATAGCAATAGAATATCATAACATAACAAGTTCCAACAAGTTCCACTAAAGATCAAAAGACAAACTGACTCAAAAGCAAAAAGAAAAATGACTCAAAAGGAAACAGAAAAAGAAAAACTTACAAGTGGGTTGCCTCCCACTAAGCGCTTGTTTTGAAAGTCATTAGCTTGACTTGGCTGAAGCATAGGCATCTGGTGGACGAGTGAGTGGCAATGAATGTCTCTCGGGAAGACGTCGTTTCATCCATGGTGGAGTGTAAGCATTAGGTGCATGAGGACGACCAAGGTAATGAGGAACATCAGCCGGGTGGGACGCTAGTCTGGGTGGGACACTTCTTTTCCCTGCAAAATCATCAACAGAAGAAACAAGCACTCTACAAGAATCTTGTGGCTTGGTTAACTACAAAACAGTCTTTGTATCTTGAAAAATCATATTGATGATCTTAGATGATTTGGGCTTTGAGAGTGCGTACCTTTGCGTTTCCAGGGGTGAGTGAAGTGTGGGATCTGGAGATTTATGTCTGGCAACATCTTTGAGACTTGCAGCATTGAGATCATTCTGAAAACCAGCTATTTTGGAAAACTGCAGACCAAGTGGCAGAGCGTGTCAACTGACACAGGTAGGCCGTGTCGATCGACACGAACCCAAAAACTCGGATATTTGCACTTTTTCTAAAATTCATCTCTGCAATCCTTGTTTCCATCAGAAAAACATCATCCTCTAGCAATCTATCAATGAGTAGAACCTCGTCCTTCAACCTAGTCTGGAAGATATGATCGCCACTCCAATCCTCAAACTCAAAAGCTTGCTTATTCATTTGCTCATTAGGATCCAACTCCTTGACATACCCAGCAATAACGTCTTTGGAGGTTTCTATAGAGAATGTCTGACCATCAATGGTAGGTGTCTTTCTCAATTTGTCCATGTCAAAATTCATGACCTGATCACCCAAATTCAAGTTTATCCTGCTTCCCCTTACATCAATCATGGCACCAACAATAGCCAAGAAAGGTGTTCCCAAAATTAGAGGATCCTTAGGTTCTTCTTCATATTTCAACACCACAAAGTCTGTGGGAATCAATAAATTTCCAATTTTCACTGGAACATCTTCTAAGACATCTTCTGGAATCCTCTTGGACCTATCAGCCAAGAGAAGAATGATATTTGTTGGCTTAAAAGCAGTAATCCAAAGTCTAACAGCGACATAGTAAGGTATCAGAGTGATACTTGCGCCAAGATCACAAAAAGACTGAGAAAATACTTCTGTTGAGATGCAGTAATCAAGCACAAAACTTCCTGGATCAGGTAGCTTCTCTATAGTCCTACTTTCAATCATGGCACTAACTTGTTTAGAGATAATCACTTCCTTCTGCTTTCCTTTCCTCTTCTGTGGGATCTTGTTCAAGCAAATCGTGCTGATGTCCCTGGTAAGCAAAGCTCCTTCCTCAAAACTCACACCATTAATAACCATTCTCTTAACATACCTCTTGAGTGGAAGTGTAAGCTTAACTTCATCAACTTGAGGAAGTTCAACCATAACCATATCCATCATATCCTTGCATTCGGCTTCCTCCTTTCTCGCTTAGACTTCCATGGGGTTGATGGGGTATAAAGTTTTCTTCAAAGGGACCACACAATGAATAGGTTGCAAGTGCACAACAATCAATCGTAGTATTTAAGGTATATCAAATCCACAGAGAGAGAAGATGTATTGCAAATCAAGAGGAACAAGTAAAGCTAGAACTCAATAATAAAAAAAGGATTTGTGTCACGCAAATAACGCAAAGCAAATAAAATGAATGTAAATCAATATGAGATGAATGTTGGGCGCTAAGGGGGTCTCTAGGGTTCAATGATCTATCTATTCAAAATAAGTTCAGTGTAGTGCATGTCTACTCCTAAGTCTCGGACTATGAAACACGAAAGTTTGGCTAACCTATTGTCATAAAGAAAACTGGCTGAAATCCACTAATCCTAGTTCTCAACTATCGCAGGCAATAACATAGGTTTCAAAGCATTAAAATCAAGTTCAATCCTAATCCATAAGACTCCATAACTAAGGGGTATGTGCTTGTTATGATGCGATACTCATCAAATCTAGGTTCGAACAAACTAAGCAAACGGTTCGAATTACTTAGATGCCTAAGATCAATAGCTAGTTCATGACTCTAACTATATGCATTAAGAATGAGATAAGACTGAAAAACAGTGTAAACGGATATGCAAATACAATAAAACTCGCCACTCAAAAGACAATGATCATTTCACCTCATTGACTGGCCCTTTAGACCCAATTGGATAGTCTACTCGGCCATGCTCAAGGTTGTCATCGATGATATGAAAGAGTAAAACATAGATCTAATGCAATAAGGTAAAGGTTTAGAGATTACTTCTTTAGATCCAAAAATAACAAGATATAAGGACTTCTCCTTTGACAAAGTTACAAAAGAATAGAGAAAGAGATGGTGGAACTTCAAATCTTCAGCAAGATCAAGTTGCTTATGTGGCTCCTTGGAGACGGCGTCGGCTTCTTGAGGTGGTGATGGACTTTCTAGGGTTTTTGTGGTGAACTTAGGTGGTGGTTTGAAACTTTGATGAGGCACACAAAACCCTAGCTTCATAAGCTTGTATTTATAGGTGTTGGGGCGCAAGAGATTGGCTTCTAGGGTTTAGGAAGGGCAGACTCGTCATCTTGGTGAGTGGGGAGGCAATGGGCCAATCTTGGAGATGGGCCTAACGTCTAAGGCGGTGAAGGAGGCTGGCCTCGGTCACGAGCTTAGTGACCGGGGTGCCAAAGAGGCCTGGCCTCGGTCATAAGCTTTGTGACCAAGGTTTGGTGCTTGGGCGCTGGTTTGACATAGCTTAATCTTCTGGGATGAATCTTCCAAATGGCTGCATGAATTTCTTTGATTCTTATCCCATACGAAGCTTGACTCTTGAAGCTTTCCAATGATATAGAGAACTTCGATTTTGGTTCACAGGAAGGTCTTCAAATGTTGTCAAACTTCTGATGTTTTGAAACTGCCTCAAAACGGGTCTTTGCTCCATTTTGATCCATATTCTCATAAAACCTGTAAAACCTCTTTGACACTAACAATACTTGATAATAGCCTATTTAGCTTTGAAATCATACCAAATTTCTCTTAAAACAATATGAAAACTATAGTAAAAATGGGTCAAAATACGATGTTATCAACTCCCCCAGACTTAAACCTTTGCTTGTCCTCAAGCAAAATAGAATGGAAGAGAGGTTTGAAAATCAAGAGAACTCTTCTATGATCAGGGAACAAACTCCAATGTAAAACCTGCAGATTGGTTAGTACAAGGATTCAAAACATTCTCACTATAGACTCACAACATTCTCAAGCTCTGATCCTTCCATCTCAAACCGTCAAGAGACTTTGGAATTCACTTCAGTCAAATCCTTACATTCATTAAAGGTGGCGTGGATTTCTCTCTCGCGTTTCTACGCATATCTGCCAACGAGATCGAAAAAGAGAGTGGTGAGAGGTCTGAAAAGAGATATATGGTGCAGCATTAAGGATCAGCAAAGAGTGGTGATAGGAATAAGAAGTCCTGAATGTGCTGCTTGTTTCCCCGATCTAATGCGCTCATGAGAAATAATTGAAGTCAGGATTATGGTTCAAATAGAGTAGAGTCAACGTCCGTTCCAACCGTGTTCTCCGTAGGATAAAACTTGGGGAGGAAGGTCCAGCGGTGAGCTTCTAGGTGTTGTCCGTAGGTGAATCCTGAAAAAATTCTCCTTAGGAGGTATATCAGAGCACATATAGGTCACATCATGTCATAGAATCATTATTTCCATCTAGTTTTGACTCAATAAAATTTTTGACTCGATAAAATTGGCATAATTAGACATAATGATTGATGTAAAAAATGGACAAAGGTCTCAGGTCAACAAAATAGAGGTTTCAGTAAAGGATGAACATGCTTCCCTCCAGACTTAAATCACACAGTCCTCGGTGGGAAAACAAGAAGGAGAAAAGGATGGAAATCATAAGGAAAAGTTGGGTTAAAGAACAATGTCACCTTAATCGGAATGTGGGTGACTAACCGGTATTTCTTCCTTTGAAACTTAACATCACATGGACTTGGTTCTAGTCCATTGAATTCTTTGTGAAGATCTCTTCTAGATGCATCTTTCCTGAGACAAAAACCTTAAACCATCAATGATGATGCTAAAACATAAATAAAGATAAATAAAATAAAGATAGAGATAGAATGGTGGTGGTGTCTATGGGGAGATGGTGGTGATGTTATCTCTTTGATGTCGTGAATACCATGGTTGAGATCTTCCCATGGTGACTGATATGCTCCAAATATGCTTATGGTCGGATTATGTGAAGTGATCTTGATCAGTGAAGTAACATGGTAAAAGAAGAGTGGTGTGGAGGCACTAGGGTGAGAAACCTTGGTCACAAGTAGTCGTGACCGGGGCTGGCCCTCCTTCACGCCTCGGTCACGGCCCTTGTGACCGGGGCCGTCCTTCCGAACCTGGAACAGATATGGCTGCCTTCTTCTTCCTTGTTCCTTCTTCTTGTCATGCAAATATATCATCCCATGCTTCAAAATGTACCAAAGAAATGTATACTTACTTGTGGATCCGAGATTTGGATGTCCCATTGAAGTTTTAACCCCCCCCCCCCCCAATAGTCCGGGTAACCTTCAAAATAGGGTCCAATGGTGGATCTCAAAATCTAGCCCGATCATGGTTACATTTTCTTTGATGATAACTTCCCAAATATCCTCATATCCTTAGATATTGAATCTTGTGTCAATCCATCGAACCAATAGCAAAAATGGCCCAAGATTTGTGAAATACCTAGCCGTGAGTCGCCAGCCGCGGACTCGGTTTTTATGATTGGCCCTTTTCTTCTCTGAGTATCTTTTTCTAAAATTTATTCAACCAAAACTTCCCAAGGGTCATCCTTTAGGCGTGTGTCAATTTGGACAACTTTTGCTCGAATAGATTTCAATATCCTTCAATTTTAGTGAAATATGCAACCGTGAAGCTGTAGGTAGAATGATCTTTTTCCCATGAATCCTTTTCCAAAAAGTGGCTTGACCATTACTCCTAAAATACACATAAGATGTTGAGTACCTGATCCTTGATCGTTTGGTTGAGTGGAACTTGAAAATTCTTCATGAGGCTTGGTTTTGACCTAGTCGCGGCCCGGTTTTCAACTTTGGCTTTGGGTTAGTAAAACTCAATGGATGAAGTTGGGGAAGGTTGCATAGCTTCCTAAGAAGATTTATTAGCTCTAATAGGCTCTAAGGTCAGAAACGAACCAGATCAACAAAAGTTTCAAAATCTCCTCGGAACCCCGAAATTGGCTCTCGAAGGTTTTGCTCGGAAAACCTTGGTCACATGCTTCGTGACCGGGGTGTGGCCTTCATGGGACCTCGGTCACGGGCCTTATGACTGCGTTTTGAGCCTGATGTCGTACTTCTTCAAGTTGGAGGTGAGTTATGCTTCGTGGGGACTTTCAGCATTGATCTTCGATTTAATCAATCTGTTGCCTTCTGCATGCGTAGGCCAAATGAATCTGACCAGACTTGTGAAATCTTCTTGCCACTTTGAAATATGAACTTCGGAGTTGCCATACTCAAAACCTCGGTCATAGGCTTCGTGACCGGGGTTGGGTCTCCTTGGGACCTTGGTCACGGGCCTTGTGACCTAGGTTGGCTCCAACTCAATTCTCTTCTCTTTTTATGCTTTTCTATTTTCTACTTTTGTATTTTCTTTTCTGTTTATGTGGAATAACTGAGATAAAACATGCAAAAATCAAAAGCAAAAGGAAATCTAATATATTAAAGAGAAAGAAAACTTACAAAGTGGGTTGCCTCCCACTAAGCGCCCTTGTTTAAAGTCCTTGGCTATACTTTCTCTTTCTCTTATGAGAGATGAGGAGAATCCTCTGTCCTAAGACAAAGTTTCTTGGTATTAAAAAGCTCTGGTGGATTTCCATTAGGATTAGGACATACTTTCCTTGGTTGTTGAGATGTCGGAACGAAAGGTACAGCTCCGTAGAAAACTTTTCGATCAATGTTGGCAAAACATATCCTCTTGTTTGGCCAATCCATTATTGCTCCAGTTGTTGCAAGGAAAGATCCTCCTAGTATGAGTTGTGAAGCTTTTCCCTTATCAATATGGACCACTTGGAAATCTGTGGGAATGTCACAATTCCCGATCTTCACGCTAATGTCCGAGACATCCCTCATTGGAACTATGGACGAACAATTTTCAAACCCTATGCGTATTTCAGATCCTTGAAGATCCTTCAAACCAATCTTTTATGAATCTCTTGAGGAAATCAGATTGATGCATGAACCAGAGTCGCATAATGCATATTTGAACTTGACTCCTGTTATAGTACAAGTTATAAGGAATCTTCCGAGACTTTTAGACTTCGTAAGCTTCCTTGGGGGTCTTGAGTATCTCAATGCTTGTTTATAAAGATCTTTTATCTTGGCTCTAGTCTCAGAACTCTCCTAGAAGAATCGGTCTATACCATACTTGGAACAGGCTTTGTTGAAGGATGTGCCCTTTGGTAGTTGCTCAACTACTCTGTTGAAATTTCCAAGCTCCATTAGGCTTATAGTATGCGGATATCGTTGGTTTCTTTGCAAGCTGAAATCATAGATGTTCCGTGAGAGGCTCATCCTTCTAAGATCTCTTGCTCCTTCTTGCAATATCTCACCTTCTTCTAGTTCTTCCAATGGTAGTACCAACTTGTGGGGTGTGATCACATTGCAGCTAACCTGAGGTGGAAATTCGGAATTCTCATTATCTTCAAATCCTTCCTGAAGTTCGGATGTAGTCTCCGATGCTAGCCTTTTATCTTCGTTCTTCCACTCAAGTTTAGTGATCCATCTTGTAAGTCCCCATATGCTCCTTTCAATCATATCTAATCTCTCATGGAGTTTTCATGAAGTTACCTCCTGTAGCTCCAAGCATTGCTTCAATAAGCTTTCAAGTCTCTCCTCTAGATTCTTCTAATGTGAATAGGCGTGGCCATAGTGTTGAAGAGGCAACTGTGGTGGGTGATAGGCATGGTGGTTCCGTGGGAACCGGTTTTGGAGATTGTCGGGCCTCCTTTGGTAAGGATATCAAATGTGAGATTGGTGACGACTTGGGGGTATCTTCCAACCTTCATAGTGATGGTAAGGAGCCAAAGGGGGTCCGTAGTTACCTCGGGAGTAGATGTTTCCTTGGTTCCGGGATTGATGAAAGTTGTTGCTCTCGGGAATTTCTTCATAAGGGATTCTAGTTATCATGTTGCATCATGTTTCTCTGGGTTCATCCTCTCATTGAGTAAGGTTAGATGAGATAGTGCTTTCTCCTATCTGAGATCCAAAGCTCTCGTAACTTATGTCTCCATCATCAAATTTCTGCTTCAAAATCTCCAACTTTTGCTCCAGTCGGTCCTCTACTTGGTGGGTAGAGTACATTGCGTCAAGGATTTTATCATCTTGTTCTTGAAAGTATTCACCATGCTATATCAACTCCTGATTGATGCCATGAATTTGATTTTCAATATGGTAGGCTTGTTCGGTGAGGGCAGAGATCTTAGAACTGAAAACAGCTTCCATGTTAGTGAACTTGGCGTCAAGCTCTTCATGATGCATCTTTTGTTCAGAGGAGAATTGTTGCATAAGGTTCATCATCTTATCAGTGAAAGCATCAGAGAGTGGTGCTTCATATCCTTTATATGCTTTAATTCTCATGACTTCTCTTGAATCAAAGTGATGATCCATAGAGGGACAGATTCGGTCCAAGTAGTGTGGACTGAAAGAATGAGATAGTCTCATTGGCCGATCCCTGGAGGATCGAGAAAGTGATGGACATCAATAGTGTATCATCATAGGTGTACTACAAGATGGCTGAGAGTAGCTGTGGTAAGCTCCAGAAGGTGAGCTACAGAGTGGTCCGGAGGTATCTCCGTCCATTGAATTGTGTTGCGCCAACAGCTGGGCAAGAGTAAGGTTGCAAAACTTCTCTGGGAGAGCGTCGAGGCTCATCCTCAAGGTCTCCTGAAAAAATACAAATCACAAAGGAAAATCAGTAGCACAATGTTCTAGACGTTACTCTAGTTCGTAAATTTGCAAACAGAGCAATCTCTCCCCGACAATTGCGCCAAAAACTCGATGAGGTATAAAGTTTTTCTCAAAGGGACCACACAAATGAATAGGTTGCAAGTTCACAGCAATCAATCGTAGTATTTAAGGTATATCAAAATCACAGAGAGAGAAGATGTATTGCAAATCAAGAGGAATAAGTAAAGGTAGAACTCAATAATAAAAAAGGGTTTTGTGTCACGCAAATCACGCAAAGCAAAAAAAAAGAATGTAAATCAATATGAGATGAATGTTGGGCGCTTAAGGGGGTCTCTAGGGTTCAATGATCTGTCTATTCGAAATAAGTTCAATGTAATGCATGTCTACTCCTAAGACTCGGACTATGAAAAATGAAAGTTTGGCTAACCTATTATCATAGAGAAAACCGGCTGAAATCCACTAATCCTATTACTCAACTATCGCAGGCAATAACATAGATTTCAAATCATTAAAGTCAAGTTCAATCCTAATCCATAAGACTCCATAACTAAGGGGTATGTGCTTGTTATGACGCGATACTCATCAAATCTAGGTTCCAACAAACTAAGCAAACGGTTCGAATTACTTAGATGCCTAAGATCAATAGCTAGTACATGACCCTAACTATATGCATTAAGAATGAGATAAGACTGAAAGACAATGTAAACAGATATGCAAATACAATAAAACTAACCACTCAAAAGACATTGATCATCTCACCCCATTGATTGGCCCTTTAGACCCAACGGGGAAGTCTACTCGGCCATGGTCAAGGTTGTCATCGTTGATATGAAAGAGAAAAACATAGATCTAATGCAATAAGGTAAAGGTTTAGAGATTACTTCTTTAGATAAAAAAAATAACAAGATGTAAGGACTTCTCCTTTGACAAAGTTACAAAAGAATAGAGAAAGAGATGGTGGAATTTCAAAGCTTCAGCAAGATCTAGTTGCATCTATGGCTCCTTGGAGACCGCATCGGCTTCTTGAGGTGGTGATAAACTTTCTAAGGTTTTTGTGGTGAACTTAGGTGGTGGTTTGAAACTTTTATGAGGCACACGAAACACTTGCTTCATAAGCTTGTATTTATAGGTCTTGGGGCGCAAGAGATTAGCCTCTAGGGTTTAGGAAGGGTAGAGTCATCATCTTGGTGAGTGTGGAGGCAATGGGCCGATCTTGGAGATAGGCCAAACTTCTAAGGCGGTGAAGGAGGCTGGCCTCAGTCACGAGCTTAGTGACCGGGGTGCCCAAGAGGCCTGGCCTCGGTCACGAGCTTAGTGACCGAGGTTTGGTGCTTTGGCGGTTGTTTTACATAGTTTCATCTTATGGGATGCATCTTCCAAACGGCTGAATGGATTGCTTTGATTCTTATCCCATACAAATCTTGACTCTTCACGCTTTCCAATGATATAGAGAACTCCAATTTTGGTTCACAGTAAGGTCTTCAAATGTTGTCAAACTTCTGATGCTTTGAAACTGCCTCAAAACGGATCTTTGCTCCATTTTGATCCATATTCCCATAAAACTTGTAAAACCTCTTTGACATTAACAAGACTTGATAATAGTCTATTTAGCTTTGAAATCATACCAAATCTCTTTTAAAATAATATAAAAACCATAGTAAAAACGGGTCAAAATACGATGTTATCAGGGATAATAGGATATGGTACCTCTGGCTTGTAAACCCTCTCAGCAGGTTGTGGAGCTGTTTCTAGTGAAATCGGACTGCTGCTGTCCTCGTGTCAACCAATACAAGATGTGTGTTGATCGACGTGGATAGATTATTTCTCATTTATTCATGCCCGTGTCGACCGACATGGTGATTGCGTGTCGGTCGACATGGACAAAATTTCCTCAGAAATCACATCATCTTCCACTTCTTCCTGATCTATGGTGTCCTCAGATGATAATCCTTTCTTCACAACAGGCTCTAGTTGTATCCCACTACTCAAAGTAACAACATGGCATGGTTGATGTTGTTTTGTATCAGATCCTCTTGAAGAACTAGCTGATTGGGAAATTTGAATATCTAGCTTCTTCACATGGCTGTCCAAAGCTTCAAATTTTCCATTCAAGTCTGTGTACAAAGCATCAATCTTCCCCTTAAAATCAACTGCGATATCCTGCTGACCCTCCAGTATATGTTCCAACATAGACTTAATCTCACTTTCTTTAGTGTTTTGAGGAGGTGTCTGGTAAGGTGAATATTCATAGTTCTTGGTGAAACTATTATTCGGATAGAGCTGTTGGTACAGGCCTTGGTATGTATCCATATCTCTGTTCCTGTTTCTGATATCCAGTTCTGTTGATGTAGTTGACATCCTTTTCTTTAATCTCTGTAGCACACTTAACTGATTTCTTACCCATAAGAAGACTGTGTACCATATCCAACTTTGCATTCACCTCAGCAAACTGACCATTACCCATGTTAGCTGCTTGTAATGTCCTCTCAAGGTCTGCATTCTTGGTACTATTACTAGAAACCAAGTTTTCAATCAATTTATTCGCATCCCTAGGTGTATTATTCTTGAAGTTTCCATTGCTAGCAGCATCTAAAGCCATCTGATACCTCCAATCAACACCTCTGAAGAAAGTACCCAAAAGTTGAACCTCACTGAAATAATGATGTGGACAATCTCTCTGATATCCCTTGAATCTTAGCCAAGCTGCTTTAAGAGCCTCAGTAGGTCCTTGAGTAAATTGGGAGATCATGTTACTCAAATCTTCATACCTTGCATCATCATAGAAGTTTTTCAGAAAGGCTGTCTTGGTTGTGTTCCAAGTCGTCAAAGATCCCGGTTTCAACTGCTTAAGCCAATAAGCTGCTTCCCCAGTAAGTGAGTATGGGAAGAGCTTGCAGAAAATGTAGTCCTCTGACACTCCATTGGCTTTAATACTACAAGCCTAATCCTCAAACCTCTAAATGTGATCCATTGGATGTTC
Organism: Cardamine flexuosa; assembly: GCA_963555745.1. Classification (NCBI taxonomy): domain Eukaryota; kingdom Viridiplantae; phylum Streptophyta; class Magnoliopsida; order Brassicales; family Brassicaceae; genus Cardamine; species Cardamine flexuosa. The sequence goes on along the minus strand of OY743214.1, from coordinate 14,793,124 downwards.
ATTCGAAAGACCATGAAAAGGGTGCTGTCCCACAAGAGTGTAGTATGCGATTTCAGCTCAAAGTCATTCCTCTGACAAGCAGGAGGTCGGATAGCAGACCTATTAGCATAGAACTGACTATGCATGTTGAATTCAGCAAGTGTTCTCTCCTCAACATAATTCTCATTCTCATCATCATGCGGACCCTGAAAATTCCGTTCGTGTCGACCGACACCAGAAGCGTGTTGGTCGACATGCTCAACGACTTCGAGTATCGCATTTCCACCAGCATCCAATTTTTGACCCTACGCATTGTGCACTTGCGCCTCTGAATCACGCAAAACTCTAGTCTCATCCCTAAAAAACACCAGTGGATTAACCATATCTGATATTCTATGTGCATTCCGGTTAACTCGCTCTAACTTAGCTAGTTCTTGTGTAGAAAAGTTCACAAGTGAAAGATCCTTATTGCTCCTGCTATGTGCTTATGCGTGCACCTGAAACACACAAGAAAAGAAAGAACGCGTAGGTAAAAAAATAAATGAAAAAGTTTAGACTAAATTCTAACCTAAACCTAATGGCGAATCAAAGTCCCCGGCAACGGCACCAAAATGTGATATGTCAAATTAACCCTTTGAGCTACTCTCTCAAATTAAGAGATCACTGTAGTACTTAGGGATCAAATCCACAAGGACTCTAGTTCACACAACAGATTATCAGTTTTGAATTAAGCTAAATCATTGAATGTAAAATAAATAAAACAAGATGAAAACAATGAAATAAGGATGTAGATTCAATATGAGAATAAACTAGACCTAGGAAAATCAATTAGGGAAGACTCTGGAATGTGAATTGGGCAGTTCTATAATCAGGATACAATTGTTTGTTTGGTTCTTAAACTCATAAAACTAATATGATATCTATCCAACTCTCGTTGTGAAGACATCTATCCTCTAAACAGAAGTAAACCAAATCTCTTTGCGAAATACCAATAAATAGAGTCTCTATGATAATCAGGTACGATATGTTTACAAAATTCCTAAACCAACTCTCGCTGCGAAAAAGCTGTTTGCTAATCTAAGATTGGGTCAGCATATCAATAGCACTCTCGCGCCTACTAACATTCCTATGATTCTAGATTCTGGCGGCTAGCCTAGAACTAGTATATATTCAAATCTAGATGAAGAACATTATAGATAACCTAACATGATTGCCCAATTCTACAAACCATCATAATCCCTTTTGAAACGCTGATCTAACAAGTGACTACTCAGACATTAAAGATGAAACACAAATCATTGTCTGAATAAATTGCATAACATAAATAAAAAAGAGATAAGAGTTTAGAAATCTTCTCCCAAATATCTCCGAATAGGTGGTTGTGGAAAAATAAAGCATAGGTTCTAACAATGACCTAAAAATACAATATATAAGTCTAAACACAATTTGGGCTCTTTTGTAAACACATGAAACTTCTGGGCAAAAACTACAAATCTTCAGAAAATATTCGGTGTGAATAGTGACCATGTCGATCGACACTGTTCACGTGTGTCTGTTGACATGAACAGTAACGATGAACAGTGGTGATAAACAGTAACTTGATGAACAATAACTTTCCAACTTTCCAGCTACAATGCTCCAGAATTGCTCCATAATGTATCAACAAGATCCATCTCGCATTTGTACCTAATAAGACTCAAATAATAATAGAAAGACTCTAAAACAAATACTTATATCATGGCTAAAAACCATAAAAACTATGATATATCATTCTCCAAGTAATGAACTTCTGAGGAGAGGGTGTTGAGCTGCTGTTTGAGATCGAGAGTTTGAGCTTTGACGTCAAGAGTAAAGGTTTGAAGGTCAATCGCAGTTTGCTAATGACTATGAATGAGTTGCTGTAACATTAGCTTGATGTCAAGATCAGGTGCAGATGGTACTTGAGGTTTTTTAGTTTGGAGCAGCATCATGTCAAACTTCTCATGAAGAATTTTCATTTCTGCCCTGGTGCTTTTATCGGTTGTACTAGTATCCCTAATACTCCTTTCATGCTCCTCATTGGAAATGCTGTCTGACCTAGCTAAATTTTCTACGAATTCCCATCCATCTGTTGCAGCCGCATTAAGGAAGTTTCCTTTGCTTCCAATATCAAGGTACATCTTGAGTATAGGCAGACTCCTCTGTATAGTATGTAGAGCAGGGACTCTTTGGAGAAATTATGGTGTGGGCACTTAAAGGTGTAGCTTTTGAATCTCTCCCAAGCATCAGATAGTGTCTCACCTTGCTTCTGGTGGAAGGTTGATATTTCATGTCTAAACTTTAATGGTCTTTGGGCAGAAAAGAATTTGGTGAGGACGGCCTTCTTACATGAATTCCAAGTTGTTATGGAGCCTTGCTTAAGATTATATTTCCAGAGTTTGGCTTTGTCTCCTAAAGAGAATGGAAACAGTCTCAACTTATATCTATCTTCAGTAATGCCTTTTATCTTGGTGAGGCTACAGATCCTGTAAAAAAAATCAAGATGCACTAAGGGATCTTCTGTTTCTAAACCATGGAACTTGTTGTATGTGACCATAAAAATGATGCCACTCTTTATCTCAAAATCAGCATCTGCAGCTGGTGCAACTATGTCACGCCTATGTGGAGAGTGAGTTGGAGTCTCGTGTGCTCCTATTGATTCTGACATTGACGTTGGTAGAGCACTCGATCAGGTGATTTGAGCTATAGGGTCGAGTGAACAGTACCTGAGAAAAAAAAAAAAATTTCCAGAGTCAATACCAAGATAGTAAAGTGAAATAAATTGATCTTGTAAGTAGTGAAATCCTAATTGTAACTCTAAAATCATCCAAATGGAAACGGCGCCAAATTGGTATAGTGGTAAGTATTTCCGCCTGTCACGTGGGTGACCCGGGTTCGATCCATGGCAACGGCGCCACACTGAAACTAGTATTTTTTGTCAGTCAAGGTGTATAGCAAAAGTTGACAGTAAAGCCTATCAGCCTAAGCACAGAGAGACAAAACACAAGTTTTTAAATCAATTGTAAGTATAGAAAATATCCAACCAATGGGTGAATAGAGTTATGCAAAAAGGATGAGATCAATGACAAACAAGTCAAGTCAAATATAAAGGATTGATTTTTATCTAACGGCCTAAATGAAACTATAACCAAACCTTAAGTGAACCTAGAGATTGCCAAAGTCTGTCACACTTTAGCACATTGTGGAACTAAGCAAGCAAAATTACAAGAAGACTAAGCTAAACTAACCACTCGACCTAAGCAGTCAAGTAGGGTGGTCGAGTGCTACAGTAAAAAATGAGAAATACTACAGTGAACGATTACTAAGGACAATTAAAACTATGTGGAAGCAATAGGGACTTCAGGGGTGGATCATGGGTTTGCAAACATTCTATACTATTATGGGTATCAATAAAACTGGTCTCACAGGACATCCCTAGACAACATACATCATATCTAGCTCAGTCCATGGGTCGTGGTAAAGAGCCTCAAGATTCAACCCGGTCAGCATAGTGTGAGTTGATCGGATCAGGCATAAAGGGTCAGTCTGTTAAAGCCAAAGAGGATTCATAACAAGTAGGTAAGCTGAGTCGTGACGTAATCAACATCTGCATCAGCCCCTACGCTATTGTATCCTACTCCCTGGAAAATGTAGATCTAATGATTCAAGGCATGGGTCATGCTCAATAAACCATCTGAGATCATGTTCTCCGTGATCAGGAGAGAACAAGCATTAAGATCACACACCCAAGAGGGAATAGAAAATGAGTGATGATCAACCTATCTAACCCACAGCAATACATAATTAATCTAGCCTATCCCACCCCCAAACACCCTAAGTAAAACTACTCACTCATCAAAATCATCATTTGGGTCTCAAACCCAGAAATCTCTAAAATAGACATATGTGATAAATGATGATCCGATGAGCAAGTTTGTAGAAGAAATCTAAGGCAAATACTGATTTTATAAAAAGTTATGCAAGTTACAAAATTCTGGAAAATGAAGAACAAGATGAAGAACTAGAGAGAGAAACTAAGCTAAGCTAGGTTAAACTAATAAAATGGCCATCCCTGACATTAGGTGAATCAGGAGCTTTTATACTAGGTGACAAAAGAGAAATAATACAAATTTCAAGTTTTAAGGGAAAAAGAGTAAACGTGCCACTCGACCAGTCAGTCAAGTGGACCAGTCGAGTGGGTGCGGTGGCTGACTCGACCACCCACCTGAGTGGCCTGGTCGAGTGGCTCAGTAGAGAGGCGGACTCGACTACCCACTCGAGTGGATAGGTCGAGTAGGCCACTCAAAGTGTCTTTGATGCAGTTAAGGCTCCAGTTCAATATGTCTTCACTCTTTGAGATCCATCGTCCAAATGGCTGACTGAATTGCTTTGATTCTTGTCCCATGTGAATCTTGAATCTTCTAGCTTTCCAATGTTATAAATAAATCCAAATTTGGTCTATGGAAAGGTCTTCAAATGTTGTCAAACTTCTGATGCTCTGAAGTCACTCGAGTGGGTAGGCGAGTGGCTGGTCAAGTGGGGGTGCGGTGAGTGCTCACTCGAGTAGGCAGGTCGAGTGGGGGTCGAGTGTGCCTGTGGTGAGTGCTCACTCGAGTAGGCAGGTCGAGTGGGCACTTAAGCTATCTGTCTTCTCTGCAAATCCTCACTCTGACCATAAAGCTTCATTGCACATCCTCCTTAGTCCAGCAGCTTGATCCAAGCTTCACTTCATGAGCTCAAAATTCAAGTATGCTCCAAACAGCTCCATAAGCACCTGATAAGACCTAACTATGCAAAATATATGCAATGCTTATGCAAAAACACTAAATTCCCTATATGAGAGATAAATCCAAGAAATGGCATGAACAATGGCTTAAAACTAGACAAAGGCATGATAAAAGGACTATAAACATGCTAAATACAGTGTTATCATTATGTTATCATATTATCTTGTTATTTGACTTGATTTGGAGCTCTTAATAAGGAATTCTTGTCAGAAAACAGATTGAATGACCAATAGAATGGTGTGAAACCTCATTACACGATCTTCGCAGTGATGTTGACCGACACACACATTGTGTGTCGATCGACACACACACCATTATCAGGTTACGATTTTTAGAACTTAACAATTCACTCTTGATCCATTTTTATTTATTTTTCTTACCTTCCTTAAGCCTAATTACATCAGGGATAGTGTAGTTTGAGTCTGGGGGAGGTTGTTACTAACTCTATTTATTATTTTGAGAGTCAGTCCCAATTTTTGTTTTATTTTTCAAATTTTTGTTTTATTGAGTCAAAACCTAGTTAGAAACTATGAACTATCTCTTGGTCTATTGTTTTTGCTATGTTTTTCTGGTGACCATTGTTGCAGAACTTATTCAGTTTCAACTAATGGAAAGCCCTAAGTCTGACCGGTTAACTTGAGACTCATATACTTACAACAGATGCCCGCAATAGCATGATGTAATTTCTGTCAGTTCTTATTACCTTATTGATGGGATTGGTTTCTAAGAGCTTGACTTTTCATTCATACATGACTTGATAAAACCAAAGTAAGTTATGGTGTCTACTCCCCAAAGTTATTAATAATAGAAGCCTTTATGGTTAAGTTTATGAATGACCAAATGATTCTCTGAAGTAAAAGAGTGTAAGAGAAATATATTCCCCCATGTTTTTACTTCTTAAGGAGATGATGAGCGTAGAGATCACTATAAGGGTAGGAGTGATCCCGTGACCACTATTCACTTCCATCTCTACCTCCATAAACAAAGAAAATAAAATCCCAAATAACAAAGGATTTAAGTGTGGGGGAGATGAAAACACTATGTTGTTGTGAGTTTTGTCTTGTTATGGTATAGGATGGCAGTTGAGTCTACACGGTTCTTTAGCATTGAGATCAGAGGATAAGACCCAGCGATAAATGGCTTACTAAAGGGATATGTTGATTAAGTTGTTGTGAGAATTAAGAAGACTTTGACTGACTACGGTGAATGTACATGGTGGTTAGTCTCTGAATTGTTCTTGTACCATGTGGATTACATGATGACTGGTAAGCACAGTGTTCTAAAGAGTATGTGAGTTTCGTGATTTTCAAACTTCTTCATTGATTCAGTTTTCTGTTTGCTTGAGGACAAGCAAACGCTAAGTCTGGGAAAATTGATATATCATAGATTTTATGATTTTTAGCCATGATATATGCATTGGTTTTAGAGTCTATTCTATTGTATATTGAGTCTTATTAGGTACAAATACGAGATGGACCTTCATGAGCACTTTGGAGCTTTTGGAGGCTTGTAGCTGAGCAAAACGACTTAGAGACGGATATTGCTGTCCATGTTGATCGACAAGCATATCCCGTGTCGGTCGACACACACCAGACGTAAAGATGCCTTTGAGTTTGTTAATGTTTCAAGAATTGCAACTTTGCCCCATAAGTTTCTAATGTTTATAATTCAGGCCCAGTTTCTGTTTTAGGTCATAACTTTGTTTTAGAAGTCCTAGAGACTAAGCTTTCAGAATCTAAGTTTTCATTGTAAGTTTCAAGCAAGTTTGTGTTGAAGAGAAGAATCAGACCTCACCTTTGTAGAGAGAAGATTATGAACTCCCTTTGTTTCTTATTAATATTTTATGAGTAGTATTCAGATAATGAACTGTGTTTCTTATTCTATGTATGAATAGTCTTCTTGTTAGATCTAGGGATTTCAAGGGTTTATAATAGTTTGTTTAATTGGGCATAAACATATTAGGATATCTATAATGTTTTTCATCTAGATTTGATTATTGCACTAGACTTGAGGTTGATCACCTTAATTATGGTATCATAAGAATGTTAGTAGGCGCGAGAGTGATATTGATATCCTGACCTAATCATAGATAAGCAAACAGCCTTCTCACAGAGAGATCTGGTTTAGGAATTTTGTGAACATATCATACTTGTTAATAAGGCAGACTTTATTTATTTGGATTCACAAAGAGATTTGGTTTTCTTTTGTTTAAAGTATAGATATCATCGCAGCGAGAGTTGGATAAATATCATAGTAGTATTATGAGTTTAAGAACCAAACAAACAATTGCATCATATATATTGAACCGTCCAGTTCACATTCTAGAGTATCCCCTAATTGATCTTCCCTAGGTCTAGCTTATTTATCATCTGAATTTACATCCCGTTCATCTTAGTTATCTTTCATTGCATTGCTTTTATTTAGTTTATTTTTATTTATCTAGCTTAATTCAAATCTGTGTTTCTGTTGTGTGAGCTTTCAGAGTCTCTTTGGAATTCGATCCCTAAGTACTACAGTGATATCTTAATTTGAGAGGGTAGTTCTAGGTTCTAATTTAACGCCTATCAGTACCTCTGCCGCAACACCTTGAGGCTGTGAGTTATTAAACGAATTCAATTGTCGAACACAGAGATCATCATAAGCTTCTACCACCTGACGAGATAGATCAAGATCATATAACTTTTCCTTGCTTAAGGCTCAAAGAATCAGCTTGACTCCTTTAATTTCTTTGTAAACTGATGTAAAGTAGATGTTGAGTGGTATAATACTGCCATACTAGTCCAAAACCCATCCAATTGTAACCGAAACTCAGGTTGAGTAGCAATCACATTTGTAAATTTAAATGGACCTTTCTTCTGTTGGATATCTGTTGGACCTTTCTTCTGCTGGATATCGTCATGCAAATTTTGAACGGACTCTCTGACAAGTTTGATAACATTCAAAATGTTATCAAGTACAAGTCTCCCTTCCCTTCTTTCACTACTGATCGGTCTATGCTAATCATGGAGGAGGACCGCCTCAACAAAGCAACCAAATCTGCGACAGTTGCATCTCTCAACTCCTCTTTGCCTCAACTACTTTACACCAACACTGGTTCTGCATCATCCTCGGCACCGCAAGATCCTCAAAAATTCAACAACAACCAGGATCAACAACCTCAACAATTTTATAACAACAACCATGGTCAACAAAACAGAGGGCGTGGCAGAGGATGTCACAACAACAATCACGACGGACGTGGCCACAAAAATTACCAGTGGAATAATAACCACTCCAACAATTGGTTACGGCCCCAGCCTTCATATTGGCCATATCCACCACACCAAAACTGGAAAACGTAGCCATGGAAACAAAACTAACAGAAATGGCGTGCTCCTCCTATGGCGTATATCACTTCACCAAATTCAGCACAAGGCTTTTTTGGCTAAACTCCAGGTACTTTTCAATCCAACACACCCTCTGTCAATCAACCAACTATTCCAGAAAGCTTTGCTGTCGTGTTTGGTACCATGAACATGCAGGACCCAGTGATGTGAGCTGGTAAATGGACACCGGAAACACATCGCACCTCACCTTGGAGCCGGATAACCTTCGTTCCCTTTTATTGAGCTCTTCTCTATCAGTTATAGTCGGTAATGGCTCCTGTATTCCCACAAAGGCAATTGAGTATACCTCATTTCCATATAAAACTCAAAATCTTCATCTTTATAATGTTCTTGTTTGTCCATCTATAATAAAAAATCTCATATATGTTCGTCAATTTACTAAAGATAATTGGGTGTCTGTGGAATTTGACCCATATGGTTTTTGTGTTAAGAAATTCAATACTCAAATCCCCCTACTCTGATGTAATAGTAACGGTTTTCTCTAGTCTATTACTTCACCACAATCAGTCACTTCATCAACTCCACAAGCCATGTCATCAAAGATTCCTAACTTTTTTGTGGCATCAACGTCTTGGACATTTAGAAAACATTATTATTCAATCTCTTATTTCATTTTGCTTAATAAACTGTTCAAGAATTGACATGCCTCTTTGTCATGCTTGTCAACTTGGGAAAGACACTAAACTCCCCTTTGATTATGTTATTTCCTCTGTTTTGAAACCATTTGAAATTATTAATTCCGGTGTATGAACCTCTCCGGTTCATAGAATTAGTGGAATCAAATATTATACTATTTATCTCGATCATTTTACTCATTGTCGAACATCTAATGTTTTCTCAACTCTCTTACAATTTAGGGCTTATGTTTCTAACCAATTTGGCAGCAGCATTAAATCATTACAATGTGACAATGGTGGTGAATATCAAAACCGTTAATTCCTGAATCACTTAGCCACTCAGGGGATCAATCCTTGTTTTTCTTACCAATATACCCCAACAGATTGGTAAAGCCGAACATACTCTCCGGACGCTGAACAACTCAGTCTGATCCTTACTTGTTCAAGCAAACTTACTACCTACTTACTGGGACGAAGTTCTCATGATGGCAGCTCAGCTATTACACATCCTCTCATCATCTTCTGTCAAAAAGACCTCCCCTTCGTCAAACGTTTTCACAAACCTCCCACCTACTATCACCTCCGAGTCTTTGGCTGTTTATTATATCCTAATCGTCTACCCATTACGTGTCACAAATTTAACGCACACTCCACCGCATGCATCTCTCTCGGTTATCCATCACCACCATAAAGGCTACCGTTGCCTTAATCTTCACTCACGTAAGATTATCATCTCTCTTCATGTTACAGTTGATGAGTTTTTTATTTCTTCTGTACAAGAGATTCTGGAAACTCCTCCTCCAGTAACATATATTCCTCCGTTTAAAGATCCACTCATTCATCAAACACCACCACCTCCGCCAAATCTTCCTCCACCAACTAAACTGGACCAGCAATACCCCTCCGGAACCAGAAAATGTACCGGCACCTCCGGCGGTTGCGCCTTCACCACAAACTAGAGTCAGAAATTTCATGAAGACTCATAGTAAAAGTGATATCTCAAAAGATAAACAACTTATTTCTCTCCATACATAAACTATTAGTCCTCTTCCTCTCTCGCATCTAAAAGCCTTAGAGGATCCATACTGAACTGCATCCATACATGAGGAATTTGATGCTCAAATTAAAAAGGAAACGTGGGATCTTAGACCACGTCCTTGCGACACTAACATTGTGCATTCCATGTGGCTGTTTAGGCATAATTGACTTGATACAAGGCCAGACTTGTAACCAATAGAAAATCACATGAACTTGGCATCGATTGCGATGAGACATTTAGCCTAGTCATCAAACCTGCCACAATATGTCTTATTCTTGAACTCCCCCTCTATCACCAATGGCTCGTCCATCAATTCAACGTAAAGAACGCCTTCCTCAATGGCACACTTGAATATACGGTCTACATGCATCGACCCCTGGATTTCCAGGACCCAACAAAGTTATACCAGGTCTGTTTACTAAAACATTCTCTCTATGTCTTCAAACAATCTCCTCGAGTATGGAACCATCACTTCGCTCAATATGCAACTCGCATCGACTTTGTTCAAAGTAAAGCAAATAACTCTATATTCATCTCCTTCTCAACGTCGATGACATAGGACTTACTGCCTCTTCTACAATGCTTCTTTAAGCCATTATCTCATCCCTCAATAAAGATTTTAAAATGTCTAACCTTTGCAAACTACATTACTTCCTTGGTATATCCATCACCGGAAATGCCAACGGCTTGTTTCTCAATAAACAAAAAAATGATGCCGACATCCCCCATCATGCCACCATGAGCAACTGCAAGCCAATCACCACACACACCAGCCGATTCACAAGCCAAACTCAAAGCATACAATGGTCCTCCCATCGTTGACCTAACTCTATATCGAAGTCTCATTGGTACTCTCCAATACCTAACTTTCACAAGGCCAGACATCTCCTCCGCGGTTCAGCAAGTCTGTCTATACATGCATGATCCTAGAGAACATCACTTCAATGACCTCAACCGCATCCTTCACTACATAAAAGGTATACTCGGGTACGGCATACAACTCTATCCAGCAAACACATCAAATTTCATTGCTTACACCGAGGCCGATTAGGCTGGATGTCCAGGCACACGAAGATCAACATCCACATATTACATTTTCCACGGAACAATCTCTTATTATGGTCGTCAAAGTGCTAACATACTGTTTCTTGATCTTATGCTGAATACCGGGGCGTAGCAAAGGTTGTTTCTGAAACAACATTGATCCCCAATCTTCTCCTTGAACTACATTTTCTCATCTCTACAGTAACTTTGGTCTACTGTGATAATATCAGCACCATCTACCTTTCTACTTATCCGGTGCAACACCAACACACAAAACATGTTGAAATTGACCTCCATTTTTTCCGTGAACGCATTGCTCTCTGTCAAATTCGTGTCCCCCATATTCCGTCTTCTTATCAATACGCTGATATCTTTACCAAAGGCTTTTCCGTTTCCACTTTTCACTGAATGTCGATGCAGCCTTAGCATCATCGATCTGACACTAAGCCTGAGGGGGTGTGATAGATAAGGGAATATGTTATATTCACTTGCCATACATGTATAGATATGACTTGCTCAATAAGCATGTATAATTGTATATATTCGATATTGATCAATAGATAAAGGCACTAAGAGATTATTCTCTAACAATTTTGACTTATAATTAGGTTTATGTTTCTAGTATATTACAATTGTTTTGATATATATAGAGGGCTAAAGAATGTAGAACTGAAAATTTTGTTAGTAAAAAGGGTTCCAGCTGTACATCAGTTAGAATCAATCACGATCAATCAAGAGTTAAATATGAAATATATTGTGTATCATCTCACTTAGGAAACTATATCTCTTATTCCTGATTGTAATCATTCAGCTCACTATAAAGAGCTTGTACGCTTAATGTGAATATCAATACAATAAATCTTTCTTATCTACATGGTATCAGAGCAGGCTCTCAAAATTTTTTAAGCCGCTCTCCTCACATTGTTTCTTCTTTCTTCGTTTGATTTCTTTTCTCAGCTATGTCGAATCCTTCTTTTGCTTCATACACTTTCTCCTCAGTGCTTCCAAACCTGACGGATCCCCAGGATGTGATTCTCACCATTAACATGGCTCATATCACAAAGCTTACCTCCACCAGTTATATCACGTGGAGTCTGCTAGTGAGCCTCTGTCTCAAGGGACATGCTCTGTTTTGTTTTGTTGACGGAAACCCACCACCATCACCGACGATTACCTCGGCTGATCAACCTCTGCTCCTAATCCAAGCTATGAATCTTGGATTCGTCATAATCAACTCTTGTTTGCCGCCCTTTTGGGCACCATTACCTCTCCGCTCTAGTCCTTGGTGGCTTCTGCGTCCACATCCCTTGAAGCTTGGGATATACTAACCTGCACCTATGCTAATCCAACGAGGGGTCATATTAAACAACTCAAAGATCAACTCAGGAAGGCTGAGAAAGGTACCAAAACCATTGATACCTATATGCAATTCAAGAAATCTAAAGGTGATCAATTAGCTCTCTTTGGTAAACCAATTGATCATGAAGATCTCATTGAGTATATCCTTGGAGGTTTGCTAGAAGAGTATAGATCTCTTATTGAAGGAGTCAACAATCGTGATACACCAATTCTGTTTAATGAACTTCATGAGAAACTGCTCAATAGGGAAGCTGATATTCTTTCTGCTACTCTGATTTCAACAACCTTCCCAGTCACTGCCAATGCCGCTGCTCATTGTCCTTAGAACACACGCCAACCTTGGAAAAACAACAACACCACCATCAACAACAATCAACATTTCTCTAAACCTTATCTTGGTCGGTGTCAAGCTTGCAATATCCATGGTCACAGTGCTAAACGCTGTCCACAGTTTCGTCTCATTCAACAACAACAACAACAACAGGTGGGACAAACAATATGGCAACAATCCAACTGGAAATCAAGTGCAAACACAGCTGTGACTTCTCCTGGACCAGATACTTCTCAATGGTTTCTTGACAGTGGTGCATCACATTACATCACTACCGACCCTGGGAACTTGGCCTTACATTCTCTTTATGCTAGGCGAGATGATATTTTCATTGCTGATGGCTCTAGAATTCCCATCACTAATACTGGTTCAACTACACTCTCATCTCCTCATCGCACTTTTGCTTTAAAAGATGTACTTCCTGTGCCAAGTTTTGCCAAAAATCTGTTGTATGTATATCGGTTGTGCGTTGATAACAATGTCTCCATTACGTTTGATCCTTTGGTGTTTCAGGTGATGGATCTAAGCTTAGGAACACCACTACAACGCGGACCGGTTAGTCGAGGCATGTATGAGTGGCCGACAGTTCCCAGACACTCCACCATTTTCCAAGCTTTTAGCTCAAATAAAATATCCTTTCTTTATTGTCATTCTCGTCTTAGGAACCCTCACTACGAGTTTCTCAAGAAAACCATTTCAAAATATTCTCTTCCTTTATAAAATGCAATGTCAAGTTCCTTACCTTGCAACTCATGTTCTATCAATAAAAGTCAAAAACTTTCTTTTGCAAACACATCTCTTCAATCTTCACGACCACTTGAAACTATCTTCTCTGATGTTTGGACATCATCAAATATATCAACTGATGGCTTTAAGTATTACTTTATTTTTGTTGATCACAAAACGCGATACACATGGCTGTTCCCTCTTCGTAAGAAATCACAGGTTGCTGAAACATTTGTCAACTTTAAAAATCTTGTTGAAAACAAATTTCAACATCGTATTGTCAACTTTCATTCAGACTATGGTGGTGAATTTATGGTCATGGCATCCTACCTCGTTTCTCAAGGGATCTCTCACTATACAACTCCACCTCATACACCAGAGCATAATGGGATTTCAGAACAAAAGCACACACGCATCGTTGAGACATGACTATCTCTTCTATCTCATGCCTCATTACCGGTGGAGTTCTGGACGTATGCTTTCACCACATCCGTCTATCTAATCAATCGCCTACCATCTTCAGTTCTCAATCATCAATCTCCCTATGAAATTCTGTTTCAGCAAACACCGAATCATAAGAAACTCAGAGTCTTTGGCTACCTCTGGTACCCATGGCTACGATCCTATGTTTCTAACAAGCTCCAGCCGCGGTCATCTCCATGGATCTTTCTTGGTTACTCACCAACTAAATCCGGATATTTCTGCTATGATACAGATCACTCTCGTCTCTATGTATCTCGTCATGTTCAGTTTTGTGAAGAAGTCTTCCCTTACAAAACTCGCCACTCTACAGCTTCTTCCACACAAAATTCTGAGTCTTTCGTCACAAAATTTCCAAACACTTATCCAATTCCTTGTCGGTCACCCACTCTGTCTCCACAGCCACCGTTTCCGAGCCCGACTCCGTCACCACCAGCGCCCCTGGAAATTATATCGTCACTCGGCTCCCATTGTTCCAGATCCCATCATTGAACCTCAAAATCCTCTGTTGAGCTCAATATTAACAATACATCAAAGGTATATTTGAATGCAGGTTCAACTAATCATAATGGGCCGAATCATGAGGCCCAGTCCACCACACAAGAAGACTCCTCTAAGGCCCATGACTCTGTGTCCCACGATGACACATCTTCTTCTTCCTCTAGTGACAATGGAAGCGGTGAGTCCTCGGCATCAGACTCCACTACGTCTTCGTCATCACAACCACCATCTCCTGCACCGGTGCAATTACCTCCCCCGGCACAACCACCACCGGCGCCTGCTCCTCCACATCCAGTGACAACTCAACTTTGCAACAACATAGTCAAGCCCAATCCAAAATTCAGCATGGTTGCCACTGGACCAACTACTCTCACAATTGTTCCTACCACATATCAACAAGCACTCAAGGATCCAAGATGGAATAAACCTATGTCCCTTGAATTTGATACTCTAATTCGGAACCGCACTTGGGACTATGTCAAACCAACTTCATCAATTAATGTGGTGGGTTGTCGCTGGGTCTTCATAATCAAACGATTATCCAATAGTGACATAGACCGGTTCAAGGCATGACTCGTGGCAAAAGGGTTTTATCAACGGCCAGGGATAGATTACTTCGAAACATTTAGTCTGGTTGCTAAACCAACGACAATCCGGCTTGTAACCAGTCTTGCTGTTACTTATCATTGGCCACTGAGACAACTAGATGTGAACAACGCTTTTCTCCAAGGTACGTTATCAGAGGATGTTTACATGATTCAGCCCCCTGGTTTTGTGAATGAGGAATTTTCTGATGCAGTATGCAAGTTGTGTAAGGCGATATATGGCTTAAAAAAAGCTCCCCAAGCTTGGTATAATGAACTTTGCAACTTCCTACTTGACTCTAGATTCATCAATGGCTTAGCTGATGCTTCTCTATTCATCTTCCAAACCACAACTGTTGTCATCTTTCTCCTAGTGTATGTTGATGATATCATCATCACTGGGAATTCATCACATCATGTTCAAATCTTTATCACCATCCTCAGCAAACGATTTTCACTCAAGGATCTTGGTGCTTTCTCGTATTTTTCGGGATAGAGGTCTATCGCACATCTGCTGGTCTTCTTCTCAATCAAACACGGTATGTCACTGATTTACTATAACACACACATATGCTTAATACGAAGCCTGTGACTACTCCCTGGCTGAGAATGTTAAGTTATCTCGATATGGTGGCACACCAATATTTGATCCAGCTGAGTTTCGTATTATTATTGGGAGTTTACAATATCTCCTTCTCACGCGTCCCGATATTGCTTATGCCGTCAATAAGTTATCTCAATTTATGCAAACACCAACCAATGATCACTTGATGGCAGCCAAACGAGTCCTCCGATATTTATCAGGAACTTCTACACGAGGACTTTACTTTGACGCAAATAACAAGGTCAGCTTACACACCTTTTCAGATGTGGATTGGGGTGATGATCCAGATGATTACACTTCCACTGGTGCTAATCTTGTCTATCTCAGCAAACATCTTGTCTCATGGTCCTCTCAGAAACAGAAAACAGTTGCTCAGTCCTCCACAGAGGCAGAATACAAGTCAGTTGCCACAACTGCCTCAGAGCTACAATGGATACAATCGCTACTTCATGAACTCAGTCATACATTAACAAAGACTTCAGTGATTTATTGTGACAATTTAGGTGCCACATATCTATGTGTCAATCCTTTTTTCACTCAAGGATGAAACCTGTGGCTATTGATTGTCATTACATCCAAAATTTGGTTCAAACAGATCATATCTCCTTTGCACATGTCTTATCTGGGGATCAACTGGCTGATGGTCTTACTAAACCTCTTCCAAGAGCGCGGTTCTTACCGCACATGAACAAGATTCGACTTCAGTCATTACGTCCATTTTGAGGGGGTGTGTACATCAGTTAGAATCAATCACGATCAATCAAGAGTTAATATGAAATATATTGTGTATCATCTCACTTAGGAAATTGTACCTTCTCATTCCTGATTATAATCATTCAGTTCACTATAAAGAGTTTGTACGCTTACCGTGAATATCAATACAATAAACGTTTCTTATCTACACCAGCATGAACAACTTCAACATGTCTTCTTCAGAGGGAGCTGCTAACATAAAAAACTTTACGTATATGAAAATGGAAACTAAATGCAGCTTATACTTTACCTTTAGGTCTCTCTTTTTTATGATGACCAGAGGATCTAGCATATAAGGCATTTCTCATGCCTTCTCTTTTTGAATGCTCAATATTTTTATTTCTCTTGGAATGATTTCAAATATGCTTCATGTTTGCCTGGGTTTACTCATTGGTGTATACCTCTTGATAAGAGAACACTGAAGTAGAACAATGAACATTGAGAAAATATATGATCTAGAAGATTCACTGAGAAAGGAAAGAAACAGAAGCATAAGATATTTTTTCTTTCAAGATATTATTTGTTTTCCCTTAGTTACTTCATTTCTTCTTTTCTGATCATAGAATTATTCTGCTATTATTTTCTTGTATACTGGAACACCTATACATTAACAAATAACAATACATACAATTATGATGCATTGTTCTCCAAAAGCGTCTCAAACATAATTTACCTTTTTAAAAACTTTCATATTGGTTACTGCAACATGCAAGTTATTGTTTTATACTCTTATTGAAAATACATTTTCTGTTTGTAAAAATACATAATTTTATTGCAAATTTATGGCATTTTTCTATAAATAGTACTTTAAATTTTAAAATGATTAAAACTCTGTCAATCCACTACATCAATTTCTTTACTATATTCTTATTCTAAACATATAATCGGCTTACTTATATTAATTTATATTCATTTATATATTGTTAGGCTACATACTACACTATCCATTTGGAAAGACTCTTAGTATGATAAACTGTTTTATCATACCAAAATAGAGTAAAAACACTCAAAACAAAAATCCTTGTGTTTTTTAAAAAGCTGTGACTTTTTTCTTGCTTAGACTTTCGTGTTATTTGTTCTTTATAGTTTTAAGATTTAAAGAAACAATACATATCTCGAGATAGTACCATACATGGTTTTTTCTACAATGTTAGACACGAAATTATATACTTTTTTGGATATTAAGGAAACTAAAAGTGGAATTAAAAATTAAATGAAACCGGTTGTCAAATGTATAACCGGGCAGTGCGCAGCCCAAGATTATTCCCTAGTACTAAGGAAAAGGAGAAATCCACCAAGTTTGACATGATTATATCGTTGGGCAAAAAATAGACCGTGAAAATATGCTATCTTGACTGTAATATTGTATTGTTTAATGTTACTTCGTATAAAACATTGTATTTTTTGTATATATATAATGTTACACTTACATGTGGTGAAAAAGTGAGGTTAAGTTATGGATGATGTATGTTTAAGATCCATATCATCTGGAGAAACAAATAAACAACATCTTTGGCAAGATCTCACATTGCCTAACCAGAAATCATTTTGGTCCAGAATACTACATTTGTTGTTGTTTTTCTCATAAATTACCATCGCCTCATATTCTAGGAGTATGTTGCTTCAGTTGTGACACTCTTGTTTTCAGTTTTAATTTGGGTTATACATTAATGACCCTCATTTTTGAGCAAATACATACTAATATGTGCCATACATATGAATATGGTTAACATTGTGATTATTTTAGTATAAAATCTCATAATATATACTTAAATAACATCAAATTTCATGAAAATTGTATTGCTTGAGTGTTATGTGTAATAATGGTACGTTAAGTTACAAGTGGCATCTATAAAATCTAGAAAATCTAAAGATAACAAACATGAAACCAAAACTGGGGAAAAAAATTAAATACATATAAATATACGATGAATCAGTTGGTAAAAAGTTAAAAATATGTATTGTATTTATTGTGATATATATTAGCTGTAGTTTACGTTTTGAGTTTATACATAATAATATGTACCATACATTTGAATACACGTGTATGGTTAAACACTGTGACTATTTTTGTATAAAATCTACTAATTTGTATTCATATAACATTAAGTCAAACTCTCTATTTTCAAGTAAAATCATATTGCAAGAGCGTTACGAGCGTTATGGAAGTAAAACTTTTGTGTGGATAGATATCTATGGTCTATTGCATGTAGAGAATATACTACACGTGTTACTATTCAAAATACAATTCTACTCATTTTTAACCAAATAAAAAAGTTTATAAATGAATCTTTGAAAATTAAGCAAAATCATATCTTAAGAAAATGTCTTCAACATACAACAACTCAATTTCAACATCTTCTACTCACTCTTTCCTCCTCTCCGATGCCGGTGCCGGCATCGAAGGAAACAACTTCAACCATGAAGAGCCAAATATGATGATAATTCAACAACCACACTCCATAGCTCCACCACCCAAGGACCAAAGAAACGAATCTGGAAATCAAAGTAAGCACTTCATACATCTTTTCTTTTTTGTGTGTGTATTTTAAATTCCAAACAAAAATCAATAAACATTTATGGGAATTGATATAAGAGCACTTCTATCAGCAGATACATTGAGCATATCTCATTAATAAAATAAAGAAAAAAAATAGAAAAAGTGATGAAAAAGAGAGATACGTCTCTCCCGAAATATACCCTTAAAATCATCTTTTATAGCTGTTTTTTTTTTATTGGCTAATTGATATACATTTTAGTTAAATAATATTATTATTTGTGTTCACACTTGAAAAATGTTTTTGAGAAACTCAATCCCAGATACAGTTGATGTAAATGCTCTAAGATTGCTAACCTCTATTCATTTATTATTTATTATTGTTGTTGAAATAATGAAAGAATTGAGATTATTCTTAACTGATCTTGATTAGAATATAGGTTATTTGGAATATTCTTTTGTTGAATTCATCTATTTTACGAGTGGATTAGATTATTTGATGTGTAATTGTATATAACTAGATAATTAGCCCGGGTAATGCGCATAATTTAAACAACAAACTATTACAAAGTATTTTATAAATATTAATATGAATAATTAAATAAATTTCAATACTTTCAAAAGTAATTCACTAGAAAATATTTAAATATAAATAAAATTTGATTCATTAAAAACAAAATCATAGCTATAGTTATATCATATATTTAAAATATTTTTAATTCAAAATATTAATATATAAAATATTTTTATTTAAATTCATCATATATATATATATATATTATTTCTTTTGGATAACTTTAACAATATAAAAAAATATATATATATTAAACATTTCAACTATATTACATTTTAAATATTAATAGATACATAATATATATTTCTTGTTTTTAGTCATAGTCAATCTTATATTTATATATGTAATTTTCTTCAACAAATAAATTATCTTCTAATATTCTCCCAGTAAAATGTTTTGTTGTCTTTCATTACAGTTAACGTTAATCACTAAAACATTTATTCTATCTCAAAAAAACTTTTCTTTTTTTTATTAGTTTTCGCAAACTACTTTTTTATGGAAAATATAATATATATATATATATATATTATCTTTTCCATAAATTTTAATATTTATAGATAAAATAATAAAATATATTGTAAATACTTATTTATATTTTATAAATTATAAATTATGCTTTGAACTAATCACTATTCAAAACATGTTACTATAAAATTTAGATATATAAAAAATAAACTATTTAGTTTGGTAATCTTAATAAAATCTTTCTTCGTAATTCTTAGAAAAAATTTCAGTGTTCCATTTAATTTATATTTTAACTTGTTAGTTGAAATAATAGTGATTAGTGCGAATTAATGTTCTATATAACTTTTTTATTTTTAAAACAGACAATACATCAATTAATAATGTCATTAAATTTATTTTGGTGATGTGGATAGGATAAGAGGAGACAAAATTCTGATATTTTATATATGATTGTCTTTTAACTAATTTGTTTTATCTTTTTGATAAAAAAGACTAATGAAATTTTGTTTCGGTAATTTTTATATTTAAATAAAGCAGATCCTGATACTGAAGTGATAGCATTATCTCCGGAGACAATAATGGCGACGAACAGATTCATATGTGAAGTATGCAACAAAGGGTTTAAAAGGGAACATAATCTGCAGCTTCATAGGAGGGCTCACAACCTTCAATGGAAGCTGAAACAAAAGTCTAAGGAAGAAGTGAAGAGGAAAGTGTATGTTTGTCCGGAGCCCACATGCGCCAACCATGACCCCTCACGTGCTCTCGCAGATCTCTCCGGAATCAAGAAGCATTATTACCGGAAACACGGGGAGAAGAAGTGGGAATGTGAGAAATGCTCTAAGCGTTACGGTGTTCTATCTGATTTAAAAGAACACTCTAAGACTTGTGGTACCAAAGAGTATCCTTGTGACTGTGGTGCCAAATTCTATAGGTAAACTCTCTAAGTCTTTCTCAATTCCATTCGATAAATTATTACTATTATTATATATTTTTATTTGTTTAAAATCAGATTAGTGTGAAATAACATATAGTAATAAACATTAGAATACATGTGTTGGTTAATCCATAAATCACTATGTAGTGATTAATTATCAGTTTTTTGTTCGAAACTGAAATCTATTTATTTTTTCTTGTTTTTAGTACGGATTTTATATCTCGGCTATAGATTTTTAACTAATATAATTATTGTTAATTTAATTAATTATTATTGCGGCCAGCATGATTTAATTAATAATTATTGTGGTCAGCATGATTTATTTAATTATTATTATGGTCAGCGTTGTATAATTATTGGCTCTATAGTTGATGTACACTTTACATTTTTATAGTTTATATTATAAAAAAATTGTGAGTTTGGTAAAATATTATTTTTCTTTTTTATTGGTTATACATATATTAACTTTATCTTAATTATTTAATTTTTGCTGTTGTTGTTGTAATTGCAGAAGAGATAGTTACATTTCCCACAAGGAAATATGTCATGCATTAATACATGAGTCATTAATAAACCCTAGCATGAGTTCCACAGCAATGGCATCTGCTTCTGTTCTCCCTCACTACCATTTTGGTAACTATCCGAATTCCGGTTTTACCTCTTTAGTTGCAGGTTACAATCCAAACTTGTTTAACCTTGGATTTTCTCAAGCCAACGCCTTTGGCCGGGACCAGAGAAGTATTCCTTCTCTTTTGACCCAATTAATAAGGTTAAATTCTTCATCTGTGTCAAGTGGGGTAGTTAACCCACTAGCTGCGACAACCGATCATCAAGGCCAGTTTTGGTAGCATTTTTATCTTCATTCCGGAAACAATCTTAGTATGGGAGGCTTGGGCAGGTTGACTTTGGATTTCTTTGACGTTAATGGTACTTTTGTGAGAAACGCCAATGGTCGTGGTGGTCGTAATTATCCAATTTGGAAATGCTTGAGTTAATCATACATGTTTTGTTCTTTGGAATATTATTTTTATGTTTTTATTATGTTTTCGACTATTAAGGATATGAATTTAATTATCTTTAGATTTTTTATTCTTTATTGACATTTTTCTTAAATTTTTATTTCTTTTATATAATATTTGTTATGTTTCCCTAAATCATTTGGAATCTTCAACTAGTAGGATCATTTCCATTAACTGAATATATTTATTTAGTTATATATTATAGAGAAAATACCACTCTGAAACTCTTTTTCAATTTTTATTTTCACTCTAACACCCTTTTGTGCACTAACACTTTTTCAAAAAAATTTCAAGTGTTTTGACCTTTATACTCTCTAACAACAATAACAATGACTTTTTTTATCTAGTTAGATTCTAATTATAGTTACATACTCCTATCTTTATGGTAATTCAATCTCTCTCTCTCTCTCACCAATTCTAAAAGAATTTCTTAATTACTTATCCATTTTTTTAATCTTTGTTTATACTTTTGTTTTGGGTCTTCGTAATTTTGCTTAATTAAAGAAAATAGTGACATTTTACACTGTTATTTAAAATAAAGTTTTCGTAGGTTAACTGAAAAAATAATTATATTCGTTTTTTTTTAAGTTTTAAGATCTAGAAGGATAATGTATGATGAATCTATGGATTTATGTTAAAAGCAATACAAATCAGGAAAAAATTGATTTATGTCCAAAAAAACTAAATGACGGCCATGTTTTAGGTTACAGGTCTTGTAAGAAGAAGATGATATTAAATTTACCATTTTAATCTTCATTAAAGAAAAACCACAAAATTTAAAAAATATGGCCACTTCCTTCTCCTGAACCGAAGATATGATGAACTTCTTTGAAACTTCCACCAACTAAGCTACTTCATTACTAATATATTTTTTGAAATGTGAATATTTAATGTATATATATGAAATATTTAAAACTAATCCTCGATAAAAATAATTGATTAGTCATGGTTATGTCTAAGTAGACAAACTATATTGGACAAACTATATTGGACAAACTATATAAATATTTTTGGCTCTTTTGGATATGTAGAAAATTTAAATAATTATGCACCAAAACAAATCATTATATTGTTGATATTTGAATGCTCTATTCTTATGGTAAATGTTTTTTCTTTTGAATCAAGTAGATATTATTTCTGACAACCTTATACAAGATTAACATTTTTTGATCATTTTGTTCATCTCTCTACAAACTATATAGTGCAAATGTAAAAAACTCTAAATATTGTGAAAAAAAAAAATTTTAATAGATAAATCATTCAGATCATTTTGTTTTAGTAGGTTTCGATCACTTGTTTCTTTCGTCTTTGGGAGCCATTTTATTGTTTCCACATGGTTAAGTATTAGTGGACATAGGGTTTAATATTTAGGGTTTAGGGTATAGGATCAAGATTTTATTTTACTGTTTCCACATGGTTAAGTCTAAGTGGATAGTTTGTCCATACTTTTTCTTTTGTTAAGTCTAAGTGGATAGTCTTGCCCAACAACAACTCGGAGCATAAACCATACTACATACTTAGGGTTAAGGGTTTACGAAAAGATTCATTGTCCAAAAAAAAGTGGTAGAGTATAAACCATACTACATATTTCTGAACCCAAATAAATTTCTTTTATCTGATATATAAACAACAATACAGACCATTACATAACTATAGTTTAGACCTACAATAGTTCTTACATGAATGGCAACAACAACACAATGCTTATGGTAGTAAAATATGAAAATAGTCCATGGATCAGAGTTAACATGGATACATCTATGTGGTCAAGGTTTTGTGGATATACTTGGATGCTCTTTCTTGCTCTTAATATCATGAATATGATTCTCAAATTTGGTGTTACTTAAAAAGATATTAAACCAAATATATACCAACAATTTGTTGTTGGATACCGACAACAAAGCATATGTTGTTTGTATTTGAATGCTCTATTCTTATGGTAAAATCAATACTTTTGTTTTTGGTAAAATAAATGTTTTTGCTTCTGAATTAAGTGGATATTATTGCTGGCAACCTTATACAAGATTAAATTTTTTTTGATAATTATGTTCATCTCTCTACAAACTATACAGTGAAAATATATAAAAAACACTCGAAATACTGTGAATAAATAGAACTTAAACACTCGGAAAATGTTAATTAGATAAATCCTCGGATCATCTCATTTTAATAGCTAGGTTTCGATCTCTTGTTTATTTCGTCTTTGGGAGCCATTTTATTGTTTCCACATGGTTAAGTCTAATTTGATACTTTGTCTATATTTTTACTTTTGTTAAGTCTAAGTGAATAGTCTTGTCCAACAACAATTCGGAGTATAAACCATACTACATACTTAGGGTTAAGGGTTTAGGAAAAATTTCATTGTCCAAAAAAGTGATAAATTATAAACCATACTACATATTTCCAAGCCCAAATAAATTTATTTTATTTGACATATAAACAACAACACAGAACATTGCATAACTATAATTTATACCTACAATAGTTCTTACATGAATAGCAGAAACAAAACAATGCTTATGGTAGTAAATATGAAAACAGTCTCTGGATCAGAGTTAACCTGGATACATCCATGTGGTCAACATTTAGTGGATATAGTTGGATGGTCTTTTTTGCTCTTAAAATCATGAAAATGATTCTCAAATTTGGTATTACCTAGAAAGATATTATGATTTACACTCTAATACTCCTTTTTGGATAAGACAAAATATGATTTTAGTCCAAAAAGATGAAGAGAATTACACTCTAATACTTTTTTTGCTTACTCATTTTATAAAATTTATTAAAAAACTTTGTCTTACCAAAAAAAGTATACTCAGTTTATACAACAACAAAAAAAAAAATTCCTAACACCAAAAACTAAATAAATAAACTGACATAAAAAATTATCCTCTTTTTATCCACACCGTTCTTTTAAAAAAAATAAATAAAATTTAATACCTATAAACAAAAATCTGAGCTGCTACAAAAAAAACAAAATAAAAATAAAAATCTGAGCACTAAAAGCTAACCAGTTTATTTAAAATATTATTTTCAATCTAATTAGATACCTTCTCAACTTTAGTTATAACCAAACACCTTTCCAAGAACAAAATTGTCACAAAAACTCATCAAAACTTAAAAAAGGATAGTAGTACAAAAAAAAGTGTTAAATGCAAACAAATAGTCAAAAATGGTATCTTGTTGCTATTGACTCTATATTATACTAGTTTAAGACCCACGTATATACATGGATAAAATAAATATATTAATTTATATAAAAATAATATGCATCATATCAAACAAATATTTATATACAGTTAATATTATCAAAAGTAATAAAAAAAAACTATTAGAAATTTAGTAGAGAAACATAAAACTTGGAAAACTAACATTGTAAAAGATTAAATTTAGGTAAGAACGTTAAAAACATTTCTATGTGCTGTATCTTAAAATCTTTTTAAGGAAATAAGTAGAACAAAATTTAGTTAGAGAAAAGAGTTATTTATATAATTAACTATTAACTATTTGATCCATGAAATTAAATATATTTATGTATTGATTCAAACAATTGAATTGGACATATTTATGGGTTTATTCAATAAGTTTACTATATGATTTATTTAATACTTAACCAATTAGTTTGGATTTTACTCAATCTATTTTTAGGTTGAAAAACTTAGATATGTGTGGAAAGTTTTAATAAATTCTAAATAATATAAATATCTAAATTTGAAAAGGTTTCAATTTTATGGAAATAACAAGACTGAAAATTTATTATAAAAATATAAACTTTAAATTATATAATTTATTATTTATTTTTTGCTCTCTTTTTGGTTGGGTTTCTTGTTTGATTAACAAAATAATTTAGGTAAATAGTTAATTAGATATACATATTTCTCTGAAAATAAATATTATCTAAAATGTTCACCGAATTAATTATAAATTTAAATGAATAAAAATTAAACAGTTATTTGAGGTTTAACATGTTCAAAATTAGATAGGTAAAAAAAAGTAAATATTATCAATTTGATTATTTATTAATTTTTCCTCTTTTTCTTGGTTTTCTTTTTAATTGAAAAATAATATGTAAAATATGAAAGTAAAAATTATCTATTTAATTATTATTTTTTGTTGGTTTTCTTTGGTGAATCATGAAAACTTTAAAAATCCAAAAACTCTAAAATTCCAAAACCTGGTCGGATCCGGGATAAAATTTGGATAACAAGGCGAACTTTGGTCACAGAGACGTCACAATGCCAATTCACCATGTCATTGTGCTCAAGCAGGTACATCATCCCGCTACACCATGACGATAGGATCTATGTATAAGAATTGCCTCTGAGATCTCTTTCAGCGGTGTCACGGTCCTGCTGCACCATGTTGTTGCACGCCAGACATGTACATAAAAAGATAACATGAAAATGAGTTCTGCAGGCCACCTATCAGATAGACGTAAGGCTTTAGCTAGTACTTTCACCCCCACTACACCATGTAGCTGCTTCATTCTAAACCATCATACATCCTTAGCTTGTTCTCTTTCCTTTATCTGGCCTTTATTTTTATCATTATTATCCATTTAGCTCTCTTTCCTGCTGTTTTTTTTTTTGAATGAATGTAAAATTTATTCAACTCAAAAACCGTTCATACATTACATGCCTCCTTATATTGAATGATTTGAAAAAAGTAAAGAGAAAGTAGCTTCTACTATAATTTGCTTCCGAGAAGATGTTGTTAGCATCTTGATCCAAACCAAATTATAAGACCATCACATAGCTTAGAAGAACCGGAGATTTGAAGTGAGGAAATCCTGTTACGGACAGCATGGTCGATAAAGGAGATGGGCTAAATTATGAGGAACTTCACCATGTCGTCGCCGATTTCGCCCCAACCAGATGGTATGTACTGAAGCTTGCAGCACATACCGCAGCAGGACTCTAGTTGTTGCACTGTAAGTAGAACCCGAAGCAGGAGAGATGAGCTGACGGAAATTCATTGTGAAGTGACGCTGGGTGAGATCCTTTGCTAAATCCTCCCAAATATGCGAGGTAAAGCTGCAAGTGAAGAACAAATGATTACGTGTTTCGAGTGGGTGATTACAGAAGATACAAGATGGGATAACTCATGTGTTCCACTTTGTCATCCGATCCCCAGTTGTTAATCGATTAAGATTGGCAAGCCATAAGAGGAAGGAGTACTTGGGGGTGGAACCTGGAAACCAGATTCCTTTATACTCATTCCTGATTTTCCTCCATGCCGAATTTGTTGCCAAGTTTCTTTTGATGAAAACCGTGACCTGAATTTCCCATCAGAACCTCGCCAAAGAGCCACATCAGCGATTGAATTATCTTTTCTGGTTTGTAGTTTTCCAGCTCCTCCTCGATTTTGTTCAATAAAACCAGGCGATGCCTTCTTGAGCGATGGTGCAATAGAGCATCCTCCACAGAGGCATTTTTTGGATTCCCAAATCAATGAAACCTGTCTCCAGTAACATCATGAAGACGACCTAACGGGCACCAAATATCAAACCAGAATGATGTTTGGGCTCCGCCTTTAATCTCCATCATGTGATATTCTTTTGAATGTGGTCTATACTTTAACAATTTCTTCCACATCCAAGATCCTGACTGCGTAGTATCCTTTATCGACCAGAATGATGCAGAGCGCAACAATTCTTGCTGAATCCAATTCACCAATAGTGAAGTATTTGCTGATAAAAGTCTCCAAATGAGTTTGAAGCAGCTGACTTTATTTGCTTCGAGAAGAGATTTTAGACCCAAACCTCCTTCTAACTTAGGCTTACACACATCAGACCATGCTACCTTTGCTTTTTTTGAATTAAGATCTGGACCCGACCAAAGGAATGCTGCACATATTTTTTCAATCTCCCTTATACATGCACTTGGCAATCGGAAAGCCAATATCCAAAAATTGGTAAGACTTGTTATTACCGAGCTTAGTAATTGCAAGCATCCTGCATATGATAAAAACCGGTTTCTTCAGGATTCTATCTGTGCCTGAATCTTCTCCAGTAAAGGAAGACAATCCTCCAATGTCATTCTCTTTGTTAATAGTGGTAAGCCCAAATACCTAACTGGAAGAGTTCCGGATTCAGAAGGGAAACGTTCTATCAACACTTCTCGTGAGGCATCAGAAATGCCCGCTAGAAACATAGTAGATTTTACTTGACTTATTTGCAAACCTGAAATCTCCGCAAACTTCTTGAAAATCTCGAGAATTCCCTCCAATGATCTCAATTTACCATCAGAAAACACCATAATATCATCCGCAAAGCAGAGATGAGAGAGTTTCAAATTCTTACAGCGAGAATGAAAGCCAATAGTTCTCTGCACTGTAGCTCTATCCAGCATCATTGATAAAACATTCATACATATTACAAAAAGATAAGGAGTTAGAGAACAACCCTGCCTTAGTCCCCTTGTACTCCTAAAAAAACCAGCAATCTCACCATTGACTTGCACCGAGAAAGAGGCTGTAGTCACACAAAGACTAATCCGATGTATGAATTTATCCGGAAAATTCAACGCCTTGAGAGTACTGAACATAAATGGCCACTGAACAGAGTCAAAAGCTTTAGATATATCAATTTTCATATCGCATCGAGGAGTAATCCCTTCCTTATGATAATCCTTTACTAGCTCTGTTGCAAGTAATAGATTCTCCATTAGCAGACAGTCTTTGATAAACGCAGTTTGGTTTGGGGCAATAAACTCATGGAGAATGACCTTAAGCCAATTTGCGAGAACTTTGGAAATAACTTTATACAGGACATCATAGCATGAAATTGGGCGATAATCCTTCATCTCACGAGCTGTAGTAGTCTTTGATAATAGAGCTAGAATTACTCTATTCTGCACTGTATCAAATATCCAATAAATCCTGTAGCGAGTGAATTAAACAACCCATATAATCCTCAGGTTCCCGTGTCAGCAGTTCTGAAAAAAATCTAACACCTTCTTTCTTAATATCCTACACGTCAGTGAGCCTTACACCTGTGGGATTTATGATTTCATGTATCATACTCGTTGCTTGTCTTTCCTTAACCGTATTGTAGAAGTACTTATTATTTTTATCTCTAACTTTCAGCCAATGGAGCTTGGATTTCTGCTTTAAAAAAACCTCCTACAAACCAGCAACTCTTTCCCATCTCTCAAAAGCGACTGCCTCCGCTGTAATATCTTGGGGCTGAGAATTATTCAACGAGATTATTTTTCTAGCACAGAGATAATCATAAGCATCTTTTACCTGACGAGATAGGTCATATAGCTTATTTCAACTCAAAGCTCTGAGTATCGGTGATGAGTGTCTATTTTAACCCGTTTTTATTATTCTTATACTTGTCTTATTGAGTCTAGAAGTTAGGTTTTGTGTTATTTTGGTCGGTTTTAGTGTCTCAGGATTTCACTTTCTTGAAGCTAAAATGTGCAAAATGGAGCAACTTTGGACGTTTTTACACATCATTGGATTTTGGAGACATCCTGGATCGATCGATCCTGAAGAGGATCGACCAATCTCGAGGCAGATCGGTCAGTCAAAGAAATCTATGAGGTGGCACAGATCAGAGGAAGAAGATTGATCGATCCAAGTAGGATCGATCGATCCCAGTCATGAATATTCTCCAAATCGCACATTAACTCCAAGTTTTGACGTAGAAGACACTCTATAAATAAGGCTCATTTCCTGAGCGGCCAGAGAGACCTAGACACGAATTTTACTGTTACTCTGCCATTTTTATTTCTCATTTCAGATCTGTAATTTTTATATTGTTTTTTCTCAGATCTATAAAGTTTTCATTGCATTTTCAAGATCTACAATCTGTTTTCATCTCTTTCTTTGTGTTTTCAACCATACAACATAATGATCTATCAACCAATTACCATGGTTGAGTAGATCTATATGTTGGGAGATGGGATTTATTCAAAGAGATTTAATGTTTAATTAGGTTATTGTTATAGATTAGAATTATGGTTAATAGATATCTACTTCTATGAATCAAATGCTTTTGTTAGGTTGACGAATCTATCAAATGATTCATAGGGTTTTATAGTACAGCTAGCGTTGGCTATTCTACCCGAAATCTATAGTTTGTAGTCTTGATTTCCAGATTTCCAAGAGTTGAAGTTGGATCTACAAGTGAACTCTATCAAACTAGGTCGAAATATGCTATCATAGGGTCCTAGCAGATTTATGATAGAATAATATTTGCTTTTATTAAAAAGATTTATTTTGGTACAGTGTTTGTGTTCTAGATCTAGATCATTTATTTGCTAATCCGGTTAGATATTCTTTTTATTTATTTAAATCCCTGCGATTTCCCAGATCGTAACATTTGTTTTTAATTGATTTTAGTTTCTTATTTAAAAGATTTTTATTCGGATTTTCTTTTGTGACACTTTCCATATTTTCATCCTATCTCTGTTTAGATCTAAGTATCTATAGCGCTCTTTACTCTCTGTGGATTGATCCCACCACTATACTGTTGTGCACAACCGTGGACTTGCAGAGTTTAGATGTTGGGTAAAACCTGATGCATAAAACATCACATCAAGTTTTTGGCGCCGTTGCCAGGGAGTAATTGTAGCCTTTAGATTTAAGTTTTTAAACCTAGTCTAGGATATTTTATTTTCTACATTTTTTTATTTTTTACGTCTCTGAGATCGATCGATCCCCATAATATTATGCAATTAAACCTCAAATAATTGTCCTGGTTAAATAGAATCAATTTCCATGGGCTATCTAACGAGAACCAAATGGACCATATTGATATCTTTGAGGAGATCTGTAGTACCACTAAAGCCAACAGAGTCCCCCAAGACTACCTCCGTTGTAGACTATTTTCCTTTTTCCTTGCTGATAAGGCTCATAGTTGGCTGAAATCTTTGAGTCCCGGATCTATCACAAGCTGGGGTGAATGCCGAGCTGCTTTCATTCAGAAGTTCTTCACCCGCAGCGCTAAAAAAAAAAATAGCCACATTCCGCCAAGCTGGAACCGAGTCCTTCTATGAAGAACGTTATAAGGAATACCTAAGGGACTGTCCCCCTCGAAGCTACACCGTGTCGGACAGGATGAACTTCTTCTACAATGGAGTTGAAACGGAATACCAGATGGCTATGGACACAGCCAGTAGGGGAGACTTCATGAGCAACACGCTGGAGGAAGCAATGGAGCTCATTGAAAACATAGCAGCAAGCGACTCTAACAGATCTTCTGACTATGATAGGAGAGTCAACCTCACTCGAGTGAGTGATAAGATCATAGAGGAGCTTAATGCTAAGGTGGACATTCTGATGAGAGCTCAAAAGAGATATGTTAATTTCTTGGAAAGTGATGAGTTCAATGATGAGGACGATCAAACTGAGGAGATCTTGGTGGACAGGGAAACTACCAAAACTGGAGTTTTAACCCAAATTTTAGGAACCATCCTAACCTGTCCTACCGCAGCACTAATGTTGAGAACCTTGGAGATCAGTTTTATCCATCTCAGAGTACTCAAAACCAAGGGAACTTCCAAAACAATGCTGGTTATGGTAAAACAGGATTCAACCCCCAATCAAGGCATGCTGGGAATGCTGGTTCCATGGGGAAGATTGAATCCTTATTCCAGCAAATCATGGAAGGACAGAAGAAATTCGCTGGAGAGATCAACCTTAAATTTGATAACATGTACAATGATTTGAATGGGATGCTTGAATCCTTGGGTGTCCATGTGAGGATATTGGAAACCGAGATAGCAAGGTCAGCCAAAATGGTTAAGGCATTACCAGGGACTCTACCATGGAAGCTTGAAACCAATCTCAGGAATATCTAAGTACATTAACCTTTTCGCAGATGAGGAGATTTTTATGAAAATGCCCGCTGAGATCGATCGATCCAAAGGTGGGATCGATCGATCCAACGATGAGAACCACTGTTTTCTCTATGAGAAGATTGACCCATTTTCCATCAGGATCGACCCATGGAATGAGATCGATCAATCCTACTTTCCAACAAATATTTAAAATTGGGCCGGATCGGTCGATTCTGTCTGTGATCAATCGATCCTCGCTGACACGATTTTGGGACCCCTTGCTTGATAAAAACCTAAAAAAATTCAGAAATCACAAAGAGATTAGAAATTTGACCCTGCAGCTACCTAGAGAGATGAACTCTGCTGAGAACATGGAAACCAATGAGAATCAAGGAGGGATTGAAAGAGATAACCCACAACCACCTGAAAAAGAAAACCTTGAAATGCAGAAAAGGATACATCAGGTAATCACTGAGATGAGGGTGATATTGCCTTTCATGGAAGTTAAATCAATGACCCCTCAAGTCATGGATTCAATGAGAGATATAATTGCTGGAAGGACAACTATGCAAGAAGCAGCTAATTTCCTTCAAGAGGAATATAGCAAGAAGATGCCAGAAGGAATTCCCCAAAAATTAGAGGATCCCGAAAGGTTTAGTCTAACGGTCAGAATAGGGCATTATCAATTTAAGAACATCCTGATTGACACTAGAGCCAGCGTGAACATGATGTCACTCAGCCAAGCTAAGAAGTTAGGGTTACTCCACATGACACCAGTTACCATGGAAGTTGAGATGGCTGATGGTACATCAAGAAAACCAATAGGGAAACTCCTAAACATTCTTGTCAAACTTAATGGAAATTATGCGCTGGTAGACTTTGTTGTCCTCACATTGGATGAACCATGAAAAGGAGTTATACTTGACAGGCCTTTTCTAGCAACAACTAGAGCCTCAATTAGTATCTCCAAGAGGAGGATTAAACTTAGGTTCAAAGATACCTCCATGACTTTCTACATCGATACCGTCGACAGAGTGCCACCATGAATGGTCAAGCTTTCATTATGAAATATGTGGACTCTGCTGATGTTGTTCATCCAATGGACATGACTCCGGGAAGCGATTTTGGTGAAGTTCCAGCAGAAATAAACTTTGAAACCACTGAAGAAAATCTAGACTACATGATGAGGGGTGTAACTGCAAAGCCCAAGATCAAGGCAGAAAACCAGCCACCATATGAGGAGGATGCCACTCCTCCAATGAACCTAGAACCCAATTGAAATAAAACTAAGTCAAGCAAGTGACTTTGCAAAAACAAGTGCTGGTTGGGAGGCAACCCAACATGTTCTTTTAATTTATTTTTGCTTCTGAATTAATAAAACTATATTATTTTATTTCCCTTCAGTTTTTTCAATTTATCTATTTATTTTCCAAAATAAGATATGATGATGTTTTTGTGTTGAACTGACTGAAAACAGGTGAAAAACGCAGAAGATGCGAATTTCAAGAAGTTTTAGTATGATGGGATCGACCGATCCTACCCAGATCGATCAATCCCCGAGATGAGAAAATCTGAAAAGCGGTTCATGTACAGACCAATGCTCCATTTTGGTCGTAAAACTCTTTCAACGGTTTGTGGCTTGCTTTCTTGTTCACAATTCATTATCTCCAGTATTGTTTCGCAGCACCTTTTTTCTTTGATTTTATATCACTGCAGGACGCAGTGATTTAAGTCTTAGGGAAGGGGTGACTGCTTTCATATGTTACTAAAACTGTGTTTTTTTTGTTTACTTGTCCCAAAAAAAATTCAAAAACCAAAACTTTTTCATTTTTTTGAGTCATTTTATTGAGTCAAAACATGGGATTTTACAATTTTCTTGGTTTCCATTTTATGTTGATATTTATTGGATTTAGTTCAGGAAGATTGGAACACTATCAATGGATCAGCTTTACCCGAAGCGACCTATCCTTTGGAAATCTGAATGATCCAGCGTTGGCTCTATCTACTTGGACCTTTAACATGGACTAATCTTCTCACTTAGGGGCTCGATATCGCAAAAGGAATCATATACATCTGGAGTTCACCCCATTCTTATTGGAGCTTCAGATGGCCAAACTCATTTTTAGTTTGATTCCACACCCTTACACCCTTTCTCATTCAGACCTCATTCCTTTTTCGCAACATTAGGAGCATGTGCAACCAAGTGCAAAAACTACAGAGTATGGGAGCCGGTACAACCAAATGTTCTAAAGATTTCTGAGTAAGCTTTCTAGTATCAGTACTTCATCTATATTAGTTTGAGTTGACTATTGGTGCAATTTTAGTAGGATTAATGTACATGGTTAGAACTGGTTCCAACTTCCCCTTCTCAGAAAAAATGCTTTGGGATCGACCGATTCTACCTTGATTGATCGATCTCGTCTTATCCCGAGACTTTCTTTAAAAAAATAAAAAAAACAAAAAGAAAGAGAAGGGAAAGAAGTCTGAAGAAACCAGAATAAAACATTATATTTATTTAGTTAGTTATTTGTTTCTATTATCTATTTTATTTTAGCATCAATAACAACTCTATTAAGATCATTATATAGAAGCTTAATTGGGATCCAAGGTTTAGGAGGTTGTGCACCATCTTTGGTTCCCGTCTCACTGTGATTTTGCGCATTGGCTTACACCGGAGTTCATCTATCATGCCTAACCATCACCCTTAAAATGGCCCCCCCGTTACTAGCCCTTAGCGATTTCGACTCCCTTTGTGAGATTGCACGCAACACTTAATGAATGTTAAAGGGCCAACAATGGAGATTTCAGAAGTTCCCTTGGATCTCGGATGAGTGTTCTTTTGGTCGGTTTTAGTGTCTTTTCAGGTTTTCACTTCCTTGGAGCTAAAATAAGCAAAATGGAGACACGTTGGAGGTTTTTACACATCATTGGATTTTGGAGACATCATGAATCGATCGATCCTGA
Source organism: Cardamine flexuosa (assembly GCA_963555745.1). Taxonomy (NCBI): domain Eukaryota; kingdom Viridiplantae; phylum Streptophyta; class Magnoliopsida; order Brassicales; family Brassicaceae; genus Cardamine; species Cardamine flexuosa. The sequence goes on along the minus strand of OY743214.1, from coordinate 14,758,672 downwards.
AGAGGATCGACCGATCCTGAGGCAGATGGGTCAGTCAAAGGAATCTATGAGGTGGCACGGATCAGAGGAATAAGATCGATCGATCCAAGTAGGATTGATCGATCTCAGTAGGATTGATCGATCCCAGTCATGAATATTCTCCAAATCGCACATTAACTCCAAGTTTTGACCTAGAAGACACTCTATAAATAAGGCTAATTTCCTGAGCGGCCATAGAGACCTAGACACGAATTTTACTGTTACTCTGCCATTTTTATTTCTCATTTCAGATTTGTAATTTTTACATTACTTTTTCTCATATCTATATAGTTTTCATTGCATTTTCAAGATCTACAATCTATTTTCATCTCTTTCTTTGTGTTTTCAACCATACAACATAATGATCTATCAACCAATTGCCATGGTTGAGTTGATCTATATGTTGGGAGATGGGATTTATTCAAAGAGATTTAATATTTAATTAGGTTATTGTTATAGATTAGAATTATGGTTAATAGATCTTTACTTCTATGAATCAAATGCTTTTGTTAGATTGATGAATCTATCAAATGATTCATAGGGTTTTACAGTACAGCTAGCGTTGGCTATTCTACCCGAAATCTATAGTTTGTAGGCTTGATTTCAAGATTTCCAAGAGTTGAAGCTAGATCTACAAGTGAACTCTATCAAACTAGGTCAAAATATGCTATCATAGGGTCCTAGCGGATTTATGATAGAATAATATTTTCTTTTATTAAAAAGATTTATTTTGGTACAGTGTTTGTGTTCTAGATCTAGATTTAATTGCTAATCCGGTTAGATATCCTTTTTATTTATTTAAATCCCTGCGATTTCCCAGATCTCAACATTTTTTTTAGTAGATTTTATTTTCTTAATTAAAATATTTGTATTCGAATTTTATTCGGATTTCTTTTTGTGACACTTTCCATATTTTCATCCTAACTCTATTTATATCTAAGGATCTATAGCGATCTTTACTCTTTGTGGATTGATCCCATCACTATACTGCCGCGCACAACCATGGACTTGTGGATTTTAGATGTTGGGTAAAACCTGATTCATATAACATCACATCAATCGGCTTAAGAGCCTTTAATTTCTTTGAAAGCCGATGCAATGACGATGTGGAATGAAACAAAGCAACTGTACTTGACCAAAAATCATCTAACTGTAAGGGAAACTCAGGTTGGGTAGCGATCACATTTGTGAATTTAAACGGACCTTTCTTCTTCTGGATCCCTGAGTTTAAAAAAATTATTCCACGCAGATGATCTGAACAACCACCAGAATCACATAATATGAATTAGGATATTCCTGCAACCAATTGTCATTTCGCAACACTCTATCCAACTTCTTACGGATTAAACCATCTACTCTCTTATTGCTCCAGGTGAAAGTTGGGCCATGAGTTTTTAGTTCCAATAGCGAACAATACCGAATTACTTCTCGGAAATCACGCATACCAGCAGTAACCATTGGAGAGACATCTGAGCGTGAATGCTCTCCTAAGGATATTGTTTCATTAAAATCCCCTAACAGAAGCCAGGGTTTATCGATTAACAATGATAGATCATACTGTTATTGAATTTCCCGCCATAACCCTTTCGCTCATCAACAAAGTTAGAAGCATAAATAAAAGAACACCAGAATTCCTCATCACTGATTTCCATCTTAATCAAACATGTAATCATCTGACCACTTTTATACAACACTTGCATTTTCACTTTCTTACTCCACACAACCCAAATCCTTCCCAATCTATTGAATTCATAATTTGAAACCATACTCCAATCTTGAAAGATCTTATCCACTACTCGAGATGCAGCATGAGATTTTACTTTCGTTTCTATCAGACATCCAAATTCCATAGCATTCCTTTTGACCCAATCTTTAATAATTAACTGTTTTTTCAACTTGTTTAGGTCGCAAATATTCCAGAAAAACCAGACATTAAGGCTTGGCTTTTGTTTTCTTTTTGCTGAAGTTGCGAGAATTAACGTGCACCTTTGAATCTGTTACTGAAATCACCTTGGTACCCCAACTTTACTGAACGTGGAGGCAACACACGCAATGCCGGAGTCTCCCTTTGATTAAGCAATTCCTGGGAATCACCCTCTAGAGATAATTCTTCATGTGAATCACGCCCATGAGATTTCAATTCATCTAGATTTTTCAGACTTGTATTTTTCCTTACGCATACAGACTATCCCCATCAGTATCTCATAAAGCATCAAATCGAGTTGGGGATACAATGCGAACCTGACCATAAACCAAGCCATTTGGCAAATGCTTTTGTTTTGAGCCCCCAGAGTGAGAGACTGTCAACCATTCTCCATTACTACAATGATCCTCATTTGCATCTCCACCTCTTCACGATCCATATTTTTATTTTCCAAACCTACTATTGCAGTCACTGCCAAATCAGTTTCTTGAGCAACATGTGAACCTCCATGTGTAACAACCTTTACTTCCGAGGAAAGAGTCGGAGCTCCATTTGTACTTAATGTAAATATGGGGCTAACAGGCCTTTCTTCCTCCACCTGCAAAATAGTAGGTGAAAGCACTGGACGTACTTGTTTTGCATTGGCTAGACAACCCTCTGCAACGTGACCTCACTTACGACATATACCACACCGTTGGGGAAGCCATGGGTATTCAAAAGTCATACAAACCTCTTTACCTTGGACTTGAAAGAAATACATTTTTGGTAAATCTTTCGTCAAGTCAACTTCTACAAAAATTTTGGCTTCATCAAAACAACTCACTAACTCTGTTTCCTGATGCAATCTCTTTGGCTCTCCTACAAGACTACCAATAAACTCAGCCCCTTCCACGTAAACATCAAATGAGGAAATTTTTTACTATCACCCACATTGGCATTGATTTGATTTCCGGCTTAGCATCTCCCACTATGGATGTCCACTTCGAGACTACCATTGGAAGCTCACAGATATTCCACATTCCCCATCTCAGAACTCGTAACCTGGCTGAAGCATGCCGAATCCTAAATTTGATTGTAGTTGCATTAACCTTGAAGACATCAATCTTAATTGCCTTATCCCCCAAGTTCCAAATTTTGTTCACAATTACATGAATTTTAGGGACATGAGGAGCTTTTGATGGAAATATTTTGATAAGAAAATCTTCCCAAAGTGGAGCTGAATCCTCAAAGTTATCATCTGGTACCGCCATTATCGTCTTACCATCAACCACGGAAACATCGATATTGAATTTTGTTAGAGTAGATTTATGGCTAACTATGTTAGCCCAATATTTCGTAACTGGAACCTCAGCATATTGGCTCTGACTTGAAACAGATACATCTCCGACCACCTCTGCCATGGCAGAACACGGCCGAATTGCCGCGAAGAAACCCTAGCACATAACAAAAACGGCAAACCTAATCGCTTTCAGAATCGCCTCCCCCCCCCTTGCTGACGTGTCCAGTTTTTAATCAACTTTTAAAAAAAAGCCCAAAAATTCTCTTTCATGCTGTTGATCCAAACAAAATAAAACTCTTGTTCATGCACATCTCCATTCCAAAAGATGTAAAAGAATAATGCATATGCAGACATGCATCTATACTCCTGTGTATGAAATGAAAATGGAAGAAACCAATGAAAAACCAAGTCTCAAAAATACTCATCAAAACTCAGTTCGTCAAAGAAAATATACATTAGAGTTGTTAGAAGATACATATTTAATTTATTGGGTTCAGACCACTAATTATTCCAATGGAACCTAGCAGTAAAAACTTAGGGACATAATGATGAACCAGAGACGAAAAAATTTGAAGTATATACAATTCTGGTTGGGAATCTGATATATTTGAAAATACCTAGACTTATTATCACCTATGTAGTCAACAAGGTGTGTCAACTCTCTTCATATCCTAAGATATCTTATTTAAGTGTAGCTCATAAGGTGCATTACATTAAAGGGACTGTTGGCTTGGGATTGTTCCATCCATCCAATTCTGATCTGCAAATGAAGGTATTTTGTGATGCTCATTGGTCTTACTGTCTGGATACTAGTGGATCTACATCTAAATATTGCATGTTTCTTGGAGTTTCTCTAGTTTCATGGAAATCTAAGAAATAAAATGTGGTTTCTATATCAGCTGGATCAATAACATTGGCGAGTTGTGAAATCTCATGGTTAGTGAATTTGCTTGTATAGTTTCAGGTTCATCATACCATCTCCAACCGAATAGTTCATCTTCTACATCATTTGGGGTTGAATTTATGTCCAACTAATTACTCCATTTGTTACTCCAAAAAAAATATTCTAAGTATATTCTATTTTCTTTTACTATTAATTTTTTTTGTACCTCTCTACTTTCTAAACTTACAAATTCTACTCATTTATTTTAAGTTAAACAATAAGTAACAAATTGTAATACTATTGAATTTTTTTTATATATAAAATACAATTACTTTACATACATTAATAAATAAATACATATTAAATACCATACACATGTATTTATAATTTATAATTAATCTTAGTATTTTTAATTTTGTACTATTAACAAGTACAATCATACTTTATGCATGTATTTATAATTTTATAAATAATCTAAGTATCTATAATTTTTTTGAAGTATAAAATAATAACAAATAGTTTTATTTCAATATAAATATAAATTTATTAAATTTCAATGGTTAATTTGCAAATAGAAAAGTTCACCATCAAAATAGAGATCTCCAAATATGAAAAAATAGATATCTCTATTTGAAGGTATATATGGAGATGATTGGAGATGATTTTACTCTAAATAGAGATTGGAAGTGGAGATGGAGATGTGTTGGAGATGCCCTCATAAGACAGTACCTCTGTTTTGTGATTCCACATCAGGTATTCATACTAATTCAGTGTTCCATGAAAAAACAAAACACATCGAAAGTGGTTGCTATATAACAAGAGAAAGGATTGATGAAGCATCTACCCGTTAGAACACACAATCAGCTTGCAGGTGTATATGTGGCTTTGATATCCAAACAAATAAGAAGAAGAGCGGACAATCTCTGGAGAAGGTAAAAATGACAACAAGAGATTTTGACAAGTAAGAAGTGAAGCGATGTGAGGCTTGTGCCTATGTAGAGAATAAAGAACCTCTAGCCTACAACCTTATTTTTTGTTTCCTTAAACACTCTTACTTTTTATTTTATTTTATTTTTATACTATAACATTAGATTAGGCTCAAATGTATTAACATAGTTTTAGAATATTTGTTCGTAGAGTCAAGATGTTTAAAAAAAAAACAAGAATATGAATTAGGAACTAAAATTTAAAACTAAGAAACAAATTAAGATAAATAAACTCTATTTTCTTTTTCTCACGTTATATATTCATGACAATTTCACCCCAAAAAAATTCTATTATTTATATATTACAATCTAGTTCAGAAGTAAGCCTCTTTTGTATTTTAATTTTGTTATATACCGATAGAAGTTCGATTTATGTTTTGATTAGATTCGGTAAAAATCGTTGGATTTAGTTTTAATAATTGAGATTTCAGAGAAAAAAGTTGTATACGAACCAGGCCTTTTTGATAACATGGCCAACGGTACATGTAACTCTCTAGACACTGCTCTATGATTAGTCAGGTTTGTCGTGATGCCTACTGATTTCGTTGGTCTAGTCCGTGCAAAACAAGTTGAACTTATTTCATTTAATCCGATGCTGAAGCCTAAATAACCCACATAACTAAATTTCTTGCAGAGTTTTCGGCATGCTCAAAAAAGTTCTCATTACAAAAAAACTAATTAAGTACTGTTTACTCTTAGCTTCCAGAAACTAAGTTTGGGTTTTAGAAATTCATAGTTTATTAGCAGTCAAAATCTTGAAAGACAAGCAGGAAATATTGTCTAACCACTCACGCAGGAAACTCGACGCCCCTTTCAGAGTGGTTACATAGTAGTTTAGTTATTATTTTACAAAGCTTACAATATCTTCATAAGTCAGTCGTGCATTTAAATATAAATAACTGAAAAAAATAGCTCACCACTTTGACAAAAACTATACTTAATTGGCATTTACAATGTACATCTCTCTCTCTCTCGCCCACTCATAATGTTGATATGTGGAAGAAAATCACTAATAATCGTATATATGCATCAAATAAGTTTTATGTAAAAAGCTATTATATATTTTAAGTTCTGTACTCTTAACATATATGTCATGTCGTTAAAATAAGAGAAAAAAAACAAACATAGATGTCGTGTTTAATTACATAAAAATCAAAACAGAAAGAAATGTATAAACGGACTACACATTGACCATAACAAAACACTAAAACGACGAACAAAACAAATAAAAGTTTTATTTTTCTAAAACAACTCAGCTTGACGAAACGTAAACTCGACTAGACGTGTGTGTATATATGATTAAAGCCCTAATACCATAATTTATAAAAAAACTGAAACCAAGATCAACTAAGAAATATCATTCATGAGGCTTTCGTCGAAGCAAAAGTCAGGCCAATAAAGCGAGGCAGCGTCACCACCGCCATAGCTTGAACTGCTACTTGCATCCGCCGGATTGTGGTGAGGAAGAGAAGGCGTGATATTGTTAAGGTTGTGGTGGTCTATAAGAGAAGGGAGAACCCATGAAGATGGATCATCAAGTTCATGATCTTGATCATTATCAATTGGATGTTTGACCAAATGGTCTATAAAGTGATCCTCACTATTCAAAGGTGTTTGGAGATTGAAAGGGACATGATCAAGAAGTGGGTCACCTTGTGATGGTAGCTCACTACTAGGACTATTGTTTAAATGATATTTTTGTTGTTGTTGGAGTGGTTGAATGGTTGGATCAATGATAGAGTCGAGTTGAAATAAGCCTTGATGATTTTGAACGTTTGTCTCGGGTTCAAGAGCTGGATCAAAACCCGAGTTTTGATCTTTATTCCAAGAGACCATGGAGTTTAAGAGGTTCATGGCATGGTTTTGATCGATATCGAGAATACTACTTGGGCTATTGTTGTTGTTGGTTAATGAAGCTGAAGTATTAAGCATACATTGGAGATATTGTAGCTTGGCTAGTTGAGCTGCTTCGGCTTGAATGGATGAGAATTGTGATGTTTGTTCAATGAGGTCTTTTAGGTTTGCCAAGGCTATGAGCTGAGGTAAGCTTGCGAAAAGGTCGGTTCTTGGCTGATGAGTCACAGGATCGATTCCCATTTGGATTAATTTCTTCTTTAGATGTGTGTTCCAAAAGTTCTTGATCTCATTATCTGTACGTCCTTGTAAATGTGTAGCAATAGCTGACCATCTATACATGATAGAAAAAAAATTAATCATTCGAACTTTCACACAAATGTTTTATAACAAAAAACGAATATATGTTTAAATATCTTACTTATTCCCAAGAATGGAATGGAGATGGAGGATTGTTTGCTCTTCTTCAGCTGAAAATTTGCCTCTTTTGATATCTGGTCTCAAATAATTTGTCCACCTCAGTCTACAACTCTTTCCACACCTATTCAAATCTACAAAGAAAGATAACATGATTCAAAACATTACAATCCACAGACACATACAAAACCATATATACGAGTTTATTTATATAAAACAATGGATCGAGTTAAGAGACTATGAAAAGGAAGAAACCTGCGAGCTTGGGGAGGGCTCTCCAGCTTCCATGGCCATGTTTATGAATGTAATCAATAAGCTTTTGATCTTCTTCAGGAGTCCATGGCCCTTTCTTTAGACCATTCTCATCGCAACAAGGCGACCTCCCCATCTTTCTCTGATTAGGTTGTCTTATCTCTTTTCTAATACTACAAAAGCTTGAGGTTAGGACTTGGTATTTATATACAGTTTCGTGGAAGTTTGATGATAATTTAATGTATAATAGTGATAATTCTTCCGCCATAGCACTTGGCTTTATTTAATATGATTTGTTTGACTAATGTTTTTGCTTTTGGTATTCTTATTAACTAAATTTTTAGGTAAAATCTATGTCGCCATTTCTTTTGATACGGAAAAATCTACTTGTAGCTAGCGACGAAGCCAATGCGTACCATGAGCTGACGTATTTTTCATACATATTGTGAAGAAAACAATTTTTTTTTTGTTAATAATCGAATTTCATTACAGCTTTAAACATTTATAAATCACTACATGGGACCTTCTGCTAACTCTAATTTAATTCAAAGCGGACATTTGACAACTGTCTTACTAGAAATTCCTCGGCGAGATTTGAAATGAGTAGTGCATCGCCTAGCTAGAATATGGTCCAGGTGACTTTAGAAATGCAATAGTTGACAAAACCACGATATCAAAATTTGTGGTATAGTGATGCCTAAAATAGCAAATACATAATGTGGTACACATGATCTATTGTCCATTAGTTGTCATACCACATAATGAGAAATATAGAAAAATAAAGATGGTGGTTTCTTGGAAAATTATATATATATACCTCAAAAACGATATTCATTTATCAATGATTTGATATTTTGATGCATGAAATCGAACACATATACGTATTCGTTTCCACTTTCTGTGGCTTCTGGTATCATTTAGATTTTTATTAATACAGAATACAATTGTTTTTTATTGGTTATAATAAAATGTATTCTTAAACACTAGATATTAAGGGCAAAAATATTACTGAGATTTATGTGGTCAAATTGAGGCACAATATCCGTGAAGTGTCTACCTTGTGGTAATGCGTTGTTCCTGGAGGTTTGGTAAATCAAATCTGAATAAACTAATCTTCCTTGTAGATGGATTAGATAAGCTATATATATTTATTTCGAGTATGCAGGTCATTTAATTACTTATATAGTCAGCGTGCAAATTGGAATGAATTTCAATTCATCTTGTACCAAAATGATCAAAGGAGCATGCATTATGTATACAAAGTATATTACAGTTTATATATGGTTGTTCACTATAAAGTAGATGTGCAGCTTACAAAAAACGTCGATTAAATCAACCAATTGATCATGATATAATGATTTGTAACTTTTTTCCCCGATAAATATTTTATTGAATGATGTTGTCGTAGATGTTGTGGAATGTTGTATTACTCACTGCACCATCTTATATTTTGCTACGGTCAATATATATATGACGACAAAAGTATACTTTAACTTTCTCAATATACTTTTGAGCAGAATTATGAAAAGTAATCAAGTTCACCACTAAAACTACCAAGCATTACTAACGACGAACACATGTGTTTTAAAGTTGCAAAATTCAAGGCACCTTTAAAATTACATTCGTTTATACCATTCGTATGAACCTTTATTTCAGGAAGTATACATAATTTCATGGAAAGTTAGTTTTTTTTCTTATATATATATAGGTGAAAAAATTCATGGAAGTTTATCAATATAATCAGGAAATATTAAATATTACCAAATTGACAAATAAAACTGGACATTTAGGGAATATTAAAACGAGTTGGTAATGAGGAAACCAAGGTGAACTTATTGATAAATTTAGTAATAAACAAAAAGTCCAATAATAATGGTAAGTTTGGTCAACAAAGATGTGAAAGCCAAAAGAAAAACAAAGGATTACGTGGTTGGACTAAAGGAACCTTTCCCATGCACGCAAGGCGACGATCATTGTTTTGTCATCTAATGCATGGCTTCTTCTAAACCCATTATTTCTACGTACTAACAATGTATATATATCACCTGAAATTTGTAATTGGTACTTGCATTAAAATGAATATATCATTCTAGCTATTTTGTCAACCGTTCAGAAAAGATGTTTCATTATTAGAAATGAAAAAAATGTACAATCAACTCAACGCCCTACCACAAACCTTTCGATACACTTCAATAATCGATCGAACAAAATTTGATCGATCAATCACACTCGAACAAAATTTTCGATGCATTTACATATGGTTTTACTAAATACATTTGAATTGAATTTACGGTAGTTCACGGAAAATTTAGGATTAGTCCTATATCGGAATCAACTAAACCAAAAATATTGATATTACCTAAACACACAAAAGCCAATCATATATATACCAAGGGATTTGGGGTTCTAGTAGTAGTACAAGAGCGTTATATTGTTCTTTTTTTGTGTTTCGAATTTATCTTTCTTTGGGTTTAAAAATTATTTTTTCAATCGGAATATCTAAAATGTGATTCTAAATCCTAAGAGTAATTATCAAATTATGAATGAATGTTTAAAATTCCCACTGTTTTATAGAAGAAAAATAAACTATATATCTTTCTTTTTTTGGTAAAAAACTATATATCTTTATAAAATAAAAAGGAAGAAGGTAAATATCACTACAAAAAACACGGTGGATTACGTGGGTCATTATCATAGTTAACGTCGGTTGCAAATGACTCCAGTACATTAGCGTCAGTTTGGAATCTGACGTCTCAAGGCTCGACGTTAAAATTGTTTACTTCGATTATTCATATCTCTGTTTTGTTCATAAAATTGAAAACGCTTATATTCGGAACTGGAATCTCAGACCTAAAATGTATTTTTATTATATTTTAAAAAGCTAAGTTGGTTAATAAACTGAAACTTTCCTACTTTTAACTAATTAACATCAGTTTAAGAAATGACTTTAAAAAATTGACGTTACCTAGCGTGTTTTTTGTAGTGTATATACACCGGATATGATGGTCGCTCACCTAAAGCCTATAAGTATTTCAAGTCCCACAAAGCAAGGACAATACATGATTTGATCCGTATTAAGTATTTGTGCGTGTGTGTCTCTTTTAAAATTTAGGATCTTTTTCCGTAATAGTACGTGTGTGTTTTCGTTTTCCACTAAACAGTTATACATGCTGACATTGTTGTTCACTTATGATGGTTTTAGGAAATGCATTGACCTATATATTAAAGGATCGATCAACTTAAGCTTGGAGTGTTTGGTAGGAGCAAAGTTGTTGTAGCAAACTCTCCAAACATGCACTACATCTCCATTATACACACATCAAGCACCTAAATACTGTTTCATTGTTTACTATACTATCATCTATATATATATATATATAGGAAAACTATTTAGAATTGACTTTTTTGAAAATTTATTTTTAAATGGAGACCATTACTGTCTTAAAAATTCTTTTCAGAGGAACCCGTTTAAAAATAAATTTCTAAAAAAATCCATTTTAGACAATATCTCATATATATATATGTCACATTTTTTTTGAATAAACACCTTAGTTTGATTTTCATTTGCTAGTTAGCTAAGGCCTAACTGCGATAATGAAATGATGTTTTGGTGAAGATACAACATATCAAACCCTATTCTTTTTTCTTCTGGAAATAAAATTGGAAAGCAATAGATATAATATGTATCAGCCATTTCTCACACATGCGGGCACATGTACAAAATTTGAATGGTTTGAGTATTCAAAATTAATAAAACAATTAAAAAAATCCTTACGTGACAGAATTTACCAAATTCAGATGATTTGACATTACAATATTCTCTTTGTCAGTTTGTTTTCTATGTATTAATTAATAAAAACTAAGATATAATTCATCAACCCTCACGCGGTTGCTTGAGAATTTTATTCTTCAAATATTTGTCTCGACGTTTGTTGTTCTATCCGAAGTATTCTTATTTTGTTCTTCAAATAGTCTTTTAGATATTTTTTTGGTGGAAAAAATGTTAAACTAGAAGCTCGGTTATATCATCCATTTTTTGGGACAAAAGGTTATATCTTCTTCCACAAGTTATAGTTTGGTTTAAGTTTTTTTTTTGTCAAAATATTCGATACTTTGAATGTGATCATGCATATGTTTTTTTTTTACTTTTTCTCCTATTAATATTTGAAATTTATGTAAATTTATTATATAGTCCTATTATCATAGGTGTGGTTCCAACTTAATTAGAAAATGTTTAATTAGCTAAAAAAGTAACAGATAAGTCAGTTTCGTGAACGGCGATTCTGTGTCGGGAAGGCACTAATATGCACACTTTTTGATAATTAGGTAGAGGAATCGCATATTTCTTATCACAAATGAAATTATAGTCACAAATAAAATGCGTAAATTTTAAGAAAGAAAAAAGAGACTGAAATGGTTGATGGAGAAATCTTACTTTTCAAGGGTCAGCTAAACAACTGAATTGCTTGTACTGTTAAGTCTTCAACTAAAACATAATGTATTTAAATAAAACAACTATAAACTTTACAGAATAATAATTAAAAACGAGAAAGACTTTTGGAGAACATGAAACTGGCGAGAGGTTCCGCGACGACATTGTATGTGTGGTTCTCTCCAAAGTCTTACTCAAAAGATATTGCCCTTCAGGTCCTTCAAAAAATATCTTCTTCTTTGACTTACCAGATTTTGTGTGCGTGGAAATAAATACTAAATTACAATATTGAAAAGTGAATGAAGAAACCATGTAAAACTCATTTTGCAATAAATTATTTAATTGTATAATAAAAATGAATAAGTTTAAAACTCATTTTGCAATAAAATGTGAAAAAATAAAAATAAGTACACGAGGAACCCATTATAGATTCAACTAATTGAGCAGATTTTAGGATTATTCTTTGTTGTTTATGATATATTATAGTCTAATTTATTTTTAATAACATGCATATGTGTCAGAATCGATCGGAGGAACATAGTTTGCAAAAAAACCCAGAAGAACTAGCTTTAGTAATTAACAAAAAAAAAAAAAAAAAAAAAAAAAAAAAAAAAAAGTGAAACCAAGTCTTCAAGCATAAAAATCTGCTAGCGGTGTTAAGAACGCTGGCCCATCCGTTTGGTCTGTCATCAACTTTAGTAACTTTATGCATTGAAAATAAATAGTAAATTTTTAAGCGCCAAAATAAACTACAGAGTAACTAAGCAGTGTAGGAATGACTTGGAAAAAGTGTTAACTCATTGGTCCTAAGTTCGATTTTTGCCAAGAAATAAGTTGCTGCTGTCTGACCAGACGAAAATAAATCATGTCTTAGGTTTCATTAGAAAATCTGGAGCCGGGACTAGTTCTCGGTAAATATCCTCTTGGAAAATTAGTAGGACCTTAGACCAGATATCCCAGGTTAACCAAGAAAGACAAAACATACATTACAAAGCTTTTATCCTTGTTCGTTAGTTCTTAGTTGGAAGATTCTTCATCTTAATTTGTCCGTACAAGACAGCCTAGTATATTGAAGAGGCTATCACCTTCCATGAACCATAAAAAAATCTAACTTATTTTGTAATGTATCACAGACAAAACAGCGGTCTAAACTAAATGTCGTTAGTTCAACTGGTAAAGATTTTAGGAAAAGCTTAGAAGTCGTCGGTTCGAGTGATGCTTAAGATGAAACTAATATTAAATGATGTAATTTTGGGACTAAGAGATTATGAGTTTCGGCCTAAAACTTCTTGGTATTCCAAAAAAAAAAAACGACGGTCTAAAACCCCCACTCCTCGCATGTCTCAAAATGACCGAAGGAGACCGATTAATTTCTTTAATACTTAATCAAAGGCCAACTGATTCCCTATTAATCTAACTGAGGTTAAGTAATAGAAATATATGTAACCAAAATGTCACCCATAAGAGTTTAACATTTTAAATTGTATAAGATGCCTTAGATCGCGTTGTTTATGACTAACACAAAATCTTTTGTTTATAATGATGTATTAATTTGTGTAAATCTAATAAATTGTTTTAAAAGTTGAAATCAAAATATACTTTTGATAAATATGATTTTTATTAGTCGAGGTCATAGAAGATGATTTCAATGGATCCACAAGCTTGAAGTGTGAAAATCTAATTAGTATTGTTTCAACAAAAAAACACTTCTTATTCAACAAATTGCGTCGTTTAGTTATTGCTCTTTTTAAGTTGTCCGTTATTATCATTGGCATTTTATATTTGGAAGTAAATACGGCTAGCTTTTTAAAATTAATAAAGTTGAAGGTAGCTTATGAACCAAGATTGTCTCCTTTAGTGACTATAATTCAGAAATTAAAACAATAGTTAGACTTATATTCATTGTGTGAGCGTGAAGTCTCAAATCGTTAACCTAATCACAGACTCACAACATTCTATGCTATCGCAAGAAAACCTACGCTTTATTTTCAACTTTTTGGATAAGGGGTCAACATCATGTCAAATGAATATTGCTTTTTTTTCACTGAAAACATGCATATGGATCATATAATATTTTCCCGCTTTTCTGGAAATTTTACTTCGAGTTTGTTCCATTATATGATTTTTTTTGTTTGAACAAGGTAAAAAATCTCTTGCTAAAGAATACGTAGTAGATAACGGAACACTGGTTGGTATTTTATGGAGTACTCTTTGAATTTTAAATTAGTAACTAAATGATGACATTAGTTGAAAACAAAAACAAAAAAATGAAAAAGAGAGAGAAAGCAAGTTCAACTTACATCGGACTGACATAATTGGTGAAGAGAGAAACAAAAACTTCGTGAAAACAGAACATATAAGAATCTTAGTTGTAATAAAAAATATATGTGGGCCATTTTTATTTTGGCCATTTTAAAATTTTAATTCCAAATGAAATCGTTTAGGAAAGTTTTTTAAAATAGTAGGTATTCCCATTTTGAAAAAAAAAAATTAAAGTGGACTCTTTCTGATAGATCTATTTTTAAAAGGAGAAATTGGATGAATGAGTAGTTTGTATGCACCGATGGATTTAGATGTATAGTAGACAATATTCTTTGTTGCCATTTATCATCACAACTTACAACCTTTCATCAGAGATATGTATAAAAAAAAAATTTATATTTTTTACTATACTAATTTCTAGGCATAAACATCGAGAAATGTCACTATGAATGTTAAGTAAAAAGGAGTTACGGTTTAGTGGAGTTCGAACCAGTGAGTGTTTACGTGGATCATATGTGACTTTCCTGCTTACATACAGAATGTTATCATGTTGGACATCACATGGCATATTATCTTATATGTATTTCTTTAGAATGACGGATGCATTTTAGCTGAAGTACGAAAGAAAAACAATTTGGTTTAATTATCATCGTCGGTTTTTCTCAATGAACCATCTTTATCGAATAAATAAGACGATGTTTTTAGAAAAAATAAGTATTTGTGTTCTGCGATCGATGTATTTGAAAGGAGACAACTTCAAGCGCAAATTGATCAGTATGGTGCTCAAGAAACTATAAGGCGTTAGAGTAATTGGCATGTTTCATGTAATATGACAGACGAATATGGGGAACATCATCACTGACACACAAAAAAAACATATTTTGGGAACTTCTATACTGAAAGGATATTTTCCTCCGACATAATCTTGATGTGATGCATATCGAGAAAAACCTTTTCGATAATATCATGCATACAATATTAAATGTGGCAAAAAGACAAAAGACAACATGAATTCAAGGATAAACTTACCTGCTATATGTTCAAGGAGTGAGTTGCACGTTACATATGATGGTGAAAATGCCATTTCCAATATTTAGGTAACACGCAAATACAAAAACAGCATTGTTCAAATGGGTGAAAGAAGACATGAAGTTTCCCTATGGTTATGTTTCTAATCTCTCTAGATGTGTTGAAGAAGGGCAAAACTTTTCAAGGACGAAGAGTCATGACTATCATATGTTTATGCAATGACTACTTTCATTTGTACTTACCAAGATAATTGACGAAGATGTTAATGAAACACTTGCAGGTACACATATTCTTGTTTAATATATTAAATATGCTTATAAATGTGGGCGATTATCTAAAATGGAGCCTTTCAGACATTTATTTACAAACAAAATCTCCTAAAAAAGATTTTTGAAGTAGTAGAGATCCCCATTTAGAAATAAATTATTTAAGAAGTCCATTTTTTGTATTTAATCCTATAAATATATATATATATATATATATTATATAAACTTCAATATTATATTAATGTTTTAATAGGTATTGGCGCATTTTTCCGGGGGGTCTTAGTACAAGTACCTTGATTGAACAAGACATTCAACAACTTGAAGCCAACATTCCCATCTTATTGTGTAATTTGGAGAAGATTTTTTCGCCAACATTTTTTATGTTATGGAACATTTTCCAGTCTATCTTCCTCATGAGGCGGCACTAGGTGAACCTGTTAAGTATCAATGGATGTATCCATTTGAGCGTTTCATGAAATATTTGAAAGGTAAAGCAAAAAATTTGCAAGAGTGGAGGGTTCAATTGTTGTGGGGAGTTTCACTGAAGAAATATCTTATTTTTTGTCATACTATTTCGCCCTGAAAGTTCAGACATGCAAAAGAGCTCCCCGGTGATATGAAGATGGCGGTGTGGCACATACATATGCATTTCAGACATAGTCTCGCAAATTGGACGCCTTGCTGGAGAGTTAAAATAAGTTTGGTGGACAAGTCTTGAAGATCGTTATTGTGCACACACATACATTCTCGTAAATTGAGAGAAAATGCATTACTATGAAAGTTAAAACATTTATAATTAATTAGTAACTTATTTAATGTGTGCACACAAAATTCTGATGTTTAATCTATATATTTTTGGCAGATTATTCGTGACTCAAGTACGAAAATCCATAGAGGGAATATCTAATGATGAGATCAACAAGCGCAAAGATCAACACTTTGTTCCTTGGTTGAAAACCCAAATATGAATTTAAATTAAATTAATTAATCAATATATATATATATATATATATATATATTATAATTATATTTACTTTGAACATTTAATTTGTAGGTTGATTGTGACGATCTATTTTATCAACCATGGTTTCATGAGTTGCTTCAAGATCCAATCTTTCGGATAACCACTGCTCTAATGTATTTCACTCAAGGATATATTTTTCATGCTTACGAGTACGGTAAACGTCGGACAACGGTCAACTACGGAGTATGTGTAAAATGGGAAATCAATTTTTAAGGGGTCATACAAGAGATAATTGAAGTTGAATTTGCTGGGTCAGTGAAGATGAAATGTGTTCTCTTCAAATGTGATTGGTTTGATCCAAAAATTAGCATAGGTGTTCCTACCAACAAATTTGGAGTTGTTGATGTTAGTGCAGGATGACGGTACAACAAATTTGAACCTTTCATTTTAGCATCTCAAGTAGACCAAGTTAGCTTCCTTCCATATCCCAGAGTTAAGAACACGATAATCACTTGGTTATCAGCTATTAAGGTCAAACCTAGAGGTCGAATTGTAGGAGAAGAAGTATTGCAACAAAATTCTTGTAGTGAGATTACGACTCCGAATCAAACTACAAATGACATCCTGCTTCACAACAATCAAGTGTTTGAAGATACCCATATGATGATGCAGACGAAGACAACATTAGTGAAGAGTTTCATGAAAAGTGACGATCAAATCAAAGGTTCTAGTAAGGTATCAGATAGTGAATTAGAATCATTCTTTCCGTCTTTGTTTTGTAATAACATTATTAATATAATGAAGTTATTTTGCAATTTAAAATTATTATAGTTATTACATACATAATAGAAAACTTAATTATTGAATAAATGGTTTAATAGTTAATTATGTAAAATTAATTAAACTTTGTTTAAAGTTAAAAGATAAGGATTTAGGATTTAAAACGATGGATTTACGATGATTCATTGTAAACTCGTTGTAGCTTTACAACAAGTATACGAGGATTTGTCATAAAATCATTGTAACGCTACAACGAATCTACGACAAATAATCATAAATTTGACCGCTTAATCATGTAGCAACAGGCATGCTATTATAATTTAACCTGTATTTAATTGTTCTACAACAGATTTATGAGGAGTCGTCATAAATCAGTTGTTATATTACGACATTCGTCGTAAATTTGTTGTACCATAACAACAGATTTACGATAAAATATATAAATATCAGGAAATGGCCTCCCCTCTTCGTCGCCAATCCTCTCAATCTCACTTTCTCTTTAGAATTTCCTCGGCCTTCTCTCTCGACTTAACATATTTTTTTTTTATGTTTATTGCCGTTGTTTTAGAATTGTTAGGTTGACTGGGTTAGAAAATTAAATATTAGAATTTGGATATATATATATATATATATATATATATATATATATATATATATTTATAATTGATATGTTGATTGGTTTAGCGTGGTTTTAAATTTAGAATTGTTAGGTTGATTGATTTTAGGAATTTAGAAATTTAATTTTAAATAGGATGATTTATTAATTGTTTAAAAATTTGTTTGTAGATGGTTAGAAAATCCCGGTTGGCCTGCAATCGTACATGTCCACATTACAGTGAGAAGTTTTTAGCACAAGACACCACTACTAGAGCGGGATTGTCTTTGACCCCTACCGACATACAGTCTACTTCAGCCGCTAGGGAGACGACCAGAGACTCAGCCAACACATCCTTCATCTGTTGGGGCATCTCCACCTCCAACTCCAACTCCACCTCCACCTCTACCACCTGCAGGAGCAGCAGTTCATCCCGATTTATTAGTCCTGCATGAAGCTCCATATGCACGTTATACAGTGGAGGATTGATGAATGTCTATTTTGACCCATTATTATTATTATTTTACTTATCTTATTGAGTCTAGAAGTTAGGTTTTGTGTTCTTTTGGTCGGTTTTAGTGTCTTTTTAGGTTTTCACTTCCTTTGAGCTAAAATGTGTAAAATAAAGCAATTTTGGACATTTTTACACATCATTGGATTTTGGAGACATCTTAGATCCCAAAACATATCGGTCAGTCAAAAGAATCTATGAGGTGGCACGGATCAGAGGAAGAAAATCGATCGATAAGTAGGATTGATCGATCTCAGTCACGAATATTCTCCAAATCGCACATTAACTCCGAGTTTTGACCTAGAAGACACTTTATAAATAAGGCTCATTTCCTGAGCGGCTAGAGAGACCGAGACACGAATTTTACTGTTACTCTGCCATTTTTGTTTCTCATTTCAGATCTGTAATTTTTACATTGTTTTTTCTCAGATCTATAAAGTTTTCATTGCATTTTCAAGATCTACAATCTGTTTTCATCTTTTTCTTTGTTTTTTCAACCATACAACATAATGATCTATCAACTAATTACCATGGTTGAGTAGATCTATATGTTGGGAGATGGGATTTATTCAAAGGGATTTAACGTTTAATTAGGTTATTGTTATAGATTAGAATTATAGTTAATAGATCTCTACTTTTATGAATCAAATGCTTTTGTTAGGTTGACGAATCTATCAAACGATTCATAGGATTTTATAGTACAGCTAGCGTTGGCTATTCTACCTGGTATCTATAGTTTGTAGGCTTGATTTCCAGATTTCCAAGAGTTGAAGCTTGATTTATATGTGAACTCTACCAAACTAGGTCGAAATATGCTATCATAAGGTCCTAGCGGATTTATGATTGAATAATAATTTTTTTTACTAAAAAGATTTATTTTGGTACAATGTTTGTATTCTAAATCTAGATCATTTAATTGCTAATCTGGTTAGATATCTTTTTTATTTATTTAAATCCCTGCGATTTCCCAGATCGTAACATTTGTTTTTAATTGATTTTATTTCCTTATTTAAAAGATTTTTATTTGGATTTTCTTTTGTGACACTTTCCATCTTTTTCATCCTAGCTCTGCTTAGATCTACGGATCTATAGTGCTCTTTACTCTCTGTTGATCGATCCCACCACTATACTGCCGCGCCTAACCGTGCACTTGCGGAGTTTAGATGTTGGGTAAAACCTGATGCATAAAACATCACATCAAGTTTTTAGCGCCATTGCCGAGGAGTAATTGTAGCCTTTAAATTTAAGTTTTTAAACCTATTCTAAGATATTTTATTTTCTGCATTTTTTATTTAGGTCTCTGAGATCGACCGATCCCCATAAGATCGATCGATCCTACTTCTTGCACGATCGACCAATCCTTAAAGATCGACCGATCCTACTTTGTGCAAGATTGATCGATCCCTCTTTGATTGTTCGATCTTTTTTCTCTCGAGATCGACTGATCCCTTCCAAGATCGATCGATCCTAGAGCCCCTTTTTCCGGATCTGATTTTTAAACTTTTTTTGCTTCTCAGGTGTATGCAATTAAGGAGCAAGACTTCTAAAGATCTACAAGACTTGAGCATAGAAGATTTGATAAGGAAGTCCACAAGGGAGATCAAGGAAACAAAGAAGAACAAAACCACAAGGAAAGCAAAAGATCAGATTAGTATAGCTGATCCTAATAACCTTAGAAACAATCCCCGTGTTGTTGATAGTGAGAATGCAGATGCAGTCCGGCAGATAGAGGGTCAGGATAATAGAGGACCTCTCAATGATGCTGGAGCTGCTGGGGTTGCCATAAATGATGTGTCGTGACTGCAAGTCCCTCCACACAGGGTTACCTTAGGCGAGCAAGATGCCCAACATGCCTAATATAGGAACCGATCTGCTATTATTCCCCCTCCTATCCAGAGACAAGATTATGAGATTAAACCTCAAATAATCACCCTGGTTAAAAAAAATCAATTCCATGGGCTATCTAACGAAAACCCAATTGACCATATTGATATCTTTGAGGAGATCTGTAGTACCGCCAAATCCAGCGGAGTCCCCCAAGACTACCTCCGTTGTAGGATATTTTCCTTTTCCCTTGCTGATAAGGCTCATAGATGGCTGAAATCTTTGAATCCCGGATTTATCACAAGCTGGGGTGAATGCCAAGCTGCTTTCATTCAGCAGTTTTTCACCAAAGCTAGATCCGTAGCGTTAAAAAAAAAAATAGCCACATTCTGCCAAGCTGGTACCGAGTCCTTCTATGAAGCTTGGGAACGCTATAAGGAATATCTAAGGGACTGTCCCCCTCGAAGCTACACTGAGTCGGATAGGATGAACTTTTTCTACAATGGAGTTGAAATGAAGTATCAAATGGCTATGGATACAGCCGGTAGGGGAGACTTCATGAGCAACACGCTGGAGGAAGCAATGGAGCTCATTGAAAACCTGGCAGCAAGCGACTCTAACAGATCTTCTGACTATGATAGGAGAGTCAACCCCACTCGGGTGAGTGACAAGATCATAGAGGAGCTTAATGCTAAGGTGAACATTCTGATGAGAGCTCAAAAGAGATCTGTTAATCTCTTGGAAAGTGATGAGTTCAATGATGAGGAGGATCAAACTGTGGAGATCAAATTTCTCGGTGGACAGGGAAACTACCAAAACTGGGGTTTTAACCCAAATTTTAGGAACCATCCTAAACTGTCCTACCGCAACACTAATGTTGAGAACCCTGAAGATCAGTTTTATCCATCTCGGAGTACTCAAAACCAATGAAACTTCCAAAACAATGCTGGTTATGGTAAAACAAGATTCAACCCCCAATCAGGGAATGCTGGTTCCACGGGGAAGATTGAATCCTTATTCCAGCAAATCATGGAAGGGCAAAAGAAATTCGCTTGAGAAATCAACCTTAAAGTTTATAACATGTACAATGATTTGAATGGGAGGCTTGAATCCTTGGGTGCCCATGTGAGGATATTGGAAACCAAAGTAGCAAGGTCAGCCAAAATAGTTAAGGCATTACCAGGGACTCTCCCAGGGAAGCCTAAAACCAATCCTAGAGAATATCTAAAGTACATCGATCTGTTCGAAGATGAGGAATTTTTTACGAAAATGTCCACTGAGATCGATCGATCTGAAGGCGGGATCGATCAATCCATCGATGAGAGCCACTGCTTTCTCGATGAGGGGATCGACCCAGATTTTATCAGGATCGACTCGCATAGTGAGATC
The DNA here is from genome assembly GCA_963555745.1 of Cardamine flexuosa. Lineage (NCBI taxonomy): Eukaryota > Viridiplantae > Streptophyta > Magnoliopsida > Brassicales > Brassicaceae > Cardamine > Cardamine flexuosa. Next base: position 14,737,007 of record OY743214.1, on the reverse strand, counting down.
GATCGATCCTACTCCCCCAACAAATTTTTAAAAAATTGGGCCGGATCGACCGTTGCGGATTGAGATCGATTGATCCCTGCGGACACAATTTCAGGATCCAGTGCTTAATAAAAACCTAACAAAATTCAGAAATCACAAAGAGATTAGAAATTCGACCCTGCAGCCACCTAGAGAGATGAACTCTGCTGAGAACATGGAAACTAATGAGAATCAAGGGGGAATTGGAAGAGATAACCCACAACCACCTAAAAAAGAAAACCTTGAGATACAGAGAAGGATACATCAGGTAATCACTGAGATGAGGGTGCGATTGTCTTTCATGGAAGTTAAATCAATGACCCCTCAAGTCATGAATTCAATGAGAGATATAATTCTGGAAGGACAACTATGCAAGAAGCAGCTGATTTCCTTCAAGAGGAATGTAGCAAGAAGATGCCAGAAGGACTCCCCCGAAAGTTAGAAGATCCCAGAAGGTTTAGTCTCATAACCAGAATAGGGAAGTATCAATTTAGTAACAGCCTGATTGACACTGGAGCCAGCGTGAACAAGATGCCACTCAGCCAAGCTAAGAAGTTAGGGTTACTCCACATGACACCAGTTACCATGGAAGTTGAGATGGCTGATGGTACATCAAGAAAACCAGTAGGAAAACTCTTAAACATTCCTGTCAAACTTAATGGAAGTTATGCGCTGGTAAACTTTGTTGTCCTCGCATTGGATGAACAATGGAAAGGAGTTATACTTGGCAGGCCTTTTCTAGCAACAACCAGAGCCTCAATTAGTATCCCAAAGAGAAGGATTAAACTTAGGATCAAAGACACCTCCATGACTTTCTACGTCGATACCGTCGACAGAGTCCCCACCATGAATGGTCAAGCTTTCATTATGAAAGATGTGGACTCTGCTGATGTTGTTCATCCAATGGACATGAATCCGGGAAGCGATGTTGGTGAAGTTCCAGCAGAAATAAACTTTGAAACCACTGAAGAAAATCTGGACTACATGATGAGAGCTGTAACTGCAAAGCCCAAGATCAGGGCAGAAAACCAGCCACCAGATGAGGAGGATACAACTCTTCCAATGAACCCAGAACCCAATTGAAATAAAACTAAGTCAAGCTAGTGACTTTGCGAAAACAAGCGCTGGTTGGGAGGCAACCCAACATGTTCTTTTAATTTATTTTTGCTTTTGAATTGATAAAACTATTTTATTTTATTTCCCTTCTGTTATTTATTTTATTTATTTATTTTCCAAAATAAGATATGATAATGTTTTTGTGTTGAGCTGACTGAAAACAGGTGCAAAACGCAGAGAATGCAAATTTCAAGAAGTTTCAGTACGCTGGGATAGACCGATCCTACCCAGATCGATCGATCCCTGAGACGAGAAAAGCTGAAAACCGGTTCATGTACAGACCAATGCTTCCTTTTGGTCGTAAAACTCCTTCCATGGTTTATGGTTTGCCTTTTTGTCACAATTCATTATCTCCAGTGTTGTTTCGCAGCACCCATTTTTTTTTTTTTTATATCATGGCGGGACGCATTGATTTAAGTCTGGGGGAAGGGGTGACTGCTTTCATATGTTACTAACAGTGTGTTTTCTTTTGTTTAGTTGTCTCAAAAAAATTTCAAAATTGAGTCAAAACATGGGATTTTACAATTTTCTTGGTTTCCATTTTATGTTGACATTTATTGGACTTAGTTCAGGAAAATTGGAAACACCATCAATGGATAACCTTTACCCGAAATGACCTATCCTTGGGAAATCTGAATGATCCAGCGTTGGCTCTATCTACTTGGACTAATATTCTCACTTATGGGCTTGATGTATTGCATATTTTGGGATTTTCAAAGTTGTTTTTAAAGAGTTTTTAGAGTCTTTTCGGTGTTTTCAGAGTCTTATCAAGTTGAAACATGTTCGGATGCAGTTTAATGCATATGGAGCAAGGATGAATGCACAACAGCCTCAATTAAAGCACTTTGAAGCATTTCAATGCTCAGATCGATCAGTCCCTACCTGGATCGATCAATCCAAACTACCAGACAAGTTTACAAACCATTCCAGATCTATCGAGACCACCAGACGATCAATGACCCTCCAGATCGATCGATCCACACCTGGATCCATCGATCCAAACCACTGCCAAAGTTACGAACCATTTCAGATCGATCGATCCACCCCTAGATCGATCGATCCAGCCTCACCTATCCAAAACGTAGAAAAAGGAAATTTCAGTTTAATTCTCTTTTTCGGTTTAGTTTCAACCTAGAACGTGTTTTGAGACATATAATCATATTTCAGCCACTGTTTAGGCTACGCTTTATTTTTATATCAGACTTCTAGCTTTAGATCTTGTAAGCTTTTGGGAGAAGAAATCTCTGACTCTACATCTTTTGAGAAGATTTTCGAACCCTATTGGATATTTATTTTATTGATTATGAATTTCTTTTCATCTATTTGCTGTTCTTTTATTTCTATGTCTGAGTAATTTCATAGTTAGGTTTAGGGTTTCTCAAAGGGATTTATGAATCATTGAATCAGATATAGATAGGGAATTATTTAGGGTTCTTCATCTATTGTTGATCTTATTGCTGAAATTGAATTGATCACTTAGTTTCTGATATTAGGTCACTTAACGCATCAAAAATGTTTGATTAAATGCCTGAAAGAACATATATGAGTGGATTGTCCTTAGACAACGAAAGCTGATGTTAAGGCATTTCATGAACATATTAAACCCGCTCATTAATACTTGTTTACAACTCTAAGATCAAACGACAATTTAGATACTTAGGTTGTTAGATAAAGTAACTGATACTACGACAGTAGATTAGTTAAATATTTATGTTTGAGTTCTACGGTTCTGGTTTAGCCTTGAATAATTATCTGGTTCAGGATCTCTGAATTCCCGCAAATATCCCTTGACCTAGCGCTTTTTAATTCATAGTTTACATAGTTTTTATTTGCTATTTTCGTGTTACATCAAAACCAACAACCATATTATTGTCTTAGCTTAGTTTCATTCTCAAGAATTTTAGTGTGACACTTGGTCCTTGTGGATTCGATCCCATCTTAACTACTGTGATTGTCTTTGCACTTGCAGTCTTTTATTTGGGTTAAAACTCTGTGTATCAGGGCTTGATATCGCAAATGGAATCATATACATCTGGAGTTCACCCCATTCTTATTGGAGCTCCAGATGGCCAAGCTCAATTTTAGTTTGGTTCCACACCCTTAAACCCTTTTTCATTCGGACCCCAGTCCTCTTTCGCAAACATTAAGAGCATGTGCAACCAAATGCAAAAACTATGGAGTATGGGAGCCGGTACAACTGAATGTTCTAAAGATTTCTGAGTAAGCTTTCTAGTATCAGTACTTCATCTATATTTGTTTGAGTTGACTATTGGTACAGTTTTTAGTATGATTGATGTACATGGTTAGAACTGGTTCCAACTTCCCTATCTCAAAAAAATGCTCTGGGATCGACCAATCCTACCTTGATCGATCAATCTTGTCTCATCCCGAGACTCTCTTTCAAAAAAAAAACAAAAAAAATGAAAAGAAAGAGAAGGAAAAGAAGTATGAAGGAACCATGATAAAACTCTATTTAGGATCCTTATATAGAAGCTTACTTGGGATCCAAGGTTCAGGAGGTTGTGCACCATCTTTGGTTCCCGTCTCACTGTGATTTTGCGCATTGACTTGCACCGGAGTTCATCTATCATGCCTAACCGTCACCCTTAAAATGGCCCCCCATTAATAGCCCTTAGCAATTTCGACTCCTTTTGTGAGACTGCACGCAACGCTTAGTGAATGTTAAAGGGCCAACAATGGAGGTTTTTAGAAGTTCCCTTGGATCTTGGATGCTAGAGTACGGTAATGTTTGTTATGCTTATGGGAAAGTACATGTTGTACTGCTAAAGTTTGATTAACCTTTCACAAGGTTTCTTTTTCGTTTACATGATCAACATGATGGATTTCTAAAGCTAAGTGTAAGATCCCATTTTTCAAACTTCCACTTCTGTACTTTGTTTCATTGTCTTGTTTCTTACTTGAGGACAAGCAAGGATTCAAGTCTGGGGGTGTGATGAGTGTCTATTTTGATCCATTTTTATTATTTTTTTACTTGTCTTATGGAGTCTAGAAGTTAGGTTTTGTGTTCTTTTGGTCGGTTTTAGTGTCTTTTCAGGTTTTCACTTTCTTGGAGCTAAAATGTGCAAAATGGAGCAATTTTGGACGTTTTTACACATCATTGGATTTTGGAGACATCCTGGATCGATTGATCCTGAAGAGGATCAACCAAGCATGATGAGGATCGACCGATCCCAAAGCAGATTGGTCAGTCAGAGGAATCTATGAGGTGGCATGGATCAGAGGAAGAAGATTGATTGATCCAAGTAGGATCGATCGATCCCAATCACGAATATTCTCCAAATCGCACATTAACTCCGAGTTTTGACCTAGAAGACACTCTATAAATAAGGCTCATTTCCTGAGCGGCCAGAGAGACCGAGACATGAATTTTACTGTTACTCTGCCATTTTTATTTCTCATTTCATATCTGTAATTTTTATATTGTTTTTTCTCAGATCTATAAAGTTTTCATTGCATTTTCAAGATCTACAATCTGTTTTCATCTCTTTCTTTGTGTTTTCAACCATACAACATAATGATCTATCAACCAATTGCCATGGTTGAGTAGATCGATATGTTGGGAGATGGGATTTATTCAAAGGAGATTTAATGTTTAATTAGGTTATTGTTATAGATTAGAATTATGGTTAATATATCTCTACTTCTATGAATCAGATGCTTTTGTTAGGTTGACGAATCTATCAAACGATTCATAGGGTTTTATATTACAGCTACCGTTGGCTATTCTACCCGGAATCTATAGTTTGTAGGCTTGATTTCCAGATTTCCAAGAGTTGAAGCTGGATGTACAAGTGAACTCTATCAAACTAGGTCGAAATATGCTATCATAGGGTCCTAGCAGATTTATGATAGAATAATATTTGCTTTTATTAAAAAGATTTATTTTGGTACAATGTTTGTGTTCTAGATCTAGATCATTTAATTGATAATCCGGTTGGATATCTTTTTTTAAATTTAAATCCATGCGATTTTCCAGATTCCAATATTTGTTTTTATTTGATTTATTTCCTTATTTAAAAGATTTTTTTTTGGATTTTATTTGGATTTCCTTTTGTGACACTTTCCATATTTTTTATCATAGCTCTATTTAGATCTACGAATCTATAGTGTTCTTTACTCTATGTGGATCGATCCCACCACTATACTGCCGCGCACAACCGTGCACTTGCGGAGTTTAGATGTTGGATAAAACCTGATGCATAAAACATCCCATCAAGGATCTCCTTGTACAACAGAGGCAAAGGGGGTTGGAAAAGTTGGATCCCAATCGACCCCGAATACATACTGGTATGTATTTTGTAAATAATCATTTACTTAGTTAATAAAATCTAGTAAATAATTTAAATTCTATTCCTAAAATTTTCAATTTTTTTAGAGTTGTGTGGATTCTAAGGTCGGACGCAGCGTCTCCGACACCATCAATGGCTACTTCATTGAACCTCATCTGAACTGGTCCCTCACACAAGGTCACATGAAGAAGACATTGTTCAAATGTTTTGCGATATTATTTATTATATTTAATTTTACTTTTTCATTAGTTTTTACTAATTAATTATGTTAATATATATTTTTTACTACTTTTTTATTTATTGTAGCAAAAATAGAATTAAAAAATTACCATCGACGAAAGGCTGAAGACAGAGTTCTACGCCAAGGGGATGAAGTGACTTTGTAACACTGTCTCTAACTGGGAGCAGAACTGGGTACTCACATAGTCAAAGGATATGAAGCAAAACCCATATATATCACTGATGTTGTATGAGAAGGACTTGTACGCTTTTGGAGTGAGCTGGAATCGTTCAAGAAATCCGCCAAGTGTTCCACCTCTCGTCTTACAGTTGGTCAGGACGGACATTTACCAACACCACATACATCCAGGCAAACACCTTTTGCGGGTGTCCGCTTAAAGCTGGTAGGTATATATACATATATAAATGTTTATTCAATAATTAATTTTTTATTAAAATTCCATATATTATTATAATTATTACTCTTCTGTGTTTGTCAAATGTTTTAGAGGCTAATGGAAGATGGCTTCCTTCTCTTTCAAAATTGTTCGAGCACACCAACAAGAAAAAGAACGGAGCTTTTTTTGGATGTCAGATCTGAGAGAATTCACACCAAGATCACCACAAAGATGATTGAGCACCAGACACATCTTTCTCATAAAAGCAAAGATGGGACTCATGTAGCGTTGAGTACGTTGGAAGCTGACAAGATCTATGAACTGGTAAGATTTTCCAGTTTTTATTTTTTATTTAATTCCTAATTTGTTTTATGATATTTTTAATTAATGATTGATTTCAGGTTGTTCCAAAGAAAAAATGACGGGTTTGAGGCATGGGTTCAGTTCATGATGTCCTAATTTCAACTTCATTGTATGCTCGTAGAATGAAAGATGATCCAGCACAGCTTCGATCCAATCTAGCTGCTGTAAATGCCAAGATTGCTTCTTTGATGGTCTCGGAGGAGATAACAAGGAGCCAAGTTGAAGGACTTGACTCCTTGCTCGATATTTTGGCGGCGAGTAATCGGCAATTGTATCAGGCATTAGAAGAAATACAGCAGACTTTTCAACGGCAGAGTATGCCACCACAGTGGCAGAGCATGCTGACAGAGCAGACCCACTTGGATCATAGAGCAGCAGAAGCCGCTGAAATGAAACTTTTAGATGAAATTAATATGCATTTTTAGAACTTTTTTTGTTTTGTATAAACTTATTTTATATATAATATATTTCTTTTTAATTTTATTTTAACTTGTAATTAATTTATTTTCTTATTTAATCAAATAAATGTTTTATTTGAAAATTAATTATTATTATAATAATTATTATTTAGTTATATTGTTATTATATTAAACATCGTTAATATGTTGTTAAATTTACGACGAATTGACGAGCCTTACTTTAACTATATGTCGTCAATTTGTTGTACCTTTAATGACTAATTAACTACATATTAGCATTGCAGTTACGTCGACACATTTACAATGACTTTACGATGATGAATTGTGCATATGTGGACTTTACGGTGAATAGACTTACGACAAACTTCATCCTTATTATAATTTTCGTTAAATTAGTTACATCGATTTATCCATTACGACGAATTTATTACAATGATTTTTGGTTCATTGTAAACCCGTTGTAAAATGTTAGTTACGACAAATTAACAACGATTTTTTCCGTTGATACGACAATAAGTCGGCTGATGCACTTGCAGCCCTGGCAACCATGACCAATCCAATAAATTCAAGGTCAATTCCGATCGAGGCCATAGAAAAGCCGATAATCGACATCTCACAAGATGTTTGCGTTCTAGTCGATAACGAGCAAGCAATACCAGAAGTTGGAATACATGAAGACTGGAGAATCTCTATCCGATAATACATCGCCAATGGGACACTCCCAGTTGACAAATGGGAAGCAAGACGACTTAAGGCCCGAGCTGCTCGATACACGATTTTCAATAACACTCTTTACAGATGGAGTTCATCCAATTACTTGTTGATCTGTATTCAAGTTGACGAAATCTACCGAGTTATGGCTGAAATGCACAAAGGAGCAGGAGGGAACCACTCCGGCGGACGAGCTCTTGCTTTGAAAATCAGACGACATGGCCACTACTGGCTAAGTATGACCACGGACTGCAAAAATTTTGCATTGAAGTGTGAAAAATGTCAGACGCATGTACATATCAAATCTCCAATCGAACTACTTACAACCGGAGTTGCACCTTACCCATTCATGCGATGGGCCATGGACATCGTAGGTCCTTTAACACCATCTCGGGGCAAGAAGTTTCTTTTGATCATAACCGTCTACTTCACCAAGTGGGTTAAGTCAAAAGCCTACAGATCGATCACAGAAGACGAAGTGAAAAAAATCATCTGTAAATACATCATGTGCCAACATGGAATCCCATATGAGATCATCACAGACAATGGTTCCAACTTAACCTCAGCTCAGGTCGAAGGGTTTTGCGACTTATGGCACATTAAGTTATGCAATTCAACACCTTGGTACCCACAAGGGAATGGACAGGCAGAACCATCAAACAAAGCGATCTTAGATGGATTGAAAAAATGACTTGAAGGGAAGAATGGATTATGGGCAGACGAGCTTGACGATGTACTTTGGTCACATAGAACAACACCAAGACGAGCATCTAACCGATCTTCGTTCTCCTTATCTCATGGAGTTGAAGCCCTAGCTCCGGCTGAAGTTAATTTCTTCACCCTACGACGTGCAAGAATGCCAGAAAACTCCAATCTTAACAATGAACTCCTAAAGGAAAGTTTGGACAATGTAGAAGAATTATGTGATCAAGCATTACTTCGGATGCATAACTATCAACAGTCGGCAGCAAAGTATTACAACAAAAAAGTGCACAACAGATTCTTTGAAGAAGGCGACCTTGTACTTAGAAAAGTTTTTGAGAATACAAGGGAATGCAAGAGCAAATTGGGCGCCAAGTGGGAAGGTCCCTACCTCATCTCCAAAGTCATTAAACCAGGAGTATACGAGCTTATGACTATGTTAATGCAGCAAGTACTGCATTCTTGGAACTTGATCAACTTGAAAAGATACTACTACTAAGATGAGCTGAAGAAGACCAACCTACCTATATTTATAATTCTCTTTGTAAAGAACTACGTTTGGCTTGATCACGTTCAGGGGTAAGTAGGCAGTCTCGTTGAGACTCAGCTATAATATTAATAAAATCATTTTGATCTTATGAGATCTCTAGAGGAAAGCCTTGCACAAAATAAGCCGAGACATGATAGACCAAGTCACGCCTTTTCAATATAAACCGAGAAATAAGCCTTGACTTTGAAAAGCTCGAACTTTGTTTTTGGACGAAGGTCAAGCTTAGTAACGAAAATAAGCCGACCTGCTTTGCATTCGGTATAAATCTGGTTCATTTTTTTCCCTTATTCTAATCTGATCTTCAAAATATCATCCCAAATGTAAGCCTTGCATAGAATAAGCCGAGCAATATAAAAGCAAGTGTCGCCTTTTAAATATAAACCGAGTGATAAGCCATGACTTTGAAAAGCTCAAACTTTGTTTTTAGACGAATGTCAAGCTTAGTAATCAAAATAAGCCGATCTACTTTGCATTCAATGTAAACCTGCTTCATTTGATCTCTTATGTAATCCGAGCTCTCTTAAGAGATCGTCTTTAAATGTAAACCGAGTCTAAATCTCGAATTATATGCAAAGTTTAAAATAAGGGCTTGATAAACTTAAGTTTTAAACTTGCAAATCTAAAAAGGATAAATCGACTTCTTGGCCAGTTGTACGATCTCCTATTTAAAGCCGAGATCAGTTCTCGCATCAAGTCGCCCGAGACAAATAAGTAGACCATCTCGCACAATCGGGGCCAGATTTTACTTTTTAAAGGTAAGAACTGATATCACAACTCAAATTCTTCACCTAAAAAAAAAATCGATCTAAGAGATTTGCATTGTGATGAGTGTCTATTTTGACCCATTTTTATTATTCTTTTACTTGTCTTATTGAGTCTGAAGTTAGGTTTTGTGTTTTTTTTGTCGGTTTTAGTGTCTTTTCAGGAGCTAAAATTTTGAAAATGGAGCAACTTTGGACGTTTTTACACATCATTGGATTTTGGAGACATCCTGGATCTATCGATCCTGAAGAGGATCGACCAAGCATGACGAGGATCGACCGATCCCGAAGCCGATCGGTCAGTTAAAGGAATCTATGAGGTGGCACGGATCAGATGAAGAAGATCAATCGATCCAAGTAGGATTGATCGATCCCAGTCACGAATATTCTCCAAATCACACATTCACTCCGAGTTTTGACCTAGAAGACACTCTATAAATAAGGCTCATTTCCTGAACGGCCAGAGAGATCTAGACACGAATTTTACTGTTACTCTGCCATTTTTATTTCTCATTTAAGATCTGTAATTTTTACATTGCTTTTTCTCAGATCTATAAAGTTTTCAAGATCTAAAATCTGTTTTCATCTCTTTCTTTGTGTTTTCAAACATACAACATAATGATCTATCAACCAATTGTCATGGTTGAGTAGATCTATATGTTGGGAGATGAGATTTATTCAAAGGAGATTTAATGTTTAATTAGGTTATTGTTATAGATTAGAATTATTGTTAATAGATCTCTACTTCTATGAATCAAATGCTTTTGTTAGGGTGAGGAATCTATCAAATGATTCATAGGGTTTTATAGTACAGCTAGAGTTGGCTATTCTACCCGGAATCTATAGTTTGTAAGCTTGATTTCCAGATTTCCAAGAGTTGAAGCTGGATCTACAAGTGAACTCTATCAAACTAGGTCAAAATATGCTATCATAGGGTCCTAGCGGATTTATAATTGAATAATATTTACTTTTATTAAAAAGATTTATTTTGGTACAGTGTTTGTGTTCTAGATTTAGATCATTTAATTGCTAATCCGGTTAGATATCCTTTTATTTATTTAAATCCATGAAATTTTCCAGATCCCAACATTTGTTTTTAATTGATTTTATTTCCTTATTTAAAAGATTTTATTCCGATTTCCTTTTGTGCCACTTACCATATTTTTCATCCTAGCTCTGTTTAGATCTAAGGATCTATAGCGCTCTTTACTCTCTGTGGATTGATCCCACCACTATACTGCCCTTCACAACTGTGCACTGCGGAGTTTAGATGTTTGGGTAAAACCTGATGCATAAAACATCACATCAAGTTTTTTGGTGCCGTTGCCGGAGAGTAATTGTAGCCTCTAGATCCAAGCTTTAGACCTAGTCTAGGATATTTTAATTTTTGCAGTTTAATTTTTATTTACGTCTCTGAGATCGACCGATCCACATAAGATCAATCGATCATACTTCTTGCACGATCGACCAAATCCCTTTTAAGATCGACCGATCCTACTTCATGAAAGATCAATCGATTCTTCTTTGATCGATCGATCCTTTTTCTCTCGAGATTGATCGATCCCTTCCAAGATCGATCGATCCTGGAGCCTCTTAATCGGTTCTGACTTTCAAACTTCTTCTACTTCTCAGGTGTAAGCAATTAAAGAGCAAGGGCTCTAAAGTTCTGAAAAACCTAAGCATAGAAGAGTTGACAAGGGAGATCTCACTTCTAAGGTGAACATGATTTCCAAAAAAATAAAAAAGGTTAGTAAGGTTGGTTGATGATTTTGAATATGATGATAAAACTGAGTTGGTAGAGGATACTAATTTTCTGGGTAGACAAAGAAACTTTCTAAGTGGATGTTTCAACCAAAACTTTAGGAGCACTCATAATTCTCCCTATAATGTCTACTCAACTAAAAATCCGAGGGAACAATGGAATAATCCTTATAACACTCAATTAAACTCTTTTCAACTTCCAGCCGAATGAAACCAACTGGAGTATCATGAAGAGGTTGGATATGGATTCAATCAATATGAGAATGCTGGTTCTCTTGGTGAAATTGAATCCATGTTTCAGCACATCGTATAGATACAGTCCGAAACTGCTGACGAGATAAACACCAAGATAGGAAGAATATCCAAAGATTTAAATGAAAGAGTCAAAGGTCTGGAATCCGAAGTAAAACTTCTAGAAATCAAAGCCGGCGAGACAAAAGCACTAGCCGAGTTTTGCTCTTCAATCTCTCAAGAGGTGTTTGAAGATATACATGGATTTCAGGACAGAACCACTGGTTATGGTAATACAGGATGTCAACCTATGCAAAAAATTGAGAATGCTGGTTCTCAAGATAGGACTCAACTCATGTTCCAGCAGGTTCTTGATCATCAGAAGAAGTTTGCTGAAGATATTAATGCTAAGGTGGATGTGATGTACAAAGATCTTGATGGGAAGATTGAATCACTAAGTACTCACATGGGAATGATGGAAAACCAACTTGCTCAGACTGCTGCCAGTGTCAGAACACTCTAAGAATGTCTTCCAGGTAAGATAGAAGCTAATCCAAGGGAGTTTGTTGGAACCATCACGCTCACAAGTGGAGAGGAAGTTGCTCCAAATTCACATGGCGCTGAGATCGATCGATCCACCCCACAGATCGATCGATCCCAGGAGATAATATTTCTGAAATTGTTGGATGAAAACGAGGATCAACCGATCCAATCTGGGGTCAAACGATCCCGTGAGTCTTCACATGAGAATATATTCGGATATTTGTCTTCTGGTGCCAAAGGGTATGGAACCAAAGTTGTTGCTGAAATGGAACCACCCTATGTGCCCCACCACCTTATGTGTCTAAACCTCCATATCTTCCATGCAAATGGGGAAAGATGCGAGAGAAGATGTCAAAAGATCCTACTGTTAATTGCCATGCTTCTTGGATTGGTACATTGGATAAGGTTAGTGGAATCAATTTTCAAGTGTGCCAAAATGTTCCTTCACGTGCTCATCGGAGCAAGGTGAAAGCTCCAAAGTACATTATACCGGGACGAAGATTGAGCGGAGATCTTGAAAAGGTCAATACTCCATTGCCAAATGGCCACTTTTCCCGAGAGGATCCGCACTTGAAGCTGACAACGAGCACACATAGTCTCAAACCACCTCCACCAAAACCACCAGATGAGGAAGACTGTATTCCTCTAATGGACCCTTACCCTACCTAAAGTACCAAACAAGTCAAGCTAATGACTACAAAAACAAGCGCTTATTGGGAGGCAACCCAAAATGTTTTATTTTTCATTTATTTATTCTTGAGTCATTTTGTTGAGTCAAAACATGGAATTTTTTACAATTTTCTTGGTTTCCATTTTATGTTGACATTTATTGGACTTATTTCAGGAAGATTGAAAACACCATCAGTGGATCAACTTTACCCGAAGCGACCTATCCTTTGGAAATCTGATTGATCCATCGTTGGCTCTATCTACTTGGACCTTTAACTTGGACTAATCTTCTCACTTAGGAGCTCGATATCGAAAAAGGAATCATATACATTTGGAGTTCACCCCATTCTTATTGGAGCTCCAGATGGCCAAGCTCATTTTTAGTTTAGTTCCACACCTTTACACACTTTTCATTCAGACTCGACTCATTTTTTTCAACATTAAGAGCATGTGCAACCAAATGCAAAAACTATGGAGTATGGGAGCCGGTACAACCAAATGTTCTAAAGATTTCCGAGTAAGCTGTCTAGTATCAGTACTTCATCTATATTAGTTTGAGTTGACTATTGTTCCAGTTTTTAGTAGGATTGATGTACATGGCTAGAACTGGTTCCAACTCCCCCTTCTCAAAAAATGCTCTGGGATCGACCGATCCTACCTTGATCGATCAATCCCGTCTCATCCCGAGACTCTCTTTAAAAAAAAACAAATGAAAAGAAAGAGAAGGAAAAGAAGTCTCAAGGAACCAGAATAAAACCTTTTATTTATTTAGCTAGATATTTGCTTCTGTTATCTATTTTATTTTAGCACCAATAGCAACTCTATTTAGGATCATTATATAGAAGCTTAATTGGGATCCAAGGTTCACGAGGTTGTGCACCATCTTTGGTTCCCATCTCACTGTAATTTTGAGCATTGGCTTGCACCAGAGTTCGTCTATCATGCCTACCCATTACCCTTAAACTGTCCCCCCGTTACTAGCCCTTAGCGATTTCGACTACCTTTTTGAGACTGCACGCAACACCTAGTGAATGTTTAAGGGCCAACAATGGAGATTTCAGAAGTTCCCTTAGATCTCGGATGCTAGAGTACGGTAATGTTTGCTATGCTTATGGTAAAGTACATGTTGTACTGCAAAAGTTCAATTAACCTTTCACAAGGTTTCTTCTTGGTTTACATGATCAACATAATGGATTTCTAAAGCTAAGCGTAAGTTCCCATTTTTCAAACTTCCACTTTTGTACTTTGTTTCATTGTCTTGTTTCTTACTTGAGGACAAGCAAGGATTCAAGTCTGGGGTGTGATGAGTGTCTATTTTGACCCATATTTATTATTATTTTACTTGTTTTATTGAGTTTAGAAGTTAGGTTTTGTGTTCTTTTGGTCGGTTTTAGTGTCTTTTCAGGTTTTCACTTCCTTGGAGCTAAAATGTGCAAAATGGAGCAACTTTGGACGTTTTTACACATCATTGGATTTTGGAGACATCCTGGATCTATCGATCCTGAAGAGGATCGACCAAGCATGATGAGGATCTACCGATCCCGTAGCCGATCGGTCAGTCAAAGGAATCTATGAGGTGGCACGGATCAGATGAAGAAGATCGATCGATCCAAGTAGGATCGATCGATCCCAATCACGAATATTCTCCAAATCGCACATTAACTCCGAGTTTTGACCTAGAAGACACTCTATAAATAAGGCTCATTTCCTGAGCGGCAGAGAGACCGAGACATGAATTTTACTGTTACTCTGCCATTTTTATTTCTCATTTTAGATCTGTAATTTTTACATGGCTTTTTCTCAGATCTATAATGTTTTCATTGTATTTTCAAAATCTACAATATGTTTTCATCTCTTTTTTGTGTTTTCAACCATACAACATAATGATCTATCAACCAATTTTCATGGTTGAGTAGATCTATATGTTGGGAGATGGGATTTATTCAAAGAGATTTAATGTTTAATTAGGTTATTATTATAGATTAGAATTATGGTTAATAAATCTCTACTTCTATGAATCAAATTCTTTTGTTAGGTTAACGAATCTATCAAATGATTCATAGGGTTTTATAGAACAGCTAGCGTTGGCTATTCTACCCGGAATCTATAGTTTGTAGGCTGGATTTCCAAATTTCCAAGAGTTGAAATTGGATCTACAAGTGAACTTTATCAAAATAGGTAAAAATATGCTATCATAAGGTCCTAGCGGACTTATGATAGAATAATATTTGCTTTTACTAAAAAGATTTATTTTGGTGCAGTGTTTGTGTTCTAGATCTAGATCATTTAATTGTTAATCCGGTTAGATATTATTTTTATTTATTTAAATCACTGTGATTTCCCAGATTCCAACATTTATTTTTAATTGATTTTATTTCCTTATTTAAAAGATTTTTATTCGGATTTTATTTGGACTTCCATTTGTGACACTTTCCATATTTTTCATCTTAGCTATGTTTAGATCTAAGGATCTATAGCGTTCTTTACTCTCTGTGGATCGATCCCACCACTATACTGCCGCGCACAACCATACACTTGCAGAATTTAGATGTTGGGTAAAACTTGAGGCATAAAACATCACATCACATTGCTTCAAAACTACTTGAGACAAATAAGTTGAACTTCTCGCGTAATCAGATTTGGTTTTGAAGATATTTTTAAATGAAATAGGTATAAGCCAAGCCATGCGTTATGCATCCTACTTTCTAAAGACAAGTGTAAATCTCGCACGAAAATTTATCTAAGGATATACCGAGAGACGTCTCGTCCTAAATAGATAATAATGATTCTAGATAACAAGTCGAAATTCGCATAAATAAGCCGATCTCAGGATTGCATTTATAAGCCAAGTACGATACTTAAAAAAGCCGATCTCAAGATCGCAATTATGACGATGATTTAAAACACTTTAAAAGCAGATCATAAACCTAAGCCAACTTTAAATGTTGCATAAAAACAGATCAAGATATAATCTCGCAAAGTAAGCCGATCTCAGAATCGCAATAATAAGCCGAGTCCAATACTTAGGAAAATAAAACTTCAAACATTCACGCAGTATAAGCTGACACCATATTGCATCATAAGCCGACCTCGCTTGCATTTAATAAATCAAGGCAAAATACTTAAAAATCAAACAACAAAAGGTAACTTAAACCGAGTGAACACCCCTCCGGGCAATATTCGTACATTAATTCTAAACGAGTAAAAACCCCTCCGGGCAATGTCATCAAAAAGAAATAGAGGAAATTAAGAAGGTGGAGCTTTAGAGCTTGGAGTCTTAACAGCAGCAATGTTAGCTTCACTATATCCCTTCATTCGATCCATACGGATCAACATCAAGCTGAATACTTAGAGGAATACCATAAAGAGATAGCGGGATTTTCAGATTGTCTTCAGTAAGCTCGGTCACATTCATCGTACTCGCCTGGCTTTCATAATTCTCTTCTTCCTTTCGGAAGCCAGCAATCATGTCATCAGGAATCGGTAGCTTATTTGTATCTCAGATAAATTCCAAAGCTTCCCGAGTTCCTTTGGCTTGACCATAATATGATCTAACTTCCTCCGTATCATGGCAGTTCTTCAGGAACGACTTAACCTTCTCAACCATGTTCTCCCAGCATTGTCGAAAACTGCCCTAAATTTTCCTCTCATTATTGACCTTCACTTCTCTTGATTTACGAAGATGAGTATGTTTCTTCTCGTATTTTTCCTTCCACTCCACTTCACAAGAATCCGTCTCGGCTTTTGCAGCTAGGATTGCAGCTTCCAAAGATGCCTTCTCAGACGTCTAAGCTTCTTTCTCGGCTTTCAGAGCTAGACTCTCAGACTCTAAGGATGTCTTTTCAGAAAATGGGGTCTCCTTCTCGGCTTTGAGATTGTTAATCTTGGTCATTTGTGCACCAAACTTAGCCCAGCCATCATCTGATTCTTGCTGAAGAGTAGCAACCTCTATCTCTAGCTCGTTTGCTTTATCTCGCTGCTTGGCGTATCGGTTCTTTGCTTCATCAACAACCCTTGCCATCCTCTGTCAACTCAATTGAATGATTCTCCGAGTTACTAACTCGGTCAATCATTCTCTTATAGAGAAGATTTGCAGTAGCAGTAGCCTACACTACGAAAATCATCAGAATAAAGAAAAAATAAGAAGAAGAGAAAAAGTTTAAAATTAACAAGTTTTACGTACATTGATTTGGAGATCGGCTAAATGCTTATACACCTCAAATTCAGGCATCGCCGACATATCAGGAAGAGGGAAATGGTCAAGGCAGCCGATAGCTTGAGACAAAGTTAAGCAGTCTTTAACGTCTTGGAAAACCGGCTTATCCTTCCTAAATCTAAAAACATATTCAGATTTCTTTGCAGCTTTAGGAAGACGACCAGTCTTCTCAGCTTCAACCTCTGCCGATCTCTTTTTTGACGATTTGTCAACAGACATCATCACTTGATCTTTGGAAGGCGCAATTCCTTCAACCGAGCTACCATCAACTTTTTTCTTCCCAGCAGCTTTTTCAGATAAGACTGTCTGGATCGGAACTGATGTTGCATCAACCTTCTCAGGACTGATCTCGGATGAAACAAGAGGAATAGTGGCAGAAGCTTCAGGAGGAATAGTAGCAGAAGCTTCAGGAGGAGAGACAAAACAGAAGGTATAATCGGCAGATCGACAGAAGTCTCCACAGAAGCAGGATCTTCAACCCTAACTTTGTCAGGATTGCCGATTAGAATCGCATCCTCTTTGGTTAAACCGGCACTAGAATCCGATTTCATTTTCTCTAGCAAGTTTGGGAACTTCAGGCTCAATGGCGGCATTTCTTCCTCAGGAATATGACGATCAGCAACACTCTGGTCGTCAATATTTTCTTCCGCGTCAGAATTTTTTTCCTGCTCAACTTCGACTTCTTCAACTTCTTTAGTTTCTTCTTCTCCCACTTCTTCTTCTTCTTCAGACAAGCCTGCTCCGTCCTCTTTCTCTTCAGCCTCAGAATTGGCTAAATATTGATCGCAATATTTTCCCCTAAAAAAAAAACAAAAGATTAAAAAAGGGGGGAGGGGGGGGGGGGGGAACAAACAACGAGCTAACAAACAGGACGACGGGCTTACCAGATGAATAGGTAATATGACACAAATTAAAGGAACTCCGAGCAATCGACTTCCAAGGACGGATTCCCTTAGAACGAATCTTTTTCAAGATTTCCAAGAAATCTTTTGGAACAACTCTATCAATAGGATGACGATCTGCAAAATAAAAAGCAATATCTGTAAAAACAGAGTAATAAATACAAACATCAAAGACGAAGACCTCTAACCATAATGCCAAGACCAACGCCTAAAAAACAGTCAGGCTCTGCAAACAACGTGAACTGGTCAATTTCCACAAAGAAGTAGAAACGCTCCCATTCGGGAACTTTCTTTCCTCTACCAAGCATGTTCAGACGATGCATAGGTTTGGAACCAAGAGAAAACAGCCTATCTCTATCACCTAAAGTCTTGATAGCACTTATTTCTTCCAAAAGTCGGAGGTCGACTTTAAAGTTCAACTCATCACCAAGCAGCATAAGAGCAAGAATATGCTTCACCGCCATACATGAAAGCTGGGAGATAGACCTCTCACGACAATAAGTGACGAGCAATTGAGGAAGAGGGAACCAAAGACGACCAGCAAAGAAGTACGATTCATAAAGGCAAATATAGCCAGGATCACAGTGCCACGGCCATTCAAGAATTCCCAGAAGAATTATTCTCACTTCATTTGGAATTCCACATTTCATCCTCATCACCCGGATTGATTCCTCCGTACTCCAAGAAGGAAAAATCAGCGACGTGTTATCCAACTCGTAGAATTCTGGACCACTAACAACTTTGGTCTTCCGGGGTGCTCGGCTGGATTCTCCAGTTTGTTTACATCAAGTAATTTTCCAAGAAGACGAGCTCGATCCACTCGTTTTCTTTTTTGAAGTTTTCCTTAAACCCGAAGACATCTTGAAGGTCTTACCGGAAAATAACTAGTTTGCGGAGGAGTAGCACCGGAAAAGAAGAACGATTTGACAATTAGAAAAATCAAAGATGAAAACGAGAGAAGTTACCTTTTTGTTACAGATGAAGAATGAAAAAATGAGAGTAAAACCCGTTATTTCTAAGGAAAATGTGACTTTTCAGTGACTCATTGATGCGACGTTTTGACTTCAGATCTGAAAACTATCTAAAAAGGTGTGATTTCACGGATCACGGTAAGTTTAGTAATAAAATATTTGAGATATTTAAAGAATATTTATTCCACGTCACCTGATATCGCGGAGTAAACCGATTAGAAAATCGTCTCGTAAGTTGACCTAATCTCACAGAATAAACCGTCTAGTAAGAAGACCTGATATCGTAGAGTAACCGATTTTCTAATCGTCTTGTTAGTCGACCTGATTCCACGAAACAAACCGATTAGAAAATCGTTTCATAAGCCGACCTAATACCTTTGAAACCAAAAAATTTTGCACTTCACAGTGGCGATAGGCTTGAGGGATTTTAGATAAATGGATCTCGATTTACATCAGGTAATTTAGTTATACATCCTCAAAACTTCAACACTCGTTCTGATGTACTGGGGGGGACTAATTGCTGGTACCAGATTTAGCACCATATCATAAACCCGATCCAAATCGCTATCCATTCATTTAAAGCCCAAACCGAGTTTGGCCCATCAAGGAAAACTCGCCTACTTGTACAGTCGACAACGAGAAAAGGAAAGTCTAAATCGGAATAAGGAAAGTCCAACTAAAGGCCCAAAACTGACTTAGAACCATAAAGAATTGTCATAAATAAGGGACTCCAGAGACATAGAGATCCATCAGAAAATCATTGAGACTTAAGAGAACACCTAACCCCTTGATTTCATAACTTTTGTCTCCTCTTTACTCAAGAACCCTATAAACTCTTGTAACTTGTTCTCTAAGCAATCAATAAAAGATTTTATTTTTTACTCTAAATCATCTTTGAAATCCTAATTCTTATTGTTTGAGCCTACACTTTAACATACAGGGACATTTTCTTGTAGACTCACGCCACAAGGAACTACAAAAATTGATTCTACATGCACCATGCTGAATATATCTCTGCTAAATTTATCTCTCTAAATATTGCATAATTCACATCTCTGAAAACAAAACATTATGCATGATGTAGAATAATTAAATAAACTCCTTGATCAGTCAGGTTTCCACACTTATATTAAAACCTTTTTATAAGATAATTTTATACTGACGTTAAACTAAAAGAACCTTCTAAAAAGTAGTCACATTGTCTTGGTTTTTTTTTTCGTCTGATGATTATTTCATTTTATTCCACACTAAAAAAAAAACCACATGCGGTGTTACGATCAAAACCATAATTAAGAAAAATCGAATTAAAATCAACAAAAATTTTAGATCCAAAATACAGTTGGGAATTCACACCATTTATGGCGGCATTCAATTGAATTGATTGCCACGCCTTTTTCCAAGCTATCCCCAATATAAAAAAGAGTGTCATTTAATATAAGCTTAACAACTTATACACATAAATGAAATCTTTCTCCTACATAATCTGTGAATCTTCTTTCCATGTTACTCTGTTACCATCCTTCTCGTTCCCTTCTTAAAAGACGTTCAAACTAATCCGTTTTTAAAAAATAAATTTATCTACTGTCGTAAAAAGAAAATAAGAACATATTCTTATAAAAATTTAAAATGGGAAACGAAGCAGCACTGAAATCTTCAATGGTAGGTCTTGCAGTGGTGATGGTGATGGTATGGTTATGGACACAGTCTTTAAAGAAGACTTGTGTAACTTATGCCGTTGGTGTATCTCTAATCGGTGGCATACTTTTGCCGGATTGGGACTTCTTTGATCGGAGTTTCTCCCGGTGGCCTTATCCTGTAACCGCCGAGGAAAGAGCCGCCGCTCTCGCCCGCAAATCTCATCCTTCAAGGTTACTTATAATCTTATTTCAATATCAGATTAGTGTTTTTTTTTGTAACAATTTTTGTTCTATTTATTTATGAGTGAGTAATGAGTGAATATATTGCTAACTTTAGTAAACTATACAATTTATATCAGATTAGTTGATGTATATGTATGGAGTATATAATTATTTGAATTGTTAGATCCAAATTTTGGTTTAGATGGATAACAGGATAATCATTCGTAGAATTTTAGGTTCCATGTATTAAATTATAGCTACTAATTAGGTTTACAAGTTATGTATATTTCTGTGATGATTGAATTTTGTTTATTTTATGTAAATTATATTGTAGGTTTAAAGTGTACCCTATGAGGATGATTGTATACGGCACGGTGTACGGATATGCAATGTATAGGTGGTGGATGTTCGTATCAAATTATTGAAGCCATATTGACTTTGTATTACTTGTCCATCCATCTTTCTATATGTTGAATGTTGATTAGCAATTTTTTTCGTTCATAGAATTTATTTTCATTTGGTAAGAACATGTAAAACCTACTAGATTACATATTCCAGGTGTTCACAAAAGAAATTAAAGTTGTCAAATCGATTAGTCATTAGTGGTGTGGCAGTACTGAAAAACTTAAGGCAAAAATCAGAAAAAGGTTTTAAGTTTATATGGTGCAAACATTTATTTTCTTTTAGAAAATCTGATTATGAAGGTTATTATTTCCAAATGTTTTTCCCGGAAACTAATTTCTGAAAAGTTTATCCATTTTCTTTTGGTATTTCGTATTTCATGTAGGCCTCTTTATTTTCGTCTTGTATTGTATTAGTTCACTATGGATAAAAAGAAAAAAACATAAAAGATATGACTGGTTTCATATAGGAAAACGAAACTAACAAAAACTATTGGAGTAAAACTAGAATTAGGTCTCTTTATAAACTTGATTCTTGTATTTTTCTTTGGGAAAAATGTCAAAAAAATCGCAAATTTACATTTTTGGGACGTTTAAATCATGAACTTACGAAATGCTGTTTAAATGCTCAAGTTTAGTGTTGACTCAAAATTAAATAGCAAACTTTCGTTGACTGGACCATTTGAGGCACGTCGTTAAATTGACGTTGACGGTGTTAAAACTTCCGTTAATAAAAACGACGTCGTTTCAAATTTTACTAAAAACCATCAACTTTCAAAATGTGGACGTTTAAATCATCAACTTTTTTTAAAATGTCGTTTAAATGCCAAAGTTTTCGATAATTTCATAGTTAAATGCTTAACTTTTGTTGACTATGCCATTTGAAGCATGACTTTAAATCAAGTGACAGAGCACGTTTAGGGATTAAATTGTCTGTTAGCAGTTTTTATTTCATTAAAATGACCAATGTTCCGACAACGATTTATCATTCGTTTCTTTCTTCCAGTCATTTATCAAGATCCCATCATAATCAAGAAGTTAACAATCTTGTCAAAAATTAAAATCCGTCTTTAAAGAAACATAATCACACGAAGTATTTACCACCTGAAATCTCCAAAAAAATCTCATAGAATTCTCTAAACTCGATGGAATAGAGGATTTATGAATTGATTCTAACTTAGTATTAGTTTAATATTAAATATTATTTTAATAACCGATTCAATGGATGCGGATATCATCGGTTATTACCAATACTTAAGAAACACTATTTTTGAGGGGTTTTAGAGAATTTCATGGGAATTTCTGGAGATTTCAGGTGGCAAAGACTTCGTTGGATTATGTTTCTCCAATGACGGATTTTAATTTGACAAAAATTTTAAATTTTTGATTATGGTTGAATCTCGATGAAGTGACGGGAAGAAAGAAATGATGGATTTTAGTTTCCAGAACATTGGTCGTTTAGTGAAACACAAGCTGCTAAGAGACAGTTTAACCCCATAAACGTGCTTCGTCACTTGATTTAAAGGTATGGCTCAAATGGCACAGTCAACACAAGTTAAGCATTTAACTATAAAGTTATAGAAAACTTTGGCATTTAAACGATATTTTTAAAAAAATTGATGATTTAAACGTCCACATTTTGAAAGTTGATGGTTTTTAGTAAAAGTTGATGGTTTTTAATAAAAGTCGTTTTGATTAACGGAAGTTGGTAACGGAAGTTTTAACACCGTCAACGTCAATTTAACGACGTGCCTCAAATGGTCCAGTCAACAAAAGTTTGCTATTTAATTTTGAGTCAACGCAAAACTTGAGCATTTAAACAGCATTTCATAAGTTCATGATTTAAACATCCCAAAAATATAAATTTGCGATTTTTTTGACATTTTTCCCATTTTTCTTTTTCTTTGTCTTCTTAAACTTTAGTACAAAATACAAGCTTGTGTATTGTTAATCATCAATCTAACGAGGATCATCCTCTAAATAGATCTAAATCAGTGCAAATTTAAACATTTTACTATTTAAATTTGCACTGATTTAGATCTATTTAGAGTATGATCCTCGTTAGATTGATGATTAACAATACATCAATAAAACGAATTAAGGATTAAGTTTAACGAGTGGATACTTATTTAAAAATGTTTGTGTAGTAATAGTAATTGTAAATTACTTGATTTCTTACCCTAAGTGAGTTGCATCATTGTTCAAACAACATTTGGGGTTAGAGTTAGAGATGAACTACAAGAATTGGCATGTGGCTTAAACATTGTTCATTCGATATTCAAAAAACAAAACTCCTAATAAACATTCTACCACCAAGGCTTAAACATTGTTCATTCTAACTTATGTTTTACCCTCGGAAGAAGTCGATAAATCAGAAACTAAATCTATATCAGTCATTCCGCAAGGTGGAGGAGTGAGAGGAGGAGAAGGAGGAGGAACACCGAAAACCCAATCTAGAACATTCAAGTATTTCGATCGAAATACCTCCCTTTCCTGCGCGTAGCAATGCATTATAATAGCTGTTGAAACGCTAAACACGACCACATCTGCTCGTCTTAGACTCTTGGGCGGTCGAATATAACCTGCATCTGTCATACAAGTGAAGAAACTCTCTATTGCTCTCGCTAAACAGTAGAGTGATATCTCTATCCTTCTGCTTTTCTTTTCAATTGCTAAGGCTAAACCTGTTGGGAACTGGAAGGAAAAAGACTCATGTTTAAGTATAATGCATACATGTACGTGATGTGGATGGATTTGGTTTTTGTACCGTTGATATCGCTACTAGCGGTATGTTGCATGTCTCAAAAGTCCGGAAAAGTAAGCAAGTCCAAGCCCTAGTTTAGATTATTGTAGAGATAATATAAGTTTCCGCGTCATCAAGTGAGAACAAAAAGCAAAAATTCGATAACAAGCTTCCTATGGGATAAAGATGAAATTAAGAGCTTTTCAAGATTTTGATTCTAACCAGGCAGAAGTGCAGTAAGTTGAGAGAAACAAACTTGATCTCGCCGTGCCTAGAAGACCCTTTCCAAGTACAGAGTATCGCCTGTGCGCATTGGGGATGAAATATTTTATAAGGTGATGACTAAAATCAGGATACAGAAACTTTTTATATACCACAATTTTCAAAGTTAGAGGATTCTGCGATCTATTACTTTTTAAGCAGGTCTTGACGATGGACTATCAGCGCTGGAATCAAGTAGACAGGGACATAGACGGGTAACGCCCTCTTGTAAGCTTCAAGGAAAAATGTAATACCATGCTTAACACATGATTCATTTCCATGTATCATCTGCAAGAAACAACATAAGAGCATTTGAGTAACACTTTGCTACAAGATTAAAAATCATATAACAACCATGCATGCAGCAGACTCATTGAAGATACGATATAAACCTACCGAACAAGGTACTTTCATGTTAGGATTCAGTTTGATATCAACTCCAACAGACTTGTAATATTTCTCAATTGCTCCCAAATTAGTGAATGGTTTTGAGCATGCGATCTCTTTTACGCCTTGTAAGATAGAAAGATCCTTCCCACCTTGTTTGTTAAGGAAAGACTTGTATGATAAAGGAAGGCTTTCTTGACTTAAAATGTAAGCAGACCTGACAAACGAGAATTCAAGAACTAGAGAGTAAAAAACAAGAACTTCAAAGAACTCAGCTTTGCTCTCAGTATCTAAAAAGCTAATATCTTTATAGAGAGGAAGAGAAAACATACAAAATCTGTGAGGAAGAAAGACACATGAGAAACAAGTCACCATGTTTCCAGGTAAGCGGCTTGCAAATCTTACCAAACCGTTTACTTTTAATACCGCAACGCGACGCAAGAACCGCAGCACGCATCAATATATAAACAGCTAAACTCGTATGTTGTGTATTTGGCCCTGTGAGAAGCATCGATGGTCCAGCCACCAATCCAGCAAACAAAGCTCTCCACTTTGCAGTTCTGCGTTCAGATTATAATTACTTCACAGTCATCAAATCTGAATGAAATTTATTCACTAATTTTTTGTTTTAAATCTCAAAATTAGAAAACAACATTGACTTACTTCTTATCTCCTACTAAAGCAGCAATAGCTTCATCAACAGTAACAAAAGTTCCAGCAAAAGTTCCTAAAAACAATCCATATCTTAACGTCTCCTTAATCCCCAAAGCTATAGCTTCACTATTAGAGAATTCTCCGGTTTTCCTAAACCGATTCAAATTCCACAAAAATCAATCAGATCAAATCAAAAACCGGGAAATTGAAAATTCCATAAGGTCCGATTAGGTTACCTAGATTGAGAAGAAGATCTACGACGGCGAGCGAAACGAGCAACGATTGAGAAAATAGCTAATCCACCTTTAATTCCAGTACCTATAGAGAAACCTTTGATTGAAGCGATAATGATTCTTCGTAGCTTCTCTGAGTCATCAAGCAATTTCGAGAGATTGAATCGATCGGAGCTTTTGCAATGTATACATCTAAACTCATCGGATTTACAGAATTCTCCGTCGGAAATACCATCGTTGTAACCGCAGGTGCATGATGCGGGATGAGAACCGTTCGTCGACTCGCCGGACGGCGACATGAAGACGTCGTCGGCGATAATAAGGTTATTATTGCGCCAAAGTTATAGGTAAGCTTTGGTGGGAAATTGGGAATTGGCTTTTGAATAAAAATACAACAGAAGAAGAAGAAAAGTGAGAAAGGAGAACGTGAAGAGAATGACGAAGACAGCATTTCAGATTTTAGAACCACCGAGGATTGTACAGTTGTAATTGACTGACACGTGTCGGTTATTGTTTTCTTTTTTTCGCCTTGTGATATTCTGATACTTTTGTCTCGGGAACAGTAATGATTGAAGTATGGGTTGTGAAGGCAATGGGCTTATATTATGGGCTTTGTTTGTATATTATTGTCTTTACTTGTTTTTTGTCAACCAAACTATCCGTCTTTTATTATATGTTTTGTAGTTAACTGTGTATATATTTTCTTTTTGATACAAGGTTTAAATTAATTCTGTATATGTTAAACTAAATAAATTAACCAAACATGATCCTCTTGTATATTATTAATTTCCTATGGATTAAGGTTAGTATCTTTCTATCGTTGTTGGATCATATTATTATTTTTGTTATGCATGTTGGATCATCTTGGAAATAGTTTTCTTGATAAAAGTTATTAAATAATTTACATATTCCACTATATCTTCCTTGTTTATATATGAAAAGATAAGATTTTGTAGATTTCACATGCCAGATTTTTGGACTACATGTTAAGAAGACAAATCTTTTATTATATACATATATATAATATATATATTACAATTTTAAAACAAATCTATCTAGTAGATCAAGTTGATATGGGCGTTCGGTTTGATCGGTTTAAACGGTTCGGTTTAATCGGAATTCAGGTTATTTTTTATTTTGAAAATCTGCCGAATTGACCCGAATAAAATTTTGGTTCGGTTCGGTTCGGTTTTAGTTTTATTCGGTTTGGTTATAGGTATTAAAATCAATTCCGAAATAAACCAAAAAAATTTCTAGTTCGGTTTTTTCAACCCAAAATACACAAAAATATAGATAATGGGCTGAATAAAAATTAAATCCAATAACAAATTCAATACAATACTCAATTACAAGTCTAATTACAAAGTGTTTGGCCCAACCCATTAACAATTAGGGTTATTGATGGTGACGGGTTGTTGATAGTGACTGCGATGGCTTGTTGACGGTGGTGACAGGACAGTGACGACGGCTTGTTGACGGTGGTGACGGGACAGTGACTACGGACCTGAGGCTACTCTCTTCCAAACCACCGGATCTGTCAAAATAAGCAGTGCTATAGCATCAAAGACTCCAAATAATCAGAAGTAGACAACAAATCCGCTGACAAGCATAACAATTTAACAGAAAACAAAGTAATTACGAAAAAGAGAATGAGCTTACATGTTACAAATATAAAAATCGGAATTACAGATTGAAGGAATTAGAGATTGAAGGATGAAGCAGTTCTTCAAACGCATGATCCGAACGAGAGTGAGAGAGAGGAGAAGAATAAGTAATAAGAAAGGCAGAGAAGATGAAGTTAAGAAAATGAGAAGAAAAGAAGAACATATTTTCGTCGGAAGAGAGGAGAAGAATAGAGGAGAAGAAAATTAGATTTAGATCTAGGGTTTTTATGGTTATATATGGTGTCTTCCAAAACTGAGTAAACTGATCGGTTAACCGACTACCGAACCGAACCGACCCGAAATCCGATCTATGATTTTTATTGTTCCGATCGGTTATTGCCTATGAACCGAATCTCATCCGAAAATCAAATATCCGGTTCGGTCCGAACCGATCCGAATAAACCAAACCAAACGCCCAGGGCTAAGATCAACACTAGATTTTTTTTTATTTTGCTTACAATATTAAACCAAAGAAAAAACAATTTTAACAACTTGGAATTGAACATCTGACCCTTAATTAGCAAACAAGAAAACATAATGTCAAGTTGTCAACAAACATATATTACTTTTAACCAGGTTGGTTAATTTCAAGAAGAGAAGTTAGAAAGTTCAGAGAAGATCAGCAATAGTGTCAGACAATTCTTTGATGGCAACATTATAAAAGTTCTGAAAATCAGCCAACATTTTCAAATCATCATTCACAAAATCAATACCACACCTTTCTGCCCAAATCGTCCATTTCTTCCAATACGATGCATGTAAGTTTTCGGTTGTGTTGGACGATCATAGTTTAAAACTAACAAGACTTGTTGCACATCAACGCCACGTGCCAAGAGATCAGTAGTGATCAATACACGTGATGATCCAGACCAGAACTCACGCATGCATGATAATGTCTCTTATGTTTTGGTTCATATTAAAGGATCTCAAACACACTTAGCTTTTAAATAAAAAAAATAACTCTCTTTAAAAATTCTCTCAAAACTAAACACTCAAAAGTTCTTAATGTTCTTGATATCAAAATCACAACTCAACTTTGATATTTATAGGGATAATAACACCTCATTTGCTATTCTTATTCCTATTACTTTTAGAAAATCTTTTTTAACTAATACAATTAGATAATTTCCATTTAAGGCTACATTATCTTTAACCGATTTGTTAAAGACATCTTGGACTTTAAGTTGTTGAAGCTTATCCAACATTCACCCTCTTAAGCTTCAAGTTAGTCTTCAAGAGGTCTTGAACTCCTATCAAACTCCTCATCTCTTTAAACTTGATTCTTGCTAAGGTTTTAGTTAAGATATCCATCTTTTGCTCAGTTTCCGGTACATGCTCCATATTGATTACTTCACCCCATTTCATATAAAACATACTCGGATCCCTCCTTGGTGCGTTTATAGTTTTATCCCAGCTCCAACTTGATGTTTCATCAAACACTACATCTCTACTTACTATTACCTTTCGTGTCATTGGATGATAGAGTCAATATGTCTTGGTTCCTGTCTCGATCCCAAGGTGTACAAGTGTTTGTGATCTGTCATCTAGCTTCTTGAGATGTGGGGATTCAATCTTTGCATATGCTAAGGAACCAAAAACCTTTAGATTATATAAGCTTGATTTCTTCTCTCACAAGCTTTTGTATGGAGTCATGTTTTCAAGTGCTCTCGTCGGTACTCTATTGATGATATATGTTGAGTGACGAACTGCCTCTCCCCATAAGTAGTTAGGTACCTTCATAGCCTTGAGAGTGCTCCTTGTCATCTCGATGAAGGTCTTATTTCTTCTCTCCACCACACCGTTTTGTTGTGGTGTATAAGGTGCCGTGAGATGCCTCTTGATCCTGTTTTCATCACAGAAATCATTGAACTCCCTTGACGTGAATTCACCTCCTCTATCAGTCCTTAGAGTCATGATTTCTTTCTTGAATTCTTTCTCCACTAGCTGCTTAAACAATTTGAATCTCCCATATGCATCACTTTTTTCTTTCATTAATATATGCAACTCTGATAACTTTCCCGCAAAGTTATTTATTGTGTCTAAATATTTTATCTTGATTCTCTCAAGTTCATACATTAAAGTGTGTACTCGTGCCTCCTTGACACGATCAGTCCCTAGGTTACGAGTCTTGATTGCTCCCCAAATATCTTTTGGTGAACTTAGGTCTCCGACTTGTAAAATAAGCACCTCCGGTATGGATTGGAAGAGCATCGTTATTGTGATGTCATTCTTGTTGGCGTCATCCATTCCTGGTTTGATGGATTCCCACACCTTGTGAATCTGTAACAATACTCACATCCTTATGACCCATACCGTGTGGTTTGTAGGTGTGAGCATGGGGCACTGGATCAGTATTGCTTTGTCCAACTCCTTTGGACGTGTTTGCACAGTCTCCGCCATCTTACGGTTCTCGTGTCTTGCTGCAAGGGTTCCAAGATCGAGTCCTCTTGATTGATTCTTAACCTAACGCCCTGATACCAAATACAAGATCTAAAACACACTTAGCTTTTAATAAAGAATAACTCTCTTTATTAATGTTAAGAAACTCTCTCAAAACTTAACATTCAAAAGTTCTTAATGTTTTGTGATATCAAAGTAACAACCCAACTTTGATGTTTATAGGGATAATAGGTGTCCTTTGCTATTCCTAATCTTATTGCTAATAGAAAACTTTTTTTTTTTTCTATTTTAATATAATTAGATAATTTCCATTTAAGGTAACATTATCTTCAACCGACTTGCTAAAGACATCTTGGGCATTAAGCTATTGAAACTTATCCAACACATATCTATATATGTAGCTGAGACGGTGGAAGTCTTTATCAGCCATCTATTGGGTTAACCAATCAACTTTGCGCCTTGTGTTCACAAAGATAACAGCTTCCGTGATCTAAATACCAGTGTAGAGATCACACAACGCATCGAGCTTATTTGTTCTTTCTCGACATTGACATAAAATTGTTTGATATAATTGATATCTTCAAGACTCAAGAGTGTTAAGATGGTCCCTCTTCAAAGCAAGAGACGTGTAACACAAGAAGACATAACTGTTTTTTTTCCTTCAATTTTCAAGTCTTTCTATTCTTTTGTCGTTCAAGTCAAAAGGGAAAACAAGTTGATTTTTCACCCTAGATACTAGGAAAACACAGTTCCACAATTGGAGAAATGGAAATGTGGAATACATGTTTTTTTTTTTGCTTAATGGTAAATATCATTTAGAAAATGAAGTGTTTAGGTGTTACAAATTATAAAAACGAAATGTTTGACTTTTAGATTGGTTCTATAGCAAAAAAAAAAAAACATGGAAGCAAAATCAATCATTACTCCATCTATAATAATACATATTAATGTATTTTATGAGTCACACGTAGATACCAACTAGAAAATAGCCATAGAGTCACAAGATTATACATTTTTGTCCATTAAAACCATTTTATTTTGGGATTGACATATAATGGTTTGGACTTGGTTTCGCCCATGGACGGCATACCATTTGACACCTATATATATATATACACAACAGAATATTACGGCCACTGGCCACAAGATTATGGTGGAATCAAATAGAAAAGGAAATAAAAGAGCAAGAAACGATTCGGATGGAACATAATCTGAAAATAAAGACGTTGTGATTAAAGATGATGAAGATCTTGACGATGAAGAAACACAATTTTATTACTGTGATGATTCAGATGGAATAGACTCTGATGATGAGAATTTTAACTCTTATGGTATTCCACCAGAAGAAGAAGAAAATCCTAACCCTATTCCACCAAATAAGAAGAGGAGTTCGGGTATTTTTATTGAGGAACTCAAGGATAGTGATAACGATGCACAGTTAGAATTATCTTCTATGGATTTGGCTGTTGGTCAGTGGTATCACACAAAAGATCATTTGGAGACTCGATTGAAGATACTAACCGCGGTACATAAGTTTGATTTTTATGTTTATAGGTCCACACCATTTTTACTCATTGTCAAGTGCTGGGTAAAAGGATGTATGTGGAGGGTAAGAGCTAAAACATTAAGAGATTACCCAAAGTTTCATGTGTGTGTGTATGTTTCACAACATACATGTTCAGTTATAGAGCATTCTGCTCGTTCCCGACAAGCAACGCATCAAATACTTGGAGCTTTGTACAAGGATTTTGTTGGTGGAGTTAGGTGGAAAGTTGGCCAATTCATGCCTGAACTATTACCATGTGTTAAATTCATACCCGAACATACCCCCAATGCGATAAACTATTAATTTTTTTGAATTCAGTGCCTGAACTTTTGATTTTGTGCAATTATATACATATGCACTAACTCCGTTAAATGCACGTTAACGATTGATGATGTGGCGATGATGTGGAAAAAATAGAAAAAAATATGGTTAATCTTACATTCAAACTCATGACCTTTAGGCTCAAAACAACACCCAATACCAATTATGGTATTTAATTTTTTGTTGAACAATCAAGAAAAATATGAACCTAACGACGATGGCTGATGGAGCTGTGATGGTCTTATAAAAAACCTAGCCACCAGATCCAAATCCGTTATTGAAACTTACTGACAAGATCTCAAATAATTTGGTACCAAATCTTTCAAATTAAAGAACAATAACAGTAAAAATGAGATATTTTAGTTAAAAGCCAGAATCAAAACAGATTTACAAACTATCAAAGCAGAATTTATCAATGGGTATTGATTAAAACCCAGAAATTGAACAGACACCTGGATTTAATCGAAAGCTTCATTTCATTAAAGGAAGAACTGGTTGAAGTCTTGAATATATGGAGATTCCAATTTCTTTGAGCTTAAATCATTACTGCTTTGATTACTAATTGATTGATTATCTTTAATTCCTCTTTGATTCACCATTGGTCCTAAACAAATGAAAATCAGAACCAAATTATCAAATATTTTTCATGGAATCGTTACACTTCTCCATATTTTTTTGTTCATGCTGTTGTTTCTGAATATTTGAATGTTTTACTTGAAGATGAAAGGACGTCGTTTTGTTAGGGTTTGAAGAAATTCATAGAGAAAGCTCAGATCAGATCTTAGTATTAGCTGGTTTACGTGAGACATGTATATATATTGTGTGTCGAAGGTAGCATAGCTGGTATTGAGTGTTGGTTTAATAGTTACAGGTCATGAGTTCGATTTTAGGTTCATGTCTTTTTTTTCTTTCTTTTTTTTTACACATCATCCTCATATCATCGCCACGTCATCAGTCTTTAATGGGTATTTAACGGAGTTAGTGCGTATGTATATAATAGCACAAAATCAAAAGTTTAGGTATTAAATTCAAAAAAGTAACAATTTATGTATGTTTTCGCATTGGGTATAGTTCGGGTATGAATTTAACACAGAGTGATAGTTCAGGTAGGAATTGGCCAACTGCCCAAGGTATTGCCAAAGCACGTTGCAGAAACGATGAATAAACGCTTTCAGATCAAGGTACAATACTAGTTGTACATTTACATATTTTCACATTTTCAATTAGCTTCACGTAATTATTTATATTCAATTATGGATAGATGGATTATTGGAAGGCATATCGGACACTAAGATATACTCATGAATTGGTATGTGGTAGTCCAGAGAGTGGTTATGAGCAGCTACATACTTACTTGTAAATGATAAGGAGGGAAATCTTGGAACATTTACATGACTTAAAGTTGATGACTCTCAAAGATTTAAGTACTTTTTTATAGCCTTTGGAGCAAGCATGAATGGATTTCCATTCATGAGGAAAGTGGTGCTTGTCGATGGTACATTTTTAAAGGGAAAATATAAAAGGACACTTCTGACTGCAACAACTCAAGATGGCAATTTTCAGATTTTTCCAATAGCTTTTGCTGTGGTTGATACAGAACATGATGAATCCTGAGCATGGTTTTTCAAGCAACTCAGTTATGTGATAGTAGATGATGAAAGCCTTGCCATGATTTTTGATAGGCACAAATCAATTGTAAAAGCAATCAAGGAGGTGTATCCAAAGTCTACCGGGGAATATGTACTTACCATTTGTACAAGAATATATTGGTTTGGTTTAATGGTTGGGAAGTATTTGGTTTGGTTAAGAAGGCGGAAAATGCATACAAAGTAGTTGATTTTCAGATGACATTTGATGAGATTTAAGCGTTGAATCCTGCACTACATAATTACCTTGAAAGAGCTGATGTGAGATTGTGGACACATGCTCATTTCCCTGGTGATAGGTACAACTTGCTGACAAGCAACATTGCAGAATCAATGAATAATGTGATGTCACACGCTAAGAGTTTTCCTGTTGTGGAATTGTTAGAAACAATTAGGTCCATGATGACTAGATGGTTTTTTTCAGATCGATGGAATGATGCATTCAAAATGAAAACATGTTTAACACGTGGGGTAGAGAAAATTCTTCAGGTTTACTTTCTAATCCTATTGAACATTTGATGCTACTTGTCTAGATGTCTAATTAGTAACAATGTCATTTTTTTTGCAGAGTCGTGTAGGGTACTCTAAGTTGCTTTCTGTACAAAATATAGATGCATATCATGTACAAGTTACTAGTGAATCATCTCTCCATGTGGTAAATTTGAAAGACAACAAATGTACGTGTCGTAGGTTTGACTTGGAGAAATTTCCTTGTGCTCACGCAATTGCGGCGGCTGAAAACAGGAAATTATCTTCGATTTCAATGTGTCATCCTTACTTTCATACGAGCTACTTGTCCAATTCTTATGCAAGTGCCATCATGCCACAAGATTTTGCGATACCTGTTCCGGAACATGTCATCTCTAAGGTTTGTTTACCACCAGTACCTAAACAACAACCTGGAAGACCAAAGAATTCGATAATTAAATCTGCAATGGAGATTGCAATGGAAAAGAACATTCCAAGGAAACAATATACTTGTGGTAACTGCAATCAAGTAGGACATAATCGTAAGACATGTAATTTATAGACATCTAGTATTTTTATTTCTCTTGTCATTTGTGTTGAACACTTTCTATTTCTCTGAATCATTCTTGAATATTTTACAACCAAATTATGTCTTATGTTTGTCGTTGTTTTATGTTTAGATTATGAGAAGTCTTCTTTGTAAGATAAGCTATTTTGGTAGGTTATAAAAGTCTGAGAATAAATAAGTTCACATACAAGGCATACAAGGATGCATAAATGTCTAAAATTCGGAAACAAGTACACATATAAGAACAAAAATCTGAGTCAAGTACACATAAAGACCTAAAAGTCTGAAACAAGTACACATCAAAATCTAAACTTCTGAAACAAGTGCACATAGAAGAATACAAATCCGACAAAAGTACATATAAAAGTGTTACAACTCAAACTATGGAGAATCAGTGAGGTGAGGGATTACAAAGTTTTTACCAAACGGAATGTGATGTTTGTAGTCATCTCCAACTTCGTCAAATAGGTCTGTGGCAAGTTTTACCCGAAGAGCTGGTATGTTCCTATCACATAACCCGTCGAATGGTTTCCCAAGAGCTAAACATTCAATATACTTTAGAGCAAACACACCACAATCTCATGGATCTTCATTCAAAGGGACATTTGCCTTCACTCTTCTCACATCTAACATCGCATACGACTTCTTATGCGTCTCATCGGGAATCTCTTGACTTAATAAGGCAAAGATCATTCGCCTTAAAAAATGACACTGCAAGACCAATGGAGTATCCCTGGTGAGGCTTGAAATGCTATCATAGACATAAATTTTCTTAGCCTCCAAGTTAATATCCAGAGCCACCCAATGATTGTCATTGACATAAAGACAAGCGTACAAGTTGTTAACGTTAATGAACCATTTTTTGTTTATCGCTGCACCAATGGGAGTTTTACCATTGAAGTGATCCACATAGTAGTCCCTGAACAAGAAGTTCTTATGTGACGGTTCAAATTGTGCAAAATCTTTATGCAATTGTGTGATCAAATCTTGATCCAAGAATGTTATGCGTTGTTTAGGGTACTGACCAGGAGCATGCATAAACCTTTTGCGGAACATAGTCATTGCAGCTAACATGTGCTACATTAGAAACAATACCACATTAGATGAGATTCAAAAATCATTAGAGTTAAACATCATCTTCTTCAATATGTATACAATAAAATCTGAAAATCAATGCAGAAGTTAAGTGATTACTTACTTAGTCTTTCAACCATCTGTAATCACTAGTAGGCCAGTCCGTTCTTGGAGTCATAATCTGCCAATAGAATCTAACACATGATATTCTTGGTTCGAAGAGGTTTGTCCCTGTAAATGAAAATATATAATGAGTATAAACAAAAAACTAACAATGACTAATAGCAGAGAAAAACTATGAAGTTTTAGAATCATACTTATCATGCTTCAAGAAATCTGTAAGATTCTAAAATTTCGCATCATCGGCAGGCTAGAAAATATCATAGATGATAATTGAAGGGATGCATCTGTAATTATCCGCTTCACTGTAAAGTTACCAACATATGGGAACTTCTGAGATTCTGCCAAATGTGGGACTCATTTTCCTTGAGGAACACCTCTATCCAATAACTTCCCTGCCTTTTCAAGTGATGCCAATGACATACGAAGTTCCTTACTAGTCATCTTTTGTTGTGGGTCATCCCAAGTGTCCTCAGAACTTGAAGCCATTTTAGTATTTGCTGCAAAACTTGTTCTGTTATATCTTCTACATCCCAACAGCATCATCTTCAATCTTCTCCTTATTCTTCTAATTAACGCGACTTTTCCCCACAACCTTAGCTTTCTTCTTCTCAATCTTGACAGCACCTTTCACGACCTTCTCCACATTATCTTTCTCAACATTATCCTTTACCACAGTATCCGTTACCTTCTCTACAATATCCTTCTCAGGAGCCTTTGTAAAACCTTTCTTCTCACGCAAAGGTAGATCCACAGATATATCGATTTCGTTCTTCTTCTTATTGCTAACAGTATACACCTTCTTGACAACTCTTTGAACAAGAAATTCATCCTGTGAAATCTGATTCACCTCAACAATCCAAGACTGCACATAAAAACCATATTAGTATCTTAAACCAAAACAAAAGTTATACTTAAACATCAAACAATACACTTACAGGTGCTTTACTCTGTGCCTCATCATCATTTTTTTTCTGTGATGTGGCATCCTCTGGTACAACCGTGGGTTTTGATTCTTTCAAAGCTCTATCAACTCCATCAATCTTCTCACAAAGCTTCTCCTCTAAGGCACTCATTTTCTGATTAATAAATGCTTCAAATTTACCCTCTAGAGCGTCCATTCTACTGCTCAAAATCTTACCCAAATCTGAAATTGTCCCATTCATTGTAGACAGCATCTCAAAAATAATTGACAAGTTTTTCTTCTAATATTCGACATCCTAGAAATAATTTAATGTTACAAAAATATTATACTAACATCACAATCAAAAGAATTCAATGTTAAATATGCAAAAGAATAAAAACAACTAACCTCCATATGTTCTTCGCTTATCTTCTCCTTCTTCTTTTCATCTTTTGCTTCTTCTTCATCATTAGAGTGTGCCTCTTCTATTTTCTTCTTCTTACCTCTGGTTCTACTCTCGCCATCCGCACTATCTTTTACTTTTCTTTTCTTCTTTGTTGCACAACCAGTTTTGTGACCTTCCCGAGCGTTTACAAGTAGACGGTTGTGAATAATATCAGTAATCAAGATATCAAGATCTGGATCCTTGTTATCATCCGCATCACACCATTTCGGATACATGTTATCCTCTGAAACTGGAAGCATGTGTCTTACACGAACCTGCAAACAAAGAAAATTCAAACAACAAAAACAAGTTGTTACAATAATGGAAGTACTGTAACATTTTAAAAAAATCAAATTAGAAAATATAGAGTTGCTGCAAAACTAACCTGACCATGCCACTCCTTCTCTTTAGAGATGAATTCATTGTAGTTGACACGCTTACGACATGACTCCCAATCAAGTATTGGCACACCACTCACTACTGACCTTCTCATCCCATACAATTCTCCTATGTCAGGAACACTCTCGTACACCCAAACCAACATTGCTTGCACGAATCTGCGTAATAGTGTACAAATCTTTGTTGTACTCAACATTCTTGATTGAATCGGCTAAACAACTAAAAGCAATGCGTCCCCATAGATATTTCTCATAACTCACCGGATCAAGAACTATTTTAGTGCTAGCCAATGGGATTCTAGATCCATGATGTAACCCATGCACAACTACAGATAATAAACCTAACCTATCAACCATCAACCCCTTCTCTTTACTCTATGTGCTGCTAAAATCAAATACCTTTTCCAACTCAGTAAACTTGGGACCATCTGAGGTTGTTTCTATTTGCATTTCTTCCCAAAACGCTCTGTGATCCCAATCAAAGTTGTCTGATGGGTCAACTGGATCACAATTTAAACTTGTAATGTGAGAAAATTCATGTAAAGAGAATCAGAGAGATCTACCATCTATCAATGACCAAATCTCATGAATATTTTTGACTCCAAGTTGATAAGTAAGGAAGAAATGAACTATCTTGGCAGACCATGTGAACTTTAATTCCGCAAACCTGATAAACACTCCAAGATATGATTTCTTCAATTCATCCCAAACATCAAAGTCTAATCCTTGTTTCAACATCCCCATTTTGGACATGAAGCAATTATGGTTCATGCTCCTATGTTGCAAAGGAGATTTCCCTTCTTCATAGAGGCGAGGAGGATACTTCAAGACATTACTCGAAGACGCCATTGCTATTCATAGAAAAATAAAGAGGTCAAAAGTTTATTAGATTATATACAAACATGAACACGAAAATATCTGCAATTATGTCTTACAAATAAGAAACACACAAATTCAATTACTTTGATGAAATTTGCATAAATATCTTTGAAATCAGAAACACACAAAATGAGCTACATCATATAAAAAAGAAATCATAAGAAAACAAATTAGATTGTGTAGAAAATGAAGACGAAAATGTGTCCAATAATTACAACCAAATAAGAAGGAGAAAAGTCTTTCACTTTCATGTAAATTGGAGAAAATCTGTAGCTACATCAACCACATTTGTGATCAAGAGCGGGAATTTATTTACAAAAAAATTCTAATTCTAATTCTAATTTGAAATATGCTTACCGGAGATCAACAGGATTAAGCATCAATTGATGATGATGAACAATATCTTCAAACAAAAATCAAGGGGTTATATAGAAAATATTACCAAAATTATGAAATTCATAGGCCGCAAGTGTGAAAACCTACTCGCGATGACTATGTGAGAAGACGGCGGCGACGAGCCTATTCAATGGCAGAGACGAGTTAAAGATCCAAAATCGAGTGGAGAGGCCACGCATGCAAGAGGAGAGGAGAGGCTGCTGAATAGAAATAGAAACGGAGGAGAGGGTTTGATTTGATTCTCGCCGGATTTCATCACTAAGTGGTTCAGAAGTATAAAAGAGATTCAATCCCGGCGGTGACACAGCGATGTGGTGGCTCCGGATTCGGCTAACGTTGCCGAATAGAAATAGAAACGGAGGAGAGGATTTTGATTTGGTTCTCCCTGGATTTCGTCACTAAGGGGTTCAGAAGTGTAGACGAGATTCAATCCCGGCGGTGACAAAGTGATGTGGTGGCTCCGGTGACGGCTAGGTCTCGATTTGAAAGAGAAAGTCACAAAATTCTGATTTGAAGAAAGAGATACGATTTTCGTATTTGAGGGAAGTTTATTTTTCGGATTTGGAAGAAGTTTATTTTCCTTTTCTGAACTTTAAAATTAATTGAATTCAATTAAAATAAATGATTAAAAATATAAAATAAGGTTAAATAGTCTTTTTACCATATATTTGTATAATTTAATAATCTCTTTCAATTGAAAGTTAGTAGTAGTTATTGCCAGAATAGTGTTAATCTGGACAAATTTCAGTAATTTAAATTTAGTAATTTTATCCAACAAGTCGTACATACATTTTATTTTTCATAAAATATTGTTTCTTTTAGCTTCCCAAACTTTTCAAGTTGAAGTCAGTTTGGTAAACCGTCGCCAAAACCAATGATTCTCCCAAACTTGATACATAGAATCCACAGGGATCCCTTTGGTCTCCGGCATAAACATGACGATGAACACCGTCATTAACAAGATCCAACCGCCGTAAAACAAGAACGCACCGTACTTGAAATGGCAGAGAGTTGCTAAGAACGTCTGAGAGAGAACAAACGTTGCGGCGAAATTCACAGCGACGCTTAAGCTCTGACCAACCGGCCGCATCTTAAGTGGGAATATCTCACTCGGGACTAGCCAGCTCAATGGACCCCATGACCATCCAAAACCAGCTGAGTATATGCCGAGCAACACCACAACTACCACGGCGTAGCCTTTAGTCATATGTTCGCTCCCGGCGGCTCCCACTGTCGCCGCTAGTAACCCAGCCACTGCCACCTGTACATGACCGACTTAATCAGTGTTCGGCCACGCCACAAATCATTTGACTTAGAGTTATTTTAAGATTAATAATTCCGTTTATCATAATAGTCATGAAAACTTTACTTTTAAAAATTGTATTAATATGACCAAAAAAATATTGTATTAATAAGCATAATTAGCACGTACCTGACAGATAAACATTTGAATACCACCAGCAATGAACAAGAACCGTCTACCAAAACGGTCAATAACCGTTGTTGTGACAAGAATCGAACCGAGATTAACCAACCCAAGTATTAATGTCGCAATAAGAGCCTGACCAGAACCGAACCCAACCGATCGAAAGAGAACCGGCGCATAGAATGCATTTACTGTGATCCCAGTTAACTGCTGAAAACAAGGAATCGCCACGGCAACAACAAGATGAGGCCTGAACCGTCTCTCTAGTATCGTCCTAAACGGCTCGGCTCTAGCCTCAATGGCTAACTGACTCGACTTATTCAGCTCTGCTAGCTCACCTTCCACGTCAGCTCTGTTTTCAGCGCCACGTAGCTTTAACAACGATGCGCGAGCGTGATCTTGTTTCCCACGCGCCAAGAGACTAGAAGGTGTGTCGGAGATGAATAGACATCCGACGGTCATGATCGCCGCTGGTACTGCGGCGAGTCCTAGTGAAATACGCCAGCCGTTACGGTGGTTGTCTGTTGCGTAGTTTATTAGATTCGCTGCTACAACTCCTACACCGATGAAAAATTGAAAGCCGGAGTTGAAAGCTCCACGCCATCGCGGTGGTGCTACTTCCGATAGATACACCGGAGCCGCCTAGCGTGTTCACATTCAAACATTAGTAATATCTTCGATATCTTTTTTTGTTTGGTAACTAATTTCCTCGATATTTGTTTTAGTTAAATGAAATTA
Source organism: Cardamine flexuosa (assembly GCA_963555745.1). Taxonomy (NCBI): domain Eukaryota; kingdom Viridiplantae; phylum Streptophyta; class Magnoliopsida; order Brassicales; family Brassicaceae; genus Cardamine; species Cardamine flexuosa. The sequence continues at coordinate 14,696,616 of OY743214.1, read as the reverse complement.
TAAGTATATGCATTGCTTACAAACCATACAAAAATGTTTAAATCGAACTGAATTTTGTTTACAACCCGAAATTTTAAATTTTTATTTTAACTCACAAAATGGAAACAACAACTAAACCGGAACTATTTTAGTGTAACCAAAATTGATTAAGTTGTATTTTAAAAAATATAAAATATAAATAAAATTTTAATTTAAAAATTATTTATTTTAAGTTATTAAAAAATCAAATCTAAAATTAAATCAAATCATGCGGTTATAAATAGTTTATTTTATTTTCAAGTTTTATAGAAGTGATAAAACCAAAAAATCAAAGAACCTAATCTATAAACCGGATTGCTCACCCTTCTTTAGCTTGTTTGTATATTATCCACACAAACAAACAAAATATACTATGGACTTTAGTGAAATGGGAACTAGACACCTACCTGGTTGGTGAAGCCAACACCAAATCCTAGCAAAATCCGACCGGAGATGAGCATGGAAATGTTGGCAGCTAACCCATTAATGAGGGCACCAAAGAGAAAAGTGAAACCGCCGAGGATCATGGTGGTGCGGCGACCATAAGCCGCCGTGAGACGGCTAGCAACTATGGAAGCGAGTAAACCGGCCACATAAAGGCTAGATGTGAAAGCCGTTAGAAGTTGACTGTCATAGACGCAGTACACATTTGTCTTAGCTTTGGAAGCTTTTATAAGCACCGATGGAAAAAATTTCTCAAGAAACGGTTTCATTGTCGTCACACCCCCTTTGTTAAATTAAAAGTCAAAAGATAATTTAGTTACTAAAATTTCTTTTGAAAATTATCTTAAATTATTTTATGAAATGATCGTTGTCTTTGTTTGGATTTGTAACCTGAGATTCCGATGTCGTACCCAAAAATGAGACCGCATGAGGCAGCTACAATGCAACTCATGACAACTGCGGTTGTGATCTTGGCGTCAAAGTTGCCGGCGCCGGAGACATCAAGAGCCAATCCTCCGATAGCCATTTTGCTTATGCCTTACGCATAAAATTTTGTTTTCTTTGTTGGAAATTAAATGAACGAATATAATACATTAAAGATGGCTTATAGGTGAGTTGGCGTGGTGACTTGACGGTGGAAGTGTGCAAAACCACTTATTTATTTTCCTTTTTATTTTCTTATAGTTACTAGTATCAAACTACTAGAGATGGATCCGCACAATGCGCGGGTTTACAAATAGATTCCATTTTTGAAAACCAAACTTTTGGTACGATTACAAAGTAATTTTTGGTTTTCTTATTAAAATCTTTGATCAATATTTAAAAAATGGCCACATGTACAATTCATTAACATGTTCGTGATTGTTGACGTTATTTTTCAGAAAATATAAGACCTAAAACTAATGTATCATTCTAGTGATGTAGTCTAGACTCTTTGCACTGCAGCATGGTTTTTTTTTTCTTTTCAAAATTCAACTATTTTTATTAGGTAATTAATATTCTGTTTTAAATATTTTTGAGCTAAAGTTTATAATTTCTATTCTAATGTGTTCTCCTTGCCGGTCAATAACTACACCAGTATTTTGGAGGTTAAACATTGAAGTTTAGATATATTTTAATAAACCATCATTTAATCCCATTTATTGAAAATTTGAAACATGTTTTTGCTTGAAGCAGATTGAAGGAAATTGGGAAACATACTAATGCATAAGAAAGAAACTGGAAATAAACTAAGTGGTGGTCTCTGAGTGATTTTGGGTTGGGTATGTGTCTGCTTGAGGTAGGCATTCTGGTTTACAGTTTGATTCCGGTTCGATTTTTTTGGTTTTTTGATTTTATAGTTCTATAAAATGTAAAACTGTTTAGAAACCAAGTGAAATACGGTTTAGGTCCGTTCTATTTTCTTCGGTTTTTGTTTGTACCGGTTGTAACCATAATTAATTCTGTTCAGATTAGTTTGGTTTCAGTTACGATTTTTGTTAATGATTTCATGATTTTATATTTTAAGACAATTTATAAACTCAAAATTAAATTATTATTTATAACTCTATTTGTATTTTTTTAATTTAAAACCCAAAACCAACAACTGAATAGTTAAAACATAAAATCGATTCTAGTGGAAAACTTAAAGGGAATGGAAGTCAAACTTCGTGATGCGACTTGCGAAAACAATTTGATGAAATTCTAGTAAAAATAAAAAAAATGATTCAAAACCTTAAATAACATGTTATATGTTTATATATCTAGAGTTTTTGTGCAAACGTTTTAAGGTACTATTGTTATAAGAAAAATTAAAACTAGGTAACAAAAGTATCTATTTAAGAGCTTGTGGCTTCATTCCATTCAACAATGTATTAAATGTGGGGCCATTAATCAATTTGTACACTTGCATAAAGCTTCCAGATTCACCTTGATTTGCGGAAACTCTTTGTTTTGTTTGCTCTTTCCCTCCACGAAGCTGCACCACCGATCGGACCCCAATTTGCTCTCTCGAGCTCTCTTGCAGTTCACCTGCCTTTACTTATTCCGAACTAATTCAATCCTTCCTTTGAGCTACTGAAGTGTACAACATATGTCATAATTAGAGAGTATGGATCCTCAATTCAGGATCCGGTTTCAACAAAGTTGTAAAAGCAATTGAACAATTTAAGGTCTGCCCAAAAATCTCACACTTAAATTATGCGATCAACCCAATGTAATAAGCTATCAGTCATTGCAAAACTGTTTTCTTAAAAAGAATTGCAGAAACAATGAACTTTTTAATAAAAGCTTTTCTTAGACAAAAATAAAGGTAATGTTTTATATATATTTATGCAAAATGTGTAAAACATTTCTTTTTCCTAATTAGTTTTTTTTTGGGTGAATAACTGGGATTCTTCCTAACATCTGTGATAAACCTTTTTTCTTATTTTGAGATAACATATTTGCAAAAAACATCTAATTAGAGCATTTCTAAAGGATACTCAGTATAACTTCAAGTATGAAGTTTTTGACATTCCAACAGAAAATTTTAAAACTGGAAATGTTGAAGTATTGATTAGTGATACTTCAAAACTTCAAATTTCAAGTTTCACCCTTCTTTTTGCATTCCAGTCCTTACAATTTTTATCTCACATAATTATTTTACTAATTTTACTGTTTATCATTTTAATCCATGCAAAATTGTATCTCATAAATATTTAATATATATATATATATTAATATATTTGAATTTTACATATAAAATTAAACTAATTTTTTTTTAAAATAAGAATCATTTTCTTTTGTACTTTTACTTCCTTTTTCTAGTTTATATGTTAAATTAAAAAAAAAAAATTATTTTTCCTTTTATAATTGTATTTCATTTTTAAATTTCTATTTTTTCTTAATTTAATGAACTGATACTTTACTTTTTTATTTTTTTATTATATTCCATTTTCAATTTCCTTTTTGTTTAATTAAATGAAGTTAACTAAAAACATATCAAAATCTAACCGTTTAAATTGATACGTGTCACGATCTGGTTAATTACTAACTTTGAATTATTCATTTTTATATAATAAGATGTCACATTTTATTAATTATTATTGTTTGCAATATTGTTTTGTATGTTTTTAGTTGGATATAAAAAGTTTCACAATATTAATCAATTATCATCAATATAAAGACTAAAATGTAAAAGTTAAATAGTTTTGATCGTTGGGTTTGAAGTTTTATTATTAAAGAGAAACCAAACCACCCATACATACTTGCAAACTTCTTAAAGAATAAAGTATCCCTTGAAAATGATGTTTATTGACAGATTTATGTTTTTAACCTATTTTCTCTACATCCAAAATTTCATTAAACTTTTCGTTTTGAGTCAGATTTGCTAAGTGGGTTGGGCTTGGGCCTCATGAGTCGGCCCATAAACGACAATAAAGAACTAGGGATCGTCTCCTTCGAAGAAAAATCGGAAACCTGTGACCTTTGTGGCAGGCAAACGACGATCGTCATCTTCGTTTTGATTCTTTCAGTGCTCTCAAGTCCTTTGTTCAAAACCATCTTCTCGAGCTCTTCTCTGTAGAACCAATGGAGCCACCTGAAGGTTCGTTTTATAAATTGCCTACAAGATGTTCGATGAAATTCCCCCACTCAATATAATGACTTGAAAACTTTGTTTCTGTTACCTTCCACTTTTACAGATGGGAAGGTTAGTTTTGCCAAAGAGATTTATGGAGAAAGTTTTCAGCTTCCGCAACCGAATTTTACCTTCATAGGTTTGCAATTGACAATCTTAAAATTTGAAAACTTTTTAACAAATTTGTTCTCATAGTTTATCTTAGCTTAGAAACTCTTCGTTCCATTACTGGGGAATTTGATCTTGTGTTGGTTTGCTAATATTGTTTAGGATTAGGGCAGAATTAACTTCATTGTATTGCTAAGTTAGAATCATCTTTTGGTATTAGATAATGATGATGATGATGCTCTTGAGAACTCCGATGATTCCTTTTATGGAAATCAAAATGAAGAAACAAGTGACGCTCCCGGGATGGAAAATGAGAATCAAGTGAGAAGTGTGAAATTCCAGAAGGTATTTCATTCTTTTTAGATTTGTTTTGTTTTTAATCATTCTCTCTGTTATAAATACTTTTCAGCTTTGATCAACTTCTCTTGTTTAAATCGATATCACAGGCTGGATACCGTGACGGGATTACTGCAGGGCAACAAGCTGTTGCGCAGGAAGGTTATAACTTTGGCTATAAAGAATCAGTTCTTGATGGTTACAAGTTTGGTGTTGTTAGAGGTGTTTCCAGGTTATTTACTTAGTTTAAAAACGTGTATCCGATTAAGCGTATCGAGTAGTAGTTTATACATATTCTTGTTTTGACACTTTTGAAGTGCGCTGGCTTTTCTACCGGATGAGTTAAGAGAAAAGCTGATTGATGAACAAGAAACTAGAGACAAGTTTAACAAGTTACACAATTCTGTGCATGCTCTTTCGACGGAAGTTGCATTGAAGGTGTTTTATGGATCTCTGACTACAAAGCAAGGTGAAGAGAAGAGTGGAGATGAAGAGCTTGGCTCTGGTTCTGGTGTCAATGCCACAACCGACTTGGAAAGCTATGTTACTGAGCTAAGCTCACTTCTTGACAAGTCCCCAAAGCTTGAAGTTAAATTGGACATATAGAGCGGAGGTTTGTTCAGTAGGATCACTGCCAAGTTTCCAAACCAAGCTGTTTTTAAATTAGGTTCTGTTTGGTTGTTAAAAATGGTTTGCATTGATATTAACTATCAGTAAATTCGATGCAAACCTGACTTGCAATATAATTTTTCATTATAGAGGTGATAATTATGTCAAAATATCAATTTGGGATTGAAAACAGTTGTTAACTTATGAGTATTAATTTATAGAGGTTTGTGTATTCCCATTTGGGTTTAAAGATTTTTCTTCGTATTATATTATCGGCTCATATTATTTATAGTTAAATCAAAGATAGAGAAGGGAAGAAGCCAAACGTTTGATTAATCGGTGAAATGACATAAAAATACAAAAATTCCAATTATACGTGATGTAATTGGAATTTTTAGAATTCCATTCGAGTCAAAGTGTAGAATTATCCTTAATGATTTCTATGATGAAATCGATCTCAAGACTATTTAGATATAGGTTAATTCAACCATATATACTTTTGTAGAGAAAAAGAAAGATATTAACCTTGATCTATGCTTTTGTTGGTCTTTTCGTTCTCCTCTCGTAATCTTTTTCTTTATTTTTTAATGGACAAAAATCTTTTTTCATTATTTCCTTGTGTTTTCCTCTTCGACAGTTCCTAATGTGGTGTTTGTTTATTTTTAATATTGAAATCAATAGTCATCAATGAAACAAACCATTTTTTTTTATAACTGCCACTTACAAATACACACATATATATTGCACCATCTTTAAGTAATTATATTTAGATGATGTTATTAATTAATTATAGATGCAATTTATATACATTAACATCATAGAGAATACTTTTATTTAACATTATGAGATAAGAGAGAAAAGTATCAATACATCCAAATTCTAGTTCTTTAATAGAGACTAATTCATCACAGTGTCGTTTTTTATATTAGAATTCTTAATTTTTAATATGAACTTGAATTTTTCAATTAAACCGAAAGACACATAGACCATAGTGAATATAAAATATTCTTACATTCTCCCATTTTGTTGTATCGACTTTATGGTTTAATACTTTTATTGTGCACTTTTATATCAAATTCATTTAACCTTTCACTATCATACTAAAATTAGAACTGATCGAATCATGACGGTTATACATCATAATGCGACATGCTCTCTTCCATGTATCACAAATCAACTTAAACTTTATAGTGTTCTTTTATATTGAGAAGAACCTTAATTCTCAAAATAACCATGTTATCTATAAATCATAAATGTGTACACATACTTAAAAAGATAACATGTTAATAAAACAGAAACATAATCCTTAAGTGAATTCTCAGTGTCATATATACATAATAAGCAAACCATAATCAATACAACAAGACTTTATCTACGACACCTATACGTTTTACATGGACAATGAACGCCTTGGGTGGTAGACCCTTAGTTAACGGATCCGCTACCATCATATCCGTCCTTATATGCTCAATTGACACTCTACATTTCTGAACCTATTATTTGACCGACAAATACTTGATCTCCATGTGCTTAGCACGCTTCGAGTATTTGTCATTCTTTGAAAAGAAGACAGCTGCAGAATTTTCACAATAAATTCTCAGCGGCCTGGCTATAATGTCGACAATCCCAAGCCCTAAGATAAAGTTTCGCAGCCATAATGGATGATTTGTGGCCTCATAGCATGCCACAAATTTGGCCTACATAATGTAAGTAGCAATGAAAGTCTCCTTTCCACTTTTCCATGATTTTGTTCCCCCAGCTAATAGGAACAAATAACCAAACGTCGATTTCCTGCTATCAACGCATCCGGCATAATCTGAATATGAATATCTGATAACCTCTAGATGATCGGATCTCCTGTATGTAAGCATGTGCTCTTTGGTGCCTTGCAAGTACCTGAGAACCTTCTTTGCAACTTTCTATTGGTCTATTCTGAGATTACTTTGATATCGACCCACTATACCAACAGCAAAACTGATATCTGGTCGAGTACATGTTTGAACATAGTTCAAACTCTAAACCACTGATGCATAGGAAATTCTTTCCATTTCCTTATGCTCCAATTCATTTCTTGGACATTGCATTTTACTGAACTTGTCCCCTTTCTGAATTTGGAGCTTTCCCACCAAAGCAATTTTCCATTCTGTATCTCTCTAAGATCTTATCAATATATCCTTTTTGAGACAAATTTAACAGGTCATGTGATCTATCTCGGATTATTTCTTTTCCAATCACATATGATGTCTCATCCATATCTTTCATTTTAAAGTTCTTATAGAGATACTTCTTTATATCATGTAGCAAACCCATGTCATTTGCAACAAGCAAAATATCATCAACATATAAAACTAAAACCATAAATTTGCTCCCACTGACCTTTATGTAGATACAATGATCAACAATCATCTCTACGAAACCATATGATGTGATGGTATCATTAAATTTCAAATACTATTGTCTGGAAGCTTGTTTTAGTCCATATATTGACTTTCTCAGCTTACACACCAGATGTTCATTTCCTGTGGCCACAAACCCTTTAGGTTGATCCTATATATTTCCTCTTCAATCTTTCCATTCAGAAAGACGGTTTTCACATCCATTTGGTGAAGCTTTAGATCATAATGAGCCACCAAACCCAAAACAATTCTAAGAGAATCCTTCTTTGAAACTGGAGAGAAGGTCTCTTTCTAGTCAATGCCATCCTTTTGGGTGAAACCTTTAGCAACAAGGCAAGCCTTGTATCTTTCTATGTTACCTTTCGAGTCGCGTTTTGTCTTAAAAACCCACTTAGAACCAACGGTCTTGAAACCTTCAGGTAAAGTCCCAAACTCTGTTATCACCCATAGACTTTATTTTCTCTTCTGCGGCATTTGACCACTTTTCAGAATCATTACTTTCCATGGCTGTTTGGAATGTGTCCGGGTCTTCATCAAGGCTTAAGTCACATTCACTTTCAATAGCGTAAACCACATAGTCATATGTAATGTCAGAACTTCTTTCCCTTATAGATTGCCATAATAGTCTTTGTGGTATATTATTCTCTTCTTGAATAATGACATGTTCATTAACTTGTGGGATTGGCACATCATCATGTTGTTCTGTTGTGTCATTTGACTGTGATGCAACAATAGGAACAACAACCTCAGATGCGATAACAGGTGAAGAAACTTCAACCTGGACTTCTTGAATGTCCACTTTACGTTGTTCTCCACTCACACTAGTTTCACCATTTTCAGTGAACCTAGCGTTACCCGTTTCAACTATTCTTGTACTATGGTTAGGGTAATAAAATGTGTACCCCTTTGATTTTTCAGGATAACCAATAAAGAATCCTCTGAAAGTCCTAGAATCAAGTTTCTTTTCATGTGGACTATACAACCTTAATTCTACTAGACAACCCCAGACACGAAGATGTCTCAAACTAGGTTTCCTTCCTGTACATAGTTCATAAGGGTCTTAGGAACTGCCTTACTAGGAACCCGGTTCAGCATATACGTTGTAGTCTTTAATGCATTATATCCACAATAAAAGGGGTAGAGAACAATTACTTAACATGCTTCTAACCATATCCATTAATGTATGGTTCCGCCTCTCAGCTACACCATCCTGCTGAGGAATACCAGACATTGTGTACTGGGCACAAATACCTTTACTTTCAAATAACTTTGCAAATGGACCTGGATATTGTCCACTTTCATCGAATTTTTCATAAAACTCACAACCTCTACCAGATCTCAACTTTTATTTTTCTATCTAACTGTCTTTCCACTTCATCAATGACCTCTAGGACATTCACAGACTTAAAACTTTTCATGCAGCAGATAAGTATATCAATAACGTGAATAATCATCAATAAAGGTGATGAAATATTTTTCACCGCTCCAAGACGGAGCATCAAATGGGCCACAAATATCAGTGTGTATTATCTCAAGTATCTGAGTGCTTCTTGTGCCTGGTTTCTTTACATTATGTTTAGTCCGCTTTCCTTTAATGCAGTCTAAACATACATCTAAATCACTAAAATCTAATTGAGCAAAAATTTCATCCTTTACCAACCTCATAATTCTTTCTTTGGATATGTGACCTAGTCTTTGATGCCACAAGTAAGAAAACCATTCATTAGATGCACTACGCTTAATGCCTTGATTTTCAATATTAAATAAGGATTCAAAAAACCTTTTATCAAAATTGAATCTATAAAGTGAATCAAACAAAGTACCACTACCATAAAAGTAATCATTTCGGTACAATGAGAAAACATCATATCTAACCTTAAATTCAAAACCTAAATTGTCAAGTCTACTTATAGAAACAAGATTTCTAGCACATTTAGGTGCATAGAGACGCCTTTCAAGATCCAAATGACAACTAGTGTCTAAGACCAATCTATAAGTCCTAATGCCTTCAATCCATGCCTTCATCCTGTTTCCCATGAACAAGTGTTGTTCAGCTCCTCTTATAGGCTGAATCGTACTGAATTCCTATTTAGTATGAGACACATGAGTAGTTGCACCAGAATCTAACCACCAATTATTATTAGGCACTTCCATAAGATTCAATTCAGAGCAAAAAAAAAAACTATAAGGCTTACCTTTCTTATCGAACCATGCCTTTCTTTTAGGACAATATAGTGTCCCATTTTCTTGCAAAAGAAACACTTATTTTCCTTTTGGATTTGACTCTCTGGTCTTTTCATAAAACCCTTATCCTTCTTTTTTTCCTTAATACTTAATTTTCCTTTCCTGCTACTGGCACTTCCAAGACCAGCGAGATTATCAACTTGTTCCTTCATCTTCTTTAATCTCCCTTCCTCTTGAATCAACATAGCATTTGATTCCTTAAAATTCTATTTTTCCTTAATGGTAGTTCACCTGGAACTGGCTAAACTCAAGAGGTAAAGAATTCATGATGAATTGGACCAAGAACTGTTCATGCACTTCCATTCCCATGGTCGTTCACTTTGCTTCCAAGTTAGACATGTGCGTCACATGATCATGGATTTGCTGAGACAAGTCATACTTTTTCGTAGTTAGCTCACTCATGAGACTTATTACAATTGATTTGTCAGCCAAATCTGATTGTGAATACTCCTTAATTTTCTGTATGAATTCTCTTGTGTTCTCTATCTTAGGCATAGATGGCTTAATACTTTCTGCCATCATCATCCTCATAAGGTTCAAGCTCAGCCTGTTATATCGCTCCCATCTCTCATACCGAGATTTTTCAATTTTGGAGCTCTCTTGTGTAATGACTAGGGGCTCTTCATCCATAAGTATGGCAGAGTCTATGCCATTACACCCAGAGTAAACCGGATCTGTTTGGACCAATCACCATAATTCAGCCCATTGAACTTTGCAACAGGGTTTGCAAATGCAAACAAATTTGATGAAACTGCAAGCATTAATATAGGCTTATCCATTAGTGTTTTGAGACTTTAAACCAGATTTTAGAGGCTTAAACTTTAATTTTAAATTTTATTGCATGTATTTAAGCAACCTTAAGGAAATACTTAAACACATACACTTTGATCGATGCTAATTTTTTATACTTTAAAAATTAATCAAATCACACACATAAATCAAATAAGTATGTTACTTTTGGGTATATATACTATTTTATATAGTGAAATATGAGTAATTCTTTTCATATTAATAACTATATCCAATGATTTACCTTTGGCTGGTCTCCTAGTATATAAATAATAAAATAATTGATCAATCAAATTTTAATGTTATTTTTAGCATTACTTTTATCATGATCAATTTATAAATTCTTTTATTTATTTTAATCTATATATATAATATAACAAGGCTATTTTGGTGACTAACATGTCATGTACAATATATACATTAAAACTCTAATGGGTGAAATAAATAAATTATCCTTTATATTGTATTAATAATTCATAACACAAATACCCAACTTTCGATTAAGCAAAATGCAGCCGAAACATTTTATAAACCATTAATAAAATTTACGTATCACACAGTTCAGCCACTTTAATTATATGTCCTTATCAAGTGCCTAAATCAGTTCCATACAAACCATCATAACCGATTCCATTACACTATAAGTCTATAAGTGAAGTTAATAATTTATAAGCAACGCTTTAATTGACATCACATCTATTTGTCTTCCACCTTTAATCGTGTCTTGATCACGTAAAAAAGAAAATAGAATAACCGTCAAGTTGCAGTAATAAATTTAAATTATGGAGAGACGATGCCAGATCAGTGGTGAATTAAACAAAACTAAAATGACTCTGATATCACATGTAGAATTATCCTTAATATTATTTATGATGAAATTTATCCCAAAACTATTTAGATTTAGTTTAATTCAACCACATATACTTTCTTAGAGAAGAAGAAATATACTAACCTTGATCCATGCTTTTGGTTGGCCTTGTGGTTCAAGTCTTCAAGTTGATTTTTTCCTCTCTTAATCCTTTTCTTTTGATTGATTCTTCAATGGACAATAATCCTTTTCAATATTTCTCTGTGTTTTCTCTTCGACAGTTCTTAATGTGGTGTTTGTTCATTCATTATATTGTAACCAATACTCACCAGTGAAAAAAATCACTCCTTTTTATTATAACTGCCACCTACAGATACATACATATATATATATATATTGCACCATCTTTAGGTAATTATATTTAGAGGATAATATTAATTAATTACAGATGTAATATATATACATTAACATCATTGAAAAATACTTTTATTTAATATTGTGAGATAAGAGAAGAAGGTTATCAATACATCCGAATTCTAATTCTTTAACCGAGACCAATCCATCACAGTGTTGTCTTTTATATTAGAATTTTTAACTTTTAAGATGAATTTTAATTTTATAGTTTTAAGTTGATAGCAATATCTACTTGAGGTGTTGGGAGTTGGAGTTTGTTTCGACTATGAGAGTATACATCAATATCGATTCACCTTTTGTGATAGATATGTTATCACCACCTTCAGATATTGTTAGGAAGTTAATATTCATAACATTATAAAACAGGGAGCAAAACAATGTTTCTTACAAAAAACAATACTAATTACTAATTATATGGATTAACATACCTTCATGATATCAACCTATGCACATCGTTTTTAAGAGATTATGCATGTTTTCGACATGCTTCAAGGGCTCCAAATCTTTCCAAAAATTATCATCCTCGATAAGCAAAATAACTTATCTTTCCAAACAATGAGAACTTGCAAACAAACAAAAGAACTTATACGTTATTTAGGGAAGAGTTTATATCAACCAGATTAATCTAACTAAATAATAAGAACTTGGAATCAAATCAAATAACTTATTTGTGATTTAGGGAAGAGTTTAGATCAACCGGATCAACTGTTTGTGATTGATTGCTTGTAATATAAATTAGTGAATAAACTCATCGACATCAATTTCATGTTGATATTGTTGATCTTTCTCCTTCCCAAAACTTTGAGAGAAAGTTGTCCATTGTGTTTCTTCAATGCTACGAACCCATTTAAACATATTCAAAATCTGTTCTCATATAATAATCTAAAATTCACAATCAACTAATTTGAAACATTGGATACAATTTATACATTTTCCATCATCTTTTAAGTTGATCCCATCAACTTCTAGAATAACATCCTTCTCCTCCAAAGCTTTGTTGGCTTGTTAAAACTTATATATCTTTGTTACAAGAACACCAGTCATATTATTCTTCATTATGAATTTTTTTCGTATAATCTTATTCTCCATAGCTTGTAAAGAGATAAAAAGCGAACAAAATCCCGCCTCAGTTCCTTTCTCAACACTTGTTAAGAAACACAAGACGATTGAGGACGGAATAACATATATACCAAAGGAAAATAGGTTTATCATTTAAAACATAAGACAAGCGAGACTATATTTAAGCCAATATTAAAGAATTGTACCCGATATTATCACCACCATCAAATGTCTCAAAGGCTACACCAACCACCTCACTTCCTAAGAAAACAGGTCCACCATTGTTTCTGAGTTGATAGCAGCGTCAACTTGAAGCGTTAGAAGTTGGAGTTTGCTTCGACTATCAGAGTATACATCAATATTGATTCTTTACATCACACCTTTTATGATAGATATGTTATTACCACCTTCATGTATTTTTGAGAAGTAAATATTGATGGCATTATAAAACAGGGAGCAAAAAAATAATTCTTACAACAAAACAATACAAAATATATGGATTAAAATACCTTCAGGATATCCAACTATGCACATCATTTTTAAAATATTATGCATGTTTTCAAAAAGCTTCAAGGGCTTCCAATCTTTCCAAAAATAATCATCCTCGATGAGTAAGATAACTTATCTTTCCAAACAATGAGAACTTGCAAACAAACCAAATAACTTATACTTGATTTAGGGAAGAGTTTCTTTATTTATAGCAGCGTTAACTTGCGGTGTTGGGAGTTTGAATTTGCTTCGACTAGAGAGTATACATCAATATCGATTCTTGATATCACACCTTTTATGATAGATATGTTATCACCACCTTAAGATATTTTTGGGAAGTAAATATTGATGGCATTATAAAACAGGGAGCAAAAACTGTTTCTTACAACAAAATAACACAAATTATATGGATTAACATACCTTCAAGAAATCCAACTATGTACATCGATTTTAAGATATTATACATGTTTTCAACAAGTTTCAAGGGCTTTAAATCTTTCCAAACATTATCATCCTCGATAAGTCAGATAACTTATCTTTCCAAACAATGAGAACTTGCCAACAAACCAAATAACTTATCTTTCCAAACAATGAGAACTTGCCAACAAACCAAATAACTTATACTTGAGTTGATAACAGCTTTAACTTGCAGCGTTGGGAATTGGAGTTTGCTTCGACTATGAGAGTATATATCAATATCGATTCTTGATATCACACCTTTTGTGATATAATATATGTTATCACCACCATCAGATAGTTAATATTGATGTCATTATAAATAAGGGAGCAAAAAAATGTTACTTACAACAAAACAATACAAATTATATGGATTAACATACCGTCATGATATCCATCTATACACATCATTTTTAAGAGATTATGCATGTTTTTAATAAGCTACAAGGACTACAAATCTTTACAACATCTATCATCCTCGATAAGTAAGATAACTTATCTTTCCAAACAATGAGAACTTGCAAACAAACTAAATAACTTATATATTATTAGGGGAAAATTTTATCAACCAGATTAATCTAACCAAACAGTGAGAACTTGGAAACAAACCAAATAACTTATACATGATTTAAGGAAGTGTTTAGATCAACTGGATCAACTGTTTATGATTGATTGCTTATAATTTAAATTAATGAATAAACTCACAGACATCAATTTTACGTTGATAATGCTCATCTTTTCCCTTCTCAAAACCTTGAGAGAAAGTTGTCCATTGGATTTCTTCAATGCTATGAACCCTTTTACATATATTCAAAACATGTTCTCATAGAAACAATCTAAAATTCACACTCAAATAATTTGAAACATTGGATAAAATTTATGCATTTCCCACTTCCATTTATTTTTGGAAAATTAATATTGATGGCATTATAAAACAGAGAGAAAAAACATATTTCTTACAACAAACCAATACAAATTATATGGATTAACATGTTATCAACTATGCACATCGTTTTAAAGAAATTATGCATGTTTTCAACATGCCTCAAGGGGCTCTAAATCTATTCAAAAATTATCATCCTCGATGAGCAAGATAACTTATATTTCCAAACAATTAGAACTTGCAAACAAACCGAAAAACTTATACGTGATTTAGGGAAAATTTTAGATAACCTGGATCAACTGTTTGTGATTGATTGCTTACAATGTAAATTAGTGAATAAACTTACTGACATCAATTTCAAATTGGTAATGTTGATTTTCCCCTTCTCAAAATGTTGAGAGAAAGTTATCCATTAGGTTTCTTCAACTATATGAACTCATTTAAATGTACTCAAAACCTGTTCCCATAGAGATAATCTAAAATTCATGCACAAATAATTAAAAACATTGGATAAAATTTATACATTTCCCATCATCTTCTATAGCCCTGGGCATTTGGTTTGAACGGTTTAAACGGTTTGGTTTAATCAGAATTCGGGTTATTTTTTAATTTTAAAAGTTACCGAATTGACCCGAAATTTGTTTTGGTTCGGGTCGGTTTGGTTTTCGTTTTATTTGGTTCGGTTATGGGCATTAAAATCTATTCCGAAATAAACCGAAATTTTTTCTAATTCGGTTTATTAAAACCGAAATACCCAAAAATTAAAGATAATGGGCTGAATAATAAACACAATTACAAACCCAATAACAAATTTAATTACAAGTCTAACTACAAATTTAATGAAGTTCCTTAAACGGATCGGTATCCGATTACTGAACCGAACCGACCCAATAACCGATGTAGAAATTAATTCATTCCGATCGGTTTAGGATATGATTTGAACGGTTATCCGAATTCAATTTCTTCGGTTTAGACCGAACCGATCCGAACAAACCGAACCGGATGCCCAGGGCTAATCTTCTACATTGATCCCATCAACTTCTAGAATAACATGATTCTCCTCCAAAACTTTGTTGGCTTGTAAAAACTTATCTATCTTTGTCACAAAAACATTAGTCATACTTTGAGAGAAAGTTGGTAATGTTGATTTTCCCTTCTCAAAACGTTGAGAGAAACTTATCCATTAGGTTTCTTCAATTCTATGAACACATTTAAATATATTTAAAACCTGTTCCCATAGAGATAATCTAAAATTCACACACAAATAATTAGAAACATTGGATAAAATTTATACATTTCCCATCATCTTCTACATTGATCCCATCAACTTCTAGAATAACATAATTCTCCTCCAAAACTTTGTTGGCTTGTGAAAACTTATCTATCTTTGTCACAAGAACACCTGTCATGCTATTCTTATTTTTAAATTATTTTCGCACAATCTTATTCTACACAGCTTGCAAAGAGATGCCAAACGAAAAAAATCTCCCATATTTTTCTTTCTCAACACTTGTTAAATAAATCGAGACCATTGAGGACAAAATAACATATCCACAAAAGGAAAAGAGATTTATCATTTAACACATAATTAGACAAGCGAGACTATATTCAAGCCAATATTAAATAATTGTACCTGATATGTCACCACCATTAAATGTCTCAAATGCTACACCGACCACCTTACTTCCCAAGGAAACATGTCGGCCACTGTTTCTTAGTTGATAGCCGCATCAACTTGAAGCATTGGAAGTTGGAGTTTGATTTGACTATGAGAGTATACATCAATATTGATTCTTGATATCACATCTTTTATGATAGATATGTTATCACCACCTTCAGATATTTTTGGGAAATTAGTATTGATGCAATATAAAACAAGGAGGAAAAAATGTTTCCTACAACAAAACAATACAAATTATATGGATAAACATACTTTCAGGATATTCAACTATGCACATCTTTCTTAAGAGGTTATGCATGGTTTAAACAAGCTTCAAGGGCTCCAAATCTTTCCAAATATTATTATCCTCGATGAACAATATAATTTATCTTTCCAAATAATGAACTTACAAACAAACCAAATAATTGATAGATTATTGAGAGAAGAGTTTATTTCAACCGGATTAATCTAACCAAACAATGAAAACTTGGAAAAAATCAAATAACTTATATGTGATTTAGAAAAGAGTTTAGATCAACAGTTTATGATTGATTGCTCATAATGTAAATTAGTGAATAAACTTACCGGCATCAATTTAACGTTGATAATGTTGATCTTTCCAATTCTCAAAACTTTGAGAGAAAGTTGTCCATTGGGTTTCTTCATTGCTATGAACTCATTTAAATGTATTCAAAACATGTTCTCATAGAAACAATCTAAAATTCACAATCAAATAATTTGAAATATTGGATAAAATTTATACATCTCCCACCTTCAATTTTTTTTGGGAAGTTTATATTGATGGCATTATAAAGCAGAGAAAAATAAATGATTCTTACAAAAAAAATATACAAATTATATGAATTAACATACTTTCAGGGTATCTAACTTTGCACATCATTTTAAGAGAGTATACATGTTTTCAACAAACTTCAAGGGCCCCAAATCTTTTCAAAAATTATCATTCTCGATGAGCAATATAACTTATATTTCTAAACAATGAGAACTTACAAACAAACCAAATAACTTATGCGTTATTCAGGGAAGACTTCATATCAACTAGATTAATCTAACCAAACAATAAGAGCTCAGAAACAAACCAAATAACTTATACATGATTAAGAGAAGAGTTTAGATCAACCGGATCAACTTTTTGTGATTGATTACTTTAAATGTAAATTAGTAAATAAATACATTGGCATCAATTTCATATTGATAATGTTGATATTTCTCTTTCTCAAAACTCTGAGAGAAAGTTGTCCATTGAATTTCATCAATGCTTTGAACCCATTATAATGTATTCAAAACTTGTTCTCATAGAAACATTCTAAAATTCACACTTAAATAATTTGAAACATTGGATAAAATTTATACATTTCCCACATTCAGATATTTTTGGGAAGTTAATATTGATGGCATTATAAAAGAGGGAGCAACAAAATTTCTTACAACAAGCCAATACAAATTATATGGATTAATATAACCTTCGCGATATCCAACTATGCACATCGTTTTTAAGATAATATGCATGTTTTCAACAAGCTTCAAGGGCTTCAAATCTTTTCAAAAATTATCATCCTCGATGAGTAAGATAACTTATATTTCCAAAAATTTAGAACTTGTAAACAAACCAAATAATTTATACTTCAGTTAGGGAAGAGTTTCGTGAGTTGATAGCAACGTTAACTTGCAGCGATGGGAGTTTGAGTTTGCTTCGACTATAAGAGTATACATCAATATCGATTCTTGATATCACACCTTTTGTTACATATATGTTATCACCACCTTCATATATTTTTGGGAAGTTAATATTGATGCCATTATAAAACAGAGAGCAACAAAATGTTTCTTACAACAAAACAATGTAAATTATATAGATTAACATACCTTCATGATATCCAACTAAGCACATCGTTTTTAAGATATTGTGCAAGTTTTTAACAAGCTTCAAAGGGCTTCAAATCTTTCCAAAAACTATCATCTACGCTGAGTAAGATAACTTATATTTCCAAACAATGAGAATTTACAAACAAACCAAAGAACTTCTATCTTATTTAGGAAAAAGTTTATATCAACAACATTAATGTAACCTAAAAACTTGGAAACAAACCAAATAGCTTATATGTTATTTAGGGAAGAGTTTAGATCAACTGGTTGTGATTGATTGATTATAATTTGAATTGGTAAATAAACTTACCTAGATCAATTTCATGTTGATAAAATTGATCTTTTCCCTTCTCAAAACTTTGAGAGAAAATTGTCCGTTAGGGTTTCTTCAATGCTATGAATCTTTTTAAATGTATTCAAAACATGTTCTTATAAAAACAATCTAAAATTCACACTCAAATAATTTGAACCATTTGATAAAATTTATACATTTCTCACCTTCAGATATTTTCGGGAAGATAATACTGATGACATTATAAAATAGGAAGCACAAATGATGTTTCTTACAACAAAACAATACAAACTATATGGACTAGCATACCTTCAAAATATCCAACTATGCATATCATTTTTAAGAGATTATGCATGTTTTCATCAAGCTTCAAGGGCTTCAAATCTTTCCAAAATATCATCCTCGATGAGCAAGATAATTATTTTTCCAAACATTGAGAACTTGCAAACAAACAAAATAACTTATACATTATTTAGGGAATACTTTATATCAACCAGATTAATCTAACTAAACAATGAGAACTTGGAAACAAACCAAATAACTTATACATGATTTAGGAAAGAGTTTAGATCAACTATTTGTGATTGATTGCCACTACAAGACAACATAGCTGATTCCGGCTAAAATTTTCGACAAAAAAAATAAGCCAGAAAAAATAAGAGACATTCGAAGATATTTCCTGCAAAATTTCGGCAAAATTGAAGTTTGGTGGAATTTTTTCAGATATAATGGATTGTCAGAAATATAACAGAAATATATTGTCGGGAAAGTGTCGGAATATAATCGGAAATGAAAATGGACATATAAGATAAATTTCCGGGAAAATTTCTACAAAATCTAATCGGAATTTTGTGAGAAGAATATAAAGCAGTTTCCAACAAAATACCAAATAAGATCAGAGACAATTTCCCGACCAAATTCCAATTAATTTTGTCAGAAATATGTCAGAAAATTTTATTAAAGGTTCCGAGAAAATTCTGACTATTATTTGTCGGAATTTTGTCGATATTTAAAGTATAATTTCGTCTAAATTCTGACAACATTTAGTCAGAATTAATCGGAATAAATTTCTGGAAAATGTCTAGAATTTGACGGAAGATAATCAGAAAATTTGAAAACTATTCCGATAAAATTCTGACAGCTATTAGTCAGAATTTAATCAGAATTGTTTTAAATATTTCTGTCAAAATTCCGATAAATCTCTAGAATATGATAGAAAATTATCGGAAATTTTGTAACGGTAACTAAATTAATCTGAAAAATTCGGACTAATATTTTTCTATATATACTAAGCTCGATTCATTTGCAAAATCGCAAACAAAAAACAGCAAAAATTATCTCAAATACCTAAATGGCATCTGACCAAATTTATACTGCAAGGGAATGGATGTATAAGCGTGTACATGAAGATAAAGGAGAGATTACGGAAGAATTTAAAGCCGGACTTCGTCAATTCAGGGAGGTCATAACAAATCAACCACTTGGGCGGGAACAAGGTATTGGAACTTGTCCTTGCCTAAAATAAAAAAATGAAAAAATAATAAAAATAGAAATAGTTTGTAGGCATCTTTATAATAGGGGTTTCACTCCTGCATATTTTATATGCTTTTCAAATGGAGAAGATTATATAGATAGGTCGGAAAATATTTTTAGAGGAAATATAATAGAGGAAACCAATGATGGTAGATGTGTGGGTGAAAGTAGTCGAAAACTGGTTGTTGAGGAGAATAATGTAGACATAATTGTTAGAGAAGCGTTTCCGGAAAATGTAGAATCCAGCAATGTTGTAGAAGATTCAAACCCTGATTAGAGAAGGTTTTTTGAGATATTAGATGCTGCCAACCATCCAATATATGAGGTCGTCAAGTTTTACAAAAACTTGTTCTGGATCCTGATTTTGATCCAGAAAAAAAAAGAGACATGGTAATATTTACAAATTTATATATTACAATTAATTATATTTTTATATTTTTATTAATTTAATAATTTATATTTTTGTTTTTTTGCAAGGTTTGGATATAACAAAGACGTTACCCATACAATATGGAGAAGCATCAAAATAGATTTTGATGGAAGTATTAACTGGGGCAAAGTAAGCGACGAAAGAAAAGAAAGATGGTTCAAAGCTTTTGCAGTAATTAAATATTTATATACTTTAATTATTTTAATTTTTATTCAAATATTTATAAATATTTTAAATACATATTTATATTATAATTTTTAATCAAATTATTAGTTCAACTATTTTTAAAAAATTATAGCAAAAAATCAATTGGGATATGAAATAATCCAATTAGTGAAGCAAGATTTTGAAGCTGTGGGGGAAAACGTTATAATGATGGTATTTATTATTTGAGATCAAAATGGATAGAAGGAAAAAGACCCAAAAAGTGGGTTACAAATAATATTTGGAAAAGCCTTATTGAGTATTGGAAGACAGAAAAGAGTAAGAACGTCATGATATCTACTCTGGAAAGAGCAATAGCAACCGAGATGGATACGGTAAGGCCAAATACACTGCTGGGGCTACACCATTCATAGAAAACGGCGAGAGTTGGTAATTTTATTTGAAATAATTTTTTATTCAATAGTTTGAATATTCAAAAGTTATTAATATTTTATTTTTTATTTTTTTAACTAAGATTGATCCCATAACAAGAAAAATGCCGGATATGGTCACCTTGATTCAACATACTCAAACTCGAAGGGATGGTACTTGGGTCGACAAAAAAGCTGAAGCTATTTTCAAATATTGTAAAGATCGGGAGAAAGAGATGGAGACTCGAATGTCACAAGAATCTGAGAAACCGGGAGAGGTCTTCCTGACAGAAGCCGCTAAAAATAATATTTATCATGAGGTAATATTTTGGTTTATTTAATTATTTCTTTAATTATACATTTAAAATTGAAAAAAAAATTTATTATACATTTATATTAAATTTTAAATTTATTTTGTAGCATGTGTCAACTTATAAGGGATCATCAGGTTATGGTTCAATTCCTTATACTCCTAATGACAATGGGATGCAATAGAGTCAATCATCGAAAATGGCTGAAATGCAAAAGAAGATAGAACAGCTTCAATCATCTCAAATGGATATACAATTTTGGCAACAGATGACGCAAAATGTGCATCCCAACGTTGTTCCACCTTCCAAAAGACCTTGTAATCCCGATAGATCTTTCAATACCGATCTTGATTTAACAAGGCCATAAACTTTGTATAATTAAGCTTTGTAATATATTTTATTTTAAAAATATTTTAGTTTAATTTATGATAATTTTATCATTTTCACTTTTTTAATTATTTCAATAATACCGAGAAAATTCCGACTATTAGGTTTTTCATTTTACGTCAAAATTTCGACAATTTTTGGGACAAATTCTGAGTAATGTGTTTTCAATTGTCCGTCAAAATTCTGTCTAATCTTTTTTTTTTCTTCTGTCAAAATTCCGACTAATGTGTTTTTTCCCAAAATAATTCCGACAAATGGTTTTTTTCTACAGATTTCCGACTATATGTGTTTTTTAATTTTGACAAAATTCTGATTAATCTATTTTACCGACTAAACTCCGACAATGTCAGATTTTAAATTTTACGATATAGCTTCAAAATTACTTCTAATTCCATCAAATATTCCGACTAAAACTTTATCGCTTATTACCGGAACTTAGTCGGAATTCCTTCTCATGTTTTCCGACAAAATTCTGCCAAACTATTGGCAACTAAATTCTAACAATTATTTTTTCTGAAAATTTTCCGGCTATTTTTTGTTCCATCAGCATTATTCCGACTAACCTGGTTTTATTGGAATATTGTCAAAAATCACGGAATTCCGAGAAAATTCTGACAATTATCTCTGTCAGAATCAACTATCTTTTCTTGTAGTGTGCTTATAATGTAAATTAGTGAATAAACTCACCGGCATCAATTTCAAGTTGATAATGTTGATTTTTCCCCTTCTCAAAACTTTGAGAGAAAGTTGTCCATTGGGTTTCTTCAATGATATGAACCAATTTAAATGTATTCAAAACCTATTCTCATAGAAACAATCTAAAATTCACAATTAAATATTTGAAATATTGGATAAAATTTATACATTTCCCACCTTCAGATATTTTTGGGAAGTTAATATTGATGACATTATAAAACAGAGAGAAAAAAAATATGTTTTACAATAAAACAATACAAATTATATGAATTAACATACCTTCACGATATCCAACCATGCACATCGTTTTTAAGAGATAATGCATGTTTACAACTAGCTTCAAGGGCTCCAAATCTTTCCAAAGACTATCATCTTCGATGAGCAAGATAACTTATCTTTCCAAATAATTAGAACTTGCACACAAACAAAATAACTTATATGTTATTTAATGAAGATTTTATATCAACCGAATTAATCTAACCAAACAATGAGAACTTGGAAACAAACCAAATAACTTATATGTGATTTAGGGAAGAGTTTAGATCAACCAGATCAGCTTTTTGTGTTTGATTGCTTATTATGTAAATTAGTAAATAAACTCACCAGCATCAATTTCACGTTGATAATGTTGATATTTCTCTTCCCAAACTTTGAGAGAAAGTTGTTCAATCATTTTCTTCAATGTGATGAACCCATTTAAATGTATTCAAAACATGTTCTCATAGAAATAATCTAAAATTCATACTCAAATAATTTGAAACATTGGATTAAATTTATACATTTCCCTCCTTCAGATATTTTTGGGAAGTTAATATTGATGGCACTATAAAACAGGGAGCAAAAAATTGTTTCTTACAAGAAAACAATACAAATTATATGAATTAAGATACTTTCAGGATATCCAACTATGCACATCGTTGTTCAGAGACTATGCATGTTTTCAAAAAGCTTCAAGGGCTCCAAGTGTTTCCAAAAATTGTCATCCTTGATTAGTAAGATAACTTATCTTTCCAAACAATGAGAACTTGCATACAAACCAAATAACTTATATGTTATTTTGGGAAAAGTTTATATGAACCAAATTAATCTAACCAAACAATGAGAATTTGAAAACAAACAAAATAACTTATACATGATTTAGAGAAGAGTTTAAATCAACTGTTTGTGATTGATTGCTTATAATGTAAATTAACGAATAAACTCTCCGGCATCAATTTTAAGTTGATAATGTTGATCTTTCCCCTTCTCAAAACTTTGAGAGAAAGTTGTCCATTGAGTTTCTTCAATGCTATGAATCCATTTAAATGTATTCAAAACCTGTTATCATAGAAGCAATCTAAAATTCACAATCATACATTTTGAAATATTGGATAAGATTTATACATTTCCCACCTTCAGATATTTTTGAGAAGCTAATATTGATGACATCATAAAACATGAAGAAAAAAATGTGTCTTACAATAAAACAATACAAATTATATGGATTAACATACTTTCAGGATATCCAACTATGCACATCATTTTAAGAGATAATGCATTTTTCAACAAGCTTCAAGGGCTCCAAATCTTTCCAAAAATTATCATCTTCGATGAGTAAGAAAACTTGTCTTTCCAAACAATAAAAACTTGCACACAAACAAAATAACTTATACATTATTTTTTGAAGAGTTTATATCAACCGGATTAATCTAACCAAACAATGAGAACTTGGAAATAAACCAAATAATTTATACGTGATCTAGGGAAAAGTTTAGATCTACCAGATCAACTGTTTGTGACTGATTGCTTATAATGTAATTAGTGAATAAAATCACTGGCATCAATTTCACGTTGATAATATTGATCTTTCCCATTCTCAAAACTTTGAGAGAAAATTGTTCATTGGGTTCTTCAATGTTATGAACTCATTTAAATGTATTCAAAACATGTTCTCTTAGAAACAATCTAAAATTCACACTCAAATAATTTGAAATATTAGATAAAATTTATGTATTTTCCATCATCTTCTAAGTTGATCCCATCAACTTCTACAATAACATCATTCTCCTCCAAATCTTTGTTGGCTTGTGAAAAATTTTAGATTATTTCAAATTATTTTCAAAGTTTTTCAAGCCTCCTCATATCTCACCTCTTTTGTCTCTGGTAGATCTTCAATCGAGCTTGTTTTTCATACCAAAATTTTTCGTAAGCTTGGAGCTCGAGCTTAATCTCACACACGCAACTAAACCCATGGGTTCTAGTTGCTTCGCGATCCTCGTTGTGCATGATTCCTGCTGTTTATCAGTCAGATTTAAAGTGGTGCTTAACATGGCGACAAAAGGGTTACCCAAATGCCATCAAGCTCCCTCGGCTGCTCTCCTCATAAGTTATCACAGACCCATGAGCTTGCCTGCTCAGAAGACTCAATCTTGGATGCTATTCCTTTCATCTCGGGTTGTCATCTCACCGCCGCCTCACTGTATGTACAGAGCCTCATCTCGACACTAGCCAGGAAACTAGGTTTACAGAAGTTGGGCATAGCCCATTTCGACTTCTATAGTTTCTATGTTGGGCCGTCAAGGCTTTTTTCCCATCAATCTCCACCAAGTCAAAAATGGGCTTAATTTTTTCAATCATTGGGCTTGGTGAGGTTTTAGTTTTTGGCCCATCTGCAGCAACTTATCTCTACATCAGCCACTGTAAGTTACAGTTTCTTTGTTCCCTAACATTATCATGGAATTTCTACTTTTGCATTCGAGCCTATCGATTAAATATGTTGATGCATCCACCTAGCCATTGGCCTTTGGTTTAAACAGGTTGTTCAGTTCGGTGTAATCGGTTGTTAGGTTTAAACGGAATTTGAAAATTATTCCGAAAGCAATCCGATTAAAAATTCGGTTTATTTGGTTCGGTTTTTATTTTAATCGGTTTGGAATTGGATAAAAACACAGTTCCGAATAAAATGATTTATTTTTTTTATTTGGTTTAAATTTACCGAATAAGACCAAAAAAAATATTAATGGACTTAAAAATAATTACAACCGAATAAAACCATTAAAAGATCCATTTACACATTTGCAATTAAATAACCCATCTCACTAAACAATATAAAAAGCCCAAACCCATTAATAATTAGGGTTTTGAACAAAAACATGAAGCGACGGCAGCGGCAGCGACTGCTTATTGACCTCATTGGATCTCTGACGACCGCTGATTTGGCTTCTTGTTGACGGGGACGACTTGTTGACCATGCCAGATCTCTGATGACCAGTTTGACATCATCTTTGTAGGTTTAAATCTCTCTGATTTGTCGGCCAAGAAGCTGGAGGATGAGATGGTGAAAAATGGAATTGTCTCATTCTTTGTCTTCTTCACCGATTTGAAGAAGAAGGAGAAGAAGAAGAGATCAAAGAAGAAGAAGAAGAAGAAGAAGAGATCGAAGGATAAGAAGAAGAAGGGGTCGAAGAAGAGCGAAGAAAAAAATATCAAAGAAGAAGATATTGAAAATGAGAAGAAAAAAAATATCAAAGAAAAGATGAAGAAGAGATCGGCAAAAAATAAAGAATGAAGGGATAAATTTAGGATTTTCATTTTTATAGGTGTTTTCTTAAACCGGATTAAACCGATCGATTATCATCATCCGAACCGAACCGACCCGAAAACCGATTCCAGAATTAATTCAATCCGTTCAGTTTAGACATTGATTTTGATTGGTATCCAAACCCGATTACTTCGGTTCGGTCCGACCCAAACCAAATAACCCGACCCGAAGGCCCAGGGCTACTTCCACCGATTATGCTTCCGCGATTTGCCTCTCCGGTTTCATTGAGCATGCTCCACCCCTATTCCACTCAAATCAATTGTAATTTTCAACCATCAGACCAAGCTTCCCTCTCTGGATTTTGTTGATGGCAAGAGATAACCCTCTTGGACCATTATATGCGCCTTGTACAGTAAGCTTGTCAATGGTGCACGACTAGGAGATAATCCATCCGCCAGCTTGTTTCTCTATTAAACGTCATCCTTTCTCGATCGCAATTTTGAAGAACCTCTTTATCTTAACGTCAACATCACTAATCAAAGTGACTTGACTGTTTCATCAGAGTCTCACCACGAAGATTTTTTCCACGCATTTGAGCTTTGCTGCAAATTCAGTATCCTTCTTTGTTGAGAATTTATTTGCTTTAAGTTCGTTTGTATTTCAGTTTATTTGTATTAAGCAAAGCAGATGAATCATTCCCTCAGATTATATTTCTCAAGTTTAGTCTAATAAAATGAGTATTTGCACACAAAAAAAAAAATAGTTAAAAACTAAATAACATATTTTCATCAATTAAACCTAATCACTTTGATAGGTGTGAACAACATTATGTACCACAAAAATATTATAATATTTTCAAAAATAAACTTCCAAGCAATCAATTTAAAATGTGAAATTATTTAACAATTTTTATTTGATTAATCAAAATAGTGTCATGTTTTAGACATGCTAAAAAAATCCAGTAAATAAACTAGATAACAGTTTCACTCATCTTAGGAGAATATTAGCGGGTTCATAAAATTCCGATAAACTAAAGTATGGGAGTCACAGAATTCTGAAGATTGAGATCCCATGACGTGAGAGTTCTTCAAACGTCAACGGGTTCTTGAGAAGTCCACAATGATGCACCGATTTTTAAGAATTTTGAATCGGATGCAAAAAGAATAATTATAGTAAAAATCTGTCTAAAGTCTACTATATCGTATATCCTAATGACCTGTCCTACAAACTATACTACACGTCTACACCAACACATCAGTACCGTTCATTTATGGATACTAACATCGTAATGATGTGTCTTATAATTCTATTCCAATTTGGCTACAACCTTTGATTAACGCTGATGTAATACTTATATTGGATCTAACGAACCTTACGAAAAAACAACAGCACATCATTTTCTGTATCTCTCATAAAATTCTAAAACCCCAAATAACCAAGTATCCATAAACAAAACCGGGTCGGGTCAGATCTCTCACAATACAGATCCAAAAACCACAACAAAACACCGTATAATCTAATCTCGCCGGGAAGCGCGTCGCCGATCACGCGCATTCATCTGTTTCTTCCTCTTCTTTCCTCTCACCTAATCACATTTCGTCATTAATGGTTAAATCGATCTAATTCGTCCGTGAAGCTTGAACTAACTCTTCGCCTAAAACCTTTACTTCATCTATACTTCATCTTCTTCACCACACTTTCATCTAATCTATCTATACATACACTTTCTATAGAAACTATAGAGAACAGAGAGAGTTTTGTTCGTCGACAATGCTAAAATGGCTCAATATAGACAATCAGGAACTGAGAGATTTAACGGTCGCGGCGGTTACCAAAACTATATCAACGGCGGTTCTGATCACGTAGCGATCGGGATCCGAAACGGCGTCGGAGGAGGAAGTAAAGCTAATCGGTGGAGACGATCTGTGCGAACTGATAAGATTCGTCGACTTGGAATTGGCTCTGTTGTTTTTGTTCTTTGTCTTGTGCTTGTTGTTACTGTTCTAGCTTACTATTACATCTCTGGTTTTACTAGTAATGGCGTTGATGATGATAAAGGTTAGTGTTGCTTCTGGATCTTTAGTGTTGAAGATGATGAAATCGGATTTCGCTAACTTAGTTTTTTTTTGGCAGGATTTGATTCATTTGAGGGTGATTTTTTGACGAATGTGACGAGGATTGATCCTTCGAAGGTGCTTGAATTTGGTAAAGGTTCAGTGGTTCATGGACGAGATTCGAGATATTGGGATAAGGATGATAGAAGAAGAGATGATGATTATAATGAGGATGAAGTTGAGCATAATGAATCTGTTGATCAAGTGAAAAAGGATGATTCGGTTCAGAAATCTATACATGGTTCAGGTTTGAAAGGGGTTGGTATGTATAATGAAGCTGGAAGGAATGAATTAAAGAAGTATGAAGCTGAGTATCAAGCTTCAGTTGGGAAAAATGGTAAATCATTAAAGAAAAAAGTTGTTGGTATGGATCCTGATGATGATGATAATGGTGGAATTGATTCTCATGATGGTGATGAATATGTTGATTCTGGGCATGATGCGGATGACAATGAGGAGACGCATAAAGAGAAGAAGACTGTCGAGGTTGTTCATTCGATGGCTGAGAAACAGAATATGGAAAAGGATGATGGAGGTAGTTTTAAAAGGTCACTAGGGGATTCTTCTCTTGTTAGTAAGGGTGGTAAGTCTGGGAAAACATCACGATCTGATACAAAAAGAAAAGGTCGCCGCAGATCTTCAGGTGATATAACTTGTAACTTAGGTGGAATGAGATTTTAGTTTAGGTATTTGCTGCTTGTCACTCATTTTTTTGTTCAAATCTTTCAGGTTCATCTTGTGAGATGAAGCTATTGAATTCTAGTCTACAAATTGTGGAGCCGTTGAATACTCGAAAATCTGCTAGATTCTCGTTACAGTACATTGAAAAGGAAGAGAAGCCTGATGGAGAAGAACAGTGGGAGCCAAGATTTGCAGGTCATCAGAGTTTACAGGAGCGAGAAGATTCCTTCGTGGTTGAAGACAAGAAAATTCATTGTGGTTTTGTCAAAGGCCCCAAAGGGTCTCCAAGCACTGGGTTTGACCTGACAGAAGATGATACTAATTATATTAGTAGATGCCACATTGCTGTGAGCTCATGCATTTTTGGAAATTCTGATCGCTTGAGGCCTCCTGCTAGTAAAATGGTATGATTCTGTCCATTGTTGATAGATATTTATGTTATTTGGCCTTCTCTTTTCCACGTCTGAGATTTTGGAAACTGTGACCAGTACTGTGTATCTTTAGAATAGCCTACCTCACATACATGGACCCTGAACTAACATAATCACTAGTAGAGACTTGTGACCTGAGTTATCTCAAGAGTTCGAGTGGCACGTGTTGATCTGTGGGTGCAGTTTTAAGTTTTCTAACTTACTGTTATAAACTAGTGGTTGACAATAAGATAAAAATGAGCAGTTTCTGAGCTAGGTACACAAATGGTGTGTTATGATTTATGAATGCTTAAATAGCTGGCCTCTGAAAGATGTTTTTGAGGGTGTTTTCATCAACTATGGACAGCCATATGTTAAGATCTCTGCTCATGGCCTTCTTAGCGTTTACCAGGACCTGAGTGTAGCTCCTCTTTCAAATTATTTAGCGTTATTCTAATGGAGTAAGAGTTAACAAAGCAACCTCACGCTCGAGAATCTCATAAAACATATTTGCTCTGTTGTGTTCTTGGTTTGGATATTTTGTTACTTATGCTAACCTGAGTTTTTCCTTTTCCTTTAGATGAGTCGGTTGTCAAGAAAAAATGTTTGCTTCATTGTGTTCGTGGACGAGATTACCATGCAAACACTTACTGCAGAAGGCCATGCCCCAGACAGAGCAGGATTCATTGGTTTGTGGAAGCTTGTTGTCGTGAAGAATCTTCCTTACACAGATATGCGGAGGGTAGGGAAAATACCAAAAATGTTGCCACACCGACTTTTCCCATCAGCAAGGTGAGTCTCATACCATAGCGATAACTCTCATTTTGATGGGTCTAACTAGCACATATTTTTCCAGCACTTGCAGTTAGATAACAGATCAGTGGGTCATGGTTGAGTATGATTGAAAATTAGCAGAACTAAAATCAGTTATAAGCATATGTACAGTTTTTATTTTGAGCCTGAGCCACAAAGAATTAAGTGTAGAATACATTAAAGATTAGATCTTGAAAGTGGTTTCTCTTGACACATACATCTGAATATGATATGCAATACCCACATAAAATCTTCTCAAGTCAGATCAAATCTGTATCAACACTCACTAAAACTCATCTGCTGTTTATTCTTCCAGGTACTCAATCTGGTTGGACAGCAAGTTACGACTTCAATTGGACCCCCACCTCATTCTGGAATACTTCCTATGGCGTAAAGGTCACGAGTATGCTATATCCAATCACTATGACCGCCATTGTCTCTGGGAAGAGGTTGCACAAAATAAGAAGCTGAACAAGTACAACCATACTGTTATTAATCAACAGTTTGAGTTTTACAAGGCTGATGGGCTGACTAGATTCAACGCTTCAGATCCGTTCAAGCTTCTTCCTAGCAGTAAGATTCCGTTGGATTACTGATAGAAACCAGGCTGAGAACCTTGGTTGGGAATTGTTTGCATTAGTTAGTTTAGTGGCCCATAACTGCTACTGCGCTGCTCATAACATAAACACAGAGTTTTGAAATCTTATCTAGCATTATCATGTTGATGACTAACTGATGTTTTGAATTTCCGCATGCTCAACTACATCCTTGGTCACTGTAGCTTCATTGTTTTTGCAGCCAGCTGTTATTCCAGCATATAGGTTATGTGAATTTCGTGAGTCTAATCCTTATGGACACCATGCAAGGGTCGATTAGTGCCTACAACACATTTGTACATGTTCTCTTTATTATTTACAATCCTGTTGCTTATCTTGTTTGCAGATGTTCCAGAGGGGTCTTTCATAGTACGGGCACATACTCCCATGTCCAATTTATTCTCTTGTCTTTGGTTCAATGAAGTGGAACGCTTCACTCCCCGGGACCAGCTGAGCTTTGCCTATACATACCAGAAACTAAGAAGGATGAATCCTGACAAACCATTTAATCTACACATGTTCAAAGTAAAGATCTCTGTTTGAAAAGTCTCCAATGATTATAATTCTTCATGGACCTAACAATAAGCTGCTTGATGCTTATCTAAAACAATAAATTTCTTTCACGTCTAAAGCTGGGTTTAGGGTTCTTAAGCCGAAAGTACTCTTGACATGATATTGACTAAAGTCCTGTAAACTATAGTATCAGGGCCAAACCTCAAATGCAGTGACTTGTCTTGTCGTGGAACTCATTGTAGTATCTAATGGTCTCACTTTTATCTTGTAAGCTGATTAGTCATCGATGGGGTCAGTAAGAAATGATAATTAGAGCCAATGCAGATCTCATGGAATTGTGAAATTAGGTTCATATCATGTGTGAGAGTAGTAAGGAGTAGGCAGAATTTGATTTCTAACTTTCTGTATGTTCTGTTTGTTTCCTCATCAGGACTGCGAGAGAAGAAAGATTGCCAAGTTGTTCCGTCACAGATCAGAAGAGAAGCGAAACCTTATACAAGCAGCATAACAGTAAAACTACCTTTTTGTTTACTATGCTGCATCTGTCCTGTATATTACTTTTGTGGCTCTTCTGCAATATTCACAGTGTCACTTGGAGACAAAAGCCACTTTTGCTTTTGCTCCGATGATTTAGAAACTGGTGCAGGAAGATCCAGATGTTGTTGTACATTGGAAC
This sequence comes from Cardamine flexuosa, assembly GCA_963555745.1. Lineage (NCBI taxonomy): Eukaryota > Viridiplantae > Streptophyta > Magnoliopsida > Brassicales > Brassicaceae > Cardamine > Cardamine flexuosa. Next base: position 14,664,871 of record OY743214.1, on the reverse strand, counting down.
CAAGTCTGTTGCTTGTGGCGACAACTAGAGGAGGTATACGAATACAATGTGAGGTGATTTTTAGATGTAGATGGCGTTACGAGTTGAAACATTGAAAGAAGAAGAAGAAGGAGAAGGAGCTTGATTCGATTCATGAAGAGGTTCTTCCATTTTTATTCAATTCATTGCTTCGTTTTTGTCTTATCACTTATTATGCAACCAGTAACCCTTAAGAAGAGGATATGTTATTAATATAGGGTTTATTTAACTCTTCATAATATTGTGATATTTAGCGTATCTTCTTTCTAATAAATGTTTACATTTAGGAAGAGTTTATGTTTAACTCGTAACCTCTTCTACCATCTAGTATTCCAGTTGAGTAGGATGGTTCTGCGTTACTGATATGAAAGTCACATTCGAAGTTTTAAACAAAGGTGCTACTGAGATATTTGAGCGCTTATGTTATCTTCTGTACGACGATTGGTTGAGTGAATAAGTCAACTTCAAAGTGGACTTATTATGGGAAGAGTGCGTTGTGCGTATGATCTGTGGACGCCTGACCTATTGAGTGAATAAGTCAAAGGCTTATAGTATAGATGCAATTTAAAGTTGTCAAATGATGGTTACAGAATTTCAGTAGTTGTGGGAACTATCAAAATTGTTTTTCATTGCTTACCAAATGTGATAGACTAAAACCAATTAATACACTTATATGTGATCAATTCTGAAAATACATTTCACATCTCTTCAAATAACAAAACCTAAGGCAAAACAAAATGAATGTGAAAAAAATCTGTATGCAACTTGTAACAATCGTCTCTCTTCTCCTTTCTTCACGCCGTCTAATGCAGCTTCGTGGTATACATATACTGATTCTTCTTTCTCTTTACACAGCTTCAGGACCGTCCTGCGGTAGAATGAGGTGACGCATTGGCCTCGGCGACTTGGTACACTCCTGGCGTCTGAGACTGAGTGGAATCCCTTCTTGCTCAAACCCATTACTATCTTCCAAATGTTTAGGAAGACGAATTGCCAAATTTCCGGAGGACGAAGAACCTAGAACATGGACACTTGTTAATGAGCTATTTACAGATAAATTCTTATATCCACTCCTAAAGAAAGAGCTCACACACCATCAACCATGTCCTTTGTTTTGTGAAGCAGAAATGTTCCTGAAAGGATTGTTACAAACCCACACAACTCCGTTACAATTTGAGTTCCGTCTTGTCGATCCCAGTCCTGTTCCACAGAACAACATCATTGTTGTTATCTCTAATTACCAACACAGATTAGACAAAAACAGAACCAATATTTAGAATTTAACCTTGAACATGATGACACTGGCCAGAATGGTCAACGATGTGAACATAACATAGTATATGGGTGAAACTACAGCCGTGTTGAACGTGTCAAGCGCCTGTCATCAAGACAAAACCAAGAGAAACCAAATGAATTTTCCTGATCTGTTAACCGATATTGAAATGAAACTTGAGGCTACCTCTATACCTTATTTAGATAGTTCATTTGGGTTATCACGCATGTGAGAACTATCAACGTGAAGACCCATGTCTGAGGGTAAATTAACTGATTCATTCCTGAAAATGTAAGCTTTAATGCTATCCCAAGTGCTTTGACGCTCATGACCTGCTTACACCACCCAAATCATTGTCACTCAAAACAAAACGAATTAATAAACATGTTAAGAGTATAAGTTTTGGGCACATACCGATAATGATCCAACAAGAGAACAAACACCGATATAAACTATGACATGTGACGGTCCGTATTGTGGTATGAACTGAACTATGAGTATAATGACTATTCCAACCACTGCTGCAGCGTAAAGAAGAAAAGCTGCAGAGGACATATCACCATGTCTTAGAGCAGATTGGTCAAAATCACTGAAGACAGGATCAAGAAAGAGATAAAATGGTACCAGGTTCTGTTGCAAGATTCCATACTTGTAACACAGAATCAATCTCTTGTTCTTGAGGAGCATGTAAGACGATAGTTATCGACCCAACAACACATAAGGCACAACCAAGAATCCCGAAAGTATGCAACTTTTCGCGTAGCATGACATGAGCAAGAACAGCGCTGGAAAAATCACCGCCAGTAAAGTTCTATTACTATAACTCCGATAACTTCTCAGAGTCCAACAATACCATCATTGTGAATCACATTTATATAATATAGGCCACAAAACTATCCAAACCTGATAATAATGCTGAGGGCACCAAGAGGAGTTACTAAAATGGCAGGCGCAAAGGCATAAGCAGCAAAATTAGCAATTTCCCCAACAATCACTGCAAAAGAAGCAAACATTGTCTACTCCATCAACACTACTGAAATACCAATAACAACTAATACTGCCACCAACTCCTGAGAACTACAAAACCAATCTGCAGTAACCACAAGTAAAAAATACCCCAACAAGAGAATAAAAATCTAAATCAAACCTTTAAATATGAAGAGAACTCACTCGTTATCATGCCTACCCACCAGAGAGGCTCAAGCAGGTATGAATAACCACCAGAACCTACAATTACAAAACACCATCACCAAAGTCAGTAATAGGACCAATATTTATGTGGTTTATAATCACTTCAAAGAAGTTACTAATATATTTCTACAAGATCTGCCAACACTACACAAGCTTTGATTGGCCATTGACAATAAACTTGAACAAAATCACATCAGATGATCCACTAGGATTTCTGAAAACAATGCTACATTGATATCTACCCTGAAGCAGACATATTCCAAATCTAAGTAACAGTAACACACTAACAGTAAAAATACCACGAATCTTCGTTTCATTCACTCCATTATAACAAGCATTTCCAAGTGCGGTAAACAAAAATCTCACGTCAATCGATCTCCGGATGTTTTCACCAAATCAGATTAAAAGATCCATTCATGCCATCACGAAAGCGTCATAAACCCATTTTACACAACCCAATTATCAATGAAAGGTGAGAAGAGTTGATGAAGTAAGATAATGAATCAACCTGCCCTGAGACCAGAAGCACCAGCTCTCTTAAGACCTTTCTTCTTAACAATGAAACTAGCACCTATGAATAAGCTTGAAGATAAAGCCAACACTAAACCCTTTATATTATCCGATGACATTCCTTTATACGCATCTCTCCAACTCCCACCTGAACCCTCCATGCTTCTACAACAATAACCCTAAAACCCTAATTTACCCAGATGGAGTTTTCTTTTAAAATCCGAGCTTTAGCTACTGGGTATCTCGACAAAACTCGAATCATGCGATCGGGAGAGAAAATAGGAGATTTTTCGCATTTCAAATATTGGGTTTGTCCATCTTCTGGGTTTGCGAGAGGATCTAGGAGATGATTTAGGGATTTTAGAAGCAACGAGGTCGATCGGATAAAAGGACAAGAGCATATAGGAAGAGTGATAGGCGAAAAAGGAAAGAGAGAAATTGAAGTGATGAAGCATCTAAGAATTAATACAAACAAACACATCAAATATTAATTTTATTTTCTAACTCTACCAAATGTTGCTTTAGGCAAAGAAAGTTTATAAAGTAAATATATCTATGGAAACAAACACGAAAATAATCAACTAAATATTTTATAATAAACAAATGAATTTTGTTATTCCAACAATATATCCAAAGTGAAACATCAATAAATTAATATTCCATAAATTAATATTTCGATAAATCAATAACTATCTCTAATCACTTATTCACATTTTAACTTCAATGTTATCTCTATAAATAAATATTATAAATTACTTTGTTTTTATTAATTTATCAAGGTTTTACTGTAATAGAAAAAAAAAACAATACTACAGTTTTCAAATTTCAAAGGTTTTATATGAAAAATGTGAATATAATTATTATAAAAACTTATTTTACCCTTCTCTATTAATCCTTTGCAAAATAGATAAATAACATTTTTTAATCAACATAATAAATAACAATAAATTTGTTCATTTTTTTCTCTTCTTTTTCCTCTATACTCATGTTCATGCTAATAATAAGAGAAATTCATTGATTTGTTTATCATATTCAGAAATCCGCTTGGTTTCGAAGAGGTAAAAATATTAAAACATTATTTTTTGAAAAGGTTAAAGTTGGGAAACTTTGCTTATATACTCCCAAATTTAGACAGAAATATTATTTTTGTATACTAATGGAAACAGTTTACATAAAAAATAAATTGATGAATTTTGAGAGGTTGTCTTTATAATAGACAATAAAAAACCAAAAAAACATTATAAATGAACGGTTTTAATGAATTTGGCAAACTACGTGAAATATGCAAGTCTCAAAACATTGGCAAGCACTCTCCTACATCTAGCTTTTGATTCCATATCTACATATATTTGAATATAAAATTTTAGACATTAGTTATGCTTTATTTTAAACCGACTAATTCATCAAATCGATATAAATAGTTATTTAAAAAAAAATTAAAATATTGACGCAAACACAAAAAAATAATTTGATTGTATTCAGAAGTGACATTGTAGTTGACAGTTTCATAAATTTAGAATTTATCGAATCCATATTTATTTGTAGATGGTTAACCAAATAATAAAACATGTCTAGACTCTTTTCCATTAATGATTAATCTACTCGTTTAATTATTTGGTATATTAAAATGCAAAAAACCCCATTTGTGAAGTGAGACCGTGAGAGAATTTGTTACAAAAATAAAAGTAAGCTGGTAAAAACTTGAGAAATGTGCGTGCACTGAATGTTCAATCTGGATTCTGCAATATCTTTATGTTTTATATGTAAGATCATTCGGTGTGTATCTTTTGAAGGCTGCAGCAAAAACCCAACAACCATCTATTGGGCCTACGTCAAACCATATATAAAGCCCAATACCAAACAATAAAATGGCGCGTGTAACACACCTTCCATATTACAATGTCAGTCACACCGGTAAATTAGTTGGCAACTCACTCCGCCTGCTCTTCGATAACTCCGAGGAACCTCACTCTCTCCTTAAAATCCCATTCACTGCTCTCTCTCTCGCATTGTGCGATCTACGATTTGCGAAATTCGAAAATGTCTCAGCTTCTCAACACACCATTCCTTCCTTCACTCTCCTTCCCCACAAAAACCCGATCTTCCATTCCAGGTTACCGGGTAAAGCCCCGAACCATCCCAATCCAAGCAAAGATCCGAGAAATCTTCATGCCTGCACTAAGTTCAACAATGACGGAGGGCAAAATCGTCTCATGGGTTAAATCCGAAGGCGATAAGCTCAATAAAGGAGAGAGTGTTGTTGTAGTTGAATCAGATAAAGCTGATATGGACGTTGAGACTTTCTACGATGGTTATCTTGCAGCAATCATGGTGGAAGAAGGTGGTGTTGCTCCTGTTGGATCCGCTATTGCTTTATTAGCGGAAACTGAAGATGAGATTGCTGATGCTAGAGCTAAAGCTTCCGGTGGTGGTGGCAATTCAAATGCTCCTGCTCCTGCTCCAGCTTCTTCTCCTCCTCCGACGACGGCTACCACCACTATTGAAGCTGTTGAGAAGAAAGTTTCGGTCTTGCCGGCGGTTACGGCGTCTTCTGTGCATCCGGCGTCTGAAGGAGGAAAGAGAGTTGTGGCGTCTCCTTACGCTAAGAAGTTAGCAAAGGAATTGAAAGTTGAATTGGCTGGTTTAGTTGGAAGTGGACCAATGGGAAGGATTGTGGCTAAAGATGTTGAGGCTGCTTTAGCTGGAGGAGGAGTTCAAGCTGAGGTGGCTGTAAAGGAAGTATCTGTGGCGGCTCCTGGTGTGGAGCTTGGATCGGTGGTTCCGTTTACGACAATGCAAGGGGCTGTGAGTCGGAATATGGTGGAGAGTTTGGCGGTTCCTACGTTTAGAGTTGGATATACTATTACTACGGATGCTCTTGATGCTCTCTATAAGAAGGTGAGTAAGTTTTGAGATTATGTTTGGTTGAGATGCTACGAAATTGGAATATATTGGAGATTCTATTGACTGTGATTGAAAACAGAAAGATAAATAATTGGTTCTGAAGTTTTGAACTTTGGGATCATAGTTTAATTTGAAGAAGATTGGAGCTTAGAGGTTATCATAGTGCATGCATTTTTGTTACATAGATGCTTAAGTTACAAGGCAGTATGATCACTAAGGAATATATGGAATCGTTTATAGATGATTTGCGTGTCTCAGTTTCTCCAAGTTAAATATGTGTAGTAGTGTTTCAGTTGCATGTATGGTTAGTTGAAGTATAAATGAGAGTATCTTATGATGTGGCTCGAAAGCACTCTCTGTAAGTGTCAATATTGGCTTGGTTGATATTTTTTGTTTGGTTGGTTTAGATTAAATCTAAAGGTGTGACAATGACGGCACTCCTAGCAAAGGCAACTGCGCTTGCACTGGCAAAACATCCAGTTGTGAACTCGTCCTGCAGAGATGGTAACAGTTTCGTGTATAACAGTAGCATCAACGTTGCTGTTGCTGTTGCTATTGACGGTGGTCTCATCACTCCAGTGCTTCAGAACGCTGATAAGGTTTTTTTTTTTTTTTTTAACATTTTCTTTCTTATGGTTTTGAGTTTACTCTGCCTTCAAAACCGGTATCAGCGGATTATTCTCTCTTTTGTAAACAGGTTGACATTTATTCATTGTCTAGAAAATGGAAAGAATTGGTTGACAAGGCCCGAGCCAAGCAGCTGCAACCTCAGGAGTACAACACTGGTAAAGCTAATACTAGAATACTTCGATTTCGAGGTTTGGCAATGGGTTCATGATCAAAAGTCAATATTGATTGAGTCTTGTTCCGTTTCTTTCTTCTTCCTGTAATTTCAGGTACCTTCACTCTCTCTAACCTCGGAATGTTTGGTGTCGATCGGTTTGATGCCATTCTCCCCCCTGGAACTGTAAGTGCCTTTTCCTTTATGTATATATACACGTAACTTAAGTTCGTTAATCTATTTAGCTTAATGATTTTCCCAAGGAGTGACAGATCATTGATTTTCTTGTCTATGATCAATGAAGGGAGCGATTATGGCTGTAGGAGCATCTCAACCTTCAGTGGTTGGTACTAAAGACGGCCGCATTGGCATGAAAAACCAGATGCAGGTAAATCTTATTATCAACCGTCGTTAGAGCATGTTGCTCTTCTCCTTTTGTCTTCATGAAACCGTCTTGAGTCGTCTGAGGAACTTATTATTGATGAATGGTCACTTGCAAAACCACAGGTGAATGTGACGGCAGATCATCGTGTTATCTATGGTGCTGATCTTGCACAGTTCTTGCAAACATTAGCCAGCATTATTGAAGACCCAAAGGACCTTACATTCTAGGCCAAATTACTGCTTTCAACATCCCAGTCTTCTCTGCTTTTGATTCCATGGGAGCTTGTATTTCTGCGGTAATCAGTTTCTTTGATAGAATTGACCTTTTAAGAGTAATGTTGAACATAGTCATTTCTTTATTTGAGCTATCTCCCGCAACGCTTGGCGTATTTAAAGGTTTTCCCACATGATTTTGCTGCTGAGTTTTTCACATATATCCACTTCATGTTATTTGATGAATCTGATATTGACTGATAGTTTTAAACTATAACTGTGAATGCATTAGATCTTTCTTGTTTCTCAGCATCTCGTAAATGGAGATGCAGATTATAGTATGCAGAGGAAACGTCTCTTTGGTACTTATACATACACAGTAAACAAACAAAAATTTACACATCATGCATCATCTGATACCTTTACTTAGAGCCTTGTGAGCATCCGTAGGACAGTCTTCATCTTTGGCCTTGCCCCAGGAGATATGTCAATGCAGGCAAGAGCAACACTGAGGACACGGAGCATCTGCTTTGTTGCTACAGTTGATGTTTTGCTCACTCTAAGATCAAGAATGTTGTTGCGCTGCTCTTGTTGGCTCGAATGGCTCTGCACCCACTTAGCCAATTCGCTTCCTTCGCTTACTGCTGGCCTTCCAGTTAACAACTCCAAAAGAATCACCCCAAAGCTGTAGACGTTCCCAGCCATTGTCACCCTCATTGTGTAAGCATACTCTGATGAAGAGAACAAAAGTGAGATTAAGAGACCTGATGTTTCTCAGACAAGGCAAAAAATGTTTTGTAATATGTATTCACCTGGTGGAATGTAGCCGATTGTGCCTGCAACTGCCGAGAGGCTGCTGTTGCTTTTGGAAGAATCGATCACCTTGAACAGCTCAATGTCCCCTACTAGGGGCTCATTGAGCGACTTGAGCATTATTTTTTTACTAGAGAGATCTGGTAGAAGGATTGGATCACGACCGCTGGTTTGGGATCCATGCAAGTACGAAATTCCCTGAGCTATGCCAACCGCAATACTGAACCTGGTTGTCCAATCAACCACATCACTGGTATGGTTGTGTAGAACGTCGTAAAGGGTAAGAATGTGAGGAAAGTCGTAGACGAGCAAGCATCCTTCTGAATAGAGCACATAAGCTAGTGGTACCATTACGTTCGTGTGATGCAGCTTGCCCAACATCTCTAGCTCTAGGTCTAGTTGCTCACTGCTGGCTTGCTGGAATAGCCTGTCTCTTGAGTTAAGTTTTTTGATGAAGTAACTTGAACCAGAGGGCATGACTACTCTGTAGTAACTCCAGAACATTGTCTGATACAGAGCATTTTCTGGACGAGCAACAGCTTCCACAGCTTTGGCAAAATTGATGTTTGATTTGTGTGTAGAGTTTGATGTGAGAAGCTTGCCATGGATGACCTCGGGGAGAACAGTTGATCCTTCTTCATCTGGATCAACCTGCACGTTATTAGCCCCCTTGAAGCGCCTCAAAGGTTTCAGCACAATGACAGTTATGATCCCTGCCACAAGAGCACTAACTCCAGTGGCGACAAAGATTAGAACCAAAACTAGTTTACTCTTCCCTGATGGCGCTCTTTTGATAGAGACTTTTTCCTCTTTTATTGGCTTGATCCCGGGATTTCCACTGACATCGACTAAAACTTTCCGGGTGAACCTTGGAGTAATTCCGGTAAGCTGATTGTTGGACAGTATGAGCTGTGTAAGGGATATTAAACTGACAGGAGCAGGGATTTCTCCTGAAAATTTGTTATTAGACAGATCAAGAACTTCCAAGCGATCAAGTTGAAACAAAGAAATGGGGATACGCCCTTCAAACATGTTGTAGCTGAGATTCAATGAAATCTGCAACTTTGGTGGCATTACTGGAATCCTACCGCTTAGCCGGTTTCGTCCGAGCTGAAGTTCTATTAGATCCTCCAGATCTCCAATGTTTTTGGGTATGCTACCATTCAGATTATTGCCTTGCAAGTTCATGGTGGAAAGCTTCTTTAGCTGCGTAAGAGAAGGCGGTATGGATCCACTCAGAGAATTCCAGCTGACGTTAAGAGTCAAGAGGTTACTTAACAATTTGATATCATCTGGGATTTCTCCGGTAAGCTTGTTCTCCTGCAGTTTTATCACTTGAAGGCGGGTAAGGTTTCCAAATGAAGGAGGTAAGGTCCCGGCGAACTCGTTCATAGCCAAGTTCAGGAGGTTCAAGCTCACGAGGTTTCCAAATGCAGGAGGTATGTGGCCAGTTAAATGGTTGTTGTCCATCTCCAGATATGTTAGGTTCTGCAGTGATTCAAACGCAGCAGAGGGTACCGGCCCTGATAATTTGTTGCTTCCTAGTCGCAGCCTAACCAAGCTAGGTGAAATGCGTTGCGGTAACCATCCAGTAAGTTGATTAGACGACAGATCCACAAAGATGAGTTTAAGCGGCGCCAAAAGGTCCCTTGGAATCGACCCGTTTAGATGGTTGAAGCTGAGATCTAAGTTCACGAGGTAGCTTGTGATCCCTGATGGAATTTCTCCGGTGAATTGGTTACGGTTCGCTGCAAATCTACGCAAGGTTTGGATGCTTGAAAGTGATTCTGGGATTGACCCACTAAGATTATTGTTGGAAAGATGTAACGTTTCTAACTTGGAGAGGTTACCCAAGGAGCTTGGGATTGACCCGGTAAGATGATTATCACTGAGATCTAACAGCTTTAGTTCTTGATAATCTTCGATGCCTTGAGGAATAGTACCGCTCAAATGATTTTCTGAAACCTCGAGCTTCTCCAGACTTCTGGACAAATTGATAGGCACAGAACCAGTAAAATTGTTGTAACTGAGATTTAGACTCCTCAACTGAACCAACCTATCTAAACCATAGTCTCCAATATTCCCACTCAACACGTTATAAGAGAAATCAAGAACCTCCAGTTTAGAGAAACCTTGGAAACTAGGAGAAGAAGAAATGTTGTTACTGCTGAAATTCAGATACTTCAACCCAACTAGTGTTTCACAATCTGGGATTAAGCTCAATCTACTATTGGAGACATCAAGAGTCTCTAGAGTCTCTATTTGGCAAACAAGTGGTAAGAAGGAAGAATTAGAGAGATCAAAGTCAGAAAGAGAGAGGCTAATAACAGAGCCATTATTTGGTTGGCTGCAAAGAACACCTTTCCAGGAACATGGATTCCTCTCTGAACCAGGAAGATTCCAGTCAGAAATATTAAGGAGCCTGGAGAGTTCGATCATTGTGCTTGTCTGGTTTGAAGAAAGCTCCGAGAAACAGACATGCCAATAAGACAAGAAGATTAAGAAGAGACAGAACATGAACTTGCCTGTTTCTGGAGGAACATGTATCTGCTTCATCTTTTAGTCCCCCAGTGATTAATCTTTTCAGGCAAAAAGATGAAAGCTTAACGTGTAATGAGTGCTGCTTAGATGAGAAAGTGGAAGAAAAAGAGGTCAAGGAAAGTGAAGGGAATGGTGTGGGCACTGTTAGTACTAAGACTGGCGTGTTGATTGGGTTGAAGGAGTGGACCGATGCGTTATTATTACAACGAAGTCTTTTTCCAAGTGTGTTTTGCTTTTATTTTCTGCCATGTCACACCACTCTTTGGGTCTTTTGATAAAAGTGGCTTCTCTTATGTTGACCATAATTGTTTTTTTTTCCCTCAGAGAAACCGTGGAGAACTCTCTCTCTAATTATTTAATTGTTTAGGAAAAAAATGAACAAGGAATTTGAAATTTTTTAAGAAATTGCTTAGAAATTATACGTATATTGATTAGGAGCTTTTTTTTGTCATCTGATTTTTATTGAAGACAAAAGGATAGAATTACAAACAACCAAGTTTAAAACTAAGAGATTGACTGAAAAATGTAGTAAAAACCAACACATTCAAATCTACAAAGACTAAGAAACATGGGGATGCAACACCCAAAAGGAAGTAAAGAAGATAACGCCGGTTCCTCAGAATCCAAAGGAAAGCCCAGCCAAAAGGGGATCATGAAAGCAACCATAGTAGTCACTCGAGGATCCACAAACAATCATGCAGCTCAAAACATCAACAACTAAGGGAACTCAGCAACTTAAACCAAGCCAAAGCATATATGATAACCCGAGAATGTAGTGCCCAATGCCCCAAATAACTACTTGAACTCCAAGCGGATCTTCAATAACAAATTACCGAGGAAGTTGTGCTAAAAAAAACAGCGGTAACGGAAACCTCCTATAGCGAATTCAGGATACCCCACAAATTAAGAGACCAAGGTTTCACAACCCAACAAGACAAACCTCAAACAAGCGTCTAAGACCAACTTTTGGATGCGGCCAAGTCTGCAACTACTTAGAAGCCTCAATAGAAATATAAAATGAAAATCAGACACGATCCAGTCTGAAACGTAGAGACAATGAGTGAATACGAACCACACCGATGACCCGAACCCAATGAACCGAGAAAGGCCTCAAATCAAAAATGGAGAGACTCCAAAAGACACCACCAACGAAGCAAAGAAGCTAAAGGAACACATGACCAAGAACCATCGGGCTAACCATAACTCTGAGCCTAGATAAGAACTAATTCCAGCCAAAAGCTCCAATATCACTAACCAAAGAGAATCTCAGTGATATGGAGAGACTAACAAAGATCTAGACTTGATAGATGTTGAAACCTAGCCTTCATAGAAGCCAATCCGAGAGATGGATCTCTAAAGAAAAAACGACTCGACAGCAAAGACATTGCAGCCACAGCCACACCATTGACTCACGAGTCCAGCGTCTCCATCATCAAACCGGGAAAGGATGCCGGTCTAGTCACCTTCCACTAGATAAAAGGACCGAAACAAACAAACCATGGAAATGTTTCAACAGCAAGGAGATGAAGGAGCAAAAGCTAGAAGGACCAAATCCTCCCGAGTTTCTCAAAGGCTTAACGACGAGGACCACCGGAGAGAACATATCCAAACCAAAACTCCAGATCTTGCACCAAGAGGAAAATGGAGACCCAAACCCTCCAGCAACCAACAGATCCGGCGAATCTAAGACCCACAAAAATACTCTCCTTGAATCTGAGCCACAAACCAACACCTCCACAAAGAAAGGTTTTCACACAAATACATCCAAGGACACAAGACTAAGAAGGAAAACTAAGCAAAAAGAAGGTGAGGGTGACCGACGCCGGCGCTATGTGAGCTGCCACGCGCCAGTGAAAGGCTTGACGGAGGCTTATGAGAGAAACGGTGGTGGGAGCTTTTTTTATTGACTAGGAGCTTTAAAGATTATGAAATTTGGAGAAAATAGTAGTCATATCCATAATAGCTAACAGAAAGGAAAATTATGGGTATAGATTGAAAGTGGATAGCGCAAAAAAACTAAATATATTATTAGAAAGATTTCTATAAAATAATGGAAGCTATATAGAGAAAAATATTTTAAGAAACAATTTGATATTTAAATTCTCAATTTAAAAAAATATTGTTTAAATGTTTAAGTTTTTGTTGACTTAATTAATAGATAAATAGTTAACTTTTGTTGATTATGATATGTGATACAATGATAAATTATGGGTATAGATTTACGAAATAAAATATTCTATTAGCAACATCCGTTTAATTAAAACGATCAATTATCCGGTGACTATGTATCATTCGTCTTTTATTCTAATTATATATGGTGTCTTCATTGAGATCTAACCATAATTAAGAAATCAAAAATATTCTCAAATTGAAATCCACCTTCGAAAAAACAGAATCTAACGACGTCTTTGCAACATAAAATCACTTGGAACCTTTGGAAATCCTAGAAGCCCTCAAAAGATTGAGTTTATTACACGTTAATAGAAAACGGGTTTGTTAGATTCACAAAAAGATTTGTAAAATTTAAATTTATTAAAAACAAATTAATGTTTTAGTTGTGGATAATTAAAAATAAAAATAAAAACAAAGAAAGAGAGAAATATATATTAAAAAAAAAGTAAAATAGAAAGAGACAAAAAAAAAGAGACATGGAAAAGAAAAAAAAATATCAAAGAGAGAAAGAAAGAGGGGAGACAAGTGAGAAAGAGAGAGAGAGTGGAGAAAGAGAGAGAAAGAATGAAGAGAGAGATAGAGAGAAAAACTCATTTGGCTAATTGTAAATAATGTTTGGTTCAATTGTCTAATTATGTTTGAAAAATATCCTTATTAACTAATTACCACCAAAATCTTGAATTATTTGTAAAAGAATAATTTTTTTCTTTAAACTATATGTTTATACTGAATGTAAGATGCACATATTTATAGTGAAGAAGTAAAAAATTCTACATTAAAAACCTTTTGAAATACAAGTTTAATTAGATTACCAAAATATGTAAACAAAAGTAAATCTTAAAGAAAGAATTTAATATTCATAAGACAAACAAGAACATACTAGCTAGTAATATCATTGCTACAAACCCTAAAGTTGTTAAATCAATATTTTACTAAAACATAGCAATATTTTGACTAAATAAATGTAACCCCCCAAACTAAAAGTCATTTAATGAGCTCCAAATTTTCATAAATTGTATAGGTAAATATGTCTTTATGTGTATAGACTTGTGTTCTTGTCCTTCCTCTATAAAAATGAGCCTCATAACTTAGATATCATATGCCTCAAAGCCTCAAGCATTGAAGTAGAACATAAGCCACAAGCTCAATCTAAGGTGTTGGTTGCATATAAGTTGCATATGAGTGGGTAGTTTATTACTGTTTTTGGATGACCATTGAAATTGGTGAAAAATGTTGTTATTTGTTCACTTGATCCAAACCAAAACTCCAGATCTTGAACCAAGAGGAAAACAGAGAACCAAACCCTCCAACAACCAACAGATCCGGCGAATCTGAGACCCACAAAAACACCCTCCCTGAATCTGAGCCACAAACCAACACCTCCACAAAGATAAAGGCTTCCACACAAATACAACCAAGGACAAAAGACTAGGAAGAAAAACTAAGTAAAAAAGAAGCTAAGGGTGACCGACGCCAGCGCTATGTAAGCCACCACGCGCCAGTCAAAGACTTGACTGAGGCTTGTGAAAGAAACAGCGGTGGGAGATTTTTTGATTGACTATGAGATTTAAAGGTTATGAAACTTGGGAAAAATAGTAGTCCTATACATAATAGCTAACGGATAGGAAAATTATGGGTATAGATTGAAAGCAGATAGCGCAAAAAACTAAATATATTATTAGAAAGATTTCCATAAAATAATGGAAGCTATATAGGGAAAAATATTTAAAGAAACAATTTGACATTTAAATTCTCAATGTTTAAAAATATTGTTTAAATGCTTAAATTTTTGTTGACTTAACTAATGGATAAATGGTTAACTTATGTTGATTATGGTATTTGAGGTACAACATTAAATCGAAATGCGGAACACATTTACGAAATTAAATAATATATTTGCAACTTCCATTTAATCAAAATGACCAATTACCGAGTGACAATATATCATTCATCTTCTTTTTTTAGTTATATATGGTCGCTTCAATGAGATCTAACCATAATCAAGAAGTCAAAAATATTCTCAAATTGAAATTTACCTTCGAAGAAACAGAATCCAACAACGTCTTTTGCAACATGAAATCACTTAGAATCTCCGGAAATCGTAAAAGCCCTCAAAAGATTGAGTTTATTACATGTTAATAGAAACGAGTTTGTTAGATTCACAAAAAGATTTTTAAAATTTAAATTTATTAAAAACAAATTAATGTTTTAGTTGTGGATAATCTAAAATAAAAGAAAACCAAAGAAAGAGAGAAAGAATAAAAGAAAGAAAAAAGTAAAATAGAAATAGACAATGAAAATAAAAAAACATCAAAGAGAGAAAGAAAGAGGGGAGACAAGTGAGAAAGAGAGAGAGAGTGGAGAAAGAGAGAGAAAACATGAAGAGAGAGATAGAGAGAAAGACTCATCTGGCCAATTGTAAATAGTGTTTGGTCCAATTGTCTAATTATGTTTGAAAAAACATTCCTATTAACAAACTACCACCAAAATCTTGAATTATTGTAAAAGAAAATTTTTTTTTCTTTAAACTAGATGTTTATACTAAATGTAAGATGCACATATTTATAGTAAAAGAAACAAAAAAATCTACATTAAGAACCTTTTGAATACCAGTTTAATTAGATTACCAAAATATGTAAACAAAAATAAATCTTAAAGAAAAAATTTAATATTCATAAGAAAAACAAGAACATACTAGCTAGTAATATCATTGTTATAAAATCTAAAATTGTTAAATCAATACTTTACTAAAACATAGCAATATTTTGACTTTAACACCCCAAACTAAAAGTCATTTAATGAGCTCCAAATTTTCATAAATTGTACAGATAATTATGTCTTTTTGTGTATAGACCTAGGTTCTTTTCCTTCCTCTATAAAAAGGAGCCTCATAACTTAGATATCATACGCCCCAAAGCCTCAAGCATTGAAGCGGAACATAAGCCACAAGCTCAATCTAAGGTGTTAGTCACATATAAGTTGCATATGAGTGGGTAGTTTATCACTTTTTTGGGACGACCATTAAAATTGGTGAAAAATGTTGTTATTTGTTCACTAGATAATCAAATGTTTGTCTATGCTTTTTGGATAACTATAAAATTTGGTGATCTTTGTTCACCAAAGAGTTGAACCACTGTCACCTAGTATACTTTTAAGGTACTTAGAGAAGGTGGTCCACAAGCTTCAATTTGGTACCAATCCGACCGGTTTAATTCAAGTGAGGCTCTTTTCCACCATATTATTTTCAATCTCCAATAGAAACCCCACCATCTTCCTCACTCATTTGGATTCATATTTGTACATGAGAAATAATTATGATGTAATCAACTCTCTCAAAGTGGATCATCAGTTTTTTGCACAAAAACCTCCCAGACATCTGCTCTTTTAGCATACTTCTTTTGTGGTTTTGGTGGGTTACCAAAGGTAGGTGTTTTACGCTTCTTGCCAGTGTTAACATCTTCAGTATCAGGTTGAAGAGGTGGCTCTGTGTCGTCGTTCATCTGCAAAACATGGACAACTTAACATTAACACAAGTTCAATACACATACTCACATACACAAGACACAGGACAACTCAACTAACATCAGTATTTAACAAAACCAAGTTTAAAACCCACAAGAACAATCACTACTCCCTGATTCAAAGTTATAAATTAAACCATAATTCAAAAATGATCCAAATTGAGACACATGACCTAACTAATCAATATACAACACAACAGTCAATACTCAATAGACTCAATAGTTAATACTCAATAAACAGGCCCTAACTAATCAATAAAAAAAGTTCTAATCCGAGAAGGATATCGATAATCTCTGATTTGGAGTTTAAAACTAAAACCCTAACTCTAAAATCCTCCAAATCGATACATATAGTTATATACATAACACACAGACCCTAACTAATCAAGAAACAAAGTACAATTGCAAACAATCGATTTATGGGTTAGAGTTTCAACTTTGAAATCATCTTTTATCAACACAAGCAGACATAGATTAGACAATATAGACCAGCCAAGTACCGATTATAAAAAAGGAAATGAGCTTACCTTAAGAGATTTTTGATTTGAGGTTACGGTTCAAACTTTAATCTTTGAATCTTTGAGAAAGAAAATGGGTCTGAGATTTGTGAAAACAAAAGATTCAATGAAGAAGATGAGTTTAGTTGGACAAAAGTGAAGAATTTTGGTCAGACTTTAAGAGATTTGGCCGGAGATAAAGAGATTTGGTCGGAGCTAAAGAGATTTGGTCGCAGCCAAGCTAAGACATGTTTTAACAAAACCTAATTAGGGTTATTGACTGGTTTGTCTTATATATGTCTCCCAATTCTCGGTTTAAATCAGAAACCGAGTACCGAAACCGAACAAACTAATTACCGAATTCAAATCTCAATCACACCGATCGGTTTGTTACACCACAAAATCTCGGTGACCGATAACCGAAAAATTCGGTTTTCTCAGTTTGGTTTGCTCCAAACACCTAGGACGACCAATGAGAGTTAAGAGCGAGTGAGGTCGAATCAAAACTTGTTCGAAGACGATTAAGGTTTTAATCATACAAAAACTAATATGAAACAACAATAACAAGCAAACTTATGGGAAACCTAAAAGCTAGGAACAGTCAAGGTTAACAAAACCTACTACATAATCTCTATTATCGTAGCTTACTGCTGAAAATGAAGGTTTTCCAAAACAAGTTTTAACCTTTGGCTAAGTCAGATACCATAAAAGCCTGGTCTGTTGCTTTTATTGAATTGTAGCAACTGGTTGGCACTCTTCTCCAGTTTTTGTTTTATTATTTTGTTGTTTAGTAATATTATTGTTTTATTCAATATGTTCAAAATTTTAGATGACAACAAAAAAGAAAAGAAAAAGAAAACAAATGAGAGTGGATAAAATTGAATAATAAACGACTTTCGATAATTAAGACGCGGGGTTGAAGACGATGATAATAACAGTAGGATTTGCTCAACCCAATTCTCTCTTTTCCTTGACAAGTAAATCCATCAACAAGCCACAAACTTCACCAACCAAATGGGTCTCTTCTTCTTCTCCTCCATCTTTGTCTTCTTCCACTGAGACATTTCATCGAACAGATTATGGGCAAGTTCTTAAAAAAGATGTTCTCTGTGGTATCAATGAAGAAACTAGGAATAAAAAGAAAAGGGTCTTCTTCTTAGACGTTAGTCCACTTTGCTATGAAGGAAACAAACCCAGTTCTCACGCGTTTGGTCATTGGATTTCACTCTTCTTCTCTCAAGTCAGCCTCACGGATCCTGTCATAGCTGTAACAAAAATCTCTCCTTTTGTTTCATTCTTCCAAAGTTTTGTTCTCTTGTCAGATTCATGAAAGATTGTTCCTATATGTAGGTTGTTGATGGAGAAGAAGGTAACCAACGACGCCGAGAACTGTTACCTTCATATAAAGCTCATAGGAAATCACCAAAACCTGGGAGATACTCCAAAAGACCACATCAATTCGTAGATGAAGTTCTTAGAAAATGCAATGTGCCAGTGGGTACTCAATGTTCATTAAATTTGGATACTTTGAGTCTTTTTTTTGGGCATATAAGTGGATAAATGATCTGATTTGAAATTGGTTAATGTGTAAGGTTGTTAGAATAGAAGGGTATGAAGCAGACGATGTGGTGGCTACGCTTATGGAACAAGCTGTGCAAAGAGGGTATGGTGCGGTTATTGCATCGCCTGACAAAGACTTTAAGCAATTGATCTCAGAAAATGTTCAGATTGTCATTCCATTGGCAGACCTCAGAAGATGGTCTTTCTATACTTTGAAACACTATCATGCTCAATATAACTGTGATCCACAGTCTGATTTGAGCTTTCGTAAGTTCCTAAACTGAGTTATCTCTACTAACGTTTATCTGATCATGCTAAACCGAATTTTGTGATAGGATGTTTGATGGGTGATGAAGTTGATGGAGTTCCGGGGATTCAGCACGTGGTCCCTGCGTTTGGAAGGAAAACAGCGATGAAACTTGTGAGAAAACACGGTTCTTTAGAGAGTTTACTAAGCGCAGCAGCTGTAAGAACCGTAGGGAGACCATATGCTCAAGAGGCCCTTACGAAATACGCAGATTACTTGAGAAGAAACTATCAAGTTCTTGCCTTGCAAAGGTTCAATCTTATTATTCACTTTCATTTTAATTATTAAGTAGATATTCGTGATGATTCTGTAATCATTCTTTTATGATAGAGATGTGAGGGTACAGATTGAAGAGGAATGGCTAGTGGAGAGAGACCCCAGCAATGATTCACAAGTACTGTCAAGCTTCTTCTCTACCTTGCATTGATGATACTGAGAAGCTCAATGGATCCACCCAAGTTAATGCATTCATGCTAAATAACAGATGATGGCAAGTTTAATGTTGTACTTGATACATCTAATTTGGTGGTATTTTCATTCAAGAGACGTGAACAGTTTCATTTCCTAGATTTGGTGTTAGCTATGAACAAAGTTTGTTCTATCAATATGAAACCATAATGAGTAAGAAAACAAAAGAATTCTAACTCTCTCATATTAGCAACAGATTAAGAAAAAGGAAATCCACTTTTTGCTTTCCTGATATTATTCTGACGAAAACAAATTACAGACACAAAAGAGCTGATTAAAAAGGCTAAAAGCTAGGAACATCTCTTACATAACTTTAACATATATGGCAATGCCTTTAGATAATAGTATCTGACACAGACCCAACACCATTCCTGGGCGAGAAACTACACGCATTCGCAATAAGCATTTGAAATGAACTCTCTGAATCATCAAACATCGGTCGTGGGAACTCATGGAACCCTCCAAAATTACATGTATCAAAGCTCAGCGGCGAGAAAGACTCCTCGAAACTTATCTTCCCATCCATCATTCCAGGCTCTACGGTTTCTTGGTTAGCATTAGATGCAGAACCAAGATTGAACCCAACCATTCCTGGATTGTTGTTCTCGCCTTCAGAGCTTCCTCTCTGAGCAGATGCACCAGCTGAAGGCTTTGTCTCCTCGAGAGGGATCGCAGGTGTGTGTCCCTGGAACAAAGCAATGTGACCAAACAGCTTATCTTTCCTTGAGAATGTTGTACCACAGGAGCATAGCCACTTGTTTTTCCCGCAGTGCTTCTCGTGGGTTTTGAGATCTGCAATGACAGAGAATTTCTTGGTATGGCACCTGCTGCAAGTGAAGCTCTTGTCGCAGTGTGTGCGTTTATAGTGATTCTTCACGCATAGAATCGTCTTCAAAGGCTGGAACTTTTTGTGATCCTTGTTACGTTTGCATCCCAAGAACGGGCACGAGTACCTCTTGATCAGCATCGGCTCAGACCCCGGTAAAGATTCTTTGTTCGGTTTAGCTAGAGCAGCTGCTGTTTTGTACTCATCTCCATGCCCTCTCATGTGCATCCTAAGATTCGCATCTCTCTTGAACCCCTTGCCACATATCGTGCAAAAGTGAGTATGGGGAGCGAGAATCTCCTCTTTCTCAAGCTGCAATATCTCATAAGAACCAGGAGGAAGATTCTCACCTTCCTCCACATCATCTTCATCTTTCATCTCATGTTCTTCAACAACATGGCTATCCCTCTCATCAACAAGAACCGGCTTAGGCAAATCGAACTCTTGACCACCACCACCGCAGCAATTGTTATTGACTTGGCTCTGTGAAGCAACGTTATTAGCCTCCCTTGCATAAGGGAACATGGCTGAACCGGGCTGTCCCATGAAAGGACCCGGTGCTGTTGACATATTATGCTTAACAGATGGAAGAAGACTACCTGCAGTTGAAATCAACTGTATGATTATCGAAGTAAGATCCGTCGTTATAAGCTGTTGCTGCTGCTGAGCCACAAGCTCATCTTGACGACCTTGAACCTGACCACCTCTACCAACAAGCAAATGAACAAGATCCTGAAGCTGATGAATCTTCTGTTCCATAAAAGATAAATTACTCAACATAGTTCTTGGATCCCATGCTTGAGCCTTGACACCTTGAAGGAAATCAACATTAACTTGTTCTGAAGCTTCTTTGATCTGCTCGAACACTTGTAAATTAGGCTCCATAGTCATCTCATAATCCAAGATTGATGCATCTTCCCACTTTTGCTGTGATGCGAAACCTTGCTCCTGCAATTTAGATGAAGAGCTTCCCCAATTGTTTTGACACAAATCATCTTCTGTTTCCATTTTTTTTCTTTCAAGATCCTCCAACAAAACCTACAAAACCCATCAAAGGATCAAATCAATAAGCAACAATAAATTTAAATATAAAAAAAACTATTTTTTAATCAGATTAACAAAATTTTAAAAAGAAACTTCTCACACGACTCTTAAGATCTGTAAGACGAAGCTATAACCAAAACAAAATACGGTCAAGGAAAAGAAATCAAATCAAAACTCAAGAACAATAAATTAGACAAAATTAAAACCCTAAATCATATATCGATTTCTCAAAGAAAAAAAACAAAGCAAAATCGGTTCCGAGAAACTGAAACTCACAAAATGAAAATAAAAATTGAACAAAAAAAGAGAGAAAAATTTCACCAGAACTTAGAGATAGAGATGGTTCTTGGATAGCTCCAATGGCCGCTTCAAAAAGAGAGAGAGAGAGATATGTAGAAAGTGAGAGAGGAAGAAGAAGAGCTTGAGCGGGGCTCATGTTTATTAGCAATGCTCTCCACTTTGTGATCTACCCTATGCAAAGTCAACCCAATGATCTCAGCCGTTGAAACATTATATAATGATCGAGCATCCTAAGATCTAACGGTGGATAAGCGTTTTGTCGCATCAAAGACAGTAACGCTACACGAGAGCCGTTGATTAGTTGAAAGAAAAAAAAAAAGAAAAAAAAAGATGACGAGACGATAGAGGAAGGAGGTGGTGGGGTCTACACAACAGTTAGTCGTATAGCTATTAAAAATATTTTATTCCTCTTATCTCTTTTTCTATGTCCATGCGCTTCATTTTGCATATTTGACTTGGCTACTTGAAATTGAATATGAGCATTTAATGATTTCAATTACACTTATTAATTTTATTTTTCTTCAAATTTAATGAATTAATGCATTATAACTTAGGTAATAGGAAAGTTTCGTCAGAAATGTATTTTTTGCTTCGGAATCAGAATTGAAAAGAAAAAAAAATCAAAAGCTCGTTTTCATATCAATCATTTTGAAAACATTTTGGAAGTTTTGTGCTTCCGTTTTGAAAACATTATATCATAAATTAATATGAATAGTAAAATTCTTTTTGATATGTCTTTTATTATATAACAAAACAAAACCAACAACTAATTTAGTAATTTGATATTTGTTCATACTAATTTTTTTTTGTCTATAAATTAGCTTTTGTATAACATGTGAAATGTTAAAAGTGATTAATTTGATTAGTTGACTGAGATCATTTTGGATGATTTGAGTTTGGGATTACAACATATTAGATACTGACCCATTCGATACCGAATGGACAATGTTTTAAGATAAAAGTTTTTCGTTTATGTTTATTTATTAAATCTGAAATGTTAGCCCTTACGAATGAACGGGCAAATTTTGACAATGTAAAATTTGTTATTTATGTAAAATGATTAAATATACAATGTTATTATTTATTGTTTCTTTGATAATTTGATTCACTTTCAAGTTATAAAATAGTAAAGTAATGTAATTTATTTGGAGATTGAGTTATATAATATTAGGATAGTGTAATGTGTTTGAGGTTCAAATCTTTATTTTCAATGATGATGAAACTAATTATATTTTGTATAAGTATTAAATTAGTAGATATATTTTCAATAGTATAGATTATATCGCAATAATTAATAGGTGTTTGAGAATTTGATTATATTTTTTAGTTATAAAGTTTGATTATATTTTTTAGTTATACAGTTTGATTTTATCATTAATTTGAATTTAGGAAAATCTAGATAATATTTAATCATACATTTGAATTTAGAAAAACCCAAATTAGAATATTTATGAGATTTTATTGCTAATATATTTTTTATTGTTTAGATGTTTATTTTCTTAATTACAAAATATATGAAAATCCCATTATATTTTGTAAGGATCCCCATGTTTTTACGTATATAATTTTTTTTCTCACATTTCATATTTAAGGAAATAATTTTGAATCTACATATTTACAAAACTAAAGATCATCTGTAAATATCTATATGTTTTTACATATTTAAAAATTTTCACATATTTTCGGATTTTAAGGAATGTTTTTTTTTTTTATATTTTTCTCTTGTGTTATAAAATATTCTTATTTTTTTTTGGTGTTACAACTCCACATTTTCTTTTTTTCTAAAGTGATTAATTTGATTAGTTGACTGAGATTATTTTGGAAGATTTGAGTTTGGAATTATAACATATAATAATTTGAAGCAAAACTATATGATGGACATGAAAAAGTTAAGAATGAAGATGGTGATTTAGATTTATATTTGAATTATTCATATTGAGTTATATAAAACTGTATTGAATTTTTGTTCTTAACATGTTTTAATATAATGTGATATGGATTTTGGCGATTCTCTAAAATGAATCATTTCGAAATTTTAATTTTAAACAGGGTATTTTAGAAAATATTTTTAAAATAATAAAAATCTCCATTTAGAAATAAAAATTTTAAGGAGTTCATATTTGTATTTAATCCTCTTTATTAACACTTTTAAAACGTATGTATCCACTTTTTAGTTTATATAAAAAATCGATTATGTGCTTTGATACACTTCCGCTTTCGTATATCCATTCTATTTTCATGTAACATAAATTTAAATTAATTTAATCATGCTATATATATATATATATATACATTAAACTATATATATACGTCTCAACTCAAAGTTATAATAAATATGATAAATTATGGTTAGACCATAAAACAAATTTGGTTGAATTTTGGAACACGTTTAAAGTTTTAGTTATATAGTGTTCAAAAATGTTCAATTGGTCTTTTTATTCAACATGTTATCAAAATATGCACAATGAATGTCAAGAAAAAAACATTATAGAAAAAGTCTAAGTGCTAAACATATTATGTAGCTCTATTTGAAGACTTCGTCCTTGTACTAGAAGATCATATAAATAAATGGATAAATACAAAACGTTTTCATGGTAATCACGTAACACACCCAACCAATACTACATCGAGTCTCCGATAATACCAAGAATCATCGAAGTTGCACATTATATGGTTTGATCAAAAGGGTCTTCGTAGACTTTGGATTATGTGGAACTTCTATGCCTCCACACGTGTGCGGCATACTCGGGACCAAAATACTAATTATCTCTAAACTCGCCTACAAAAACAATTATTATTTTATTGTGTTATCGATATGATATCACTTATTGATTTATATAAATAACTGAAAGTTCATGATTATTTGGCAAATTTATGCAAAAAAAGATATAACCATTTTAAGTTAGAAATAAAATCAAATATTTATTATGTTTTCACGACGATAGCTCCGGCAAGACGAGGCGGTGTTTCCGGCATGACAAATTACAAATTTTTGGATCTGTTACAAGTCACAAAATCAGTCATCCCAACAGCAAATGATGCCCCACTTCAGTCGCATCATCAGCAGCTAGGTTTGCAACAACAACCTAATCTGCTACAACAGGATGTGCAACAAAGGCTACAAGCTTCAGGCCAAGTTACAGGTTTCCTGCTTCCACCTCAAAATGTAGTAGACCAACAGAGACAGTTATATCAATCCTAAAGGGCCCTCCCAGAGATGCCTTCATGTATGTTTTTATCTCATATTTTTCATGTTTTCACTGTTATGCTGCCTTTCACCTACATATATATAAGAGCAACTCCATCGCTTAAAGACTTGGTGAGTCTCTCATTAATAAAATATTATTATTTTTGTTATTTTTTTGGTAGAACTTTGACATGAAATTTTGCCTCCAATAGCGAGAGACTCAAGTATATCATCAATTTAATTTATTTTTAGTCTAGTTTCATATTTTACTAGTTTAATTTGATTATTTATTTTAAATTTTATCAACTTTTAGTTTTTATAATATAAAAATATTTGTTTACTTTTTCTATTTCCAAATTTCGGATTTGCTTTTTATTAGCTGAAATAATTTTAATAAAATATTATTGTAATTTAACTGATATTAAATAATATTAATATATATTTTAAACTTACGCATAATAGAATTTGTTAGATAGATAATTTCACTTTATGATTTACAGAAAATAAAATAAAAAACTAATAATGTATAAACTATCTAATTAGATTTTAAAACTATTGTAAACTTGATATATGATAATAAAATCAGAGCCAATTATAAATCGACACTAGAGTTTGTACCCTGCAGTATACCACATAGTCAATATTTTCTTAATCATTATAACAAAATTTATATTTTACAGTTTTATATTGTGTGTTTAATTTTTATTATTATTTTTTAATTTTTAGATTTTGTTTGTTTAGTTTTTATAACTAATTTTCTTTGATATATAATTTTAACTTCTTTTAGATTTTGTTCGTTTAGTTTTGTTGGTTGTTCGTGTTTGATGTATATACTCATTTTAATCTTTTGTGCATGTCAATGTTTTTTAAACATTATAACCAATGCTTATATTTTACAGTTTAATATTTTGTGAGCAACTTTGTAGATAATTTTAAATTTTTAGATTTTTTTCGTTTAGTTTTTATAATTAATTTCTTTTCGTTATATTCATTTCATTAAATTATTAAGTGTTTGTTTTGTTGATCGTTTAACGTATATACCTATTTTAATATTTTATAAATCGTTCATATGTCGAAGTCTGCCATGATATATCCAACGGGTTGGCATATCAGCCCACGGTTTTAATATTATAATTTTAAATAATTTTAAAATTTTAAATAATTTAAATAAACAACTTTTTAAAGGAAATATTTTGAATATTTTATTTTTGTAAATATTCTAAGCTGTTATATATAAACTCTTTAAATTAAATATATCATATATTTTATATTTTATAAAGTATATATAATTATTAAAATATTCACTTATTTATAAATTTTTCTTCAAAAAATATATTAAAAATTGGTAGTTTGGGATCGATATGCCAATTCGTAGAAAAAACCTGCTAAATCTGCGGTCCACTATTGGATTATCCATATTATCCATTTTTTAATGAACATAATATACTTTCACCTCATGATAGATTTATTTAGACCTAACCCGTGGTTTAAAGGTCTGATTGACACTTCTATTGATATAGGACGTTGAACACTAATTTTTTTTCTTATTTATTAAGTAATATATACATGTTTTAACCTATTTTATTCAATTTTTTATAAAATATAAATATTGTTACTAATAAATTTTCCTGCAAAAAATACATTTGTAATTGTTCTACCCAAAATGTATTTGAATCAGAACATATGTTGAAACAATTAAATTTTATTAATTATATGAATTTTATTAATTATATGAATTTTATAAAATTTTCTAATAATTTTAAAATAAGATCAAATAAAATTTAAATGAGAATCATATTCCAATATAATGATTTAAATTAAGTAGATTGATTTTTGGCAATTTAAAATGAATGTTAGTTCCTATAATATTGCTAATTTAATCTATTTGGATTCCTTTTTTGTTATTTAGTTTAGTAGGTGTGTTTGGAAACATGTTTAGTAATAATATTTGTGCCTGAATGTCAATTATTCTAATAGAAATTATCATTTTTAGATTCTTTAATTTTATAAATATTTATTAATTAAAATTATAAAAAAATATTAACTAAATGAAAACCAATACAATTGTCAGTCTTATGTATAATTAGTTTTCCTCTAAAATAAATCTGATTCCTGCAAAAAAAAAACTCGACTTAGAAACTGTATAATATTAATAAATATTATAAGTCTCTCAAAAATGATGAAAACCTCATGGATGAGTCTCTCAAATGAGAGACTCATCCATAAGGTTCTCACATTTTCTAAAACAATTATAATATTTTATTAATATTTATTATTTTATATTTATTGAGAGACTCATTAAGAGAGTAGTAATGCACATGTCTTCATAGTCTCTCAAATAAGAGATGATTCTCACTCAATTTTATTTTTAAAAATTTTTTTAATTAACTTTTATTATTTTTAGTTGTGAGAAACTATATGAGTGATCCCCACTATTAGTGCTCTAACTTTGCTCAAGTGTATAGTGAGCAATACAATATTATTTACTATCATGAAGTTTTTCAAGATACTCAGAGTAAAATGATTGTAGTCAGTGAATTATACAGCTAATCACTTCATTTATCTTCTAATTACGAATTATCCAATTTCAAATTTAATAAATCACCAACTTAAATTTTTTCTTTTTCTCTACTTAACTCTCGTATATAAGAAACAAAGAGAGAGAGAGAGAGAGCGAGATACAAATTTAGAAAGACAAAATTAAAAAATAAAGCAAATGAACATGGTTATTGGAGGTTTAACTTCTTACCTACGCCTATACACTCACACTCAATATGAGAGGCTTTCAACAAAAATCTATATCCTGTTTATTGCTCTGATTTTGATCGTCAATGAGTTCTACAATGATAATGGACAAGTTTTCTTTGAAGATAACAAGAAGAGAAGTATTGTAGTTGCAGGTGGAGTTTTTGGAGCCTTATACACTATTTTCTTGCTTCTGGATTGATTCATCAGAATTAGATTCAAAAACTTCAGAATCCTTGATGAAATCAGCATTTTAGCAGTACTAGGATGTGCTTAGTGTTTGATATGTCTTCTATTTGATATTGTATCTCTGCCTATAGCTCTATCATCATTGTTTATTCATTTTTAAATTGGGGATATTACTTTTCACAAAAGACATAACCAAAACAAGATCTTTACACAAGCAAAGACATACCAATACTTGAAAATGGAAAAGTAATATCCTCAGTCCAAAGATGAATATTTTATTATTTATTTTTATCTTTTATAAGGGTGATTGGTAAAGACTTTGGAAGCTGTTGTTTTTTTTAAAGCCAAATATTTATCAATCATACTTTAAATTCCTTATTTTTCTCTACAGTATTAAAAGTCTTAACTACTTACTTTTATAATTTTACTCTTTAAACTTTCACTTTTTTTAAGCCACCTAAATGAGGCTTTTAAAGCTTTAGAATTATTACATTTATTTATTGGTTAATTGAGTATATTTAAAATCTCTCTTTATACAAATTATTTTCATGTTATAAATTTACAATGAATATACAAATTCCAGTATAATTTTACCAAATAAGTCTTTCACTATTTAAGTCTATAACTATATAAAATATCAACAATAAAAATAAACTAAAAATTAAAACTAAAATTATAATAGAAAACTTTTAATAAGTATTATACATGTAATAGAAAAATTTTAATGAAAAAATAAAAGATTTTATATAATGTATTATATATATATATGAAAAAGTATTATACATATATGTATATTCACTAGTACTAGTCCATGTGAAAATTCTACAATTCTAATATTTTGATATTTAATACTGAAAATAATCAAAAATATATATTTAGTGATTTATTGTAATACATTTACTAATTACTCATGCTAACAAATTATTTTAAGTTTATTTATTTTGTAGTTTATTTAGAGAGCAAATATTATTTGTATCTGTTAGTTAAAGTAAAAATATAAACTCTGTATTTTTTAGGAAAACAAATATATAAAAAAAAAAATTAGTAACAATAGAAGTAAAAGTTACAGTCTCAACAGTGATAAATTTTATAGCAAAAGTTTTTACAGCCAAAAGCTTAAAGTAACAGTCTATTATAAAAATCCTTATCAATCGATCTCTATATAAGAAATGAAATTTATATATTGAATCTGTTACAAGTCAAAGGAGTTCAACCAATTATAAAAAGACATTATCAATAGTGAAATAAATTTTCTAACATCATATATACACAAGTATTACTTTCATAAAATAAGTATTATTCACGTCTAGGTGTACATATATGTTGTGACTGCCAACAAATAAAATTTCAAACATAAGTTTATTTTTTGTTAACAAAAACAAAACAATCAAACCCTTAGTTTCTGTTATATTAAAAATATGAAAATGTATCGAAACTGATTAAGAATGTATATCAATATAAAAATAAAGTATAAAATATTCAAAAATCTTTTTTTCTTAGGTTAAAAGTATAGGAATAAAGATATTTAGGAATAAAGTTACTTAAATTGTGAGTAACCTCCAAGTTCAATTACAACTGCCAAGTGGAGTCGCCTGCCACGAAAGTTCGTTCATGCACTCACTAGATAGCCAAAATTGACGTTACAAAAACAAAAGTAAAATTATTTTAATAAACAATAATAGACCATTGATTGGGAAACACAAGATTCCCACATGTTAAATCCTTTACGAGCTAGTTAAGATTGTCACCATTAATAGCAACAACAGTTTCAAAACCAATGGGTTCCTTTTTTTTCGCTGTAGCATTTCTCGATACTTGCAAGTTACATCCCCAAACGTAATGTAATAAAATAATTTATTTGACCTTGTATTATGTTATGCCAAGTAATTGTCAATAAAAATATACTTAAGCTGGAAAATATTTTGTTGAAGAAGAGTTCAAAACCAATTGGGATTTTGATAGAGACAACAAATAAATATAAAAGACTAATTGTTGGGACAAAGTGGGCATATATGATTACACACAACAAAAGTGGTGGGAACATCTAACAGTAGTGTCTATGACTCTAATTACAACAACTCCTTTTTTAAGACAAAGTGGAAATAACCATTTATTTAACAACCTTAATTCCCAATATATATATATACATCACTTCCATTTTTCAAATTTGTTCACTTTATCACACATACACTCATGTAATAGTGTGGAGAACTAACTACATGTTACCCCAAACAAAAAATCCAAATGTTCTCTTCATGTATTGAAATATAAGCATGATCAAAAAAAAATTCCAGAAATGGCACTTTAATTCTAAACATAGTTAAAACAAAATTCGATTTGATTACATGAACAATGTTGTTTTTATTCTTTCCTTTGCCGGCTATTTTTTTACTCATTCCACTTAGACACTTCAAAACATTATACTGTTTTTAAAAGTTTATTAGTATTTTTTATTTTTGTAAAGTTTAAACTACCACGTGTTGCAAATATATCGAGCCATCACTAGGTGGAATATGTGTAAGATGCAAAATCATAATATTATATATAGATTAAATATAAACTTAAAATAAATAGCAATTCCCTTTGAAATATTTCTTTTCATGTTTTGAAGAGTCGTTCATTACACCACAATAGCAGTAACTAACTCGGTGATTACTTGAAATCACGTTTGCAGAATGTGTGGTCTATTCTAATTTCAATATTCTAATTCCGATAATGATAGTGACGATCCCTATCGTTGGAAGACAAATGCAATCCCACAATTAAAGAAAAAGCCACATTATGAAAATCCTTTTTGTTCTAAAAACAATATTTCATATTTCATGTACCATGTGTGAGCGAGTTGAATTGATTTGACTTGCTTTTGAATTTGGAAAGAAGGAACATTTAAAAATGTTCAAAACTATCTCAGAACATGTAAATTTGTTTTTATATTACTCCCTAAACCATCTTTAATTTAGATTCAAAACTACTTCATAGATTTAGTGAGTGTTAGTGAACAAACAAAATTGAATGTGGGTTACAAAGTGTATGAATGGACTATTTATTAGTGTAATACATCAAAATAACGAGCCATCAATATATTCCCCAAAAAAGCATCACAAAAATTGCATCTCTATGGGTTTCAATAAATTGCTTGATCTACTTTGATTTTGGGGTGCTGAAAATACCATAACTTGAAGCCGGGCCACTAGATCTTCCAGGGGCCGTAGGTTGTTGGTTTGGAGTTTCGTTTGGTAACTGAGGTTGTGGTCGTGGTGGAGCTCGGGGAGGATTTGGTGGTGGAGCTCGGGGCGGATTTGGTGGTGGAGGTTCAAACCGGTTGGTAGGCTGTTGATTAGGAGCTTGGTTTTGATATGGAGGTGGAGGAGGAACTTGCCGGTCTAGGTAGCGGTTTGGAGATGGCCCAGAGGCTTGCTGATTTGGAGGTTGGTCTGGGAACCGAGGCCGTGGTGAACTTGGAGGATCAAACCGCCCGGTAGGTTGTTGGCTTGGGAACTGAGGCCTTGGTGTATTTGGAAACCGAGGATCAAACCGTCCTGTAGGTTGTTGGTTAGGGAACTGAGGCCTTGGTGCATTTGGAGGCTGGTTTGGAGACTGAGGGTCAAACCGCCCGGTAGGTTGTTGGTTTGAGAACCGAGGACGTTGTGGATTTACAGGCTGGTTTGGAGACCGAGGTTCAAACCGGCTTGCATCTCTACCTTCTGAAAAGTCCTTGCTCGGTTCTCTTTTAGCGTACGTGTTTTGGACTTCAACTGGTTGAGCCTGCTCAGCACTGAGCCCAGGTTCAGACTTGTCTATATCTCCCTGATCATCAACAGTAGACACTCCGGGTTCAGGGCTAGCTTTCACTCGAGAACTTTTGATGTCCATATCCTTCATTTTTTTCACGCCTCCTTTCTTGGGTGGGCCAAACTTGGCGTGTCTAAGTATCACCACTGCGCTCTTTCGATCCGCCTCTGGCCCAAATTCCACCAGTGCATCCCCAATCTGTACCGATATAATTACGATAAGGATATATGAAGCCGAGGAAGGACAAGAAAACTAGGAAAGAATTGCGAATAGAACAAGTCAAAAAGTAGAGGCTTACATGACAAGTGATTCGAAATAATAGCTCAAGAAGCTTTTCTGGTTCTAGCTCCTTATGTTTGTCCTTGTCAGGCACTGCATTGCACTGTTACACAAAATAGACAAAGAAAGAAAGAGAGGATAAATGAAAAGTTGCACACATGAGGATTTCACTATATTCACCCTCAAGTCGAGGAAACAAAACAGGAGCATTTTCACAGCACAGCTATAATGTTTAACATAAATTTACACACTCGCAAACCACAAAAGTCCATATGAGAAACCAGTATAAAGAGAATTACTACCTTCACACGATAACCACTTTCCATAAGTTTCAGTGCTTGATCTGCTTTAAACTTTAGGTCCTTTGCCTCCTGAAGAGAAAAGAAAATGAAACAAAATTGTCATTTTCTAGTTTTTTATTCCCATTACTAAATAGATAGGGAGTTTATAGAGAAGCATACAATTTTTGGAGTAAATCGAATTTCCTTGACTTCAGGTCGAATAGCTTCAGCCCGCTAGAACAAGGCAAAACCATAATAAACTCAGGATCACAACTAATACTTCGTACAAATTTCAAGTAAGAATAGGGCATATCACAGACCTTGGCCTTAGCACGCTCTTTTCCTTCTTTAGCTTTTTTGTACTTCTCCAACGTGTATTTTACAATTTTACAAACAGGTGGCTTAGCTTCTCTCTGGACCTACAAGACATCAAGCAAAGGAAACTGCTTCAGAACTATATTTAAGACATATATTGCACCATTAGACGCTGATCACAGTCTTCTAAAGAAATTAAAAGTTAATCTGGCGAGCTATAACGAGATATAAGACTAGAATATCATATTACACAATGGCAATTAGAAAAGGAGACACATGAGTAAGAACATTTTACAAGATACAAATTGGGCACCATGAAAACGAGACAGATTTACCAAACATCTCCATTTGCTAAATCATTAGAAACAAATTTCTAGAATAACACTCATGTTACAATTATCAAGTTACCTCAACTAAGTCACTCTCGAGCTCCTTAGCCCGTCTGAGAGCTTCTCTCAGCGATACAACAGAGTGTCCTGCATTACAAACAAAACCATATCACACTTAAGTTCTAAACCTCTATTTTGGGCTTCTCACAGATGTCACCCACCACCTCTTTAGTAGTAAAATCTACAAGAACACTGGACTTTTTAATTCTAAAGATATTTCACCTGAAAATACTAACTAAAGCATCTCTTCTTTATCCGATGCATTGCAACGTATCAAACTAAAAACTCACAGAGCTAAAACTTTCCATATATTACCTTCTTCAGAAACCAATCTAACATACTCGGCAGTAATCTTCTCATTGAGACGTGGACCATCAGATTCAACGTTCTCTTCCTTTTTCCTTGTCTTCAACAAGAATCATGAGAATGCAAATTTATAAACAGCATACCACAAACTGCAACAATAAAACAGCTCTCTCCCCGAAGAGAGTCAAAACATTGCTCACTAACACATTCATTCGCCAACATTTCAGGATCATTCATACGGTTCTTAGGCATCATCTAATACAATCTAAAAGGCAACGAACAATAACGTATTCAAGGACCAATTAAACAAATTGGAGAAATCGAAGCTACGACTTAAGAAAATTTGCATTGATATTATAGAAGAACACAAAAATGAAATACTTTTTTAGATTACAAATTGGAGAATCGAAGCTAGGACTTAACAAAATACATAGATACCATAGAAACAACATAGAAGAACACAAAGTGATTAAAAAAGGAAGACATTTTTAGAGTACCTGAGCTGAAGTAGCAAGGAATCTGAGATTTTGGAAGATGTTATTAGAAGGTCTTGTTGTAGAAATATTTGAATTTGGGATGTCAAAAGAAGACAACTTCATCTTCTTCACAACATGAGTAAGTGATGTGGCAAGAGAAGCTTTACTGTAGTTTCTGGTTAATTGGTTTGATGCGTGCTTCAGATACGAGGAACGAGTGATGATACGCCATATAGCCATAGAAAAAAATGGAGACGAGATAGAGATTCCCCAATTGGAATCGGAAGCGAGAGAAATTTAGAACCGTAGCAAAGTTTCGATTTTGTTATCAACACAGAGATGAACGGAGTTTCAACGGCGGCGAACTCGGGAAGGGTTCAACGTCTGTGATCGTTGCGATTACTGGTTTTGTCTTTTTTTTTTTTTTTCTCTCCTGAAAATAAAATGTTATTGGGCTTTGTTGGGCTTTCAATAAAACATGAGGTTTCCAAGCGAGAGAAAAATTGTTGTCGGATGAAAAAGGAAAAATTTTCTTCTACTAACTCTTTACAAAAGTTGAAAAATGTATGAACAGTTTGTTTAGTGGAGCTATTGATCTCCGGAGATTTATTCTATCAGTTTATGTGAAATCTTGATGTTCGATATGGTTAGTTAGGATCATCGTTTTGCTCTCTTTCACCTCGGAGAAGTGTTTGTATTATCATGTAATGTTGATTGATTTAGGATAGTATCGATTAACCTCTTTTATATGTTCGTTGAATCTTTGAAGGTAAGTCTCCTTCCACCGCAATTTAGTTTTTTTTTCGTTGTATTTTCCACGATCTGATCTTGTCAAACTAATCTCTTGTCTTTAACTTATAATGAAGCTCATTGACTCGGAGATTATTTCAAAGCACGTTCGTAAATTGTCTATATCACGATTTATCAAATATTATAATTTCGTGAAGTAACGATCCTTATCATGGAAGACATATGCAATTCCACAATTAAAGAAAAAAAGAAGTCATAATAATAGCCACATTATGAAAATCTCATAAATCCTAAAAACATTATTCCATGTGTAAGCGAGTTGAATTGATTTAGCTTACTTGAAAAGAACGAACATGATGGTTATATTGATGAATGATGAAGATGCATCATCAATGAGTGTGACCATAGTGAGAGTTATGAAGCAAAATGAGCTTCAAGCCTTTTGCAGCTGCACCATTCTCTCCTCTACCTCCTCTATTGTTGTAGTTGTGCCTTTCTCTCAACACCACGTCGTCTAGATGACTCCAAGTCCGTCCTCTCGCCGCGCTCTCTGGCCACATAAACCTCTCCGAGAACGGATTCACCAGACTCTCGTAAAACTCATGTGCCGTCTCGCAAATCACTCCCTATTATCCAAACCAAACCATTATCTATTATTAAACAAGAAAGTACTATGTTTTAAAATACAAAATCTTGTGTTTGTGAGTAAATTACCTCTGCCATGGCTTTGATCTTGAGAGTTACATCGTTGCTAAGAAGAACGAGTTTTTCGTCGCGGTTACGGTTTCGATAAAGAAGAGCACACTCGAGAACTTGATCTACTGATGTAGGAGAATCAATCTCGGGTTGATTGTTACTCCAGTGAAATGAAAACGGGAATGTTGCTGAGTCATTTGATTGGGGAGTGACTGGTGGGGTTGGTGCAATTGCTTTGGTTTCCTCTGATTGACTCTGGACTTGAATCCACCATTTGGTATTAACCTTACACTCTTCGATCCAATCCAGAGCTGACGAAGCAATCTCTGTTCTTCTTCTATAGAGAAGACTGCGAGTCCGCTTCACCTCATTTAGTTCCCTTAACACTGATCAACAAAACAAAAAGGTGAGTCTGCTTCTAATTTTCAACAGATGGTTCTCACAGATGTGGCCTGCAAAATGATTTTTTTGGCATCCTAAGAGTCTAAGACTAGAACTTATGTTAGATTCGTGTGCTATATTCATTTATAGCCTTGTAAAAAAGTAAATGATTTTTCTGGTTTGTATTTAGTAATTTCAGTGAAGATAGAAACTAATATCGGTGTAGGGGTTTTACCTGTTCTTGGTAAGACCATATGTGTACCCTTGAGACCTTGTAGTAAGTGCAGTGGCTTCCTAGACTCCTTGTCGAGAAGTGAAGAAGTGTCCAACACAATGGTCCACTTCATCTTGTTCTTTCCATCGGAAAGGAGCTAAAACACATTGAACTAATGGTTAATATAAGAACTACACAAAGAATTAATAGAGGACAGTTGAATTAATTAGGACTTACAGAAGAAGAACGAACTCCCCTAGAAATGTTGTTTCTTGCTGATGCAGTAGAAGAAGCTTCAGTGTATGACTGACTTTGAGACGAAGATTTTTCAAGTAGAGGTTGAAAAGGCGCTCGTTCAGCTTTCTTCTTTGGTGCCACAGGCTCATGCTTCACTTTTGATTGGCTGCTCATACTGTTGAATAGATCTGGTTTCTGTTCAGCCATCACATTTTCTTCCACATGAAAGAATGGTTTACGTGTTGCTTTAGAGGAAGAGCCTTTTGTGTCCTTAACATCGCCAAATTCTCGCAAACGTTTTAGCATATGAGAGTTTGGGGTAAGATTCTCCTTATCTGGTGTAAAGATTTCTGGTTCTGCAAATGCCTCTGAAGTAAAAGCAATACCGGAATGAATGTTTGACAAGCTTGATTTGCCAGAAAGCTTTGAAGAGCTTTTGCTATCTTTTACGTCACCAACATCATGTAATCTTTTCAACATATGAGACCTTGGGGTAAGGTTCTCCTTGTCAGGAGTAAAGATCTCTGGTTCCAGTACTGCACTATGTTGAACAGTCAGAGAAATAGACTTGTCACTTAGAACCTGTTTTCTATGTAACTGGTCTTTTGGTTGATTCCCAATTTGTTTTTGCTTTCCTTCACTCTTGTTGGTCCGGATCTGAAGAAAAGAAGCAGCTTTACCCCTCCTAGACCAAATGTTGCATGTGCTTGAACTATCAATCTCAGACAGTACACCATCACTAACAACACCATGTGTTTGCGGGGTTTCGTTTTCTTGATTTCCAGTATCATCAGAAGCTAGTTCTTCATTATGTTTTGTATCCTCTAATGTTTCTGCAGCCAAGGTTGAAGGAAATGGACTCCACTTATCCGTATTTTCTTCGCCTTCTATTTCGCTTTTGCTGTAAGATTCTTCAGATCTCCCAGAGCCAACTGACAATTTGGTATTGGGCTTCTGATTTGGTGTTGACCAGAAACTATGTGTACTACTCACTTTAAGGTCCTCAGAGCCATCAAATATTTTTTCCATCTCTCTGGTCATTCCTGATTTTTGATTCTGATCTCCTGCGATATTCACTTCACTCCTGATCTCAGATAGAGCCTCGACTTCACTTTCGGGCAGTGGCTGCCAACTCAAGCATAGACTTTGGATATCTTCGATATCGATTCTTGAAAGACGTTCGTTTCCAGCGACTAAACAATCAGATACTGCACTGGCTTGCCTTGAACCGACCTTGGTTTCTCCGTTGCTTCTTTGATGTAGTAGGTTCTCACTTTCAGTCTCTATTGCCATTTCACTCTCGAACTCAGAACCTATGAGGCATTGGCCTTCTTCAGTTAGAATTTTCAAAGTTGGCTCAGCTTGAGAAAAGGAATTGGGAGATATTGCAAGAATTTGCCTTGAGACCTCAGTTTCTCCATTGTTCTCGTGACTCTGTATCCCAGCCTTAGTTCGTGGTTCAGCAGATGCTTCCATTACTTGCTTCGTGACAAAATCAGTTTCTCCACGGACTTCATGATGAAGGCTCAGAATCTCAACCTCTGCAGCCAACTCAAGTGCATCAAAGCAGCCATCAATCTGCCCCTTACCTGGGGAGCGGTCACTACTTATGGACAAATCTGGTGAAGCCTGAGCATCTTCTGTGAGCCATAGTGTTTCTGACTCAATGGAATCTCGTAGGAGTGGAAGCGATGAAGTCTCCTTTGCAGCTAGATATGAATCTTTATCCTCACTAGAGACAATTGACACCATCCTATCTGACATTACATTCGGATGTGGACCTCTCATTAGGGACTCAGTTTCGGTCTTAGTTAGTGATGCGTTAGAGGCTTCCATTACTTCCTTTGGGAAAAACTCAGTTTCTGCACTGAATTCTCGACAAAAGCTCAGAATCTCAACCTGTGAAGCCAACTCAAATACAGAACAACCTGAAGTTTCAAAGAAACCATCAATCTGTTCCTTACTTGGGGAGTAGCCGCTACTTGGATTTTCTGTAATGGCTTCTAAAATACTAATGGCCAACTCTGATGAATCCTGAACATCTTCTACGAACTGTAGTTTTTCTGTCTCAGTGGAATCTCTTGGGAGTGGAAGCGATGAAGTCTCCTTTGCCACTGGATATGGATCATCATTCTCATTAGGGACTGCTGACTCTATCCTCTCTGACATCACATTCAGATGAAGACCGCCATCTCCTCTGACATCGCATTCATCAGCCTCTACGACAACTTCAAGTTCAGAACAACCCAAGCCCTCCAGGTAGCTACCATTCTGTTGCTTATTTGGGGAGCAGCTACTACTTGGCTTCTCTTTTGCGGCTTCTACAACATCTAAGTCCCATTTTGGTGAAGTCTGCAAATCTTCATTAGATTGTAGCTTTTGTGTGTTGATAGAATCTCTAGCAAGAGTCAAAACACTTGGAGACCCAACTGGCGACAACATCTCCCTTGTTGTAACATATGAATCCTCATCCTCACTAGGGACTGATGAACGAGTTCCTTCTGACATCTCATCCAGATGTTGATCTCCATAATCCCCTGATCCAGTGTTCGCGAGTGACTGCAGTGAAGGCAGAAACCTCAGATAAGTATAACTAAGCAAAATATAGACAGCTAAACTAGCAACAAAATTTCACAAACCACGCTTCAAATGCTAAAAGCAAAAAGCATATGAGAGAAGGTCGAACCTGATGTGCAACCTCTAGACTTCCTGCTTCAAGCATTTTATTCTCTTCTCCTTGCTCCATTAACGAATTCTCCTTTGTCGTAACATATGTATCCTCATCCTCACTAGAGACTGATGATCCAGTTCCCTCTGACGTCTCATCCAGATTTAGATCTCCAACATCACCTGATCCAGTGTTCGCTAGTGACTGCAGTGAAAGCATATTAGTATTACACTTCAGGCCAAGCATTTAACATCAGATAAGTATAGAGAGCTAAAGCAAAACAAGAACAGCTAATATAACAACAAAAGTTCACTGCAGTAAAGAACTTAATCACGTTTCAAATCCTAAAAGCATATGAGAGAAGATCGAAACCTGATGAGCAACCTCTAGATTCTCTGCGTCAAGCATTATATTCTCTTCTTCTTGCTCCATCACTATAGATGCATCAAGTGATGAAACAAACGGATTTTCAATATCATACGCACGGCTCAGCGGAATCCAGTGAAGCCTATAGATCCTAGTCGAACCACCAATCCTTACAACATCACCTTCTTTAACCTCAACACAAGCATGTGGCTCAACTCTCTGATCCGTAACCCAAGTCCCATGCACTACAATCGAGAAACAAATCCAATCAACAACCAGAAACACATAAACCGAGATCCAATTACATGAAACAGCAATCTAATTATCGAGAAATCGTTTGAATTCGAAATGAAGGAGAGATGATTCATACCAGAGGATAGATCTGTGACGAAGAGTTTCTGAAGAGAAGGGATCGAGCGGATTTCTAAGTGGAATCTGCTAATGCTTGGGTGCGTTAACAGGATATCACAATCTGGATGACGACCGACGACGAGAGTCTCCTCTACCTCGTTATCACCGGATTCAGTGGAACCGTTACTCTCCGGCGACGAGAAATTGCGACTGTTGACGACGAAGATGTTTTTGAGAATCGCTCCGTTTTTCAGAACGGTGAACACGGGAATCGTTTTCTCCGGCACTCGTTGCTCCTCCGTCAGTTTCTCTTCCTTGACCTCCATTGCTAAGCGAAAGAGTGAGATTATTGAGAGATTTTGAAAATCGAAACGAAGGAGATGAAGAAGATTTTAGAGAGCTAAATTCTAGAGTCGTTTTTTCAAATGTTGTACTCTCTATTTCTCTCTCTATCTCTTCCTGATTTTAGACGAGTTTTGATTTTGAAAAAGAGTCCGTTGAGGAGAGAGGTCGTATCAATGGAACCCTCGATTTGCTTGTAACGGTTGGGAGTCTTGTGACTATTTCAAATTAACATAAAACCAATTAAATCCTTAATCGTATGGTTAAGGTTGCCCAATCATAATTTGATTCAGTTTCGGTGTTTCATAACTTTACGAAACCAAACGGAAATTACAAAACCAACGAAGTCCTTGATCGTTAATTTTAATTGCCCGGTTTTCAAATTCAATTTAAGGTTTCAAAACTTATCCAAAAGCAAACCGAAATATAAATAGTTTGGTTCGGTTCGGTTCGGTTTTGATCAATTCAATTCAAAACGAAAAATACAGAGTACAATAAAGAGCAGGCTGATTCTACTTGAATAAAACTCAAAAATAGTTAGTTGCAAAGTGAGAGTATACATATAAATGTGGAGATAAGAAAGTGAGAGTGAGATCTCTATTCCTGCTTGGTACGAGCAAGCCTTGCACGATGCCTGAGCTCAGCTCTTTTCCACTTTACAATTAGGTAGCAAAGCGAGAAGAGTGTGTTTATCTGTCAAAAACAACATCAGTATGATTACAAAAATGCTTAGTACCATCACATATCATTGTTCTTAAGACAAACACGAAACATATCCTCAGTTACTATGGCCTGGTTAATCAATATAAGCTAGTGAAAGAATGTACTTGGGAACAATTTATGCACTGCTAACAAAATCTGCTTCGTGAAACCAGCCGATTCTTATAATGCAGAGAACAAGCGGCATTACTGAAGACATACCAGGATTATCATTGCAATGACCAGAAGTGGTCCAGACCAGAGAACCGATAGGAAGACTCCTTCCGGGTCAAAGTAGTTTTGAGTTGAGAAGCTCTTCCAGTTTTTTCTCAACTCCCGGTTCAGATTCTCTGCAAAGTAGACCCCAGCCACTGCAAAAAACAATTGTCACATCACCATTCTCAATAATACTCGAACAGACGCAATGACTCGTTGACGAATCACATAAGAAAACAGTCATATGAAGATTCAGGTGTTTAACTCCATGGTTTAAAACTATACACTGCTGTTGCCTAAGGAAATATATCATATTTTCCTTTCACCAACCATTATCACTGAGACTCTTTTAACATACTAACTCATTAACCAATGTAAATCATTTCTCAATGTACATATATGTGACTCTCTAAACATGAATCCTGAAGTGTCCTAATAATTCTACTATACTCAACAACAAAAAACAAGGCCTAATGCGTTCATTTGTAAGCTAAAGTAAAGGAAAATATATTTAGAGCCACAAGGCAAACATGTCATAACTAGCTCCTCAAAACCCTTGATTCAATATGAATGCCACAACCTAGTCTAGTGAGATCACCGGATCAAAGGAAGAACAATCCTATAATCCAATATAGATAGACGAAACTTTGAGTACTTGAACAGTTTCAGAAGGAACTTACATGCTAATAAGAAGAGGAACATATGAAAATTAAGATGCCTTCTAGAAAGAAGAGTCACCAGTAGTAACACAGCATGAAACGTCATTAACCCTATAATCCAAGGTTCCTGCAAAAAATCACGATGTACACATATGAGTATTAAGCAATTAATTCCAAAATTTTATCACAGAGCTAATTCTAAATTCCTCAGAACCAATGGATAATAATCGATTCGCGAGATTCAATAACCTTCCAATCAATGGCGTGGAAAAATCCCAAGAAATTCTCGTAAGCAGGTTGTAATCCTGTTCTAAGCTCTCCGGAGATTTTCTGAACCAGATCCGCCATGAGATCCATTTGTTGCTCCATCGCCGATCTTATTTCTTCCATTCTCTTACTTAAATTCACCGGAGAAAAAAAAATAGATTCCAGGTTTTTGAAATTGCAGCGCTGATATGTATAAACACTCACACTATTGAAGTAACCAAATCTGTTTTTTTTCTCCTTCGATTCAATTCTCAACTTTTCTCACGATCTCCCTCAAGTTTTTAACGAGGTTTTGCTTGATGCTCTCCTAGCTTAGAAAGATGGAAAATTAAATCGCCATCTTCCTATAATACCCTTGCGGTTTCGCATGTTTACAATAATGCCATTTAGATAGATGCAATTGCCAAGCCACAACGTAACATGTTCTATTTCATTAATCATATATATTCATATCATAGCTAATACTTAAGATTGTTCGGTGAACATCTAAACTTATCTTTAAACCAAATGAGTTTATCTTCGACTAGAGATACTTCACACTAAACATTATTTGGTAAAGAATAATAATCAACTATAGCATAGGCAAAAGTCACAAAACAGTTTCAAAGATAGAGCTTTAGCCCATAATGAAACTCATAGAAAAATACAATATGAGTTGAGAAAAGGATTTAACGGAATTTTATCTCCTCTCCTTTACAAAGATAATAAAATCATTTCGATGATCTAACTAACACAGTAACGATTACAAGAATCAATGTTCATCCTTACATAACTACTGTGCTTATGATAGATCAATGATAGAAAATTAGAGGATTATTAACTTATATCAAATATCAATAATTTTTTAACAAATTAGGACAGAAAAGAAGCAACTTCAGGATTTGGATATTGTTTTGGGTCGTTGCTTCTTACGGAAGAGGTAGTTTAGGATCAGTCCAAGTAAAGGGAAACCTGTAACCACGCCTATGTAACCAAGCCACCATACGGACCGTTTTGTCCGCAGACACAGCTCCTTAAAGCTTCTCTTTGTTACATCAACAATATCCTCATGCTTTGGTCCTCTCTGGTTCAATGCTCCTGACTGTTGTGTGGTGGTATTCGTGTCTTTCTCGTACTTGACAGCTGCCACCAAACCATCTTCTGCAATGTTTAGGTACGGGCCTTGGTTTATCGAAGGCTCCTGCTTCTCCGTTCTCTCTTGAGCCTACAGAACAAAACAGTTGAATAATCTATATTCCCAATCCTAACATATACAAACACAGAAACTTACTTTCTGTATATGCATAAAACGACTGCAGCTAAGAGCACCAAGAAACTCGTTGGTGGCTCGAACCCACCTGTACACAAACATATATACACAGTGAAAAATAGAAAGTACTGTAACCCATTTTGTGTTACTTTGTTAGAATGTGAGAAATACTAACCACAAGCTAGATGCAGTTAATCCTTCAAAGAACGCTAGATGTCCTCCGTGATTTGTTGTAGCCAAGACAATGTTTTTGTTTGCCCTTTTCAAAGAAACTTCATGTTAATCTTTGTAATAGCCTAATAGAATTCAAGGTTTTAAAGAGATTATGTATTATTACCGGCATTCGTCCCAAGGAATAGCTTCCTTTGTGCATAATGGATCATCTAGAGCACTGATACAGAGTAGCGGCACTGCCACATTTTCTACGTATTGAGTACTGCTAGACTTTCGGTAATATGTATCCACGGTCTCCGTAAGTAAGGCCAGTGTAACTTTGTCAACTTAATGCTGATTATGAAGAGCGTCTAAAAGGTGTATATAACAATGAAAAAGCCAATTCTAGGGGAAAACTAACTAATACCTCGAATTTTCCGACGAGACAGGTAGCATGGTTGTCAAAATCTCGGATGGAACGTGACTGATAAATGCGAAAATAAATGTGTAAACTTTTATGTTTTCGCTATTTGCTCAAGAATTCTGCTTCTTTCTGTCTATCACATCAAACCAAGTACACAGTATAGTTTATGGATGTGTGGTTACACTACTAACCTTTTTAATGCCTTCCCAATTAGCAAGCCGTGATAACTGAGGTTCATGTCTGCAAATGAAACCAAACTTATAACGGAAACATGTTTTTCTCAAAGTAACACTAGTATATCTGAAATATCTACTCTCAACCCATCTTAGAAAACTAAATATCTAGGCGGTTCTTGACCAAAGGGGTGGACATACAATTGGGCATAACCTTGGAGTCCGATAGTGAGAGCTTTGTCGTACAACTTTTGTTTAAAGGTCCTACAGATAAACCTGTCACCAATCTTGTTGGGAGGAGACAAAAAGGAAAAGAAAGGCATAATGTATCAGTCATCAACTTGTATCAAAGGAAACACTTAGTTAGTACTATTTACAAGTTCAAAAGTCGGCCATTAGAACCCCAATGAAGTAAGTGATTCAAGGGAACTTAAGACACGAATCAGTATATGAAAAATAGCTCACCAAGAGGTCCCATGGAGAGCAAATAGCTACAGCACCCCTCAGAGGAGT
Organism: Cardamine flexuosa; assembly: GCA_963555745.1. Classification (NCBI taxonomy): domain Eukaryota; kingdom Viridiplantae; phylum Streptophyta; class Magnoliopsida; order Brassicales; family Brassicaceae; genus Cardamine; species Cardamine flexuosa. The sequence continues at coordinate 14,621,231 of OY743214.1, read as the reverse complement.
TTTTTCACCCTCTTCCCCAAGATATTTGACCTGAAGTATGAAATAGTTCACAGCTAAGCATAGTTTCTCAACATAGATCAAACTAGAGAGAAACTAGAGAGGTTCCTAATTCAATACCAGGACATTCGCTCCAATGCTAGTTCCAATTGCAAAAAGAGGAGCCATTGGGTATTCGCGTTGAAGATAACCAAGAACTACCCGAAAATCCTCTGTCCATCCAGCATTATAGAACCGATCTGACTGCATTCATTTGCAACATAACAACATTATGGAACTCTTAAAGTATATAAGTAAGCACAACATTCCACAGAGTGTAAAGAACTCACAGTAACAGACACACCACCCAGTCCTCTATGATTGCTAATAACAACATTCCAACCTGATTTTGCAGTGTTGTAAGCAATATGCTTTAAATACTACAGACAAAAAAATCACCAATGCAATGTTATAAAAAGAACACAGTCCTAGAGACCAAGATAAGAAGAGATTTTAACACTACACTTACAGCAGATGACGAATCACTAGTTAACCCTGGAATAACAACTGCAATAGGCGTTGTGTCTTCTATATTACTTTCATTCTGATTGTGAACATCACCTTCAAGAACTGCACAAAATCATCAACCGGATTCAAAGATAGTTTTAACAAAAAATAAAATATTTTCAAGTCACTAAATTTTTACCATCAGAGTTCTTCAACCAATCCAATGCAATCGTTCCACCATCAGAAACACGAAATATCTCTCTGAGAAAACATCAAACCTATCAACCAGTGATTAATTTATACAAATTTGTGCCTCAATATCTCAGTCTCAGAGATTGCAAAAATGCGAATCACCTTCTATAGCTAAAAACTGGAGGCAATCCATGGAAATTTAAGAAACAAGTTTGAAGATGAGGACTCGCTAACCATGGTGTAGCTACATATCTGGAAAAAAAAAATAAGAAATCGAAATTGACAACGTTCAGATTCAAATTTTGAGTTATATATTCTCACCGGCCGTGAAGGATCCGACATCGAGAAACAACGCCGTGGTAAAGAGAAGAATCTGGATTGTAAACGAGATTAACGCGGCATCTGAAATAGTGAAGAATCGTATCACCGAGGAAGTGGAATTCGACGAAATTGTAGAAGAAGATGGACCAGATGAGGAAGAGAGCGATGAGGTAGTGATGAATTGGGATTAGGGAGAGTGCTTGAAAGAGAAGGTCGTATGGTGATGGAGACTGAATTGGATTTGGATCGTCCATTGATTGCTCTGTGTGTGTTTGGGTTGGTAGATTTGGATCTTTGTTGTTAGGCAAACCAACGACAAAGTGGCGGGTGAGAGATTTCTTCACGGACTTAAAATGTTTATTATTTTTTAATTCACATTTGAAATTCTTTGTATAAATTTAATTACGTGCCTCGGCGATTTGAAATCGCGTTTTCCACCGACATCATTGCATTTGCATACAAGAGATTGAGAGAAAATTATGAAGTTGAAAAATCGTTTTGCCCAACGTCGATTGTGTGTGTATTTTTTTTTTGTTGGCTTAAAACGATTATTGAAAGTATAATACATCACCATTCAAGCTTGAAGTTAGTCAGTTTGTAGGAAAATTTTCATTGATTACGCAATCTTTTTTTCTTTTTTTGGTTAAAGAGTACACACAATCTTCATTTTTTTTTTAATATACTTTGTTATCATTTAAGCATTTTAGACTTTGTTACGCAATCTTTGTTCGTTGTAGATATCATTTTCAACCATCAATCAATGTCACCCAAAAAAACAATGAAAATGCTTACACTTGCGTCGATTGTTTGTAGTCTCCATTGGTATAATTTTTTTATTTGATTGGATTTCATTTAATCCATTAGTATATTCGAATCTCCCTCAAAAAGCATCGTTTTGTAGTCAAGAGTCAGGACCAACACTGGACAAGCATGATGAAACCTGGTCTAGGATCCTGATTTCTTAAAGTCAAGTTTTAGTACAAAAAATACTTCAATTTTAAAAATAAATTAAATAACTTCCCATTTTTTGTTTGGAGCTCCCTAAATTTTAGAGCCGTTTCAATTTTAAAAAGAACGGCAACATTACAAATTGTGACAGTAGAGGCTTTTAGAGGTTTTCTGTAACTCGATGCTTTTTTAGGCTATTTAGAAAATCATACTTTTTCCCCCAAGAAATCTATTTAAGTCGTTGCTTTGGGCTATCAATTGGTGTTAAACTTTCATACGCCATTTGTTTTAGTTTAGGCAACTTCCATCTGACAATTCTAACATAGGGCTCACAGTGTGAGTGTGACAGTGTGTATGAACTCATATCCATTTCGTTTTTGAACCGGGCCATCAGTTTAAGCTGCTCACTATTCTTTCGATTTTTAAGACAGGACGCAACAAGAATACTTATGTCTAATCTGTTGGGTTTATGTTATCAATTTTAGGCAACTCTCCCATCAATACATTCATGTATGTGTGTGTGTGTGTGTATTAGCTCTAACATTAGAAGCCTTTTAAATGTTTCTGTAATCCTCATACCCTTTTTTTTTTTAACCCAAGGATAAACTTCAAGTGGATGGTTTGTGTTCAATTTAGGAACCCACACGACTTGCTTTAAAGGAAGAGCCAATATGTTGTTTTCTTGGTTTTGAGTTTGTGTGTATAAACAAGCCAAGATCATGTAAACCTCATAAAGATTATATAAACCTTATATAATTGAGCATTTAGCTATGAGGAAAAGCTTTTTAATATGTTATTTATTCTTCCAAATGATATTATGCAGTAACGTTTCTATGTACACAATACAACTAAAACAAGAAACAAAAGAACAAAAATACAAAGGAAATGCTACAAAACCAAAACCAAATTACACCCACAAAACTAAAAAAAGAAAAAAGTACAAAGTTTGTTACTAACCTCTTGCCATTTTCTGAACCTGAATCATCAACTAAAACAGGTTTTAATGGCATCCGTGAGATCGATCGTATCCACATTCTTCATATCATCAATTTTTCAGGGATAAGAGACGATGGTTTTTCTATCATTCATCCAATCCCAATTACGAACTTCGATCATGTGAAAGTAGTTAAAACTACAAGCTCCGAATGGTGTCCACGCGATCAATCACGTCGAGGGCTTTCATGCGATCAATGTCAAAATCAATGATGGGAACAGAAGAAGGTCTTCTGATCGAGAAAGCATCCTTCTTGTTCTTCATCATCTCGCCCATCATCGGCGAGTGGCTACTGCTTTTGCTCAGCCTGTGGTGCTTACAAAGCCGTGTTTTAGCCACCGTTTCAAACTCTTGGCTCTTGCTTATTCCTGGCGTCTTTTTCCTCTTGCTCACGTCTCTAAGCATCTCTTGATCCTCCATAGTAAGCAATGGAGAACCTACACTTGGGTTATGTGAACCGCTGGAGAGTTGGATCGTTTTCTGGTTAGGTGATCTGATTGGAGACTTAACCGGAGATCTTATGCCACAACCGGTAGTGGCCCTGACTTGGGTGACCAGATGATGAAGCCATACCACCAGGTCTAATATGTAACCCTCGGTTTTTTCTTTATCTGCATGGTGAAGTGTATCTATCCTCAGTATGGTCTGACCTGCAGGTCTCTGGTTCGTGTCCGTCCTGAAATTATTTTGCATAATTTAACGCTAAGCAAGGAATAAAATTGTATGAATATATAAACAGCAATTAGAGAATAGCCTAATACAATCGGTTTGTCCTCAGGGCTTACCCGGAACTTGCCCATTCTCCAACCCATCCAAACCCGTGATGCGCTCTGGTTGAGAAAGAAAAGACAGAAGAATAAGTCTTATTTACTACTCTAATAATAAAAACCCATGATAACCCGCCGGAAAATACATGGTTAAAGTGAGAACAGAGTTTAAATGATGACACAAAGCCAAGATAATGAGAAAGGAAACATCTGAAAAAAGAAGCTTACTTGGTTGTGTTTGTAGCAACAGGAACAAGCCATTGCAAAGTTTTTTCCATTTCAGCTTTTATTTGAGGAACAGTGAGCTGGATAAAACAAATCAGATGCACTGTGATGAGCAGGCATACAAATAACATTTCAAGTAACAGTGAACAACGTGAATCAGTACAAAATCATTATGAGTAGTGTACCTCTTCCTTAACCTGGAAGGACTGTATTCTGGAGCGTAAAGCAGATTTTATACTTGGGGGTAAACCTTGGTACAAAGCATCTCTTGTGCTTGCAGGCATAGTGCTAGACCGGGACACCTATTCATTGAAAATGAAAAAATAACTTAATTACGTCAATACTGGCCCAAACATATTGATATTGCTAATGCTTGGTAGTAGACTAATAACGAGATCGGATAGACATTGGATACGAGAAACAGACAACTCACATTCCTCGGCAACTAGAATTTAGACAACAGGCCAAGCACAGAAAGTAAAGTTTAAGTGTTAAAAAGAATAGTAACTTACAAGAGTATCAATTTGAGTAATGATGTTTGCGTAATGTAAGGCAAGACCAGCAGAGCCCAATTTTTTATGATTGATTGACGGGCCATTCACAGGCTTATCAGAATCTGCATACCAGGTAGAATGATCATGATTTATAAGCGCATGCTTCATTTTAGATACGAATAAAACAACAACTAAATCCCCAAACTTGAAATAAGACTAAAACGCTTGATCCACTAATCGAGTATTACCTGCACCACCAAAGGCTTCATGAATCTCCAAATGCAAGAAATGGACAACATCTACGAGTTTCTCCATCACCTACGCATTATTAGTCTTTTCAAGAATTAACAATGGAATCCAGATGACCGGAGAAACTTTCTCAAAAAAATTAAATAATTGGTTTATATTTTGCAGCCCTTACCTCTTCCAAGATCCTAGACCAAAGAGATTTTTTCTTCAAGTTTCTTACATGCTTCTTCTGACTCTTTAATTCAGTTCTTAAGATAGCGAGGGTATCTCCCACACCTTACGTAGAAATAGCACAAATGGAAGGGAAATTAGAACGATAGCCAACAAATAGAAGAAAATGGAGTGTTTAACAATATCATCCATTCTCAAATATATATCTTGTAGATGTGGTCAATTAGAACATATATTAATATTTGGTGCCTACCTCGTTGTGCTGTGCTTGGATTCTCTTCTTCCTGGATCTTACGTTGATAATCTTGTTCAAACCTATCCAGCGCATGTAGTTCATGATACAAGTCCTGAAAGCATAGGAGATAAACAGAGTCAGTCGCGATTGAGAGAGTCCAGGAGGATCAAATATCACCAATTTGCATGAAAATACGTACAGCTGTAAAATGAACAAACGACATCAGCTGGTGTATTATGGTTTCTGCTTGCTGTTTCAAATGTTTCTGGGGTGTAGATTCAGAACCCAACCTAAATCATAACACAGAACTAATGAAAGGTCAGATACTTTCCAGAATGAATACACCTGTTGTGTGAAAATAGTGACAGGATCATGTTGGAACCTGTCAAAGAAGCGATCCAAGTTGTGGTATTGAGGATCCTTGCAACGATTCCCAAATCGCACCACCTCTCCAGAAAAAATCCTCAACTCTTCCCTGTTTACGATAAATAACGTTAACTCACTTATTTCCAAACTACAAAAGAAAACAGTATAAAGAGTAAATATCATCACAACAAAACATGTCACAAATTGTTGTTACCTTTTATCTGCAGCAGCTATTCTCAACAGTTCATCCATGTCTTTCGATATTAAGTTTTGAACACCTTCTGAAGGTAACACAACCTCTTTCAAATGTGTGATGCTATCTTTTGAAAGAGAATGCATAAGATTGGCGCCTTTAACGATAGTATTAGCAACTTCAAAAGACAAAATTGAGATCTTATTCCCTTTTATCGTCGTCGCAGAAGAAAATCCCCCACTAAGATTCAGATTCGTCATACTACTCCCAAGTGTATCCAATACATCCACAGCTTTACCAAGTCCCATAGTACCAGCCCTGCCCAAAATATAACTTACTTCCGAAACCTATAAAAACAAAAACACTTTTAGTATTAGTTAAAGTTGATAAAAGAGATAACTTGGAACTCAAATGCTTAACACTTGTTTACCTTAGCCACAGCAGCCTGCCTAGACTTAGTGGATCTAGATTTCTGAGATAAAACCCTCGATAACCGAGGAATCCCATCCTCGATATTCTGAGGATGTGATCCAGCAGAAGTATTGTTCAGATTAGGAAACGAAAACGATTCCGATGTATGCTTATCATCATCCACATTCTCCCTCACAGGAGAAGGATCAGCATGTTTATGTCCACTTTCACTGGACTGTAAAGTAACCTCAGAGCCATTATTAAGATGAAGACCATTAACATGTGTAAAGCTTCCACCAGGAGCATTATTTACAGAAGAACTCCTGGAACAAAGCCCACCCATATTGCTTGTTTTAACCAAAAGTATTATCAAAATCAGCTTAAATAAACTCTCTCGAAGCTCTCCATACGCAGTCTAACGGAGATACTTGAGAAATTTGAAGAACTCGATCTACGAGACTTGGAATGGATGAACAATGAAACTAGTAAAACACTGTAATCTCAAATCCTGATCCGTATCAAAGCAGCAGTCCATTAATGGAGACTCATATAACCTGCAAATGAATCAATCCAGTTTCTGATTAAAGTCAATCCAAACAAAAAACTCCATTAAAACACGCTATAATAAATCGAAAACCCTAACAACTCAGCTTCAAAAGGCAAAATACTTATTCGATTAGTAGCTTTGTTAGCTTATATGAACAGTAGAAAATACAAAGGAGATAAAGACCTAAGAAGCAGAAACTTGGATCTGGGAATCAGATTGAATATATTCTTCGATGCTGGGGGATCGTTTCTTGAGTAAAGCCTCTGAGAAAGTGATTAAGTTTCAGCTGAAGAAACGTGAAGATGTCGTCTTCAAGCGAAAGAAGAAACGCGACTGGAGAAAGAGAGAGATTTGAATTTGAGTCTGGGAGAGGTTTTGTTGAGAGTTGGAGAGTGTGGAGAATGGAGATGGTGAAGTTAAGGCAAAAAAAATCAAACCCGTCAAAGAGCTTCTTCGCTTAACCCATTTCATACACTTTCTTCAATACACATTTATTTTTATTTTTTTAAGTATCTATATTTATTACTAACAAGTTGCAATATAAATATATAATCGATTACCAAATTGAACAAAGTTTAAAATATACTTTATTTTAGTTTGTTTCAATTTAGATTTAGAAATTAGAATATAGTTATCAACGAAACTATAAGGTAAAATTTTTTGTTTTTGGTGGTCAACTAAGGTAAGAGTTATGTTAGATTTTTTGAAAGAGTAATAATAATTGTTTTATATAATTTTCTTTTATTTTGGAAATTTGTTCTTTGTTCTTTATTTTGGTAATGTTATTGTATAGATCCCTGAAAAAGAGAAGTGAAAAAAATCAGTCAAACATTTGTATGCATATCTAGTAATTAAAATGAAAGTTGACTTTTTTATCAAATATAGAACGATTCTACTTGGATTTACATATTTTTACCAAATTACCTTAGCGTGTCAGTGCCATTATAGATAGCATTATGGTCAAAGGAAGTTTTTTGTTTTCTTTCTTTTCCACGTCAAAGGAAGTTTGAAAAGGGAAAGTAATCTGTTTATATACACATCGCGTTTCATTCTCATTTGGTAATTGTTTTTTTATTTATAATTGGAATGCGATGGCCCATAACTTATAACTTATTCAGTACAAAAGCTATGAAATATGAATGATTTGGAACTTATGACAACAAAAAAGGAATGATTTGGAACTTCAAACGGTATGATCAGTTATATTTTGGAATGTAATTGGAGTATTATTACTCAATACTCAAAGAAAAATAAAATAAACGAGATAAGTCAAACTTTTTTTTTTGGTAAACGAGATAAGTCAAATTTACTATAAAAATAAATTTTTTTTTCTTTTAGTATTAAGTAATACCAATTACACCAGATAAGTCATACTAATTTTTATTTTTATTAAGTTACTAGATTAGGACCCGTCCAATACATGAGTTTTAAATTTTAAAATAAATCATTTTTCAATTAAATATTTATTATTAATAATATATCTTAAATTTTTGTAGGAAAAAAACATAAAAACATAAATCATGTTTTGCTAGAAAAAATAGTTATTTTTTTTTTAGTTTTCTATATGAATAAATTAATTAACTTTATATATTAAAATTTTCTTATAAACATATTAAAAATCTATACAATGTCCAAAAACTTTTGATTCCCATGTATTGTTTATTTTTCTGACTATTATGTTAGATGGCATGGACAAAATATCAAAATATCATAAATCCGAAAAACTAAATCAAATTCAATCCGAAAAGGAGTACTAATCCAAAAATATCCAAATAGATCCTAAACTCCTATATCCGAAAGACCAAACATGAATTGAACCGAATCAAGAATCGAATAGATACCCAAAATACTCGAAATACAATTATATACCCAAAACTATTAATAATATTTAGAATTGATATAACTCAATTACCCAACAATTATAAACCTAAAAATATCAATTGTTTTTATATCAAATACCTAAAATTTACCAAAATATCTGAAAGGTCTAGGTTATTAACTCTTTGTTAAATCAATTTTTCTTAATACACACTTGATTTTACTATACAATTTAACTTTATTTTCAATCATATTAAAATTTTACTCTAACCTTATGTATACTCTATATAAATTAATAGAAGTCAAAACTTTTATATCAAAATAATATGCATTATATCATACAAATATCTATATATAATTAATATTATAAAATAACTAAAATAAATGAATAACAACAGTATTAGTAATTTAGTAGAAAACCATGAAACTTGGAAAACTAACATTACAAATAAACTAAATTAGGTTAAAATTTCCGTTTTAAATATATTTCTTAATTTTAATTATTGATTAGTTAAATTAATAATTTTATGATTTCCTTTTTTCCTTTCTTTTTAAAAACTACATTTTTATATTTTTTTGTATTTTTTTTAAATATATTTTTTTAATTTAGTTACTGATTAGATAATATAATATTTTTAACATTTTTGTTGTTTCTTTTTTCTCTTTTTTAAAGCACTTCACTTTTTCCCTTTTTTGTTGGGATTTTTAACATACTATTGTGTATACTTGCACATTTAAAATTACTTGCAATATAATTTTGTTTTCACATAGTTAGTAAGGTTATAAAAAATTTTGGGTATAATAAATTTTTGGAAATGTGATTGATGTTTTAATTGAAATTTAAAACTAGCAAAATATACTGATAAGTTGTTCATTATATTTTAGGTTACTTATGTAACTGCTAGTTTGATAATAAGATTGGTCGGTAGGATTGCCTCTCTTTTGGACCAATTCCACAAGTCAACAAGTTCACATCGGTCAAATTTTTTCTTCCGAGGTATATAAGACTGTCTCCATCCATTTCATCATGAATATTTGATTCCACATTTCAATTTTCTAATTTTTGTAAATAATTCATCTGCCCCCACACTCTTTATACAAACAAAAAAAAGCCACCTGACTACTCGTCCAAAAACGCGTATAGTCGATTGGTTAGTTGAAAATATGGTGGCAAATAATTATGAAAAAAAACTAGAAATAGAACTTAACAAAATCTATGGGTGTTGGAGTTTGATGATCAAACAAAATGCGATAAACCAACTTTGACAAAAAAGATATTTTCGTGACTCGTGAGGATCATTATTTGTTTACAGCAAATGATGAAGATTGGATTCACTTCGTCGAATACGGTGCCGTTTTTATTATTCTAATATTTTTCTTGATTTGATGTCTCTACGACTCTTTTTATTTGATGTCTCTACGGCTCTTTTTATGTGGAATAGAACGTCTTCAGTAATATTTTAATTGCTTGCTATCAGAAGAGATGTTAGGGAAGAAAGTACTACAAATTGCTTCGTTCTGTGTGTGTAGAACTGTAGATTTTATATCGTCTTTTAGTTAGCTAATAAAACCCAAAAATAATTAACGTGTTGGAATATATACTTTATGCAAAAGTTCCCACGACGATTTTCTTATGCTAGTACGACGCGACACGACGTACACGCAACCATATTGGAAGAAATTGAGATCTTAAATTGTTTCAACCCCGAGAAACGTTATACTAATTATACAATATAGTAGTCTTCAATATATGCAATTTTACAAGTCTTAACTCTAATATGAGGAATGTCATAAAACACTTTTGATCTTCTTAGAACCTTTCCACAACTTTGAATAAGCATATTACTGTAGTTGTTTCAGATACATTAATCAATAGTTATTGCTGTGTTCCTATACAAATTACAACGTACAATAAGTAAACTAAAACAAACCTACTCATTACAATACTCTAAGATCCAAGTAACGAACCTTCACTGATCCTTGTGGAAGCTGGTCCGGACGATGTGATCCCCATTGTCTGAAAAGATCGTGTAGCAGACGAAGAAGATGATCGAGTAGGACCGGAAGCAACCAACATAGATCCACGGCTCGTGTTCATACTGTTCCCTGAAAACGAGACATCGCTTAAGGTCTTTGGACCCGGCGGCTTGTTTATTGCCGTGATTCCTTCTAGCATCTGAACCACTTTCCCCATTGTAGGCCTTTGCAATGGCTGCTCTTGTATGCACCAGAAGCTTGTCTGAACCATCCTCTTCACTTGTTCAATATCAACCGTTTGATCTGAGACTAAACGTTTGTCTAAGATTGCCTCGGTGTTGCCTTTTTCAAACTCTTCATAAGCCCATATCGAGAACTTCTTGTGGTTCGTTTTCTCTGAGACATCAAAGTTCCTTTGTCCGCTGACTATTTCTAGTAGAACCATTCCGTAGCTATAGACATCAGATTTTGAAGTTATGGGAAGATTTGCGAGCCATTCAGGTGCTAAATAGCCTCTTGTTCCTCTAACGCTGCTCATGTTGTATCTGTGGTCTTTTGGGTTCAAGAGTTTGGCGAGTCCGAAGTCCGAGACTTTGGCAGTGTAATTGTCATCCACGAGAATGTTCTCGGGTTTAATATCGCAGTGTACAATGCAGTCTCGACACTCCTCGTGGAGGTAAGTTATTCCCTTTGCCGTCCCAAGCGCAATGTTAAACCGATACTCCCAAGTCAACAACTTCCCTGAATCAGTAGTAAACAGGAAGTTATCGAGAGATCCATTTCTCATGAACTCATAAACGAGAAGCCTGTGTCTTCCCTGAGAGCAAAACCCGATCAGTCTGACTAGATTCAGATGGTGTGTACTGCTAATGGTTGCAACCTCCATCCTAAACTGCTTCTCTCCTTGCTCTATTCCTTCTAATTGCTTAACTGCAACCACGGTTCTATTCGTGAGCACGCCTCTATACACAGTTCCAAACCCTCCAGCTCCAAGCTTCTCTTTGAAATTTTTGGTGCAACGCTGAAGCTCCTTGTAGGAAAACTGCACAGGCGCACCAGAAGCATACTCAAGCAAAGTGTAGTGAGACGATAAAGCTCCAAACCGAGGATTCTTTCTGCAGCAACACCACCACAGACCTATCTCCACTACAACCAAAGCAACAAGCCCTGCTACAACAGCAACTGCAACAATCCACAATTTCACTTCCGAGTTATTATCATCACCTTTATTTGCATCCAAAGGTGTGTTCAACAACACTGGACCACATACTTTAAGATAGGAAGTACTCGGAACCGATGGTCTCGTGTACCCACTAAAGAAGGAGCCAGGAAACTTTTGCCAACAATTCCCCGAGCCATCAGACATCGAAACAGAAGCAAGACAAGAATGGCTATTAAGACAATTCGATCTACAAGGTAAGCTACCCGCAAAGAAAATACCCGAGTTCGAATCATCGTATGTGAATAAACTTGTGTGAATCAATTCAAGCATGGTTACATTACTAGAACAATCACTTAGCTCCACTTTTCTTTTACATCCCTTTCTTCTATCATTCACATCAGCAGGATCAAAATTGAGAGATGGACACGAGCAAATCGGATTCGTATCGTTGAAACTACAAATCCCAAAGTCTCCACAGTATCCATAAACAAGGCATTGATCAACAGCTGACCAACGAGCCACCACAGGTCCACTGTTTCTAGTCTCAGAACTATAAATTCTCAAGTTCCCATCATCGTCTAGCTTCAAATACCTAAACGTAATGCTATCACCGTAATCACCACTGTAAACAGTTTCAGCTCTGCCGCGAAGATTCAAATCGGAGATTAATACAACTCCATTAGTCTGTAAACTTAAGCTAGGAGACGATAGATTCGTGGTGAAAGATGAATTGAGTCCATGATTCCAGTAAATTGTGCTAGTGTTCCACCTAAGTGTTAGATTCCCGGTTCTTTCTAACTGAAACGAGTAAAGACCAGATCGGAGAATCTTACCGGCGGTGAAATTCTGCGATTGGACGATCGTGTCCGTTGGATTATCGAAGGATGACCAAACCAGAACGCTTCGGTTGTTGAGGAGAATAAGGTTACCGGATTCTTCAATTGAACCGGAAGTAACACCGAGACGATCGGTTCCGGAGTCCCAGACGGTGGCTCCGGAGCCATTGGTTAGGCGGAGAGAGCCGGAGGAGAGAAGGCGAAGAGATCCTCCTGAGTCAACGCTTCCTGCTGACCATATGGTTACGTTTCCGGCGAAAGAAATGGCGGCGAGGAAGGAATTAGGGGAAGAAGTTGGAACGAAGGAGACGGAGAAAGTGGAATTGGGAGATGTCCAAATCTGGTTTGAACCGGAGGCGTAAAGAACTGAGCCGAGAGGTATGGTTGAGGATGAGAAAGGTAAGTGGAGGAGAAGGAGAAGAAAAAGAGGAAGAAGAAGTTTTGGATATGGCGTCTTCGCCATTTTTGTGACTGTGAAGCTTCTTCTTCTTCTCTCTTCTCTGTTGCTCAAAATTATCAATGAAGACTGAGATGACTCTTGTTTTCCTTTAATTAATCATTTTCTTCATTAACTAATCACTCTTTGAAATTGTAATTTCTTCCAAAGTTGACATTTCAAATTAGCGTTAATGCGTTACTATGACTTTATAAGACCAATGAGTGGGAAGAGCTAGAAGAGATCAATTGAGACAACGAGAAGTTCTATAGAGTAGTTTTAAAAGGGCAAGAAGTTTTACAAAAACGGCAGACTTTTTATTTTCTGTTCTTTTTAGTGTATGCCTCTGATTCATCCAGAGTATTCAAAGTTACACTTAAAAGAATCAATCTCCTTCTCACTTGAAGCGGAAGCAGAGATCTTTAGCGAAGATGGTTCCTAAGATCACATCTATGGCGACCACTAGACCTCTCTGTTCCATATCTTGCTTATTCCTCTCTATATCTCTCTTATTCGTCGTCTCGCTTCTCTTCTTCTTCTCCAATTCCATAATCTCTGAACCAAATCTAAGAATTTCTCACAATACCTTTCAAAACGGCATCAATGTCTATGTAGCTGAGCTCCCAAGATCTTTAAACTATGGTCTTCTCGAAAAGTACTGGTCTTCTTCTTCTCCAGATTCACGAATACCCAGTGACCCAGATCACCCGACCCGAAAACCCAATTCACCCAAATCGGATAAATACCCACATTACCCGGAGAATCCACTGATTAAGCAATACAGCGCTGAGTATTGGATCATGGGAGACCTTGAAACCCCAACGGAGAAACGAATTGGATCTTTTGCTAAAAGGGTTTTTAGTGAATCTGAAGCTGATGTAGTGTTCGTTCCCTTCTTCGCTACGCTAAGTGCAGAGATAGAGCTGGGAAATGGAAAAGGTTCGTTTAGGAAGAAGTCTGGAAATGAAGATTATCAGAGGCAAAGACAAGTTCTTGATTTTGTTAAGAACACTAAAGCTTGGAAACGCTCTAATGGTCGTGATCACGTTTTTGTTCTAACCGGTACCAAAGTTTCTCTTTTCCTTTGAAATTTCATGTCTTTGTAACTTGTTTGAACTCAATTTGACAAACCTGGATCTTTTAGTTATAGATTTGAGTCTTCTCTTTGTGGTCTGCCATGTGGGTGTCTCTAGATTTGGTGTAGAAGCTTATATAAAGTTATATTCTGTGGATTTGTGTCAGGTTTAAGTTAAAATGATGAAGCGTTATTTGGCAGACCCAGTTGCAATGTGGCATGTTCGTGAGGAGATTGCTTTATCGATTCTTCTAGTGGTGGATTTTGGAGGCTGGTTTAGGCAAGATTCTAAATCATCTAATGGTAGTAGCTTGCCTGAGAAGATAGAGCATACTCAAGTCTCTGTCATTAAGGATGTGATAGTTCCTTACACGCATCTTCTTCCTAGACTAGATTTGTCACAGAACAAGAGACGTCACAGCCTTCTCTATTTCAAAGGCGCTAAGCATAGGCATCGGGTAACCACTCTTGCAAAACTCTCTTCTTTATTTTGAATCCTTTTATTGCTTTATGCAGAGACTTTTGTGAGCAGTGAATTCATTGCTCACGAGGTATCTGTTTTGTTTTGAAAATACTAGTGTCTCCTTGCTTATATGTTTTCATAGCTAGTGGTCTCTTCTCTATCAAGTTTTCTGGTGTGAAGATGTCTTAGATAATTTGTATAATTTGAACTTGGCAGGGAGGTTTAATTAGAGAGAAACTATGGGACTTGCTGGTAGATGAACACGGCGTTGTCATGGAAGAAGGTTTCCCTAATGCAACAGGAAGGGAACAATCGATAAGAGGAATGCGAAACTCAGAGTTCTGTTTGCATCCAGCCGGTGACACTCCCACTTCATGCCGTCTCTTTGACGCCATTCAAAGCCTATGCATCCCTGTGATTGTCAGCGACACCATAGAGCTCCCGTTTGAAGGAATAATCGATTACTCTGAATTCTCAGTTTTTGTCTCTGTAAGTGATGCATTAACACCTAAATGGTTAGCTAATCATCTCAGAAGGTTCTCTGAAATAGAGAATGAAACATTCAGAAGTAATATGGCAAAGGTTCAAACAGTTTTTGTGTATGATAATGATCAAGCCAATGGGATTGGACCAATTCAACCAGATGGTGCGGTGAATCACATATGGAAGAAGGTTCAGCAGAAGGTACCAATGGTGAAGGAAGCAGTGATGAAGGAGAGGAGAAAACCAGCAGGTGCTTCTGTTCCTCTTCGATGTCAATGTATCTGAATTATAGTACCAAATCCAAAAGATAACGAGTTTATTTTTGTTCTTCTTAGTATTTTGTTTTGTTGATTGACATTGTTACGGCCTTTGCAGTTTCAAACACATGTCCCCTTGGGTTCAGCGAAAAATATTTACTGCAATGATCAAGCAAAAAATTAGAAGTTGGCTTAGATTTTTGGGTGTTACCAAAGATCATAATTTAAGAGTTTTGGCACAAAATAATGCTATCTATGTTTAGCAAACATTAAAAAGAGTAAATGTAACAAGATAAATGCTTTGACAAACAAAAACAATGTAACAATAATCACTTTTTTTTTGTTCTTATACAAAAAATAATAGTTTCACATTCTTCTTTTCTTAGTACAAACTTACACTTGCTTGAATCAGCCTTTCAATGAAATGAATAGAAGAAGAAAGAAGAAAAAAAGACAGAGACAACCCAATGACTAGATCCACCCTCAGAAACCTTGCTTAAAAACTGCACAACGACGGGGTAAATAGAAACTGGAGTTGTCTCTATATACATGTGAAGTTTTAATGAAATGAATGAATCATAATATAAAAGACTTAAACCCAGCTAAAATCAAACATCTTCTTTCAAGCTATAAAACCTTTTCTTTTTTTTTTTTTTGTCTTCAAGAGTTTGACTCATTGGTTACACCACTGGTCTGGGACACACAAGAAATGCGTCTTCATGAACTTCCTGAACCTCGCCTTGTAATCGATCGGGCTGATCACTGTTGGCTGCACATTCTTTGGCACCACCAATGACGACTTCACCCATGTCTCTAACTGCTTGTCCCATGTGTATTGCCGCAGATAGTCAATAATCCCGCACACTAGCTCATGATTCTCATCATCTACTCCAACCAGCAGCGAGTAGTCCATAACATTTATGTTCTGCAATTTGTTTTTCCATTTACGATACGTGGATTGAGTAAGTAACACAAAACTGAACTACAGAGTAAGAGGGAAATGAAAAAAAACTCACGTTTAGGAAGCTGGTGTCGTTGTAAACCGCTCTTTGGAGGTTTTGTTTTGATGTTTTGCTAACGTAAAGCGGGGATTTGTTCATGTCGTTGACAAAGTTCTGATCCAATAGAACATCTTCCTCGCCATTTGCAGAAGTGGCCGTAAACCGAGCGTGTAGAGCGCCTTTGAGATCATACTGACGAGTAATTTTTCTACCAAAACTGAGATTCTCCATGACCATCAGGTCATGCCGTATCTCTTTCCCGCTCTTTTCCTGCCTTACAGTTACCTGAAAATAGTGATCAAATATCCATCAAACTAACCCCTATCCGTTTTTTTTATAACGATTTAAGCAAAATGCTAATGGTCAAAAGATGATTCTAGAGTTATTACCTGATGGATCCCAAGAACTTTGGCAAGACAAGTCTGGTTGCCCAGATCATACGAATTCTTCATGTATTTGAAATACTCTGGAGCAAACTTCATGAATGATTCGTACTCTGTCTTCTTGATCTCTTTTACGATGAACCTATCATCCAAAGTCTTAGCGAACACGGACTTACTCTTCCCACCCTTGGCATCCCACGGCTTACAGCGGCTTAGAGAAGCTATATAATCAAGCTCTGAGGCGCAACACCGCCTTCTGAGATCGCGGAACTCATCAGCATATAGGCACACTACTGAGTATTTGGGTTTTCCAACTGATTTGAGTGACCCAAAATTAACAAGAACCTCTGGAGGAGGTGGTGTTTCCAACCGACTTGTACTTTCACTCGCGAAACGAGGAGCCTCACGTTCAGCATTTTGCTTACAATCTTGATCATTATCCAAGAACCCTTGAAGAGATCCATGTATACACCTCGAAAGAGTCTTTTTGTTCTCATCACTGCTCAGATGGGCAAGCGCGCAAGCAATTAGGCTGGAGAGCTCGTCTTCATAGTCTGACACGATAAAATCATCATCCCTCAAAGCCATGCGCAGACGAGAACCTTCCTCAGTGATTATCTGGTTAACCGTCTGTAGGTTTTCTTTAGTGAAATTGTTAACATACTCGAACTTCAACAAGTATTCCTTCTCAACATCGACAATGCGCTTGGAGCGTAGTTCTTCAAATGGCTGCCAAAACCATTCGTCCCAACCTAAGATATGTGACCCATTAGAGGTAGCAACCACTGAATCTCCAGTAACTGGAATTGATTTGACCACTTCTTGTTCATTGGTTGATTGGATAGTAACAGCAAGATGAGTGTCAAAATGTTCATTGGTTGATGAGGTTGTATCGGGATTGGAGCTGCTAAGAGTTTGCAATTCAATGTCTTCAGGCACATAAGATTCTTCCTTTTGACCATTATCCCCATCAGACGCACCAGAGATTGGTATTTCCCTGTCTCCAACAATGCTACCAGAATCAGAAACTTTGTCATCATTTTCATATCTGGTCATTCCAGTCTCAGAAACGGTCTCCAAACCACTTGAAGCTAGCAAACGATCAGATAAAACCAGAGACTGCAACCGATAATTCCAGATGAGAGCTTGAAGCAGAAGTTCCCACCTCATGCGGTTTAAGCGGAGCAGTCTATGCGAAACATCATCTATGGTTTTAGCCTTGTCAAAAGAGATCTTGATGTTGTCCTATTTTTAGGCAATAATGATGTTTCCAAAAAAGGATGAATCGATATTACTAACCTTGTCTCTTAACTTAAAGAAAAAATATTGTATACCGAATGCAATGGTTTCAAAGCTAACCTCAAATATGCTACGCTCGTGCATCAGCACCTCCTCGATGTTAGAAAGTAATTTGAGTGCATACTGATATCTAGGATCTGAATTTGTGAATTGTGATCTTAGTCTCTTTAGAAAACCAGTAGCATCTTCGAACAAGGAGATTCCTTTAGTAAATACCTGAACAAGAACCCAGCACAAGAATGATCATCTTGCGTCTTCATTTTGCAAGCCAAATTAAACAGCAATGTGTATGAGAAAATATAGCTACAAAACTTACTTTGCGAAATTCTTTCTCAAGCCAACCTGCTTTTATTAAAATGCTAGACTCCAGCTTCATGAGTGGTAAAGACACTGTGTAAGATGTGACTGGGGAGTAACTGAGCATAGCAACCATGGACCCTAATCTGCAGTTGTACATAAGTATCAAAATATATTATTAGAGATAATTACGGCTCTCAAACCAAAGTTCCCGAAAGTAACCATTTTAATGGTATTAAATTACTTGGTTAGAATATGTGAAGCAAAATAGATTCAGAAACCATACCCAAAGAAGTGAAGGAAGTCATTGTCGAAAGAGTGGCCACAGCTAGACAATCTATTCAGAAAAGTTTGCTGAGAAAAGCTGAGCTCCAAAAACTTTCCGAATGACAAGCTACGAGCACCAGACGATATCAACACCCGTTTTGTGGATTTCCGCTTCCCATTCTTTGTTTTACACTTTCCACAACGACTCCACATCCAGATTTTTCCTTTTGTCTCACCAGACAAACATTTTGTTACAGGAATGCGCTTGATTTGGATTGTTAGTTGCTTCTTGTGATGAGCATAATAGTAAAGATGTGCTTCTGGAAACTCCTCGCATGTTTGGCATCGGCTTCTCTGTATCATTAACAGTTTCCCTTTAACAAATTTGAACCATAAAATATGTTGTAGGTATTTAACTTTCAGCTTCTTAACATAACCAACACATGCCAAAAACAAAAACATATATTTTATTAAAAATTGAAGACCACGAGTCGAACCTGTGTAAACATATCTTGCAGGAATCTTTCCAAGGGAACATCGAAGTGCTTGTAAAACTTTATGTGTGAAAAATGCCTTTGATCACACAGTATCCCCTTGTCAGCATTCCTCTTGGACACTAAAACCAATATACTCTGAGACTCCAATGTGGTCTCGTTGTCATTCTCAGTTGGCGTCCTATCTCCATCATCTGAATTCGTGTTTACAGGGAACCCAGGATCAAGTGACAAAGGCTGTCTATCCTCATCATTTTCTGCAGTTTCTTCAGTTTCTTCTGCAGGTTCCTTAATCGAATCAAGATTGCTGGTATTCGATACATCTGTGTCCACAGAAACTGGAACTGATTCCTGATTTTGAACAAAGCCTAAATATCTACTTAACTTGGCAGATAAAGTTGAGAACCCAGTAAAAATAACTGGATTATATGGCTCTTGAGAGATGACTTGATCTCCATCAGATTCCCAGGTTTCAGCTTTCTCACCATCTGATTCCCCATTTATCTCAATAGATTGTGCACTGAGTCCATCAGACAAAGGAACATCAACTGCTTCAAAGGTAGATTGACCGGGAGAAGGAGACAGTGGAGCATTTTCTGTTTCTACAACAAATGATGTAGCTTCCTTTGTAAAGATGGTCGAGAACATTGTTTGCCTATCAGCTAAGAAAGAAGCCTCCAGGATTAGATGATATGCCAGGTTAACTGAATATTGTACAACTTCTTTGACCTTCTTCAACCTATCACTGTGGCTTCCTTTAAGTAAAATCTGTCACATATAACAATCTCGGAATCAGATATGTGCTGAATTGATTGTATTGTTATTTACGCCGACAAATCTAGTAACATTATTTACTCCATAATCAATAAAGCACTCACCGTGCAGCCAAGGCGGGTAGGACAACCCTCTAAAAACATGAGGGTTTTAGTTGGCTTCTTCTCGGCTTCGCCCACAGCATTATGCTCCTCGACAATTTTCTCAATGCGGAAAGAATCACAATGCTTTAAGTTCTGGCTAGAAAGAGAGTCAAATGAAGAAATTGGCGAACCAATGCAGCGAGAGATTCTCTGTAGACGATGCAGTTTCATGTCAACCACCAGAGTTACACCTCTATCACGAATAGACTTTTGGATTTGAAAAGAAACAGACTTTTCCACCAGCATGACGTCAGGCTTAGAAGCTTCTATGATACCAACAACAGGCTTCACGTAGTCCTCTTCCTGTTAGCAATAAAAGAATCAGAAAATAACCAAAAGGAAAGCTTTCAAACTGGTGAAGGCCAAATTGTGTTACTGCCCTCACATTTTCAATTGACTGGAGAGAAGAAAATCCACTTAATGGCTGCCCAAGTACTCCTTCGACTAACATTATTCTAGGATGCTCATGCTTAGTTGGCATGTGTTTATGAGAAGCATGTTTTTTGAATACCAGACCTTTGAAAACTTCACTGCAAAGGTGAACAAATTATTAGGAGAGAGTAGAGTAATGCAAAGTCTAAGCAAAAAAAAAAATAGATAAGTTTGTAAATACCTTTCATTGCAAGAACCAGTTGCTATGCATTTCACTTTGATGTACTCAGAGGGATCAACTGGTTTGCCATTAATAGCTGGCTTCAATAATGAAGCAGCCTCCCAACATAACCTAGTAACTATCTCAAGCCAATTTACACCTTCTTCCATAGACAACCCCGCCGACTTAATCATTTGACTCACATTGAACTTAAACTTTAAATCAGCCTCCTCAAGCATCACTCTTTGATTTTCTTCACTAAACTTCCTCTTTTCACTAACCTCATCTTTAGATTCCCCATATAAACTAGCTTTATTCCACTTAGAACCGCCACAGCAGTCATCATCATCATCGTCATCTTCAATATCAGCAAGACCACCTTCAACTTCATCTTCTGGATTTTCCGGTTCAGGAGGTTCCCAAATTGGTGCATCCACTTCAGCATTATCATCTTCTTCACGATCAGATAGGAACTGCACCTTTTCAACACTCGATTTCTCATCCAAAATTCCAAGAATGTCACTTGGCATGCTCTTAGCTTTACGCTCTAACCGATCTACCTTCTGTTCCTTTTCATTTTGATTACTATGACTTGAACTTTCATCTTCATTATCCCTACCAAAGATATATTCAACAAATCTTGATTAATATATTTCATAAATCAATATCCAAATATAACAAAGTCATGTCACTCTTACCTATCATTTGAGTTTCCATCAACAGAAGTCTCCCCTGGCAACAATACGAATTAGATACACGTTTTCGGTGTCACATGAATTAGCACATTAGAAGAAGATTATCATAATACCTGAGAGAGAAGTCGACAAAGAATTTGCAGATGCCATCAATGGAGATTGTATAACACGGTCCACTGGACCAAGAACACGCGAAGTAGCCACCTACACTTTAATCAAACCAAGACGCGTTCAAATTTAACATATCATCATCATCAAGTAAAAATCTACAAATACTATTAATGAAAAAATCTGAAAAAAAGGAAAACAAAATAACAACGGAGCAAAGCCAAAATCAAAGGAAGGCATAAAATTCGGAAAAAAGGATCTAAAGATTTAATTACAAATTTCAATATCCAGACTTTTGAATCTCTGTAAAACAACTGTAACTACGAAATAACGAAGAACAAAGACGAAATCAACATTGAATCAACAGTGAAATCGATTTCAGAAAACTTCAGTGATACAAAATCGATAATCACCGGAGAAAACAAAGCCGAAGATCATTCAAAAGACAAAGAAAAACAAGAAAATAAAAAAGATGAGAATGACTCACCGCGGAAGCAAAGAGGAAATTTCTCACAAAGAAATTGAGTTTATGAGTTTGAAGAAACCCTAAACAGTTAAAAGATTCTTATTGTTGCCTTCACTGTAAAACAAAGAGAGAAGAAAAGAGAAGAAGTTAAGATTTTTATATGTCAATCTTTGCCGGAAATGAAACGAGTCCACGAAGAGTTGTTTCGACGGTGGAAAGAAAGAATGAAGACGAAGTTTGAAGAGAAGAAGAGAGAATATTTCTTTTTTATTATATTTAAAACCAGTGGGCTCCACTTTCCTTACTACTGTTCCAATAAATAAATAAAAAAGATTTGGACATTTTTTTCTCTCTAATATTTATTTTGGTCCTGACCGTTAAATCTGTTTTCATATGTTAAAAAGAAATTAAAAAGGGACAATTAGTGATTTCTTTACCTTTGAAATTGTACACATAAGATAAGAATTTTGAAAAGGTTACACACAACTCTGGAGTAATAAAAATCAAAAGATTTCATTCTAATATCGTTAGCTAAACTAATCTAAAATACGAGAAGTTTAATCGGATTTGAGTTTGAGGAGATTTTTTGTTTCTTTTCTTTTTATCTGTGTTTCTCTATAATCTGTTCTATGCTCTGATTAAATAATAAATCATAATAAATTTTCCAAATTCAACGGATATACATTTTGTATGTACGATCAATGAAATAGATTGGTATATACGAAGAAAAAAAAAAGAGTACAAAAATAAATTAGTATGTTTTTTCTGTATTTTTATTTGTATTTTTTTCTAATATCGATTTTCTGGCAGTGATAGAAATAGACTAAAGATTGAAGTATCCGGTTTCTTTTTTAGTAAAAACGGTCATTTTTATTACTTTGTTTATATCACCAAAAAAAACATTGATACAAAGAGGTTCCAAATACGATGCTAAGTACCCAAAAATTAAATTAAATGTGTGTCAAACATCATGCATAGTCTTTATAAATAATAAATATGTCATATAAGTGTCATTTGAAGTAGGCGGTTTCTTTTAATTATTTTATAGTTAAGAGTATCTCCAATGTATTCTTTTATTTTAGAGTAATTATAATGTAAAATATAGAGGAGAAAATAGAGTTACTATATATATAAAGAAATATATAAAGTTATTATATTTTAAAGTAGTATATAGAAATAGATTAGAGTAAAATGACTTTATAATAGAGTTTAAAGAGAAATAAAGAGTTAAATTAAAGATGTCCATAAAAGTGGTTTTTTTTTACCTCGTTGATATCATTCAAACACAAAATATTGATGCAAAGAGATTCCAAATACAATGCTAAGTACAAAAACACACATTATATAAATACCATATGAAGTTGGCGGTTTTTTTTTGGGTTAAGAACGATCTTTTGATTACTTTGTCGGTATCGCCCAAAAAATGATTTAAAGAGATTCCAAATATAATGATAAGTACAAAAAGTTAAATTATATGTGTGTCAAACATCGTGTATAGTTTTTATAAATGAAAAATATGTGATTAAAAAGCCATTTGAAGTATGTGGAATGTTTTTTGTGTAGAACGGTCGTTTTTATAACTTGGTCGGTATCGCCGGAAAACAAAAATGGATGGAAAGAGATTCCAAATAACAATGCCTAATACCAAAAGTTAAAGTAGATGTGTGTCAAACATCGTGCATAGTTTTTTAAAATAACAAGTACGTTAGATAAATAGCATTTGAAGTAGGCGGTTTCTTTTTTTGGTTAAGAACAGTCTTTTTTATTACCTCGTCTGTATCACCCAACAACAAAAATTGATGCAAAGGGATTCCAAATAAAATGCTAAATACCAAAAATATATGTGATATAAATACCATTTGAAGTTGGCGAGTTTTTGTTTTGGTTAAGAACGGTCTTTTTATTACCTTGTTGACATCGCCCAAAAATAAAATTAATGCAAAGAGATTCAACTACAATGCTAATACCAAAAGTTAAATTAGATATGTGTCAAACATTGTGCATAGTTTTTAAAAATAATAAATATGTTATACAAATACCATTTGAAGGCGGTTTTTCTTATGAAAAATTGTCGAAAACAGTTGAAATACCATTTGAAAACCAGTTTCTAAACAAAAACACAATAACATAAATGTGAATCATGTAGTACTTAAGTTTAGGGAATCTTAGATTACCTTCAATAGAAAACTAAAGGCCAACTGTTGAAATTTTTGTAGATGAAAGGCAATAACAGAAAGGAAGGGGTCCATGCAGCTGGAGAAGGCAGAGAAAAATATCTCTTTCACTAAAGTTTTTGTGCTTCATGCGCTCATTGTTCTACTCCTCTTCTCTTCTTTAATGGTTGACTAGGCTCAGCATAAATAAAATAAAAAATCCTTTTTTGAAGCTCTCGAAACATTATTTAGGATGCATATTTGTGTTAGAGGTTTCTTAAGTATGGAGAAATGGTGGTTTGGCTGCTTGGAGGTGTAGGAAGTTATATAGATGGTAAAAATAAAAATATCTGAACACCTATGCATACTAAGTAAATAACAATTCGACATAAGGGTTAAAGAATAAGTTTACATAAAAATTAAATAGTCTAAAAACTTTTTCTGTTGCATTTTTTCATTTGTATTTAACTATATATTTTTTTCCAAATTTTGGGAGGATATAGATAATTAAAGTTTAAAATAGCCGTTTTTTGGTCAAAAACGATTTTTTTTTTATAACGTTGTCCGCATCTCTTAAGACAAAAGTTAGACCAAATAGATTTCAGTTACAATGCTAAATACCAATACACTTATGACTTTATTAGTATAACTTATAATAAAGCAGTAGATGTAAAGAGCATAAGCAGTTAAAAACATAAACAATATATAGGTAAAACTGTATATTTTAATTAATATATTAAGTAATAAATTAGTAGAACTGAGAGTAACTACATATAAAATTACATAAAATATTTAATATATTTACTTATTTATATGTATGATAAATTGATAATACATAATACATATATACATATTAATACCACAAGTTTTTATTTTAATTTTTAGTATCTAAGATATATTTATCAAATTATAAATTTATTAGCATATTATTTTTATTAAAAAATTAAAGATATAAAAAGGTGAAAATATCAATTTATTCTTAATTATTTTTAATAAATATCATTTAATTATATAATTAATAATATATTTATATTTTTTACATTTTAAAATATTTAATTCTAATAATTGTAGTTTAAGAAAATAAATTTATAATTTTTTTTTAGTAAACACTAATTTTTGAATACGAAATTTTTTAATATAATAGTTTAATACAAATATTTTTCAGTGACAAAAAATGGCCAATTATTAAAACTTTATACATGCTTGTTATAGGTTTCTTAGTTCTATGTAAAGATGATTATTTGTACTTATCGGAAGTGTATAACATTTGATACATATAAACATATCTGAACACCTATACATACATAATTAAACACTAATTCACATTGTTTTAATTTACTATAGTTTCTTAGTGTTGAAAAATCATTTCATTAAAGAACTGTATGTTGACTCAACAAAATGTTTTGGTTGAGAATGAGTTAGATTCTATCTGTAATTGTGCGCACACTAATATTTTGTAAGATACAGTAATCTTAATAGATTATCAACACGAGGTTCAAAGCATAATACATATATGGTGGTAAGGTTGCATAAAATTACAAATGGGTACGCAAAATCAGAATCATAGAAGTAATTTTTTGAAAAGATTAGGAAGCGGGAATGTGTTGAAAGCATATATATAGATATGATTAAACATTTTACAATATTAAATTTTATTTTTTGTTAACATAAATTCAATACATTTATACAGCAAAACCTCTATAAATTAATAATATTGAGATTATGATATTTTATTAGTTTATAGTAATATTAATTTATTAATATTTATTATTTTATAATACAATATAATATTTATTAATTTATAGAGATTATTGTTAAAATTATAAATAAATAAATTTAAAAAATTTGATCTAAACAAAATTAATGTTTTGGATGTTATAAGTTTACTCCTTCTGTTTCATTATAAGTGTAATTTAAGGTTTTTACACTAACCATTGAAACTCTTTTTTTTACCCTTCATTGATACACTAAACAAGTTTCCATTGGTATCACATTAAAATAACAGAGCTATAAAATAAATCTTACTAAATATACATTAAAAACCTAAAATAACACATTATTTTGTAACAAAAAAACCCCTAAAATTACAAATAAAGTGAAACCAAGGGAGTAATAGTTTTGGACTTGAAAATTTAAAACTTAAAAGAAAATCAAATTCTTTTGATAATAAATAGCAAATATTATAGATGACTTCACTTATATAAATAATTAACATAATTTAAATTTATGATTAGTAACTTCAATTATTGTATTTAAACAGCATATACAATTACTGAATACAATTATACATATTTAGAATTTAAAAATTTATAGAAAAGTTTACTTTATTTTATGACAAATTTGTTTACGTTATAACAATACGATAGTCTAAAATACAGGAAAATAATTTCTTATATAAGAAAAGTCATTTATGAGCTCTAACATAAATTCACAAAAATAAAATTATATTATCTATATATATATGAAAATTTACATGATTATTAATGAGACCATATATTTATATAGAGATTTTAAACAAATTATTATCTTATTTTCTTATCGATTTTTTTTTTCATTTTTACACTGGCTCGAATTGGGACCCAGCAAGTTTTATTAATTTATAGTTTATTAATTTATCGAGCTTGGCCAAAATTAACAAACAAATATATGCAGTTATTATTACTTTATAGTGTGAAATCTATGTTATATTTTTTTAAAACGCACATACAGTAAATCAGACCGCATATTTACCATTTTAGGTGTTAAAATAATTTCCATATTTTCCCCTGTCATTTTTACAACTGAAAAGTATATTTTGGCCATCTTAGTGTATATTCTATCAATATTTTAGAGCTAGAATATTATTATTTTACACTAATATTTGGAGTCTTTGATTTAATTTTGGCATTGACTTCATAGAAATTGTAATAGAAATATTATGAAGAATAATATTTTGTAAAATTCGCTATCTGAAGACTAAATAAAATTTTGTGTTAATGCATGAAAAAATATGATTGATGTTTTATCTTTTAATAAACCTATAATATAATGCTCAAATCATTAATTAAAGGTTAAAAAAAAGCTTAAGAATTGGAAGAGTAAACACTCTCGAAAATTTATCTGACATAATGATATAGTGTGTTTTTATAGATTTTAAGGCATAGTTTAGACTTTGATTTCCATGTGTTTGCATCAAAATTTAGAGTTTAGAAGCATAGCATTGTATGGTTTTTATTTGTATGTCCCAAAAACAGGTAGGAGGTGGAATGGAGCTAAATAGATCAAATAAGTCAAGTTGATATGGAGTAAGGAGCTGTAGCGATGAAGCTTATCGACACGGTGGTGCCAATCAGGAGTAGCGGCCACGTCGTAGCAACTTGGACTGGTCACTACACATGAAGAAAATGGTCCCGAGAGTTTTAGCGATGAGGTCTACCGACTTCGGCACATCGATACCTTGTAGCGACCGACATGAAGGCATCACTAAATAAAGAAGTGTATCGAATTGGAGCAGTCGATACAAGTGAAGAACTCCATCCGGAGGAAATTATCGACCACGCTTAGTGACCTTGTCACGTTATTAAGGTGGATCGATCAGAGCGTAGCGACCAAGCATGGTCTCTAGTCACCCTGATTTTTTAGTTTTTTTTACTTTCGTATTTCATATAGACTGTTTATTTTATTTTTCCTTTTTTTAGAATATAAATATCTTTAAAGTTCTAATTAAAGGGTATGCTTTATTTAGGAGATTTAAGTAGCAACTTTGAGATTTCTTGAAGAACATTGTATGAATATATCCTTTTCAAGTTTTAATCTATTGATTTTTTCTTAGTATATCCATCTATTCACTTCTCAATCATTATTAACCAAGCATTTGAATCATTGACTTATGTTATCATGACTATTTGCGAGTAGTCAATTAAAGCTCTTGAGTTAGCTAGATTAGGATGACTGATGAATGATTGATGTAGTTTAGGAGTTGATTATGTATATCTTTGCTTAGTAAATGTTTTGATTGCTAGATTAGCTTTGAGCATGTTGATTTAGAGTTAGGTATTTCCATGCCTACAAAATGTTTGATGAGATGTCGGATTTGATTTACTAAGTGTTTCGCTTGCTTAGCCTATGAGAATAATTGAGTAGGTTTGCTAGTAATGCTCCTTGATCATTTGGTGCCAATGAAAGTTGTTGATTACCAAGTGAATAGGGAAGATATTCATCCATGAAAGTGGATAACATCTACCTACTATACTATTAAAAAAAGTCAATCTAAGGGGTATTTCCAAACACTCATATTAAAAAAAATAGATCATGGTTAATGTTATATGTGTATCCAAACATATTAAAACATAAATATTATGGAAACTAACATTGATTTTACTTTATCCAAAATATATCTACCTAATTTAAATGAATGTATTGGAAAAATAGTTATGACTCACATTTCACTTTTATTTGATCTTATTTTCAAATTATTTTGAATTATTACACAATACATTTAATTAATGAAAGGTTATTTTTTTCTGCATGTGTTGTGATTCAAATCTATTTTTCAGAAAATTACATATCCAATTTTACATGAAAATTTTTAACTATTCATTTTGACGGAAAACTATGGATTTGTAATTTGTTTAAAAATTACTGAGTCGGATTTTTTGTTGTTGACAATTGTATTAGTTTTCATTCAGTTAGGTTTTTAAAAATATTTCAATTAATTTAATAGTTTAAAAAAATAAAGAACCCAAAAACTATAATTTATATCAAAATAGTTGACATGCGAACACAAAACTACTATTATTATTACTAAACTTGTTTTCAAACACACATACTAAATTAAATAACCAATCAGGAATCCAAACAGATTAAATTATCAATATTATAGAAACTAACGTTGATTTTAAATTACAAAAAATCAATCTACCTAATTTAAATCAGGACATTGTCTAAAATGGACGTTTAGAAAAGTTTTATTTTCAAATGGGGTCCCCTGGAAAGGATTTTTAAGGAAGTAGGAGTCCCGGTTTGGAAATTCCAAGTATTTTCCCATTTCCAAAGGGGTCCATTCCAGGTAGCTATTCCATTTAAATCAATATATTGGGAAAATAATTATAATTCTCATTTCACTTTTAGTTGATCTTATTTTTAAATTATTATATAATGCATAGTTAATAAAATTTAATTTTTACAACATATGCTCTTTTTAAAATATATTTTAGGCCGAAAAATACAAATATATTTTTGCAGGAAAATTTATAGTTAAACCTCTATAAATTAATACTTGATTTATAAATACATTGCTAAGTTAATAATTCTTTCTGGTTCTAAATTGTTATTTTGACTCAAATATCACAACTATAAAATAATACCCTCGATAAATTAATAAAATATTATAAAAATACGTTGGTCTTAATATTATTAATTTAAAGAAGTTTTACTGTATACGTTGATCTCAAATAAAATAGGTTTTAAAAATAAACATATATTACTCAATCAATCAGAAACAAAAGTCAGTGTTCAACTTCCTATATCAATAGAATGTCAACCGGTATGTAAAACCACATGCTAGCTCTATGTAGATCCATCATGAGGTGAAATTATGTTATATAAAAAGCGGATAATATGGATAATCCAATAGAGGACAGCAGATTTAGCAGGTTTTGTCCGCGAATTGACATATCGATCTCAGACTACCAATTTTTAATTAAAATAAATATGTGCTATATATATATATATTAATAATTTTATATAATTAATAAAATATAATATGCAATATATTAAAAATTAAAGAGTTTATATTTATAAACTTAAAATATTAAAAAAGAATATTAAAAATATTTCTTTTAAAAAGTAATTAATTTAAATTCTTTAATACATTGAAACTTTTTTAAATTATAAAAATTAAAATCGCGGGCCAGTATGCTAACCTGTTGGATATAGCATGGCAGATTTCGACAGAAGAACAATTTATAAAATATGAAAATGGTTATATACGTTAAAAAATCAACAACACTAATATTTAATAATTGAATAAAGTTAAAATTACATATAAAGAAAGAAAAAACTAAATAAAAAAAGAAAACAAAAAATCTAAAAATCTAAACATTATCTGCAAAACTGTACACAAAATATTAAACTGTAAATTCTAAAAATTTACTACAATGTTTAAGAAAAAATTGACATGCACAAAAGATTAAATTGGGTATATACATGATAACATCATATTTTGACCCGTTTTTACTATGGTTTTCAAAATTTTTTATGAGAGATTGGTATGATTTTTGGGCTAAATAGGCTATTATCAAGTATTGTTAGTGTCAAAGAGGTTGGGGAAAAGGACCAAAAGTGGAGCAAAATCCATTTTAAGGCAGTTTCAAAGCATCAGAAGTTTGACAACATTTGAATTTTTTTTTAATGGACTAAATTTGGAGTTATTCATATCATTAAAAAGGTAGAAGAGTCAAGATTTACCTGAGACAAGAATAAAAGCAATCCATTCGGCCGTTTGGAAGATGCATCCCGAGGAGTGAAGACATGTCGACTGAAGACAAAGCTCCATCACCTTGGTCATAAAGCCTCGTGATCAAGGCCTGGCCTCTAAGTGAGAAGATTAGTTCAAGTTAATGGTCCAAGTAGATAGAGCCATCATTAGATCATTCAGATTTCCAAAGAATATGTCACTTTTGGTAAGGTTGATTCACTAATGGTGAAACAAAGAAAATTGTAATAAAATTCTCATGTTTTGACTCAATAAAAAGACTCAAAAAATGAAAAAGTTTTATTATTGAAAAAATTGAAAACTTTTCTTGACAAGGAAACAAAAAAACACAGTGTTAGTAACATAAAAAAGCAGACACCCCTTCCCCAGAATTAAATCACTATGTCCCGATGTGATATAAAATCAAAGGAAAAAGGTGATGTGAAACAACACTGGAGATAATGCATTGTGAATAAGAAAACAAACCATAAACCATGGAAGAGATTTTGACGACCAAAAGGGAGCATTGGCTTGTTCATCAAACTGGTTTTCAGTTTTTCTCGTCTCGGGGATCGATCGATCCTGGGAGGATCGGTCAGTCTCAGGTAGATATATTTTATGAACTGTTTGCTGTTGTTTTTTTTTGTAGTGTCCAAACCTCGTCCCTGCGTTTGGCAAGGCTTTCTGGAGGGAACACCACTTGGAATTCCTTAACTCTTAACAGGATTCACTTGGCCGGGAAGTCAATGAGAAGTGGGAACCTTCGAGCTCTCGATGTTGCTCCCGAGCAGTTGCCAGGTTGCAGGACTTATCGGGAGAAAAAATGATAAGAAAGGTTTGAAGGACGAGACTGGTGCTATTGGAAAGCTTCACCGAGAAAAGATTGATGCTCTGACAGTCGGTCAAATGGGAAAAGTGAGCCTAGTTGGTCCTCTTCCAGCATTTCTCGATTACCCTCCTCGCTCCGCTCCACCTCCTTCTACCGAGGTTGATGAAGACGAAACCATTATATCGTTAAAGCATATAAGGAAGAGTTTGGGATCCGATATCTCAGCTCGAGATAAATCAAAATCTAGTACTGATATGCTTCCACCACCTCCCCCTCGTAACCCTGGCACCCCGACTCCGACTGCTCCCAGTTCTTCTAAGGGGAATCCATCTCTCTACCTGGTGGTCTTGTGGTCACTCCGGGTACGTACTTTCATATTTTCTACAAGTTCTCATTCTGTCTGTTCTCCTTATTACATATTTATGTATTCAGAAGCAACAATCATGGCCTAAGGTTTTAGGAATCTTCCACACCTTGGTAGTGCCGTCCTTCTTCTTTTTGATAGATGGCTCTCTGGTTCATGTGAAATCTTTATTAACCATGCTCGTCACACCAGCCAAGTACGCGACCTCTCTATACACCTGTTTTTTCATTATTTTCCTTTTATTATGGACCTCCTAACTCCTTTATTTACACAGGCTCTTGCTGATTTTAATGACATGGTTTGTTATTACGAAAAAATTATTTATGACATGTCATCCTCCATGGGGACTGAAACTGCCGCAAAGATGATAGCGGATCATCAAAAAGCTATGTCCAAACTGAAGGAGAGAAACATGGCGACCATCGAGCGTCTAAGGAAAGAGAGGAGCGAGCTCAAGGAGAAATTAGAGGCCACCCGTGCTGCTTTGAAAGTATTACGAAGGGTTATGAAGAGAAATGTTCTGCTCTGCGATTGGAACAGAATGCTCTCCTCGTCTCAAACCAGCAACTTAAGCGTGAAGCAACCATAGCTCAGGAACAGTTTGAAGAAATCTCTTTGAAGTACGATGCTTTACTGAAGTTTTGGGATCATGACATTCAGAAGACCGCCAGCTCGGCCCGAAGAGTGGTTAAGGAGAGTGGCAAAGTATTGCTAAATCGACTGTCCGAACATGTTAAGTCTCTGAGAGCGCGTGCGATCCTTCAGGCAGACATAAAAGAAGGTAAAATCACACCGGATGTGGAGATCGCCGAGCTGACAAGTTCATTGACCAAGTTGTCCTCTGATCTATATAATACCGCTGTTGTACTGCTGGATCAAGAGCAGTTCACTATTGCCTTTGCGGACTCTCCTCCTCTTTCTGAGCCTAACTTCGACTTGCCTGCTGATCAAACCTTGCTTCCTCCTTCTGAGGTCCTTGCTCCCCAAGCTGGTCCTTCTGATATGGTACGGTTCAATCAATTTTTGTCAAATCTATTCCTTATTTCAGATGATCATCTAATTCAACTTAAAGAATGGTATTCTCAAAATATCCAAGATGTTTCTGAAGATAGTCTTCTCACTACTACTCCGTCTGAATCGGAAATCTGTCCAAAGGAGATACCTACGGACAGAAATACCGATGACAGTCCTTCGGACATGGACGTCGTAATCACTCCTTCACTAGAATCTGCTCCCTCGTCCGTTGTCGACCCTTCAACAGTCGATCTTGTTTAAAAGATTTTTATTGGTAATCGAGTGGCTACGTCCACATGATTGGGATATGTCCCCAGACTTCCGTTTGTTACACAACTCGATTTTTATTATTTGCTTTCCTGCTTTGTTATTGCCCAAGGGGGCTTTGAATAATGATTTATTTAGAAGTTTTTTTTTATATGCTTATTTAGAAGATTCTTTTTATATGCTTATTTTGCAAAGTCCAACTTATTCAGAAGCTCTCATTCGAGCTGTTTTTCAAGAGAAAAGTGGGTTGATCAAACCCTTACCATTTTTAAAGAAAAACTATATCCAGTTTTCTCGGTAAAAATGCGAGGACGGAGCTCGGCTTAAGCGAGGTCTAAGCTCGGCTTAAGCGAGGTCTAAGCTCGGCTTTGAATTTGGCACACCCTTCAATAATGAATCTCTGTATATAGCCTGATCAGTTTGCATTGTTTCGCGAATTGATCAGATGATTTCTGTTCGGTATCAAGAATTGATTTGTTTGAAGGCTGATTAAGCCTATTCCTTTAAAGGAAAATTGTAATTTAGGCCAACTCCAATAATTTTCCTATTTAATGCATCCTCTAGGGTTTAACGATTTTATGTAGCGTATGTGATTAAGATTTCCTTGAGCTTTGAAACTTGCGCCTATGCTTAGAAAGTAATTATTACTATCATTAATTGCTTGCCACTTGAGATTTCTTCATATTCCTTTTATTCTTCTGATCTCTTCCTTTACGTTTACTATTCTTCTTCACTTTTCTTCCTTATTCATCCTCATCGTCTTCGCCATGGACACCTTCGGATATTATCCTCACTATGCTTCTGATTCTGACTCTCCATCGAGCCGTCCCCCAGCCTCGGGTGATGGATTCTCTCCAAGCAGGGTTCATATTCCTCACTTCATCAACTCCCTCACCGGAAGGGAGAAAGAGGAAGCTATGATCTTCATGAACATGGTTTGTCTATTCAACTTTTCCTACCCCTTTTTGTTTTCCTTTTGACTCAATACTTATCAGGAACATATACTTTACCTTGCTATTGAGCACTACGGTGCCTGTGGTGATCGTCAGCAATATGGGAAGAAGAGGATATCTCTGAACAAAAGGATTCGAAAAGTGGAAAGGAGGATCCGTCTCTTCGAAAGTCACCCCCTCACCTGGGAGAAGAATGATATAGATTCTATCGTCCTTATCCCTGAAGCACTTCGCTCCTATCTCCTAGAGCCAAGAGTAAAAATGTTGTTGGCCAGGCGGGAGAGAACTCCAAACTCTGTTCAAACCGAGCCGAACTCTACACTAATCGAGCCGGACTCCGTCTTGACTGAAGGCTCATCATCAAGGTAAAAAGAAGAAACTGCTCCTGGAGAGGACTTGGCTATGACGGAGAATGTTCCCGAGCCCAAAAACTAAATATAACGAATTACTGGGCCAAGGCCCATTGCCTTATTTATTTGAACCTTCAGATATTTTTCGAATTTTAATTTCCCTTTAATGCTGCCTCGTAATCACTCCTCGTAATACACATAATCACCATGCCGAATCTTGATTCACGTTATTTGTGGTAATTAGGATCTTTGTTTGATGATTACTAGGCACTTAATCTGGCAAGGTTCTCTGCCTAGGTCAAGGAGTCATCAATCTTTATTCCTCCTGTACTTCAAAATTTCCTATACTTTTACCGCTTTACAACTTCAAATAAATCTAGAACCAAAATATAACACAAAACCTTTTGTACTCCTCTTTTATTTTATTTTTAAATAACAACTGCACTCAAAAACGAGCTGCCTACGTACCCATGTTGGGATCAAGCCAAATCATAGTTCATTAAAATATTACTATGCTTTTATGAATAAATTTTCTTTAAATTCAAAATATTCCATGGCCTCCGAACTGGGACTCCATCTTGGTCTGCCAATTTATAGACACCATTACGAACTACTTTAGTTACTTGATATGGACCTTTCCAGTTGACTCCAAGTTTCCCAGCTGCGACCTCCCTAGTATTTTTGAATACTCTTCGTAAAACTAGATCGTCAACTTGGAGAGTATGGCTCTTTATCTTTGAATTGTAGTAACGCGCCATTGTTTGCTGGTAATTCTGGAATCGAATTAAGGCTTGATCTCTTCGTTCATCGTTAGTGTCCAATGCATCTTTTATCATCTGTGTATTACGAGTTTCATTACTAGGGAGCTCGGTATATCAAAGTCCGGGAACGTATAGCTCGACTATGACCACGGCCTCCACTCCATAGACTAATGAAAAAGGAGTTTCCCCAGTGGCTCTCTGCGGAGTAGTTCGATATGCCCACAAGACTGGTTGGAGTTCGTCGTACCATCCCCCCTTATATGAACCGAGCCACTTCTTCAAGTTACTTAGTATAGTTTTGTTCACAGCTTCTGCTTCTCCATTCCCCTGGGGATACCGTGGGGTTGAATAACTTATCTTTATCCCCCATGCTGACACGAAATCCTCGAAATCCATCGAATCTTTAATTGTGATGTAAGCGTCTGCTTCTATCCACTTGGAAAAATAGTCAGTTAGAACAAGGAGATGCTGCACACCCTGGGTTGACTTGTGCATTGGTCCAATTATATCCATTAACCACCACATAAACAGATAAGGAGCCGCGATCGACGATAAAAGCTCTGAAGGTTGGTGAATGAGCGGAGCATGCTGTTGACACTTCATGCAACATTGAGAATATTTAACACAATCCACGATCATGGTAGGCCAATAATATCCTAAACGTTTGATTTTAAAAGCCATTGATCGTCCTGAAGCATGATTTCCACAAAGTCCTTCATGAACTTCGCTCATGACCACCTCAATTCCTGAATCATGGATACATAGTAATACGGATCGCTAGCTCCTCGTTTGATTAGTGAATCCTTTATCAAACAATACTTCGCGCTAATGATTCGTTACTTTCTTGCCTCCCACTTCTCCTTTGGAAGTATATCGGTTCAGATGTAATTCTTAATAGGAATCCTCCAGTCTGCCCCCCAATCATTAGTGGGAAGATCTTCTTGACTATTTGGGACCATATATGCAGCATCCTCGAACTCTTTGTTACAAATATCTTCAGGTACTTGTTCGGATTTATCTATTAGATCGCTAGCCTCAACGACTATAGGCATCTGGGCGCTTTCAACAGGCTGTATTATTGGAATGGATTCTAGTTCTTGCGTTAACGTCTTGTCCTTACTTGGCATAACTGTAGGCTCTGAACATTTTGGCGGGCGACGTCGTTGATGCTTTGGGGGTTTACTTTGCGGCAGTTGATCATTGCTCGAAAGATTCAGAGATGTCTGAATGCGAGATCGAGATCGGGTTACGGCCATTGTCTCTTTTCCTATGTTAATGCTTTGAGATTTAATTCATTCAACTGGAATTACATTCTTTAGAGCTGGATCTGACATGGAGGCTAATGCAGCTAGAGCATCAGCCACATTATTTTCACCCCCGGAATCCAAACTAGATCAAAAGTATCGAACTGTTGCACGAATTTCTTGACGAGCTCCAAATATGCTTCCATCCTTGAATCTTTTGTTTCATACTCACCTTTGTATTGACTTACAATTAATTGGGAATCGATGTACGCTAATATTTTTTGTTTGTGAGGCGAAGTCCAGCTAATAATGCTTCATACTCTGCTTTGTTATTTGAAGCAGGAAACCCAAGGCAAAATGATTGCTCGATTACTTCGCCAGTAGGGGTTACTAAGCTAACTCCAAATCTGGATCCTTGTTTTGAAGAGGACCCATCAACATTTAGCTTCCATACTTTCCCTGTAGCTGCTTAAAAGCGTCATCACACTTATCATCCCACACCAAGTGTTTATTTCCTCTTAGTAATTGGTAAAATGGGAGGAATCTATCGGTTGATCGAGATATAAATCTGTTAAGTGCCGCGATCCTCCCCGTTAAGCGCTGTGCTTCTTTTTGATTCCTTGGTGGTTGCATCGTTAGAAAGACATTTATTTGAGTGGGGTTAGCTTCGATCCCTCTTTTTGTTACAGTATTATCCAAGAATTCTCCAGATGGAACTCCAAATGTGCGCTTCACTGGGTTCAGCTTCATTCCAAACTTATTTAACACTTTCAAACAATCACCTAGGTGCTTGATGTGATCTGCTTGTCGGAGTGATTTTACTAGCATATCGTCTATATAGACTTCCATCATTTTTTGGAGGCACTCCGCAAATATCCGATTTACGAGACGTTGATAATTTGCTCATGCATTCTTCAAACCAAATATCATCACAATATAGCAATATATACCTCTATCGGTAATGAAGGATGTTTTTTCTTGATCTTGTGGATGCATTTTAATTTGGTTATAACCTGAAAAAGCATCCATGAAGCTTAAGATTTCGTGACCAGCGGTTGACTTTACCAAACGATCAATATGTGGAAGTGAAAAACTGTCATTCGGGCAAGCTTTGTTAATATTGGGTAAAGTCCACACAAACTCTCCATTTTCAATTCGTTTTCTTTACTACAACTGGATTGGCGAGCCAATCAAGATACTTTACTTCTCGTATAGAACATGCTTTTAACAATTTTTCTACTTTGCATTTACTGCCTTAGCTCGATCTGGTCCGAGCTTTCTTCTTTTTTGCTTTACTGGTCTAAAACTCTCATCTACCTGCAACTCTTGCGATATAATACTTTGGTCAATACTTGACATGTCTTCTACGGACCATTGGAAGGAACCTTTGTTTCTTGACAAGAACTCAATGAGTTCGGACCGAAGTTTAACTCCTAGGTCCAAACCAATCTTAACTTTTTGATCTGGTATTGTTTTGTCGATTGAAACTTCTTGAGTTACATCATCAGATTTCAGTCCACCAGGAAAACATGGCTCTTTTACGAGTGTCGAGCTCATTAATTACTATTGTAATTTCATCCAATGATTTGCGAGATAGCAAGTCTTTGAAATCTCTTGATCGCCTTTGATCCTCTCCACTCCGGTTGGCGTCGGAAATTTTATACATTGATGATATGTTAATGGTACTGCTGTCATCTGATATAGCCATGGGTTCCCAAAATGACATTGTATGCAGCAGACCTATTAAAAAACTGTGAACTCCATGATTTTTGAGACTCCGGATGTAAACACTGGAAGCTTTATAGTCCCAAGGGACATAGTTGTTTCGTATGTGAATGCTATTAATGGCGCTGGTGGTCCCACAGTCTCAGTTCAATCAATTCCCATCCTACTTAATGTACTGAGGAAGATTAAATCAATCGAACTTCTCGTATTATTTAAAATTCTTGTCACCTCATAATTTGCCATGTCAAGTGTTATGATTAGAGCGTCATCATTTGGTTTTGCTAAACCCCTAGTTCAGGACTCCTCGTATATGAAAGTACCGCCATACTCGAAGGGTTCAGCTTTTGCATTTACGGCCATAACTGCTGCTTGTTTGTGCCTCTTGATTGCCCAAACTGAATCATGACAAAGCTTTGATCCTGCCATGATTACGTTGATTTGTCCTTTTGATGGACCAGCATGATCAGATGCTTTCTAATTTTTTGATTTTGGCTCAACAACTCGATCATCTGTTTGATCTTTATTATAGCTTCGTACGAACTCTTCTAGGTTAAATTTTGTTAAATGCCCGTTCATTCGATGGATTTCACAATATGATCCTTCGCTTCGGACTCAAGTTCTGGAGGAGGGAAATCCTGGTATTTCTCCCCTTGAAAGTGGTCGTCCGACGCTATTATTATTTACGTTCATCCCAAAACGTTTCACTCCACCATTTTCTCTTGGTTTAAATCTTCTTACTGTAGGATTCATTGTCAGTATGGGATTACGATATTTCTTTGCAAAATTTGCTTTTTTTTCCTCAGCTTCTATCCAATTGTTAGCTCGGAAAAGAGCATCTTGAATCGTTTCAGGTCGATTCACTGTTAACTCTTCCCTGAATCGTGTCTCATGCCAGAGTCCGTTTTTAAGGGCTGATAATGCTGCAGCCTTGGGAAATTTCTGGTATTTTTGCCAACAACTCTTAGAATTTGGCAATATGCTTCCGGAGTGGCTCCTGCGGTCCTTGTGATAGGTTCCACAGATCACTATCAGACATTCCTTTTTCCAATTAAACGGAGTACTGCATGAGAAAAGCGGAGGCTAGTTTGTTGAAGCTGTTTATTGTTCCCGAGCCTAGTCGAGTAAACCAAAGTAACGATTGTCCGGATAGATTCTCTGAGTAATAATTTGCAATAACCGGCATCTTCTTCTAAAGGCTCCAAATCAATTGAAAAGCTGCTAAGTGGCTCTTTAGGTCTCCTTGTCCGTTATACGTTGGTAAATTTACCCTCCGAGCATCCTTGACCTTAAAGTTTGCAATTCGCAAATTAAAAAGGGACCGTCTGGTTTCTTCTATAACCCTGTCAATATCCGGAGCCGAACTAGTAGCTCGATCAAATTTTGACTTCATTTACCTTATTTCACGGTGAACGGAATCAAGCTCGTCATCCGTGACTTGGAAAGACGCCTCCTGACCGTTGATTTGTTGGTCTCCTGCAACTTGGCCCTCTCCATCACCTGGCTGTGGTGTTCCTTCAGCGGTATGGGTGTTGGGAACAACACACGCTGGTGGGAAGTCCTGCGCTTAGTACATGCAGTTGAATCATTAACACGAGCAGTAAGAGTTACCTGACCATCTTTCAGTTGTTGGATCTCTTGTTGCACGGCTGTCAGATTCGTGGTCAGAGTCGTCATGCTATCGTTGATTTTCCTCAAAGTGTCAGCTATGTCACCCATGATTTGGTATATGAAGATCTCTTAGCATGATTATCGAAAAGACTTCTTGTTTTAGCTTTAAGAGCCCCTCTTTCTAGCGCCAAAATGTGGATCCAGAATCCACACTTAATTCTCAGATATAAATTATTATGCTCAATGAAATTGTTCTTGTATAAAATTATGTTTATTACTATCTATTATCAAAAATCCGATCCTTTTTACAATGTTATTTGTCTTATATTTATACATATTTCTACCTCCAATGCTATTAATAAATTATAATAAATCTTATTCTAATTTGAACATGTCGATTTTGATTCGGTCTTGAATATTGTAATGTCCTTTTTGGAGCAGCTTCATTTCTTGATTTAATGCTTAGATTCCTTTCCGCAAACTCTTTATCTTTTCCAGTCTCCTATGAATTTCCGAACTCTCAGGATCTGTCACTTTGATCTCGTACTAGCTCGCTGATATTCTTATTTCACTCCGAGATTTACTCATGTGAACCGAGCTCTTGCCAAGATGACTTGATTGACATGTGTCCCGTATCTTTAATGGCGATGGATCCTTGGTGTGAGATCCGGTATCAACACCTCCCAACCAACGCTTGTTTTTAAAGTCATTAGCTTTAATTGGTTATATATATTTTTTTAATTGGGGTCTTGGTTCATTGGAAGAGTGGTATCTTCCTCATATGGTGGTTGGTTTTCAGCCTTGATCTTGGGCCTCGTAGTGACAGCCCTCATCATGTATTCCAGACTTTCTTCTGCAGCTTCAGAGTTAACTTCTGCTGGATCTTCACCACCATCACTTTACGGAGTTATGTTCTGTGGATGAACAACATCAACAGATTCAACATCATTCACAGTGAATGCTTGACCATTTATGGTAGGATTCTGTTGATGGTCTTGACGTAGAAATTTATGGCGGTTTTTTTAACCTAAGTTTAATTCTTCTCTTGGGTATACTGAGTGAGGCCCTGGTAGTTGCCAGAAAAAGTATGCCAAGTATAATTTATGTCCATTCTTTATCAAGGGCAACGACAACAAAGTCTACTAGTGCATAAAATCTCTTAAGCATGACATGAATGTTTATGAGCTTCCCTACTGGCTTCATTGTTGTTCCATCAGCCATCTAAAATTCCATGAAAATTGGCTTCATGGTGATCAATCTCAACTTCTTTGCTTGACTGAGTGGCATCATGTTTATGTTGGCTCCCGTGTCAACTAGGCTGTTCCTATAGTGAAAATTCCCTATGGTGATTGGGAGACCAAACTTCCCTGGATCTTCTAGTTTTCGGGGAAATTCCTCTGGCATCTTTTTGTTGCACTCTTTGTGAAGGAAATCAGATGCTTCTTGCAGAGTAGTCCTGCCAGCAATAATATCGCCCATGTATTCCTTGATTTGAGAGGTCATTTATGCAACTTCCCTGAACGACAATCTCACCCTCATCTCAGTGCACACTTTTTTTATCCTCTTTTTCATGTCAGAGTTTGCTTTTTCAGGTGGATGTGGATCATCTTTTCCAAGCCCTCCTTGACCTTCTTCAGTGTTTATGTTCTTGCAAACCACATCTTCCTCAGAGAAATTCATCTTCCTATGTGATTTTGCAGCAGTCTTTTCAACCCCTAATTGATTTCTAAATTTTTTTAGGGTTTTATTTATAAATGGGATCCAAAATCGCATCCGCGGGGATCGATCGATCTCAACCAGGATCTGTCAATCTTCCCTGATTTTTGAATTCTCATCATGAAAGTGGGATCGATCGATCTTACTTTACAGGTCAATCTTCATTGGGTCTGGATCGATCTTCTCGTCGAGAAAGCAGTTGCTCTCATCATCGGTTCGATCGATCCTACCCTCAGATTGGTCGATCTCAGCTAGATCTTTGATAAAAATTCCCTCATCTGAGAATAGATCAACGTGCTTCAGATATTCTCTGGGATTAGTTTCAGACTTTCCTGGGAGAGTCCCTGGTAGTGCCATAATCATTTCAGCTGACCTTGCTACCTCAGTTTCTAATATTCTCATATGAGCGCCCAAGGATTCAAGCCTCCCATTAAGATCATTGTGCATTTTATCAACTTTTAAGTTGATTTCACCAGCAAATTTATTTTGCCCTTCCATGATTTGTTGGAATAATGACTCAATTTTCTCCATGGAACCAGCATTTTCATATTGAGGGTTGAATCCTGTTTTACCAAAACCTGCATTGTTTTGGAAGTTCCCTTGGTTTTGAGTACTCCGAGGTGGATAAAACTGATCTCCGGGGTTCTCA
Organism: Cardamine flexuosa; assembly: GCA_963555745.1. Lineage (NCBI taxonomy): Eukaryota > Viridiplantae > Streptophyta > Magnoliopsida > Brassicales > Brassicaceae > Cardamine > Cardamine flexuosa. The sequence goes on along the minus strand of OY743214.1, from coordinate 14,579,522 downwards.
ACATTTGTACTGCAGCAAGACGGGTTAGGATGGTTCCTAAAGTTGGGGTTGAAACCCCTAATTTGGTAGTTTCCTTGTCCACCGAGAAAGTTGATCTCCTCAGTTTGTTCCTCCTCATCATTGAACTCTTCACTTTCCAAGAGATTACAGATCTCTTCTGAGCTCTCATCAGAATGTATACCTTAGCATTCCTCTATGATCTTATCACTTGTTAAAAATGAGTTGACTCTCCTATCATAGTCAAAATAAGTGTTAGAGTTACTTGCTGCCAAGTTTTCAATAAGCTCCATGGCTTCTTCAAGCATATTGCTCATGAAGTGTCCCATACTAGCCGTATCAATAGCCATTTGGTACTTCATTTCCACTCTGTTATAGAAAAAGTTCATCATGTTCGACTCAGTATAGCTTCGAAGTGGACAGTCCCTTAGGTATTCCTTGTAGCGTTCCCAACCTTCATAGAAGGACTCGGTACCAGCTTGACGGAAAGTGGTTTTTTTTTTTAACGCTGCGGATCTAGCTTTGGTGAAAAACTGCTGTAAGAATGCAGCTTGGCATTCACCCTACCTTGTGATAGATCCAGGACTCAAAGATTTCAGCCATTTATGAGCCTTATCAGCCAGCAAAAAAAAGAAAATAGTCTACAACAGAGGTAGTCTTGGGGGATTCCATTGGCTTTGGTGGTACTACAGATCTCCTCAAAGATATCAATATGATCCATTGGGTTCTTGTTAGATAGCGCATGGAATTGATTATATTTCACCATAGCAATTATCTGAGGTTTAATCTCAAAATCTTGCCTCAGGATAGCATGGGGTATGATAGCAGATTCGTTCCTATAATAGGCATGTGAGGCATCTTGCTTACCTAAGGTAACACTTCACGGAGGGATTTGCTGTCCTTGCGCGGCATCTGCTCTCAACCCAGGAGCTGCAGCATCATTGACAGGTGCTTGACCAGCCACACCCTCTCTCTGTTGTCTTACTTCTGCATCCTCACCATAAACAATAGGGGGAATGTTTCTTAAATTATTAGGGTCAGCCATACTAACCTTTTTGCTTGCCTTCTTGGTAGCTCTGATTCTCCTTGTCAAGTCCTTTATGCTTAGGTTTTGCAGATCTTTAGAACCCTTGCTCCTCAATCGCATACACCTGAGAATAAAAAAAAGTTTGAAAATTAGATCCGATTAAAAGGCTCTGGGATCGATTGATCTAGGAATAGATCGGTCAATCTCAAAATAAGTAGGATCGGTCGATCTCAAAAGAATTGGTCGATCGTGCTGAAGTAAGATCGGTTGATCTTAGATATGGAAATACAAAACGTAAATCAAAAATGCAGAAAATAAAATATCCTAGACTAGGTCTAAAAACTTAGATCTAGATGCAAAAATTACTCTCCGGCAATGGCACCAAAAACTTGATGTGGTATCAGGTTTTACCCAAACCAATGGTTCCCGCAAGTGCACGGTTATGCGCAGTAGTATAATGATGAAAGAAGAATATTAACAATAAATCTAAACAAAGCTAGGATGAAGAATATTAAATGTTGTCACAAAAAGAAATCTAAATATAACAATAAGTTACAATTGATAACGATACTATTTGGGCGAACAGCCGAGTTAAGATCATAATCAATCCAAATAAAATTAAAATGGAAATAAAAATTAATTAAAACAAATGTTGGGATCTGGGAAATCGTAGAGATTTAATAAAATAAAAAGGATATCTAACCGGATTAACAGTTTAATAACCTTGATATAGAACTCAAAACACTATAAACAAATAAACAACCTCTCGAATGAGAATATTATCTTGGTCATAAATCCGCTAGGATCCTATGCCAGCATTTATTAACGGTTTTTGATATTGTTCACTTACATATCTATCCTCGACTCTCGTCGGCTGACGATCTCAAGCCTATAAACTATAGATTCAGAGAAGAATAAACATGCGCTAACCGTATTTCAAAACCCTAAAAATCATTTGATAGAATCATCAACCTAATAAAGGCATTAGTTTCATAGAAATAGAGATCTAATAGTCATAATTCTAATCTATAACAATAACCTAATTAAATATTAAATCTCTTTGAATATATCCAATCTCCCAACAAGGATATCTACTCAACCATGGCAATGAGTTGATAGATCATGATGAAATATAACATGGAATGCAAAGAAGAGATGAAGAAAGAGTGTATATCTGAAAATGCAATGGAAAATGGTATAGATCTGAGAAATATCAAAGTAGAAGTTTGCAGATCTGAAAATGAAATGAAAAAAAAAAGTAAAATGATAAAAATCATGTATGGGGCCACACAGGAAATAATTCCTTCATATAGAGTGTCTCCAAAAATCGCACGAAGTGTAAAAACATCTAAAATTGCTCTATTTTGTCCATTTTAGCTCCAATGAAATAAAAAACTGTAAAGATATCAAAACGGGCCAGAAGGACAAAAAACCTAACTCTAGACTCAGTAAAACATATGAAATCTACAGTAAATATTGATGAAAATAAAGACTCATCAATCCTAGCGGATTTATTACCAAGTAATATATTCCGGTTTTGACACATTCTAACCATGATTTTTATAGTGTTTTAGAGTGTTTTACTTATTTACAATGATTTTCAGAGTCTTTTAGTCCTCTATTGAATCTCTACAGGTTTTAAGTTGTTTTGGGATGAAAACACGGATTTGGAGATGAAGGATCATGCAAAAACCTCAGAATGTTTCCATCAGATGAAAGACTTCCCATCACCGATGTTGATGAAATTTTAACACATGATATCCACGAGAGTTAGCTTTCATTTGGAAGTTTTTTGAAGTCAGTCCAACGGTGCGATCAAAAGTTATGATGATATTTGTGAAGGCAGCCCAGTCTGACAAGCAAAAGAAGCAGGCGCAGAGTTCAGATCAGATCGATCGTTCTACAACCAGATAGATCAATACAGTTTGCGGTTATATTTCAGATCAATCAATCCAACCCAGATTGATCATTCGAGGTCCAGATCGATCATTCCAGTTCCAGATCGATCATTCCAGCCAAAAACGATAAAAGCGTAGAAAAATAAAATTTTGACCCAAAAACGTGTTTTAACGTATTTATTCAGTTTTCAGCCATTGTTTAGGAAACACTTTAGTCTATATTTAGACTTCTAGATTTAGATCTTGTAAGCTTTTGGGAGAGGAAATCTTAAACTCTACATCTTTTGAGAAGATTTTTGAACTCTTTTTGATTTCTTATTATATAATCATGAGTTTTTCTTTGTCCCCTTGTTGTTTCTCTATTTCTATGGCTGAGTAGTTTCATAGTTAGGTTTAGGGTTTTCAAAGGGATTTGTGAATCATTGAATCAGATATAGATAGAGAATTATTTAGGGTTCTTCGTCTATTGTTTATCTTGTTGCTGGAATTAAATTGATCACTTAGTTTCTGATCTTAGGCTTAACGCATCAAAATTGTTTGTTAAAATGCCTAAAAACATATATGGGCGGATTGTCCTTAGCCAACGAAAGCTGATGTTAAGGCAACCCGTGAACATATTAAACCTGCTCATTAATGCTTGTCTATAACTCTAACATCAAACGACAGTTTAGATACTTAGGTTGCTAGATAAAGTGATTGGTACCACAACAGTGGATTAGTTAAATCTTTATCTTTGAGTTCTAGACGGTTCTTACTTAGCCCTGAATAATTATCTGGTTCATATTTTCTAAATTCCCGCACATATCCCTTGACCTAACGCCTTTTAATTTATAGTTTACACTATTTCAATTGCTTTCTTTAGTTTAAATCACAACAAAATCATTATCATTGTCTTAGCTTAGTTTCAATCTCAAAGAATCATAGTGTAACATTGGTTCTTGTGGATTTAATCCCTACATTACTAGAAAATTTGATGTGCACTTGCAGTAGTTTATTTAGGATTAAAACTCTGTGTATCACCAAGATAATATTCTCATACGAGAGGTGGTTTATTTTTTTATAGTGTTTTGAGTTCTAGATCTAGATCATTAAATTGCTAATCCGGTTAGATATTCTTTTTATTTAATTAAATCCCTGCGATATCTCAAATCCCAACAATTGTTTTAAATTGATTTTTATTTCTATTTTACTATTTTCAGATTTATATTCGAATTTTCTCTGTGACAACCATTCTATATTCTTCATCCTAACTCTGTTTAAATCAACAGATTTAAAGTGCACTTTACTCTTTGTGAATTCGATCCCACCATTATACTACCGCGCACAACCGTGCACTTGCGGAAAATTTTGGTTTGGGTAAAACCTGATACCACATCATAAGCCAACATATTATAAGGGTGCTACTGTTAAACATATTGATAAATTGCTGGATTTTCAATGTTCGAATACAGAGCAAGAGGGGTTATTGTAAGTTGTAACGGAAGACGAAATTCGCTCAGTCTTATATAAGATGCCGGGCAATAAAGCTACTGGCCCTGATGATTACACACCTGAGTTCTTTAAACAAGCTTGGTCTATATTGGGTAAAGATTTTGTTACCGCTATTCAATCATTTTTCTTGAAGGGATTCTTACCTAAAAGAGTTAATACAAAAAATTTGGCACTCATTTCTAAAAAGAATGAAGCAAAGGAGATGAGAGATTATCGACCTATCTCGTGTTGCGATGTTCTGTATAAGGTAATATCAAAAATCTTGGCTAATCGTTTGAAGCTTATTCTTCCCGCTGCAATTGCCCCCAATCAGTCGACTTTCATTAAAGATCGACTAATGATGGAGAATTTGCTTCTAGCTTTGGAATTAGTTAAAGATTACCATAAATAGTCCATCTCGGGTCGTTGTGCTGTGAAGATTGACATATCAAAGCTTTTGACTCGGTGCAATGGTCTTTCTTGAGTAATATTCTAAAGGCCATAAAACTTTTGGATATTTTTATTCATTGGATTGAGCTATGTATTGGGACCCATGTTCAAAAATTTGCTAGGAGCTAGTCGGGCGGCCGGGTGATGGGCCTAGCGATTAATGAAAAATTGAAGATTAAACGAGGATTAATCAAGGATTAGTTTTTGCTAATTTTATATGTATGCGAGTATATATATATTAAATATTTGTCCCCGGCAACGGAGCCAAAATTTGACAGGGGTCAAAAGTAACCCTATAACTACTCTCTCAAATTAAGAGATTGATTGTAGTACTTAGGGGTCGAATCCACAAGGACTCTGAAAACTCACACAATAGAAACACAGATTTGAGTTAAGCTAGATCAATAAAATAAAAATAAATAAAGTAATGCAATAAACGGAATAGCAAATTAAACTGGGATGAATTAAAGTTATTAAAAGCGCTAGACCTAGGGACAATCATTGAAAATAATCAGGAATATGAACTGGGCAGTTCTATAATCAGGTCTAAATTGTTTGTTCGGTTCTTAAACTCGTAACACTAATATGATATCTCATCCAACTCTCGCTGCGATGAAATCTATCCTCTAAACAGAAGCAAACCAAATCTCTTTGCAAAATACCAATAAATAGAGTGTCTCTGATTAGCGGGTACAATATATTTACAAAATTCCTAAACCACCTCTCGCTACGAAAAGGTTGTTTGCTCATCTAAGATTGGGTCAGGATATCAATCGCACTCTTGCGCCTACCAACATTCCTATGATACCAGGATTAAGGTGATCAGTCTTAACTGATAATCAAATCTAGATGAAGAACATTATAGATAACCTAACATGTCTACGCCCAATTCAACAAACCATCATAAACATTTTGAAACCTTAGATCTAACAAAGTGACTACTCAGACATAGAAGAGAAAACACAAATCATTGTCTGAATAATACTAATTAAAATCGAAAATAGAAAACAAAGGGAGTTCAGAGTTCTTCTCTCTACAAAGTTTGAGATTTGAATCTTCTCTCCAACAAAGCTCCTTCAAACTTACAATGAAACTTCAATAACTTGGCTAATACAAAACTTAGTCTCTGGGACTTCTAAAACATAGTTTAACCTAAAAACACGATTAAGCATGAAGTATAAATTTTAGAAACTTCTGTGGCAAAGTTGCAATTTTTGAAACTTGATAAAACTCGAAGGCGTCATTCATGTTGCTGTTGTATCGACCGACACAGGATGGCCTGTCGGTCAACATGGACAGCAATAATCGTCTCCTTGTTGTTTTGCTCAGCTACAAGCCTCCAAAATGCTCTAAAGTGCTCATCAAGGTCCAATTCGTGTTTGTACCTAATAAGACTCAATATATATACTAAAGACTCTAAAACCAATACATATATCATGTCATAAAATCATAAAATACATGATATATCAATTGCTAAAATAAGTGTGGTCAGGTGGTCAGAAACCTTGGATAAAGTTGCCAGGTCATAGGTTTGAACAACGGAATGTCATTTTAACATATTTATTTCATAGATTTTGCTTAATAATGACATACTTTTACCAAAACTTCTGATTTTGAGTTTAAAATACAATAATTCTTAAATTCCAGATTTTTTGACCGATTTCTGAAAATTCTGACTGTCCTCCGCCGCAAAGCGCCTAACCAGGGATTAAGCGGCTGCGGAGGCCACATTTCTGAATGGGGATTGGGACTGCGTCATTCTCTGTTCAGGTCAATGGAGAACTAGTAGGGTTTTTTTGTAGTGCACGGGGACTGAGACAAGGGTGCTCTCTGTCACCATATCTCTTTGTTTTATGCATGAACATTTTATCTTGAATGCTTTATAAGGCAGTTGTTGATCAACACATTGGATATCACCCTTGTTGCAAAAATATGAGTCTAACTCATTTGTGTTTTGCTGATGACATCTTGGTTTTTTCAGATGGAAATATCGATCAGTTGAAGATATCTTCGACGTTTTTGATAAACTTGCTGCTGCTTCGGGGCTGAAAATAAGTTTGTATAAATCAAAGTAGTTCATGGCAGGTTTACCACCACAACTTCAAGCTCTTTTACTTCATCAATTTATTTTTGAAGCAGGTTCCCTTCCAGTTTTATATCTTGGCCTTCCCTCTGATAGATAGAATTAGATCTCACATTACTTCATGGTCTGGCAGATTTTTATCTTTTGCGGGACGTCTCCAATTAATAAAATCTGTTCTCTCCAGCCATACCAATTTTTGGCTATCTGCATTCTGTTTGCCAAGTAAGTGTATCAAAGAAATAGAAAGTACATTTTCTGTTTTTTTGTGGTCTGGCCCGGATTTAAATACGAGAAAGGCTAAAATTGCTTGGAGTGATGTTTGTAAGACAAATCAGAAAGGTGGTCTGGGGATAAGATTGTTATCGGAAACAAACACTGTGTGTATTCTGAAGCTAATTTGGAGACCTTTTTATGCTGGTGATTCGTTATGGGTTAAATGGGTCCGTAAGAATTTAATTCGGAAAGGTTCAATCTGGTCTGTTCGTGAAACTATCTGGCCGGGCTCGTGGATGTGGAGAAATTTTTAAAATACAGAGATAATGCTAAAGTTTTTCATAAGAAGGAGGTGCGGTCGGGTATGAACACATCCTTCTGGCATGATGATTGGTCTCATCTTGGGAATTTATTCGACCGGTTAGGCACAAGAGGTAGTATTGACATGGGAATGCCGCATCACTCTTCAGTTGCTGAAGCCCTCGCGACTCATCGACGGTGAAGGCATATAGTATAGATTCTGTATAAGATCGAGAATGAGATTTACTCACTCAGTCTTCAAGTTCCTCAAACAGGTGAAGATCGATCTCTCTGGAAAAGGAAAAATGGGTCCTTGAAATCTAAGTTCTCCTCACAAGACACTTGGTTTTCAATAAGACAAGCAAATCCAGTTTATGGGTGTTTGGTTTCCTAATTCCACACCTAAGTTCTCTTTCATATCTTGGATTGCTATGCATAATAGATTAGCAACGGGAGACCGGCTGATAAGATGGAATAAAGGTGCAAGTGGAAGTTGTATTTTCTGTGGAGAAGAAGTAGAGACAAGGGATCATTTGTTTTTCTCTTGCTCCTACTCAATCTAAATTTGGTCAGCACTTTCACGTGGTCTTCTTGGTCGCAGATTCATGTCAAATTGGGAGTCTCTGGTTCCTATTCTTATCGACACATCCATTCTGCGCCTGCATCTGTTTGTGCTGTGGTATGTATTTCAAATCACAATTCACAGTGTATGGAGAGAACGGAATGGAAGACATCATGGAGAATGGTGTTTGTAACATGCTAAGGACTCTCCAGCACAAAAGTACAGTAAATCTCTATAAATTAATATGTTGAGACCAGAGAGTTATATTAATTTATAATTAATTTATCAATAATTAATTTATAGAGAGTTTTCCTGAATTTTTTAAAAAGTTATATAGAAAGTAAAAAATAAAGAAAATATTTTGTATGTTTTAATGCATTTATACATTAGAAAATTTTCATTGTATATAAAATTTATTTTATAAATTTTGATACAATTTGAAAAGATAATATTATATATTTTAATACTTTAAAAAATAGAGATAAATTAACAAAATTATAAATTTACGAATAAATAAATAACATTAGAAACACATTTCACTAAAATATATTTTATATAATAAATTTATATAATTATTAATTTATGTTGTTAATGAGACTATATATTTACACTGAGATTTCAAAATATTATAATCTTATTATCTAATCGAAATGTGTCAATTATTACACTGACCCAATTCGGGACCAGAATAATTTATTAATTTAGAGAGATTATTAATTTATCAAATACTAATTTATAGAAATTCTACTATACATACATAAATATGAGGAATAATAAATATAATCAATTATTAACTGATTTTATTGATCAATCGAGATTTATTAGTTGGGAAACCTAACACATTGTTAGGTTCGAATTCGTTTCATGCCTTCCAATTTTAGGCAGTACATTATCTAAATCTAAATCTAAATTTTCATTAATATTGATGTCCAAAAGAGAAACAAAGTTTGATAAAACAAAATAAAGTCGAACGTTTGCGTATGATAATACTATTTCAACTCGGAATTTGTGAAGTGAAAATCAGAAATTCTAGATTGAGATCTTTCATATTGACTTTTAGCCCATATATCTTGAGCTATTCCACAGTCATATGTAATTTGTGTACTAAAATAAAAACATATCCATAAATGTGGGTCATTTATAAATTTAACAATCATGCAAGTTGCATACCTTTATTTTGTTTTCTTTGTTCGACTATTGACCATGTCTTGGACTCTTGAGATCTTTTCCGAGCTTTCTTTCTTTTTCAAAATAGGAATGCAAAATAAAAACAAATAATTTTCTCTTGAAATAAAAAGAAATTTTGTTTTCTTTTCGTCAACTAACATCGCCTGGTCTTAACTTTACAAAGGGAAACTAAAATAGTTTAAACACAGCAGGATTATATCAGAAATGTTTTTTTATAAAAAAACTTTTTTTTTGGGATATATTCTATAAATACTTAAAAATCTATAAAACAAACTCATAAAATAAATTGGAAATTATGAGAAATCAACAAATGGAACAATGTAAGGAGATAAAACTTTATTCTAATGATTGGTTTAACTATAAATAAGCATACAGTTCTAATACATAATAATGCAAAGTCAGATTAATGTAAAGAGATATAAATATCAAAAATCATTTCATAGGATAGAAAGTTTATATATGTGTATTGATGGTTACATCTACAACCGGTTATGATGGCTTTAGAAAAGATCAGCCGACCGAAACATTTGACTTTTGAGCTGTGGAAGCATATGATTCAACGTTCACTGAAAGGGCCTTTAAAAGCCCAATTAAGTTGTAGGACTTCAAAGTGGGCCCGTAGGTTTTAATTTAATTTAATTTTCCAGCAAATTGTACAATAAAGAGAGTTTCGCCGCCAACCCGCCAAAACTGATATTTAATCACATACGTCAAACAAACAAAAAAAAAAAAAAATAGACGGCGGAGATTCAAGCCCTAGATGGCACGTGATAGTATCTTCCTCTGCACGTGCATCTGTAAATGACACTGCAGGATTCGGCGACGGAGCACTGAAAACTAATCATTACACGTTTACACGGCGAACACGCACCACACGCGTATGAACAATCCGGCAAGCTTGATCCTGTCGGATACATTTCCATTTCTACCCCTCTCTTTTCCCCTATTTCCTTCTTCACCACAAATAAATTTACAATAAATTCAAAAAACAATTTGACCAAAAAACAATTAAGAGGACACAAATCAAATGCGGTTGCTATTATTAAAACAAGACAAATATATATTTTTTACAAAAAATATGTTTAAATAAATAACAAAAATTAGAGGACAAAAATAAAATGCGGTTGCTATCATTAGAACAAGCTTTTAATATATGTTTATATTATTTATATGTCTATTGTATATGATTTTTAATATATGTCTGTTATATAGTATGAGTTTAATCTAAAAGCACTTATATTAAATATATTTTTAACGAGAAATTGTAATTAAAAATTAAGTATATTCAAAACAATCCAAAAAGGACGAAAAAAAATGAGTTAATGACTAATGAGTAAGATTAGCTAGGCTTTTAAAGTACTTTGACCAAGTTTTGAAAGTTACTGTTGCATTAATATAGTAATTGAAGATTTCTTTTTGATAAGGTACTAACTGAAGATTTGCATTGATATATATTGGAGAAATTTTATAAAATGAAACAATAAGAAAAACCTAAAACATCTAATAAATTATGATAGAGGGATTAATTTTTTGTTTTTACATCAAGATTTTAATGTTTAAATCTGGGTTTTATGAAACAATAAAAATATATTTAACTAAAAAGAGACTAGTGCACCGTGGGCGACAAGACCTACCTTGTGGACCTTGTGGTGCGTTTGAGCTCGTTCTATCTCGGAATTTGTCTTTTCTCCGCCATTGACCGTATTTTCTACAAAAAATAATGCATAAATCGAAAAGTATTATTAATTAGTTATACTAATATTATAAAATGTTAACAAATAAAAAGATATTGATGTGACGGACTTAGTGGCGGCGTGCGAATGGAGTTAACGACTAAAGAACACGCGGCGAAGACTACGACAAAGGAAAACAATAACGTGCGGAGAAACTTCGCCATGTTTTTATTTTATTCCTAACAAGAAATTAAACTTCTTGTTGAAACAGAGGTTTTAAAGAGAAGTTTCTTGAAGATGATAGGAGAAGAACAAGTACTACGTGTGTTGTGTGTGATATATGATAAAAGGTGGCATAATCTAATGAAGTCATATATGTGTTTATATAGTTGGCCAAAAGATGAGAAGAATTAGAGTATGTGTTATATAAATAATAAATGATAAAAAGTGGTATGAAGGTCACATGATTCTCGTCGAGTTTCGATATTTTTCTACAAAAAAAAAAAATCATTATAATTTATTGTTTTGTAGTCCACAATGAACATGTTCGCGGGCTATGAATATTTTTGAATCTGAGAACTGTTCAATATGTACGTAACATTAATAAAGACTGAGATATGGCTGTGCATTGATCCAAAATGATCATCATTTATCAGTCAGTCAATATTTTGTTTCAATTTATGTTTCGAAATATATTAAACTTTTCGGATATAGCAAACGTTATATAGTATTTCAATATAAATCATAGTTTGCAACTTATGACAAATATATCATACCGTTAAAAGACCAGGAAGGCTATAATTAATTCACTTAAGTGGAAAAAATGCCTTGTTAGGTCATGGAATTTTCATGTTTAGTTAGTCATTAGTGGATTGTGAAGATCTCATCATATATAGTATAAACCACGGTGCATGAATGAACATGTATATTGCATAATTAGAAAAAGCAAGCATTTAATTGTAGGTCTTGGTATGTATAGAGATAGAAGTTATACGTATAGATAAGGTATAAATTATATGGTGTAGGACCAAGAGAGGAGTTACGAATGGAATAGTTAATAATTGCAGTCATAAGGTTCACAATGGGAGAGAGTGCACAGAAGCAGCCAAAAGTGTTCAGACATCTTGAAAATAACCTGTCACACAAACGTGAGCCTTGCCTTTGGTTTTAATGACCTTTTCCCAAAGCACCAAAAATATGAGCTTGTTAGCATTTTTTTTCTATTTTTTTCTTTTTGAGTAACCAAAAAGTTCCATGTTTTAAATCTATAATATTTTCGAGTTAGAAACTAGAGTCATTTTTCTGTTGTTGTCTTGTTGATACGTATTTTTCAATTATCTCCAACAAATTCGATTGGTTAATTTGTGCTTTAGTCTAGAAAGCAGGTTTATGTGTGTTTGAAATTGAAACGTGAAGAGATTTCCCAGCAAGTATGATCAATATTGAGATAGATTATGCAAATATAAAAGGCATACAATAATAGCTTATTAAAACTATATTTAGATGTAAGAAAATTAAAAGAATAACATTGAAGTTAGAAACATAAAGATCAAATGATTTTTGATAGATTCACGAAAAAGAAAGAGGAAAAGAATTTCACAAAGAAGTAATCCTCAAAGTTAGAGTCAATGCCCTCAATTTTTTTTTGTCAAAACAAATACTTCCACTAAAAACATTCATGGGCCTACAGAGAAAAGGCTTAAAGCCTGTTTAGCTGCTTGGTCTGCAACACCATTAGCTGATCCAGAGATAAATCGAAAAGCTAAAAACTCAAAAGATAAAGAATAAATTTTGATGTCCGATAAAACACCATGCAATTCCAAGATCGGCAAATTGTTGGAGATGGATCGGATGAGTTGGACACAATTCGATTGTAACCAACTTCAGTCACCGAGATAAGAGCAGATCTAACTGCTAGTGCTTCCGCCATGAGTGGGGAAGTGACATAAGGAATCACATCAGAGTGTGAGCTGATGAGCCTTCTGTGATCCGAGAAATTCCAACCAAGTCCCGCTGCTCTGATCTCAGCTTTCCACGCCGCGTCTGATTTACATCTAATAACATCAGGCGGACACACCAAATTTTGCCTGAGTGGACTGAGTCCGGACCTTGTGGCTTAGGTGGTTGGGCAATTATCCATTCCTTTGCATTTAAGATTGCTCGCAGGATGGTCTCTGAGGAGGATAGCCAGTTATCATTGAATATTGCTTAGTCAATGTCTTCATTACAAACACATATATATGAATTACGTGAAGAAAAAATCCTAAAAACATGGGCCAATTATAATTACATTGGACTTATTGGCATTACAACAAACTTGTCTCTAGAGATATTCTAATAAAACGTAACAGAATCGTTTTCAACTTTTAAAACTATTTCAGAAAATCTAGTATTTGTGAAGAAATTCTACTCTCAAAGATGACATCAAACTTAGCTTGTTGTTAAAAAGTTAAAGTTTTGTTATCAACTAACGGTTGGGTTAGTGGTGAGTTTTAGACCGATCCAAAGAAAGAAATAATTTTGGTCCGAATTCTTGTTTTTGGTTGAGAAGATTTTGTGTTCCGAAAGTGAAAAATATATAAGAGTTTCGGTTCAAAATTCTTAAATTTTGTAGAAGTAATTTCATATTAGCCAAGTTTTCAAACTTACATTTTTGTTTTTTATAGTTTATTTTTATTAATGATATTGTTATGATATTTTGTTTTTTGAGTGGACTCAAATTAACCAAACAGTGGTATAATTCAGTTCAATGGATTGAAGAGATATTTTTAGTTCTTTTTACAAGTATTTTTTTTGTCAACAGATACTGGTGCATGCCTATATATATATATATATATATATTTTTTTTTTTGTCAAAATAAATATTCCCTTTGACAAAGAAAAATCAACCTGTATACAAAATGTTTTAGAATAAAGCATGTTTTACCTAGCCAACACCACAAAATCGTATAAGGGATAATTGTTAGCTACACAGAATATATTTTAATGCATGACTACACTTCCAAACTAAAAAAATGTATAGCTACATGAAAAAGATCTGAACCCAAAAATAATTGGATATAACCTAACCAATATAAAATTTAAACCAACCAGCCCAAATTCTCTTAAACTAACACATCCCAAATCCCCTAAACTTAGTTACGACGCAACCCAAACTATATTCATAAAGAGTTTTACGAGTTCAGTGATGCCAACAAGATATCAGCTACATCTTGCCGAGGCTGTAGCTCGAAATCCACTAAAAATCAAACAAGCTTTACAAGAAATAAAAGAGTAGAAATATACTCACTCGCACACATGACCGGCCTGAAGTGATAATGGACCTAACACATAAAAGTTTGATCATTTATAAATTTTTTAAAAAACTTGAATTTGTCAATCACAAACTGACAAACATATAAAACGCTCCACTACACCAAAGCGCATTTCTAGAAAATAATGCTATTAATAATTGATAGATTTTTGGCGCCTAAAGCAGCAGTTTGCTCTTCTTTAAGTCAGGACCGAGCTTGATCGCACACTTTTTTCTATGTTCTTCCAGTGTTTTCTTCAAAAAGAAAGTATCCCAAAGCTTAGATTTTTAAATGTTTTATCAGTCTACAATTTTGTCTATCCTTGTCATTCTCTCTCACAAACCCAATACTTTTTTTATAAGGTCAGTTTCTTGAATCTTGCAGCCACTTCAAATCACAATCAGTTTCTTGAATCTTGCAACCACTTCACATCACAAAAGAAACAGTTGCATTGATTCTTATTTTCGTTCTCACATCTGTATTGATAGTCACTTTTTAAGCGATAGTAAAAATTCCAATGAAAGTTACATTTATAATTTTATTTGTAATGAAAGTGGAAGAGGAAAGATTCGTGAAAGAAAAAATTACAAGATAAGAAATACCAAACAAGACAACTTACTAAACTATAAAATGTTCTTATTGTTTTACTGTTGGTTATGTCCAAAGTTCTTCTTTATACTCGTGCAACTCTGTTTGAAACTCAAATTTGTTTGACACAATTTTGTTTTATCTCATTCTGTTTTAAAAGAAACTATCTCACTTTGTTCCGATATTGTAATCTCCTTCAGAAGCTAATTCGTTAGTTATACTTTATATGTAGCTTAGGAATTAGAATGTAATCGATTTATTCGTAAATTTAAAATCTTAACCTTAAAAACAAGAAAAAAGAAAAGCAAAAAGTATATATTGACTCGGATATTAGCGCATGTAGAGTCGAATAGTGTAGGCCCATATCTGAGCCCATTGGCACCGACGTGGTTTAGTTGCCATTGCTAACAACTCAACCAACTTTCACTTGATAAAATTGATTGGTACAAAAATCAAGGATCAACCGAAAACGCACCGTTTTACATTCTCAATATCACGAAACATAATTAACCAAAGAAAAAGAAAAAAAGTCCTTCGTTGAGAAGCAATAAGATGTTTTATTAATCTTCTCTGTTCTGTTCCAAGCCTTTGGTTTTGCGATCGATCTTCTTACTGATCAATCGTATCTAGAAATCGATCATGTCGTATCTCGATTCCTTCTTCAACAAGGGTTTCAAAGCTGCTAAATGGTATTCTCTGATTTCATCAATCTCTTTGTTTTTTTTTTTTTTTTTTTTTTTTCCGTCTTTTGGATCATCAATCTCTGTGGATTCTATTTGTAATTGGATGAGTTTACTGTATCTGATTCAATATCGTTTTTGGTAAACAGCAAAACTTTACTCAAGTTAACGATCCCTCGGATAAAGCTAATCCGGAATAGAAGAGAAGCTCAGATTAAACAAATGCGCCGTGAAATTGCTAAGCTTCTTGAGACTGGTCAAGAAGCCACTGCTCGTATTCGGGTATTGTAGTTTCCATCCATGGCCTGTTTTTTTCCTGGGAAACATTCTGAACTATTGAGTTTCTTCTAGGTTGAGCATATTATAAGAGAAGAGAAGATGATGGCTGCTCAAGAGATCCTTGAGCTCTTCTGTGAGCTCATTGCTGTTCGTCTTCCTATTATTGAGGCACAAAGGTTCTAACTTTTTTCCACCCTTTTATGTTCTCTGTGAGATTTGTTTGAAATTTTGAACTTGAAACATTGTTGCTGAATCCTTCTTTTTTGTTTAGGGAATGTCCTCTAGATCTAAAAGAAGCGATATCAAGTATATGTTTTGCTGCGCCGAGGTGCTCTGACTTGACAGAGCTTCAACAGGTCCAGATACTATTTGTATCCAAGTATGGAAAGGAGTTTGTTGCAGCTGCATCTGAGCTCAAGCCGGATTCTGGTGTCAATCGTAAGGTACATCAATGTTCATTGGTGGTATAAATTGCTTATGTGAGACTAGTAGCATGTAGAAATCTTTAACACAGATTGATGTGAAAAGAATCTATATCAATCCTTAGGATTACATATCCACAAAAGATTTGTTCATGTTTTTCTACAGTTGGTGGAGTTGCTGTCTGTGCGGGCACCTTCCCCAGAAACTAAATTGAAACTTCTCAAGGAAATTGCAGAAGAACATGAACTTGATTGGGACCCTGCTTCTACAGAAACTGATCTCTTCAAATCTCATGAAGATCTTCTTGTCAGTACTTTTCTCTTCTTTTTCTTTATTATCTCTGGTCAGAACATGTTAGGTGCTTTCTTTGTGTTTGCATCAAACCGAGTATGTAGCGTTAGGAACTGAATCTGCAGTTCTTCCCAGTTTCTTTGTTTTTTCCTAAAATGTCTTCTTTCTTTTCAGGATGGACCAAAGCAATTTGGTGGGGGCTCTAAGCTGCCATTACCGGAGGAACAAACTGATGGGCAAAAGGAGAAATCTGATTCTGATTCAGAGTATGATATATTGGACTTCCCCGAGGTTCCAAAGGTCTTGGTGCGTCCAACTCCTGGCTCTACCCCTGAAAATGCACCAGAGGCAGTGAAATCTGCCAGTTATGAACATACCTCTCTCGACTTGCCTGAAAAACCGGCTTCCAAAAGAGATGAACATTCTGCAAAAGCAAGCAGCACTGTGGTGGGAGGCCAACAATCTTCACCCATTGTGATGGAATCTTTGGAAAAGAAAAATTATTCTCCGGAATCTCCACCATCCGTTGGTGTAGTAGAACCCGTCTCTACAAAAAAGAGTGATGCTTCGAGGGATTCTCCAAGGAAAATATCCGATGGAGACTTGCAGGATGTCCTAATGGCTGCTCAAGCTGCTGCTGACTCAGCAGAACGTGCAGCAGCAGCTGCCCGTTCAGCTGCAAGTCTTGCACAACTCAGAATCTCTGAGCTTACCAAGAAGACTTCTGATCAGTCTCTAGAGAGTCCGTCTGAGAACCCTTTCCATGCTCCCTCAATGGAAATGCCGCAATTTAATCGTCAGAACTCTTCAGCCAGCAGTTGTGGAGATCTTACAGAGCACCAGAGGGCAGAAACTTCATCACTTTTCAACTCTGAGCAGAAAAACCACTATCCACAGAGATTCCCTTCAGTGGAAAAACCGCAGTTTGATCATCAGAACTCATCAGGCAGCAGCTATGACGATTTTACGCCACAGGGACCCTCTTCAATGGAAAAGCCGCAGTTTGATCATCAGATATCATCAGTTAGCAGCAGCTATGACGATTTTACGCCGCAGAGACTTCCTTCAATGGAAAAACCACAGTTTGATCATCAGAACTCATCAGCCAGCAGCTATGGAGGCGATTTTACACCACAGAGATTCCCTTCAATGGAAAAACCGCAGTTTGATCATCAGAACTCATCAGTGAGCAGCTATGGTGATCTTCCAGAGCTCCAAAGACCAGAGACTTCATTACTTGACAGACTCAGCCCTGACCAGGACCACCAGCAAATGAGACTGCCTTCCATGGAAGATGATCCATATTACTCATACCCCAATCTGTTCACATCGCAGAATCCTGATCGCTCATCTGGCTCTCATTTACCCTCAGACAATACAAGACCTGCCCATGATTCTTGATTTTACCTGCAATGCAAATGCTATAATGCAAAGCTTTTGGTGTTTTTCAGTGTGTTTCACTTGTGCTGTTCCTTCTCGCTCAAAATCATTTCTTGAACAATATTTTCTTCCTCTTTTATTCAGTGGAAGATATGTGTAATGTATATAACTTACTGTGAGTTTGATTATGTTCAAATAAAGGCCTTGGTTTGCTCAAGAAATGAATTAGCAAGGTTGATGACTTGATTCGTCTGTGGTTGACGTTCGATTGCCTACAAACGCACAAGCCCCAAACACAACGCCAAATTGCTGATTTTTTCTGTTGAAAGGTTGGTTTAATTAGAAACTAGTTTGGGCCTGGCCCAAGTTCATTACTCTTTTGTTAAAAGGTCAGCTGACTATTGGCATTCTTCGGGACAAAAGAGAAAGAGATAGAAGAAAGCTCTCGAAGAGTGATACAAGATATCATGGAGGATTCCGTAAAGTTCCTTAGAGGCTGACTTCGAAATGATGGCCTTGATTACCTTTCAGGAATCTGAGGTGACTGAAAGGTGTTGTATCGATCGACTGGTAACGTCTTTTATGGCATGAAGGATTGCATTAGCTTCTGCTACCAGTAGCAATCTACATAGAGTTGAGGCTGCAGATCGGTGGATCGGTTGTAAATCGCGTATGTTGCTGTAAATCCAGCCAAATCTTGCTGCTTGGTTGTCGGATCTCCAGGCTGTGTCCGTATGGCACACTATACTAGTCGTCTCCGTTAAGAGTTCAGATCGATTTTTGTCTTAGTCTTTGTGCCATCGGTTTGGATGAGTGAGGATCCTGTTGGAGTTTGTCTTTTGGCTCCATTCCATGTTGGTGATATATCATGGTTTTTATGATTTTTAGCCATGATATAAGTATTGGTTGTAGAGTCTTTCTATTATTTATTGAGTCTTATTAGGAACAAATACGAGATGTACCTTGATGATACACTTTGGAGATTTTGAAGACTTGTAGTTGAGCAAAACAACTTGGAGATGAAGATTATAGTTCACGTTGATCAACACACATCACCTGTATCGGTCGACACACATGACAACATTTAGAGACCTTCGAGTTTTATAAAGTTTCAAGAATTACAACTTTGTCCCATAAGTTTCTGTTATATGTAATTAAAGTCCTTTCGTATTTTAGGTTATATCTATGTTTTAGAAGTTTGAAAAGACTAAGTTTTGTATCATCAAGTTTAGAGAGAGATTTTGGAGAGAAGAATCATAACTCATCTTATAAAGAGAAGATTCTGAACTCATGTTATTCTTTGATTTATTTTATGAATATTATTCAGAATAACATGTGTGTTTCATTGATTATGTCTGAGTATTTCTCTTGTTAGATCTAGGTACTTAATTTAAATATGTTATTTCTATTTTGTGAACTTTAGAGTCTTTGTGGAATTCGACCCCTAAGTACTACCGTGATCTCTTAATTTGAGAGAATAGTTTAAAGGGTTTAGTTTGACCCCTGTCAAATTTTGGCGCAATTGCCGGGAATTCTAATTTCACCATTAGATTTCAGTTATAATTTAGTCTTAAATTTTATTTTATTTTGTTACTTACATTTCTACTTTCTCTTATCTCAGCTATATGAATCTTAGGAGTAACAAGAATAAACAACTACTGACTACTCAAGAGATTGGAAAGTTAGAGAGAGCTAATCGGAAAGCACAAAGAAAATCAGAGATGGTTAACACCATTGTGCTACTGAGGAATGAAGTTGGGATCTATCATGATTTAGAGGGCAACCAACGCAATGAGCAAGGTCAGAAGCTTGATGCTGAGGGTAACCGTATAGTTGAGGACGTCGACCAACATGCAGCTGGCCGTGTCAGTCGAAATGAAGACAATATGGATCGTCCACGGATTTTGGATGATGGAATTGATATTAAGGAAAGAACACTTGCTGATTACAACAGACCTAACCAGTTCTACAATAATAGGTATGCTATCTGTCCTCCACCATTACAGAGGACTGATTTTGGTTGAAACCCCAATACTACAGTCTTGTGGGGCAACACACTTTTCATGCTCACTCTACCGAACATCCTATGGACCACATTGAGAAGTTTGAAGACGTAGCTTCTAGTATCAAAGCCAATGGTGTGTCCGAGGACTATCTTTTCTGCAAGGTATTCCCATACTCTCTTGCCGGGGATGCTGCTCACTGGTTGAAGCAACTCAAACCAGAATCTTTAACTACATGGATGGACACCAAGATGTTTTTCTTGATAACTTTGATGATGATTCTAAATCTGAAGACTTTAGGAACATGATCTCTCAGTTCACTTAAGGACCTACCGAGACTTTCAAGGCTGCATGGTTGAAGTTTAAGGTTTATCAAGGAAATTGTCCGCACCATGGTTTCAATGAATTCCAGCTCTTAAGGACTTTCTTTAGTAGTATGGATTGGAGGTATCAGATTGCCTTGGATGCTGCCAGCAATGAGAACTTCAATACCAGGAAACTAAGAGAAGCTAGCAAGTTGATTGAGAACTTCGTGTCTAGTAATAGCACTGATAACATCGTATTTTGACCCATTTTTACTATGGTTTTTATATTTTTTATGAGAGATTTGATATGATTTCAAGGCTAAATAGGCTATTATCAAGTATTGTTAGTGTCAAAGAGGTTTTACAGGTTTTATGGGAAAATGGATCAAAAGAGGAGCAAAATCCGTTTTGAGGCAGTTTCAGAGCATCAGAAGTTTGACAACATTTGAAGACCTTCATGTGAACAAAAATTGGAGTTCTCTATATCATTGGAAAGCTTGAAGAGTCACAATTCGTATGAGACAAGAATTAAAGCAATCCATTCAGCTGTTTGGAAGATGCATTACAGAGAATGAAGCAATGTCAACTAAGAGCAGAAGCTCCAAACCTCAATCACAAGGCTCATGACCGAGGCCTGGCCTCTTGAGCACCTCGGCCACAAGGCCCGTGACCGAGGCCCGACCTCTCTCCTCCGCACTCATCAGAATGACGGGTTTACCCTCCTTAACCTTAAAACCGACCTCTTGTGCCTCAAGACCTATAAATACAAAGTTGAAGCATTAGGGTTTCGTTTGAGAATATAAGAATCAGGTGCTGCTGCTTATTCCACTATCATGATCACACCTCACTTGCTATAGATCAGTCTAGTGGCACGGTTAAAGGATGAGACAAGACTTACGGACTGAAACTTCCTTGTCATGCAAACTCTTTTCGGAACTCAACTATGTTTTTTCCTTTCCGATTGTTTTCATCCTCATCATTGACTTTTGATGTGATGTTTTATGTATCAGGTTTTACCCAACATCTAAACTTTGCAAATGCACGGTTGTGCGCAGCAGTATAGTGGTGGGATCGATCCACATAGAGTAAATAGCGCTATAGATCCTTTGATCTAAACAGAGCTAGGATGAAAATATGGAAAGTTGTTGTCACAGAAAATCAAATCCGAATAAAATCCGAATAAAGTAAATATGGAAATAAATCAATCTAAAACAAATGTTGGGATTTGAGAAATTGCAGGGATTTAAATAAATAAAAAAGATATCTAACCGGATTAGCAATTAAATGATCTAAATATAGAACACAAACACTGTACCAAAATAAATCTTTTTAATAAAAACAAATATTATTCTATCATAAATCCGCTAGACCCTATGATAGCATATTTCGACCTAGTTTGATAGAGTTCACTTGTAGATCCAGCTTCAACTCTTGGAAATCTGGAAATCAGGCCTACAAACTATAGATTCCAGGTAGAATAGCCAACGCTTGCTGTACTATAAAACCCTATGAATCATTTGATAGATTCGTCAACCTAACAAAAACATTTGATTCATAGAAGTAGAGATCTATTAACCATAATTCTAATCTATAACAAAAACCTAATTAAACATTAAATCCCTTTGAATAAATCCCATCTCCCAACATATAGATCTACTCAACCATGGTAATGGGTTGATAGATCATGATGTTGTATGGTTGAAAATGCAAAAAAAGAGATGAAGATAGAATGTAGATCTTGAAAATGCAATAGAAATACTTTAGATATGAGAAAAACCAATGTAAAAATTACAGATCTCAAATGAGAAATAAAAATGGCAGAGTAACAGTAATATTTGTGTCTAGGTCTCTTTGGCCGCTCAGGAAATGAGCATTATTTATAGGGTGTCTTCTAGGTCAAAACTCGGAGTTAATGTGGGATTTGGAGAATATTCGTGACTGAGATCGATCGATCCTACTTGGATCGATCGATCTTCTTCCTCTGATCCGTGCCACCTCATAGATTCCTTTGATTGACCGATCTGCTTCGGGATTGGTCGATCCTAGCCATGCTTGGTCGATCCTCTTCGGGATCGATCGATCCAGGATGTCTCAAAAATCACTTGATGTGTAAAAACGTCCAAAGTTGCTCCATTTTGCACATTTTAGCTCCAAGGAAGTGAAAACCTGAAAAGACACTAAAACCAACCAAAAGAATACAAAACCTAACCTCTAGACTCAATAAGACAAGTAAAAGAATAACAAAAACGGGTCAAAATAGACACTCATCACACCCCAGACTTAAATCCTTGCTTGTCCTCAAGTAAGAAACAAGACAATGAAACAAAGTACAGAAGTGGGAGTTTGAAAAACGGGAACTTACGCTTAGCTTTAGAAATCCATCATGTTGATCATGTAAACCAAGAAGAACTTGTGAAAGGTTATTTGGCTTTAGCAGTACAACATGTACTTTACCATAAGCATAACAAACATTACCGTACTCTAGCACCCGAGATCCAAGGGAACTTCTGAAATCTCCATTGTTTGCCATTTAACGTTCATTAAGTGTTGCGTGCAGTCTCACAAAGGGAGTTGAAATCGCTAAGTGCTAGTAACGGGGAGCCATTTTAAGGGTGATGGTTAGGCATGATAGATGAACTCCGGTGCAAGCCAATGCGCAAAATCACAGTGAGACGGAAACCAAAGATGGTGCACAACCTCTTGAACCTTGGATCCCAAGCAAGCTTCTATATAATGATCCTAATAGAGTTGCTATTGGTGCTAAAATAAAATAGATAATAGAAGCAAATAACTAGCTAAATAAATAAAAGGTTTTATTCTGGTTCCTTCAGACTTCTTTCCCTTCTCTTTCTTTTCGTTTTTTTTTTTTTTGAAAAAGAGTCTCGGGATAAGACGGGATTGATCGACCAAGGTACGATCGATCAAGGTAGGATCGGTCGATACCAGAGTATTTTTTTTCTGAGAAGGGGAAGCTGGAACCAGTTCTAAGCTTGTACATTAATCCTACTAAAAACCGCACCAATAGTCAACTCAAACTAATATAGATGAAGTACTGATACTAGAAAGCTTACTCGGAAATCTTTAGAACATTTGGTTGTACCAGCTCCCATAGTCTGTAGTTTTTGCACTTGGTTGCACATGCTTCTAATGTTGCAAAAGAGGACTGGGGTCTGAATGAAAAAGGGTGTAAGAGTGTGGAACCAAACTAAAAATGAGTTTGGCCATCTCTGGAGCTCCAATAAGAATGGGGTGAACTCTAGATGTATATGATTCCTTTTGCGATATCAAGCCCCTAAGTGAGAAGATTAGTCCAAGTTAAAGGTCCAAGTAGATAGAGCCAACGCTGGATCATTCAAATTTCCAAAAGATAGGTCACTTCGGGTAAAGTTGATCCACTGATGGTGTTTCCAATCTTCCTGAACTAAATCTAATAAATGTCAACATAAAATGAAAACCAAGAAAATTGTAAAATCCCGTGTTTTGACTCAAGAAAAATGATAAAGTTTTATTTTTGAAAAAGTTTTTAATTTTTTTTTTGGGACAAGTAAACAAAAGAAAACACCTTGTTAGTAACATATGAAAGCGGTCACCCCTTCCCCAAGACTTAAATCACTGCGTCCAGCAGTGATATAAAATCAAAGAAAAGTGGTGCTGCGAAACAACACTGGAGATAATGAATTGTGAACAAGAAAGCAAACCATAAACCATTGAAAGAATTTTACGACCACAAGGGAGCATTGGTCTGTACATGAACCGGTTCTCAGCTTTTCTCGTCTCGGGGATCGATCGATCTGGGTAGGATCGGTCGATCCCAGCGTACTGAAACTTCTTGAAATTCGCATCTTTTGCGTTTTGCACATGTTTTCAGTTAGCTCAACACAAAAAGATCATCATATCTTATTTTGGAAAATAAATTAATAAATTAAAATAACTGAAGGGAAATAAAATAGTTTTATTAATTGAAAAGCATAAAGCAAAAATAAATTTTAAAAGAACATGTTGGGTTGCCTTCTAACTAGAGCTTATTTTTACAAAGTCAGTAGCTTGACTTAATTTTATTTCAATTGGGTTCTGGGTTCATTGGAGGAATGGTATCCTCCTCATCTGGTAGCTGGTTTTCTGCCCTGACCTTGGGCTTTGCAATTACAGCCCTCATCATGTAGTCGAAGTTTTCTTCAGTGGTTTCAAAGTTTATTTCTGCTGGAACTTCACCAAAATCACTTCCCGTAGTCATGTCCATTGGATGAACAACATCAGCAGAGTCCACATCTTTCATAATGAAAGCTTGACCATTCATGGTGGGGACTCTGTTGACGGTATCGATGTAGAAAGTCATGGAGGTGTCTTTGAACCTAAGTTTAATCCTCCTCTTGGGGATACTAATTGAGGCTCTGGTTGTTGCTAGAAAAGGCCTGCCAAGTATAACTCCTTTCCATTGTTCATCCAATGCAAAGATAACAAAGTCTACCAGCGCATAAATTCCACTTAGTTTGACAGGAATGTTGAAGAGTTTCCATACTGGTTTTCTTGATGTACCATCAGCCATCTCAACTTCCATGGTAACTGGTGTCATGTGGAGTAACCCTAACTTCTTAGCTTGGCTGAGTGGCATCATGCTCACACTGGATCCAATGTCAATCAGGCTGTTCTTAAATTGATACTGCCCTATTCTGACCGTGAGGCTAAACCTTCTGGGATCCTCCAGTTTTCGGGGAAGTTCTTCTGGCATCTTCCTGCTACATTCCTCTTGAAGGAAATCAGCTGCTTCTTGCATAGTTGTCCTTCCAGCAATTATATCTCTCATTGAATCCATGATTTGAGGGGTCATTGATTTAACTTCCATGAAAGGCAATCTCACCCTCATCTCAGTGAGTACCTGATGTATCTTTTTCTACATCTCATGGTTTTCTATTTCAGGTGGTTGTGGGTTATCTCTTCCAATCCCTCCTTGATTCTCACTGGTTTCCATGTTCTCAGCAGAGTTCATATCTGTAGGTGGCTGCATGGTCGAATTTCTAACCTCTTTGTGATTTCTAATTTTTTAAAGGTTTTTATTAAGCAAGGGGTTCCAAAATCGTGTCTGCGAGGATCGATCAATCTCAGACCAGATCGGTCGATCCGGCCTGATTTTTTAAAAAATATTGGAAGAGTAAGATCAATCGATCTTATTCCTCGGGTCAATCCTGATAAAATCTGGGTCGATCCTCTCATCGAGAAAGCAGTGGCTCTCATCGATGGATCGATCGATCCCTCCTTCGGATCAATCGATCTCAATGGAAATTTCCGTAAAGAATTCCTCATCTCCGAACAGATCGATGTACTTCAGATATTCTCTGGGATTGGTTTCAGGCTTCCCTGAGAGAGTCCCTGGTAATGCCTTAACTATTTTGGCTGACCTTGCTACTTCGTTTCCAATATCCTCACATGGGCACCCAAGGATTCAAGCCTCCCATTCAAATCATTGTACATGTTATCAACTTTAAGGTTGATCTCTCCAGCGAATTTCTTCTGTCCTTCCATGATTTGCTGGAATAAGGACTCAATCTTCCCCATGGAACCAGCATTCCCAGATTGGGGGTAGAATCTAGTTTTACCATAACCAGAATTATTTTGGAAGTTCCCTTGGTTTTGAGTACTCCGAGATGGATTAAACTGATCTCATGGGTTCTCAACATTAGTGGTGCGGTAGGACAGGTTAGGAGGGTTCCTAAAATTTGGGTTAAAACCCCGGTTTTGGTAGTTTCCCCGTCCACCGAAAAAGTTGATCTCCTCAGTTTGATCCTCCTTATCATTGAACTCATCACTTTCCAAGAGATTAACAGATCTCTTTTGAGCTCTCATCAGAATGTCCACTTTAGCGTTAAGCTCCTCTATGATCTTATCACTCACCCGAGTGGGGTTGACTCTCCTATCATAGTCAGAAGATCTGTTAGAGTCGCTTCCTGCCAGGTTTTCAATGAGCTCCATTGCTTCCTCCAGCGTGTTGCTCATGAAGTCTCCCCTACTGGCTATGTCCATTGCCATTTGATACTTCATTTCAATTCCATTGTAGAAGAAGTTCATCTTGTCCGACTCGGTGTAGCTTTGAGGGGGACAGTCCTTTAGATATTCCTTATAGCGTTCCCAAGCTTCATAGAAAGATTCGGTACCATCTTGGCGGAATGTGGCTATTTTGTTTTTTAGCGCTGCGGATCTAGCTTTGGTGAAGAACTGCTGAATGAAAGTAGCTCGGCATTCACCCAAGCTTGTGATAGATCCGGGACTCCCAGATTTCAGCCATCTATGAGCCTTATCAGCGAGGAAAAAGGAAAATAGTCTACAACAGAGGTAGTCTTGGGGGACTACGTTTACTTTGGTGGTACTACAGATCTCCTCAAAGATATCAATATGGTCCATTGGGTTCTCGTTAGATAGCCCATGGAATTGATTCTGTTGAACCAGGACGATTATTTGATGTTTAATCTCATAATCTTGCCTCTGGATAGGAGGGGGAATAATAGCAGATCAGTTCCTATAGTAGGCGTGCAGGGCATCTTGCTCGCCTAAGATAACCCTGCGTGGCGGGACTTGCAGTCCCGGCACAGCATTTAAGCCAACCCCAGCAGCTCCAGCATCATTGAGAGGTCCTCTATTTTCCTGACCCTCTCTCTGCCAGATTTCATCTGCATTCTCACCATCAACAACAGGAGGAATGTTTCTAAGGTTATTAGGATCAGCCATACTAACTTTATCTTTTGCTTTCCTTGTGGTTTTGTTTTTCTTTGTTTCCTTGATCTTCCTTGTGGACTTTCTTGTCAACTCTTCTATGCTCAGGTCTTGTAGATCTTTAGAAGCCTTTCTCCTTAATTGCATACACCGGAGAAGCAAAAGAAGTTTGAAAATCAGATCCGGTCAAAGGGCTCTGGGATCGATCGATCTTGGAAGGGATCAGTCGATCTCGAGAGAAAAAGGATGGATCGATCAAAGAAGAATCAATCGATCTTGCACAAAGTAGGATTGGTCGATCTTTAGGGATCGGTCGATCGTGCAAGAAGTAGGATCGATTGATCTTATGGGGATTGGTCGATCTCAGAGACGTAAATAAAAAATGCAGAAAATAAAATATCATAGACTAGGTTTAAAAACTTAAATCTAAAGGCTACAACTACTCCCCAGCAACGGTGCCAAAAACTTGATGTGATGTTTTATGCATAAGGTTTTATCCAACATCTAAACTCCACAAGTGCACGGTTGTGCGCGGCAGTATAGTGGTGGAATCGATCCATATAGAGTAAAGAGTGCTATAGATCCTTAGATATAAATAGAGCTAGGATGAAAATATGGAAATTTTCGTCACAGAAAATCAAATCTGAATAAAGTAAATATGGAAAGAAATCAATTTAAAACAAATGTTGGGATCTGAGAAATCGCAGGGATTTAAATAAGTAAAAATGATATCTAACCGGATTAGCAATTAAATGATCTAGATCTAGAACACAAACACTGTACCAAAATAAATCTTTTTAATAAAAGCAAATATTATTCTATCATAAATACGCTAGGACCCTATGATAGCATATTTCAACCTAGTTTGATAGAGTTCACTTGTAGATCCAGCTTCAACTCGTGGAAATCTGGATATCAAGCCTACAAACTATAGATTCCGGGTAGAATAGCCAACACTAGCTGTACTATAAAGCCCTATGAATCATTTGATAGATACGTCAACCTAACAAAAGCATTTGATTCATAGAAGTAGAGATCTATTAACCATAATTCAAATCTATATTAATAACCTGATTAAACATTAAATCCCTTTGAATAAATCCTATCTCCCAACATATAGATCTACTCAACCATGGTAATTGGTTGATAGATCATGATGTTGTATGGTTGAAAATGCAAAGAAAGAGATGAAGACAAAATGTAGATCTTGAAAATGGAACGAAAATACTTTAGATCTGAGAAAAACAATGTAAAAATTACAGATCTGAAATGAGAAATAAAAATGGCAGAGTAACAGTAAAATTTGTGTCTAGGTCTCTCTGGCCGCTCCAGAAATGAGCATTATTTATATGGTGTCTTCTAGGTCAAAACTCGGAGTTAATGTGTGATTTGGAAAATATTCATGACTGGGATCGATCGATCCTACTTGGATTGATCGATCTTCTTCCTCTAATCCGTGCCACCTCATAGATTCCTTTGACTGACCGATCTGCTTCAGGATCGGTCAATCCTAGCCATGCTTGGTCGATCCTCTTCGGGATCGATTGATCCAGGATGTCTCCAAAATCCTATGATGTGTAAAAACGTCCAAAGTTGCTCCATTTTGCACATTTTAGCTCTAAGGAAGTGAAAACCTGAAAAGACACTAAAACTGACCAAAAGAATACAAAACCTAACTTCTAGACTCAGTAAGACAAGTAAAAGAATACTAAAAACGGGTAAAACTAGACACTCATCAACTTTACCATTCAGAAGGTTTTGCCTCTTCTTGGCTTTCATTTCTTCAGTTAAAGAAGTTTCCGCCTCGATGGCACAGATCGCTGCTATAAGATCTGAGTCAGATGATTCAAATCACCAACACCAGAGCAATTATGTCAGCGCCACTGAATACCACTTGAAGAAGAATCGAGAGATTCTGCAGTGAGGCATGGCATATGTCAAGGAGTATTGCATGTGGTGCATTTGTAAAATATATTTCTCTCTCAAATCTTATATATATATATATATATATATATATATATGATCATAGATCTACTTCAGTTATATGAAAAAGTAACCATAAAGTCAACGGAAATTTATCAGGAATCCTATAAAGCTTAAACTTGTACACAGATTTGCCCCTAACAATATTATGTTACGTTCGTATCAAGTAATAAATCAAAGCTATGAGAAAATAAAGAGAATTAAGCTGTACTAGCTAACATCAAAATCCCAAGATGGACTTTCCTATCTCATAAACAGATCAGTGGCCTTTTTAAGTTCTGGAATATTAGGCAAAGCTCTTAGACGATCACCATTTTCATTGCTACAAATTAAATATATGTGCAAATCTCATTATTAGCATTAAGAGCACTTTCAGAAAAATAAATCAAACCTGGTCCATGGAGCTGCCTCATTGATCACAACTAACAAATAGGTAACAACAGACTATGAAAGTACCCTATAGAAAACAAAAGAATATGTCATAACAAAAATAAATCCATCTCTTCATGAAAAGAATAGGCACTTTTCAACCCTGTAAACACCATCATATCTCACTCCTTTAACAGGGGCTTAAACTTGTACACAGATTTGCCTCTAACTTATTTCTCAGTCCAACGCTCTTCAACTAGATACACACCAAAGTTGGTGTAACATTTACCTATTTTGAAAAGGTAAAAGTTACACCTACTTTGCTCTGTATCTAGTTGAAAAATATTGGACTGAGAAGACAAAGGCAAGGTTGTGTACAAGCGGAGACTTCCTCTTAAATAGCATGCACACATCTTCTCCATCGCAAGGAATTTGAATTTTTTGGGCCATTTTTGAAGGTTGGAAACCAGTGAGAGAGATAGATCTGTGTAGAGATCGATTAGTTTTTTTTTTGATAGGTAGAGAATGATGATGTTCCGAATATTTGTAGAGAAATTAAATATTTTGGGAAATAAGAGAGTGAGGGGGTAATTGTGTGGAGGATGAATGTGTTCAAAGTTTTCAGTCAAAACAAGAAAGAAATTTAAACCTAAATAGAAAAATAAAGCACAAAATCTTCATATCATACAAATGGTCAACTATTTATTTTATTTTTCATTAATTTCTTTTTTTTTTAAATATATTTTTCCTTAAATTTTGAATTTGTATACATCCCTAATTCTTAAGAAATAATGTACATACATAACAATATATATTATTTAAAAAATATTTGCATTTATAGTTTATTTTTCTGAATTTTTATTATTTTATTGTCTAAATGGAAACAGTTACATTTTTATTTTTTAACATGGTCAATTAAACTTAAAAGTAATAAAATTTTTGTTTTCTTAAAATTTTGGTTAGTCAATATTTTATCATTTCTTTCCATATTTTTGGTCAATTTTGTTAAGTTTATAAACAACATATCTTATTATATAAATTTGGATTGCATTAACCAGAAGCCGAAACGTATCAAAATTATAACTCATGAGATATTGACAACGTGTCACTAATCATTCAGATCTTGTCACTTATCAAATTATAAAAAATTTTATAAAAAAAATTTAACAAAAAAGGAAATTCAATAATTGTTAATATATCAAATCATCAACTAAAATTCATAAATCCCAACAAAAAACCGGAAAATGTGAATTTTTTTTTAAAATGAAAAAAAGGAATCACAAAAATATTAAATTATCTAATCAATAACTAAATTTAAAAAATACATTTAAAAGAAATAAAAAAAGGAAAAATGTAGGTTTTTAAAAAAAGGAAAAAAGGAAATCACAAAATTGTTAATTTAAATAATCATTTATTAAAATTAAGAAATATATTTTAAAAATATAGCAAAACGAAAATTTTAACCTAAATTTAGTATATTTGTAATGTTAGTGTTCCAAGTTTCATAATTTTCTACTAAAGTATTAATACTGTTTTTTTTTTTTTTTTAAATTAGGTTATAATATTAATTATATATGGATATTTGTATGATATAGTGTATATGATTTTGATATGAAAGTTTTGACTTCTATTAATTTATATGGAGTATACATGAGGTTAGAGTAAGATTTTAATATGATTAAAAATCAAGCTAAATTGTATAGCAAAATCAATTGTGTATGAAGAAAAGCTGTTTAATTTTAGGTATTTTAGTTACTTGATATAAATACAATTGATATTTTCGGGTTTATAATTGTTGGGTAATTGAGTTATATCAAGTCTAAATATAATTAATATTTATGGGTATATAATTGTATTTCGAGTATTTTGGATATCCATTCGGTTCTTGGTTCAGGTTCAGTTCATGTTTGGCCTTTCGGTTATAGGAGTCTATGATCTATTTTGATTTTTTTGGGTTAGTATCCTTTTTCGGATTGGATCTGGTTTAATTTTTCGGATTTCTGATATTTTGTCCACATTATCTAACATGGTAGTAAAAAAAAAAAGTGATTACAAAAAACTTTTGGAAATTATATAGTTTTTAAATATTATTATAAGAAAATATTAATATAGAAAGTTAAGTAATTTATTCATGTAAAAAAC
Source organism: Cardamine flexuosa (assembly GCA_963555745.1). NCBI lineage: Eukaryota > Viridiplantae > Streptophyta > Magnoliopsida > Brassicales > Brassicaceae > Cardamine > Cardamine flexuosa. The sequence goes on along the minus strand of OY743214.1, from coordinate 14,548,220 downwards.
TAAAATTTTGTAAATAATTATTTTATCTAACAAAACATGATTTCTGTTTCTTTCCCTAATTTTTTTAAGATATATTATTAATAACAAAATATTAATTAAATAAAAATAAATTATTTTAAAATTTGAAACTCGCCCATCAGACGGGTCATAATCTAGTCTTATTAAATAAATTTGGATTGTACTCACCAGAAGGTAACATGTATCAAAATTATAACTCACGAGATCTTGACACGTGTTACTAATCATTCATATCTTACCACGTGTCTAATTATAAAACAAAATATATAAAAAAATTAGCGAAAAAAAGAAATTTAGTAACTGTTAATATATCAAATCGTTAATTAAAATTCATAAATCCCAACAAAACAAAAAGGAAAAATGAAATTTTTTTAAAAAGGAAAAAGAGAATAACAAAAATGTTAAATTATCTAATCAATAACTAAATATAAAAAATATATTTAAAACAAATACAAAAATGAAAAAATGTAGTTAAAAAAAAGAAATCACAAAACTGTTAATTTAACTAATCAATTATTAAAATTAAAAAAATATATTTTAAAAAAGACAACGAAGAATGAAAGCATTGAAACTCATATCCTCATCAGAAAACCACATCCACATTCACAATAGTAAGTCACTAGAAATTCTTACCTGACATGATCCAGACTACCATGTACTTCATCGCTAACACTCACAACATTCTAAATTCCCACCACAAATTTACTCAACTTAATCCAATAAACAATCTTCATTGCTGTATTCTATCTCATGTTTGGTTTCAATGTCAAAGATCTTCTAGATTTATAACCATACTTCACTACAACAAACCAGCCATTACTAACTTTATTGGTACTTTCTCTCCCCCAGACTTGTTAGTTATTTATTATATTTATAACTTCAAAAGTTGCAAATAAATGGTCATCAGAAGTTTCTTCCTACAGTTACAACCCTTGTGTGATCCTTTCGTTAGAGTAAATAAATGATCATCGAAAGTTTCTTCCTACCGTTTACTCTAGTGACATTCATCTCACCGTTATATATTTAAAATTAGGGACAAGGGAGATGAGTACCACATTAAATCAAACAGGATGCTAATGTTGAGCTTATACGAAAAATCAAACCCAACACACATCAATACCATCAACAAAACATAATACTTAGCTTGGATCTAGGATGTTGAAAATATGGGGGTCTTAGGCTATCTGGCTGGCCATTGAGTTTTCCATTAGTCTTGGATTCAGGTAAGGATATAATCAAATGGTCACTTAAGCTTCTGCAAAGTGTGGTTGTTTCCTCGGTAAAATCATTGTTTATGGACTAGGTTTTGACTCAATAAAATAAATTTTTGAAAATAATTTTTTGACTCTAAGAAAATAAAAGATATTTTCAGCAACTACCTCCCCCAGACTTAAACAACATTGTCCCCAGTGTTATAGAAGTAAAGGTTTAGTGAAAAATAATAAGAAAAATAAAATAGAAAAGGGATTGATGAAATCATACCTGTGTTGACCAACACAAAGTATCGTGTTGAGCAACATGAAAATTTGATCAAACAAGGTTGTTCTAAGCGTCATCATGTCCACTGGACGTGTATCTCGACACAAGACAGTTCTGAGTAGAGACATTCTGTTAGTAGGTTGCATCATATTGCAGCACAAATCTCAACCTGCTAAAAACAAAAATCAGAACTTTAGAACAAGAACAAGAACAATATATAATCCAAGTTTTCAATGCTCAAACTATAAAAACTGACAAGCACACTCAAAAGAAAAGATTGAAAGAAAAGAAAAGAAAAATCACAAATCATCAAGGTAGGATGACCAGTCCTCCTAAGAATCCTTAGCAGTGGTGGTGGCGTAGGTGAACGGTGTTGTTAGATGTTTGTGTGATTGCCTTTGATGAATGATTGATTTCCAAAATTTCCTATAAAAGACTCAAAAATACCAAAATCCAAAAATAAAAGAAGAGCAAGACTCTGAAAAATGTTTTTTTTTTTTTTTTTTTCTGTTTGAATAGAATAAAGATAGATAGCTAAAAATATAATAAAAACAGAGTATGTACAGACTTACCGGTGGGTTGCCTCCCACCAAGCGCTTGTTTTTAAAGTCATTAGCTTGACTTGGCCGGAGCTCGGGTATCTGGTGGACGGGATAGTGGCAATGAATGCTTCACCAAAAATTTCCGTTTCATCCATGGTGGAGTATAAGCCGTGGGTGCATGTGGACGACCAAAGAAGTAAGGAATATCAACTGGGCGGGGTGATAGTCTAGGTGGTACACTTTTTTTCCCTGAAAAATCATCAAAAGTAACAAGCGCTCTACGAAAATCTAGTGGCTTGGTTAACTGTAAAACAGTTGTTGTACCTTTAAAAGTCTTATTGATGATATCAAATGGTTTGGGTCCAGAAAGTGTGTACCTTAGTTTTTCATAAGGTGAGTGAAGTATGGGATGTGGAGCTTTATGTTTATCAACAGTTCTCAGACTTGCAGTATTCAAACCATTCCAAAAACCAGCTGTTTCAAGCAAATCTGGACCAATTCGCGGAGGGTGTTGAGCTATACAAGACTGTGTTGGTAGACACAGATCCTTCTTGTCAAGTATGGTGTTTATCGACACACATGTTGTATTGACCAATACAAAGCCTGTAACTCGGATTTCTTCACTTTTTTTGCAATTCAACTATGAAATCTTTGTCTCTAACACAAAAATGTCTTCCTCTACCAACATGTTAGTAACTAGAAACTCGCCATGGACCCTAGTTTGAAAGAGAATATCACCACTCATATCCTCAAGCTTAGAAGCTTGCTTATTCACTTGCTCACTAGAACCCAACTCCTTGACATACCCATCAGTAATGTATATGGAGCTTTCTACAAAGAAAGCTTGACCATCAATGGTGGATGTTTTTCTCAGCTTGTCCATCTCAAAGTTCATAACATGATCACCAAAATACAACCCAATTTTTCCTCCTCCAACATCTACTAGTGCACCAGCTGTGGCCAAGAATGGCCTACCAAGGATAAGAGGGTCCTTAGGTTCAACATTATACTTCAGAACTATAAAATATGTGGGGATTATGGACTCTCCAATTCGGAACGGTACATCCTCGTGAAGTCCCTCAGGAATTCTAACACTCCTATCCGCGAGAATTAATGAGATTCTTGTAAGGGTGAAGTCGGTCATTCCAAGTCCAACAGCAACTGAGTAAGGCATCAAACTAACACTTGCACCCAAATCACACAAAGAACCCTTGAACTTATCCTTGAAAATCGAACAATCCAACATAAAACTCCCAGGATCCTTTAACTTCTCTGGAATTCTATTCTGAATAACAGCATTACAAACCTCAAATATCATCATGACACTCTCCTCTTGGCTCATATCAGATGTGAGCATCTTCTTCAAATATTTCTTAACCATTGGAGTAATTTTGATAGCATCAATCAAAGGAATCTCCGTGGTGTTTTTCTCCATCATACTCTTGCACTTAGCTTTGTATAGCTCTTGTTTTGACTTCTTGGGATTCCTTGGGAATGGAATCTTAGGCTTGAAAACTGTTCTGCTGAAATTTTCTGTTTTTCAGAATTTTTCTCTGCAACTGGGTCCGTGTGTTGACCAATACTGCAATTTGTGTTGACTAACACGGATTTTCCATTTTTGTCCTTAGAATCTGCTTCAAAATCTTTTAACTCTGCGAGATTATCAACACTAAGACCCTTTTTCAGCACTGGATTCAGCTCTATTTCACTCCTAACCATGATAGCACTACATTGATACTTCGGATTAGTGTCTGTCTTTCCTGGAAGAGTTCCATCTTGTCTTCTAACAGCTTCAGCAGTTTACGTAACTTGAATGTCAAGCTTCTTAACCTTAGTGTTCAATGCTTCTAACCTTCCATTCAGATCGGTGTACATGACATCTAGCTTGCCATTAAAATCCACTGTAATCTTCTGTTGACCCTCCAAGATTTGTTCAAGCGTAGACTCCATCTTGCTTTTCTCGGGTTGCGCGGTAGGAGCTTGGTAAGATGGTGATCCATAATTTCGTCCAAATCTGTTGTTGCTCAGGTATGGCTTCTGATATTGAGGCATATCAGGATACCCTTGGTTTTGTTGATTTCAGTATCTCAGGTTCTGAAAACCAGTCCCACCTATGTAATTCATTCCCTCTTTGCATCCATCTTCAGGCTTGAATATCTCAACTTCTGCAGCAAACTGGACTGACTTCTTATTCACCAATAAGTTGTGAACTTAATCCAAATTGTTCTTCAACTCAGCAATCTGTTTTCCATCAAAGTTCCTAGATTTTCTTTGTCTCTCAAAGTCAGTGTTCTTAGTGCTAGTACCGGATGCCAAATTCTCAATCAACACATAAGCTTCATCGGGATTCCTTGTTTTAAAGTTCCCATTGCTAGCAGAGTCAAGAGCTACCTGATATCTCCAATCCAAACCTCTAAAAATATACCCAGCCACTGAACTTCTTCAAAACCGTGTTGTGGACAATCCCGCTGGTAAGCTCTAAAACGGATCCATGCAGCCTTAAATCCTTACGTAGGTCCCTCCGTAAACTGAGTGATGTTGTTTCTCAAATCTTCTGCTCTTGCATCATCATAGAAGTTTCACAAAACTGCCTTCTTAGTGTCCTCCTAATTAGTAAGGGATCATGTTGGTAACTGCTTCAACCAATAAGCTGGATCACCACTAAGAGAGTGTGGGAAAATCTTACAAAAGAGATAGTCATAGCTGACTCCATTATGCTTCATGCTGGTCACCAAGTCTTCAAATCTCTCAAGATGATCCATAGTGCTAAGCCGTGAAAGGATGTTGTCCAACTAGTGCATAGTAAGACGGTTTCAACTCAAAATCACTCCTATCAAAAGTGGGAAGTCTGATCGCGGATCTATTTGCATAAAATTCATCCGGTCTGTTGTAATCCTCAAGAGTCCTCACTCTCCCATCTTGCGCATCAACATGCACGTCCATAATTGCAACTGGCACTATGGGGTTTCCATTCTCATCCAATCTCTGACCTTGCTCATTGCACACATGACCCTCTTGGTCTCTTAGAACACCAGCTTTATCTTGACGTAAAGTCACAGGAGTAACCATCTCCACTGGCATACACCTGAAACACTACAGATAAAGAATGATGTAAGTAAAACAGAAAAATAAAAACTTAGTCTAAATTCTACACTTAAATCTATCGGAAACTAAATTGAGTCCCCGACAGCGGCCCCAAAATTTGTTATGCTCAAATTACCCTTCAAGCTACTCTCTCAAATTAAGAGATCACGGTAGTACTTAGGGGTCGAATCCACAAAGACTCAATGGTTTTACGATAGACCTTTTCGCTTCAAATTCAGCTAAGCAAGTATGAAGTAAACTAAATAGCAATGGAAATAACAATTAAATCGGTTGGTAATTCAGATGGGGAAAGCGTAAAGTCTAGGGAATTTCTCAGGAAATCAAGTAATGAATATCAATTAATTGGGTATAATTGAATTAAGAACAAGTTCTAGAACTTAAATCACGAAGGTGAAATTAACCAACTGTTGTTGCGAGAATTAACTATGTTTAAAATCCAGAAAACCAAATTCCTTCGCGAGTTCTAAGAATTAAACATGCATTAAGCGCAGGTTTGATATGTTCATTAATTATCTAATCCAAATTTCTTTGCAATTATCTCATTTGCTCACTCTAGGTTTATACAGATTATAAATCACAGTGTCGTGCCAATTTAACAACCTAAAATCAAGTTTCTAGGTGATCAATATAGAACAAGCTTTAAACATACCCTAGCTGAAAAACTATCAAGTCTAAATCCTAACCAATAAATCAATATATCATTCCATGAAAACCCTAATGAGAAGCCCTAAACCTAACAATGAATCTACTCAGACTTATCAATTGAAATCAAAGACATGAATAAAATAGATATTATATAATCAGAATAGAGAAATAGAAACAGGGGTTCGAAATCTTCTCTCAAAGTAGAACAAAGTAAGATCAGCTCCAAAGTTCTCAAAAAATCTCTCAAACTCTTGTAAGAACGTCTGATAATCTAAAACATGGCCAAAACCCCTAAAACAATAATCTAACACAAGCTGGGGCCTTTTTGTAAATAAAGGAAAATTCTGGGTAAAAGTTGTAAATCTTCAAAAGTTGTGTTGACCAACACAAGAAGTTGTGTCGCTCAACACAGAATAACACCAACTTCAACTTCACAGCTACAATGCTCCATGAATGCTCAAAACATCCAAATAACCCCCAAACCTGTGTAAATCTGTAAAAGATTTGATAGGGACTCAAAAGACACATAAAAGATTCGATTATATACATATATCATAGCCTGAAACCGGTAAAAACCATGATATATCAAATAGGCAAAATTATTAACCTGTATTCTAATTTTCCGCCAGCACTTTTCAACCCTGTAAACACCATCATATATCACTCCTTTAACATGGGCTTAAACTTGTACACATATTTGCCTCCAGCTTCTTTCTTAGTCTAATGTTCTTCAACTCGTTACACACCAAAGTTGGTGTAATATTTACCTACTTTGAAATGGAAAATATTAAACCTATTTTGGCCTGTATCTAGTTGAAAAATATTGGACTGAAATAGAATACAGAGGTAAGGTTGTGTACAAGACGGAGACTTCCGCTTGCATAGCATGCACACAACTTCTCCATTGCAAGGAAGTTGAATTGCTTGGGCCATTTTTGAAAGTTAGAAACCAATGAGAGAGATAGATATGTCTAGAGATTGATTAGTTTTGTTTTTGATATGTAGAGAATGATGATGTTTCAAATACTTGTAGAGAAATTAAAGATTTGGGAAAATAAGAGAGTGAGGGGTAATTGTGTGGAGGATGAATGTGTTCAAAGTTTTCACACAAAACGAGAAAGACATTTAAACCTAAAAAGAAAAATAATGCACAAAATCTTCATATCAGACAAATGGTCAACTATTTATTTGCTTTTTCATATTTCTTTTTTTTTTGTAATATAACTTTCCTTAAATTTTGGATTTGAATACATCCCGAATTCATAAGAAATGATGTGCATACATAAAAATATATATTATTTAAAGAATATTTGCATTTATAGTTTATTTTTCTGAATTTTAATTATTTTTATTTTCTAAATGGAAACAGTTAAATTTTTTTATTTTTAGCATGGTCAATATTAAATTTAAAAGTAATAAGTTTTTGGTTTTCTTTAAAGTTTGGTTAGTCAATATTTTATTATTTCTTTCCATATTTTTGGTCATTTTTTTAAGTTTATAAACACCATATATATAAATGATAAAAAAAAAAAGAGAGTTACACATGATGCCAACATGTTTTTTTTTTCACAACTGCAAAACTAAGATTACTTATTACATTGGTTTCAACAACTGAAAAAAAAGTTCCAAAGGCAAAAAACATCTGATATACACAATAATAAAAATTGAAACTAAACTGAAATGCATAGAAGCTGTAATGTAATCAGAGAGTTATTGAATCAAACCCTAGGTTTAAGAAATTTTTTGTATAAAAGACTCTCTCTTTTATTACTTTAGAAAACTGACTCAAAAACCAAAGCTCTCACAATCTCTCAAATATCATAAGTTATGCTACACCCTAGCATCTCCTTATATATTGAAAGACCTAGCCAATTTCATTTTTCTTTTAGGAAAACATACATAAAGATATTTACACAACTTCCTAAATATCATAACTCTTCCTAAATATCAACACAACTTGTATAAGTGTTGTGTTGGAAACACAACACTTATAATGAAACAAACTTAAAACCCTAAAACTATACATAATATGAAACAAAGAGAGTAGGAAACACTAAACGTCCTAATTGATTTGCTAAATTTTATAAATCTATACATTAAAAATGAAATATTTTGATTCTCTGGATTCAATAAATTAAATATAATATTTAATAATACACTTCTAAATCATATTAAAAAGATAATTAGTTTTATGGTGATAATAAGCCGCCAAATTATATTAAAACTTTTAATGATTGTACCACACGTGCATGTTATGGATGTATGCTATGTGCCGACAAAATATTATTAAATTAGGAAATATTTTTTTTCTCAAGTTTTAATGAATTAGAAGAAATAATTCAGTCCGCCACCAAATTATACTACAAAGGGTATTTTACTTCGATGATAATAGTCAATAATATGCAGTTAAATCATACTCCTTATGTTCCTTATTAATTATATTTTTTAGAATAAAAATTCGTTTCAAAAAATTGTTATTTCTCTATTTTCAATGCATTTTTATTAGATATTGATGATGAATTGAAAACTTTAATAACAATAATTCAATATTATTGATTTTGGATAACACAGGCTTTTCCACTGTAATTTAATCAGAGGGTAGGAATGGTTTGGGATCTTATGACAGAATAGCTTTTTCTTTTTCAATCCGTTTAGGTAAAGTCATGGTCCTAGGGTATATACATATATCAACAGCTTAACACAGCCCCACAAGGTAAGAGTTAATGAAACTTGAATTTCCAATATCAAGAAACTATCCAAGGAAGATTCTTGATGTAACTATGTTACTTGACTACATCATCTAATTCTGCTGATAAAAATATACTTGTAAACACCTAATTAGATGTGGGAAGAAAGAAGCAAGATTAGCAAAATCCAATAGAGACAGTAAGCAAAATAGAATCTAAAGATCATAAAAAATTGTATCAATCAAAATCATACATTCACAAACACTCATATAGCAAAATCTAATGATTCTAACGTCTGGAACCCTCGAAACTAGCAAAATCTTTTTTCCTTTCCGATTTTTTTCATCCTCATCAATGGCTTTACCATTCATAAGTTTTTGCCTCTTCTTTGCTTTCGTTTCTTCAATTAAAGTCTTAAAGAAGTATCTGAATCGATGGCACGGATCACTGCTATAAGATCTGAGCCAGATGATTCAAATCAGGCAATTCAAGAAACGGGAAGGGGATCAACAGCACCGGAGCTATCATGACAGCACCACTGAATACCACTTGAAGAAGAGTCGAGAGATTCTGCAGTGAGGCATGGCATATCTCAAGGAGTATTGCATGTGGTGCATTTGTAAAATATATTTCTCTCTCAAGTCTTATTATATGATCATAGATTTACTTCAGTTATATGACAATACAAACATAAAGTCAACGGAACTTGTATCAGGAATCCTACAAAGCTTAAACTTGTACACAGATTTGCCTCTAACAACATTATATGTTACTTTCTTACGTACATGTCAAGTAATAAATCAATGTCATGAGAAAAATAAAGAGAATTAAGCTCTACTAGGTAACATCAAAATCCAAAGATCAGTGGCCTTTTTAGGTTCTGGAATATTAGGCAAATGTCTTGGACGATCCCCATGTTCATTACTACAGATATGATCAAATTTCATTATTAGCATTAAGAGAAAATACCTAAAAAAAAGGCACTTTCAGAAAAATAAATCAAACCTGGTCCATGGAGCTGCCTCATTGATCACATCTAACAGATAGGTAACGACAGACTATGAAAGTACCCAATAGAAAACAAAAGAATATGTCATGACTCATGATAAAAATAAATTCAGCTCTTCATGAAAAGAATAGGCGAAATTATAGACCTGTACTCTAATTTTTCACCAGAACTTTTCAACCCGGTAAACACCATCATATCTCACTCCTTTAACAGGGGCTTAAACTTGTACACAGATTTGCCTCTAACTTCTTTCTTAGTCCAATTCTTCAACAAGTTACACACCAAAGTTTGTGTAACGTTTACCTACTTTGAAATGGTAAACGTTACACCTATTTTGGCCTGTATCTAGTTGACAAATATTGGACTGAAATAGAATACAGAGGCAAGGTTGTGTACAAGACGGAGACTTCCTCTTTCTTAGCATGCACACAACTTCTCCATCGCAAGGAAGTTGAATTTCTTGGGCCATTTTTGAAGGTTAGAAACCAATGAGAGAGATAGATATGTCTAGAGATTGATTAGTTTTGTTTTTGATATGTAGAGAATGATGATGTTTCAAATATTTATAGAGAAATTAAAGATTTGAAAAAATAAGAGAGTGAGGGGTAATTGTGTGGAGGATGAATGTATTCAAAGTCTTCACACAAAACAAGAAAGACATTTAAACCAAAAAAAGAAAAATAAAGCACAAAATCTTCATATCAGAAAAATGGTCAACTATTTATTTGCTTTTTCATATATTTCTTTTTTTGTAATATAATTTTCCTTAAATTTTGGATTTGAATACATCCCGAATTCTTAAGAAATGATGTACATACATAACAATATATATTATTTAAAAAATATTTGCATTTATAGTTAATTTTTCTGAATTTTAGTTATTTTTTATTTTCTAAATGGAAACAGTTACATTTTTTATTTTTAGCATGGTCAATATTAAATTTAAAAGTAATAAGTTTTTGGTTTTCTTTAAAGTTTGGTTAGTCAATACTTTATTATTTCTTTCCATATTTTTGGTCATTTTTGTAAGTTTATAAACACCATATATATAAATGATAAAAAAAAAGACATTACTTTCATCCAGTAAAAAAAAAGAGAGTTACACATAGTTAGAGATGTTAACATGTTTTTTTTTTTTCAGAACTGCAAAAACTAAGATTACTTATTACACTGGTTTCAACAACTGAAAAACTAAAGTTCCAAAGGCGAAAAACATCTGATATCCACAAGAATAAAAATTGAAACCAAACTGAAATGCATAGAAGCTGTAATGTAATCAGAGAGTAGGAATGGTTTCGGATCTTATGAACTGTTTCAGAATAGGTAAAGTCATGGTCCTAGGGTATATACATATATCACCAGCTTAACACAGCCCAGAAGGTAAGAGTTAACGAAACTTGAGCTTCCAAGATCAAGAAACTATCCAAGGAAGAAGATTATTGATGTAACTTGTACTACATCATATCATACTGCTGACCAATAAATACTACTTTTGACTTTATTTTTAATTTAAGCTCTTGAATTTGTCATTATCTCCCTCATTAATATATCATCTTTTTCATTATTAAATACACTAAAACAATATGAGTGATAATATAAATTTGCCAAATTAATGCATTGGAAACACAAAGCAACACTTATAATGAAACATATTTAAAACCCTAAAACTATACATAATATGAAACAAAGAGAGTAGTAAACACTAAACTTCCTAATTGGTTTGTTAAATTTTATAAATCTATACATTAAAAATAAAATATTTTGATTCTTTGGATTCAATAAACTAATTATAATATTTATAATACACTTTTAAATCATATTAAAAAGATAATTAGTTTTATGGCACTGGTTGATAATAAGCCGCCAAATTATATTAAAACTTTCAATGATTGTACCACACGTGCATGTTATGGATGTATGCTATGTGCCGACAGAATATTAATAAATTAGGAAATATTTTTGTTCTCAAGTTTTAATGAATTAGAAGAGATAGTTCAGTCAGCCGCCAAATTATATTACAAAGGGTAACTACTTTGATGACAATAGCCAATAATATGCAGTTAAATCATATTCCTTCTGTTCCTTATTAATTATATTTTTTAGAATAAAAATTTGTTTCAAAAAATTGTTATTTCTCTATTTCCAATGCACTTTTATTAGATGCTAGATTAAGACCCGTTCGATGGGCGATTTTTAAATTTCAAAATAAATTAAAATAAATTATTTTTATTCAATTAAATATTTATTATTAATAATATATTTTAAACTGTTTTAGGAAAATAAATAGAAATCATGTTTTGTTAGAGAAAATATTTATTTACAAAGTTTTAGTTTTCTACAGGAATAAATTAATTAACTTTCTATACTAAAATTTTCTTTAAAATATTTAAAAACTATATAATATCGAAAAGCTTTTGGTTTCCACTTTTTGTTTATTTTTTCAACTACCATGTTAGATAGCGTTGACAAAATATCAGAAACCCGAAAAACTAAACCAAATCCAATCCAAGAAGAGGTAGTAACCAAAAAAAATCTAAATGGATCTTATATTCTTATATCTGAAAGACCAAACGTTAACTGAACCAAACCGAAAACCGAATGGATACCCAAAATACTCAAAATACAATTATATACTTAAAAATATTAATAATATGTAGACTTAATTCACTTACCCAACAATTATAAATCTGAAAATATCAATTATTTTTATATCAAATAACTAAAATACCTAAAATTAACCAAAATATCTGAAAGGTCTAGGTTCAGCTTTTCTTCATACACACTTATTTTGCTATACAATTTAACTTAATTTTCAATCATGTTAAAATCTTACTCTAACCTCATGTATACTCCATATAAATTAATAGAACTCAAAACTTTTATATCAAAATAATATGCATTATATCATACAAATACCCATAAAATAAAAAAAAAATAAACAACAACAATATTAGTAATTAAATAGAAAACCATGAAACTTGGAAAACTAACATTGCAAATAAACTAAATTTAGGTTAAAATTTTCTTTTTGGTATTTTGTTTGGTATTTGTCTTCATACATACTTGATTTTGCTATACAATTTAACTCAATTGTCAATCATATTAAAATCTTATTCTAACCTCATGTATACTCCATATAAATTGATATAAGTAAAAAAAATAATATACATTATATCATACAAATATCCATATATAATTAATATTACAAAATAATTAAACATAAATAACAACAATATTAGTAATTTAGTTGAAAACCATGAAACTTGGAAAACTAACATTGAAAATAAACTAAATTTAAGTTAAAAATTTTGTTTTGGTATTTTTAAAAAATAAATTTCTTAACTTTAATTATTGATTAGTTAAATTAACAATTTTGTGATTTCCTTTTATCCTTTTTAAAAAACTACACTTTTTTTTCCTTTTTGTATTTGTTTTAAATTTATTTTTAAAATTTAGTTATTGATTAGATAATTTAACGTTTTTGTGATTCTCTTTTTTCCTTTAAAAAGAAAACTTAACTTTTTTGTTTTTTTTTGTTGAGAATTATGAATTTTAATTGATGATTTGATATATTAACAATTATTGAATTTCCTTTGTTTCGTTAAATTTTTTTTTTTTAATTTTTTATAATTTGACACGTGATAAGATCTGAATGATTAGTGACACGTGTCAAAATATTGTGAGTTATAATTTTGACACTGTCAACTTCTGGTGAGTGTAACTCAAGTTTATATAATAAGATTGATGATGAATTGGAAACTTTAATAACAATAATTTGATATTATTGATTTTGGATAACACAGGTTTTTCCACTATAATTTAATCAGAGGGTAGGAATGGTTTGGGATCTTATGACAGAATAGCTTTTTCTATTTCAATCCGTTTAGGTAAAGTCATGGTCCTAGGGTATATACATATATCAACAGCTTAACATAGCCCCACAAGGTAAGATTTAACAAAACTTGAATTTCCAAGATCAAGAAACTATCCAAGGAAGATTCTTGATGTAACTATGTTACTTGACTACATCATCTAATACTGCTGATAAAAAGATACTTGTAAACACCTATTTAAATGTGGGAAGAAAGAAGTAAGATTAGCAAAATCCAATAGAGACAGTAAGCAAAATAGAATCTAAAGATCATAAAAGATTGTATCGTCCCTTCGAGGACATCCGATAAAATTGGAACGATACATAGAAGATTAGCATGGCCCCTGCACAAGGATGACACGCACAAATTGAGAAATGGTCCAATTTTTTTTTATCAAAAAAAAGGATTGTATCAATCAAACTCATACATTCACAAACACTCATATAGCAAAATCTAATGATTCTAACGTCTGGAACCCTCGAAACTTGCAAAATCTTTCCCCAACCCTTTTTTCCTTTCCGATTTTTTCATCCTCATCAGATATCCACAAGAATAAGAATTGAAACCAAACTGAAATGCATAGAAGCTGCAATCTAATCAGAGAGTAGGAATGGTTTTGGATCTTATGAACTGTTTGAGAATAGATTTTTCTTCTTCTCTTCAGCGCTTTTTGGGGTTACTATCTTTCCATGAATATAAGATAGAGAAGATTCCGTTTGATCCTCTGTTTTCCCTTTCTCCCAGAACCAGTTGGATCTGTCTTCATCTTCTTATTCTTCTTTTGTCTAATTTCTTTCTTTTCTCTCTTTTTCTGAACAGGTGGCCACGAAAATAACAACCAAAATCCCTAGAAACCTTCCTTTAAATATGTCCCCTCCTTTTAATTTCATTTTAGCTTAGTGGGCTTTTAACCGGACTATATTCCGCGATCCAAAACTACGGGAGCGGGCTGTTACAATGGGCCTCTATACCTGAACTAGGCTATTTCTAGGAGTTATTCTGGACTAAATCTTTTTCTCGCCCGCAGCTTTTGAGCGCCTGCCAAAAAGGCGACGAGATGTTCTTCTACTCATCACCACATCCTGATGAGAACTCACCTTCTTTAGTAGCCAATTCTCTTAGGCATTTCCCCAGCACCAGTGAAGTATTAGGTCTATCAACGGCTTCGTCTGTCTTAGAAGTGAGCTGATGTTAAAGGATAGGAAGCATCCAGTGTCGGTATTGGTGATTTGTAACCCAACAACTGGACAATCCTTACCTTTATCGAAAATGAAGATGAGAAGGAGAACTGGGCTGAAGAGCTTTTTTGTGTATGATCCGATTGATAAACAGTTCAAGGTATTGTCAATGACATGTCTAGTTAATAGAAGAAACAAGATTTTTGAGGAGTTTCAAGTTCTGACTGTAGGAACTCAAAAACCGTCGTGGAGAATGATAGAATGTTGTATACCTCACTTTTCTTCACATAGATGGATATGTATCAATGGTGTTTTTTATTACACAGCTTCGGCCTACAGTACGTATTTAGATGGGTTGCATGATCATTTGCTTTGATGTTAGGTCCGAGAAGTTCACATTTATTCAACTCGAGAAACATTTACGTTATGGAACTCTGATCAACTACAAAGGTAAATTAGGTTCACTTTTGTCTAACGGAAATAGCTCTATCAAACAAGTACATGTATTACGTTGTGTGTTTTAGAAAATGTCAAAATGCAGGAATGGTCGACCCATACATATGCATTGCCGCTTTGAGGAGTTTAGTATCTAGACATCGCTGTTTAATATTTGTTGGAGTGACTTGGACAAATGAAATTGTCTTGTCGGCGTTGAGTCCAAAGCCTTACCACCTTGTCTTTTACTACTACAATATCAAGAAAAAAACGGCCATAAGACTTCAAATCAAAGGAGAAACAGAGTTTACGTATCCGTATGATGGTAGTTCCTTTGTAGACCATGTAGAGAACATGAATCTTATGGAAATGTTTTATAACTTGAATTTTTTGTAACAGGGCTAGTATGAATCTCGGTTCTCATCACATGATTAAATGTTCTTATTTTAATGGATAATTCTTTTTTTTTCTAACTTGTTAGTCTTACTTTGAGCGATGATATATTGTTCAAATTTTAGTTCGAGATATCATATTTTGTTATTTCCCCAAAAAGATATCATATTTTGTTATGGATTCTAGAAGATTGTCGCAAAAACATGAATTGTCCGAGATACGCATTACCCGCTTTGTTGAACAACATACTAGGAACTTTAAAGGGTGGATTGGCCGTTTGGGCCATTTTTTCAACTTAATTGGCTAGATATGACATATACTATTTGCAATTAGCAAATCAAGCATTTTGTACGGAATATTACTGTTTCATTACCAAAAATGCACATGATGAATTATTGTTATTACATAGTTGTCATTAACGATGATTTCCAATAAATGAGTTTTGGTTGGAAAAAAAAGAAACAGCCAATTCACTATTTTCTCTCTCTTTCTTCAGTTTTTTTCTTTCTTTTCTTTTTATTCTATTTCTCTCTCCTATCATTTGTTTTCAACTATTGTATTTCTGTAGTAAATATAAATCATATATTAAAAAAAAACTAAAAATTACATTTTGTTGTTTAAAATCTTTTTATGAATATAACACAATTCATTTTGTAAATAAAAATTTATTTCGTATACCATATGTATATCGTATTTGTATACGGTTTTGTACATCACTTTTGTAAATTGTATTTATATAATGTTTTATATACTACTTATGTATATCATTCTATACACTGGTTTGTACACCATATTTTGTAAACCAGTTTATACATCATACACCATGTTTATATACCCCTTTAACACCATATTTGTATACCGTTTGTACACCACATTTGTTGTACGTATTGTATACCGTATTACTTTGTACAACGGGTTGTACACTATATTTATATATTATTTTTTTACACCACCTTTGCCGTATACCATATTTATATACCGCTTTAAACACTGTATTTGTATACCGTTTGTACACCATATTTGTTGTACACCGTATTGTATACCGTATTATATTGTACATCAGGGTGTACACCATATTTATATATTGTTTTGTACACCACCTTTGTCGTACACCATATTTATATACTGCTTTGAACATTGTATTTGTATACCGTTTGTACACCACATTTTTTGTACACCGTATTACTTTGTACACCGGGTTGTACATCATATTTATATATTGTTTTGTACATCACCTTTTCCGTACGCCATATTTATATACCGCTTTGAACACCTTATTTCTATACCCTTTTTACACCACATTTGTTGTACACCGTATTATATATTGTATTACTTTGTACACCGGGTTGTACACCATATTTATATATTTTTTTGTACACCACCTTTTTCGTACACTATATTTATATACCACTTTGAACACCATATTTGTATACCATTTGTACACCACATTTGTTGTACACCGTATTTGTATACCATATTACTTTTGTACACCGGTTTGTACACCATATTTTTATAATGGTAGACAAACCAGTGTACAACAAAGATGGTATATAAAAATGATATAAAATCTTTTTGTAAATATAACAAGAGTCATTTTATTTTGGTTTGTAGCAAATACACCATTTTGTAGACCATCTAAGTATATTACTTTTGTATATCGTATTTGTATACTGTATTTCTACACTGTATTTGTATATTGTTTCGTACACCGTATTTTACACAACTTTGTACACCATCTTTATACACTCGTATTGTACATTGATGTCTCATACACTATTATATGTCGTACACCAATACCTTTGTACACTGATGTCTCGTACACCATTATGTGTTATACACTAATATATCGTATTTATATATAAATTTTGTACAAAATATTACATTATGGGTTTCGTTAGATTTGTAAAAAGAAAA
This sequence comes from Cardamine flexuosa, assembly GCA_963555745.1. Classification (NCBI taxonomy): domain Eukaryota; kingdom Viridiplantae; phylum Streptophyta; class Magnoliopsida; order Brassicales; family Brassicaceae; genus Cardamine; species Cardamine flexuosa. The sequence goes on along the minus strand of OY743214.1, from coordinate 14,530,943 downwards.
TAAAAAAATAGAAATATGTTATCATAATTTTTTTTTGATGAATGTGTAATATAGTCAAGTTTAAAGAATTTATATCTTTTAATTTAATAAAGAGAAACCCAAAAGAAGAAAGAGAAAAATAATTAAACAAAGAAATAGGAAAGAGAAAATGTTTTTGTTGTTCCTCACAATTCCACATTACATGTTTTTTTGCTCATGAGATGAGGGGGATAGTATGGTCATTAACTCTATCTCACACTCATTTTCCTCTCACATCTATAGTAAAATCCTTTTTAGCAAATTATAAATAGTAACTATCCTATATAGCCAATTAAGTTCAAAAAATGTCTCATTCTACCAAATAACTAAAATTTAAATTGTCTCATTATTTTGTTTGTTGGAGTGACTAGCACTGTTCACCTCAGTACTTTCTAACAAGTCTTAATACATATATTCCACTAGTCTTCTTCTAAACGCATGATTCCCTTTCGGATTTGTGCCATTTTTTTTCCTTTTTCAGTACCAGGAGGTTCTGGATCGAAATCCGTAATCCCCCAAGACCCGAAACCACAACATGTAATGTTAATTTCGTCCTAAGCGTCATTCGAACCTGACGACCTCTGCTTCGCCTAGGGTGATTTTTTGCCATTTACTTGATTATGATGTAGGCTCATCGTTCTCTCTAAAGATTATGATGATCCATCACTGATATCTCATGTTTTGACCTTAAATATCTCTGAAAGTGCAAATGACACAAAATAGTACATATAAGGTATGGAATCCAAAAGGATCAAGAGATACATTACGAATCTGTAAGAAACAAGTAGAGCTAAGACATTAATATGTTGTTGTTTGTTTAGGATAACTAGAAGACTAAAGAAACCAGTAAATAAAACAATTCTAATATGAAAAAAACGTAGGGAGATTCGCATGGATCAATGAATGCAAAATTGGCTACCTTAATAAGGATTTGAATGTTTATAGAAATCAAAACACTAATATAAAGCTAATTTATTCTCGTGGGTTTAACTATCTAAACATGAATCCTTAGGAGTTAGGACAATAAACTCTCGAATGAGCCCTAGTAGACATATTAGTGTTAAGAAAAATTCTTTAAAAGATCACACTTTTATGTTTTGTTGCCAAAAATACCACCATTAATTGAATGTTCCAAAAATACTACTAAAAGTTTTAGTTTCCACAAATACCACAAACACAAAAATTGATTTTATAGTTTATAACTAAAAAATTTTAGTTTGGGTTCACTAATTTAGATTTAGGGTATAGTTTTTATGGGGGTGAGAGTAGGGGTTTAGGGCTTAGGGTTTACGGTTTAAAACCCTAAACCGTAAAATCCTAAACCCTGAAAATATTTACATGGTTAAGAGAATTGTGGTCATTTTGTGGTATAGATGGAAATTTTTAAAATTAGTGGTATTTATGGAAAAAAAACATAATTTAGTGGAATTTAAGAGAATTACCCTAATGTTAATGTAAAAACTATAATAGACTTCTAATGTAAAAAGCAATGTAACAAATATTTGAAGCTGGTTGCTTAATTTTTTTTTTTTTTTGGTTTTAATTTTTGCTTAATTTTTTTTTTTTTGCTCTGATAAAGGGTGTAATTTATTGAGAATAACTTATGTACAACGATGAAAAGATTATAGCAAGATTGAAACGATCATTGAGTGGAAAATGAGGCTGAGTTATGGTGAAGGAGATGGCAAAACAGCAAGCCAGTGCTCCAAACAGTCACTATATTTGTGTCCCGTTGATAAAGAAACCCTATTAATCCGATCTTGGATTACCTTCGAGATAAATTTTACCATGGAAGTGTATGGTTGGTGATTGTGACGCCTGCTGTTTCGTTCCTTCCATACAAAGTATATGGTTGATTTAACAATATTTTACATTATATCTTTATTTTTTTTACTTTTTTTCAAAATTTTGGTTCTTGTACCTTTTTTTTTTTTTAGTTTGGTTAATTGCAATTTTAAATAGAAATATATGACAGTATATGATCATACATTCCCAACATAGACGATCACAACAGCTGATATGGATATAGACTGAGACTACACCAAAAGACATTAAGACCATCTTCAATGTATTTCTCTGTTTTTTACTCTAAAATAGAATAACTCTATAATAAAATAATGTTTTCCTCCAATGTATTACTCTATTTTAGAGTTACTCTATGTTACAGTTATTGTAGTATAAAATATAGAGGAAAAAATAGAATTACTCTATATATAGAGTAAATGATAGTGTTACTCTATTTTAGAGTGAAATATAGAAATAAGTTGGAGCAAATATTACTCTAAACTCTATTATAGAAGAAAAAAATAGAATGTGATTAGAGATGCCCTAAAGAATACATAAAAGTGAATTTTTCTCTGTTCTTTCTCTGTTTCTGTTAGACAAATTACAAAGTCTTTTTACCTAGGACCAGACAACTCAACAGCATGAAGATTATCAGTAGAATCAAGGATCCAATCAGAGGAGGGGTGAGAAGACATCTCCACTTCTTGCCTAAGAATTTCAACTTTCTGCCACTCGTCCCATTTCTCAGCCAAACCATCACCTTCAAGCATTCGAACAACCTCAGACATCTTAGGTCGTTCCATAGGTGAGCCCTGTGTACAGAGAAGAGCCACTTGTATGAGCTGTTCTACTTCTGCTTCTGTGTAATTGCTCTGCAGATCAGGATCCACAAGCATCTCCAGTTTCTTCTCCTTCAAAAGCCCTTTCACCTGAGAAAAGATCAAAATCAACAGAGAAATTAGCTTTAAAAGTAGTAACCAGAAATGGTGCTAAGAGATCTATCTGTGTATTAATAATACCCAATCTAGGAGCATAACGTCATCGTCATTCGCCAGTCTTGCAAGATCAAAAGCTCTCTGACCTGTGATCAGTTCCAAAAGCATGATCCCGTAGCCAAAAACATCAGTTTTCTCTGAAGATTTTCCAGTTGAAAGATACTCAGGAGCAATGTGTCCAATAGTCCCACGCACAGCCGTTGTGACATGTGTATCTTTATAATCCATAAGCCTAGCTAACCCGAAATCGCCTACCACCGCCTCAAATTCCTCGTCCAACAAAATATTAGCAGCTTTCACATCACGGTGAATGATTTTGGGGTCACAATGATCATGAAGATAAGACAAACCCCTCGCTGATCCTAGCGCGATTTGCTGCCTTATTGGCCAAGGTAGAGGCAACTGTGATGGTGGACGCTCTGTAATAATCATTCCAAGAAAGCTCACTCATTGGTATCCAAAAAAGTAAAAAAGGGATAAAGATCAAAAAGATTAAAATGCCGAGGTTACCTCTCAAACAAGAAGCAACACTTCCGTTAGCCATGTAAGGGTAAACAAGCAATCTCTCGGTAGGGGTCATACAGAAACCGCGTAGCCTGAGAAGGTTTCTGTGAACAGCCATGCTTATCATTTCCACTTCAGTCTGAAACTGGAGCTCGCCACCTGGTGTGCGCTCTTCTTTCAGACGTTTGACTGCGACAAGTGTTCCATCAGCAAGACGGCCTTTGTAGACTTTTCCAAACCCACCTCGGCCCAATATGTTCTTGTTGCTGAAACTATCTGTTGCTACTTGAAGTTCCCGTAGAGAGAACCGCTTAAGCTGCCCCAAGTGAACCTCAGGGTCTTCTTCAGCTGCATCACAGAATCACAAAATTAGTTATTACATACTAAACCAATTCTCCAATGAAACAAAAGCTTGGATATTGCAGACTAACCAGGAACATCAAAGAAGTATTCTTGAGGTTTTCTCCTACGCCACCAAGCAAAAGCTAAAGCAGGGGCAGCAAATAGCAAAGCGGCAGCAGCAGCAACTCCTCCTGCAATGGCTCCAGTAGCACTATACCGACCTTTTTAAACAAAATTACCAAAACCCAAATCAGACGTCCACTATGTTTCCAAGCATGAGTATACAAGATCGAAACTTTACTGTGTGCTTCATTTCATTACCTGGAGTAGGAACTGTGGGCGGTGGGATAAAAGGTGGAGGAGGAGAAAATGGGGGTGATCCAGGGCAAGGACGGCTAGTAACTGGGCCGCATAGATCCAAGTTGTTAGCAAAACTGCCCAGAAGAAGACAACATGTGAGGCCAACAGCTACAAGAGTAACAGAATTTTGGGCAATGTAGTATCTCTACTGACTAAATTTACTTAGGATGGTCAAAAGAAACTTGGCTTCAGACTTTAAACTGTATAGCCTTTTATGCTTAATCTAACTTAATAGATCTCTTTAAACTAGTATGCAGAACACAAAGAATAAGAGAAAACTATAGCCCCGGTTCCATCAAACCTTATGGGAGTGAAGAGGGAGAAGGAACCATTATCAGGAACAGATCCAGACAACTGGTTGTTCGATAGATCCCTGCATTTTGCAAGAGATGAATGAATAATCAGGTGACCCACTAAGAGTAAGAAGTTCAAAAGAGCAGAAAGTGAAGTTGAATTAATGATACTTACAAAACTTGAAGAGTAGTGATATTAGTCAATGACATGGGAATTGGTCCGGTGAGACTGTTATTGTTGAGCCGACTATCCTTGCAATAAAAACTCATACCACATTACCATCTTCACATAACACCATAACGAGAGGATCAGACTAAAGATGTTCTTACAGAAAGCGCAGCTTGAAGAGCTTTCCAAGAGAATCTGGAATAGCACCAGTGAAGCTGTTCAAGTAAAGATCCAAGCTCACTAAGTTTGTTAGATTCCCAAGATCACTTGGAACTGGCCCGGTTATGTTATTACTATAAAGTTCCCTGCAATTAAGAGTATCACACCCTGAGAAGAAACTCAACAAATCTCTACAATAACAAATGGCTATTGAATAAGTCCTAATTCAAAATGACAAAACAAAGGTTTGTGTAACCAGCGTTAACGGCTATCATCATGTATGAGACACTACAAGTCTCTCTGGATACAAAGTTGTTGCACATATTCAGTTCCATCAAATATTCGGTTCACTATCATCTATCGATTTAACTTCCATTTTAGATATTAAAGCAAAAAACTTACAAATACTGCAAATTCTTGAGCTGGCCAAGCTGAGGAACTAATTGACCAGACAGGTCTGCATTCCCGAGATCGCTGAAGATGCAACAACAAACAAGTTTAAATAAACTAAATCAAGAACACTCTTGAGGATCGAGTGGACACAGAGAGACACTCACACTCTTATAACACTGTTCTCGTTGTTGCAAGTTACATGAAACCAAGTACACGGATTAACAAGCGTAGGATCCCAACTTTGCAAGACATTACTTGGATCAATCAAATTAGCTCTCAAACTATGTAGTGCATCACCTGTAAGCAAACACACACAAAAAAAAATCCTAAAGATAGTTAACAACAGAAAAATGCTAAAAAAACCCAAACTTTCTAGTGAATTTGGATATGCATTTAGCAACCTTAACACTAGCATTGCTTTATCCAAAATTCGAGCTCTTAATTTGTTGCTAGTGACATAAATATAGTTTCCAAAACTATGGTGCAGATTTATCTGTCTTTATTAGGAGCCTAATCATAGATTGAGAACAAGAAATTCTCTAAAGATTGAAACATTCAAACAGAATCAGAGACATAATCTATGAGGCTGCTTAATCAGTCTTTTTATCAGAGAAATATCATTGAGTCAAACCGTAAATCAATTGCAAAATTCCCAAATATACGACCAAACCAAGAAAAACTAACCAACAAATTCAAACTTCAGATGACTAAAAGGCATTGTGATTTGTGAAGTCACCTAACCATAGATTCTGAACAAGTAAAGATTGAAACTTTCAAAGCAGAATCAGATGCTAAAAAGTCCTTTATAGAACAGCGACAGTACCAGATGAAAATTTATATTCTCATGTAACCAACCACTAAGCAACTATAAGCAATTACAAAAAAAAAAAAAAAATAAAGATAAGAGAACAGTAAAAACAACCTTCCATGTTAGAAGAGACAAGCCATAATGGATTAAAGAGAAGCAGTAAGATAATGAAGTAGACAAGACCAAAAGCTTCAAACTTTATCAGCTCCATTATTAAAAAAAGCAAAATTTATCCTTCTCAGATCCAAGTGAAACCCAGAACCGCCATGAAAACACCCAGAAAAGGAGAAACAAAACCCCTAACTTCTCAAATCAAAACACCATGATCTCTCCAAATTTCAGATAGAAAGAGAGAGAAAGAAAGAGAAGTTACAGTTCATGATTAACTCTCATTAATGACAACCGAGAAAAATGCCAAAGTTCTGAACACAAGTGGTAACAGCTACAATAGAAGTGAAAAAGGTGTGAAATTTTTTGATGGGTTTTTCTAGAAAAAGAAAAGTAAGAAAATGAAAAAGAAGAATTAAGAAGACAAAACCCTTTTGTTGAAATCTTTTTCCGTTGCTTTTAAGAGCAATAAAGGTTTGGACTTTGTCATTCTTAATGAATGAAATGAAATTTAGCTTTTGAGTTCTGTGGTTGTCTTTCCAGTTCAAGAGCCGTCTCTCTCTTTCTAAAGCCTAAAAGCCTACTCTACTCTTAATCAGTGATGGGCTCAGCTCAATTCTCTCTTTTCTCTTAATGGAGCGTTTTTGACAGTGGAGAGAGGCAGAGAGAAACAAAACAATTCTTTGAATTTTTTTTGTTTTACTTTTATGTTTTTTTTTTCAATTTGTCAACTTGTAAATTATTATCACAGTTAAGAAACAAAAATATAAAAATTCTTGTTAATGAAATTATTCTCATGATATTTGGGTATAATAATTAAGTAAATTTTAATAACCTTTTTCAAATGATCTTGGCTTATAAACCACAATGAACATACATTGATTATTAACAACATTTATTGTATGCGCAATTGCTCCATACTTTATATACTCTATTGATATTATTGGTGAAGTTATGTTGTTTTGTTGATGACTCACTTATCTAATTTTCTATTTTCTCCTCGAGAAAATATAAGAAAAATATTCTAAATCCAAAATTTAAAAGTTAATGGAGATGCAGAAACGAGGAATATATACCTAAGGGTATCTCGAATCATATTTTATATTTTCCTCTAAACTCTATTATAGAGTAAATTTCCTCTAACCTAACTTTATATCTTACTCTAAAATAGAATAACAATATCATTTACTCTATATATAGAATAACTCTATTTTTTCCTCTATATTTAACACTATATTACTCTAAAGTAGAGTAAGACATTGGAGAAAAATACTACTCTATTATAGAGTTACTCTATTATAGAGTAAAAAATAAAGGGATACATAGGAGATGGTCTTAGACAAAATAAAATAATCTCCAACAACCAATTTGTTTTTTGTTTCAAAAGTCGCTCCAGCCAGAGGTAAGTAAATGTCTATGTGGTATTGTGGTATACCTAAATGCAAAAAAAAAATTATCAGTTACTAACAAAAAATTTGTTTAGTTTTTGATAAATATCAAATATTCATTACCTCTATATATGTGTTTAAACCTCTATTTATGACCATAGATGTCTTTCGCAACAATTTCTTGAACCAGAATTAGCTGGGACTGTCCTATAGAAATTATGAATCTTAATTGTCAAATTGAAGCTGAAAATTAGATTTGATTCAATACAGAAACTAAGAAATACATATCAGCGGACGAAGACATTTAATTGTATGTTTTTTAGGAATAGAAAATGCACCATGTGTACTAGTGTCAGATGTCGTTGAAACCTTTGTGAAATGATATACTATTGGTATATGTTGATCTCTATTACAAGTATATATTATATTTTGCTAAACATTTACAAATTCAGAAATGGGTTAGATGAAGTTGAAGAAAATTACACTACAAGAATATTAAGTATCTTTAGCGCATGTAAAACGTTATTTAAAGATACAATAACAACTTTTATGCGTTATCGTAGAGACCATGATAATAGATCAAGGAGTCAAACATAGCATTTTTCGGAAGTGCTATTATATTGTTAGATATCATAGCATCTTTCCTTATGCAATGTTATAATATTTAATAGCGAATATATTTTGTTATTAATCATCTAGTTACAATATTTTTTTATTGCTAATTGTAATATTTCAATAAAAATTTTATTAAGCCATTATTTCAGTTAAAATAGCATTTCTAATATGAAATTTGTTCATATAAAATAGCATTTGTATTATGCAATATCTTTTTCTTTGGTTTCATGTACCTAATTCTCATTTCATTTCGTAATCATATAGAAAGTCAATATAAAGGGGAAAAGATAATACATTAATACATTAAATATGAACCATGTCAAGGTTTCACTACACTAGTTTCAACTTCAACTGAAGTAACAAACAACCATAAGTTTCAACTTATACTACAAAACCTTATTTGTCCTTCTGGGCTTCTTTTCTTCTTCTTGTTCCTCTTCCTCTTATTCATCTACTTCGTCTTTGAAGACTTAACTAGCCTAGGGGAGCCAATACCACGATCAAAAAGAGTCCCATTTGACAACCTTTATGCATAAAGGGTCAAAGCTTCAAAGCTTCTCAAGCACTTAGCTGTTCCTTTGCCTTCTTTAGCTCCTCCTGCAGCTGAGATATCTGAGATGCATACAGAAGCAGAGATGAATATGAAATGAGCAAACCATGAAACAGAGGAAGTATTATACATCACATCACCTTAACCAATTTGGAAGGAGAAAGGCTTTTGCCCATCCTTTGTACTATATTGTTGTAGAGTAAAACCATGTTTAGTGTTAGGAAAATACAAAAACATCACAAGACTTTATAAGACAGAACATGTCCATTACTAAGCGAGTGTGTGTGTGGATTGACAATAATAAAAAAAAAGTAAAAATAGTTTGCTCTTTGTTTGATTCTTAAATCAATGATTACAATGAAGATTTATTTACCTTCATAACTGCTGGGATAGATCACCACCTTTCACTGAAAGAAACAAAACAAGAGAAATAAGCTTCTGAAACCAAATTCATGAAGTAGAAAATTATGAGAGTTTTAATTCCACACAAGAAACCGGATTATAAGATTATCAAATATCTTTAAAGATGCTCAATTTGATTTCATATCAAGTTTCAGATGAGAAAATAAATATCTACTAAAATTTAAAATTAATAAAGAGCTACGGTATACTCATCAACCACAAGGAAACAAATTACCCTGCATGTTAGCAGGAGATAAACGCTAATTACATCCATTTCTCCCAAAAAGTAAACAATAACAGCAAATACCACATCTAAAAGCTCTTCACCTAAGCAGATTTGTATAGATCAAATTATTTGCTACCATGAAAATTTCAAAGATTTGCAGAGAAAAGTGTAATCAGGTTACCGAATCCAGTGCAATGAATGTCGACTGTTTGACCAGGAGCGGGTTTGGGACCAGTGCCGGGTCTGATGACCTGCTTCTCCACTCGGTTGGATGGGTTTGTTAGCATCGTCTTCTTCAAAGTAGAAGAATCGGATCCCTGACACAGGTTTTTCCACACATAACATAATCATAAAAGCCCCAAATTTGGACCATGAAAACAAAAGAGAGAGATTTCATCAGAATTTGGTGATAAAACCCTAAAATTGCAGAAATTGGAATTTCAAATTGCTGAAACAAACAAGGTGAGAGGTTATGAAGAACATCTCGCAAGATTTGGGCCGGAAGGCCCTTAGAGGAGAAGTCGCAACTCTGGAGAGAAGAGCCTGCGAAGGAGAGAGTCATGGCGGATCTCCATATTAGACCCGCAAATGCTTTTTATTTTCATTAGTGGCTTGTCCAATTCTCTAGAGGATAAAAAAATAGAAAGAGAGAGGGAGAGGATGAGAACAGAGTTTTAGATTTGTGAAACTTATGAGAGGGAGAATGAAAAAAAATAGTGGCACTCATTTTTTCACCAAGTACAAGAGGTAGGTTAAACTATTTATTTTTCCGCTTAAAAGTATATAGCGTTTTAGAAATGGTAACTGCTATATATATTATGTTGACCCAAGCTGATCCCAATTTTGAAATTGGACAAACCGAACATAGCGTTTACATTTTTTGGAACACTATTGAAATATATATCATAGTAAAACAGCATAAAATGCTATATTCTACTGCTATCATTACCTTAATTTCTTGTAGTGTTAGAATTAACATTGAATACGCACAGTTGTATCTGAAATCAAAGAAATCTCTGCATAATCCTCATATGTATCATTCTCCACCTAAAATGAAACATAAAATAAGAAACATAAAACAAGAAACAAACTACTTCATTTTTAATGAAATAAATTACAAAAATAACATAGTGTAGATCATGTGTAGTTCCTTTAACATAAAAAAATATACATTACACTGAATGGAAATAAAACGACACTAAAGTTTAGAAGGAAAGTAGAAAGTGGTTTCATCTTTTCTAATTCTTGTCTTGTAGATATTTCAATTTGAAAATGTTATCAAAACGTTTTAGAAACCAAACTAATATATATATATGTGAAAAACTTACAAGTTTGATGTGCCCTTAAGGAAAGTAGTAAACAAATTTTTCTTCTTAAGGAATATCACACAACGGTCCGACACATAAATCTTATAACTATTCGTGCATATGGCTCTGAATTCCATCACCAACTAAATGAGAAAAAAAATATTACCACCAACAAATTTTCTACAAATTTAGAAATTGGTTAGATGAAATTGAAGAAAAATATGATTCACATTGAAATTAAATCTTAATTTTTTTGTTGTGTACTGTTGTACTTGGAATCAAATAAATCTTTGCATAAATTTCATTTGTATCTTTCTCCATCTAAAATGAGACAGAACAAAATTACTTCATTCTTTAATGAAATCATAAAAATAAGATAGCGTAGGTTATGTGTATTCCTTTTAACATAAAGAGATATACTTTATTCTGAATGGAAATAACACGACATCAAATTTTAGAAGGAATATCAAAAAATGGTTTCATCTATTCTAATTCTTGTCTTATAGATGTCCCAATATGATAATGTTATCCAAACATTTTACAAACCAAATTGATATATATATATATATATATATATATTGTCGATGATATATATACATATATATATATATATATGTGTGTGTGTATATATATATAAAGATATTTAAAATCTTATGAGTTCGATGTGCCTTTGAAGAAAGTAATAAACGTATTTTCCTGCTTGAGAAAGATCACACAGTGGTCCAGCACATAAATTTCATAACTTTTTTGTGCATATGACTTTGACTTCCATCACCAACTATATGACAAAAAAATATCACCAAAAACAAATATCTCTACAAAAATGAAAAAATATTTATTGGTGGTAATATTTTTTTGGGTTAGTTGTTGATAGAACTCAAAGTCATATGCACAAAAAGTTATAAAATTTATGTGTCGAACCGCTGTGTGACCTTCCTTAAGCATGAAAATATGTTTATTACTTTCCTCAAAGATACATCAAACTCGTAATTTTTCATATATATATATATATATATATGATTTTGGCTTGTAAAATGTTTTGATAACATTTTCAAATTGAGGCATCTACAAGACAAGAATTAGAAAAGATGAAACCACTTTTTGATCTTCTTTCTAAACTTCAGTGTCTAGATATTTCCATTTGGGGTAAGGTATATCACTTTTTGTTAAAAGGAATACACATGATATACACTATGTTATTTTTATGATTTATTTCATTAAAGAATGAAGTATTTTTGTTTCTTGTTTTATGTTTCATTTAGATGGAGAAAGATACATATGAAATTTATGCAAATATTTCTTTGATACTAGATACAACGGTACATAAAAAGAAATTAAGGTTTAATTTCAATGTGAATTATAATTTTCTTGTATTTCATCTAATCGATTTATGAATTTGTAGAAGTATTTGTTGGAGGTAATATTTGTTTTTTCTCGTTTAGTGTTGATGGAAGTCATAGTCATATGCACAAAAGTTATAGAACTTATGTGTTGGACCGCTGTGTGATCTTCCTTAAGTAGGAGAATATGTTTACTACTTTTCTCAAGGGCATATAACACTTGTATTTTTTTCACATGGATATATATATATGAGTTTGGTTTGAAAACGATTTGATAATATATTTAAATTGAGGCATCTACAAGACAAGAATTGGAAAATATGAAACCACTTTTTGATCTTCCTTCTAAACTTCAAGGTCGTGTTATTTCCATTTAGCCTAAGGTATATTTCTTTATGTTAAAGAGAATATACATGATCTACATTATGTTATTTTATGATTTATTTCATTAAAAATGAAGTAATTTGTTTCTTCTTTTATTTTTCATTTTAGGTGGAGAATGAAACATATGAGATTTATGCAGAGATTTCTTTGATTTCAGATACAATCGTGCATACAAAAGTTTAATTTCAATGTGATTTATAATTTTCTTCAATTTCATATAACATATTTTTGAATTTGTAATTTTTTGGCAAAATATAGAATATATCCTAATGGAGATCAACATATACCAATAGTTCATTATTTCACAAAGGTTTTAACGACATCTAACACTAGTACACACAGTGCATTTTCTAATCCTAGAAAATATGCAATCAAATGTCTTCTTCCGATGGTATATATTTCTTAGTTGCTCTACTAAATAAACTCTAATTTCCAGGTTCAGTTTGACATTTACGATTCAAATTTTCTATAGGATATGTCCAAGCAAAATCCGGCTCAAGAAAATTGTAGCTAAATACCTTTATGGTCAAGAATGGAGGTTGAAACATATATATAGAGGTTTCGAATATTTCATATTTATCAAAAACTAATTTTTTTTTGTTACTAGCTTTTTTTTTTTTGCATGTAGATATCCACATAGGCATTTGCTTACCTCTGGCGGGAGCGCTTTTTTGTAACGACAATGAAATTGTTGTTGGAGATTACTTTGTATTTTTAAGTTATATATTCTTCTTTTTGCATCTCTGTTAGTTTTTTTATTTTGGACTTGAACTGTTTTCTTATACTTTCCATAAGAGACAGTGGATTAGCCCTGGGCAAAATATTCGTTAGATTCGCTATTCGCTTCGATTTAATTCAGAAAACTGAATATTTGTAATTTTATGAAGCAAAGCAAATATTAAAAATTAGTATTCGTTGAAGACAAAGCAAATATCAAATACTAAAAAAATTAGATGCGAATATTTGCTTCGCTTCGATATATCTATCTATATATATATATATATATATATGTAGATGACTATAAAAATATAATGCATATTGATTATATCTATATAGAAGTTGTAAAATTTTATTCATCAAATTAATTAAATAAATATTAAAATTTAATAAATTAAGAAGAAATATGTATTTTTAAATAAAATATTGATATTTTGTGATAAATTTTGAATTTTATTTTATTTCTTTTATTTTTATCATTTTTAATAATTATTACGAAGCGAATGGAATATCCGCGAATATTTAAGATTTTAGCGAATATTCGGATGTCCGAATATTCGGTTAGGTTTGAAAAATCAGTTATTCGGACGAAACGAAGCGAATAATGAATACCCTTAAAAACCAAAAATATTCGCTTCGTGCGCATGCCTACAGTGGATAATTACAAGTTGGTATTAGAAGAGCGAGTCATCAAACAAGACAACATGTCTTCATCCGTAAAATCAACGTAGTGTGTGAAGGATGGAGTAATTTTGTCTGCAGTGAATGTTGTTATAATACTCGTCCCACCACGCAGGCCAAGACAACATATTATCATCTAGTCCTGCCAAAGTACTTCTTCTTTTAAAACATTCACAAACGAACAAATTCAATCTACAACTCTTTAAGCTCATTAACCTGGGGCAGAAAAAGAAAAATATGAGTGAGTAATAAATTACTTAGTGAAGAGATTCTTTCTGCCCACTGAAGCACAAATGACATCATAAACATATTCAATAATTCTTACTTAGCACATAATTAAGAGTTATTTGGTAGAATGAGACATTTTTTAAACTTAATTGGCCAAGTAGACTAAATATTATTTCACAATTAGTAAAACAAGACAAACACTGTTTATGTCTCTTGCAACTTGTGCTGAGATAGAGCAGCATATATGACACATTTACCCTCCTTTCCTTTCAACTTTTTTCATTTTTTTCTTCTCTCTATTTTTTTTCCTTGACGACAAAAAAATCATGTCATGCCACTAACCTTTTTCTTTTTTATTCTCTTAACTTTACGTTTTTTTATCATTTTTTTCTTCTCTCTCATTTAATTTTCTTTCAATATTCTTTCTTAACCATCTAACAAATACTAATACATAAAAATATTTTAAAAACAAATTTTCATTTTCTTAATATTTTTGTAAATTTAATGATATCTATTTTTATATAGATGTATATTGTATTTATATATATATATTTGTATATTGTATTTTGTATAATACTTTTTTGTAAATTTAATGATATCTATTTATATATATATATATATTTGTATATTATATTTTGTATAATACTTTTGTACATCGTATTTGTATATCAAATGATATACAAATACGGTGTACAAAGCAATAGTGTACACCAAATGTAGTGTACAAACGGTGTACAAAAACGGTATACAAACGATATACAAATATGGTGTATAAGGTAATATGGTGTACAAATACGATGTACAAAAGTGGTATACAAATACGGTGTACAAAACTGGTGTACAAAGGTAATGTACGAAAGTGGTATACAAATGTATTAGTGTACAACATTAATGGTGTATGAGACATTAATATACAAGCCATGTATACAAATATGGTATACGACATATAATGGTGTACGGAATTTGGTTAGATTAAGAAAATGATTTTAAATAATATAAATTTGTTTTAGCTTTTTTTTATTAAACGTAATAAAGTGATTTAAAATGAGAAACAAAAAAAAGGAAAGAGAGAGAAAAAATAAAAACTTATTTGTTTTATAAATTTAATAATTGTTCAACTGTGGTGTAAAATTCGATATACAAATACGGTGTACAAAAGTGTACAGTGGTGTACAAAGCTGGTGTACAAAGGTAATATACGAAAGTGGTATACAAATGTATTTATGTACAGCAAATAATGGTGTACAAATATGGTATACATGTATGATGTAGAAATATAGTATACAAATACAATGTATAAATATGGTATACAAAATGGATCTCATTATATACACAAAATGTACAAGATAGTGCACGAAACGGTGTACAAATACGATGCAAAGTGTATAAATATGGTGTACAACGGTGTACAAATACGGTGTGCAAACAATAAACCAATACGATGCTAATAGTGTACGAATACGATATGAAAAGATGGTGTAAAAATAAGATGCAAGTTTATAAATACGGTGTACAATGGTGTACAAATACGGTGTACAAGATAAATATTGTGTACGAATGTAGTGTACAAATACGGTATATAACAATAACGTATAAATACAATGTACAAATATGGTATACAAAGGTGGTGTGTTGAATATATTATACAAAAAGGTTGCATATATATACAAATGGATCTTGTTTTATTAAGGAAAAAAATTAATCATAAAAATTTGTTATTAAATTTTTTTGAAAACTTATTTGTGTTATAATTGAAGAGAATTGAAAGTAGAAAGCAAATAAGAGAGAGAAAAAGAAAGAAAGAAAGAAAGAGAAAGAGATTTGACAAAATCTATTATATATAGAGTCAATGGTATTTTCGTTATTAGCTTTATTTTCTGGGTGCATGTCTGTCCGCCAAATAGTGCTGCACATTCTCTTTCCCCATATTAGCTAATAATAAATAGTAAATGGTTTTTCTAGCCAATTAAGTTTCAAAAATAGCTCAATCAGCAAATTCACCCTAAACACCACATTCTTAAGCATATATTCCATTAACACACAATATCATGCAAATAAAACATCTCATCTTAAATCACTTGGATACAAAAAAAAAAAAAAAATTTTACATCATTATGGTGCAGTCCACAACTCTGGACTAACACCCACACTCATGCTCGTTATCCCTTTAATATCTTTTGACTTTCTCATGTATCATGCTTATCATCAAACCATACACCATCATAACTTATCATCTTCATACATCATGTCATCTTAAGTCCTAGCATATGATGTTTTAGCTTATCATATCATGCAATGTCATATCATCATGTAATTAAACAACAGATCATCACACAGTAACAAACAAAAATATACATTTAATCATGCAACATATAATCATACACTTTGCAAGTCTTGAATACAATATTTACAAAGTAGTTATTGAGTTTCCACTGATCACACTCTCATCTTAGCCACTTGATTAAATAAAAACTCACTTCGCCTTCCTTCACATTTGGATAGATTTAATATTTTAGCTTTATTGTGTAATTCTCCATACTTTAGAGCTCTAATTTGGTTCTCCTTCAATAGAGACCTAGATCCATTAGATTTTTTTCCCTTTTATAATTGTATTTTTATTTTAAATTTCCTTTTATTTTCTGATAATTTATGGTTTTGTTTATTTTTTATTTTTAAATAGTATTTTAAATTTTTTTCTTTTTTATTAAAAAATTTCTTTTATAATTGCATTCCATTTTTAAAACATGTCAAAATCTGATCATTTAAATTGACAGGTGTCATGATCTGGTGAATTACTAACTTTGAATCATTCATCTTTATATAATAAGATAGTTTATGGATTTGGATTTATGGGTGAATAATGACTTTTTCAAAAACTAAACTCCAAAATCTATTTTAAAAAACTGTAAACATTCAAGGCCTAAATGATGTCGATTCTATTATCCAAAACTGCGGAATCAGGATGTTACAATTGTTAATAATTAATGTACGTTCATTGTGGTAATTTGAAACACTTTGATGTGATCAGGTTTTAAACCAATCAACTCCTTGCAAGTGCACAAGGCAAACACAATAGTATAGAAAAGTATCGATCCCACAGAGACTAGAGTAACACTACAAAACTATTTAACTCAAACCAGGCTAAGATAAAAATGGGGGTTTGTTGTCACATAAAATTGTATCAAGCAGTAAATTAAATGATTTAAATTTTAAAAAGGAAAATAATTGGGATTAGGGAAATCTCAGGAATCTAACCGGATTAGCAATTCAATAAAACAGATCTAGAACTCAAAACACAATAGACAAATAAGCCAACTTTCATATGTGAATATTATCGTAGACAAAAATTTGTTAGGACCCTATGCTAGCATTCTAAATAAATATGATAAAGTTCACTTTATAATCCAATCTTGATTCTGGATAATCTAACCAATGATTATTTGCATTATAAAACTTATAGATCATTTGCTAGGTTCGTCAATCCTAACAAAGACATTAAAACCATAGAAATAGAGATCTAATAATCATAACCTTAATCTATAAAAATATCCTAATTAACTATTAAAATCCCCTTGAATATATTTTTTCTCCCAACAAACAGATCTACTTAGTCATGGCAAGAGACAGAGATATCATGGTGGAAGAAAACTTAGATTGCATAGAGAGAATAGAGAAATACAAGAACCAAGATCCAATATTCCAAAGAGAAAGTATAGATCTAAAACTCTAAAAAAAAGCACAAAAAAAACTTTGAAAATGGCCCATGACGGCCTCTGGTCGACTCTGACACAAGCCTCATTTATTTATAGGGATTCATTAGGTTAAAATCGGAGTAAATGAAATATATGGAGAATATTCTCAAACAGGATCGATCGATCTTCTTTAAGATTGGTCGATCCCAGGGCTCATTCTTACATCTGCTTTGTTTGCTCGTCAGATGGACCTGTCTTCAGAAAAACGGGCATAACTCTTGAACCAGGAATGATAATGACATGAGACCGGTGCCAAATGAAAGCTAACGCAAAGGGCTATCCTGTGTGAAAATATCATTTCCATCCGATATGTGGAAGACCTCAAAATAATTTCAAACTTCTGAAGCTTCTGCATTACTCTGCATCTTCAAATCCATATTTTCATGACTTGTAAACCTGTAAGAACCTTAAATAACCAAAAAGACACAAAATCTAATCCTAAACTCTTTAAAAACTACAAAATACTTATGAAATTAAAGGTATAAAATCATGACTCATCACACTACTGAATTATTATATCCAAATATTATGAGAATAGTTTCTTTAACAAGAATGTTTATATTGTGTTTCTTATATAATATCTGGTTAAGTCAATTTATTGTCAACTACAAGGTGGCAAGCCAACAAATTGCTACTGAAAACGGTAAAATATTTTATCAATGTCATAAATGCCTAAATAAATCATTTTTAGAATTTAATATCATGAAGAAACATCTAAATATTAGAGGGTTCGAGCCATGCCATTATGTCTGGTTATCGAATGGGGATGGTAGTATTGGTAATGCAGGAAGTAGTAGTATGAATAATGGTTTTGATCAATCTAGTTATACAAATTATTATGGTTATGATCATAATAATCAATTATGATGGTATCACCAAGAAAATAGATGTCATTGTATTGTAACAAATACATTTCATGAAACTACTACTGCATTTGCTGATGATTGTAGTATATGAGGCCTCAGTTTCTTGAAATGGAATAACAAAGTCGTGAACACGGAGAGTACTTTTAGTACCAATTATGGTTTTCTCCATTGTTAGAGTTGCCAAGAATGATTAGTAGATTGTTGTGCTTATCCCTTCTTCCCAATTGAGCAATGCACAACAAGAAAGAATGCTTCCCAATTGAAAACACATGCATTTTTTAATTTTATTTTTGTATGAATGTAAAATTTTATTCAAACAAAACCATAATTACATTGAATGCATCCTTAGTTTGAATGTTTTGATTAAAAAATAGACTAAATAGAGATCAGAGTGTCCTCCTTGGTGCCTACATGTGTGAACTAAACCACTTACATAAGACGTCTTCAAGATTTGACGGGTCTAGCATTCTGATTGATGATATCTTGTTTCGGACAACCCGGTCAATGAAGGTGACTAGTTGGTTCGAATATTGCGGGATTTCTCCATGTCTTCTTCGATTCCTTTCATGCCATATGGTGTGGATCGTAGCTTGAAATACATACCTCAAGAGAAAGCTTATAGTAGATTCAAGTGTTGATTCTGATAAGATCGAGATGATCTCACTAAATGAAGTAGTATAGTGTTGGCAAAACAGTTTACGCGTTAGCTTCTCCCAGATTCAAGCAGAGTATGTGCAGTCAAAGAACAAATGGTCCCGAGACTCCGGCCCTCGACATTGAACACAAGACGTTATCCCTCCGCCAGCCCAATCAATCATTCGATCTCCCGTTGATAATCTGTTATGCGTAGCCAACCACAACATAAATGTGTATTTTGGGGTAGCTCCAGAGAACCAAACCCCTTTATACCAATCATTGATTTGCCCCTGCCTGCGAACCTGTTGCCATGTTTCAGAGGTGGAGAAAATATTTCTAAATGTACCGTCTGATCTGCGCCACTTTGAAATATCATCCGCTATGCTTCTTTGGTCTCTCACTTTATCTAGCTCATCTTCAATATTGTTCAGACTCTCCAAACGATGTCGTCTTTGAAGGTGTAGACGAACTGCATCCGCTACTGATGCCTCAGCCCCTATTCCCAAACTGATGTGTCCTCTACTCTCCAAAATGTTATACAAAGGACCTAGCGAACTCCAATTATCATACCAAAACGAAGTTTGATTTCCACTTTCCACCTCCATAAAATGGAAATCCCTTGCCTGCGATCTAAACTTTAGGAGCTTTTTCTACATCCAAGAAGCCATGGTTGTGTTTCCCTTGACTGACCAAAAATAATCCAAGCGAATCAATTGTCCTTTTATCCAAGTAACCCAAAGCGAAGTTTTCCTTGATACAATCCGCCATATAGTTTATAACAACATACTTTGTTGGCCTCGACAATAGATTTTAACCCCAGTCTTCCCTCTTTCTTTGGCCTACACACCTCTGTCCAAGTAATCTTTGCTTTATGGGGATTCAACTCAGGTCCAGACCATAAAAAATCCGAACAAATCTTGTCAATTTCCTTAATGCACGCACTTGGCAACCAAAATGCAGATATCTAAAAATTAGTAATACTTGATATCACCAAGCTTAATACCTGCATTCTGCTTGCATAAGATAGAAAACAATGTTTCCAAGAGCTGATACGTGACCGAATCTTCTCAGTAAGAGGAAGACAATCTAACAAAGACATCCTCTTAGTCAGCAGTGGCAATCCCAAATAGCGGACAGGGAGAGTGCCATAGTCAAATGGGAACTGAGCCAAGATTGCATCTCTTGCAACCGGAGATATACCCGCCATATATAGAGAAGATTTCTCAAGACTAATGTGTAAACCTGATATAGCAGCAAATTGTTTGAAAACCTCTAGTATCCCTTCCATAGATCGAGATTTTCCATCAGAGAATACCATAATATCATCAGTGAAACACAAGTGAGTTAGTTTCATATTTTTGCACCTCGGATGAAACACAAATTTCCTATCTGCAGCAGCTCTATCCAACAATGAAGATAGGACATTCATACAAATCACAAAAAGGTACGGTGAAAGTGAGCAGCCTTGACAGAGTCCCCTTTCACTTTGAAATAATCCAGCCAATTCTCCATTAACTTGGACCAAAAAAGAAGCTGTACTAACTCATAATTTAATCCAATGTATGAACTTATCTGGGAGATTCACAGCAGAGAGAGTATTCAACAAGAACGGCCATTGGACTGAATCAAACGCTTTAGAGATATCAATCTTCATTGCGCAGCGAGCAGAAATTCCTTCTTTGTGATAATCTTTGACTAACTCTGATGCAAAGAGTAGATTTTCCAGCAGAAGTCTGTCTTTTATGAAAGCCGATTGATTCGGAGCAATAAATCCTGAGAGAATAGATTTAAGACGGTTGGCCAATATTTTAGATATAGCTTTATATAGCACATTGCAGCAAGAGATTGGCCTGTAATCTTTCATCTCTCTAGCCTCTGACTTCTTGGGAATAAGAGCTAAAATCATTGTATTGAGACCCTTTGGCAGGAAGCCGTATATGAAAAAAGACTGAATCGCTTTTGTTAGGTCTGAACCAATAACCGACCATGCTCCCTTGAAGAATTCAACTGTAAAATCATCTGGACCCGGGGATTTATTCTGAGGCATTGAAAAGATAACCTTCTTCACCTCTAATTCTGTGACTTCTGCTGTGAGATGTTCTTGCTGTGGAACAGAACATCTGAAAGGCAATAATTCACGTAATCCATCCACTAACAAACCAGTGAAGTCTGGTGGCTTAATGGTAAGCAGTTCCGAAAAAAATCTAACAGCTTCTCCCTTGATATCCTCCATTTTTGTTAATGTAACACCATGATGATCAATGACAGAATGGATGGAGTTAACAGAGTGTCGCTCCTTTACTGCATTGTAAAAAAACTTATTGTTTTTATCTCCAACTTGAAGCCAATGCAGTTTTGATTTCTGTTTCAAGAAACTCTCTTTTAGACCCGCGACTCGTTCCCATCTCTCAAATGCAGTAGACTCATCCACCATTACCTGAGGACTTGGACTGGCTAGAACAGCCATTTGTCGAGAACATAAATCATCATATGCTTCTGAAGCCCTGGTAGATATATTAGCCAGTTTTTTACGGCTAAAAGCTCTTAAACTTGGCTTAAGAAGTTTTAATTTCTTCGATAACCAAAACAAAGAAGATGTGGAGTGAAACAGAGCCGGCGATTGCCTCCAATGATCCTCCACTGTCTACAAGAACTCAGGCTGAGATACAATAGCATTTGTAAATTTGAAAGGGCCCTTAGGTTTCTGAATATCCGAAGCTAAATATATTTTTCCCCTAAGGTGATCCGAACAGCCTCCTGATTCCATTACAAAATAAGATTGGGGAAAAGATTGAGCCCACGCCATATTATGAAGAATTCTGTCAAGTTTCTTGCATATCAAGCCGTCCTCTCGCTTATTACACCACATAAATGTTGGACCATGAGTGCTCATATCCGATAATGAGCAATATCTCACAAGCTCTTGAAAATCCCGCATACCCGACATAAACATAGGTGAAGAACCATCTGGAGTTTGATTAGCAACGACACATGCCTTTTAGCTGCCAAAAGAGAAATTTTATGATTTATGGCTTTGATTAGCAACGAATTAAGAGAAAGTCTCCCTATATATTTGGAGTTTGGATGATGAAACAGTTTTGTTTTTAAAAGTTCAAAAGTAGCAGTGGCAAAACAATATTGTTTATTGTTTATCTTTGTTAAGAGTTAAGACGCTTAGTTTTCTCTCTTTAATTTTTTTATGTTTTAAGTAATTTTTCTATGAAGCTTCCTAAAACAAATTGGAAATATACAAATAAGTATTGTATGTTAAAACTCAAAAGTAATAATGGAATTAACTAAAAAGTAAAAACTAATTTAACTTTTTTTATTTTACAACCTAAATCAAGTAATCAACTAAAGATAGAGCAAGCAGAAGATAAATGTTAATCTATATATTTTACATTTCTGATTTTGTTCGTTCGTAACTTAAATAAACGTAACTCATCACGTGCTTTGCTCATCCTTGATTAATCTTCCTCGTTTGTTATTTAGTTAGGGTTTATTTATTCTTCTACTCCTCTGCAAATCAATTAGCGAGAACAAACTTAATTTCTTACATCACAAGCTAAACATGTCCCAAGGCAATTATCAATGTTCAAATTCGATGAAAAGGAACAAAAATTCAGATTCAATCCCAACTGATCTCATTATGGAGATACTCTTGAGATTGCCAGTAAAGTCAATGGTAAGGTTTCAAGGCGTGTCGAATCTATGGGGGTCCATGCTTCGCAATCCAGAGTTTACAAAGTTGTTCATGACCAGGTCTTCAGCTCGTCCACGTCTTTTATTTGCAGTTCCAGGAGACAGTGGGTGGTTCTTTTACTCATCGCCTCAGCCTCAGAACCCATATGACAATTCTGTTGTAGTAGCGCCCAATTTTCATACGAAATTCCGTGGATATACAAGTAGCTATGTTTCTGGTTTGATCTATTTACATGAAGGTGACGTTCATATGATATGTAACCCTATCACGGGGAAGCTATTCAGGGTTTGATCCGATTGACAAGCAATTCAAGGTAATGGCCGAGGCTTATTGAGTTGAAGAAGGGAATCATCATAAGTTCTGACATTGGGAACTAGAAAACTGAAGTGGAGGAAGCATTCCTATTACCCCAAGTCCAGAAAATATTATTCTTCGGGTGATGGGATAGGGTTTTGTACTACTTGGCTAAAGAAGATGATGGGTATAAGACCATAGTTTGCTTTGATGTTAGGTCTGAGAAATTCAAGTTTTTTGACGCAGAATTCTTATGCCTTTTAGTTAAACTGATCAACTATAAAGGTAAATTAGGTGTGTTTCATTTAAAGAAAGATGTCAATAACACTAAGTTGACTATTTGGGTTCTAGAGGATATGGAGAAACAGGAATGGTCTGAATATTTATACACTTTGCCGAAGAATAAAATTGTTGATTCATGTTGTTTATATTTTGCTGGAGTGGCCAAGACAGGTGATATTTTTTCATCGGAGAGGTATATTACACGTAAACCTTTTAATGTTTTCCACTTCAATCCCGAGAGGAACACTCTCCAACACCTAGAACTCCAAGGTCTTGGAGCTCAACTTAAGTACCCTGGTGAAGGTTACACTTTTGTTGACCATGTAGACGATCTTAGATTTATCGATGCAATTCAACTCAAGTGAAACATCTCTGCTCCGTCTTTGAAGAACAAAACGCAGTCTAATATCATTAGGAAAAGGAGTCCAAAACCACACCATCGGGAAGAGCTAAGAGAATGGGATAGAGACAGAGACAGGATGTATGCTGATGGTAAGATTAGAGAGAAGAAACACAGAGACACAAGGAAAGATGGAGATAGAGAATAAGAAGAAGAAGAAACCGCGAAGAGCTAAGAGATAGAGAGAGGCATAAAGAGGATCGTCGGAGTGATAAAGGGTATAAGAGGAAGAGAAGAGAGAAAGACGATGAGAGCAGGGATAGGTGAAAGCAATGGGCCATGTCATTTGTGCCCTACTTTATGATATATATATATAACACAATTTTTGCAGAGAAGCGTATGTACGTAACTACCTTCTTCTTTTTAGACATTTTTGGTTAATCAAGTTTTTTTAATAGAGAAACTCTCTGTGGCTGTTGCAGCATGAATTTGCTAAATTGCATATTTCCTTTCCAATTTATTATGCTTTGCTTGAAAGGGAAAAACAAGACGTTCGTTTAAGGGAAGGGGAAAAAAAATACTTTAATGATTCAACGAATCTTGCATAATTGAAGTTACTATGTTGAATGCTTGCGAGTTTAGTAAATTCACACATCATGCTCGATAGTTCTTACACAACATAACCGCCCCTCAAATACCATGCTTCAAATTTTAGGAATTAAAAGCAAGAAAATTACCAATATTGATAGGCTTTGATAAATATAATTAATTCCATAGCACCTAGCATAAGTGTTAAAAGCGAATATGATATCCTAAACGATTTAAAAAGTGAAGAAAGACAGAATTAAGTGTACCAAAAGCTCATACCAATCCTATATATAAAGAGGAGTTAAATGCCAAAACGTAACAAAAAACAGAATTAAGTGTATCAGATTTAAGACGCTCAGTTTTTTTCTCCTTTTTTTTTTTTTTTTTTCAAGTAATTTTTCAGTGAAGCTTACTAAATCAAATTGGAAATATAAATAGACAGTATTGCAAAAAAAAAAATGGGATTAACTAAACTAAAAACTTCTTTCTCTCTTTTTTTTTATTAAATGGCGAACAAAAGATAGATCAAGCAGAAAATAACTGTAAATCTAAATAATTTATTTCTGATTTTCTTCGCCCGTAAGTTAATTTATATAGGCTCATCGCGTGCTTTGCTCATCCTTGATAAATCTTCCTCATTTGTTATTTAGTTAGGGTTTCATCTTCAACCCTAGTTTATTTATTTTTATCAAAAAAAAAAAAAACCCTAGTTTATTTATTCTTCTACTCCGGTGCAAATCAATTAACTAGTGAGAACAAGCTTTCTTACATCACAAGCCAACCATGTCCCAAGGCAATTATCGATGTTCAAAATCGATGAAAAAGAAAGAAAATTCAGATTCAATCCCAACGGATATTATTATGGAGATATTCTCGGGATTGCCAGTAAAGTCAATCGGAAGGTTTCATAGCGTGTCGAAGCAATGGAGGTCCATGCTTCGTAGTCCAGAGTTCACCAAGTTGTTCATGACCAGGTCTTCAGCTTGTCCACGTCTCTTATTTGCGGTTCAAGGAGACAGTGGGTTGTTATTTTACTCAGCCTCAGTATCCATATGACAAGTCTTTAGTAGTAGCCGCCAATTTTCATACAAAAATTCATGGACATACGAGTAGCTATGTTTCTGGTTTGATCTATTTACCTGCACGTAACGCCGCGCCTATTATATGTAACCCTATAACGGGACAATATGTTTCTTTACCCAAACCAGACTGCTTCATAATGTGGGAAAGCTATTTAGGGTTTGATCCTATTGACAAGCAATTCAAGGTACTGGCCAAGGCTCATCGCCCCCCCATACTATGGGGTTTCGTGTGATGGGATATGCATCAATGGGGTTTTGTATTACTTGTCTGAGAAAGATGATGAACCGGATGAGAGGATAGCTTGCTTTGATGTTAAGTCTGAGAAATTCAGTTTTATCGATGCAGAATTCTTATGCGTTTCCGTTAAATTGATAAACTATAAACGTAAATTAGGTGGGATTCATTTAAAAAAAGATGACAATACCCATAAGTTGTCTATGTGGGTTCTATAGAGGATGTGGAGGCACAAGAATGGTCCGAATATGTATACACTTTGCCGAAGAATAAAATTGTTGATTCAACTTGTTTATCTTTTGCTGGAGTGACCAAGACAGATGATATTGTTTTATCGGAGAGGTATATTACACGTAAACATTTGAGTGTTTTCCACTTCAATCCCGAGAGGAACACTCTCCACCACCTCAAAATCAAAGGTCTTGGAGCTCAACTTAAGTACCTTGGTGAAGTTTACACTTTTGTTGACCATGTAGACGATCTTAGATTCATCGATGCAAGTCAAACATCTCTGCTCCATCTTTGAAGAACAAAACGCAACCTAATATCATTAGGGTAAGGCCATAACCACACGAGGTATGATGATGGTAAGATTAGGAAGAAGAAGAAACTGCGAAGAGCTGAGAGATAAAGAGAGGCGAAGAGATAGAGACGATTGTTGGAGTAGTAAAGAGTATAAGAGGAAGAGAAGAGAGAAAGACAATGAGAGAAGGGATAGGTGAAAGCCATCTTTGACTACATAACAAAAATTTGTGCCCTATTTGCAGAGAAGGTACGTACCTTCTTTTTTAGACATTTTTGATTAATCAAGGTTTTTGTTAGACAAACTCTGTGGCTGTTGCAGCATGTATCTGCTGAATTGCTTATTCCTTTCCACTTTTATCCTCAGTTGGCTTCATCCGATTGTTGAAAGGGAAAACCCAACGTTGGCTCTTGAGTATTAATAGAACATTGGTATGTTTAAGGAAAGGAACAAAAAACACTTTAATGATCCAACGAATCTTGTATAATTCATGAATTTACTAAGCTGAATGCTTGCGACTTTTCGAGTATTAATATAACAATGGTATTTTAAGGGAAGGGATTCATTTCGACTTTTCGAGCTTGTTATCTCCTCGTCTCTCTGACATTCTAGATCTCGGTCTAATGATTTCACATTTAGGTCTAGATCTTAGTAAAATATCTAAGTAAAGAAGCTCGGAAATTGGACACACCTCTTTCCTAAGGTTGCTCAAAAGATTAAAGATACAGGTATGTCACCGTTCTGATACAGTAGAATCATAATATATAAATGTCATTCAACCATATTTATGTTGTTAAAAGTATCAACACAACAAAGTTGATCTGAGCTGTTTTCTTCACCGGTCTGATAAAAGAACCGGTTTAAGGTTGTTATCAATGGACTCTTTCACGGCATCAACAAGCAGCTGAGTCTTCCGGCTAATACTTAACCAAACCCAATCCGGTTTAGCTCCTCTGTTTTTGATTTCTCCAACCAACCGAGCAAACTCTATTACCATACACGCCTCTTGTGGAAGCTCAGTCATGACTTTGTGCTCACTAAGACAACGTCTACTGCTTGTAGTATACGATGCTTCGGTTTCTTGAAACGGAATAACGAAATCGTGGACACGGAGAGTACCTTTTGTACCGATTGCGGTTATCTCCATTGTTAGATTTGCCAAGAATGAGCAGTAGATTGTTGCGGTAACTCCTTCTTCCCAGTTGAGTAATGCACCACAAGAGAGAACGATTCCTGCATCGTTTAGGACAGGAAGGGGTAAGGCGGTAACGGTTATTGGAAGTTTGAAGTTGTTGGCTAGAAGAGTTGCTTGGATTGTGTACCATCCAACATCACCTAGTGCTCCAAGCCCATCAAGACCAGGCTTTACACGAATGTCGTTTTTTAGGAAATTTTCGTTTGCTGCAAATGTGAAACAACTATGCACCTGCACATAGTTGTAAAAACGAGTCAATGGAAACAAATGTTTGCAAAAGGTAAGCTGAACAATTAGAAAATCACATTCTCTTTTTTTTATTTTTATTTTTTTGCATTTACATGTATTTTCTTTACATATAAAAACTAAATTTCTAGTATTTAAACAAAATCTCTTTGTTAAAAATGTAAATATTAGATACCTTTTTAATTTTAGAATTTGTATTTGCAAAAATATAACAGTGACAAATTATAAATTTTCAGCGTTTTCTAACCAAATAGTTAATGTAAAATAGGTACATGTCATCGAATAAAATGAAATATTTTGTTTGAAACATAGGAAAAAATATCATTTAAATCGTGAACTTACTTTAAAACGCCATTTTAATCATGAACTTTGTGAAATGTCATTTTAAACATCAACTTTCGTTGATTTCATTTTTTATACATGAAATTTTTGTTGACCCCGCCAAACTGGACATAATGTTAAATCCGCTAACAGAACTACTAACAGACGTTACTCAATTTCGTTAATACCAAAACGACGTCGTTTCAGACAAAATTTTAATGTTATTTAAATCACAAACTTTCAAATGTAGGTCATTTAAAACATGAACTTTGTACTATAAACCATTTAAATCATCAACTTTCATTGATTAGGTTTTTAGACATCAAATTTCGTTACTTTATCGTAAACGGTTCTCTGTTAACCGAAACCCAAGATTTTAAGTTTTATTTAAGGATTTTAATTTAATAACTCGCCTTAACCAACAACACCAAGCGGATGAACCATAGCTTCTAGATCGAATAAGAAAGGTTGAAAACATAAAAATAAGGATAATTTTCATACAATGTCATCGCAACAACATATCAGTGATAAAATGAGGGAAAGTGGGAAGAAAATATCGCAACTGTCGAGTGTTTACGATAAGTACTCTCAGTGGAAAGGTCTAGTCCGCATTCTTTATGGTTGGCTCCCCAACCATAACCTGTCTGGCCTCCACTCTCTCGCAGATCTCGAGTTTTCTTTCTCTTTTTTTTCTCTTCTAGGGTTTTGGTTAAATTCGTACATCCCGCTTAATTTATATTATTGGATTATCTTGTAGATTTTTTTTCAGGTGAGCTATTAAATTAAGGCATCTTCAATCATACTATAAAGTAATAAAATTTGATTTCTAAAAAATCTAAAAATTTGGTGCATAAGTTTCAGTTAATAGAGAGTCGTTAACTATAAAATAACGAAATATGATGCTTACAAAACTTAATCAATGAAAATTGATGATTTAAATGGCCTATAGTACAAAGTTCATGATTTAAATGACCTATTTTTACAAAGTTCATGTTTTAAATAGTCTAAATTTGAAAGTTTGTGATTTAAATGACAATAAAAATTTGTCTTAAAACAACGTCGTTTTGTCACTAGCGGAGCAAAATAACTTTTGTCAGTGGTTCTGTTAGCAGATTTAACATCATGTCAAGTTTGGCCTGGTCAACGAAAATTTCATGTATAAAAAATGAAGTCAACGAAAGTTAATATTTAAAATGGTCTTCCACAAAGCTCATGATTAAAATAACGTCTTAGCGTAAGTTTACAATTTAAATGAAAATTTTTCCTTCAAACATACCAGAAAATATGATATTTTTGTTACCCATAATTTTTTTGCAGAAAATGCCAAATTTTAGACTCCAAAAAAAAAAACAACTGCCAAAAATTTAGAAATATTCTCTTGAAACAATTAGAGAGAGAGTGAACATCACATTTTCTACAGAAGATGCTATATTTAAAGTTACATAATTAACTAAAGAGTGTCAGATTAGCCAGAATCCATGGATTTATGGATCACAATGTCAAAAAAATACACCAAATTGAAGCTAATAAGTATATCAATTTCAGAAAATTTCTGTTTTATCAAATTGCAGCAAAACGTTTGGTGTAAGGCATAATCCTAATACTCAATTTGAATAAATAAGATTAACTAATAATTAAGAGATTAATTTGAAAGACTTACAGTTTTAATCTGGCCGAAACTCACAGGATCAGCAATAAATGACTTAATTTGATCCGTCCTAGGATGATGCAACCACTGAGTCCCATCCATAAACTGAACACCATAAACCTCACAAGCCGACACGATCTGATCAAACTCAGATACGTTCAAAGCCACAGGCTTATCAACCAATATATGCTTACCCTTCTCAGCAGCGCGTACAGCCCACTGGACATGAAGACTAGTGGGAATAGGAAAATAAACGGCGTCAACATCGACATCTTCCAGAAGTGACTCGATGGAGCTATGAATCTTAGCCGTCGGTGGGAAATTGTTAGATGTAGCAAACGCTTTAGCTTCTTCGATGGAGCTGGTTGTAGTTGTAGCTATGGCTGCAAGAGTTGCGTTTGGAGCTAGATTTATGGCTCTTGAGAGTTTACGGACTATGTTTGTGCAGCTTATTACTCCGATTCCGATTTGGTTATCGTTGGTCATTGGCTCCATCTTTTTTTTTTCTGGTTTTAGAAGGGACTTTTTGTCATTTTTATTTCCTCTTCGATCGTATATTAAAGTTTCAAGCATTATTGTTTCTGCTAATTTTTACATTAAGTAAATAATTAACTACGAGCCCTCCAACAATATTTTAGTTACCAAGCAACATACATCTGAAATTTTACAAGTCTGCGAATCAGTTTCATGTATTGTTACATCTTTTTAAATAATCTATTGATTGATTTCACATAGATGATCTTAATTAATTATTTTGAGTTAATACTTTATGTAAGAGTCAGTAAAACATCTTTTTGTTTTTTTTGTCAGTTAATACATAAAAAGATTACTCGAAGAGGCAATGACAAACACCTAACAATACAAAAAAAAAGAATTGACCAGGGAAGAAGAGGAAAATTTCCCATTTTCTTAGATCATTTATTAAACATTATCCAAAATTATTGTAGTCGGCAACTAGAAATCCCATTAAAAAGTGGCGGCGACAAATGGACCACAACCGCCTTAGCTATCAAATAATAATAACAGAGAGACTTTTTCTTGGAAGCAGCAATGAGTCGAACAGAGGAAACTTCGGCTGGTTGCCTTGTCGGAATCTGCTCTCTGGTTTCTCAAGCTTGCAGATTCCTACGGATCATACTCTCTTTGCTCAGTGAAAGTTCAGCATACAGAGATCACAATCACAATCATCAAGAGAGAAGAGATCACCAGAGCTCAGCCTGAAGCTGCTTCTTCCAACCCAACAAGTATCCACGACTTTAGACAGAGATGAATACAAGAGACCTCTTCAAGATTATGACAGAAGAGATAAAGCATACGAAGACATGGACAAATGACAATCGACAAGAGAAGAAAATACTCTTTTATGATCTTTACTCTTTCAAACTCTGTACATAATTCAAAGATTCATATATATTAGAATAGGTCAATAAATCCATGACACACTAAATGTGAATCGTGTTTCTTTCTTCTACTACCTTTACCTGTAATTAAGAATACAAGAACACCACAATGAGTCTTATCAAGAGAAGACAGATTTCTCTGAGACTCGAACTGTGGCTATGAACACCCAGAATATGGCAAACAAGGCGCCCACAACTGATAAGAGAAGAAAACCTCTGTTTCTATTACGCTT
This sequence comes from Cardamine flexuosa, assembly GCA_963555745.1. Lineage (NCBI taxonomy): Eukaryota > Viridiplantae > Streptophyta > Magnoliopsida > Brassicales > Brassicaceae > Cardamine > Cardamine flexuosa. The sequence continues at coordinate 14,499,827 of OY743214.1, read as the reverse complement.
TTTAGCTATCGTAGTTGCAGTACAAAGGTTCATTGGCGTTCCATTAGCCTTTCCATTGAACCTGATGCGGCTGAAGCTAGACATACGCACAAAGGTTCGGTTTAGAGGACCCTCACACGCAAAGGCTGGCGTTGAAGGTATAGAGTCCACAAATGCATACAGAGCTGAAGAGAACTGGCTCGTTGTTCCATTACCATTTTGGCCTTCTTGGTTTTGGGCGATTACGCTCGTTGTAGCATTGGTGGAATCAGGTATCACACCTAAGCAAAAGGAGGAGTATTCACAATGTGTATCAGTGAAAAGGCTTAGGCTTAAGTTATTACATTGTTTGATAAGCAATGATTAACAAAAAAACAGACAAGTATATACATGTTTTGATTCAAGACAAAGGCATGCAATAAACTATATGTTCTTAGTGGGAAATAACATAGCAGACAACAAAGGTGAATGCTACGAGACAAGCATGAGTCTAAGTACCTGATGAGGGTGCAGCAAATGCTCCACAAAAAGATTGATGTTCATCAAAGAGAACAGCCTGATCATCTTGAAACCATATCTCGTCAGTGAATTCATTGAGAGTTGTACTAGGATCCATAATGTTGTTCAGCTGGTTCTCGGGGTTCTGGTCCTGGAACTCTTGATAGAGGAGTTGCTGTTTTTGTACTGAAGTGTTGCTAGCAAAGTTACTCTGAGAAGATGGATCCGTAGAAGTTCCCTCACCAATCGGTTCCATGTCCAAAGACATGGAAACATCATAGAACAATTGGTCAAACTCATTAAAGTTTTCGATTTCACCATGGTTCAAGACCTGAGAGGATTTGTCAATTGAAGAAGCTCCAAGTTCAGGGATCAGAAGATCATCCATTTCAATGTAATCCTCCCTCTGAAACACCAGAGGTGGTATGCCAAAGGTCTGGGGAGCTGATGTGACCTCAGCGGTCTCTAATGAGTCAAAACTTGAGGGCCTGTTGTATGGCTGAAACTCTCTAGCAGAAGTATTCACCAACATGCTCTGTAGCTCTTCGCCACTATTCACCTGCAATTACAAAATTTATGCAGTGAGGAAACCACAACAAAACGAACATGAGAAATAAAGCATAACCTTATTCAGAGAGAGAAGAAACTAACCTGGGGAAAAGTAGAAGCAAGACCATTAATACATCTTGGAGGAACACCAATTGCATCAGGTATTCCATTGAGAAGCTGATCAATATCCTCTAACTGAAGAGTGACAGGCTTGAAAAGTCTCCTATTATCCTCATAACGAATCACAGGCTTCTCCGGTATAGCAATATCATCTGCATCTTCACCATCACTATCAACCCATTCCTTTTCTTGGAACGGAGCACCATAGTCTTCACCATTTTTAGGACCGGCCCCACTCTTCTTGAACAGCTTATACAGAGCATAATAATCCTAAACAACAAACAAAACAAAAAAAGTAAATCAAATCAATCAAAGACAAATAAACAAGAAAAAGCCAAATAGAAAAAAGTCAATTAATAAGCATAGTTATAATACCTTGACGCTCTTACATCTCCCAAGTTCATCTTCATCCATAGTATACTCATGCATCACCCAATCAGTCCTCTCACCACTAGGAGCTTTACCTCTATAGAAAACAAGAGTCTTCTTGAGTCCAACCGATCTCGAATTGTACTCTATGATTCGATCTTTCCCGGTTGCCTTCCAATACCCAGTTGAAGTGCCTCTACTTGACCTAGCTGCGTTAGGATACTTCCTACTCCTTGGAGTAAAATAAAACCACTGTCTATCTCCAGTCTTCAACATCGATTGACCTATATCAATTCCAAAATGGATATGTTTAGGTAAGTATACACAAAATGAAATAAGTTGAATCCTAAATGATCTCAAATCAAAACGCAGATATATATATATATATATATAATCATTCTTCACGAAAAATCTAAACTGATTCTATTTAAGAAATTCAAATCTAAGAAACAATTATACACCTAACGATCAAAATCAAGCTATACAAGTCAACGAAATCGAAAGCAATGAAATTTACCAGGCAATTCCTCAGGGTCCAATTTGTAAACATCAACAACGCCGATGACATTGATTCTAAGCTTTTTACAACAAATCTTCCTCTTTAGATAATACATCACAAGCTCCTCATCAGTAGGATGAAATCGAAACCCAGGTGCGCTGAATTTGCCTCCTTTAAAACACGAATCGGGAGATGATTCCGCCATCTGCTTATCAATTAGAGCCGATCCTTTGCAGGAATTGGGAAAAATAAATAAAAATCTCCAGCGACAAAAGAAGGAACCGATCGGGTCTTCTGAGAGAGATTACTCCTCGTTGACCTCCCAGATCCACTTCTCTTCGTCTCTCAAGATCTAGAAGAGAAGATGATTCAAACCTACATGACAGTGGGAAACACCGCCGTGATCCAAAGAATTGAAACTCTAGCTAGGGTTTGATCGGCGAGAGAGAGAGCAAAAAGAGAAAGAGAAATGAGTTTTTTTTTTTGTGTGTGTAGATTGAGTGATTTGGTTGGTTGAGTTTTTTTGCTGCTTCTGCAGCTTTTGATTATTTGGACTAAGGAAGTTTCCGAGAACCTGCTGGGCTCGTAAAATAATAGTTCCCACCCACTAAATCTACGGGCCCATTGTTGTATTGTTTAAATTTGTTTCACAAGGGAAATTGTTGATAAAAAACTGTTGTATTTTGTTTATTCATGTTTTAGACAAGAAATTATATTAAAATTTTCATTATTATCCTTTAATTCCTCTTGTAATTTCTCAGTTATTACAAAACGATTATTATGATATGATCTAATAATAAAGAAGATGTTTTTAAAAAAAAAGTAAACTAAAATTATTTTTATTCCAAATACGTCTATTTAGTTGTCCTAGAGGTGTAAGCTGCTTGAGTGACGAGTTGCGAGCTATCCAAGAGATAAACTGGGAAGTATCCAAGCGACGAGCTGAGAACTATTCGCGTTGAGTTGTGAGCTGTCAGCGATGAGCTAGGAATTGTGAGCGATAATCTGGAAGTTGTCTGAGAATAGACATCAATCTGAGAGCTGCTCGGGAGCTATGAACTGCTTGAGCGGCGAGTTAAAAGCTGGGTGCTATCCAAGATATAGGCTCTAAATATGTTTTTCAACATAGTCTCTTCTTCCCTTCACCAGAGATTTAACTTTCTATTTAATAATACTTTATTAATACTTTAATATATCAGAAGATATCAAAATAATTGAGATTCGAGAAAAAAGAAAAGTCAAGAATTGTTTTCCTGAGCTTAAACTCTTCTGTACATAATCAAAGATTCATATATCTATTCCATGATCACTAAATGTGGACCATGCTTGCTTCTAACTTATCCTGAATCAAGGGTTCAGGTCACGAGAAGACAGGTCTCCTCAAGGCTCCAACTGTGGCTATAAACACCCAGAAGATGGCACACAGAGCGCCAATAATTGATAATAGAAAAAAACCTCTGTTTCTGATACGTTTCTTTGCTATAGTGACTTTGCTAGTAGTCACTGACTTTCCATTGAACCTGATGCGGCTGAAGCTAGACATACGCACAAAGGTCTGGTTAAGAGGACCCTCACATGCCAAGGCTTGTGTTGAAGGTATTGATTCCAATAATTCCCATAGAGGTGATGAGTTCTGGCTTTTTGTTTCACCACCATTCTGGCCTATCTGGTCTTGGACATTACCATTCATAGTAGGAGGATTCGTAGACTCAACCATCAAACCTAAGAAAATCGGTATTCACAAAGAAACAGCGGAAAAGCTTAAGGTTATTTACATTTAAAGATTTTAACAAGTGGGTTTGATAATGGAAGATTAACAAAAAGTAGATGACATATATACATGTATTGGTTCAGGTCATATAAAAAAGTATTTGTGGTTAGTGGGAAATAACTTGGCAGACAACATAAGTGAATGCTCTGAGATGAGCATGAGTTTAAGTACCTGCTGAAGGTGCTCCAGAAGAAGATTGTGGTTGATAAAAGTGATCATCACCTTTAAACCACCTATCGTCGGTGAATTGATTGAGAGTGGTACTAGGATCCGCGTAGTTGTTCAGCTGGTTCACAGGGGTCTGGTACTGAAACTGTTGATAGAGGAATTGCTGTCTCTGGTCTGATGTATTGTTAGCAAAATTACTCATAGAAGACAGATCTGTAGAAGTTCCCTGAAAAACAGGCTCCATATCCAAAGAAATGGAAGTGTCATGGAACAATTGGTCATACTCATAAACGTCATCTAGTTCACCATGGTTCAGGACTTCTGCGGGTTTTTCAGATGAAGAAGCTCTGAGTTCAGGGATCAGAAGATCATCCATTTCAATGTAATCATCCTTCTGAAACACTGCAGGAGGTGCCATACTAGAGGTAGCCTCAAATGAGTTTACTGACCTCAGATGGGACTGAAAACTCACGTGCCTGTTGTATGGCTGCCCATTTGGATAAAACAGTCCAGAAGAATAATTCAGCAACGCGCTCTGTATATCTTTCCCCTGCAAGTTACAAGTATCCATTTAGTAAAGGAAGCACAACAAAATCAGTATATAAAAACAAAAAGCCTAATCCAATATATTGGTAGCGAAACCATATTGCTCACTTTAAGAGAAAAGAAACTGACCTGATAAATACCACCAGCATGCTCATTAATTTGTCGTGCAACAACCTCAGGTGCATCAGGGATATCGTTGAGAAGCTTGTCAATATCATCTAACTGAACATTGACAGGATTGCAAAATAAAGCATCATTCACACGACGAGTGTTCTCATAATGAACCAATGGTTCATCCGGTAAAGCAATATTATCTGCATCTTCACTATCACTATCAACCCATTCTTTTTCTTGAAACGGAGCACCATACTGTTCACCATTTTTAGGACCAGCTCCACTTTTCTTGAACAGCTTATAAAGAGCATAATAATCCTAAACAACAAAACAAAACAAAAGTAAATCAAATAAACTAAAGAGACCTACAAAATTTTTGACAATCAGCTATAGATATAATACATACCTTGACGCTCTTACATCTCCCAAGTTCATCTTCATCCATAGTATACTCATGCATCACCCAATCAGTCCTCTCACCACTAGGAGCTTTACCTCTATAGAAAACAAGAGTCTTTTTGAGTCCAACCGATCTCGAATTATACTCTATAACTCGATCCTTTCCCGTTGCCTTCCAATACCCAGTTGCAGTACCTCTACCTGACCTAGCTGCGTTTGGATACTTCCTATTCCTTGGAGTAAAATAAAACCACTGTTTATCTCCACTCTTCAACATCGATTGACCTACATCAATTCCAAAAATGAATTCAATTAAAGCCTAAACGATCTCAATTCAGCAACACATATAATCAAAATCAAAACCTGATTTATCTAAATCTAAACTTTGATTAATAAGGAGATGGAAATTTTACCGGGCAATTCCTCAGGATCCAATTTGTAAACATCAACGACGCCGATGACATTGATTCTAAGTTTTTTACTACAAATCTTCCTCTTAAGATAGTACATCACAAGCTCTTCATCAGTTGGGTGAAATCGAAACCCAGGTGCGCTGAATTTGCCTCCTTTGAAACACGAATCGGGAGAAGATTCCGCCATCTATGCTTACAATCAGAGCTGATCCTTTGCAGAAAGTTAAAAAGAAAAAAAGTCCCTACAGAACCGATCGAGTCAACGAGGAGGGAATTGACTCAGAAAAACAAAGATCCTAATTTCTTCTCTTACGATCTAGAAGAGAAGACGAATCCTACATGACAGTGGGAGAAATCGCCGTGATCGAACGAATTGAAACTACTAGGGTTTGATCGGCGAGCGAGAGAGAGAACCAAAAAAGGAAAACAAAAAAAAAAGAAAAGGAAATGCGATTTTTGTGTAGATTGCGTAATTACGTTTTGCTCTCATTCTCAAGACACATGAGACATGCCTCAGTTTTGTTTTTTTTTTTCTACGCGGGCTCGGAATATACCTGTTTGAGCCCATTAAATTAAGGGGCGGTAAGCGTATTTTTCTTTCAAATTGTTTTCAGAAAATTTAGTCTATTTGCTTTGATTTCATTCGGAAAATCAAATATTTATAATTTTACAAAAAAAAAATAATATCAAAAATGAGTATTTGTTAAAACTAAAGCAAATATCAAATACTAAATTTTAAGATATGAATATCCGCTTCGCTTTAATATATTTACATATATATATATATATATATATATATATATATATCTTATCTTATTATATAAAGATGAATGATTCAAAATTAGTAATTCATCTGATCATGACATATATCAATTAAAATGATCAGATTTTGACACATGTTTTATTTAATAAAATCAGAAATTATCAGAATTATTTTTTAAAAAGGAATACAATCATAATAAAAATAAAATAAAAGTTTCATTAATTTATTATTAGTAAAAGGAAATTAAATAATCAATAGATATCCTGTTAAAATTATAAATAATATGATGAGGATTCGTGTCGGTTGGTCAACTAGATTCTAACATGTGTAATTTTTTTTTGGTTATTATCTTAGCTTAACTAAAATAAAAACTAAAACAATAAAATTAAATACATGATAAATCAGTATTTTTCACTTATTTTTCTAATAGATATATTAAAATCTTATTGTTTGCTCAACTAGATTCTGATATGTGTAATTTTTTTCTTTTATTATCTTAGCTTAGTTACAAATAAAAACCAAAAAAATAAAATTAAATACACGATAAAATCAGTATTTTTTACTTATTGTTCTAGTAGATTTATTAAGTCTTATTGTTTACTTTTCAATAAAATTTGAACTTTTGTTTCTAATATATATTTTCACAAACTTTTAAATAATTAAGCCAAGAAAAACTGATTGAATATAATCAAACCAAACTTATTATAGTAATTGGTACAGTTAGAGAAAGAGAATCATCGTCAATTTTAGTGAGCTAAATACGCAAATCAGTGGCAGCAAGAATATCAATCGCTGATCTCATATATGAAATGTTAGTAGTACTATGAGATTCAGGATAAAGACTAAAAAATTATGCATTGTTTTTTGACTCAATTTTGATACAATAGACGTAAGCTACAAATTGGTTAAAAAATTGCATAGTATTTTAAGTTTAGAAAAACATATAAAGAAAAAAATCTAAGAGAATAAAGGATAAAAAGTGTGGAAATGATTTCTTCTAAAGAGAAGACATCATAATTGATCTCTCTCAAAGAAAAGAGTTCGAAACAAGTGACATATATCCATTTTGAGAGAGTTGATTACATCATAACTATTTGTCATGTACAAATATGGATACGAAGGAGTGAGGATGATGGTGAAGTTTCTATTGGAGATTGAAAATAGTGTGATTGATAAGAATCAACTGACAGAGAATGAAGAAAGCCGTGAAAATCAATCATTTTCAGATATATAGCTCAAGACATGCATAAATATATATATTAAGATACATCAGTTATAACAAATTTAAAATTATTTTTTCTTAATTAAATTTATTTTAATATTTAATAACCCGTCCATCGACGGGTCTTAATCTAGTTATATATAAAAACGAATGATTTAAAGTTAGTACTCGCCTGATCGTGACATATATCAATTAAAACTATCAGATTTTGACATGTCTTTAATTAAATAAAATTATAAATTTTCAAGAAAAAAATAAAGGAATATTTTAAAAAAAATTCTTTCCAAAATATATTATTAATTAAATTATAAATAAGTAAATTATTAATTGTTTAATCAGATTATCGTTAGCATCACTTTTTAACTAATATAATATTTCTGTCACTTTTTTAATTGATGTTACTAAAGGGGGAAATGACCAATTTATTCCTTAACTTTTGCAATTTAGTGAATTTATTCCTCAATTTATGTGTTTGCAAATTAATTCTCCAAAGTTACATTGACTTTGCAAAATCAGGTTTGGGAAAAGTCCGTTAACTAAACTTACAGACGTTTAGTGAAAAAACAAAAAAAAAAACGTTTGCAATATGCCAATATGTTGTCTTCTTTGGTGCATCCCCATAAATCCCCAAACGAATCGATCGTTACCTAAAAATGATATATTCTACTCTGAAAATCCTACACAATCAAATTTGTGCGTGCTTTTGTTTGATTTGTAATTTTCTAGTGATTCTAGTTGAAATTTGGTACTTGTGAGATGCGAATCATTTTCTCTTCCAGACATTGGTTTAACATTAAAAAAAAAATTGTCTTTTAAACAGATGTATTGGTCTTGTTTGATAGTTAGGAATGGTAACTCTAAACGCATCAATCATTACGAGATTGTTAATAATTCTTAGTGCTTGAATAATTGTAGTTACTAGAATCTTATAAGTATGCTTTATTTGTGTTTCCCTCTCCTGTTCTGTTTTAAATTCCGTTTTCAGTTAGGTATTTAGATGCTTGGGTATAAATGAACATTTGATTTTATGGTGTTTTCTAACGAGTTTCTTCGGGCACTTCGGAGAAAATGCAAGATTGGGAAGCTGTTGAAGTAGTCAGCGATATGGATCAAAATGGAGTTGTAGGAACATGTTCAGTAAACTATAAAGTGGTATGTTGTCGAGACTCCCTCATACCTGAAGAGGATATGTTTATGGATAATTTGCTAAGTAATCTTGAAACTCTTTTGAACAGAGATGAATGAGAAAGTAAATTTTTAGATTTGTTTATTCTTTTACTACTTGCTAGATTGAAATTTACAAGCATTTTAAGTCTTCTTCTTACTACTTTTTTCCCATACTTCCTTACAGGGGTCAAATATAACCCTAAAACTATTCTCTCAAATTAAGAGGTCAATTGCAGTACTTAGGGGTCAAATTCACAAGAACTCTGAAAACTCACACAATAGATGTATCAGGTTCAAGTTAAGCTAGACAATAAATAAGGAATTAAATAAAGCAATGCAATAAAAGTAAATAAGATGAACGTGATGTATTCAAGGATTAAAAGCGCTAGACCTAAGGAAGATCAATCAAGAATACTCTAGAGCGTGAACTAGGTAGTTCAATAATTAGATTGCATGTGTATGTTTGGTTCTTAAACTCATAACACTAATATGATATCTATCCAACTCTCGCTGCGACAACATCTATCCTCTAAACAGAAGCAAACGAAATCTCTTTGAGAAATACCAATAAATAGAGTCTCTATGATGAACTAGCATAATATGTTTACAAAATCTTTTAACCAGCTCTCGCTACGAAAAGGCTGTTTGCTCATCTAAGATTGGGTCAGAATATCAATAGCACTCTCGCGCCTACCAACATTCCTATGATACCAGAATTATGGTGATCAGTCTTAAACCTAGTGTAGTTAACAAATCTAGATGAAGAACATTATAGAGAACCTAACAGATTTATGCCCAATTCAACAAACCATTATAAATCCTTGATAAACCCTAGATCTAACAAGGTGACTACTCAAACATGGAAGAGATAACACAAATCATAATCTAAATAATACTCATAATAAAATACAAAATAAAAGGAGTTCAGAATCTTCTCTCTACAAAGGTTGAGTTCTGATTCTTCTCTCCACACAAACTTGCTTAGAACTTGCAATGAAAACTTACACAATGATAACCTAGTCTCTAGGACTGCTAAAAACATAAGCTTAACCTAAAACACGAACTAGGCCTTAATTATAAACATTAGAAACATTTGGGGCAAAGTTGCAATTCTTGAAACTTGATAAATCTCGAAGGCGTCATTCACGTCATGTGTGTATCGACCAACATGAGTAATGCATGTCGGTCGATATGGACAACAATGTTCATCTCCAAGTTGTTTTGCTCAGCTACAAGCCTCCAAAAGCTCCAAAGTGCTCATCAAGGTCCATCTCGTGTTTGTACCTAATAAGACTCAATATATAGTACAAAAGACTCTAAAACCAATGCATATATCATTTCATAAAACCATAAAATCCATGATATATCACCTCCATAATGTCATAAACTGAAGCGAATCAGATTCACTAGATTCTTCATCATCAGTCTCGGGTTCCTCTAGATCCAATATTTTGAGTTTAGTCTATGTGAATCCCCAAGCTTCAACTTTAGCATCTTCCATTGTTGTATCAAGTAAATTTCATGATAGTTTCTCGTTGTGACATCAATGGCTAACAATGGCTTTGTTAAAGAGGAAGAATAAGAAGACCCACATAGAGAATTTAATGACTTTGAGAGGTTTAAGATCATTGGATCACTTGCATACTCACAACCAACATAATCAGAGAGCTTTTATAGATCAGTTAGGGTTCAAAGATTTTGAATTGGGATTTTGGGAAAGAAGACATAAAACACAACTAAACAAAAAAAAATTAATGTTTGTGTTTTCTTATTTAACGTAAACTTTTCTCAAACCCAATTTTGCAAAGTCAATCTAAAGCTGGAGAATTAATTAGCAAACACACAAGTTGAACTAAATTCACGAAATTGCTAAAGTTGGTGAATAAATTGGTTATTTTCTCGTTACTAAAGAATAATAGATGCATCGGTTATATAAATGATGTAAATTTATATTTTATATCATCTTTTTTGTAAATGATGCAAAATAATAGAAATTGAATCAATTTAATTTAACTGATTTAAAACTAGCTAATTATAACATCAAATAATATAATTGATGCCAAGACATATATATTTGCTTCATTTATAAATAACTGATTTAAAATAATATCACTATGTTAAGTGATACAATTTAAGTGATGTAAAATGATGTTTTTTTGTAGTGTCACATCATCACTGTTGAAAGCATCAACATTGGAGGCCAAATCTTGTTCTCTCGTTGAACTCCTTCACATCCACAAAAAGAAAGAATCCAAACATCAATTTTTTTAGCATCAAAATACAGAAAATTCTGTTTACAAAAGAGAATCAAACCTTTCCCAATTGAGAGCATCAAGGGATTGATCTAACAAAACATCTTTGTGAACTTGAACTTCATCAAAACCAGGATACAACACTCGAGAAGAATTTGCACTTCTTGTATCATGCTGCAAGTAACTATTGAAAGCATCAACATTGGAGACCAAAGCTTGCTCTCTCATTGAACTCCTTCACATCCACCAAAAAAAAAAATCCAAACATCAATTTTTTGAGCATCAAAATCAAGAAAAAGTTAGCTTACAAAAAAGTGAAACAAACATTTTCTCATAGAGAACATCAAGGGATTGATCCAACAAAGCATCTTTGTGAACTTGAACTTCATCAAAACCAAGATTCAACACTCAAGAAGAGCTTGCACTACTTTTATTATGCTGCAAGTCACTGTTGAAAGCATCAACATTGGAGGCCAAAGCTTGCTCTCTCGTTGAACTCCTTCACATCCCCAAATAAAAAATCCAAACATCACTTTTTTGAGCATCAAAATAAAGAAAAAGTCAGCTTACAAAAGAGAAACAACAAATTTCTCATAGAGAGCATTAAGAGATTTATCCAACAAAACATCTTAGTGAACTTGAACTTCATCAAAACCAGAATTCAACTCGAGAAGAGCTTTCACTACTTGTATCATAATGCAAGTCACTGTTGAAAGCATCAACATTGGAGGCCAAAGCTTGCTCTCTCGTTGAACTCCTGCACATCCACCAAAAAAAAAGAATCCAAACATCAGTTTTTTGAGCATAAAAATCAAGAAAAAGTCAGTTTACAAAAGAGAAACAAACCTTTTCTCATAGAGAGCATCAAGGGAGTGCTCCAACAAAACATCTTAGTGAGCTTGAACTTCATCAAAACCAGGATTCAACACTCGAGAAGAACATGCACTACGTGTATCATGCTGCAAGAACTGTTGAAAGCATCAACATTGGAGGCCAAAGCTTCCTCTCTCGTTGAACTCCTTCACATCCACAAAAAAAAGAATCCAAACATCAATTTTTTGAGCATCTAAATCAAGAAAAAAGTCAGCTCTCAAAAGAGAAACAAACATTTTCTCACAGAGAGCATCAAGGGATTGATCCAACAAAGCATCTTTGTGAACTTGAACGTCATCAAAACCAGGATTCAACACTCGAGAAGAGCTTGCACTACTTGTGTCATGGTCACTATCAAACATAAAACGTTGTGACTCTGAGAATCAGACAAAGAAAAATCCAGAAAACTGAATGAAATCAACTTCCCAAGCAAACCAAGATTCCTAAATTTACAGAGCACAAGGAAAACGATTTTGATGCAGATCAAATTAAACCCAATTGAATCCTAAAACAAACAAATCCAGGTGAAATTGAACATCAATTAAGATTAAAAGTCAAGAACAACATACTTCTCCCCACAAAGCGAGAGATACTTGGAACCAACACCTCTTTCTCGGATACCCTTTTTGAATCCGAATCTTCTGGTTCTCGATGCTTTGAAGATTCTTCCCGGGGCACCACGAAAATTTTGTAAGATTCAGCCTTTTGATCATGGCTACTCTCGTAGTGCAAAAAGTTACAGTTTTGTCCTCTGTAACAAATTCCTTTGCATATTATTGATTGTTTAATGGTAGGAGATGGAGCTTATTTCCCTCGAGTTTCTTCCCCACATTTTTTTCATTTTGCCCATTGCCCCTCATCCTTATTTCGGCACGACATTTTTCGTGAGAGAATTTGAGAAATTATAGAGACAAAATTTGGGATTTCAGAGCCTTTTTCTGTTTACTTTGTTTGGTAATTGTTACCCTCTCTTCTGAGGATAGAGTCAATGTTTGAAGATTCAATATCATCAAGAAGAAAGATACAATAATCAAAGTTAATTCAGTATTATATATTTGAAGATTGATTAGCTAATTAAGGAATGAGATGAGATGGTTACTTCTTTTCAACAAACGCATGCTGCAAGTCACTGTTTAAAGCATCAACATTGGAGATCAAAACTTGCTCTCTCGTTGAACACCTGCACATCCACAAAAAAAGAATCCAAAATTCAGTTTTCTGAGCATCAAAATCAAGAAAAAGTCAACTTACAAAAGAGAAACAAACATTTTCTCAGAGAGAGCATCAACGGATTGATCCAAAATAACATCTTTGTGAACTTGAACTTCAGCAAAACCAGGATTCAACACTCGAAAAGAGCTTGTACTACTTGTATCATGCTGCAAGTCATTGTTGAAAGCATCATGGAGGCCAAAGCTTGCTCTCTCGTTGAACTCATTAACATCCACAAAATAAAGAAACAATCCAAACATCAGTTTTTTTAGCATCAAAATCAAGAAAAAAATCAGCTTACAATAGAGAAATAAACCGTTTCTCATAGGGAGCATCAAAGGATTGATCGAGAAAAACATCTTTGTGAACTTGAACTTCATCAAAACCAGGATTCAACAGTCAAGAAGAGCTTGAACTACTTGTATCATGATGCAAGTCACTGTTGAAAGCATCAACATTGGAGGCCAAAACTTGCTCTCTTGTTCAATTCCTTCACATCCACAAAAAGAAAAAATATAAACATCAGTTTTTTTAGCATCAAAATCAATAAAAAAAATCAGCTTACAAAAGAGAAACAAACATTTTCTCATAGAGAGCATCAAGGGATTGATCCAACAAAGCATATTTGTGAATTTGAACTTCATCAAAACAAGGATTCAACACTCGAGAAGAGCTTACACTACTTGAAAGCATCAACATTGGAGGCCAATGCTTGCTCTCTCGTTTAACTCCTTCACATCAACACAAAAATAACCTAAACATCAGTTTTTTTAGCATCAAAATCATGAAAAAGTCCGCTTACAAAAGAGCAACAAACATGTTCTCATAGAGAGCATCAAGGGATTGATCCATCAAAGCATCTTTGTGAACTTGAACTTCATCAACACCAGGACTCAACACTCAAGATGAGCTTGCACTGCTTGTATCATGCTGCAAGTCACTGTTGAAAGCATCAACATTAGAGGCTAAAGCTTGCTCTCTCGTTGAACTCTTTTGCATCCACAAAAAAAATCAAAACATCAGTTTTTTGAGCATCAAAATCAATAAAAAAAAGTCATTTTACAAAAGAAAAACAAACATTTTCTCATAGAGAGCATCAAGGGATTGATCCAACAAGCATCTTTGTGAACTTGAACTTCATCAAAACCAGGATTCAACACTCGAGAAGAGCTTGCACTACTTGTATCATCCTGCAAGTCACTGTTGAGAGCCTGAAAATTGGAGGCCAAAGCTTCCTCTCTCGTTGAAATCCTTCACCTCCACAAAAATAATCCAAACATCAGTTTTTTGAACATCAAAATCAAGAACAAAGTCAGCTTACAAAAGAGAAACAACATTTTCTCAGAGAGAGCATAAAGGGATTGATCCAACAAAGCATCTTTGTGAACTTAAATTTCATCAAAACCATGATTTAACACCCGAGAATAGCTTGCACTACTTGTATCATGCTGCAAGTCACTGTTGAAAGCATCAACAATGGAGGCCAAATCTTGCTCTCTCATTGAATTCATTCACATCTGCAAAAAACAAAAGAATTAAAACATCAGATTTTTGAGCATCAAAAATCATGAAAAAGTCAGCTTTCTAAACATTTTCTCGTAGAGAACATCAAGGGATTGATCCAACGAAGCATCTTTGTGAACTTGAACTCATCAAAACCAGGATTTAACACTCAAGAAGAGCTTGCACTACTTGTAGCATCCTGCAAGTCACTTTCGAGAGCATCAACATTGGAGGCCAAAGCCTTCTCTCTCGTTGAACTCCTTCACATCCACAAAATAAGAATCCAAACATCATTTTTTTTAGCATCAAAATCAAGAAAAAGTCAGCTTACAAAAGAGAAACAAACATTTTCTCACAGAGAGCATCAAGGGATTGATCTAACAAAGCATATTTGTGAACATAAACTTCATTAAAACTAGGATTCAACACTCGAGAAGAGCTTGCACTACTTGTATATGGTCATTATCAAACGTAGGACGCTGTGATTCTGAGAAACAAACAAAGAAAAATCCAGAAAACTGAATGAAATCAACTTCCCAAGCAAACCAAGATTCCAAATTTACATAGCACAAGTAAGCCAATTTTTATGCATATCAAAATATACCCAATTGAATCCTAAACAAAAGAAATCCAGGTGAAATTGAACATCAATTAAGATTAAAAGTCAAGAACAGCTTACTCCTCCCCACGAAGCAATATACGCTTGGAACCAACACCTCTTTCTCGGAGGCCCTTTTTGAATACAAATCGTTTGGTTCTCGATGCTTTGAAGATTCTTCTCGAGGCACCAAGAAAACTTCGTAAGATTCAGCCTTTTGATTCTGGCTACTCTTGTAGTGCAAAAAGTTACAGTTTTGTCTTCTGTACCAAATTCCTTTGCCTTAGAATTTGCATACTACTGATTGTTTCATGCAAGGAGCTGGAGCTTCTTGCCCTCGAGTTTCTTCCCCAAATTTTTTCCATTTTGCCCATTGCGCCTCGTTCTTCTTTCGGTCCGACATTTTTCGTTAGAAAATTTGAGAAATTCTAGAGACAAAATTAATGATTTCAGAGCGTTTTTTTTTTCTCTTTGTTTGGTAACTGTTTCTTTCTCTTCTAAGGAGTGTATGTCTACCTTTTAAACTTGATGACAAAAAACAAAAGAGAAGAAAAAACACTGAAGATCTAACGCCAAATAACTCATCACCCTTGATTACTCGAAGATTTAACGGTAAATTTTGAAAGAGCGCGTTTTGAGAGCTTAAATCAAGTTTTACATTGATAAATTAAATACCCAAAATATCATGTCACTAAGCAAAATGAATACCCAAAGTATTATTATTACTATTAACATACTTTAAAATCAAAATCTGAAATTAAATTATGTAATAATATATAAAATTTATATATCATCATTTTTATTCTAAAATAGTAAATTAATTTTATTTATATAGTAACTATAATTTATAAAAATTATATATATGTTATTTGTTTTAAATTACTTTACATGTTCAACTATATTATAAACTTATATTTTATATACATCGATTATATTCCTTCCTTCCTCATATTGTTTTAATTTAGTAATAAATTTGTTTTGATCGATTAATCTAATTATTTAAAAGTTATTTTAGAAATTTTTTTAGATGCGTTTATAAACTAATCAATACTAGAATTGGGTCACACTACCACGTGAGTTGATGTTTTATTTATTTTTACTAGGAGAGTATTTGTGCATATTCGCGGGTTTTAGTCGGTAACTTTTTTTTCAATTTTTTTCCTTGTTATTTTTTTGTATTTGAAAATTATTCTTCAGTATCTGTGTAATATATATTGTATTTATATAATATAAAAGATAAAAGTGTATGATACAACAACCAATCATATTTAGGCTTTCTTCTGTATAAATTTGCGGACAAAATGTTTCATATAATAAGAAAAATCTGTATTACTATTTTTTTTAATGGACATAGACATATTATTATATTACTAGATTAGATTATGACATGTTTGATGGACATATTTTTAAATTTTATAAATAAATTAAATTTAGATAAATTAATAAACAAAATATTTGTTGTTAGTGAAATATCTTAAATTATTTTAGGAAAAGAAGTATAAAGCATTTTTTCAAAGAGAATATAATTATCTACATAAGTTTGTTTATACATGAATAATTTATTTGAACTTTCTATCTTACAATTATATTATTAACATATTGAAAATAAAAAATTATACTACTGTCAAATAGCTTTTGGTTCCATCTTATTTTTGGTTTTATTCATCACCGTGTGAGATATGTCTTGAGAAAATACCTAATCCAACCCGAAAAAGGTACCAAACTTAAATCCAAACTTACACTAATCATAATGGGTATTCGACATCTATATCTGAAGAACTAAATCGAGAATCAAATAGATAGCCAAAATACTAAAAGTACAACTATATCTCAAAAAATATAAATAATATAAATTTGATAGAATCCAATTACCCTATAATTATAAGCCTAAAAATATAAATTATTTTAGACCAAAATAATCAAAATACCCAAAGTAACCAAAATGTTTAAAAATCCTTAGTTATATTTGTGAAAATTCAATCAAACGTTATTTATATTTAAACCAAATTATATTCATTTTATGATATTTCGTGTACCTAAAACTGTCTCAAACTGAGCTGGAACTGAACCGAACCAACGATTTAAATATCAAAATGGATAATAAGCTTCTAAACCCGATAGACGTGAAAGAAATCTAAACGTCCAACCCTAATGTAACCAAGTTTTATTCATTTTCTGATATTTCGTGTACCTAAAACTGTCTCCAAATGAGATGGAACCAAATTAAACAAAAAATTTAAATACCCAAATGGATCATAGGCCTTCTAAACCCGATAGACGTGAACCAAATATAAACGCCCAGCCTAGTGGAACCAAATGAACACCGGCTATGATCTCACTCATATATATATGAGACATTTTTCTGGCAAGATCTTTGTTGTCTCTTTGATATTTTCTTATTAAGATCTTATCTCGGTTCTCAAAAGAATATCATTTCCTTCTTGCACCACTCGCCAAAAACCTTTACCATTTCTTGGCTCTTGACATTTTCAGCAACATTCTCCTGCTCAACTTTTTCCTTACTATCTCTCATTTTTATTTCTATCTTGGACTTTATACTTGATGATTTTTAGTTTTCGTGGATTGTATTCTTTTCAGTCATCGGATTCTCATCCACCAGCATCTTAATCTCTAGCAGAAGTCCACCGCCTTACTCCATCATCTAGATCCAGATTAGTCTATGAGACTTTGCTCCGCATAAGCAACACTTTCTGACTGGATTTTATTTTTAGTTATTTGAGTTTAAATAATCTAAAATCTAAATTTGAAAAGAAAAACCTATACTTATTCTGGGAAATTATAATTCTTTTTCCTTTAAGAATTGTATTCCTTTTTAAAATTTCCTCTTCTTTTTTTAATAATCTATGGTTTTATTCCTTTTTTTGTTTAAATTTTAAGATTAAGGAACTAATTACTTTAAATTTTCCTTTTCCAAATGAAAATTTGTGAAAATATAATTTTAGTTTAATTAAACATATTTTTTTAACTTAATAACTATAGAGATGGAAAATTAGAATTCTTTTTTCCTTTTAGGATTGTATTCCTTTTTTAAAAAAAAATTTCCTAATAATTAATAGTTTTATTTAATTAAAAACGTGTCAAAATCTGATCATTTTAATTGGTACGTGTCATGATCAGGCGAGTTACTAATTTTGAATCATTCATTTTTATATAATAAGATTTGTAAATATTTCCTAAAATATAATTCTTATGTTGAATTGTTTCCAATTTGTATATTAGATGAATTGTCGAAGTTATTTTAAAGTTGTAGTAGATTAATTAGTTTTCATCAGTTTAAGAGATAGTAAAAACCTTTCTGGTGAAAAAAAGAAAGTATTTGCTTGATTTTACGAGTTCTTTTTATGAGAAGGAAAGCCTTTATTAAACGCAAATTCGAACAATGAAATCATAAAGTAAAGACTTATCATAACTAAATGCATATAAAGAATACGATACATAGATGAGAGTGCTTGTATGCTTCCATCGAGTTTGGCTTAGCAATGGGCATGACACATGTGCCTAGCACTAACATCCACTCCGTTATTGGCATGGTACAGAGTACTACTGGCGCAAGTGCAAATCTGATGCAGCTCAATTACATAGTTAGGTATGTGTCATCGGAATAGCTCTTGCTAAGCAACATAGAAATCCAATTACATACTTATATGCACCACAACTTAAGTGTTTCCTCCACACGAGCCTTTCTATTGGGATATCAATCCCTTTAATTTAGCTCATTCAGAATCATTTGTAATTAGGTAATGCATTCCTCATATGTCTGTAAAATAGGTAACTAGGACTACTCTGTTTCTCTATATATTCTGATGTACAAAGCTTTTAAGATTGTACAGAAATTCCTAAACATCTTTTCTTCTACGTCTCTATACCTTGTATCATGGTATTAGAACCCGATTCTTGAATATTTTCTTTCTCTAAAACCTTTGATCTCTACTTGACCTCGATATTGATCTCTGAAACCCGATTCCAAAACTGACCTCTGAAACCTGAACCCGAAATCAAACCTTAAACACCGAACATGACCGACCAAACGAACAGAAACTCAGCAATCTCCGCCGCACGACTTGAAGTCTGACGTACAATCTCACCGTACGACTTAACGGCGACTGACAATCTTGGCGCCATGATATATTATGGTTTTATGGTTTTTAGCCATGATATAAGTATTGGTGTTAGAGTCTCTTTTATTATTTATTGAGTCTTATTAGGTACAAATGCGAGATGGACCTTGTTTATGCACTTTGGAGCTTTTGGAGGTTTGTAGCTGAGCAAAATAACTTAAAGATGAATATTGATGACCATGTCGATCGACACACATCACTTGTGTCGGTTGACACGCATGGAGATATAAGAAGACTTCGAGTTTTATCAAATTTCAAGAATTGCAACTTTGCCCCAAGAGTTTTAATTAATTGCAATAGAAGTCTTTTTGTGTTTTAGGTTATATCTATGTTTTAGAAGTCTGAAAATACTAAGTTTGTTTTTATCAAGTTTATTGAGAGATTATTGGATTTAGAGAGCTTGGAGAGAAGAACCAGAACTCACCTTTGTAGAGAGAAGATTTCAAACTCATGTATTTCTTTTGATTTATTTATGAGTATTATTCAGACTATAATTTGTGTTACTTTGATTATGTCTGAGTAATCCCTTTGTTAGATCTAGGGTTTCCAAGGATTTATAATAAATTGTTGAATTGGGCAAAAACATAATAGGATATTCATAATGTTCTTGTTCTTCATTTAGATTTGAATCTATACTAGAACTGGATTGATCACCTAGTATCTAGAATCTTAGGATAATTAATATACATGAGAGTGTTATTATTATCTTGAACTAATTTTAGATGAGCAAAATAACCTACTTGCAAAGAGATTTAGTTTAGGGATTTTGTGAACATATCATACTTGATATTAATGCATACTTCATTCAGTAGGATTCACAAAGAAATTTGGTCTCCTATGCTTTAAGTGTAGTTATCATTACAACGAGAGTTGGATAATCATATAATTGTGTTATGAGTTTAAGAACCGGTCATACATTGCATCCTATATATCGAACCGCCCAGTTTGCAATTCAGAATATTCCCTAATTGATCTCCCTAGGTCTAGCTTATTCTCTTATTGAATTTACACCCTACAATCATCTTAGTTATTTACTATTGCATTTTTTAGGGCAATTCTCATAAATAGCACTAGTTGAAGTTTTTGTTCCACAAATAGCACCCTTTTTTTTAGGACAAAAATAACATTTTTATAAAAATTAATTTCCTTATATAGCATAAAATCTCCTAACCTCATATTTTTAGGGTTTAGGATTTAAGGTTTAGGGTTACCTTTCACCCCAAACAAACTATAACCTAAATTGTAAAATACTTAACCCAAACAAAAAATTTAAAATTTTGTCTTTTATAAAAATATTATTTTTGTCCAAAAAAAAAGGGTGAGCTAAGGGAAGCAGATAACAAGCGACGGAGGCGGGTAAGCGGAGGTGGGTAAGCGACGTAGCCTTGGCTGAGTATTTTATGTACCGTGAACAACACACTTTAATCATTTATGATGATCTTTCCAAACAAGCATATTTATGGAATAAAAACTTCAACTAATGCTATTTGAGAGAATCCCTATTTTTTTTTTATTACTTTTATTTTTTTAGCTTATTTTGAATCTGACACATCTATTGTGTGAACCTCAGAGTCCTTGTAGATTTCGACCCCTAAGTACTACAGTGATCTTTGAATTTGAGAGAGTAGCTTAAAAGGATAATTTGAACATATCACACCATCATCTCCCATCTGTTGCTCCACGGATCTAATTATGATGAGTGCTCATGTGGCATTAAAACCGCTCTCATTTCACAAAATCAATTTGGGTTTCTTGACAGAACCATATCGAAACTGACCAAACAATCTCCAGACTATGAATATTGGTTTACCGTGAATGCTCTTCCCGTCTCTTGGATTAAGATGACGATTGATCCTAGCATCAAATCGAATATATCCTATCGTGACGTTGCCAAAGAGCTTTGGGACCACATTACTCGTCGATATGCAGTCACGAGTGGTCCAAGAAACCAGAAAATCAAGTCTGATTTAGCAAATTGCAAACAACAAGGTATGAGCGTCGAATCATATTTTTGCAAACTAAATCAGATTTGGAACCGAGTCTCTGGCTATTGTCCACTTCGCATATGTAAGTGTGGCAAATGCAAATGTAACTTAAAAACACAACAAGAGAAGGATCACGAAGATGATATTGTTCACCAGTTTCTCTTTGGTCTCGATGAAAGATACTTTCAGAGTATCCGTTTGGCCTTGACGGCTTGAGTTCCACTTCTGGGACTAGAAGAGGTATACAATCTTGTTAAACAGGAGGAAGACTTACATCAAAACAGCAGGATTAAAGATGACAAGTCAGAAGCTTTTGCTTTTGTAGTCCAAGCTCGTCCTCGGTTTGTAGTGACGACAAAAAAGACACTACTTGAACATTGTGTCATCATTGCAATCGAACCAGCCATTTTTTGGATTCTTGTTTTGCTGTCTAATGGTATCCGGAGTGGTGGGGTGGTAGACCTCGATCTCGAATCGCACAAGAAAGAGGACATGGCAGAACTTCATCATCTACTCCTCCGGTCATCGCTCGTTTACTGACTCGAATCGCACAAGAAAGAGGACATGGCAGAACTTCATCATCTACTCCTCCGGTCATCGCTCGTTTACTGACTCGAATCGCACAAGGTAGAGGATACGGTTCATGTTTTTCTTGGTGTGGCTGTAAGACAAAACTGGTTAGTTCATCAAATGGATGTAGATAATGCCTTCATTCACGGCGACTTAGAATAGGAATTCTACATCTAACCGCCTCCCAGTTTTCATTGTACAGATCCAAATTAGGTTTTCCGTCTGCACAAATCTCTTTACGATCTTAAACAGGCACCTTGTTGTTAGTTTACTAAATTATCCAAAGCACTTGGTGATTATGGTTTTTAACAGTCATGGTCAGACTATCCACTCTTTACACTTGATCATTATGGTGTCTCTCTTCGTGTTTTGGTGTATGTCGATGATCTGATAATCGCAGGAAATTCAGAGGCTGAAGTAGCAAAGTTCAAGGAGTACATGTCTTTGTGCTTCTTCATGAAGGATTTGGGCTTGCTGAGATATTTTCTCGGAATTGAGGTTGCTCGTTATTCGAAAGGGTTCTATCTTTGTCAATGAAAGTACGCATTGGATATCATAGCTGAAACTGGTTTACTTGGGGCTCAACCATCTCGGTTCTCATTGCCTCAGAATCATAAACTTGCTCTATCAACTTCTCCAATATTGATCAATGTTGAACCATATCGCAGATTAGTGGATCGCCTAATATATCTTGATGTCACTCGTCCAGATTTCGCCTACTCCATCCATACATTGGCTAAGTTTATGCAAGCACCTCGGCAAGAACATTGGGAAGCTGCAGTTCGTGTCGACCGATACTTGAAGCTCAACCCAGGTTAAGGTATTTTTATTAAAGTTTGATACTGATTTTAAAATATATGGCTGGTATGATAGTGATTATGCAAGCTGTCCAACTACTCGAAGATCTCTCACCGGATATTTTGATCAACTCGAAAGTCCACCCATTTCCTGGAAAAGAAAAAAAAACAACCTACGGTTAGTCGTTCATCAGCCAAAGCTGAGTATCGTGCAATGGCATTTCTAACACAAGAACTGCTGTGGCTCAAGATGGTACTTCACGATCTCGGACTAACACATTCTGACACAATGAAGATATATTCCGACAGCAAGGCAGAAGGCAGCTATAGACATTGGAGCCAATACGGTTTTACACAGATGCACAAAACATATAGGTGTTGACTGCCATTTCATATGGAGATGAAATTGAAAACAAGACCATTGCCACTTCTTATGTTCCAACGCGATCACAGCTGACTGACATCTTCAACAAAGCACTTGGCCAAAAGGAGTTCAACGCATTCATTGACAAGTTGGACATCATTGATCTTCATGTTCCAACTTGAGGAGGGATATTGGGATATCAATCCCTTTAATTTAGCTCATTCACAATCATTTGTAATTACGTAATATATTCCTCATAACTCTATAAAATAGGAAACTAGGACTATTCTGTTTCTCTATATATTCTGATGTACAAAGCTTCTAAGATTATACAGAAATTCCTAAACATCTTTCTTCTATGTCTCTATACCTTGTATCACTTTCCTTTTTAGACTTTCCAAGATTCCTCAACACTATATTTCCTAATAACCTCCATATTACATATCCCTATAGTGGTCTTGCATCTCTCTATATTGGTTTGGACAGTAGACCACCTTTATATTGGCTTAACCACAACTTTCATTCAGTGTCTGAACCCAATTCATAATAAAACCATGAAATTTGTTGCAGTCTTGTCACCAACACCAACTGGATTTCTCCATACCGCATACTATGTTATACATCAAAGAACATAAACCAGAAGATTCTTGCTGCAGCTATACTCAGAATCAGAGCCATGGTAATTGTTGTTCTGCTCATGACATGAAATTTTTTTGATACGGTGGCACCCGGAAAAGAGTGTCCAACAATTCCAGATGCTACTGCTGCATAACTTATCATGGTCCATGTGCTTCTGCTTGTGTCTCTTATCCTATTAATTTCTGAACTGATGGAGGAGGAATATAAAGGATTTCAGAGTTCAAAGAATGTTGTGTTATTGATCATTCTGTTGATGCATTACATATATAGCTAGCTATACAACTGTTATCGTAAATCAAGATATACCTCTATCAAGTTATACCATTTATACAAAATCTCTATCAAGTCATTCCAAATATATAAGATATGTAATGTAGATGAGCTGATATAACGTGACCAATATTATACCAAAGAGAACCAGTGCAAACCATACAAATAGAATAGGAGAATCTCCCTCTCCCTCATGATTAATCTCAAACGGGGAGAATTGCTGAAACTGATTTATTTTATAATTTCAAAATCTCATTAAGGTTAATCAAAACTAGGAATGCCATCATGGGTAATTTTACCCTACCTTATCCTTATCCATAAAAAACCATGTTCAAACAATCTCTGTTCAAAATAACCCTAAAGCAACCATGTACTGTTAGGGTTACCCAAACAGAACCCTATAGAATTTAAGGTTACACATGGTAATTGAACTATACTTGAGAAAAAATGTTAAGTACTGTAATTTTCATTATAAAAAAAAACAGAACCAAATCAGAAGTTCAGAACATAACAACATCAAATTCACTTTCAAGTTTCACAACTCGTTCCTGAATTCTAATTAAACAAGAACCGAGTTTTGAAAAAAAATAGAGCAGCCAAATCTATAAGAGAGAAAACCGAAAACAAGTTTTGAACAAATTAGCCAAATCAAACACTGAATCTAAATGGATTTCTTACAGAAGCGATGAAGAAGAGATGAACAAAATCAAACATTGAGTACTCCAAATCTGGGTAACTTACAAAACCGATGAAGACAAGATGAGAGAATTCTGGAGCTGTGGTGAATTTGAGGGTTGAGTTGTGAAATTGTGATGAAGACGAGTCGAAGAATTTCTTTGTCGCCGAGAGTTGTCGCAAAAAGAGAATGAATTTTTAGAATTAGGGTTGCAATCAAAGATAATGATTTTGGGAATCATACAAACGACATTGTATTTAGAGTAAAAAATAAACTTATGGGTACCCTAAACCCAATAGGGTAAACCCGAGAGGGTAGTATTTTAAATTTTACCCGCCCAAGTAAAACCCACGAGATTTGTAGAGGAAAGGGTTTCAAATATTTGAAAGGGTTAGGGTAACCCATTGGGTTTTTACCCATGACAACATCCCTAATCAAAACTATCAATTTTCAGAATGTTTAGGTGAAAGCCTCTGCTCACCGAGTTAGTGAAACCATGCTCAAGCCACAAAACATGTGTTCACATCAATGTTTAAATCAAATCATAAAGCTTTTCATACTACAAAGTACAAAATCAAAAATAATGTTTTTGAGATTTGATCAGATCGAAAGAGAATCAAAAGACATCACTATTTACACACAGATTTAAGTAGTAGTAGTAGTAGTAGTAGTAGCAGAGAGAGTCTCTCAAAATAGCTCAAATGAGAGACTCTCCTATTTAAATATTATTAAATCTTATTTTGTTATTTATTTTAAAGATAAGAGACTATGCTGTTAAGTCATTTGCTTGCTTCCGTATTGGTTCCATTTACTGAAGATGGTCTGGATTTGGACAAAATTCGGTTGGATCAAGCGAAACCGCAAACCTTGGAAGCAGCTTGACACCATCAGTAACGTTTGATATTTATTGGTGTTGATTGTATTTTAAATTCAGAGATAAATCTGATGCTATTCAATGGTGTATTTAGAAAAATACAATAAAATCTTATGTTATTGGATACAATATTTATTTAATGTATTTAAAATACATTAAAAACACATGTTATTGAATATGAATATGATTTTTATGTATTTTTAATAAGAATGGACTTTGATGTAATCTTTTAACTAAAATATGAGTAGATGAAATACCACATCTTATCCTGGTATTTCTAATTTCTAGTTCACTACATATAAAATAAACATATTTCACGTTTTGACAAAAAAAGGACAGATTTCACCTACTCAAATAGATACATAACATGATAACTGTGTAATCAGAGATAATTTTGATCAATCAAATATCATTGACAGATATGATTGATTCTATTGAAGAAGATTTATGAAAACATGGAAGGCAACATATCATTTGATGGTTGTGGGACACAATATCAAGAAAGAAAAACTGCAAACATATGGATAGAAACAATGACTCAGACAATGTCGAGAAATGCAACTAATAATGAAAACTAGATATGAAGATATTGTTTTTGTTTTTTTTAGTAATAATTTTATATTGAAATTTCTGGATAATTTTCTTATAAATATTTTGATTAATGTTATATTTTGCTATAACTATTTTGAAAATAATAGGTAATTATTTTTACTTTCAATGATTTCCAAATGCAAGGTAATCCAAAAAAAAAATAGCAATGGATTTAATTTAAGGGTGAATTGGGAGATAGGGTGGTTTTTCAAAAGTAATTGTAGTATTGGGATTATATTTGAAATTGTCAAATAAGGCATATGTGTCTATCTCTCTCATATATCTCTATCTCTCTTATTTATTTATATCTCTCTCATCTTTCTTTTTCTCTCCTCACGAGAATCTAGTCCTGTGAGCAAATATTCGGATTCGGCGGATATCCGGATCCAGGTTTAGATCCGAAAAAACCAGATGTCCCGGTAGAATGGATCCGGATCTGGATAATGAATTTTCAGATCCGTTGAATACGGATCCAGATATTAAGAAAATTTAGGACCTGATTTACGGATCCGGCGACAAAACAAAAAAAAATATGGATTTTTGTATAAATCCAGCAAAAATAATTAAAAAAAAAAAAACAAAAATATTTTTTTATTTCTGGATATCAGGATCCAGCAAAAAAATCAAAATAATAGATATAATATATATATATATATATTGAAAGCAAATCCGGATATCTGGTTTTCCTAACGGATATCTAAGATCCGGATATCCGGTGTTCATGGATCCGGATCCAGATATCAAAAAAGTGGATCTGCTGGATCTGGATATCCGGATCCGTTATAGGCCTACAAGAATCTCTCTCTCTTTTTCTTTTTTTTCCTTAATATTTCTCTTTTTTTTTTCTTTTTTTTTATGGTTCTCTCACAAATTAAAAACAAACAAAATGTAAAAACATCATTCTAATTCTTAGAAAAAATTTATGAATCTAACAAGATCCAATTTGAATTGATGTATAGCCAAAAACTTTACTATATTGTACATCATCTTTGTACAGTGATTATATACACCGTCTTCGTACACCTTATAATCATTATATTGTACACTTATATATCTTGTACACCGATTTATTTCGTACACCGATTTTTCTTATATCACTATTTAAGTAGACTACATAAAACTTATTTTGATAGATTTATATCATGTTTGTACATCACATTTATATATCTTATACACTGACTTGTTTTTTACACTGATTCACTTTGTACACTAATTTTTCTCGTACACCGATTTACTTTGTACACTGTTTTGTCTCGTATACCGACTCGCCTCGTGTACAAAACTCACTTTTCTGTACACATATACTACTTCATTTTGTACATCATTGATGTAGCCTGTTATATTTTGTATATCGATATATATCACCATCATCTTATATTACTATGTACCAAAAATCTCACTTTCTAAGATTTGTATACCGTTTGTACGTTGATTCGTCTTGTACACATATATTTTGTAGACCGAGTCACCTTGTATACCGATTTTTCACGTACACCGATTCATTTCGTACATCAAATTCATCTTGTACATTGATTCGTTTTGTATCCCTTCTTGTTTCATACACCGACTCGTTTTATGCATCAACTCACTTCGTATACCGACTAGCATATATTAGTATTCAAAATATATATAAATGATAGTATTACAAAAATTAATACAAAATAGTGTGTAAACATAGTAGTGTACACCATCATATATTTATTGTATATTTATTTTGAATGGATCGTATTAGATTCAGAAAAAATATATAAAGAATTGAAAAACTTTTTGTTTTTGATAAATTATAAAAAAGAAATGAAAGAGAAATAAAGGAAAGAAAAAAATAGAAATAAAAGTGAGAGGGAGTGAGGAGAGAGAGATAAAAAGAAGAGAGAGATAGAGAGATAGAGAGATAGAGAGATAGAGAGATAGAGAGATAGAGAGATAGAGAGATAGAGAGATAGAGAGATAGAGAGATAGAGAGATAGAGAGATAGAGAGATAGAGAGATAGAGAGATAGAGAGATAGAGAGATAGAGAGATAGAGAGATAGAGAGATAGAGAGATAGAGAGATAGAGAGATAGAGAGATAGAGAGATAGAGAGATAGAGAGATAGAGAGATAGAGAGATAGAGAGATAGAGAGATAGAGAGATAGAGAGATAGAGAGATAGAGAGATAGAGAGAGTGTGTGTTTTGCAAATTATGAAAAGTGAAATACCTTATTCTCTAATTATTTTTGGAAAATGTACCAATTTAACCTATTATCTCTTTAATTTTATTTTTTTGACGTCACCAATTATCTCTTCTCTTTAATTAAAAACCTAAGTTTGAGTATTGTGATATCATCAAAATCCACTAATTGGATTTTAGAATAACTGCAACTTTAAATCCATTAAAATTAAGTAAAATCTAAATCCAATAACAGCCCCTTAGTTTGAATTCTTTGATCAAAAGCTGGTTTCGGAGACAAAGTATGCAAACCTCCCAAGAGCATTAATACGGAATGGACAAGAAGAGGTAAGAAAAAACTAAAGAAGAGTTGGTAAATGTCATTGTCCTTAGTGGTCCTCTGTTTCTTTCTCTATAAAAACAGAGGACTTGTGTACATTGTAAAGTGTGCGAGAGTAGAGAGAAACACAACCGGGAAAGATATAGCTTGAAGGGTGAGAGACAAGATGTATTCTTTCATAGATAGCGATAATCATCATTGTCTCTTAAATTTGTAAGATCACCAATAATCTCTACAAGAACAAGAACCATCTTTAAACCTATGAAACCGAACTCGATCCCTAACAATGATCTCTCTATTATAAACCTTTGAGATATGTTTGAAGACAACGTGACAGTCCCTACATATCCTCAAGTTCTTTATAACCCTCACCGGACTCTCCTCTTTCGCATCATCTATCATCATCATCAGTCCATAGGCCACCGCCAATTTCTCACTGTGATACCACAAAGCGTTCTCTTTCTCTTCTTCTCCAATGTCGTGCAACACAAGTCCCGTTTGCGCCATGTAACCATCCTCCCTTATCTTGAACCTAACCTCATCATACCCCAACACGCAAGAAAAAAGGTAAATCGCAAAACCAAACTGAAACGATTAAAACTGAAATAATAAACATGGCTTCTTGTTCTGTTAAATACCTGATCTCGTCGATTTTCTCATAAATGTTTCTCCATTGTTCGTGGCTCTTATCGCTATTGTAGAATTTATGAATCGTTCCTTTGTCTTCTATGTAGCTAAGACCTGGAATTTTCTTCACTTGTTTAGTCTCCATAGCATCTCTCACTCGTCCTACATCCTTCCACCGTCCCTGCGCTGCATAAATGTTCGATAACAACACGAAATCCCCGTCATTGTTAACCCCCATTTCAATCAATTTCTTAGAAGCTATCTCTGCCATTTCAACATTCTTGTGAATCTCTGAAGCTCCAAGAAGGCTTTGCCACAAAATAGGATCCGGATACATGGAAATCGAACATATTATATCATGAGCTTCTCTCAGCTTTCCTGCACGGCCTAACAGATCAACTACACAACCGTAATGCTTCATGTTAGGCTCAACTCCATTACAAGCCATGCTGTTGAATATAGCCATACCATACTCCACTAATCCCGCGTGTCTACACGCGGTTAAAGCAGCCAAGTACGAGACATCATCAGGCTTGACACTATAATCCTTCAATTTCTCGAACATCTCTAACGCTCTGTTCGCTTCTCCGTGCTCCGCAAACCCCCTTATCATAGTATTCCATGTAACAACACTCTTCTCACCTATGATTTGCTCAAACACTTTAACAGCTTTATCAACAAACCCGCATTTCATATACATATCGATAACCGTGTTGCTAACAATCACATTCCGATCTAAGTTTGCATCTTTTATGAACCCATGAATCTTTTCACCTTCCTGAATAGCACCCAAGTGAGAACAAGCACCCAAAGCAGCAACAACAGTAACTTCAGTTCTTCTAATTCCTTCAATTTCCATCCGTTTATACAACTCCAACGCCTCATTCGCTCTATTCCCAGACACTAACCCATTAATCAACGCGTTCCACGACGCTACATCTCTCACAGACATTTCGTCGAACATCTTCCACGCACTAATCAAATCTCCGTTTTTAGAGTAAGCATCAAGCAACGTTGTACAAAGAGGTGCATCAGCGAAGAATCCACGACGGTTAATCTGAGTATGAAGCTGAACTGTAGCTGAGGAAGAGAGCGCACGCGCGCAAGCTTTAAGCGTGAAAGAGCAAGTGAGAGCATCGACTTTACATAACGACGATGATGAAGGTTGTTGCAACATAGAACGATACCATGAAAAGGCGAGCGATGGTTGAGAACTAGAGGCGAATCCACGGATGATTGCGTTCCAATCATTGGTTAAAGGTTTAGAGATGTGATTGAAGATTTTTACGGCCAAGGAAAGGTCTCCGAAGGGAGAGATTGCGCAGCGTTCGAGAAGACGAGAACGAAGGAAGGATGATTGGAAATGGCCGGCGGTGAGGAAATGAGATTGGAGTTGTTTGATTTGGGAGAATGTGACGCATTTTTGTATTAGCGTCTCCATGTAAACTCGAGCCATTACATTGACGATTTCATTGTTAGTTGGTGGAATCTAAGTTGTTTTGGTTCGTTTGCAATAAACTCGATTGTGATTGGTTTAGTTCGTTTGCTTCATCTTCTTCTTCGTGTTGGTGTAAAAACAAAATGATTCTGAATTATTAATGTCAAAAATTTTGTTTTATTTTGGTGCAAACATTCATGAAAAAATTTGGAGTAATTTGTATTAAAAGGATAAACTTCAAATGTTTTCAATAGGAATCGATTTGACTGTGCATTTTCACCAAACTGCTACAGCTTCATACTCAGATAAACTAAACATATTTTGTTACATATATGGGTAGATTTGGTATGAATTATAAATAATAATAAAAGTGTATAGAATAGGGTAGACAAACTCAAACTAAAGTCACATACACATATCCAATTCTATTTCTTTCTTTTTTTCATCAATAATTGAATATAGCCTTCCAAAATCATAAAACTGCTCTTCTTTTTTAGTTTTTCGTCAATCACAAAACTGCTACAACAACAGCAAACTCGAGAAGCCTCTGTGTTTCAAATTGATGGTCGTCGAGATTTTTCCCAACGCTACACAGGACATGTTTCTTCTTGTTGTCTGGATTTCAATTTCACACTTCGTTCTTCATAGGAAGCTGAAACAAAAACGAGAGGATCACACATGAGCCTTCAATCTTTGAAAATGTACATGTTTGCAGTGACATGTCAAAGACTTACGCTCAGTTGGTCGAGATAATAGCGGAACATGTACTGCTCTTTTTTTAATTTTTTCTACGCCATTGCACAAGCTTTCATCTGTTGAAACTGAAATTTTGAGTTGATTCTCTCTTTCACGGAACTCATGTTACTACTTAGGGGTAAAGGACAAACTGATATATCATACCATTGCCTAGAGGTAAACAGTTCCGGAGAGCCTCTTGGTAAATCACAGACTCCAACTGGTATGTCAGCGATTCATTCTTGAAATGAGACCGCAATGACTTCGCAGCGCCTTTAGGCATGAAAAGGGGTTTGCTAGTCATTAGCTTCTGGATCTGAAATTAGTTTCACGATATCTAGACCAAGCTTGATTACCTGAAGAACAAATGAAGTTAACATTTTCGAATTCACATGTACGGAGTACTAAGGGAATCTCTGAGGCCAAGAGGTATTGAGGTTTTCTTGGCGTTTTTGTGGTGTCCAACAATGTATCTATCATCTGCATAATCAATATATGAAGAAAATATAAACCACTAAGTAAGGGTTGGATTGAGCTGGAAAAAAAGGAAATTGGAAAGTGTCCAAGAACTTACATCAACCGACTCAACCCCCTGCCCAATCATGAATAGCACGGAGACCATGCAGCGGATCTGGTGCCACAGGAAAGCACTACCTCGCATTGTAAATGTGCAGAGCTGATCACCCTCGTGGCTTCATAAGAAGTAAAACAAGGACATCGGAGGTTTTAGGACCAAAAGACAAAATAAAAAGAGTAAATGATCAGAACAAGATTCTAGTGTTCCTGTAATTTCTTGAAGATGATTTTGTCTACTCCTAAAATTTAACCAATTCTATCAGTCATAAACCCTATAATCCCAGTGGTCCACCATTAGTCTTAAGCAAGAATAGTAGTTGACCTTAGCCTCTATAGCATCAGTTGAATCATCAAATGGGAAACAGAAGATATGCTTAAATTTCCTTTTTACCAAAGCCGACCTGTTTTGACAAGGAGAGACTTCAAAGAAAGTAACACGTCGTGTATAGCAATGCACATTTGCTGCATCCATCTTGCAAAAGTTTCTGAAATCATGCTCCCCAACGAACTTCTTACCAGCAATGTCCATGGCCTGGAGGAAAATGCAAATCAATATAAGCATCTACATTGTTTCAATTTTGAAAGTGTATTACTTTATCAAAGAGTGTAGAGATCACTGCACCGTAAGATTCAGGTTTTCTCTCCAGAAGAAATATTTGTATTCTCTAGCAGAGCAACTGAACCTATACCCAAAGGGGAACAAAAATAAAAATAAACATACGCCTTCCAATAACAGTTCAGCATGTATTCTGGAGTCTGAAAGGCATAATAGCGCACACATGAACAAAAGGAAATAAAAAGGGTAACGCACAGACCTTGCATGAAAGTCAATAGGAGCGGGAGACCATCCAATAACTCGGATGTCATCAGGGAGAGCACGATTCAGAACTCTTACATAATCATATTCTGGTCCTACAAAAAGCAGAAAATTACAGCAATGTCATAATCACTAAACTAAATTACATTCTCAGAGTAAACTTACTCTCCCCCAATTTCCCATTAACATGGGCTTCTGAGAGTCCAGGAGGTGTCTTCAGTCTGGATCTTAAAAACAAAGCAATCACCTGCATCAAAAGTCGAATACGTATGAGCATTGCTTCCACAAGCCTAACTTAGAGACACTAGTGAACGCTCCTATTACAATGTCTTGGAAGAACACCAGCATGATGAGAAATTGATTTTTAAATTGGTGAGATTATGGGAAGTATATCATTGACACACAAGATCAAGTGAAACTAGAAGAAATTATAGGGCGTAAAATGCAAGAGATTCCCAAGTAATCCACCTGCCCTGTCGACGAAACACCTCTGTCTGTTCTCCCGCATCTCGAGTAATTAGACTGTTTCTTATCACCAACTAAAAGCCGTGTCCTTTCGAGTGCTTTAAAGAATTCGGACTGAAGCAAGAAGTATACAAATCACTCATGTTGTAACACACAAATTAGTCACCAGTACACAAACAAAACGAAAAGAGAACACAACCACACCTCAATACTTGGTTCCATTTGTGCTTCAGCCGAAAAACCATAAAATCTATAAACAACATTTATAAAGTTAAGAACATTTCATTTCCTAGAGAAGAGAAGTAACCTTTAAAAAGATATGGCATACCTCTTACCAAAATACATGATTTTCAGAGCAACATATCTCTTTGAGATAAGATGATTCGGTATGCTATCTCCTTTTTTAACTCTCCTTCTTCTCCTAACTGTGCTGCTAGAATCTGACACTGACAGATCATGCTTCACTTCCATCTACAACGTAAACATCGAAATTCTTGGCAATTTTCTAACGAAAGTTAATCAAATCCTAAGAATATAGTTCACCTGTTGTTGACATTGACAGCTTGAAACCTGAGATAACAATTTAGCATTTTCCGCCTCTAACTCCTGATTAGATATAGAACAAACAATGTACAGATCAACAAATTTGTGCTACTTCACCAAAAATCAACGACACTGAAACATCATCTAACACTTCTACGGAAGTATTAAACCAAAGATTAAACACAATTTCAAATTCAATCTCAAGCTCTGTGTATTTGAATTGTTCAACTAACTAAATGTTAAACCACGAAGAGGCGCAAACACAGGCAAAGAGACTACGGTGAGGCATAAAATTTGAAGCTGTGAAGATGATAAGTAGTTCGGAGATTCTACCTTCACGCGATTACGGAGGAACATTAGTTCGGTTTCTGTAGCGGATACAGAATAATCGCCGCCGGGATTAGCTTTTCCGTCGGAAATAGTCATTTATCAGACGGTTATTACTCTGACGGAGACGATTCTTCAAGCTCGTCCCAGACTCGACGTCGGTTGGAAAAAGTTCAACGACTGCGTCGAGGAGAAACAGTTTAGGCCCAAAACTTTTGGGTTTGGGTTTTGAGACGGTCACAGATGTTTCTCTATTTACAAATTAAGCGCTTTTACATTATTTTTTTAATTTGAAAGATACAGTACATTGACGAAATCCAATTTATTTTTGTATTGGATAAGTACTGAAAAATAAAAACTTTCGGTATAAAGTAAATTTTATTTTATTTAATATTTTAAATTAGATATCAGATAATATTAAAATAATCCTAATTCTATTTCCTATTAGGAAAAGAATCACCCAAAAAAAAATTCTACTAGGAAAAAGTAGTTACACCGGTTCTTATATAAATAAGGCAACCTATAGTTTCTTTTCCTCACCTTTGATCGTTAAACAAAAAGGATAGTGTACGTTTCCTTTTTAGCTATAGGAATTAATTACGGTTAAAGCTCATAATATGGTTTTGAAGGCCGAGTTTGAGAAATCTACTTTATTCGTAGGAAATCTTGATTCGAGTGTTGAAGAGAATGAATTACACGAAATATTCAATGAATTCACTCATGATGTCTTCTCAGTTAAAATTTGCCGCGATCGATACAGCGGCTCGTCTCTTGGTTATGCATATATCAATTTCAACCACAGTTCCAAAGGTAAATTACAATCTCAATATTCTATATATTTATATTCGTATAGTTTTTTTTTGTTAAAAGTATATATATTCGTATAGTCATGTTGGATGTTTTTAGGGTTTTGTTTTGAATGATCATACATGATTAGGCAAATTGTGTATGTTTGGATTTAATGTGTGTTTAGTCAAGAAAAGAGTTTGAATTTGAATGATTTAATTAGCTTACTTGTTATTTCCTTAGATGGCCATTAAACGATTTTAACAAACATATGTTTATGTCTAGATTTAAAATTGGCGATTCTTTATCGAGCTTGATTTTTTTTTGTTATTATGGAAAAACAGCGAATTCGGCGATGGAGGAACTGAACTGTAACAAGTTAAAGGGAAAACCAATGAGGATAATGTTTTCAGAACGTGATCCTAGCAAGAGAGAAAGCGGTCGAGGTAACGTGTTCGTCAAGAATCTACACGAGTCTATCGACGACAAGCAACTTTACGACATGTTCTCTTTATATGGAAAAGTTGTCTCTAGCAAAGTGGTTTGTGATGCTTCTGGAGTTTCGAAAGGATACGGATTTGTCCAATTTGACTCAGAGCTTTCGGCGGGTCTCGCATGTGATAGCCGCAATCAACATATTGAGGTATGTCGATTCATTAGCTGTCGTGAATGGGACGAATCTCCGGATTTTACTAATGTCTATGTCAAAAACTTGGAGGATACTGCGACTGATGCTGATTTGAAGAGGATTTTTGGGGAATTTGGGGAGATTAATAGTGCGGTGGTGATGAGAGATGGAAAAGGTAAATCTAGAAAATTCGGATTTGTCAACTTCAAGAAACATGAGGCTGCAGTCAAAGCTATAGAGAAGATGAATGGGACAATACTCGATGAAAAGGAATTGTACGTTGGAAGGGCTCAGAGGAAAAAGACTAGACTTGAAGATTTGCTAGCTAGATTCAAGCTAGAGAAAACAAAACGGGATGTGAGAACACGTAATGGTTTGAATCTTTATGTGAAGAATCTTCAAGGTTCTGTTACTAACAAAATGCTTGAAGAATTGTTCTCTGAGTTTGGAACCATCACTTCATGCAAGGTACGCTTTTAATCTTTTGATTAAAAAAATTTACTTTGATTTAGTTAAGTTTTAACATATGAATTTTGTAGGTCATGGTGCATTCCAATAATGTGAGCAAAGGTGTTGGCTTTGTTGAGTTCTCAACGAGCGAGGAAGCTTCTAAAGCTGTAAGTTTTTATACTTGTAAACCAAGTAATGGTTAATGGTTTTTTTAAGTGTTACATTCTTGATGAACTTCTTATTAATTTTTTATTTATTTTTTAAAAACAGATGCTGAAGATGAATGGGAAGATGGTGGAAGGAAAACTGATCTATGTTTCTCTGGCTCAATGTAAAGAGGATAGACTTCATTTACAAAGCCAATCTAATAACATGTTGCAGTCAATTCCAATACCAAGTCTTCACCAAGTTCCTAGCTTAAGTAGAGCCGCTGCTCCAGCATCAATGTTACCTCTATATGGAGGATATAGTTTCCAACCGCATCTCATGTTTGGAACAAGATTTCCAAACGGTTGCCCTCCAATGCCTATCCCTGATTTCATGGTTCCCCAGTCATTTCCTCCGGCACTATATCCACCTGCTCCTCCGGTCAACCTCCACTATGGTAGGCAACCTATGATGTCACTACCACCGCCGCTATGGAACCCACATCGTAGGATTTAGTAGTACTTTTAACAGTTCTCTAGTGCAACTTTTGGATTCACTGGCTTTTCTTTTCATTCAGTTTGGTTTTGATTTACTTTTAGGACGTGTTATGATTTACCATATCTTCATATACAATTGGTTGGTTTTCATATGGTAATCTTTTCTTTCGCCTATAATCTTTTTAACGTTCATGGTTTATTTAGTTTGGGCTCGATCATTTTTCTAAGCAAAATTAACAGAACCTGTTTTAAAATAAGATAGACCAATACAAATAGGTTTTCAACAAGCTACAAAAATGGTCTCTGCATAAATATAAAACCAAATCCGAAATTGTATCGTTCTTCCTCAAAACTATCAAGTATCAACTATCTAAAAACAACTTTGAGAGATGAGAGCCGGGTCACAACCTGTTCGTAGGAGGTTTGACTCTATAGATACGAACGATCCAGTTGGATGTTGTGTAGGCTTCCTCTAAGTGTTCCAGTTTGATGTCTTTGTTCCCTATCTCCACCCCTCTTGCTCTATCATACCTGCCAATAATTTCAACACCCAAGTCTATTTCATCATATCGAAAAGCAAACTATCTTCAAAATGCAAGTATAAGTGTTTGACCATACCCAGTTGGTTTCCCATATTCTGTGGTCAGCTCCCCAAACCTGTAATAGCATAACTTGTACCTATACACGATAGCACAGTTATGATTTGCGTCGTGTTCAAACTTTTAACTCAATGTTGGGAGATAAAATTATATATATGCTAAAGTGTTGAGGGTGAAACTTACATGAGACAGTTCAGCATCTTTGGCGATGCACCTTTGTCTACACGGAACTCACCGTTCACAAGGTAATCAGGTTCCTTAATCACTGGGAATACTCCGCCTCCAATTCTCACCATCCACAAGAACCTAACCCACATTTACAAGATGATTAATAAATTTACACATCAACTAAGTCAAAATTTCAAAAAGAAGAAAAAAGTAATTGTTTTACAAGCCACCAATTATAGACACACCACAAGAATAACCATAGTTTCAGTAATAAATGAAAAGAGGAGACTTACTTGTTGATATCATCTGAAGAATAACCAGTAACACCACCAAAGACGACCAATACATAGTTCACATCAAGTGATCTCATGATGTCATATGCCTCGTCTTCATAAGAAGACATGGCACGTCCAACAGTAGCAATGTGAGTGTTGTTCCACGTATTGTTATCGACGATGACGGTTCTGTTTCCCATGGCAGTGATTTGGTAGCCATAGTCCCACCACGACATGATCTTAGCATCAGTGGGAGTGTTCTGCCTAAGCCAGTAGTAAGCCTCACGGTAATCATCAAAGATGATTCTGTTCCCATGGGCTCCTCTTGCAGCTAAGACAATTGAGGGAGATGAATATGCCTCTGATGTCACCCATGTGCAGTGAATAGCATATCTACTGAGCAAATAAAATACACCAAGAAGAAGAGCAATAGCACCATTCTTCTGGAAAGGTTGAGACTGATCAAGTGTAACCTGCTAGGACATAGGAGAAAAGTGTTAAAGTTTTCTCCTTTCAGCACAGAAGTAAGCTACAGTTCAAAATCGGTGGCAAGTGGTACAATAGCTTAAACCAAAACAGATGTTTTATTGATAGAAACAGGGACACTAAAGACTCACCTTTGAAGAGGCTTTTGAACTACCAGCTCCTTTCATGGAACCAGACTGGGGAACCTTTTGTTTGGTCCTTAACAGAGAAGTTAAATTCTTGACAGTGGCAGAGACAGCTATGGCACTGATAAGACAAACCGCTGGAGTAGCGACGAGAATAAGCCGAACCATGACACCAGCAAAGTACAAGCTAGTGAGACCATACATGACGATAAATATCGTAGCGTCTGTCAAACGCTTGAAACAGAAGTAAAGTCCCGCAGGGAAAAGGAAGAGCAGAATATGATAATCAAACATGAAAGACGACCATGCTGTAGGCTGATGCTCAGATACAGATGCAATAATAGGAATATGATCCTTTGCGTAAGTCGGGTCAAGCAACGAGTAAAATCGACCAGTCCATGGAGATATATAGCCAGAAGCAGTTCCAACACCCAAAGCAACACCACCAACCAAAATAGCAGATGTCACAGTTATCCTCAAAAACGTTTGGAACAACTTAGTGTCATTAAGCTGATACTTCACCCAATCTAGGAAGTAAAACACCTGTACAAGTAAATCAAACTTAGTACGTATCAGATCACCAAAGATTTAATCTTTACACACTACTCTAACAAGAGCAACAAACCTGCATCAGCAAGAAAACGCCCATAGCACCCATGTGTTCACCAGATTGAACATGTTGAAAACCAACAAACCGAATTTGCATCGCAAGCAACATACCTAAGATATACATACAGTTATAAGCTATATAAAGCCGCATCGAGTACCTTCCAGTGATCAACAACACCAATACATAAAGCGGAACCAAGTTGATAATAAACACATAACCTCCCCAAGCTGAAACCATATAAAAGTAACCAAAAGCAGAGCCAAGAGCCCAAGCTAACGAGCCAGTGTTCACAGCTTTAACAAAGAGATAAAACGTCAACAAAAGCGCGAAAATCGCAACAGCTTCGTTATCATAAGAACCAGCAACAGACCGAGAAATGTAGCCAGGGCAAATCGCGATCAGAACCGCAGCAACAAGTCCAGCTCCTGTATCCCAAATCTCTTTACCGAAAAAATACGCAACGAGAGTGGTATTAGAGGCGAAGAACGGTGCCGTTAACACACAAACCTCACGGATATGAACGAAGAATCGGAGAAACCGTAACGCCCAATAGATTAGTGCGGCGGTGACCATAAGACCGGGATAGAGAGTGCCTCCGATGATTCGACCTAGTGGATACCAGCTCTCGGAATCGAACCAGTTCCAGAACTCGTAGAAGCCTTTCTCGGTGAGGAAGAGTGTTGTACGGTAGTTGAAATACGGATCGAATTCGTGGATCATTGATTCGTAACGGAGGACACTGAAGAGCCGAGCTATGAAGGCTAAGACGTAGACGAGGCCGAGGATCGAGACACGGAGCAAGAGCTCTTGTTGCTTCGTTTTCAATTTTAGGGATTTGAATGAGAAGATACTACTGTTGAGTAGATCTGGAGTCGTCTTCGTCGTCGCCATTGATTCTGATTTCGTTGAGTCTTGTTTTCCTCCCATTGTGTGTGATCTCGTCGAGTGGTGTGATCTGAGTCAACTCGTCGTGTTGAGGGAGTTCTAACTCTATGCTCTGTGATTTTTCATGGGGATTTGACGATTTGTGATTGTCTTTTTTTTTTTGTTTTTTTAGAAAATGGGATAGAAAAATGAATCAGTGATCAAGTAAGGAAGTGAGTGAGTGCAGATCTTAATTGAATATTTGTAAGATTTGGGCTTCAAAGCCCATCAGTTCAATTAGAGAGAAAGAAAGTTACTCGGTGCTTTTATTCGCTTTTGCCTCATTCATTCAAGAAAAAGCTAAACGCTAAGCGGGCGATGATCGTCCACCTAACACCTAAAACATTTAGTCAAGATTTCGGTGATTTTAGGCGGTTTAAGCGATTTTATAATTAAAAATATGTATATATACTATATATAACAAATTATAGTATATCATAATGAAATTATAGAGTAGATTAACTTAGATTTTTTTTATTAAATACTATTTTAAGTTTAAATTTAAAATTTACCATTTTTTTTGAAAATGATGAGTCATAATTATTTTTATTTTAGAAAAGAAGAATCATATATTTTATTTTAGAATTTCTAAAAATGGATAATAATATATTTTTAAATTTTAAATAAGAATTTTTTTTTAATTTTAAATATTTTTTTAAATATTTTTTTTAATTTAAAATATTTTTTTAAATTTTTTTTTTTAAATAGATTTAAATATATTTATTAAATCTGCCTAACCCGCCTAATGACCGCTTAATAATAAAAAATCCGCCAAATTTAACCCTCCACCTAAGATGACCGATTTTGACAAAATCGAAGCGGGCTAGGAGAGCCTAGCAAAAAACCGTGAGCATCAAACAAAAACATAGGCCTTAACCCGATTCATTAACATTGAGCTCAATAACAAACCCAATAACGAAAATGAAAGAGAAAATCTGAACTAAATCAAATCTATTCGATTTTTTCCTCATTTTTCTTTTTCCCATGTCTCGTGTTCTTTCTCTTCTTCACCGTTCCACCGTAACCCTTCACCTTCTGTAACTCCGTTCAACCACCATGAAAACCCTCGTTTCTCAACTTAAAAACTCTGTTACTCTTCCGCCTTTGGTTATCTCGGATCTTCATTAAGTATTTCTCTCATATCTCATTTGTCGGAGTCGTTGTGTGTCGGACCATCCTTGTGTGTCTTCGCCAATCTGTTTTAGTTCCATTTTCCTCTATTCTTTATCAGCCGCCGTTTCCTCTCTCTAAGGTCAGTCTCTTGAAGTTTTACCTCTCAATTTCAAAAACCTAGGGCTTACAGTAAACGATTGATTGAGATTTTTTAGGGTTTTATGGGTCTGTCCGAAAAGGAGAAATAGATTTCATGTGAAATCTACTAATTTAAATTAAAAATATGAATGAACGTGGGTTTTACAAAATCGTGTAGAATAATGTTTTACAAAATCGTGTTTGAGTTAATTGATGTGTGTTTATGTCTTGCATTTCAGAAATGGCTAGAACAAAAAACCCAGAAGTTGAATGCACAGCTGATTCATCACCAGAAGATGCAGAATCTTTGTCCTCATCGACCGGAGAGGAAGATAAGAGCTTACACAGCTCAAAGAGATCATCATCAACTGGAGAGGAAGAAAAGATCACAGACAGCTCACAAAGATCATCATCAACCAAAAATGAAAAAAAGATCTCAGACAACTCAGAGGACAACTCCGAGGGATCATCCTCGAAAAATCCAGAAGCAGAAGAGGATGCAGCAAAAGAGAATCAGGTAAAACCATTAACTCATTTCCCGCATATTTGATGAATTTTAAATTTGGTAAAAGTGGAATTGTGCATAGATGATATTGGTACAACTACTAATCGGTATGACTAGGTAATATTGGTACAACTACTAATTGGTATGACTAGGTAATCTTGGTACAACTTCTAAGTGAATATTTTTGGTTGTAGGAGAATAGTGATGAAGATGAGGAAGAGCCGCAGCCTCAACAACCAGCAAGGTTCTACCACAGCCCAAATGATTACCAGAAGGATTGCAAGTTTAGTACCATATGTTGGATCTCTAACACAGTAGCTCAGTTGAGGAAAACACTTGGAGATTTTGAGATGGAGTGGTTAAGTAGTGATGAGAACCAGTTCAAGCATTTTTTTCATATGCCCCAGGAGAGAATGAGGAAATGTAAGGGGTTTTGGCTGCTTTGTTTGCGGACTGCACGTCTAGCAAAGCGGAAAGTCTGGTGGTTTGTGGTCAACGGGGTTCCTGTCGGCTATTCTTTGTGGGAGCATGGACTGATATCCGGCCTAAACTGCCTTGAGTACCCTGAAAATCATGAGCAACTTGGGAGCTTGAGTTTTGTCAAGAGACAGATTAATGGACGAGAGAATGGGATCAAACTGAGAGAGGTAGAAAAAAAGTTGACCACCATGATAGGTTGTGAAGATCGGCTAAAGATGGATGTTCTTTACTTCCCGGGGTCAGTGATGAAACAAAGTCAAACACCACAAATTGTTGATCCTTTTCTTCTGCGCATTGTTGATGATCTGGAAGAATGCAAGAAGTTTCCTTGGGGGAGGTACACATTTGAAGATTGTTCAAATGAACTGGAGCATATGTTGGACCATTTCAGCGGTCAGTCTTCGTGGACATTTCCAGGGTTCATATTTCCTTTGGAGGTAATACAATTCAAATTAAACTTGTGTATAACTTAGTGGTTAATTTAATATGTTTATTAATTGTGTTTTACCATTTAATGTAGCTTTTGGCATTTGAGGCTATCTCATATCTGAGGCTGAAGTACCGCAGAGTTGTTCCAGCAGGTAAGGACTGTCCTACAATGTGTAGGGGGAAGTATGTGCGTGATGGGACGAGTGGATTTCCTTTAGAAAATCTTAATAAGACACTGAGTGATTCTAAGGTACACTTGTTAATAAGTTTATATTTTGTAACAATGTAATATTTTGGAAGCTAATTTTTTTTTGTTTCTTTGTAATACAGGACATTTGTAGCATCTTGGAAGCTTCTGTTAATGAAGATAGAGAGCTGATGAGTAAAATATGGGTTGGAGACATCCATGAGAAAATTGCAGATGTTGTGGCTGAAGGTATCATGGGTCATCTCTCGGCTGGAAAGAAATTTTTTTGGAAAATTTTGTACAAGAGGGACGTTGGTGGTAGGGCAGAAGAAAGGAAAGAAGAAGAGGCTGATCAAGAAGAGGCTGATCAAGAAGAGGCTGATCAAGAAGAGGCTGATCCTCTAAATCCACCACTGTATTCCATTTCTCTTGGGGGGAAAATTTGGGAATCGATGAAAACAATGGTGGAAGCTGGTTTCAGTTCTATTTTGAGCCGGCAAGACAAGGTTGATGATATGTTGGGAAAGGTTAATGATAGGCTGCGAAAGCTTGAAGAGGAGGTGGAAACCCTGAAGAAGAATACCAAAGGAAAGGATAAGGTAGAGGAGACTGGTGATGGTGTGGATGAGGAGACTGATTATGGTGTGTATGGTGAAGGGACATCTGCTGGAAGGGACAACTTTGGTTGTGGTGAAGGGAATGAAGAACGTGAGAGTGAAGTCAAAGTTCAGCCTTCTCCGGTAGCAGCAGTTCTGCCTTCTCTCATTAGTGATCCTTGTCCTCCTGGGATACCGGAGAAACGGAAGACTAGATCTTCAGCAGAGTCCCAGGCTTCTCCAGTAGCAAAGAAGCGGAAGACTAGACCTACCACTGAGTCACAGTCTTCTCCTTTACCAGAGAAGCGGAAGACTATACCTTCCAGGTTCTAGCAAACTCCTTATACGGTAGAGAAGAAGAAGAAGAAGAACAAGAAAGGCAAGAAAGGAAATAGAAGCAACAAGGGAGAAAGGGGAAGCAAAAAGAAAAAGGTTTGGATTTAGGTTATTTAGATGTCGTTGAGTTTTTTCTTGCTGTTGTGAAACTTATTGATGAATGTGGAACTCTTAAGGTGTGAGACCACTTATTTTATTTTTGGTCATCTTGTACAACTGGTTTAACTAGGATGATTTTAATATTATTATTATTTTGAAATGGTCTTTTTTTAGTATCATATAAGGCAAATTAATTATTTGAAAAATAATTGAAAAATAATTGAAAAATCAATCATTGAAAGGACAAACTCGATCATTGAAAGGACAAAACCAATCATTGGAAGGACAAAACCAATCACTGGAAGGACAAAACCAATCACTGGAAGGGCTTAACATCTGACAAGAAAAACTATAAAATGATTTAACATAGGTATACTCTAGTTGTACCACATTTTCCAGTTATACTCCGTAATGTACATAGTTGTATTTTTATGGATTATGGTTTTATTAGTTGTATATACTAAAATTTCACCTTTTATAGTTGTACATATCATATTAGATATATGGTTTACATTTTATATACGTGTATTAAAAAAATGAAAATAACATATTTAACCATTTTTTATAATTTTTAGTGGTTCACATCTCAACAAACCTTTAAAGTATAAGAAATTTGTTGATATAATATGGTGTAATGTGACCAATAAACATATTTTTTTTTTATAAATAAGCATACTTAAAATATGTTAAGTTGCTATCAAATAAACACAACTAAACATAACCATTGTCTTTATATTATAAATAAGCAAAGTTAAAACAACATTCAACATAGTTGCACCACAATATTTTCTAGTCGTACTTGGAACGAAATGAACACAAACTACAGTTTCAAATACACATAATCAAACAATTCATAAACAACAATCCAAACATATAATTATTAACCATTACCACGTCCCAACCAACTAAACATGCCTCCCCCTCGTTGACTCGATCCTCTTCCTTGTCGACTCGATCCTCTTCCTTGTCGACTCGATCCTCCTCCTTGCTGACTCGATCCTCCTCGTTCTTGACTCGATTCTCCCCCTTGTTGAGTTGATCCATCGCCACTTTGACTTGAACTTGGGGCCGTTGTACTAGGTTTCCGCCCCCTACGACCACGACCGTGTTCTCCGACTGATGGGTACCTAACTGTTTGGTTTCTCCCTTTTTTCTTCACATATGATGGAAGCAAGGCATACATCTCTCGTATCTTGTCCGGAACTTTCCACTGAGTCTGATGGGGTACTGGATAAATTGTCCTGGAGTATGCCAATGCCCACTGCTCCACCCAATAATATTTGGAGCATAAATCATGTATTGGAATCTTTCCATTCTTCTTTTTCCATTTGCTGTCAATGCATGGATACATGGATACCTGTCAATATTAAAACACTTGCAGGTGCAAGTTTTCCTATCCAAATCCACCAAATAAGTCTTCCCATCGAAACCAATGATATTAT
The DNA here is from genome assembly GCA_963555745.1 of Cardamine flexuosa. Taxonomy (NCBI): domain Eukaryota; kingdom Viridiplantae; phylum Streptophyta; class Magnoliopsida; order Brassicales; family Brassicaceae; genus Cardamine; species Cardamine flexuosa. The sequence continues at coordinate 14,454,870 of OY743214.1, read as the reverse complement.
ATTCAAGAAGATAGCTGTTGAGCTCACAGACCGCCAACTTTTTTGCATCTTTACATCTTTTATGGAGGATCTGATTCACATAAGGAACTAGTTTCTGTGCGGTTGGGAGCTCTCCGGAAATCTTCTGATATTTGTTAAACCAGTCACTCATTTTAGATATAATTGCATCTATCATTGGTAATAGCGAGTACTCCCTTGCCTATTTGAAAACACCATTCATAGATTCTACAGTATTGGTGCTCAAGATGTTGTATCTTTCATCCAGAAAATAACATCTTGCCCATTTTTCCACTTCAACGCTTTTATCCAAAAAAGTTGCTGTAAATGGATACCTCGACCTAAAGATGTATACAGTTTAACAAACTCATCCTCCGTGTAAGCAATAGTGCATTCCATGAATTTTGCACCAACTGTATCTTTGTTGACATAGTAGATGTTTCCTTTCACACTCTGAGATAAGTACACATACAATATCCATTTTTAGCTAATGGATACACTTCGCCAACACACTTGATGATACTTTGATTTCTATTAGTAAGAAACACCAATTGAGAAGAATCCGGCACCTCTGATTTCAACATTTTTAGAAACCAACCCCAACTTGCATCTTTCTCACCATCAACTACACCAAATGCAATTGGATAATGGTGGTAGTCAGGATATTGAGCGGTAGCAACAATAAGAATTCTACCGTGTATATTCTTAAGGTGTGTTCCATCCGTAATGATCACTTTCTGCATGGCCCTAAAACCTTCAATGGAAGCTCCCAACGCGAAGAATAGATACTTAAACTTGTGAGCCTCATCTAGTTCCACGCGTGTTACAGTCCCTGGGTTCATAAACTTTAGCATGTGCATATAAGAATACACCATATTATAACTTTCCTCCGCACTACCCCGCACATCACTAACAACTCTTTTTTTCCTCTGTATACAGTAGAGTATGACACTTCAACACTCATGGTTCTCTCAACCAAACCCATAGTATCTTTTGGAACTGGGGTTTTAGGTAAACCTGGATAATTTTGATGTAAAAAAGATGCAATTAACCGTTGTGTTCCTTTCTTTTATGCGTACTTGTACTACTAACCCAAGAACATGTATGCATGTTGTTGCGAGTTCTTATAGACCAAAATTTTGAATTCTTCAGTACCGCAGCCCGTAACATCCACTTGCAACCACTTGCTGCTTTGCTACACTTGACCATATATCTCGTCAGATATGATTTGATGATATCAAACTCAAAACTGTTTGAGTGTCCAGCTTTTTGTACAAGAAGATGCACGTCGTCCCTACTATCAAATTCTTGACCTATAAATACATCAATTTCATCATCCCATGCTTTATTTACATGTTCATTTGTTACTATTTCTGCTTCTCCACCTCCTCCTTCTCTTTCTTCTTCTTCTTCTCCTCCTCCTCCTCCTTCTCCGGCTCCTTCTCCTCCTCCTTCTCCTCCTCCTTCTCCAGCTACTTCTCCTTCTTCTTCTTCTCCTTCTTCGTCTTCTACAACATGTGATTCATGTTTTTGAAACCTTAGATGAAAATATTAATATATACAATTTTATCCTATGTAACAGAGATAATTTGTTATAAAATATGTTTCTTCTTCTTTGTAATCGAAACATTTTTCTTATGAGACTCCAAATTATATAGTACTAGAAATATTTTTGAAAATGATCTTGATGGGAAAATTTTTCGTAAATGCAAGAAGAAATAAAGAACACTTACAATGAAAAACCGATAAAAGATTGAACCACATATTATATGTTCGCCCGCTTTATACTTAACTTTCACTGTCTTCTCATGTTTCTTTTTCTATTGTCATTCTTGATGTATCCTCACTGATATGAACATTGTAAAAAAAATTATAATATTTTACTATTTTCTCTCTCTTAAGGATTGGATTTGAATATGTCAATATTTTGGGATACCAGAGCTTATCTCTTATAAAATGCATTCTCATATACCCTTTAAAAGTTCATAGTTCTCATTTAAGCTTCTAGAAGCTCATGTGAGTATTTCATTGTTGAACGAATCTCTGTTCGCTTTTAACGCCGATTTTGACCATTAAAATGCTTTTGTTTTTTGTTTTTCCATGTAAACTATTTAAATTCAATAGTTTTTTCTTAATTATAAAGCTGACAATATAATGTAAGCAATTCATTTAATTTTTTTTTAACTAATCCTTATTGATTGTTTAAAACTATATATCATAATTTCATAATTCTTAAACATGATTTTTTTAATCATAAGTTCAGTTCTAATATGACAAAAATAGAAATTAGAATAAGAATTATTGATACTTATTTATTTGAAGATAAATATTTTCAAATTATTATTGTAGTTATTATGAAAATTAAAGTGTAAACTTAAAAATAATAAAAATAATTGCTTATGTGTCACAATATTAGAGTTTAAGTAAAATCATTTAAAGAGAAAGATAAGAATAATAGTTAATGAGTAGTGATGATGTGTCAATTTTTTAAAGTATGAGAATACTGAGGTGGCTTCCTAAGAAGAGAGAAAGATATTATATATATATATATATAGATTTTATCTTCTTACCGATTCTATTTATACTGTCTAACTATATCAATAGAAACTCAAAATCGACTATGAAGCCAATTCGTCCAAATCAGGTTTTAATTTATAATCGTAAGCCCATTCAAGTTTTAGTTGCTAAATTGCAGAGAATTTTTGTTTTAAAGTTAGTTTTTTAATTATTTTAATTATGTGGGAAGGGTATATTAATAGTCAGGGCAAATGACACGTAAGCAAATCCTGGTGTTAAATATTATATACTAGTATCATCACTCTTGCTACACACGGTACATGTTGCTTAAAAAAAATATTTTTATGTCAAATTAAAATGTATAAAATTAATTTTAATCAACTCCAAAGTTAGAAACAATTGTTAAATTCATTTATAAATCTGTAAAGACTTTTAAATTATGTAAAAGACAAAATAATCCTATCATTTATCAAACTTATAGGTAAAGAATTTTTTTTGTTTCTTTAATGGTATTATAATTTTTAAATAAGTAAGAACAAAAACAGAGAATAACAAATACTTTCAATAGAGATAGGCAAACGAAAAAAATCCCCCCCACATTTCCACAACATTACCCTTTAATATCTCTCTAAAAAATTATTTTGCTCACGTAAGCAAATTCTGGTGTCAAATATACATATATAGTGTGTTTAGTAAGTGGTTGTGCTTGATTCGTAGAAATCCTTTATATAATAAAGCACATATCATTTGACCAATAAAAATATAACACATAGGATTTGCTTACAATATTAACTAAAAAGATAAAAGATGTCAAAAAGAAAAATAATTGTTTCAAAAAACAAAGATTTTAGCCCAAAAAAAATAAAACGAATGCTAACTTTCCTAAATTATAGGTTCTTCATCTCCACAATCTCTACCTTCCATTATCTCAATTTTCTTTAACTTCCTTTAGATTCAATATAAAAATAATTACACTAACAAATGTATTTGTGAAATTAATCAGTAAAATGCTCAACAACAAATTTTATCTTTCATTGTCTTCGTCAAAATCTTCTAACAAATGCTTTTGTTGTTTTGTGTATGTACTACTTCTGATCTAGATCTCCAACTAAATTACCAATGGTCATCTTTTTTTTTAAAAACAATGAAAGTTATAATTAAAATCATATATGATCTTTGAAACCAAGATCAAATTATCTGTTTTAAATGTGCATGTTGCCAAATATTACATTTTCATCTTTTTTTTCATAATCCTTCCCTCCTCAGATCTCTATCTATTTTTTTTTGTTAAAAAGATATGTTCAACTCTAATTGCTCACTGGTATGAAGACACTTGCGAGAAACAACAATGATGGATTTAGATTTGAAATGAAAGGTGCAAAACTTTCATTCAAAGTGGGAATAACATGTTTATGTTAATGTCACATGATAAGGTATAAGTTTTTTTTTCTACTCTTCCAAGTATGTATTTTTAACAAAAAAGACATTTGAAAACCACGGGATATCATTCTCATAGAAAAGAAAAACATAAAGTACCATTTTAATAATTAACTGTTTTTTTTTCTGCATTTCTCTCAAATTTAATGGTTTTATTTGTTTAGAGATCAATAATTTGAGAACATTTCTATCAAAAAAAAAATATCCTTTATGAAAATATTTTGAGAACTAAGAAAAGTTATTCTGTTGATTAAGAATATTGTTTGTTTTTTAATAGTAAATATTATATTTATTTTAATCTTAAATGAGACCATCAATTCTGAATTTGAAATTATTGATTTTGTTTTACAACAAGAATATTATATTATTGTTCTTTCTAAAATATTATTGAAATTAGAAAGTTATGAAAAATACTAAACATAATTTATTAGTATTTAAATAATTGTTCTTATACAAGATATTTGTTTTCATTTTATTTTTTATATTTATTGCTTTTTGTTAATTTAAAGACCAATATTTATATTATGGGCCATACTGAACTTTACAAACAAAATAAAATTTTAAATTTTTTTTGTATTGTCTCAAAATAATATTTTTAATATAATAAAAATATTACATTTAGAATATATTTTAATTTAAACAAAATATCTTTAAAATTGTTGAAAAAATACTACGACCGAGCGTAGAGCAAGAAATATACTAGATTTTATATACATTTGACTTTCATGTGCGTAATCAATACTATATATAGGATCAATTAGGAACCAAAGGAGTATTATTTAGATCTTTGTTTTCTTTTGGTGAATTTTCACAAGGTTTTTTTATTTAAATTGGAAAGATTTACAAGAAATGAGAAATAAATACGTTTGGTATTCAGTTTGTTACAGAATTGGTAAAAAACAGAATCGATACAGAATTGGTCTTTGAAACCAAAATTTAAGGAAATGGATGACTTAATTTGTTTTAGACAAAAATTAGATTTTGGTCGGAGGAGTATATGTTTGTTAATGGGGTTAAAGATTTATTTCATTAGGGGGTGAGAGTTTTTTTTGTTTTTTTTGAGGTATTGTTGATGAGGCAGTTTGATGAGGAGGCTGAAATAGCTGATGTGGACATTCTATTGAGCCTCAAATAGTCCATTTTATTAGTATAGATAGTTTCTTTTTATTTTGATCATAAAATAAAAGAAAAGATTTTCCTATCAATCTGCTGATATATACACTTCTAAAACTCATTGTATAAGTTTACTTATGTTAGTCTAATCTAATTCTTATCTTGTGCATACTGCATACTAAAAATACATCTCAAGTCATTTTCCTATGTTTTAATCATCAAAATAAAAAGATATATACATGAAATGGTACTCTATTTACAAATCAAGTATCTTTATGTTTTCACATGAACACTATTTATACATTCCTTGGATGAGAATTCTAGAATATACCAAATCAATACAAGTAAAAATCAATCTACACAAAGTGGAATCTGAGCGGAGAGGATATGTATTTAGGCGTCTACAAAAACCTCATGGCTTTGGATCTCAGCGTATGTGAGTGCAAGCGCAAGCTGAAGTTTCCGAGGGGACAAAACCTCAACCTCGGCCAAGAACGTGGCTGTGACAGGCCGATGATCTGATAGCTTAATTTCGTTCCTTCTGTAACTTAAAAGCTTCATTCCCTTTCCATTCCAAATAATGCGGTCACACCTAATCAATCCACAGTGACTTCAAACTTATCATTTTTTGTCTACTACAGAAAAATGTTGAATAACAACAGTGTATGAAGAAGACAATACCAAGCTGGTTTACGTTTCCCGGATTCTGGTTCATCTCCAATGTAGTTTTCTGAATCGATTTCGTATTTGTATGTTGGCGCAAAACCTAAAGTTCCCTCTGACCATCCCTCGAATACATTCCCTTTTGTCATTTCTCTTGAAAGCTACCAAAGAACAAGACATATCATTTCAATCTTGGCTTGGACCCTCTTATCAAAAGTTTGTTTCAAACGTAACTTTAAAAACATAAACGTTAGGACTTTGTGATTTACCTGGTCATTCTCTACCAATCTCTGCCATTCCTTTCTTGCAATAAGCTCATGTGTCTTCTCATACGACAAGTTAATCCGATAGTTCAGATCTCCCAGCCAGATTATTTTTCTACAAAAAGTTCATCTTGCTATGTTCATAAATTCAGTAAAATTGTGATCGAACAGATCAACTGAGATGATATAATAACGTACTCATGATCACGGATGCTTCTTGGAATCCCATTGGCATTTAAAGAATGCCGAGGAAACTGAGTTCTTCTATGAATTTCACGTACATCATCGTTTCGTTTCTGGTGATCTGTATCTTTCTCCCCTGATGACAGATGTGTGCACAAGAAACAAAACGGTGTTTGATAGATTGACATGCTCACAGATACAGATCCCTGAATAAACATCGCAAGAAACCATAAGTTATTGCTAGCCTAGGAAGAACTTATTTAAAGCAACTAATAAGAGGAAATCAAGACCTTGTTACCAATGTAGCCCATAATACCAACACCAACAGTAGACACACAAAGGTTGCTTATGTGCTTGCGTAAGCTCCTCCTAACCCAGATGGTGAGAAACACTCCAACCATCTGTTTACTCACAATTCGTACATACAATGGTTTTCTCAGATTCGTGATAGTTAGATTCACTGACTTGGAGGAGCCATGTCTTTCTGCAAAATTTTGATTTAGAAGCCTCAATGGAGGCTCTGGCCAGCTCAAACCAACTCTTTCAGCGTAACTAAGCCTTTCTTCCCTTTGGGAATCACAATTAATCTGCGTCGAGTGAGAGCGGTCTGGCGTATTTGGTGATGAAAATTGCCTTTGTAGGTATTCTTGTATTGGCAAGCAAGATGCATTGTCATTGGTAGAAGTAGAACCCAAAACGTCTATATTAGTAAGTGAATCTTCGCTTTCAACAGTGTTGGGTTTCTTATCCATTGAACAAAACGTATCACAAGCATCATGGCTGGTTTCAACAAACATATCTTCTAAACTGTAAGAGAACTCTTCCGATTGCTTAAACTTTGATGGAGAAGAGGGATCACTGTGACTTACAATCTTCAGCTTTCTAGGTCGAACTCGGTTTAACGCATCCCGTATCAAATCCTCCCATTCAAAAGCAGGCTGGTCATTCTCAATACCCAAAACGTTTCCAGCATTTAAGGGAACGATTTCCTGAAGACTGAACCACAAGATGCATTTGAATCATAAACATTTGAATAAAGAACTCATTCACCATAGTAGTTAAAACCAAAGATTCAAAGGAAACAAAAAAAAAAACCATACCCAAGAACATAAATATCCGCAGGTTCAAGAGTATCTAGCCAACCATCAATATCAAAGTCAGGGGGTGGAACTCTTCCTCCAACATTCCATGTCCCAACACAGATTCTAGCTACATCAAAACCACATACGAAGGACTCACTACGAGTGGAGATAAGAAACAAACCAAATACATTTCTGAAAACAATCAGCAAGACAACATTGAGGATGCAAAGATAAGCAGAGAAATCAAAAGACCTGATTGCTTTGGTTTCTATATACTGAACTCTCAAAGTTTCAGAATTTCTTCTTCTAAGCTTAGGCTCATCTGAAATTAGACAATTACAAAATGAATCCGAAGGAACAATAAGGTTCATATAAAGCTATAGCACGATCACATTACCATTAGTGTTGAGATATTCGTATTTGGTAACTCCAGAGTCAAATTCTGCTAAACCAAGTTCAGATTCACTCACAAGAAAAGAGTATGAAAAATCATAATTCTTCCGGGGAGAATTCAGATTTAGCTGACCTTGATTGCCGGAAACGATGTCATCGTCGGAATCAGCGCTATAATCAGATTCAATGGAAGAAACATTGAACCATTTGCGAAGTATAAGACGAGCCCAGTAAAGTTGGAGACAGGAGAAAGCTGAGCAGCAAATTGTAAACCAACTGATCTGCAAAATAAAACCCTAATTCAAATCAAACTAAATACGATTGTGAAACATAGGAGGAAGACATATAGATCTGCTGCATACATCCACTGTTCTCCGAGATCGTGAGCGTACTTCTGCCATATAATCAAAAACCCAAACAGAGGTTGCTGCAGGAGGAAGAAGACGCGGTTCAGAATTAACTGGGAGAGACTGATTGAATGAAATGCTGTTTTTTTGTTTTCTCTTACGTTAACCGCCGGTTAAATATTTCGGTTAAAAAAGGTCACGTGATATACAATGTTGGTTGACTTATAGTAAATTGGGGGAAAATCTGTTTTCATCATTACAATTGATTGACGAACATATAATGTGGTGAACAAACAAATATTTGTAATTATTATGTGTTCAGTCAACCAATTTACTCGATTTTCTAGACCAATTATCTTGTTCATTTATGTAGAACATGTAGAATACTGATTGTGATAAATTCAAAATACAAATGCAATATATATTTCCAACAATACTCAATTTCCAAAGGATCAAAATTTCACACTAATAATTATTTAAAATTAATAAATTAAATTTTATTTTGATGGTGTGGAATCTCTAGAAAAAATTGGGAGAGACTGAAGAAAAATGAAAGATATTAAAAATATTAGGGTAAGAGGTGGTATTTCATTTACTCATAGTTTAGTTAAAATATTACATCAAAATTCATCCTTATTGAAATACAATAAAATCATATCCATATTCAATAACATGTGTTTTCATTGTATTTTAAATGCATTAAATAAATGTTATATCCAATAACAGAAGATTTTTCAAATACACAATTATTGTATTTTTTCAAATACACAATTGAATAACATTAGATTTTTCTTTGAAAATACACTCAACTTCATTAAAATACAATATTTAATAACTCCACCTAAAAAAATTAGGCAAAATTGTTTTTTTTAACTAGATTCATACCTGCTGTATAAATTTTAGTTATTTTAATATTTATGCAAATATTTTGATATAAATTTAGTTATTTTGGTTTTTTTAATGTTTATAAATTTTCTTTTGTTCATATAATTTTTAGTTTATATTCTGAAACATATTTGGATATTTGACAATCTTTTAGAAAACGTTTGAAGTTGGTTCTTTGACTTCTCTCTGAAGACTCTAGTAGTGTAGTCTTCTTCTAAACCTTATTTGATTTTCCTTTTTGGTGCAGCAATCTCAGATACTATGCCAGAGAGCTCCAACCAGGATTCAGATTCTACTACTCTGCTCGAAAGTGATTCATCTAATGTCATCATTCCTTGAGACTGGACAGTTAACTCTTGAAGGCTTTTCATTATAACACTAATACGTTGATTGTTGAGGTAGTTTATTTTGTGGATTATTTATGTGATAAGTCTTTTTCTTTAGCTCTGAGAATCCATTACTTTTCAATTCTCAAGGTTCTATCATTTCTCAATCTAGATAATAACGTGATGATTATTTTATTTCTGAGGCTGCAGTTGGCAATAGAAAAAGAGGAACTGGTACAAGCACTGTCATCTGAGTTATCTCGAAGCGCCTAGGTACAATAACATTTTACTAAATAGCTTGAAATTCATATTTTCTTTGACTTAGAGTAAGAATTTTCTGTTACCATAACATCATGCACAAGTGTTGATTATGCTTTCTATGTGTTTTAGGTTTATATCCCCAAATCCTCCTCATATGCTCAAAATTCCACACCATGAACAAAGAATTATCCAGAAAACTGGAAAAAGGTTAGAGCTTCTAACAGCACAGAGGATGGCCATAGACAATGTTTCACCTGAAAAGCAGCAATCGGATTATCATCTTGTTCAAGAGAGAACACCGATTGCAGATGAAGGCGATCTGAGAAAGACCCTACACTAATGAAATCTCTCTGTTTAGGTTGTACAAAGGATTCTAGGCAGGGCCGACGTTAAGCATAGGAGGGATGAAACATTTGTCTAGGACCCCATTTTAGTTTTTGTTTTTTAGAAATATTATTAGAATAAAATTTAATATATATATTATTAAATAAAAATATTTATTTTTATATACATATTTTTATGTATTTCAACAATATGTTTTATATTTTGGGATCCCAATTTTTATAAGTAAAAAATATATTTTATATTTTGGGGGCCCATGTTTTGCTTAGGCCTCCCATAATCTCAAAGCCAGCCCTGGTTCTAGGATGGATCATGAAGATGTTCCCAAGAGGACCGTTATACATCTTGTTCCTTGTTCCCATTCATACATCTTGGCATGTGCCCTGGGACCGCTATAGCTTTGGAAGAATTCGTTTGGTTCTTTTTAATCCAAAATTTTGGGTTTCATTGGATTTGAGCAAAAGTAAAGAAGACAGCAGAAATGGTATAGTGAGAAGAGAGACATCTAAAAGAGTTCCCAAATGAAGAGAGACACGGAAGCTGTTTAAACAGAGTGAGAGAGCAGTTATATGAGTGCGTTTTTGTTGGTTTTTTGACTAAATTTTGTAACTGTTGCTATTTTGAAGAGTAGATGATGGTGCAGGTATTGGTCTACTAACAAGAACAAACGACAAAATGGTATTACTAATATAACATTTCCATTAGTAACATCAGAGAACATTAAAACCAAAAACAACTATCAGAGAACATTGAGATCATTTTATATTTGAAAATTTGGTTTCTTCAACCATTAGACACAAAAGGGATTCAAACTAAAAAACACAATTACACTAAGAATGCTGCATCATATGAGATGACAAGGGAGATGGTGAAACCAACGAGGGAGAACATATTGTGAAAAGAGAAGATGACTAGGACCACCTTGAACCGCAGAGATGACTCCACAAATCTTCTCCATATACTCATTGCAATCGTTAAAACTCAAGACACAACCATCCATACACTTGCTACCATCTTCAAATTCCTTGTGAAGACTAAACACATGTGTCTTCAAGTTAAACAACACCAGACTTCTCTTGTTCCTGCTCCACAAGTAAATGATCTCAGACTTCAAAGGATGCATCACAACAGGGAAATAATCAACACCTGACTCAACCAATGACACCAAATTCACTTCCCATAACATCTGCCACGCCTCAGCAACAACATCAGTGTACTTAACCAACCTCCAAACTCGTAACGTACGCTTCTCCTTATCCCCATCGAACTCGTTGAAAGACACAATGAACCCTTCTGATGTAGTAAAGCTTCTCATAAAACGTTCATCTTTTCCATTACCAGTGAAATGTATGACACGACACTTATCATCATCAACACCATCATTATAACCTCCATAGAAATCGTAAGCAACAATAGAGCTAGTTCGACTAGAAAGCCAATGAAGAATTCCATTCAAAGCAATAGACTTGTCTTGCATATCCCACAAGTTAGGACTGTGACGACAAGTCACAAATCGTAATTCCCACATTCCTGTATCAGATGAGTATATCATAAAATCGACTTTACCACTATAACTCAACGACACAACGGTCTTGCAACTCACCACCATACCACTCTTCATCTTGGTAACCAATCCAAACCCAACGTCCTTGAAACTTCCGTCAATATTGCTAAGATCTTGCAAATTTCGGATTTCATGTAAAGGAACACGAAACCATTCTTGAAACAGAGGATTGCCAATGTAAAACAGAGGTGTTCTGTCAATAGTTTCTGCATAGATCAAAACTAACCCATCTGTGCAGGCCAAGACTACAACTTTCCTAATTGTAGTCTCGAGAAAGAAACTCACCAACGAACCTGGAGATTGGGTCAGTCCCAGTACGCTGCATCCATGGTAGCCAACGATTTCCAGTGTTAGCTTCTGAGGTCTGGTTTGGATGATTGACCATGAGACTGAGGAAGATGAATTGACGGAGATGAAGTGATCTCTGAAGAAATCTGAATCGATTAGCGATTTCCATTCTTTCTTCACTGATCTGAGTTTTGCTATGGTCTTCAATGGTAATCGCGCCAACACTTCAAATGCTATCTCTGGAATATCCATTTTTCCGGTTTTAGGGATAGGTGATGATTTTTTTTTTTCTTTTTTTCTTTTTTCTGATGATTAGTTTCTGCAAACAAAACACAGAACTAATGAAATGAATAGATAGTACATTAACAAACAAATTTTCTAATATATAAAAATACTTTTGGTCAAACAAAATTTCTGATATTTAAGTTAACAATTATTACAAATTTATATCTAAGTAAGTAATTAATTATTCTGAATTTTTATTGGGAAACCAAATGTAAATAGATATTTTTGGTCAAACAAAATTTTCTGATATTTATGTTACCAATTATTACTAATTTACAGATAAGTTAGTAATTAATTATTTTGACTTTTTATTGGGAAACGAAATATATACTATTTTTGGTTAAATATTTTTTCTAATATTGAAGTTACCAATTATTACAAATTTACAACTAAGTTAGTAATGAATTATTTTAACTTTTTACTGAGAAACCAAACAAGAACAAGGACATTTTAAAATAGGGTTATGTACATGACAAAAATTAAGCAAACAATTGAATGTAATCTGTAAATAAATATATCAAAAACTATAACAAACAATTACCCATGTTATTAGGAGAAATTTGAGTTCTAATATATTACTTATGCTTTGGAATATAAGATATTTTGATGAAAAGTTCACATATTAATTTTTTTTAAAGGTTTACATCTTTCTAGTTTTATTATTAAAAATAATAATTTAATATTAACTAAATATAGTTCAACCAATAATAAAAGTCACTGCAAAATATAAATGTTCAAAAACAATCAAATAAAATTGTAATATAAATATTAAAAATAATCCCTATTACTTATTTTATAAAAACAAATCCCTATATATATATAGAAACTTGTAAACATTTTATAAAAAAAAAACAGAAAACAAATCTGTAAAACATTTTACATTTTGAAACATATAAATAAAATTGGTCTACTAACCCATATAATCCCTATTTTGATAGACTCATTATTTTTTGTTTAAAAAATAATTATAAATAAAAAAGTATATATTAAAAATAATAAAAATAAAATAATAACATAAAATTAGATCTTTTATATGAAAAATAAACTACAATAATACAGATACATAAAAAGAAAATAAATAAATATTTTTTCAATTTTTTGTTTTTATAAAAATAATTATCAAATATTAAAATATTATTCTATACATATGAAAGAAAAAAAATGCTTATTTAGAGCCCAAATATCTCATGACGGCATAAATTGCATGTAATGTTTGTTAATGAAAAGACACTACAAGTATGTATCTTATATACTATTAAAATTGAAATACAAATTTCGGTTATTTATGTTTCCAAACACCATAAAACCTATAATTACATCCAAACATCAAATAATTATTAATAATTCAATCATTTCAATATTTAATTTCTATATTTATCTTCTTTCTAAATAAATATTAAATTAATTCTCTACAATAATTTTCTTATCTAATATTACTATTTTAGTAGTATGAGTTCTTATTCTTCTATCATATTTGTTTGATTTTATTTTCATATTATTTTGAATTATTATATAATAAATAAAATTAGTAAAATTTTATATTTTTTCTGCATATACTGTGATTCGAATTTTTACAAATGGACATATATTACTCAATCAATAAAAAATGTATTTTCAACGTTCCACATCTGTAGAGATGGCAAATAGATTGTGATCCGCAAGATAAATACAAGTAAATACGACATAGTGTTTTGTTGACCGCAGATATATCAGACTTTTTCTGCGAATTGGTGGATCGGTCTACAAACTACCAAATTTTGGTAAAAAAAAGTAAATTCTATATAAAAATTAATAATTGTGTAAAGTTGATGAAAATAATATATAATATATTTGAAAATATAAAGAGCTTTATTTTTAGAATATTACGAAAAAGAGTATTAAAAATATTTCTATGTAAAAAAATAATTATTTTAAAACAATATATTTAAATTAAGTAGGACACGTTTGGACATAAGAGCTACTTACAAAAATTTAAAATGGAAATATAGTTTAACTAACCAACAAGACTAATTTATAATATTATGAAGTTAAAATTACATATAAGTAAAAGAAAAATAAATATATAAACAAAACGAACAAAATATAAAAAATTATAAATTATATGAAAAACTGACCTGAAAGTATTAAATAATAAAATATAACTATTTGTTACATTGATTAAGAAAATATTGACCCGCGGTGTACCGCGGATTCATCTCTATAAAAATACAAAAGTGGAAAACATTATATGATTTTGAATTTTGATCAATCAACTAATTATTTAATAGAGAAATTTGGTTATACAGAAGTTCTAAATTTTTTGTTGTCCATCTATACCTCATTTTGTAAATTGTCATTTTTTTTAATCTACCCATGCTATTGATTAATAACATTTATTTTTAAAAAACCAGCTAAACATAGAGAAACACAAGATTGAAGAAGATTTAAAGAACAAAGTTTTTGTTTTAAGCAGTTTTAAGCATATTTTTTTAAGGTTTGAAAGTTGTTCTAAAAAGTTTAGAATTTGTGTTCTAGTGTACTTAAACTTTTAGAGTTTGAAATCTAAAAGCTGTTCATGTTCTAAAAAGTTTAGAACTCGTATTCTAAAATTTGACTGTAAACGTTCATGTTCTAAAAAAATTAGAATGAAATTTTAGAATATGTATTCTAAATAATTTAGAATACGAATTCTGAAATGTTTAGAGTAGGTATTCTAAAAGTTGTTTGGTACTTGTCACTGCTAGATTGAAAGGTCTAAGTAAACTTACCTGATAGATTCAATAAGTTTGGTTTCTGGTTATGTGCAGCTTCTCAAGTCTGTGCGGGATATACTCATCTCTTATGCTGTCCATAAGTCTAAATCGTCCTCGTAATTGTTCCCATCATGTGTAGGGCTAACCAAATCCGCAAGAACCGGGTAGATACTCGCAAACTCACTCTGTACTATTGATCCTGACGATAACTTGTAGACTTTCTTCTTCAATTCAATCCAATTGCTTCCAGAAACTTTCTTCATATCTTTTTTCTTGGCTAAAGCCCTAACCTTTGCCGATTCTTCCCATCTTCCACCAGCATATTAGATGTTAGAAAGCAACATATATCTTCCTGTATCTTCGGTTCAAGAACGTGATGAGCCAGCTCAGCAACAGCCAAACCGGTGATCGATCAGACCAAGGAAACCGAACCCGAGATATCAAGATGGAATGGTTTGACTTTGTCTCAAATCATATTTCTTTTGTTTCAGCAAATAACAGAGAAGTGAGCAGTTCCTAAGTTCTAGGAAGTCACCTCACACTTCTCACGATTAAGTTACCACTTTCCCTTTATGCAATTTGTTTCCAGCTTTGTAAGGAAAGTGCAGTTCCATTTTGTTTCCTATATAAATCAGAAAAGCCTAAAAGAAAGGCAGAGAATTTTGCCTGAAGTATTGTGTCTTTTGTTCTTAACTTAGTCGAGATCAACATTGATATCTCTAGTACTGGGATCTATCAGAACGCTAAGTTGTGATGCTATATCCTCTGCAATGTCTTAACAGCACTATCAAAGTCATACTCTTGAGAAAAACCTGAAATCATGACATTCCATCACATACGAGGAAACTGAAACAATGTTGGGAGAAGAAACTGATGTGTGTAGCCATTGACAAGTGTGGAAACAACAATTACGAAGACGCCAAGGGATTTGTTGAAGATGTAATAGCCAAGGATGTTCTTAATTTAATAAAAATATTATATAATTAAAAGAATGCAAAGACTCTACATCAATAAGAGTGTTTGATTTTTTCTAATTTTGTTATATTTTTTTGGATTTAGAAGTTAAATTGGAATTTTATATTTTAAAAACATTAGTTCACCACAAAAAACAAAAACAAATATAGATAGACAAAAGAAATTAAAACTTTCTTTATATCCAAATTTTCCTATTTAATATACATCTTTTATGCCAGTCACTTATACATATTAATCGTTTGTGTTCGCAATTCTGATTGGTTATCTTATTATATAAAAATAAATGATGAAAAATTAGTAATTCGCCTGATCGTGACACGTGTCAATTAAAATGATCAGATTTTGATACATGTTTAATTAAACAAAATAATTAATTATCAGGAAGAAATTTTTTATAAAAAAGAATACAATCCTAAAAAAAAAAATATAATTTTGATAAAAATAAAGTAAAAGTTCCTTTAATTATTAGTAAAAAGAAATTCAATAATCAATATATATCCTATTAAAATTAGAAATAGGAGGCTAGCAAAAATGATAAAAATATAAATAACAGGATGATAACATGTGTTGGTTGATCATCTTATTATATAAAAAAAAATGATTCAAAGTTAGTAACTCGTCTGATCGTAACACGTGTCAATAAAACCATAAATTGAAATCATAGAATCTAATTTTAGAGTTAGTTCATGCTCCACATCTACTAATTTGGATCCAGAGGAAGGACAATGTGTTTAAACTTTTGCTGACATTGAAGATGATGGTGGATGAGAATTCAAAGATTAGAAAAGAAAAGAAGCATGTGATCCCAAGATATGAATACATTTGAGAGATGGTGACGGAATGACTGAGATAAAAAATGTTTTTTTAAAACACCAGGAGATTAGAAATCGTAAAGACGCAAGAAAGAAAAGATGTGAACTAGAGAAATTCAGTGGGAAAACGAAAATCTTGCTAGAAGAATATCTCGCTTATATATGTGTGAGAGCTTAGCGACTGGTTACAAGATTCATTTTCAAAAATATTACACTAGATGTTCGGGTTTAAGGTTCATATGTTTTGACTTTTCGGGTTTAGAAGCATGTGAACTATTCAGATACTACAATTTTTAGTTTGTTGAGTTTGATTCTATCTGGATTCGAATCAGGTTCACGTACAAAAATTATCAGAATAAATACATATAAAAAATTTGGTTAGATTTGGTCAAAATTTCATAAATTTAACTAAAATTTTTTAAATATTTTGATTCTTGGGTTTATAATTATTGGGTAATTGTGTATTAAATCGAACTATCATAAATACTTTTGGATATATATTTGTATTTCAAATATTTAAAATATACCATTAACATCATATATCTAATTGAATTTAATTAAGGATAAAGTATAGTTCCCAATGATCCAATAAAACACGTTTAAAATTACTAAATATAGTTTGACAAAGAGAAATTGGTGCCCAGGTATAATAACATAAACTAAATAGCTAGAAACGTATCTTATTTGACTTCACTAAGAATTTGCTGTCACCATAATATCAAGTTTCAGTCATTACATATCCCCAAGTCCCCATATGCTCAAAATGATATTTACTAATATAACATTTCGATTAGTAACAACATCGCAGAACAATTTAACCATTCATATCTGAGATTTAGTTTCTTCAACCACTAGACATATGGAGGGATTCAAACTCAAAACATAATAAAACTATATAGACTGAGGAGGAAGACAAGGGAGACGGTTCAGCCAGCGAGGAAGAACATACTGTGAAAAGAGGAGATGGCTAGAACACCTTGAACTGAAGGGATGTTTTCATAGATGTCTTCCATATACTCTTTGCAGCCGTTAAAACTCAAGACACAACCATCCATACACTTGCTATCAACTTCACCTTCCTTGTGAAGACTAAACACATGTGTCCTCAAGTTATACAAGATCAGGATTTTCTTTTCCCTGCTCCACAAGTAGATGATCTAAGAATTCAAAGGATGCATCACCACAGGGAAATAATCAATACCCACTACAAGAAAACCTGCGTTTTGCGACTCCTAAATTTGTCGCTAAAATAAGAGACTTATTAGTGATTGATTTGCGACTAATATGGCACCAAAGTGACTCTAGTCACTAAAACATAATAAATATACGATAAACAAATGAAGTCGCAAAATCGTTCCCTAATTGCGACTTATCTGAGACTGTAATAAAACTATCGAATTAATGTAGCAACTTCGTCGCAAACTGGGACGGATAAGTAACAAGTTTCTAACTCCTAAACGTTAGTCACAAAGTAGTCCCAAATTTGTGACCAATTTTGCGACTAATAAATGTGGTTACAGTTAAGTTAAAAAATAGTCAGTAAAGAAAGTTGGTAGAAACGTGTAAAATATTATAGATAGTTTGTGTACCAAACTTTTGTGACTCCTTATATTAGTCCCAAACATGTCGTAAATATGTGGCAAATAAGTTGCAAATATAGAACAAATTATTAGTAGTCGTAAAGTAGTGACAACCAATTAGCCTATATAAAACCAATGCTTTTACCCCTCATAATCATTGTACTAAAAACAAAAAAAAATATAAAAAGAGAAACAAAAAACAATGTCAAATTCATCAAGAGAGTGGATGTATAATAGAATCAATCCACGAACGAATAATCTCTCGAGCGAATTTATGGTGGGGTAGATCAGTTCATGGCTTTCGCAAGTAGTCAATCAATGACACAAACACTACAAGAATATTGATTATTCATAGCATTACAAATATAGCATTTAATGTTGTTCTGCTATGTTTGATCTAATCATGTATTTATTATAGCGTTTGTTAAAATGAAAACGCTATGATTTATTGTTAGAATAAAAAAATGAATCCATGTCAAATTTGTTGACTGTAAAGATTTATAACATCAATTATAATTGCATAGAGCACAAATAAAACGCTATACATATGTTAGCGTTAAATGAAAAGTATTTTTATTAAGACATACAAATCTTTAGCCTAGTTCAGTCTGCCTCTTTCTCTTAAACTCTATGTTAAGGCATGTAAAAGACTTAGATTGCTCCTGCTCTCACTTTCGTCTCTTGCTCTTATTATCACTCTCTCTTAACACAAAATTCAATTTCCCTCGTGAGATAGCCACCCTCCCTCTTAATCTCACTCCCTCCATCGTCTTGAATAATCAAGGGTTTTGTTTTCAAATTGAGTTTTTGATTTAGGGTTTTGGTTTCAAATTGGATTTTCGATTTGGGTTTCTTAGGATGCATTTCTGGGTTCTTATGAATTTTGAAGGGTATGATTGATTTCATTGAGATTGATGTTGTTTATCTATGATAATGCGCTTGGTTATTTATATATCGATGATTCTGATACGATTTGATGTTCAGCTTCAATGGCAGTCTCGATCTGTGAAATTATGAAATTTGAGAGAAAATCAGAGAAACCTGGCCGAGGATTCTTTCAGCGTGTGATTGCTGTTAGTCGATAGCTTTATCAGAATAATTGGTGGTCATAGGATCTTGCTTGTTCGTTCTTCGCCGGGTAAGGTTTCTATGCATTCATGTTTTGATTTTTTATGCTGAAATAGGCCATAGAAGATGTAAATGCAGTCCAAGTAAAAGATGCTCTTGTCGATAAGTATAGTCTGCAAGAGGACCAACATCAGGATCATCAAGAAGACTACAGTCTACAGAGGATGAAATTGTGATTGAGGAAACACCTAGTGTTGAAGTTGTTTTTGATGTAGTACATGAACTTCAGGCTGCACCAGCAGAGGAACCCGATGTTGTTTCAGGGATTGATTATGTGTGCTAAGATCTTGCTGACAATTGGAGGGACTTTCTTCTTGGGTTTTTGGCCATTAATTGTCTTAACTCTTGGCGCCTTCTCTGCCCTTTGCCTTGTAAGTATTTCATAAGATCAAATCATAAGAAAGAGCTATGTCTATGTTGGAGATTTGTTCAAGAAGATCTCGCTGAATCGTATAAGCTGGTATATACTTGCAATTTTACATACCTTGTTCTAATGTTTGTACTTTTTTTGTGTATTTTTTGACAGATTACAAAGTGAATGAAGTGATGGATCATTGGAATCTCCCAAGTATAAGCGGAAGCGGACATTATACTGTGATGTTGTTATTTTGGTTGTTATTTTGGTTGAAGTTGAAACTAATGTTTGAAACCTTGACATGGTTCATGTCTTAATGTATTAATGTATTCTCTTTTTTCCCTTTATATTGACTTTCTAAATGATTATAAAACGAAATGAGAATTAGGTACATGAAACAAAATAAAAAGATATTGCATAATACAAATGCTATTTTAACTGAAATAATAGCTTAACAAAAATGCTATTGAAATATTTGAAGTAATAGTAAAAAAATGTTGTAATTATATAATTAATAACAAAATATACTCGCTATTAAATAATAAAACATTGCATAAGAAAATATGCTATAATAAAAGAACATAAAATAGCACTACTTAAAACCGTTATGTTTAATCCATCGACCTACTATCATGGTCGATACGATAACGTATCAAAACTGATATCGTATCGTTAGATAGCATTGTACGGGCGCTAAGAATACTCAATATTCTTGTAGTGAAAGCAGTGGAGGTAGGTTTTACTGTACTTGCTTTAAATGTTAAAAAAAAAAATTTACAAGCAAATACGATTTCAAAGCATTTGTATAGTTGAGGTTTTACGCCTGGATAATATGTATGGTCTAAACATGGTGAAGACTATGATGTGCTTGGGATAGGAACAAGTAGTCATTATGATAATGTAGATTATTCGAGTGGTGGTCAATCAATAGAATTTGATAGATGAAATGTATTTGCTGGGATGGTGAATGATACATTTCATGGTTCTACGCCATTTAATAAGAATCATCAACATGAACACGATCAAAGTGGATATGATCATGTTCATGAAGAACCTACCCAAGAGGCAAAATGGTTTTATGACATGTTAGATGTCGCAAATACTCCACTTTATGATGGATGCAGGAAGGTCAGTCCAAATTATCATTGGCTGCTCGGTTTATGAACAACAAAGTCGACCATAATTTGTCTGAAGTCTGCATGGACTCATGGGCTGAATTTTTTACGGAGTATTTACCAGAGGATAACCAGGCAACTGGTTCATACTACGAGACAAAAAATTTGATGAGAAATCTAGGATTGCCGTACTATACATTAGATGTATGTATTGATAGTTGTATGCTCTTCTGGAAAGAAGATGAGAACATAAAGCACTGCAAGTTCGGTGAAAAAGAAAGGTACAAGGCTAGTGAGGGAAGAACTAGTATACCTTTTACTTGTATGTGGTATTTACCTATAGCTGATAGATTAAAGAGAATGTACCATTCAGAGAAAACTGCATCATTGATGGGATGGCATGTTGAGCATGAACCAGAAGACGGAGTGATGTGTCATCGATCTGATGCAGCTGAGTGGAAGAATTCCCAAGAACTGCATCCTTCATTTGCAAAAGAAACACGAAACGTTTATCTTGGATTATGTACAGACGGATTTTATCCTTTTGACATGTTCAAAAATCATTCGTTGTGACCTGTGATCTTGATGTGATCATGGAAGGGAATCAACTGCAGCTTGAACCTGGAGAGGATATACATGAAGCTGAGGAAATATTGGTTGCACCGAGTGGACCTATGACAAGAGCAAGAGCCAAGGCATTCCAGGATTCAATCAATGGACTACTCACTCAAGTGCAAGATTATCAAGCATCTAAGGATCAAACGGAGAACATTGAATATATATCAGATTATGCTGATGACAACACCTTCTCAAATGGACTAACAAAGAGGGTGATCCATTTATACTCTTTTTCCTAACCTTTGGTTTTGTCTCACTGGGTTTTCCAAAGGAAGGTTTGAGGCAATTGGGTCACTTATTCATCACAAGTCCATGAGAGAATTATCAAAGCCCAAAGAAGATCTCTTGGCCCAAATAAAGACTCAAAATTCGTGGAACTGAAGGGGAGAAGTGCAAGAGATATTTTCAAGTCTTTAAAGTCTTTTAGTTTAATTTTCAGCAATTAAAATTGCTTAGATACTTTGCTTTTCTTTTGCTATTTAAGCATGTCTAAACTCAAGTAGAAATCAATCAACTTTTCTTTTCAATATTTTAGAGTGAATCTCTTATGTTCTTTGTGAACAAATCCTAGATTGGTGTGTTATATCCGATTTGTTTTCTTGTTTCTGTTTCGATGTGTCATATCTAAAGGATTCAAGATTGGTCTCGTCCAAGTGTGTCATATCTTGGGAGGTTACACAGTATATCAGAGACTATCCGCAATCTCTGTGTGACCATTCAATCCATCCATCTATCCATCAAGTTATCAATCCGTTTTACCATCTCGAAAGTTAGCTATCCTTGCGAAGGATCCCATCAGATCTTGACTTCATACAATCTACCACCAGATATGTGCATGAAAAGCGAGTATTTGTTTTTTACGATTTTGAATTCGGGACCAAATCATCCACGAGCCAGGCTTGATATTTTCCTTCAACCACTGATCGACGAGTGAAATGATTTATGGTATTAACGGAGTTGAGGCATATGATGTGTTTTTAGATCAGAACTTCAATCTTAAAGCTGTGCTTTTATGGACTATAAGCGATTTTCCTGCATATGACATGTTTTCAGGATGGACAACACATAGAAGATTATCGTGTCCAATATGTATGGATGATACAAACACATTTTGGTTGCCGGCTGGTAGGAAGACATGTTGGTTTGATTGTCACAGAAGATTTCTTCCTGTACATCATTTGTTACAAAAGGATAAAACACACTTTTTGAAGGGAAAGCATGCATTGAACGACTTCCTACCACCATCTTTGACTGGTGAAAAAGATTTATATGAGCGTATCAGGAATGCTGGGCCACATAAAACTCTGATTGTGGAGGAAATGGGCATGAAAATAAAGTGGATGGCTATGGAGATTGGCATAAAGAAAGTATATTTTGGGAGCTACCATATTGGACCGATATGACGCTACGACACAATATTGATGTGATGCATATTGAGAAGAATATATTTGATAACATTATTGAGAATAATATATTTGATAAGTGCCAATATATTCTTCTCAATATGCACAAATCTAGATCCGGTGGGAAGGAAGATGAGAGAACGGCAAGTAAAGAATCTTCGTAACGAATATAAAAAAAAATCTTCGTTGGACCAAGGGGCGACATAACTACAACGGTGGAGCCTTTGGGAAGACGCCGATATGGAGTAGGAGGCTTGAGCGATTCAGAAAACTCAGATCGGAGAAGAAGAACACAAATTTTGGTTATTGGGCTCTGACCCAATAAAAAAATATGACCTAGTAACTATCTATACACTCATGCAATCTAAATACTCATGTAATATTTTTTTATTTCATGAAAAAATTTAAACTTAAATTCAGATGCAAATGTAATGTAATTCAAACTTCAGATGTAAATATAATGTTTTTAATTCTAGTCTAAGAAAACTAAGATCAAAATCTCCCTTTTTAAACTACAAAAATCCTAAATTCCCAAAAACAAATTCACATTTAAAACAAACTGAACTACAAAAAAATCACATTTCAAACCCTACATGTGTGAAAATCACAATAAAAAAACATCATCCGAGACAGAAGTTAGGAAAAACGATGTTCATCATGAAGAACAAAAAAAAATCCTAGGAACTTACTCGTCAGATTGTTCATCATCTTCCTCTCCTCCTTGCGATACCACTAATTTCAAAAACAACAAAAAATAATTTTTTTAACGAAAAAAACTCAAATAAGAACCAAGAAATGGCCAAAAAAAAGGAAGGAGAGAGAGAGAGAGCTTACAAGTATGAAAAATGGAGAGAAATAGAAGAGTGTAAAGTCGAAGAAACAAGAAATGAATAAAAAGTGCCAATATATTTGATAAGTGCCAGTATTATTTTCTCAATACATTATTGAGAAGAATATATTTGATAAGTACCAATATATTATTCTTTGTTGTTCATGAACCGAGCAGCCAACGATAATTTGGACTGACCTTCCCGACATCCATCATAAAGTGGAGTCTTTGCGGCATATAACATGTCATAAAACCGTTTGGCCTCTTGGGTAGGTTCTTCATGAACATGATCATATCCACTTTGATCATGTTCATGTTGATGATACTTATTAAATGGCGTAGAACCATGAAATGCATCATTCACCATCCTAGCAAATACATTCCCTCTATCACATTCTACTGGTTGATCACCACTCGTATAATCTACATTATCATAATGACTACTTGTTCATATCCCAAGCATATCATAGTCTTCACCATGTTCAGACCATACATAATATTCAGGCGTAAAACCTCTACTATACAAATGCATTGAAATAGTATTTGCTTGTAAATTTTTGTATTTTTACATTTAAAGCAAGGATAGTAAAACCTACCTCCACTGCTTTGTGTTATTGGTTGACTACATGCAAAAGCCATGAACTGATCTACCCCCACCATAAATTTTCTCGAGAGATTATACGTATGTGGATTGATTCTATTATACATCCACTCTCTTATGAATTTGACATCGTTTTTTGTTTCTCTTGTTATTTTTTTCTGTTTTAGTACAATGATTATGAGGGGTAAGAGCATTGGTTTTATATAGGCAAATTGGTTGTCACTACTTTGCGACTATGAATAATCGTCCCTGATTTGCAACTTATTTTCCACACATTTACGACATGTTTGGGACTAATATAAGGGGTTGCAAAAGTTTGGTACACCAACTATCTATAATATTTTACATGTTTTTACCAACTTTATTTATTGACTATTTTGCAACTAGACTGTAACCACATTTATTAGTCACCAAATCGGTCGCAAATTTGGGAATACTTTGTGACTAATGTTTAGGAGTTAGAAACTTGTCACTTATCCGTCCCAGTGTGCGACAAAGTTGCTACATCAATTTGATAGTCTTATTACAGTCTCCAATAAGGGAACGATTTTGCAACTTTATTTGTTCGTCGGATGTTTACAAAGTTTTAGCCACTATATTCACTTTGGTGCTATATTAGTCGCAAATCAATCGCGAATGAGTCTTTTATTTTAGCCACCAATTTAGGAGTCACAAAAAGTGGTCGTAAAACACAGGTTTTCGTGTAGTGTTTGAAATAATTGCAGCCACATATGCAATATGTTTCTTGGTGAATCGGTGCATATCATCCTGAGAAGCAATAGGGAAGACCACTTCAGACTGAGTTTGAGCAAGTTTACCTACTTTTTCTGAGATTTGCGAACCGGTTTCAGAACCACGAATCCTTTCAAATTGACCAAAGTCATTTTCTGTCGACGGCATTTGCCTAGCAATCCTTGTGATTCCGGCGAAGTTGAGCTCTCTGTTTTGGATATTGATTCCGATGGAGCTGAGCTCTCGGAAGTACTCGATTCCCTTGTAGCATCAGAGGTGATGCCAGTAGGCGGAGATGGAATCGCTGGTGGATCAAATACTGTTGTGGTGGTAATGTTCATTGGACCAATTGCAAGCGAAACGGTCCTAGTTATTACTTGCCCATTATCATCAATTATTCCTTCAGATATTGGGGCCCATAGAGCTTTTCCAACATCATGGTCATCAACATTTAACAACGGTGCTGGAGCAAAGGGAAAAATTGTCTCTTTGAAAACAACAGCCCTAGAGACAAAGAATTATTGTCTATCCAAATCGTAGAGTCGCCAACCTTTCTTCGCATTCGGGTATCCCATAAACGCACACCTTCTACTTTTTGAAGAAAATTTGTCTCCTCCTCGTAATTGACTGTGAGCATAGCATAAGCTATCAAATACCCTTAAATGATCAAAGGTTGGAGGTTTATCGAACAGTTTCTCACATGGAGTGACATTCCCCAGAACTGACGATGGAGTTCTATTGATTAAATAGCCTGCTGTCAATATACACTCGCCCCAAAACTCAATGGGGAGATTCGGTTAAAACCGTAAAGCTCTAGCAACGTTTAATATGTGTCTATGTTTTTGCTCAGCTCTGCCGTTTTGTTGCGGGTTTCCGACACATGAAGTCTCATGTATTATTCCTTGTTGTTGGAAGTAATCACTTAAGCATAAAAATTCTGAACCATTATCACTTCTAATTCTTCTGATTTGTCAAGAAAACTGTCTTTCCACCTACACCAAAAAAAAGTTCTTTAGTTGTGTGTTGCTTCAGTCTTAGACGATAACAAGAATAACCAAACTGCTCTAGTGTAATTTTCTACAATTGTCAAGAAGTAGCGTACCCCTGAATGTGTTGGAGTTCTGTAAGGACTCCATAAGTCCACATGAATTAACTCGAAACTAGAGCTTGTCTTATTCAAACTCAAAGGAAAACTATCCCTTGTTTGTTTTGCTCGAAGGCATACATCGCAATGCTTATTCAGATTAACAAAGGAAACATAATTCAACATTGGTGGAAGTAGTCCCACTATCTTTGCAGAGGGGTGACCCATTTGGTGGTGCCACAAATGAAACGCCTTGTCATTTTGGGTTGTAACCGCACCAACGAGCTCCAAAGTGCAAAAGTACAACGTGCCAGCAACACGTTTACCCAATCCAGTCACCATCTTCGAAATACGGTCCTGAACCACGAGAAATGTATCAGCCATTTGAACAACACATTTATTCTCATCCATCAACTGTGTCATGGAGATCAATTCAGAATTGAATCCTTCAACATAATATACCGATTTTATAATCAAAATAGCACCCAAACAAATAGAACCTTCCTTATTAGAATCTTGTTCTCTGCCATCAGCCAGAATAATCAGAACTGGTGCCATTTCTCTTACGTTTGTCAAAGCTTCAAACCTTCCGGTTAAGTGGTGAGAAGCACCAGTATCAAGAATCCAAAAAGAGAAAAAAGTTGTATCTGACGTATTATCGGTATTGGGTTCTTTTCCTGCATTCAAAATGCTCTTGATTGTTCTCCATTGTTGATCAGTGAGACCTTGAACCGCATCACGATCCGCATCAGTGAGAACGTGATTAGCCACCTCTTTGTTTGTATTGTCTAGATTAGACACATGTATACTATGAGTGAAGGCTGGTTGTTGACCACGTCCTCTGCCTCCAATAAAACTTTGGCCACCACGGCCTCTCCTTTAGAGTGTACGACCTTTAGGACGATCACCCCATCATTCCGGATAGCCGATCACGGTGTAACAGCGATCTGCGGTGTGGCCAGTGCGATTTCAGAGGTTGCAGGTCAACATTTTGTCTGTGTCAGGTCGGAATTTGGGTTTTGCTTGAACAGCAAAAGTAGAGACTTGTGGAGTTTCTTTCACAGTCAAGCGCATATCCTCCTCTTGTCTTATGATATTGTATATCTCTTCCATAGGTTGAACCGGAGTTTGTGCCATAAGAGAGGAACGAACGGCGTGAAACTGATCGTCATGTCCAAACAAAAATTGGTGAACTTTATCTTCCTCAGGATAAGCCTCCAGAGCAGCCCTGAGATTGCAATCCCACTTTCCACACTTGCAAACTCTCAAAGGACGGTGAGACGTAAGATTATTCCAGATGTGATAGATCTTGCAAAAGTAAGCCTCTATTGCCAATCCCCTCTGTCTGCAACAAGCCAGTTGATTTTAATTGCTGCAAACGGGAACCATTCATCAAGAAAAACAGCGCTTGAGATGTTCCCACAAGTCTTGAGTAACATATCGATTTGAGATTGTTGAACGAAGTGCCGGCTCTATCGTCATTTTGATCCAAGAGACAAGCACAGCCTGAATGGTTTTCCAATCATCAAAATCCGGAGAATCATTGGCTGGACGCTCAATTGATCCATCCAAAAAACCAAACTTCTTTCTTGACGTCAAGGCGGTGCAAAGACCGCAAGTCCACTCATCATAGTTGCTTCCTCGAAGAAGCGGATGAGAGATCACAGCTCCAAGGTTATCGGCGGATGTCAGGTCGTATGGTGAGATAGTTCGTCTCACTTCAGTCGTAGACATGATCAAGTTTCAGAGAAAAAATTTCAGATCAGAGTTTAAAATTTAATTTTCAGGCTCTGATACCATAAAGAGATTCAATATCAGAGAAGTTTCTGTGTATTATTTAGAGGTTCTGATGATACATATATACTATCTCTACAACAACCTTCTGGAATCATGGGAGATCTAACTCAGTTACAAAGATGCTAAGTATAAACTTCAGAATATACGCTCTATACTAAACCGTATCCAGACCAAAGAACCAAGGAGTAGACTGTACTCCAATAAAGTCACATTTAGCATTTCCCAGATTCAAGTATCAGATGAGTAAACCATAAACTCGACTTCACCATCATAAACCACCAAGCAAACAATCTTGTAACTCAATACCACACCACTCTGCATCTTTGTAACCAATCCAAGTTACTTCAAACCTTCGCTAAACTTGTCAGGATCGACAGAGGATTACCAATGTACAACATTGGTATACCATCACTAGTTTTTGCGAGGATCAATACCAATCCATCTGTGCAAGCTAAGACAAATGCTTCCTTAATAAAGAAATGCACCAAAAAACCTAGAGAATGAGTCAGTCCCAGTACTTTGCATCCATGGTGGCAAGCATCAGTGATATGATTAGTTTCTGCAAACAAACACTCCCAATGAAATGAAAATTTTTGGAAATTTTTTTTCTAATATTTAAATTACGATCAAAGATTATAACTAAGTTAATTGCAAAATCTACCGTATATTATCTTAATGATAAATTAACCCCTTTTAGTTTAGTTTATCAAACAACCCCCGTTTATCTAAAGAATAGTAACGTACATAGCAAGAAGAGTATTATTGGTTCAAAGAGTTTGCAGATAAATAAAACTGATATAACCGACCAAATGTTCAAAACATTAAATTTAGAGTTTTAGTATTTCAATTATTTTTTAATTCATCCTCAATCTTAACATCAAATCTCACACTAAAAATAATATTGTTACTATTGTATGATTAATTTAAATTTCTCTTTATTTTTCAATAGTTTGATAAATAGCATAAATTTTACCAAACCAACAATCTGAAAAGTGTTGTAACTTCATCATCATTCACAAGAAACAAGACTAATCAAATGGGAGAAAGAATTTCAATGACATAGCAAACCTTCATTGTGTTCAAGATCTCCAATAACTCTGACCTCTGATCCATCATCTGTTAAATCTCTCCATTCTTGCAGAAAAAACAAACAGAGAGTTGTAAAACCCATAAAGCAAATTAGCACTCAAGAACATGAATATACATTTATCATTTCAAGAAAAAGTCAAATAATTAACTACCAATTATTGCAAATTTACAAGTAAGTTAGTAATTAATTATTTAGCTTTTTATTGAGAACCCAATTACTAGGAAGTATGGAAACTCTCTCTGAGTTCCGTTTTCTGTCTCCGAAACATTTTGGAAATGAAAACTCGATGGAAACGCGATGCAAACATGTTTCCAAAATAATCGTTATTTGGAAACGCGATGGAAACGTCTATTTACGTTTTGGAAACGTGATGGAAACTTGCTTTTTCTTTTTGGAAATTTGTTAAATAAATAATATGGAAACATAAGATATGCATTTTTTTACTTTTAAAAATCATAAAATAATTTATTAAATAAAAATATCTCATAGTTTATTTTTCTCCAAAAATTAATCATACCTTTAAACAGTTAGAAGTACAACTTATAAGTTTACAACTTAATAAAAAAGCTAGAGAAAACAAGATAGATCAGAGATCATAGCAAGGTAAATTCTTTCACTAAAATTGGTTAGTATATTGACACTAATGGTAATGATGTTTTATTTTACTTAAACTACTTAATACTTATTATTGGATTTTTGTTATTTCAAATTTTAATATGTTTTTATGTTTCACTATATTTTTAAATTATATATATATATATATATACATGTTTCCAACATGTATCCATTTTCTAATTTTCTAGAAAAAACCGTTTTCGCGTTTTCACATGTTTTCTTTCCAAGTAAACGTTTCCGTTTCCATGTTAATTAGTAAACCAAACAAGAACAATTTTTTAGTGATGATTGAAGGACTTAACAAATAGGATATAAAATATGAATATAACAAAAAGTAAACAAACATATGACGAAATCTATATATAAACCTATATACATATGACAAACAAACAAGCATAAAATTA
Organism: Cardamine flexuosa; assembly: GCA_963555745.1. Lineage (NCBI taxonomy): Eukaryota > Viridiplantae > Streptophyta > Magnoliopsida > Brassicales > Brassicaceae > Cardamine > Cardamine flexuosa. The sequence goes on along the minus strand of OY743214.1, from coordinate 14,425,054 downwards.
TTAGTCAATTGGTTTTGCCACATGAATATAAATCCTTGCTTACGGCCTATCTGAATATCCAGAGAGAACCTATCCATGGGTTGCACCTCCCCATGAGATTAGTCTAAAGTCTTCTATAAGTCTAGAATATATCCCTGAGTTATATATATATAAAAGTTATATATATAAATATAATAAACAATATTTTTTCAACGATATCAGGAGAAATTTGAGTTCTCATATACTACTATTTATATTTTGGAATATAAGATATTTTGGTGAAAAGTTCACGTATTAAAAGATTTATAAAAAAGGTGCTAAAAAGCAATAGAAAAATGTATAATGTATATAGAAACTTGAAAACATTTTATAAAATAAACCAGAAAATATCTTACATTTCAACTTTTTTTGTTTGGAGCCCAAATATCTCATGACAGCTCTGAATTAATAGATGTTGAAAATAAATATTTCACTAACGATAGCCAGGAAGGAAAAAATATTAGAGGCTCGAGTTCAACAAGTAAATTTGGATATAAAAGAACATTTTCAAATATTTTGTCCATCTATATATTTTTGGTTTTTTTTTGTTGATCTAATATTTTTGAAATATGAAATTTCAGTTTAACCTCTAAATCCAACAAAAACAAACAAAAAAATTGAAAAACCAAATACTCTTGTTGATGTAGAATCTTCAATTATACGATTTTATAGAAATATTATATCTTTATTAAATTAAAAACCAACTCCATTTTAATATTTACGTGTCTTAACCATTTTCTTGTGTTTCACCAATAAAACAAAAAGCCTTAATTTAATCAAACATGAAACTGCAATACACACGACGAAAGACAACATTCATTATTATTTTCTTTTCATATTATATCAATTAAATTAATAATTTACTCAAAGCTTTTAAAATTAACATTGAACAAGAGCAGAAGAACACATGAAAATGCAACTAATTAGCATTTGTATAGGATTACACATTAGACACATAAACTGAAGTTAGTGTGTTAGCAGTGCCAATTAAATGATAGTTGAGAATCTATACTAATAAAAGAAGGTGCTTGAGGTTGTAGAGGGTGTCCACCTAAGCTTTTTCAGCCTTCTTATAAAACTGACACATCAGCTAATTCTCAATCAAACAAAAAAATCCTCCGAGCCCCTAATCATATATATGAAAGCTAAGTCCCACAGCTTGACACGTTGGATCACCAGAGGCTGACACAAGTTTCCCATTTTCTGAATAATTAAAAAAAAAACTTTCATTAAACTCTCCGTCAGCCGTTTCTAACTTTATACCCACTCTCTCAATTAAATTTATAACTTTATACCCACTCTCTCGGTTATATTCCCCTATATTTATTTTTTCATCTCTCAACGACGTAGCCTATATTTTTCTCCTTATTTATGTGTTTCGTGTATTGCTGCTTCAAAGATTAATTTCAACAATCAAATCTCCACCACTCACAACCTATCAGTTTCCATGGATGTTAGAAAATCTTTTCATCTTTTTGGTGCTGGGAGGTCATTGGCGATGAACACCCCCATCAAATTAGGAAAAAACGTATGTTTCTCTCTCTCATCATTTGATTCTCTTCTTTTTTCATTTCTATTTCTGTAATTGTTTTCCAAATCGACTGTAGATTATACAAGCGCCTACTCTTCTCTCGCTTTCTCCGTGATGACGACACGAGATCATTCGTAAAGTATTCACATCGATCTCAGTTTTATTTTGTTAATTGATTTTTAAACACATCAATTTCAGGTTGAAATTTTCGAATTTGGATTAGAACAGATAGTGACGGCTATACTTGGTTCTGCTGGTAAAGAAATAAAATCAGGTACACATTGTTTCACTGGTGCCTTTTGTTTTCTTTCAGTTGTTCATTATATTTTTTTGTTTCTGATGAAAAAGACCAATGGAGTCTGTCAAGTTCCAAAGAAGGTAAATAAGTTTGAGCATTGAGAACATTTTGAATCTTCTCTTATTCCTTCTCCCTATGTATTTCTGTTTCGTGAGACTTTTATGTTTGTTTGATTGCAATGATTTTCCAGAGCATTTGATGTAATTTGGGTTTCATTTTCTTAATTAGGTTCCGGTTTGGAGATTCTGGTATACGATCTCCAACTTCATATGTTTTCAAAGGAACGTTTTTTACTTCAAATTGTTATTTGTAACAGAATAAGCAGGAGATGGAGTTCTTCTCTGACAATGTTGATGCCAACAGATTTAAATTTCAATAAGTAATTGGAAAAGGCAGTTTTGAGCTATTTGCTCAGCCATTGACACCCTTACGGGTGAGAAAGTAGCCATTAAAAAGATTTCATGATATTTTTGAGCATATCTCTGATGCTGCAAGGATTCTACGCGAGATCAAACTGCTCAGACTCCTAAGGCATCCAGATATAGTTGAAATCAAGCACATTATGCTTCCTCCTTCACAACGAGAATTTAAAGATATCTATGTTGTATTTGAGCTCATGGAATCGGATCTTCATCAAGTTATAAAAGCCAATGGTGATTTGACTAGGGAGCATTACCAGTTTTTTCTGTATTAGTTATTGCGTGCACTCGAGTATATTCACACAGGTAGGCCATTTATTTTTTAATCTCTCTCTGTAGATGAGAATCTTTGGCCTAGAAACATTTTCATAAACCGGATTCATGCGGTTTCCCAATGTCTAGCTAAATGTTTACCTTTTGAAATTTGGTCCTGTCAATATCTCTGAGTTTTACCATCAGCTGGAGATTTTAGTCTGTTAGTGTCATCATATCTTATGTATCATTCTTGGTTGTTCTAGCTAATGTCTACCACCAAGACCTGAAACCAAAGAACATATTGGCAAATGCAAACTGTAAACTGAAGATTTGTGATTTTGGATTGGCAAGAGTTGCATTCAATGATACTCCCACAACAATCTTTTGAACAGTACGTTTCACAAGATGGCTCTCTATGTGTCCTTTTATTCTTTTAAACTAAAGTTGGTCTACAAACACTTCAACATTATTTTCTATCGAATTTACAGGACTATGTTGCTACCAGATGGTATAGAGCTTTGTGAATCTTTTTACTCTAAGGTGTTCTCATTTGTTCTGTGTATAACACCTTTTAATTGGTGTATTACCGCCATATAACTTTTGATGGATTTTGCTTTGTAATATACACTAGCAATTGACATCTGGAGTATAGGCTTGTGCTTACTGAAGTTTGATTTTAAGTTACTTTACATTTTCATGTATCAAATGTTGTATTAGAAAATGTTTGTTATATTCTAAATGTATTTATACTATTTATACTTTAAAAGAAACCTTTGAGTTCTAACAATAAAGAACAAAAGAAAAATAAAGAACTCTCATTAATGGTAAAAATATCATTGTATAAGAACCTTCAAAATTAATTATCTTCTATCCATATAACCAAACACGATTAAAATATTTTTTAACATTAATTAGAAACTTAAATATTTTCGTATAGAAATAATTTAATAATATTTTCTGTTTTAAAAAATAGAACTATTTACTTAAATATTTAATATGAATATGTTTATCAGGAAAAAATATTATTTATAACAAAAATTTTTTTAATAATAATACTTTTCTTCATATGAAAATAATATACTTAAAATTATTAATAATTATTGTTAATTTTACATTGCAGATATTATTTGATCATTCAAATTTGAAATATATAAGAAATTTTAATATTTCTAATGAAATTTTTTTAATTAAAATAATATGAAAAGTACAAAAATAAATTTCATTTTTGGTTTTATGATAATTTAAATTATCATTAAATTAAATTATAATTGTAAAAAATAATATTTAAAATGTATTATAAATAATTATTATTGGTAGCCAATTTATTTTATTTTGAGCCCAAAAAATATTTTATTTGTACCAAGAAAATTATTTCATTTCAAACTAAATTATTACGTGATTGTATGCTGACTTTCCCAACAAGCTTTTAGAATATATATTCTTCAAGATTTGGTTATTTTATTTTCCAAAATTTATAGAAATAATTTTTAAAAACTAAAATATATGAAAATGAGAAAATTTAAGGGCTCAAAATCTAATCACACGAATATTCTTAATTTTTTATAACAAAATAAAACATGACGTAACTGAAATTAAATTACATCCATCTCTAAATATTTGTATTTATCTCAAATGCGTTTTAATCGTTTTTAATATTTTTATGTCCACTTTGATAGTTAACGAGTTTAATACAAATTTATTCGACCACTGATTGGAGCCCGCTCGATTTCGGTTTAACTGCTGGGTTGGTTTATGTTTCAATATATCTGCTACCATAGTTCAAATTTTAAAAACAAAGAAACGTAATCTAATATACAAATGAACCAAATAAAAAATAATCAGAATAAAAAAAAGCAATTATTTTGTAATATTTTAAGGATTAAATACATAAAATGGATCCTTCTGAAAATTTATTTCCAAACTGGGACCCCTACTGTTTCAAAAATCCTTCTCTGAGAACCCATTCGAAAATAAATTTTAAAATGATCTATTTTAGACAATCGCCCATACTATTATTATATCATCTGATATATAAATATACTATGAATTATATTTGTGTTTGTCTCATATAGGAATTTGACAATTTAGGTTTCCGTCCCGCCATATTTCCATTCAAAAATACAATATTTATCCCATATGCTATGGGAATTTAGGAACAAGTATAGGACAGAATGAGTCATGACTAAACTGAAATTAAATTATGTCCATCCCTAAATATTTGTATTTGTCTCAAACAAGTTTTAATCATTTTTGAATGTTTTATGTCCGGTTTGATAGTAAACGAGTTTAATAGAAATCTAACCGACCACTGATTCGAGAACGTTCGATTTTGGTTTGACTGCTGGGTTGGTCTATGTTTCAAACTATGCTGGTAAAATTATTATTACTTTAAATATTCAAATAATTATAAACTTAACTGAAACGAAACCGAAAATTAAATTGGTAAAAAGTTATACCAAATAAGATGTTTACAAATATAATCCTGCACGTATGTATTTTGTTTTTTAGTTCAGTTTTATCTTCCCACATTTATTCAGGAGTATTTAGTTTTTTAGTTTTCAAGTTTTCCTATTTATTCTTTTAGACTTAGAATAATATATTGTTTCCATCATTTTTAGTTTTTTAATTTAGTAGTATTTGCAATAATTTAAATAAACAAAGAATCTTCAACAAAACTGAAAACTATTATTACTCCAAATTATGATTAATAATTCTAACACTCAAATCTCACACTGACTACTTTTCAACAATCCGCCACCGTTATCAAATTTCAAAGCCTTTTGCCGTCTTTACTTCCCTATTAGTTGACACCAATTAACATCGAAGAAAATTTAATGGCCACTACATCCAAAGTGATAACCTATTTCGGGAATCTAACCTATAAAACCTCAGACCACCGTCGATACAACCAAACCAAAGAGCTCCAAGTAGTCACCAAAATCAAAGTATGACAACAAACAAATTTCAGTCGTCTCCCCAGCCATGTCATTAAACTCAACGGGACCGAAATGATAATTGAGGGTCTCTCCATAAATTTTCATCCTCATAGAGTCCTAATCGATATAGATTTTCAACGTTCTCGAATTTGTTTTCGTCGAGTCCAGAAGCCAAAAAATTGCAAAGGAAAGCCTATCGAGCGATGAGTATCAGCTGGGTTTGAAAAAATGATAAACTTAGAGAGCAAAAGGCAAAGAGAGCACAATTGGTGGGATTTTCTATGCGTAGACCTAAGTGTTCAATCAATTAAAATGTTCCTGCCAGATTAAGTAAACTCATAACCTTCGGTATGTGTTGTCAGCCATTCACAACGAGATTTTTTTTGTATAGAAACCTCTATAAATTAATACTCGATTCATTACTAACCTAGCTAAATTAATAAAAAAAATCCGGTCCCAAAATGCTATTTTGACCCTAATATCCTCTCTATAAATTAATAACCTCAATAAATTCATAAAATATTATAAAAATACATTGATCTCAATATTATTATTTTATAGAGATTTTACTATATTATGGTTTTGTTTCCAGGTTTGGAAAAAGCTTTGGGGAGAAGAGAAGGCTCTTGAGCATTTAGGTGCTACCAAAGATTACAATGTTGACATGATGCATAAGGTATTATATCAATGCCACTTTCATTTTCATCTAACAATATGTGCCCCCACATCAGCTCTTTATAAAACTTTATCAAGATGCCACATTGGCCATTTCGAGTGTTACCCTTATGATTCTAATCCTCCATATAACTCTCATATCACTGAACGTTCAAATTCTTCTCATCACTAATTCTGAAAGTTTCCAGTTATTCTGACTTCCTTTGGTTCTCTATGTTCTCACTTCCTATCTGGAAATTGATGCCATCCCTCCACTCTAACATCTTTGTTGTCCTGTAGAAAAAGACTATGTTGTTATCTATGGGTTAGATGAGAATTAGAGTGAGAAGAGACAGAGGTTGTTGCCCAAGGAGAAGCAGTTTCTACATCACGAGGAAGGAAATTAGGGAATCTTTATCTTGTGCACCATGTATGATGTATGTCTTCAAGATCATATCATTTGTTAACATTTTTGTTGTTGTTATGTTCTAACTTCTAAATAACAGCGCAGATGAAGAGCAGACGGAATTAGTTAAGACTTGCAAATTGAACATATGTAGTCATTCAATCAACATTTTGGTGATCATGAACAAATGCTCAGACCAAGGAATATGTGTAACATTTTCGATCCCATGCCAAGGAATATGTCTTAACTTTCGATCAGGTTATTGATGATTTGATGTATTAAGGAAAAAATATATATTATACAAGTTGAATGAATTGAGTTCTATCTTCTATGATTCTATTTGGTTGGTGATTTTATTTTAACGTTCAACTTGCAAGTTACAAATCCTGCTGTTTTTTTCCGGTCTGCAGGTTAAAAACTTAAAACATCTATAATTCAAACAAACGAAAGTCTGATTAGAAGGTAAAGTAAGCAGCTCATGTTCTTTTGATCAAATTAAAGGTTATACTTCTAAAAAAATACATAAAAGTTATGAATAAAATGTTTGTGGAGACTACATATTCACACCAATCTATTCCAATGCCTCAAACTCATATACCACTATATATTATACAGAAAGATAGTTGTTATTGGTAAAGGACACACTCTTCAAGAAATTATTAAGAGTCCTTGAAATTCAAAAGGAATAGTAGATACACACCTCCATTAAGGATGAAGAGTCTTTGAAATTGAAAAGGAATAGTGGAACCAACGATGTTTTCACATTTCAAGTATTAACAATACATTAGATTTGTTTAAGAGCAAATAAATAAATAAAGAGTGACAAGTATCAGCACCAATAGTCTAAATTTCATCACAAGTTTAGACAAACAGAAATTCCTAATTTACCATGTCAAAGTACCAATAAACTGATTCAAAGAAAAGGATTGATGAAACTATATATCATAACAAAAATGAGCAGAGTAGTGAACTGAAGCTAGGCTTCCAAGGGACGCATCAAAACATATGTACCTCCTCTCCTCACCTGCGAAGGCTTGAGATCTTTACAAACATTTGGAACTCGACTAAAACATTTTTTAATAAAATCCAAACGTTAGCACTACTCTTCTCAAAATATTATGTTATCAATTTATAAGACCTTAGGTTATAACAAAATTACTCTTTTCCTATAGTCTCAGTTATCCTCTTTTAATCAAACTATATGTGCATCACAGACACAAAGACAAAAGGATGAAGAACATCAGCCACACAAATTTACTTCGACAAAACCATCAAGGATATCAACAATTTCAAACGACAAGAAAATATGAGACACAAACAAAAAAATGAAGAACAAAATGTCCAATGTTAACAAAAAGAAAAACATAGGTTACAAACAACACAAATACTATTTATATTTCCTTCAAGTGTCGATGCTCTACTTTTTCCTTCATGAAACTCTCTGTTTCAAGCTATTCTTAGTTTCACATGTTTTGAGTTGTTATCCACTCCTCTATTGGACTATTGGTGTCACTGTTTTCTTTTTTCTCTTATTTGTAATCTTTCCACCATGCATTTTTGTTTTGCAAATTATGAATCATTTAGTATTTAAAAAGAAAAAATAAAAAGATTAACCCATTAGTAACAAAATTACCCACTATAGACAATTAACCTAAGTGATTTATGCAAACTGTGTATATTTAAATTTTACTGTGAAATCATTCTCACTCTTAGTTTTAAGAAATTTAAATTCCTCAATGCTTAAATAGCAGACATCTTTTTTAACAAATTAATATATGTCAATTATTATATTTTATATATATATATATATACCCGGGCGTAGCCCGGACCGTACCCTAGTATGAATAAAAGGTTCTTGTTATTTATTATACATCTGTCACATAAAATTTTCTTTATTATAATTATATATTCAAAATTAAATTATTTAAAATGTAAAAATATTTAGTTTATTTATTTTTAGATTCAGTTACTATATTCTTCACAAGTTCTACTTTTCTAGAATATGAGTTCTAATTTATTTAGAATATGAATTCTAAAACTTTTAGAACGTAGAATACAAATTCTAAAACTTTTAGAACATGAACAATTTTCAGAATTCGTAATCTACCTTTTTAGAATACATATTCTAAATTATTTAGAATACATATTCGAAACCTTCAATTCTAAATTTTTTAGAACATGAATGTTTTTAGCCAATTTTTAGAATGCGATTTCTAAACTTTTTAGAACATGAACAGCTTTTAGATTTTGAATTCTAAAATGTTTAGACTATTAGAAGACAAATTCCAAACTTTTTAAAACAACTTTTAATCCTCAAAAGATATACTTAAAACTGCCTAAACTCAAAAAAGTTGTTTTTAAAAATCTTCTTCAAACATGGTTTTTTACATGTTAACTGGTTTTTTTTATAAAATATTTTTAATCTAGTAGGAGGGGTAGATTTGGAAAAATGATAATTTACAAAATAAGGTAAATTGTTTTTAGAGTTTCTTTATATCAAAATTTCCCAAAAAGAAACTACTATGTAATGTTTGTTACTGAAAAATACAACAAGTATTATTTATAGAATAACAAACTGTAAAGCATTCTATGATTTTGATCAATCAACTAATTCTTTAGTATACATCTTTTATGTCAACCACAAATATCAAACTAATTCTTTGACTTCACTAAGGATTTTCTGTGACCATAACAACATCATTGTATAAGTTCTGACTATGCTTTCTATGTGTCTCAAAAGTCAAAACCCCTAATGCTTTTACTAATATTACATGCCTATAGGATATAATGTCGGAGAACAGCAGTGTAATCATTCGAAAGCATAGTCAGAACTTTTGAGATTTTAGAGAAGAAGTAGAAAGAGTGGAGATTGTAGGTAAGAAAAACATAATGAAAAAGTAGTGTTTTTTCTTCTAAATAAATTGTATAGAAGATTAACAATAAATTATCTTGTGAAAATTTCTAGTATTGAGTCTATGGACACATAATGAAAAACGAATTGAATGTGCCAAAATTAAAAAAGTTGCAGTTCTTGGGAAAGTGACTATAAATTTACTAGATGGAGATATATTACCTAAAATTACAATATATCTTTTTGACAAAAAAAAAAAGAGATATGTTACCTAAACTTATATGGGAAAAATGTCAAAAAAAGCGCCAACTTACATTTTTGGGAACTTTAAACCCCCAATACGTTGGATCGTTTTAATGCTAAAGTTTGAGGTTGACTTTAAAATAAATAGCAAAGTTGTGTTGACTCGGCCAAAATAAGCATGACGTTAAATCAACTAACGGACCATAACTACGGTGTTAACTTACCGGTTAACTTACCCGTTAACAACCCCGTTATCTCAAAACGACATCGTAAAACAAATGAAAATTCTAAAAAACCTTTGCAGGCTTCCAATGATAGGCCCTGGTACTGTCTCAATTTCAAATGTAGTCCCTGGATTAGTTCGGAAGATCTCTTCTTGATAACTCCATATCTTCGAAAAATGATACTCATGCGTAGCTTTCCTTTCTCTCATCACTATTGTCTTCGCCTTTGAACATTGATCTTCAGTTACACTAAGGTTATACTCTCTCTTGATCTCCTCAACCATCTCTTGTTTCGTCAACTTTGGATTTTTTCTCAACCTCTCTGAAAACAACCATGCAATGGTTCTTTGCTTCAACATCTTTGAGTATCCTGACCTAACACATGTATGCTTATCCTCGTAGACCTTCACCTGCATCTTCTGTTTTCTCTTATCATATGAGCTGTAGCATCTCCATGCGTATTTCACATCAGTGTCAGAGCACTTAGCACCAATCCTCAAACTCTGTGACCTATAAAGTTTAATATTGTATCTCGGTTTCAGGGAGTACCTGAGCACAGCAATCTTGAAATCTTGTGGACTATTGAATGTTTTCCCTAAACTCAGCAGCTGTTCAGGATCTTCTGCTTGTGGAGGATCACCATCTTCGTCTTCAGGGAATTGTGATCATCACTATGTGCGAAAGCTGGTGGAATCCTCTCTTCATCCCAGATATCATCTCCACTGTCGGCATCACTCTCAGCACCTCCTTTGCTTTCCTCTTCTCTAGCACCCACACCAAACTCAGCAACAAAATCATCACACTCTTCTTCATCTAAGCCTATATCTTCATTTTCCTGCACAACCTCATCACAATCTTCATCTCCAACAACCTCACAATCATCACCGCTCACAGCCTGATGATCTTTATCATCCATATATCCATCTTCACCTGAATTTCGTGTTTCCTTCTTCTTCCGTTTAGGTTTGGATTGAGGAAGCTCCTCACAATCTTCTCCAATGTCTGGAAACTTCTCTTTTCTTGTTTTCTTCTTCCTTTGTCGTTTGGGTTTAGTAACCTCCTCATGATCTTTTCCATTGTCTGCTAACTTCCCCTTTCGTGTTTGCTTCTTACGTTTTGGCTTCGGTTGAGGAACATCTTCATGATAATCTCATCTTCATGTGACTTTCATTTTTGCTGCTTCTTCTTTTTCCCCTTTCGTCGTTGTTGCTTCTTTCGTTTGGGTTCTCGTGAGTCTGAAAGACTCACAACTACGGGGTCACGAAGAACATATATCTCTCGAATACTCTCACCACTCGCAACATTTTCAGGTGCCTCATCACCAACACGTTTTCGAATACTCTCAGCATCTGGTTCACCCATTTTAGCCTCTCCTTCAACTGGATCTCGAAAACTCTCAGCATTGGGTTCATCCATTTGAGTCTCTTCTTCAACTGGATCACGAAATCTCTCAGCATCGGGTTCATCCATTTGAGCCTCTTCTTCAACTGGATCACGAAATCTCTCAGCATCGGGTTCATCCATTTCATTCTTTTCTTCAACTGGTTCTCGAAAACTCTCAGCATCTTTAGTGATTGCCGCCTCAGGTCCAGATGGTTCTCCGATGCTCTCAGTGATGCTCGTCACCGTTGCCAGTCTCGGTGACCGACGACTTGGAATTTTACCCCCACGGGTCTTTGCCACCTTAATAATCACAGAGATAAAAGATCAATTTTGAGAGTTTGAGAATTCTCAATTTAGGGTTTCAAAATTGATTTGGAGATTTCTGAAATCGATTTGGGGATTTAAATCATCACTTATTACAAACGACGTCGTTTTTATACAAGACTCGAGCAATCCGTAAAACGACGACTATTTAATATAAAGATAATACAACGTTGTTTTGAGATAACGGGGTTGTTAACGGGTAAATTAACACCGTAATTGTGGTCCGTTAGTTGATTTAACGTTATGCCTAATTTGGCCGAGTCAACACAACTTTGCTATTTATTATAAGTCAACCTCAAACTTTAGTATTAAAACAGCCCCACGTAAGTTGGGGGTTTAAAGTTCCCAAAAATATAAGTTGGCGCTTTTTTTACATTTTTCCCAAACTTATATATATACTAGTAAATGTCTCATGCGTTGCATGGGTTTTGAATTTACTATTTTTAAAATTTGTAATCTTTTTATAAATAAATACTTTTGTTTTAATTTTTATTTTTATTTTAAAAAAATCTTTGTATTTATTAAGAAATTTTATCTCTATCTGAAAACTAATCATTTATTTTATTTTAATATAATTAAAATAGATATAAAATAATCATGGGGTAATAATTTACCTTCACTAATTAAGAAAAATGTAGTGCTCACAATAATGTGTTTTTTTTTATAATCTCAATGGAGATATTTAGCAACCTATAGAATTAAAATTAAAGATTTTTTTTGTTTTGTTTAATAGTATGCAAAGTAAATAAAAAATAAAAATTTACAAAAAATATTTTCCATTAGATTAGTAATTTTAGAGAAAACCTAAACATAATTAACTGCAACACATGTTGATAGAGATGCTATATTTTCAGTGATCATTTTGTTTTCTTCTTTTCTGCAGTTGGTCATATAGAAGTAGATTTAGAATACAAATCATGCATTACAAAAAAAAACATAAATGATTTAAAACAATTTCATCAAGAACAAATTAAGAATATGTTTGCAGAGCTATACAAATAATGTATATTAGGAGTTAATAGTTAAATGTGGCCAAATAAATGGTTTTTTAAAATTATATAGAAGTGGATTTTTTTTATAAAAAAATTGGATTTAATTTAATATGTGTTTACTTAATGCACAAATCAAGTAGATGTTTGAATCAATCCAATGTTTCAATGCTGGGTTAAATTGGGAAACTACTACTATATTAACATCAATAATGATGCCAATGATAATAGATCTATCATTATATATTTTTGAATAATATTACATATATTTGAATCAGTTTAATGATGATTTTTAATTGGGTAGCTAGTATCTAATATATATATATATATATAGTTTTATCATATGCAAATATATATATTAAAAGAAAAAAATGACAAAGATATAGAGTTTTTTTAGATAAGAAACCATATCGTCTTCCAAAAAATTCTTTAATCCCAACTTGGTCAACATATTCTCCTTCTTGTTTGTCTTTATTGTGTAGACAACAAAAAATGAGAGAAAACAAATGAAGATACAACAATCAAAGATAATATGATCTCCAATCAAATATAATATGAGTAGGTACTTACAGTGAAACATATGTTATTTGTTTGTAGTATTTGGTCGTTCGAAAAAGAAATTGTATAGTTGATGGTGTTTTCTCCACGTAGAGGTCTTGTGATTTTGAGTTGAAAATGATTCATGCTTCCGAGTGGTGTTGAGATTGTTTGATAGTAATTTGTGTATTTGATACTGTCTCCTGTGTTTTTCTGGTTTGGTGTTTTTTTTATAGGTTATTAGTTGGTCTTGTTTGTGTGGTTTATATCTTTATATATTAATTTTTTTTTTCAGTTTTTTTAGCTAATTTATTGTTCTAATTTAATTGGTTTGATTTTTTTTTGTTAACTGTCCATCATTATTAGTCTTGATTGTATTTTATTGTTTGCATTTAATCAGTTTTTTTTAGTTTGTTACTTTTGAATCTTCTGTGTCCGTTAAAATGACCATAGCAAATGCAGAGTATTCATCATTGTGATTTTAAAACTGATATAAATGTAGTAATAAAAGTGATGTTTAAATTTTTTGAATTAGATATTTGAATTTTAAGTAATGATGTGTTTTTCTCATACACAAAGTTTTATAATTACATGTGGATACAATATTAAAAAAGAAACGTCTACACATTTGATTATACCTAACTTAATGATAAGAATTATCAACATATATAATAATAATAATAATAATAAAAAAAAAGAACAATTTTATCAAAAGAGATTTAGTGGTTATATAAAACGGGAAAGATGTAAAAAAAATATGAACTTTCAAAAGTTGGACGCTTAAAGCATGAACTTTCAAAATGTCATTTAAATCGTAAACTTGTTGTTGACTTTAAAATTAAATAGCAAACTTGTGTTGACCTGCCTTTTTGAGGCACAACATTAACTACACAGATACAGAATAAACCTATAGTTAACAGTTCTGTTATGTCAAAATGACAACGTTTACGATTTAAATCTTCACTTTTTGAAAGTTCATACTTTTTCGACATTTTTCCCTATATAAAACTAACCATATATTATTATGTGAAAAATATCAAAAAAAAAACCATGAACTTTCAGAATGAGGATGTTTAAAACCTGAACTTTTAAAATGTCATTTAAATACTCAAGTTTTTGTTGACTCATAATGAAATAACCAACTTTAATTAACTTGGTCATTTGAGACATGGGGTTAAATTGACGTTTACGGTGTTAAAATTTCCGTTAGCAACTTCTATTTAATCAAAACGACATTATTTCAAGTTTGATTTAAAATCATCAACTTTCAATTTGTGGACATTTAATCCTCAACTTTTTTTGAAATGTCGTGTAAATGCCGAAGTTTTTGTTGACTTCATAATTAAACACCTAACTTATGTTGACTATGCCATTTGATGCATGACTTTAAATCAAGTGAATGGAGCTCGTTTACTGGATAAAATTGCCTGTTACCAGCTTCCGTTTCATCAAAATGTTCTGACAACTGTTTATAATTTGTCTTATCTTTCTAATTTGGTTGCTTCATCGAGATCCAATCATAATCATAGAGTAAAAAATCTTCTCAAATTAAAATTCACCATTGGAAAAACATAATCCAACGAAGTCTTTGCCACCTGGAATCTCCGAAAAAGTTCCATGGAACTCAAATAACCGATTAATTTTCTTATACTTACCATTTTAAAAAGTAAATGAATCGGTTATTTGAGTCTCAATGAATATTAAATAAAATTTCATTAATTATCAACAAATTAAAATTTAATTAATTAGTTATCACCAACGCTTAAGAAATTCAATCTCTTGAGGGGTTTTAGAGAATTCCATGGAACTTTTCCGGAGATTCCAGGTGGCAAAGATTTTGTTGGATTATGTTTTTCCAAAGGCGAATTTTTATTTGAGAAGATTTTTTCCTTCTTGATTATGGTTGGATCTTGATTAAGCGATCAGAAGTAAAAAGAGAAGACGAATGATAAACAGTTGTTGGAACATTGGTCGTTTTGATGAAACATAAGATGGTAACAGGCAATTGTACACTGTAAACGTGCTCCGTCACTTGATTTGAAATATGCATCAAATGCTATAGTCAACATAAGTTAGGTATTTAATTATAATTTCACAAAAACTTGGGCATTTAAACGACATTCCTAAAAATGTTGAAGATTTAAACGTTCGTAATTTGAAAGTTGATGATTTTTAATCAAACTTGAAACAACATCATTTTGATTAAACGGAAGCTTTAATGCCGTAAACGTCAAATTAACGTTGTGTCTCAGATGACCTTGTCAACAAAAGTTTTCTATTTAATTACGAGTCAACAAAAAACTTGAGCATTTAAATGACATTTTGAAAGTTCATTTTTTAAATGTCCTCATTTTGAAAGTTCAGGGTTTTTTTTTGTTTTTTTTTACCATCTTCTTACTATACACTATCACTAATTATTTTAATTTAAAGTAAACATAGATTTGTTACACCTAATTAAATAAATTTTAAGAATTGCTTTGGCCAGATGATAATAGATGATATTATGACCTAACTAAAAATACTTCTAAAAATAAGAAAAGTTGTATCATGTATCTTGCAATGATATTGAAAGTGATGAGAGTTAAAATTTTGCCGGGGATCAAAAGCTAAAATTTTGATAATGTTTACATGGACAAAATCTTGAGAGTATCAAAGATGACAAGGCTTAACCTCTATTAGTAGGAGCTAGAACAGTAATAGCTAGCATCTAGGCGTGGATTGTGAAAATAAGGAGTTGATGTATGAAGTCTAAGATTGGGTAGAACTGAAGATGCAGATTCCGGATCAGCTGTCTGTCTGGATCAGGATGCTGCATCAGAACACATCAGGACGCAGTAAAGCTGACGTGGAGTCGAGAGCTGACATGGCATACTTGAAGCAGATGATGTGGCGAGCTCAAGGAAGGCGTGGACTTACTTGGAGCTGAAGATTTAGGATGGACTCAAAGGATACTCGAAGATTCATTGGAGAAGATACTTTGGGGAAGATACTTTGGAGTCATTTTAGGAAAGGATAAAGTTTTATTCCTTAGGGAATTTCGTGGAGATTTCCGACTCTAGGGTTTTAGGGGTTTAGTATATATAGATTAGAGATGTCGTAGCAGTCGTCATCACTCCAAGCTATATTGTGAGATTGTAAACTTCAAGGCTAAAGAATAAAGCTAAGAAGGTGAGTGTTGTATCTTGTCTTTGATATCTTCAGGCGGGTAGATTCAAAGTAAGATATGTGGTATTGTGACTAAACTCTGAAATCTTTGAGAGGATTGATTAGCAGGATAGTCATAACTTATAATTGTTTTAGCTGGGGTCAAGTCTATTTAGTAGAAGAGATTGTATAACACCAAACATATAAGTCTTTGTGTCGAAAGATTATATTGTGAATATAACAGTTTAAGCGTTTGCTTGGCGCGTTTCAAGTGTAATTCATTGTGTCGTTAAGTTTTTATACCCTTTCAATTGATATCAGAGCAGACGTCTGACCAAAGAATTGTTATCTTTAAAAAACAGGTGAGATCTTGCGACAAGGATATGGAGAACACACAACAATTCACTGCGATTAACAAGCCACTAAAGCTGGAAGCAGCGCACTATGGCCACTGGAATGTGAACATGCAACAACTGATCCAAGGTATCGATCTTGAGGCTTGGATAGCTGTTGAAGAAGGATGGACTCATCCAACGATGACCAATGAAGAAGGGAAGGTAGTACCAAAAGCAAAGAAGCAATGGAGTGCTGAAGAAAAGCTTGAAGCCAAGTTTAACTCCAAGGCGCAGCCTGCGATTTTTACCTCCTTTCCCAAGAATCAGTTCACCATGGTTCAAGGGTGCAAGTCAACCAATGAGGCTTGGGACATTCTGAATGTCTCATTTGAGGGAACAAGCAATGTCAAAAGAACTCGAATTGATATGCTTGCGTCTGAGTTTGAGAGGTTGACAATGGATAATGAAGAATCTGTTGAAGAGTTTAGCAGCAAACTGAGCTCAATCAGCCAGGAAGCTGTTGTGCTAGGGAAGACCTACAAAGACAAAAAAACTTGTCAAGAAATTCCTCAGAAGTCTGTCGGACAAGTTTCAGTCTCATAAGTCCGCCATCGAGGTTGCTTTAAACTCTGATGATCTCAAGTTTGACCATGTTGTTGGAATGATGCAAGTTTACAAGTTACAACTGAAGAAGAAGGGACATACAGTTGGTAAAGGATTAGCTCTGATGGCTGATCAGAGTAATGAAATTGAAGACAAAGTTAGTCTGATTGTTAAGCAGTATATTAAGAAGTTTGAGAAAGGGCAACAAGGTGGTGGAAGCTCTTTCCAACGTAGACATGGTGCTGAGAAAGTATCTCACAAATCGGAGAAACAGTGTGCTGAGTGTGAGGGAAAAGGTCATTACAAGTCAGAGTGTCCAACCATCAAGAGGAAAAATTCACTGTGATGCTTTGAGTGAAATGGATATGGTCACACAATGATCGATTGTCTTACTTCTACTGGGAAGAAAGAAAAATCCTACGTCACCTTGAGTGAAAGTGATTCAGATGAAGATGACCAGGAAAAGGGAGAAATTCTTAATAACTTTGTGGCATATCTGGGTGTTATTGATGAAGGTGAAGATGAGGAGCCTATGAATAAAGTTAATGTGGATCAAGAGTCTGAATCAGATGGAGAACAATTTGGGTTCTCAGTAGTCACGGTGCTGATTGATGAGTTAGCAACATTAAAAGAAGAAAAAAAAGTATGTTGACTACTGAGAAACAACACTTGGTTGCTCAAGTTAGTAGTCTGGAGAAAGCTTTACTGGGTGAGAAATCTAAGTCACAAGAGTTGGAAAAACATCTTGAGTCACAACTAAAGAACATCAAGATGCTGAGCCGAGGAACCAAGGATCTGGACAACATTTTGTCAACTGGGAGAACCAGCAACACAAACTGGGGTTTAGGCTATCAAGGAAATGAGTCACTTGGTCCCACGAAATTCGTGAAGGCAAGTGTGTTACCAATGAAGACCAAGATGCATATTCTAAACAGAAGTATGTCCAGGATGCTGAGCAAGGTACGTATTCAGAATCAAGAAGTGCCCAGGATATTGAGCAGACAAGAAAAATGGATCAGAAATGGTCACTGTACGTTTCAAGACAAGGTAAATGGATGCTGGTATTGCGATAAACTTGGTCATTACAAAGTTTACTGCTATGGATATGTGTCACACAGTGCTCGAGCAATGACACACACTTAGGTTTATCCAGATAACAAGAGGAAGAATTATGCATGGATTAGAAAAACCAGATTTGTACTGTCATGTTGCGTACACAGCAGAGGGTACCTCTGAAAGTGCTGAGAATGAAGAATGGTATTTTGACAGTGGATGTTCTAGGCACATGACTGGAACTCAGGAGAGGTTAGCCGGGTTTGAACGTATCTCTGCAGGCCGTGTTACATTTGGAGATGGTGCTAGAGGTAAGATCAGAGGGAAAGGTATTACTGGAGGAGAAACTCAACCTGACCTAAAAAATGTTTACCTGGTTGATGGTCTGAAGGCGAATTTGATCAGTATCAGCAAACTGTGTGATATTGGGTTAAGTGTGATGTTCACCAAGATAGAGTGCAAGGCTGTTGATGATAAAGGCAGTGTAAGGTTGGAAGGACAAAGATCGGACAACTACTGCTATATGTGAAAGCCTAAGAGTGTATGTCTTAGCACGGTTGCTGAAACTCAAATGGAGATCTGGCACAGGAAATTGGGACATCTGAACATTCGCACTATGGTGAAACTGGCAAATCAAGAAGTGGTTATAGGATTATCAAAGCTGCGACCAGAACAGAATTTTATATGTGGTCTGTGTACAAAAGGGAAACAAGTTAGGTGCAACATCGAGCTGTTCCTGATGATAAATCAACAAATGCATTGGAATTGGTGCATATGGGTCTTATGGGTCCAATCCAAGTGGAAAACTTTTCTGGTAAGAAGTACATTCTGGTTCTAGTTTATGATTTCACTAGATACTCATGGGTAAGATTTTTGAGGGAAAATCAGAAACTCTGGAAAGTTTCAGAATACTGGCACTTCAATTGGAGAATCAGAAGTGGGGTATCAAGAGTATTCGTAGTGATCATGGAGGTGAGTTTCAGAATGAGCTGTTTGAGTTTTTCTGTAACGGTCATGGGATCGCACATCAGTACTCTCCACCAAGGACACCAGAACAGAATGGTGTGTTGAACGTAAAAAGAAAACGTTGCAAGAGATGGCTAGAGCAATGATGCATGAAAATGATGTTGGGAAACACTTCTGGGCTGAGGCAGTTGATACCGCATGTTATATCATTGACAGGGTAAATGTGAGAAAAGGTACAAACATGACACCATATGAACTATGGAAAGGTAAAACACCAACAGTGAGTTATTTTCATATCTTCGGTTGTACCTGCTATATTCTGAATGACAAAGATCAACTTGGGAAGTTCGATGCCAAGAGTGATGAAGGGATGTTTCTAGGCTACTCAGGCACCAGCACATCATTCAGAATTTTCAATAGAAAGTCTCGGATTGTACAAGAAACAGTCAATGTGGTATTTGATGATGCATCTTTTTACAAACAAGTGTTTCCATCTGAAGAAAGTCAAAACTATCTGGATAATAATGCACATGAGCAAGTGGAACAGATTGTTGAGGATAACACATAAGGTTGTGCGGAAGCCGATATGACTCCACTTACCCAAGTGCATAGGAATCACTCTAAATAAGATGTTATAGGTGAGATTCAAGGGGGAAGAATTACCAGAAAGAAGCTGATTGATTTTAGGCAGATGGTTGGTAAAAAGAAAGAAAAGGTGGATACTACCAATGATGTTCAGGAGGCAAGTGATCAAATTGTTGAGGTGGTACGATTCGCATGCTTTGTGTCAGGTATTGAGCCTAAAAATCACAAAGAAGCATTGGTTGATGAATATTGGATTGCTGCAATGCAAGAGGAACTGGAGCAGTTTGAGCGCAGTAATGTATGGGATCTAGTACCTAGGCCACAAGAGGCTAATGTTGTTGGCATGAAGTGGATATTCAAAAACAAGATTGATGGTAGTGGGGTTATAACCAGGAATAAGGCTCGGTTAGTGGCTCAGGGGTATTCTTAGGTAGAAGATGTTGATTTCGATGAGACATTTGCGCCTGTTGCTAGACTAGAGTCTATCAGATTCTTGATTGGAATGGTGTGTGCTTTGAAATTCAGATTGCATCAGATGGATGTTAAGAGTGCTTTTCTAAATGGGATTCTACAGGAAGAAGTGTATGTGAAACAACCCAAAGGTTTCGAAGTATCAAGTAAAGCAAGTCACGTCTACAAACTGAAGAAGGATCTGTATGGTTTGAAACAAGCACCAAGAGCATGGTATGAGCGATTAACAACGTTCCTGATCAAGCAGGGATATGCACGTGGAAGTGTAGACAAGACATTGTTTTTGCTGGCAAACAACAGGGGTATGATCAATCGTACAAATCTATATGGATGACATAGTATTTGGTTCTACATGTCAGAACTGGTGGATCAGTTTGTGAAAACTATGACCCAGGAATTTGAGATTAGTATGTGTGGTGAACTCACTTATATTCTGGGGTTGCATATCAAACAGACAGATGATGGAGTATTTGTAACACAAAGTACGTATGCAAGGAATTTGGTTACAAGGTTTGGAATGGAGAAAAGTAGGGATGCCAAGACTCCAATGGGCATAAATGATAAGTTGTCTAAGGATGAGTCTGGTGAAAGTGTTGATGAGAAGCTCTACAGAGGAATGATCGGAAGTCTGTGGTACCTAACAGCGAGCAGACCAGATATCTGTCTAGCTGTGGGAGTTTGTGCAAGATACCAAGCTAATCCAAAAATGTCCATCTTCTAGCTGTGAAGAGGATCAGCAAGTATGTTAAGGGGACAACTAATCTAGGTATCTACTATACCAAGGATACGACCAAGAAGCTGAAGGGATTCTGTGATGCCGATTAGGCTGGTTCTTTGGATGATCGTAGAAGTACAAGTGGTGGCTGTTTCTTCATGGGTAATAATCTAGAATCTTGGCATAGTAAAAAACAGAACAGTGTATCTCTGTCAACTGTTGAGGCTGAATACATTGCATTAGGGAGTTGCTACACACAACTCATGTGGATGAAACAGATGGCTGCTGACTATGGTATGATTTCTGACTCTCTTTTGATATATTGTGATAATGAGAGTGCAATTAACATGCAAAGAATCATGTTCAACATTCACGAACTAAGCACCTTGATATTAGACATCACTTTATTCGTGAATTAGTTGAGGAGAAACTGATAGTAGTATACCATGTGAGCATTGAATTACAACTTGCTGATTTATTCACCAAGTCTTTGTACTTAAACATATTTGTTGGTCTAAGAAAGGCTATTGGTGTTTGTGAGGTCTAATGTTTTCTTTGCAAGTGGTGTCAGTCTAAGACAGGGACTGATGCTGGAACAGACAATGGAAATCCTACAAATGTATAGAAAATCAGTAGTCTATGTTATGCAATGGTGAGTGGAAAAGAGTTGTATATCAAGAGTAAAAAAAAAAGGGGGCTTGGTATTCATACAGAAGACATGCACACATATCAATGGTTAAAAAGTCAAGTGATACTATTGATACAACAAGTTACACACGAGTGATGTGTGCAAAAGAAGATTTAAAAAGAAGAAACAAAGAAGAGAAACAAAAATCGAGATGAATTCTACATATATCTGAAGTGAAAGTCTTTGCCATCAACATATCAAAGGATAGTGTATACAAAAGAAGAAACAAGAAATCAATACAAGAAAAGGTGCACACACATCTGATCGCTCTCCCCAAAGATTTCTAGCTGCCTACTTCATGTTGATAATGAACCACTCGGGCTAAAGGCATGCCAGCATGAAAACTATCTACTGAACCCAGCTCTGATTTTCAACGATTCAAGAGGTTGTGGTAGTTTTTGGTAGCTGTTCTGAACAAGTGACTGATTCCAAGTGCACAAAGCAAAACCTCACACATAAATGAAAAGGTTGAAGTTTGGTTAAGTTTATATATATACTATATTTTTGGATCACACACTGATTTTGAGGTTAAGAAGATGTCTGATAAGTTGCTAATCTGGTCATATAAAATCGATATGAATCAAAAAGTTTTTTTTAGAACAGGGCTTTGATGGCATATGTGCACTAATATTTACATTGAGTATGTCAGGTTTATTAAGTTGTAAAAATGCATGCCAAAAGCCCATGTGAATTCAGGCCCAGCACAGTCGAAAAAGGTAAATCGTGGGTTTGTCTTTAAAAGAGGAGAAGTTAGGGTTTCACGCCACAAAGCTATAAAATCGGAAGATCAAACGTCTCTGCACCAAATGATCCCTCAAACCCTCGCGAAAAGATCTGATGCAATCCTTCTTGAACGGAATCTCCAAGATGATCTCTTCTTAAGCCGTCACACCACCATCTGAATCGACAGAGAACACACTAGGAGGTAAACAGTTATCGGTGATCGAGCAGCGACATGAAACCGAAGCACTGATAGAAGAGCAAGCGGCTGTAGATCCGTCTATGAATCAGGTGAATCAAGGAGAGCAAGCGGCTATGGCTCCACGTTCATGATCCTCTAACTGCCATGGTAAACTTCAGAGGAATGGTCACTCACTCTCTGGAACCGCCTATCATTGAAGAGATCGATGAGAGCTCAGATGTGGGTCCCAAGCTGTCAAAGAAAAGGCAATCAAGACCTGCTCGTGCTGGGTCGAGTGTTAAGAAGGAGAAATCTCAAAAAGCTTCACCGATGGTAGATCTGTCTAGTTCTCAGGACTCTGTCTCAGAGGTCAAGATTGAAGTAGATACGGTAGCTTCTAGGTTGAGAAAGAGGAAAGAACATGCAACTTTTGGGTCTCAAGAGGTGAAGAGATCAAGAGCTGACAAAGGTAAAGGGGTTGCGGTTGAAGTAAAAGTTGAAGGGTTTGATAGCTAGCGGTTCATCTTGGTGATTGCTAAAAAGAGGTTTGAAATTCTGAAGAATATAAAATTCATCAAAGAGAAGGAGTACACTTTGGTGATGAAGATGGTATTAGTGCGCTGATTACGAATGTTGGGATGGCAGGGACTGTCCAAGGGTTAGAAGAATTTGATGTTCAGGTGCTGAGAGAATTCTGGGCAAGGTCGAGACGACGTCTGTGGATGTATTGGTGCGAGATTGGGTTTATATGTTCTCAGCAGCTAAGATCAATGCGTTGTTTGGGCTTCCTCAAGTGGAGGAGAGAACACACAGGAGAGAATGGGCTGGGATCTTAGAAGATGATCTTGCAGAGTTCATGAGTGAAGGCAAAGTGAAGAGCTGGACTGGTATTCAGTATGCTCAGTTTGCTGAGGAGAAGAAGTTGATGTACAAGATATGCTGCTCGAATTGGTCACCTACCACCAATGACGCTTTCGCTTAAGCGGATAAAGCCAAGCTGATTTATCTGATGGCAAATAACCTGCAGTTCAACTTCGGGAAATTGGTGTACGAGCACATTCTCCAACTCGCATTGAACCCTCAGTCCAAGTTTCATCTGCCATTTTCAATTCTTGTTTACAAGCTGCTGATGGCTCAGCATTCTGTGGTGATTGATCAGAAACAGCCTGCTGTTGCTAAGAAGAAGAAGACATGCACCAAGGGAGCTGCTTCATCAGCGTTTGGGTTTGAGATCAAGACAGCCAGCGATCGTAAAGGCGTGAAACTAGCAATCAAGATCCTCCAACAGGCCTTAGATGCAGGTAAGTACTCTGCTTTAATCTCTCATATGCATATGGTTTTGAATTTGTTTTTAACTGAGTTATGCACTCAAGCAGGGGGAGATGAGTCCGGGTCTGAATCATGCAAGGATTCTGGGGGAGATTGACTTGTGGGAGAGCTGTGATCTCATGTTTTTAAAGATATTTTAGTTATGATCCAGCTCATTTTATTTCAGACCATTTTTTAATGATTCTAAGACTTGATTTTATTAGCCTTTCGAGGCATTGGTCTGTAATATTTTGAACACAGCATTTTGGTATTTGCATATTTCTATTCGCATGGCTATCCTGACTTATCAAGTGATTGTTTTGAGTTGCGAATGTTGCCGTCATATGTTGTTGCTGTGTTTGGGTATCTCTCTCTGTTTGTCTTGCAGGACTTTGATAATGGTTTCTTGAGTATCAAACTCACTTAAAAAAGGGGAGATTGAAGATGCAGATTCCGGATCAGCTGGATGTCTGGATCAGGAGGCTACATCATTTAAGATGAACTCAAAGGATACTCGAAGATTCATTGGAGAATATACTTTGGAGTCATTTTAGGAAAGGATAAAGTTTTATTCCTTAGGGAATTTCATGGAGATTTCCGACTCTAGGGTTTTAGGGGTTTAGTATATATAGATTAGAGATGTCGTAGCAGTCGTCATCACTCCAAGCTATATTGTGAGATTGTAAACTTTAAGGCTAAAGAATAAAGCTAAGAAGGTGAGTGTTGTATCTTGTCTTTGATATCTTCAGGCGGGTAGATTCAAAGTAAGATATGTGGTGTTGTGACTAAACTCTGAAATCTTTGAGAGGATTGATTAGGAGGATAGTCATAACTTATAATTGTTTTAGCTGGGGTCAAGTCTATTTAGTAGAATAGATTGTATAACACCAAAAATATAAGTCTTTGTGTCGAAAGATTATATTGTGAATCAGTGGCGAACCTAGGAAATTTTTTTACTGGGGTCAAATGATAACTAAATTTTCTTAAAATATAAATATAAAATATTTTACAATACTGTTAATAAATAAAAAACATCTTACAAAATCATCTTGCGTTCTTTCATATTCTGAAATCTTCTCATCACAATTTCATTGGTAATAGTCTTGAATACATCTTTCTCGATATAACAAACCAAACAGTCATTCAGAAATTGATCTCCAATCCGATTGCGTCGATGTGTCTTCACGATCTTCATTGCTGAAAAGCATCTCTCGACTGTTGCAGTTGCAACAGGCAAAATCAAAACCAACTTCAAAAGTCTAGACACCAAAGGATGTGACATATGTTTTCGAGTTTCCACCAACATACAAGCAAGTTCTCCAAGACTCTTTAACTGAGTAAATTTTTCATCATTTCGAAGATTATCAATGTAGATATCTAATTCTCGCTCAAGAGATATGTACTCACCATGAGTAAAATCATCTGGATAGAACTTAGATAACCTCATCAACTTTGAGTGGTCAAAATCAGAAAACGAATCAATAGGAGATAAAGAAGCAGCACAAATAAGCAATTCAGTGTTCAACTCATTAAAACGATCGTTAAACTCTTGAAGCTGCAAATCCTAGATAGCATATAAGCAATTGACCTTGTAGTGATGCATATTTGATACTCCAGATTGTTTTCTTGGTCTCTTTGAGTCAACAAAATCTTTCTCCATGTCAACCTTTTCAATATCATGTTTCTCACAAAAAGAAGAAACTTTATTCATGAGAGAATCCCATCCATCATCTCTAAATTTCTGAAGTTGTCTCTTTGTTGATTTCACCAATGACATAGCATTAAAAATGTCTTGATCTCTTCTTTGCAGCGCCATAGACAAGTTTTCTGTGAGCCCTAAAACATGTATCATCATTTGCAAATAGAACACAAAATCAAAGCTATGGAAGTACTTGAGGAGACCATAAGCTTGACGTCTTTTCAAGTCTTCTACGCCTTCATTCTGAATGTACTCGAGCACCTCGACAATAGAAGAAAACAGCTCAATCAAACGCAACAGAGTTTTATAGTGAGAATTCCAACGAGTGTTTCCTGGTCTTTGAAGAGAAACCTCTTGATTCAACCCTGTTCCAGTACTGATTTTTCCATTATTAATTCCTTCACCAATATTTTTTCTATAACTCTCACGGATCATATATTTTCTTTTACATGAAGCTCCTACCACATTCATTAATAGAGAAATCATATCAAAAAACCCTCCAACATCAAAATGTTTTTTTGCAACTGCTATAACAACCAACTGAAGTTGGTGAGCAAAGCAATGGACATAATACGCTGATGAGTTTTCCTTCGAAATTAATGACCTTAACCCATTGAACTCACCTCTCATATTACTTGCTCCATCGTAACCTTGTCCTCTCACCTTTTTAATGCTTAGCCCATATTTTGCAAACAGAGCATCAATAGCAGCTTTCAAAGATATTGAACATGTATCACTCACATGCGTAATACTCATGAATCTTTCTTTCACCACCCCACTTTTATCAACAAAACGAAACACTACCGCCATTTGTTCTTTATCAGAAACATCAGCCGACTCATCCACCAATAAACCAAAAACATCATGATCAATTTCTTCAACAATAGATTTGACTAGCTCTTCAGCAAAATAATTCACTATATCTTTTTGAATCTTTGGAGACATCATTTGATTATTCCCAGGAGCATTTTCTAAAAAAACTTTACTCACATCTTCATTTTGTTCAGCAGTGTATTTCAAGAGCTCTAAAAAATTACCTCTGTTAGCAGATTTTTCTGACTCATCATGACCACGAAAAGATAATCCTTGTCGTACTAAGTACCTGGAAGCATCAATTGAAGCATTCAACCGAACTCGATACTCATTCTTCATAATATCATTTTTCTTATGTAGAGCATGCTTGATAGAGCGACTTTGATTCTTCAAGTTTTCACACTTCATGGCTGCATTTTTATGAAAAGCAGTTATCCCATGTCCTGAAACTCTTTCAAACTTATTCCAACTAGAGAACCCGTCAGTGCTCCATGTATCATTTTTTCCTCCCTTACCAACATTATCCCTGAATAAGTAACAATATAGACAAAAAGCTGCATCTTTCTTCACACTATACTCTAACCAGCTTTCAAACATATCAAACCAATCTGTGTTAAATCGTCTCATTACACCTCCTATCGGTGTTTGTTTAAAATTATGACCCCGGGGCTGGTAAGGACCTTTAACCAAGTACTTGCGAATGATCTCATCTCTTTGATTTGGATGATAATCTGCTATTCTTTTTCGATCAGCGGGATCTGATGGCAAATCATCTAAATTACAGTAATTACTGCAAGATGAAGGTGGATCTTTTCTTTTCAAAAATTTCTTTAATGATGGTTGATTCATCTGAAAAATAAACAACAAAATAATTAAGTATTTTGTCTAATTTAAATTGTACATAAAAGAAGTGTACATAATTCTAATAGTTTTAAGTTAGAAGTCATTTGTTATCAATACTCTAATAATTTAAGTTACATCTAACAATTCAATTACAAAAAAAAAATGGTAAACAAATAAACAATTCAGCAACGTGATAGTTTAGCAAATGGATCACATGCTCAGTAATTCGTAATATGAGTAATATCAAAACCTTACTTTCCTGGCTTAATTTACCTTTTCTCTGATCAAAATATATAAAGATGAACTATATTGAATAATTTATGTTATTCAAAATCACAAATTTTACAGCAATTAACAAATATACATACTAATTTTGTTTATACATAATAACACAAATAGATTTAATAGTTAAATAAATAAAAATTGTGATTAAAAGAAAAACACTATTTGAAACTTAGATTTACTTGGTATGTTGCAGTCTTGGACGAAGGTGGAGAAGCAAGGAAACAAAAATGAGAAGAGAAGGTGAAGAGATTATGAGTTACGTTCAAATAATTAGATTTTTATTTTTTATTTTTAATAAAATTGAAAATAATTAGGTTTTTTTAATTTGGATCACTGAATAATTTTTTTTGTTTATGGGTTCAATCTGAAATGGGCCATAAAAGTTAATTTATTTGTGGGTTCAAAATAATAAATAAAACTAAAATCAATAAATATACATTATTAAAAAAAAATCGTAAATTAATGAGGTGTCAACTGACCCCACATCATTCAACGTGGGTCCGTCCTTGTTGTGAATATAACAGTTTAAGCGTTTGCTTGGCGCATTACAAGTGTAATTCATTGTGTTGTTAAGTTTCTATACCTTTTCAAGAACAATAGAGATTGAACTTATATGCATAAATTTTTTTCTTTATCCGTATATATCCGATATAATAAACAAATCTAAAGATCAAAATGAGATATTAACAATCTCATAAAATATGTGCTTACTTATTATGGTCAAACTGAGAGAAATGGTAGACCGAACTGAATCAACGTGCTGGGTACATAAGCGACTTATTGGGCTATAGTGACTTCACATTTGTGTGTTAGCTTTTGATGCTGAGTTCTCATACCAACAAGACGGTGAGCGCCAAGTCTCGGTCTTCTAAGAACCTGTGTGAAGATCCCAAAAAAATAAACAGAGCAAAATTACTATTTAGAGTAAGAAATCAAGTAAGTTTCCGACAAGAGTTTGAAAAGACTTGCACTCGTAACTGTCTGTTCTTCAGACAAGCATAAACCTCTTGTCTCTGGCATGTGATGGTATCCCTGTGAAGAAAACTCACGGAATTAAGAAACTCTTACAAAAATGTTATCTATAATTAATAAGTAGAATATAAAAATACAGACATTTTTCTCCCCAACGATAGCATTAGGGGTTTATAAAAAAACAATAGCAATATAGCATCATTGAGAGCTTCTCGTTGAACAAGAAGCATAGAAATCTGTTGATCAAGTTTCATGTACATTCCTTCGTTATAGTCTCTTATTATCGCATGGTAAAGTGGTATCGGTTATTGCAGTTTCCATACATTCTAAACATAAACTTCTCCCATATTCTAACCTGTAATATCTCACGTACCATGACTTAATGTTCACGACATAGAAAACAAAATTAAGAATTTGTAAAAAAAAAAAAAGGGACTTATCAGTAATTAACTTTTTCTATTTAATTACCTCTAAACGCTCGCAGCTACAACAGCGAGCAGTTTTATAGTATTC
Organism: Cardamine flexuosa; assembly: GCA_963555745.1. NCBI lineage: Eukaryota > Viridiplantae > Streptophyta > Magnoliopsida > Brassicales > Brassicaceae > Cardamine > Cardamine flexuosa. Next base: position 14,396,092 of record OY743214.1, on the reverse strand, counting down.
GTGAGATTGGACAATACTTTTGCGAGCGGTTTTATAATATTCGTGAGATTGGACAATACTTTTGGTTCCAATACGGATGGCATCGATACTCAATTAATCCAGCATCATAGGTGGGATCGAAGACAAAGATTATAAAATTAATCAAATATATTTTTTTATAGTATAAAATACAGATTACTTGACCAATTAAATAATGCCACATATTTAATTTTTAAATTCTATCACATAGATAATTATTAAAAATTTAAATTTCATTTAAAATCAGCAAATAACTGCTACCAAACAAAATAATAACTATCTTAAAAAATAATTTCTAAAATCTTTTCTTATTTTTAGCCTTCCTCACGTCTCACATCATCCCAACTTCTCTATATGCAAATTTTTCTTCTTTACTAATATTTTTTAGTAAAAAGTATATGTCACTTCACCAATTAAATAATGCCATTTAGATTTTTTTTTAAAATTCTATCACATAGATAATTATTAGAAATTTAAATCTCAATTTAAAATCAGCAGATAACTGCTACCAAACAAAATTATAACTATCTTCAATAAAAAAATTTAAAAAATAATTCCTAAATTTTTTTAAAAAATAATTCCTAAAATCTTTTCTTATTTTTAGTCTTCTTCACGTCTTACATCATCCCAACTTCTCTATATGCAACTGTTTCTTCTTTACTAATATATATTGTTTAATTTGTTTCATCTTCTTTGTAGCTTTTATTTCCAAATTCTTGATATTGGTTATTTTCTCTTCTCCTAGACTTATACCAAATTTCATTTTTAGTAAATTCCTTTTATCATGGAGCTGAACACCATTCACAAAAAAAAATCAGTTTTCATCCACAATGGTAAACCGATCTGTAAACTAATTCATCAAATTTTCCTTTTGATCCTTCACAGAAAGCTCAAACTCTTTCTGATTTTTTTTTTACTTTTTATTTATTTTGTGTAGATATAAATTCAAATTGTGCATTATTTTATGACTATTTGATTCCACTAATTAAGCAGTCAAAGCCATTATGGCGAGTAGTGCTACTGCAAACTGAGACTAAAACTTTTAATTTAAAAAAACCTTTCATTGTTTGAAATATTGATTTTTTATGCAAATTGCATGTATATGTGAAAACAAAACTGCTTCAAGTTTTTTGAACAATATTTATGTATAACTTGCTTCTTCCTCACGTCTGACATCATCTCATTCTCAACCTCTCTATATGCTACCGTTTCTTCTTTATTAATATATATTGGCCATAAATAGCAACTAGATTTTACAATAGTTTTTGGTTTTTGATTCTTAAAAACTTAAATTTTACCTATTCATGATTTTTTTTAAAAGTAGATTCCGTAGAAAATAGGGAAACTAGTTTTTGAATCATTTCACTAATTTTTCACTGAAATCTAAAACCTATTTTTTATGATTTCTCAATTTTTCAACGTGAATTTCACTTTTTCATTTATAAATTTATTTAATTTTATTTTTTGGGCAAAATTCAAAAACCAAAATCCAAAAACTAAAAACCACAATCCAAAAACCATTGAAAAAGTAAAATATCCCCCCCCCCCCCCCTCCCAGCTTTAGGTCACAGACTTATACCAGATTTTCATGTTTAGTAAATTCTTTTTATCATGGAGCTGAACACCATTCATCAAAACAATTCCAGTTTTCATCCACAATGGTAAACCAATATGTGGATCTCTAATATAACAATTTTTTCCTTTGATCCTTCACAGAAAGCTCAAACTCTCTTTCTGATTTGTATTTTTTTTTACTTTTTATTTGTTTTGTGCAGATATAAATTTAAATTATGCATTATTTTGTGACTATTTGATCCCCCTAATTAAGCAATCAAAGCCATTATGGCGAGTAGTGCTACTGCAAACTGAGATTAAAACTTTCATTTAAAAAAAAAAATCATTGTTTGAAATGTTGATTTTTTATTTACATTTGCATGTATATGACCAAACAAAACTACTTCAAGTTATTTGAACAATATTTATGTATAACTTGCTTCTCCCTATTTTAAACATATTTTATGTAAAAACAACCTCTATATTTTCCATTTTGTACAACTCATTATCTCTCGGTTTCTGTATATTGGTTTTAGTAAGATAAATAAATGAGTGTACAACTATTTGACAAAGGAAATCAAATGCAACAAAAGCATCTAGATGAACATGATATATATTTTCAAAGTTATGAAACATGTTTATCACACAATTTATCAATATTGAGAAGTTATTAATTATTGAATTGTACAATGAGTCAACTATTGGTAAATATTTAGAATACACTTTTTCGGATTATCTAAATTTTAATCTAATTTGTTGTTATTTATTTATGCATGCTAATATAACAATATTTAAAACATTTTATATTTATCATATTACTTTTGAACCGGACATAGTCCGGGCTTTCTACTAGTATTATATTAAGGCGATTGTATGGTTACTTACAAAATGGTGGCAAACTTCACATTTGGGATGAGTAAGCTCTTTGAAACAAAGCTTATGATAGGGTTTAGTTCCTGACAGAGAGAACTTAAATCAAGAGAGAAGATCCTCTCATCCTACACTATTAATTTGCTAGAAACAAAGATTCCCATAGTAGAAAATTTATGAAAAAAAACTCTTGTTGAAACAATATCTATACACCCACCAAAATATTAAATTCAACAGATCACACACCTTTGATTATAAAGGCTGAAGAATGGTGGAGGCGGCTAAGCAAGCACGTCTTATGACGGATCTAAGAGCTTAATTAAGCGTGAAAATTTTATCAAACAAAATTTTCACAAAAATTTACGAATCCATCTTCCTTTAGATCAGCGCACGGTTAAGCAAGCACATATTATGACAATTAAATGTTGTTTGTTTGGATGTCGCAGTGACAAAAACTTTAAGCATGGGACTAGCATCTACTATTAAATGCTGTTTTTATTGATAGTCTTCAATCTTTTGATGGTGATCATTACGTACATTCACAGATTCCAGTCTAGTTGTGTACTCGTAGTAGAAACTTGGAGGTTGACTTCCACTTCGATTATTGGTTTGTCATAAATTAGCATGGCAAACAATACTTCGAGCCTTTGGATCTCAGTGAGTTCTTTGGCTTGTGTTCTCTACTCCCGCATTATTATTTTATATACATATCAAGTTTATCAATCTTGTATCACTTTGAAAGTTGAACAAACCTTCTTCTGTTTTTGGATATTTACCGTAGATAAGATAGATGGTTTTTAGTAGTGATAATAGTATTATTTTACAAGTAGGTTAGCTAGAACAACCATGGTCCATGGATTAGCGGCCGCGTTAAAGCTTTTGCTTTTCGAGCGTGCATGCAGACAAATTAGCGACCGTTAAATAATATGTTTAATTAAACCATAGATATGACTTGAATAAATTAAATTTATAATATTAGGTTTAATTCATTAAGGTTAATTAAGGTTTTGTTGGGTTTATATTAGGCCCAACCTATTGAAAATTAATTAGAGTTATGTTAATTAGGGTTTCTTATTAATAATCTCTTAACCTTAACTTCCAATGTATTTCAAAAATCTGTATTATTTTCAGTAATAAACTTTGTCTTTTTCCCGTGGATATAGCCAACAAAATCGTTGGTGAATCACGTAAATCTGTGTCCTATTCTTTATGTTTTATGTTATCTTGCTCACATCTGTTATAACAAACTGGTATCAGAGCTCAAGATTCTAGGAATTTCCCCATTTGTAATCTGGTGAGAAAATGTCTGCGATGAACGTGAAGATTGACAAGTTTTCTGGGAGGAACAGTTTTGGTCTGTGGCAGATCAAGATGAAAGCTTTGTTAAAACAACAAAGTTTATGGGCAGCGCTGTCGAAAGACAAGGGAGGCGACGCTGCTGAGATGGCTACTCTTGAAGAGAAGGCACACGCAATAATCTTGTTGTGTCTTGAAGATGAAATCATCACTGAATTTTCTGATCAGACGACTGTTACCGGTCTGTGGAAGAAGTTAGAGAGTTTGTACATAACAAAATCTCTACATAAAAAAATGCTTTTAAAACGGCGCCTGTTTGCATTAAGGATGCAGCCAGATACGCGACTCAAAGATCATCTAGATCAGTTAAACTCAGTATTACTAAATCTGCGTAATATTGATGTTAAGGTTGAAGATGAAGATGCTCCTCTACTTTTATTGGTATCTCTACCATAATCATATGAGAATTTTGTGGAGTCATTCATTGTCAATAAAGATAAACTTACTTTGGAAGAAGTTAGATATGCTCTTCACAGCAGGGAGTTGTGACGTCAGGCGGGTGATACAGCTACAGATAATCAGGCCGCTGGTCTAGTAGCCAGCGGCAGCAACGGGCTGAGACATAGTAATAACAGAAATAAAAAGCTGTATTCTAAGGGTCCTAAGCCAGATGATATCTGTAATTACTGTAAAGAGAAAGGGCATTGGAAGTTTGAATGCCCTAAGAAGAAACAATCTGGTTCTGCTGCTGTAGCAGAAGATGACATCAAATCTAAACAGAACGTTGTTCTGGTTGCTGGTGGAGACACATAAGCCTTTGATATGTGGGTTCTTGATACAGGAGCTTCGTATCATATGTCCAAGAAGAGAGTGGTTTTCAACCTATACAGTTGTAGATGGTGGCAACATTAAGATGGCCAACAGCTCGGTGAGCAAGGTTGTCGGAATCGGCTCAATCAAGATAAGGACACATAATGGTAGATTTGTTACATTGAATGATATCAGACATGTTCTGTCAATGGAGAAGAATTTGATATCTGTGAGCCTGCTTGATAGCAGAGGGTTTCAATATTCTAGTGGAGACGGAGTTCTGAAAGTCTGTCAAGGCTCTGATGTGATTCTGAAAGGTGTCATGCGTGGTACACTGTATATTCTACAAGGGTCCACAGTTTCAGGTTCAGTGAATGTTGCATCTCCAGAGATTCACAAGGAGGAGATGACTAAGTTATGGCATATGAGACTTGGACATATGAGTGAGAGGGGGATGCAAATTCTATCAAAAGAAAATCTTATGTGTGGCCATAAGGTCAAGAGTCTGGAATTTTGTGAACATTGCGTGTTTGGGAAGCTCCATCGTAGTAAGTTTACTAAGGTTGTTCATATAACCAAAGGCACATTAGATTATATTCACTATGATTGGTTGGGTCCAGCTCAGGTTGATTCTTTGGGAAGTCACAAATATTTTGTGTCTTTTATTGATGATTATTCAAGAAAGACGTGGGTCATCATGTTAAAGCACAAAAGTGAAGCTTTCAAGAACTTCAGGGAGTGGAAAATACAGGTGGAAAATCAAACAGGAAAGAAGATCAAGAGGCTGTGGACAGAAAATGGTCTGGAATTTTGTTCATCAAAGTTCAGTCAGTTATGTAAAGATCAAGGGGTTGCTCGACATCACACAGTCAGGAATACACCACAGCAGAATGGTGTAGCTGGACGGATGAATCATACACTGTTGGAGAGAGCAAGGTGTATGCTCTCAAATGATTGGTTGGAAAGAAGGTTCTGGGCTGAAGCAGTAAGTACAGTTTCCTACTTAATCAACAGTGGACCGCACACTAGTATCAATTGCAAGATACCTGCAGAGATGTGGTCAGGCAAATCTGTTGATTACTCTCATCTTAAGGTTTTTGGTTGCACAGTTTACTATCATGTCAGTGAAGGAAAATCAGAACCAAGAGCAAGGAAGGGAGTATTTGTGGGCTATGGAGATGGAGTAAAGGGATACATGATCTGGCATTCATCAGAGAATATAGTGATTCTGAGCAGGAACGTGGTCTTTGATGAAATTTCTATGCTCGGATACTATAAAAGGTCTGAAGAAGAGAACAGTAGTTTTGACAAACATGTGGAGCTGTAGAACAATCATCAAGGAGGTGATCAACAAGAACACAATCAGATTCAAGACCCATATGCAGCTGATGATCTGTCAGAAAATCAACAGCCTGATGTTACACCATCTGAAATAATAGTACATTGTAGTATTGCTTAGGCCAGAGTAAGAAGAGTTGGAATAGGACCACCTCAAAGATATGGTTATGAGGATATGGCAGGGTATGCATTACAGGTTGCTGAAGAGGTGGACACGCATGAGCCATCCGCTTATAGAGAAGTTATCTTATGATCTGAGGCTGAGAAATGGTTTGCTGCAATGGGAGATGAGATGGAATCTCATCAAAAAAATAATACTTGGAATCTGGTCATACAACCACAAGGGAAAAAGGTTGTTACTTGTAAATGAATTTTCAAGAAAAAGGAAGAGATATCAATAGCAGAAGGAGTTAAGTATAAAGTCAAGTTGTTGCTAGAGATTTTAGTCATAGAGAAAGTGTGGACAACAATGAGATTTTCTCACCAGTGGTCAGACACACGTCCATCAGAGTTCTGTTAGCAATAGTGGCGCATCAGGATCTAGAACTTGAGCAGCTGGATGTGAAGAGTGCATTTCTTCATGGTGAGCTAGAGGAGGAAATATATATGACTCAGCCAGATGGTTTTCAGGTCCCTGGTAAAGAAAATCACGTGTGCAGCTTGAATAAGTCTCTGTATGGACTTAAACAGTCTCCCTGACAGTTGTATAAGAGGTTTGACAACTATATGATGAAGTTAGGCTACATCAGATGTATGTATGATTGCTGTGTTTACTACAATAAGCTGAAAGATGAATCATACGTTTATTTGGTATTGTATATGGATGACTTGCTGATAGCTGCCAAACAGGTGTGTGATGCTCAGAAATTGCTGAGTGTTGAGTTTGAAATGAAGGTTTTGGGTGCAGCGAAAAAGATTCTGGGAATAAAAATTCTGAGAGACAAAACTCATAAGAAGCTTTTTTTGTCACAGAAAGGTTACATTCAAAAGGTTTTGGATAGTTTTGGAATGTCATCCTTAAAGCCTATTGATACACCAAGTGCTGCAAATCTTCATCTAACTGTGTGTATCCCTCATTTTAAAGATGAAAAGTAGTATATGTCTCGAGTTCCTTATGCAAGCGCTGTAGGAAGTCTGATGCATGCAATGGTTTGTACAAGGCCATATATTGCACCTGCAGTTAGTGTTGTTAGCAGGTTTATGGGACAACCAGGAAAAGAACATTGGCTTGCGGTGAAGAGAATCTTCAGGTAACTGAGAGGTACGTCTGATGTTGGTCTCATATATGGAGGTGAGGTTTCGTGCCTGGTAACATGCTATTCTGATTCTGATTATGCCTGGATTCTGACTGGTTATGTACTCACTTTGGATGACTCTATGATTAGCTGGAAATCAATATGATATGTTTAGCCAAGGATCAGGTTCATCATGAGAGGACCAAGCATATTGATGTGAGATATCATTTCCTGAGAAATAAAAAGAGGATTCAAGTGAAGAAGGTAGGGACTGCTGATAACCCTGCATATATGTTCACTAAACCGGTTCCTCATAGCAAGTTTAAACATTGTTTGGACTTGCTGAATATCTCAAGTTGTTAGTCGCCCTGAAGGGCAAGCATGCCCTATCAAGGGCATCAGGCCTCTGTTGAGGCATCAAGCTCCTGACGGAGCATCAGGTCCCTTGGGGGGGGGGGGGGACATCAGGCTCCAGGTGGAGCATCAGGATCCTGACGGAGTATCATGTATGTGGATGGACATCAGGCTCCAGGTGGAGCATCTAGTCTAAGAAAGTGCATTCTGGCTCGATAGAGCATCTTACTTATGAAGACACTCTGGGTTATGAGGGAACATATGGGTCTTATTAGGGAATTGTGGCTCGACGGAGCATTAGGCTGTTGAACGAGTAGCAAGTTCCTGATGGAACAGAGTGCCAAAGGAGGCATTCTGGCTCAGCAAAGTATCTGGCTTGACTTACCAGTTGACTTGACAAGCATCTGGTCCCCTAATAAGACTCCAGGTGGGGGGACATCAGGCTCCAGGTGGAGCATCAGGATCCTGACGGAGTATCATGTATGTGGATGGACATCAGGCTCCAAGTGGAGCAGCAAGTTCCTCACATAGCATCTAGTCCACAGAAGTGCATTCTGGCTTCTGATGAAGCATCTGATCTTATAGAAGTGTTTTGGTTCTTTGATAGAACATCTGGTCCCAGTGGGACATTCTGGCTCGATAGAGCATCTTACCTATGAAGACACTCTGGGTTGTGAGGGAATATATGGGTTTTATTAGGGAATTGTGACTCGACGGAACATTAGGCTGTTGAAGGAGTAGCAAGTTCCTGATGGAACAGTTGGCCAAAAGAGGCATTCTGGCTCAGCAAAGTATCTGGCTTGACTTACCAGTTGACTTGAGAAGCATCTGGTCCGCTAATAAGACATCTGAGGAAAAAAAGGAGAAAAGTTTAGTACGTTTGTTTGCAACAGAAGTTTAAAACAGTCTGTTGGCGAAATTTGGTACATTTGTCTGATGGAGAAGTTTGGTATATCTGTTTTTTTGAGGATTCAAGTTAAAGTGGAGATTTGTTAGATATGACTTGAATAGATTGGACCCATATTATTAGGCTCAATCTGTTGAAGTTAATCAGGATTCTATTGAACCTATATTAGGCTTAATCCACTGAAAATTAATTAGGGCTTTATTAATTATGGTTTCTTATTAATACTCTCTTAACCCTAACCTTCAATGTATTCTAAAAATTTGTATTATCTTCAGTAATAAACTCTACTTTTATTTTTATAGACGTAACTAACAAAATTATTAATGAACCACATAAATTTATATTTATATCATATTCTTTATGTTTTCTATTATCTTACTAAAATATGTTGTAACACCATTAGTTACCCTATTCGTTATGTTCAATGAAATCTCTATTGCCGCCTACAAATACTTATTAACTCTTTCGATTGATTTAAAGTCAGGTAGATGCTTGTACATTGTACCGAAAAACAACAAATACTTATTAACTCTTTCGATTGATTTAAAGTCAGGTAGATGCTTGTACATTGTACCGAAAAACATGTGATACTATTAGTATAGTAAAGTAATTTTGTTTTTTTGTTTTTTACTACTAGTATTAAGCAAAACTTAAGTATCTGTTATCAACTTATCGTGTACACAACTTTTAATGGGTACTAAAAAGAGGTCAAAATCTAAAATGTATTTTATACATTTATAGCTATTTCCTTCATGTGAGTGTTTTTAATAAACAATCTTTGATGCTGCTCACCTCCCAAAACGCACCCACCTCCTCTGTCTCGGTAATGTAATTTTGATTTTTACGTATCGTTTTAATTACTTATATTTTGTTTTCTTAGGTTTTCTTTTATCAATAAAACTTATTTTACGACATAAGAAAAAAAAAACCCCTACCACATTAGTTTAATCAAAGAAACACGACAATAACAAAAGGGGCTTCCCTCCAAACTCACTTTTAAGTTTTTAACTTTCACCGTAACCCATGCTGCCTCTAATCACTTGTGTGTTCCCTATTCATACTCCCAAGTCCTAGTTTATTCATTGCGAAGAAATTTGGAATCTTTTGTTATCATTCCTTCAGGCTAGATATACTTTGAATGGATGCAACATACTATTAAACTATTTGCTGACTAAACCATTTTTTATTTATCATTCATATGTTATAATCTGTAATAGTATAACATATGAAAGGCGGATGCAGATACTAAGTTTGTTGGAGCACAATTAAAATTGTTTAAGAAAATAGGATTAGAATTGCAATAACGGGGGGGAGGCAATATTGAAAGTATGAAGAATTTAACATGTAATTTCCAAAAATTACCCGGAGCAAATGCCTTCCTTATGGTTTATATAGATCCGCCTTTGGTAGTATAAACAAAAAAACAAAAAAATTATCTGTTGCGGACTAACTATAGTCCGTTTTTACATATAAATTAAGACTACATCCATCCTGAAAATATGAATGTTTAGTCGTCCACTCCATCCACAAAATAACCATTCGAAACCATAAAATAATATGTTTGTAGTATTCAAAATTCTAATTAGAGTGTAGAAAAAGTAATGCAACTCCTTGTAGAAACAAACTAGTTAACCAAATGAACTACAACATGCGTAAGAGCATCTCCATTAGTTTAATACTTAAGAAAGATATTTACCATTTAATTTAATATAAAATATCTAAAATTAATATTAAGAATCTTCTTAAATATTTATATAATTTTTCTCTTCCATTGATATAATTTTACATGGGTTGCTTAAAAAAAATATAATATTTAAAAAAAAAAATTATAAACTTTTGATAAATAAATAATTATTGTATTCATAACTTTAACTTTTGGTAAGTAAATAATTATAAACTTTTGATAAGTAAATATTAAATTTAGTAGTTAAGTATTTTATTTGCGAGAATATACCAAAATTATTGATAGTTTGATTGTTAATGCTTTTGATAAAGAGAAAGAGAGTCCCGGGTTCGAGAGTGTCATTTTGTCATTTTTTGTCATTATTTGAAGCATGGACAATATGGTAATTATCAATTCATATTCCTCACACGACAATTATCTCCTCTGAAACCCTATTTACAGCCGTCAACTTTTTTTTTTCTATCATTTCATCTTATTTTTGATTATTTTACACACAGAAATGATAGATCTGATACTAAAGATCCGATTTTGTTCCAAAAAAAAGAAAATCATGTTTTTTTTTTAATCCAAATTTTTTTTCTGCCCAATAAAACCATGACACGTGACGCTAAGTGCCGATCCTTCAAATCCTTACTTAAGGGTCGATCTTTAGCCATTTCATTTGTTTTGATATATTTTTAATGAATTAATGGGGTAAGAACTCCTTAAAATCTCTCAAGCATATCCCGATAGAGATGGTCTAATGATTTTTGTTTGTTTGTTAGTGTTTCATTTCCAGCTTTATTAGATTGTATTTAGGGATGTTAATAATGGGCTTTAGCCCATCGGGTACCTGAAACCTGTTAATAATAATGAATCTGTGACCTGCCTGTTTTTTGTTAAAACAATATTGGGTATAAACCGGACAGGTTTATATATCTCGGATTTTATTCGGGTTTACCTAATAGAGTAACGGATACCCGTCGGATTTTTTTTTTCTTTCACCCAAAGAACCTAATTATTTTTCCCAACAAGAGCGATTCTGATTCACACCTAAAAATTGATTCCATCTCTTCTCGTTGTTTCTTGAACTGTTTCGCGACTACTCCGATCTCTTTCCCTGAAGTTTTTCTGAAGTTTTAAATCTCTTTTGTCTTTAAATCCAAGCTGTGGTAGAAGAAGCAGTGGAGAGGAAGCTGTGGAAGAAGAAGCGATTGTTGAGTTGAGACTTCAAAGTTTAAGCTTTGGTTCATCATCGGGATGTCAAGAAGGTAACTCTTTTTGGGTTTTTTCTAAAATTCAATTTCATTGATTCAATCTCTCTCTGTTCCCTCAATTTTGATTCCGTCTTCTTCTAAAATTTGTGGGTTGTTCTCTTTAGGGTCTACAAGAGAATGTTGTAATAGAAAATTAATGTGAAAGTGAGTTGTATATGTCAAATTATGGATCTTCGTGAGTGTAGTCTCCTTTATGTTGTAGTTGTTTAGTGTTGTATGTAGTTTTGGTATCTCTGATCTCTTATTAATCTCTGTATTCTATCACCTTATACAAAAAAAAAAGAAGTTGTATATGTTGATATTTCGAGATAATGTGTGTAGTAAACTAGAACCAGAGCTTTCAGCTTTGTAAATGTTGGTTTTTGGTGTATCTATGGTGTGTGCAGCCCAGATATTACAGCGCTGAAGTAGAGTTTTTTTTAGACTTGTTATCTGATCTCAAAAGAAAGAGATTGAGAAATTTATAGAAAATTAAGATAGGTTTGCTGTGAACTATAACATGTTCTAGAAAGTTTGTGTTTAAAAATACTAGGAGCTTGTATACATGCTGTAGAATGCTCGTGACGTTGAGATATAGAAGATGTTAATGGGTTTATGCTGCTTCACCAGCTTGTAACGTTGAGATATAGAACTTCTACTTCTAGGCTTTGCGTGGATCAGTTCATTTAAATGCTTAATTATCTGATTCTACAATTGTTGTGTGGATCAGTTCATTTTCGTTTAGCCTTCTTGGTGATCTTTACTTACGGGTTCCTGATTTGAATGTTTTGATTCTCATAGTCACATATCTTTCTTCTTGTTTTAGATCTTCTAGATTAGGAACTAGGAAGTTAATAGCTCTGATAAATCTTTATTCTCGTTTATCATTTGTTTTAGGTTTCTTCTGATTTCTCTGTTACAACAACATTTATCTCTATTATATTCTGTCTCTGTTTATCTTGAAGGATGTATTTAATCTGCATATCTCAGTTTATCTTGGAGGATGTATTTGATATGATGGTTTCTTATTTCCTTTATTTACCTCTTTAGGGTTCTTATATTGCTGTTTTCTTTTCTGAATTTTTGGAAAAATTTGCATGAAGGCATTGTGTGAAGGAAGGATGGTTTGCGTGTAATTTCTGGTTTCTGGTTGCTTCGTATCTATACTCCTATTTGACTATAGTTTGTTTGATTTGCTTAATATTGGCTATTGTTATGATTTGTCCTTTGTTTCTTATTGTGATTTCCAGATTTTGTTCATCAATCACTCACTTTGTCTTCATGCTTCCTTATCATCTATTAGCTGCCCTCATAAGTCCTGCACTGATCAAAGACCTCATTTGTTTATTATCTACATGATGTCTGCAGTGTAACAAGGTCTCCGTGACTTATTAATTATTAGTCTCTAAACTTTTTCAATAGGGTCTGAGTTTGTACAGCTGTTTAATATGAACATGTTTAACTAAAATTGGTGGGTCTGTGTTTGTACAGCTGTTCTTGACTGCACGAACTTGCATTGAACTTAGAGCCAGATATTGTGTTTGAGTTTCTTTTATTAACTTAGTTGGTGATTGATCTTTGGTTTCAGGGACACTGTATTGGATTCACAGACAGTAGAAACAATGGCTGCTCTGGATGCCAAGGATGAATACATGTCAATGAATGAGGAGCATGGAGCAGAAACTCAAAGTCAAGGAGAAACACAAAGCCAAACACAACCTACTCAAGCGATTCAAATGGTATTTACTACTAATAAACGCTTAAAGTCTAAAGTTTGGAAAAAGTTTATACCTGTTGTTGGAGTAGAAGCTGATGGGAAAAGAAGAGGTCGTTGTGTTCATTGTAGTAAGAAATTAATCATAGAACCTAGTCATTTAGAGAGTTGTTCAAATACGCCTCTAGGACAGAGTACAGATAGTGAGTATGATCACAAAGTAGACCCTGAAATGGTGAGTGAGATAATCAAATTCCATGATTTGCCTTTCCGGTATGTAGAGTATCCTAAAGTGAAAGCGAGAGACAAATACTTGAATCCGAACTGCAAACTGCAGGAAGTGACGTGTTTAGGAGGTATGAAATAGAAATGAAAAAGCTGAAAAAAGTATTTGCAGAATTCAAAGGGAGGGCTTGTTTTACAGCGGATATGTGGACAGCTCGTAGCACTATGAAGGGATATATCTGCATAACTGCCCATTATGTAGATGAAAATTGGATCTTATGCAATAAGATATTAGCTTTCTGTGATATGAATCCTCCTCACACTGGAGAAAAATTAGCTTTCAAAGTTCTTAGTCGCTTGATTGAGTATGGTTTAGAGAAAAAGGTTTTCTCTCTAACTTTGGATAATGCTAAAAGTAATGACAGTATGCAGAAGATTCTCCAACACCGACTACAAATGATTAGTGGTAATGGTTTGCTCTGTGGCGGAAAGTTTTTTCATGTCAGGTGCTGTGCTCACATTTTAAATCTCATTGTGCAAGATGGATTAGAGTTGGCAAATTCTCTGTTAGAAAACATTCGAGATAGTGTTAAGTATGTAAAAGCATCTGATTCAAGGAAATTGGCATTTGCAGCATGTGTTGAGAGTGTTGGGATCACAGGTGGAGCTGGATTATCTTTAGATGTCTCTACACATTTAAATTCTACTTATGATATGCTTGTAAGAGCGCTGAAGTTTCGTAAAGCCTTTGTGAGCTTTAAGTTGTGTGACCGAAGTTACAAATCATTGCCTTCAGAAGATGAGTGGGATCGTGGAGAGAAAATTAGTGAGTTGTTGAAACCTTTTAGCATCATTACCACTTACTTCTCAGGCGTCAAGTATCCCACAGCTAATATTTATTTTCTACAAGTGTGGAAAATTCAGTGTGTATTGAGAGATTATGCAAATTGTGGTGACGATGGAGTGGAATACATGGTTAAGAGAATGCAGTCCAAGTTTGATAAGTATTGGGATGAGTATAGTATCATTTTAGCTATGGGTGCGGTTTTAGATCTAAGAATAAAGACGCAAATACTTAGATCAGCATATCAGAAATTAGACCCGAGTATTGCTGAAGAAAAGGTAGAACTTATTAAGAAAAATCTAAGTGATCTTTATGAAGAGTATAGGATCAAGACTTGGGCCTCTTCTAAGTTTTCAACAACATCAACGCCAAATGAACTTCTTAATGAATCTCTACTAGATGATCATCCGACTATGTGAGTATTTTGCATGTGTTTTCAAGCGTTTTTGATGTAGAAATATTAGTGTATTACTGATACTCAATATTTATTTTGTGCAGGATATTTATGAGCTTGAGAAAAGCATCCAACCTGGTTCAGACAATACAAAATCAAATTTGGAAATGTATTTGGAGGAACCCAGGCTTGAGTTGAAAGAATTTAAGGAAATTGAGGTTCTAAGTTACTGGAAAACTCAAGGACAGCGCTTTGGCGATTTAGCTTCTCTAGCTTGTGATGTGCTTAGCATTCCAATAACTACAGTGGCATCAGGGTCAGTGTTTAGCATTTGAGGACATGTTTTAACTCCATATAGAAATTGCCTTCTTCCAAAAAATGTTCAGGCTTTGCTTTGCACTCGGAATTGGTTGAGAGGTTTTGCAGATTATGAAGGTATAAAAATACTTCTCTTTTGTCTTGTAATAAAGTTATTTGTTACACTTCATATTAATCATATCTTAAAAAAGTTTTAGGTGATATTGAAGATAATTTTGATGATGAAAGTGTGGATTCTACAACAATGGAAAGTAGTTCAGGAGTATAAAATGGTAATTATTTGATTCAACAAGTGTTTTTTCATTGGTATACATATTCTTGTGTTTCTTATGTCTGATTTTTTTTTTGTGTGTTTGTCTTGATTTATTGTAAGTCTAATGATGGCGTTATAACATCTTCAGTTTTTATCTTGGTCCAATTTTTATTATATTTTTTTCATTCATGTGTTTTTTTCTGTTCACTGGATTTCTTGTATGAAATTTAGTAGTATATTATTTCTGTCAGGATTTAATAATTAAACTTCAAATATCCTATTATTATCCTATTAAGTAAATTTTATAATACTAAATATATATGTATTTTAATAAATTATAATGAGCGACAAAATATATTCACTTTGTAATTTTTTAGTTTTCATAAATTCTAAAATGAAACATGAATTAAATTTGATTCATTTTATAGATTTAATTTTCAATTTTTTAATTTTTAAAACTAAATTAAGCTTAAAAGACAAAAAAAAAAGAAAAGACAAACAAACTGGGTACCCGCAGGTTTACCTAAAACTTACGGGCTTGTTTTGGATAAGCCCGTTCGGATATCGGGTTAGGCGAATTTTTTTTAAAACAGGCTCAACACAGACATGCATAAAACAGGTTCGGGTTGGACCGGATAAAAAAGCCCGTCACAACATCCCTAATTTTATTGTATCATTTAAATTTTTGAACATATCTCATATTGTAATCATTATTTAGAATTTTGTTGTGACAGGATATAAAGTTACTCATAAGTTAATGGTGCTTTGCATATATCAATATTTCTTATTTTATACTACATTATTATGATCTTCTTGATCAACACATCAATTAAATAACTACCATTTAAACTAAAAGGTGTCAACACATGTTTTAGATTATGCATATGAAGATCGACATATAGTATAGTTTAGGTTAACAAAATTCGTAAAACAATAAAAGAAAAATCGTAAGACATCCTTAGATTTCTTTTTAACCAGATGAGATCAAAATCCAACAATCCAAGTTAAACTTATATAGTTATCAAATGTAATCATCCACTAAAAATATATCGATTTGCCTTATCACAACGTCCCTTATTCGGTGCAACCAATTAGTACATCACTAGTTTTGGATAATCTCGTAGAGTTTGTAAATATTTTTGTTTGTTTGTTTAGTTATATGTAAACTACTTAATTTAGAAAGTCAAAAAGAGAGAGTAGAGAAGATCCAACGGATAGGAGCAAGCGACAAAGGGAGAAGAATATGGGAGAAGAAGACAAGAGCAATAACATGTATTGTTATTTTGCTAGCTACACTGCTTCGTGGTTTGATTTTATCATCACAATTCACACCCCTAACACCACTAAAATATGAGTGGATGCAACATTAAAGTATAGTTTTTACAAAAAAACTAATTAGGCAAAATCCAAAATAAATGCGACAAACCCAATAGTATAAGGTTTAGGAGAGAATAATCACAAAATATAAAGATAAAATCAACACAAATTGTCAAATTTTATTAGCTAATATCGAAAATATGGTGACCGACCAAGTCATCCACCAAATTTGCGAGCGATTTTATTAAGAAAGATTGTTGTTTTCTACCAATATTCGATCAATAAAATACAAAATTTGATTTTCATGTTTATTTTTTTTTTGTAACTCTAACGAATCGATTAATGATTATCCAAACAACATAAATAATATTAATAACTCAGTTGCTTATACGTTGTAACTGAGATCCTTTCTTCGAAAACCCATATTTATTTTTCTTGAAATATAACAAGTTTTAAGTTTTCTTCATATTCTCATTGACAAATCTATAAATATGTCTTAATAAATCAAACATGGGTTTAACAAAAAAAAAAGAAAAGAAATCGAGCATGTGAGTAATATGGTATTAGTCTGATACTTAAGAACCCATACTTATGATTTTTTTCTTTCTTTTTCTCTTTACAACCAAACCCATCCATATGATTAAAAAGAAAAGTATAACAATTCTATCAATGGTTACTGAAACTGATGTATATTCAGACCAAAAAAATAAAATGATACACTTACATTTCTTCAAAAATCATTGCTCCGTGAATAACGTTATCAAAACATTTTAAAAGCAAAGCATAATAATAAACACCTTGGGTTTTGAAACATAAATAATTAAATATACAATACAAATTCGGTTTTTTTTAATTTTATTTTTAGATATGTAGAGTGAATTGATATAAAAACTTTGAATATTTTCAAAGAGTATTTATAATACACATTGCACACACATCCACGAAAAAACGGAAGAAAATCCGGTGGCGCCCAAATCACTGCAGTATAATAATCTAAAAAAACTATATAGTATAATATAATAATAAGCTGAGTATTATAATTAGTCTTCCCAAGGCAACAACAAACGAGAAGCAAGAGACAGTGAGAGAGAAAAGTGAGACCCAAAGTCCAACGTTGCCTTCATCAACCTCTAAAGCTCCACCGTAGCCACCACCACCACCACTTCTTTTCCCGGCTAAAGTTTCAACCTTTTTCCCCTGCCAAAGAGTTTCTCACTAGGAGAGAATGTGAAGACCTCACTCTTAGCTCCACATGGTTATCTACAGTTATCGCTCTTGGTGTTCTTGTTCTGCAATAGTTTAGTGTAAGCCCAAAGCAATCACAAAGCCCTCACACATGCTTCTTGTCTCCTCAAGTTTCAACAAAAAAAAAGATAAAGAAGACAACTTTGCTTTTCTTCTTCCTCATTCTCCATTAACACCGCCACCAATCATTTCAACAACACTTTCATTTGTTCACCATGGAGAGAGAGCCAACACATTTTTTCTTCTTGTTCTTGTTCTTGTTTTGTTCATGGGTCTCCATGTCTCAACCCACTCTTTCTCTTTCATCAGATGGCCAAGCTCTTCTCTCTCTCAAGAGACCATCACCATCACTCTTCCCTTCATGGGACCCACAAGACCAGACACCATGTTCATGGTATGGTATTACATGTTCTGCAGACAACAGGGTGATCTCTGTCTCTATCCCCGACACTTTCCTTAACCTGTCTTCAATCCCAGACCTTTCTTCCCTTTCCTCTCTTCAGTTCCTAAACCTCTCCTCCACTAACCTCTCTGGTCCAATCCCTCCTTCATTTGGAAAACTTACTCACCTCAGGCTTCTTGACCTTTCTTCAAACTCACTCGCTGGTCCAATCCCATCAGAGCTTGGCCGCCTCTCTTCTCTTCAATTCCTTATCTTGAACGCCAACAAGCTCTCTGGCTCAATCCCTTCACAGATTTCAAATCTAGTTTCCTTGCAAGTTCTTTGTCTTCAGGACAATCTGTTGAATGGTTCAATTCCTTCAAGTTTAGGCTCTTTGTTCTCTCTTCAGCAGTTCAGACTTGGTGGTAACCCTAATCTTGGAGGCCCTATCCCTGCCCAGCTAGGGTTTCTGAGAAATTTGACAACTCTAGGGTTTGCAGCAAGTGGTTTGTCAGGTTCAATCCCTTCCACATTTGGGAATTTGGTAAATTTGCAAACTTTGGCTCTGTATGACACTGAGATCTCTGGTACCATTCCACCTCAACTGGGTTTGTGCTCAGAGCTCAGGAACTTGTATTTGCACATGAACAAGCTCACTGGATCCATCCCAAAGGAACTGGGTAAGCTCCAGAAGATCACTAGCTTGCTTCTATGGGGGAATTCTTTATCTGGGGTCATCCCACCAGAGATTTCCAACTGTTCTTCCCTTGTGGTGTTTGATGTTTCGGCCAATGATTTATCCGGTGAGATTCCAGGAGATTTGGGGAAGCTTGTTTCGTTGGAGCAGCTTCAATTGTCTGATAATATGTTCACCGGTCAGATTCCTTGGGAGTTAAGCAACTGTTCCAGCCTCATTGCTCTTCAGCTGGATAAAAACAAGTTATCAGGCTCCATACCTTCCCAAATTGGAAACCTCAAGTCTCTGCAGAGCTTTTTCTTGTGGGAGAACTCAGTTTCAGGAACAATTCCGTCTTTTTTTGGCAATTGCACGGACCTAGTCGCCCTCGACCTCTCGAGGAACAAGCTAACAGGAAGAATCCCAGAAGAGCTCTTCAATCTAAAGAGGCTCAGCAAGCTTCTCCTTCTAGGAAACTCCTTATCCGGTGGATTACCAAAGAGCGTAGCGAAATGCCAGTCTCTTGTGAGGCTAAGACTCGGAGAGAATCAACTTTCAGGTCAAATCCCTAAAGAGATAGGCGAGTTACAGAACCTGGTGTTTCTTGATCTCTACATGAACCATTTCTCTGGTGAGCTTCCTTACGAGATCTCTAACATCACTGTGCTCGAGCTCTTAGATGTGCACAATAACTACATCACTGGAGACATTCCTGCTCAGCTAGGGAACCTTGTGAATCTAGAGCAGCTTGACCTAAGCAGAAACAGCTTCACTGGAAACATACCACTAAGCTTCGGCAACTTCAGTTACTTAAACAAGCTGATCCTCAACAACAATCTCCTCACTGGCGAAATCCCTAAATCCATCAAGAATCTACAAAAGCTTACACTGCTTGATCTAAGCTTCAACAGTTTATCCGGTGAAATCCCACAAGAACTCGGTCAAGTCACAAGCTTGACTATAAATCTAGACTTAAGCTACAATGCCTTCACTGGAGACATCCCTGAAACCTTCTCAGGCCTCACGCAGTTACAATCACTCGATCTCTCACGCAATTCGCTTCACGGCGACATCAAAGTCCTCGGTTCTCTCACAAGCCTAGCTTCACTCAACATCTCCTGCAACAACTTCTCAGGTCCAATCCCAGCTACACCATTCTTCAAAACAATCTCCACAACATCTTACCTCCAAAACAAAAATCTCTGCCATTCAATAGACGGCATCACTTGCTCAACACACAATGGACAAAACAAAGGAGTAAAATCCCCAAAGATCGTAGCTTTAATCTCAGTAATATCCGCATCAATCACAATCGCAATTCTCGCAGCTTGGCTTCTCGTCTTAAGAAACAATCATCGCTACACAACTCAGAAATCATCATCTTCTCAATCCACAACAGCTGAAGATTTCTCATACCCTTGGACATTCATACCGTTTCAGAAACTTGGTATAAGCGTCAACAACATTGTAGATTGCTTAAACGACGAGAACGTAATCGGCAAAGGCTGTTCTGGAATCGTTTACAAATCAGAAATGCCTAACGGAGAAGTCATAGCAGTGAAGAAGCTATGGAAAACTAAAGATAACGATGAAGGAGGAGAGCCAAAGATTGATTCTTTCGCAGCTGAGATTCAGATTCTTGGCAATATCAGACACAGGAACATTGTGAAGCTTTTAGGTTACTGTTCGAATAAATCGGTCAAGCTGCTTCTTTACAATTACTTCTCTAATGGGAATCTTCAACAGTTGCTTCAAGGGAATCGAAATTTGGATTGGGAAACTCGGTATAAGATTGCCATTGGAACTGCTCAAGGTTTGGCTTATCTTCACCACGATTGTGTTCCGGCGATTTTGCACAGAGATGTGAAGTGTAATAACATTCTTCTGGATTCGAAATACGAAGCGATTCTTGCGGATTTTGGACTTGCGAAGTTGATGATGAATTCGCCGAATTATCATAGTGCCATGTCTCGAGTCGCTGGTTCCTATGGCTACATCGCACCAGGCAAGTTTCTCTCTTTGTTAAGGAAGGGGTTTATTTGTCTTATACAAAAGATTGGGGTTTTTTCATGAAATCTTTAAAATCAGGGTTTCAACTGCAGTATTAAAGATTGAGGGTTTTTCTTTAATGAATTTGTTTAATGAACAGGATTTTTTTGGTATTATTTAAAAACTATGGGGTTCTGTTCAGAGTTCGTTAAAACTTATGGTTTCGTTTTTAATATGCAGAATACGGATACACGATGAACATAACAGAGAAGAGTGACGTATACAGTTACGGCGTCGTTTTGCTCGAGATTCTAAGTGGTCGGAGCGCCGTGGAGCCTCAAATCGGCGACGGGCTTCACATAGTAGAATGGGTGAAGAAGAAGATGGGAAGCTTCGAACCAGCGTTATCAGTTCTTGACGTTAAGCTCCAAGGATTGCCAGATCAGATAGTTCAAGAGATGCTTCAGACATTAGGAATCGCTATGTTCTGTGTGAATCCATCTCCTGTGGAAAGACCAACGATGAAGGAAGTTGTAGCATTGTTAATGGAAGTTAAGTGTAGTCCTGAGGAATGGGGAAAAACATCACAGCCTCTTATAAAGCCTTCTTCTTCATAACCAACGGTGATTGTATTCTCTTTCTTGTCCTTGTTCTTGAGAAATTTGTTGGCAAGGTTTTGATTTCTTGTACATAATTTAGAAGTATCAATGTGGAGTTTGGAAACATTCAATTACAATTTGAAAAAATATCAGGCTTTTCATTAGGTTTGGTTACAACTTTGCATTTACATCATTTGGTGTTTGAAACATACTTTTGAGAGGAGCAGGTAGACAAGAGATGAGGTTTTTGAAGCCAGTATTGGTTGATTCTTTGTCTTGAGTACTCGGCGTAGTCGAACTCGATCTTATTTACATATCCCTGGAAAATCACAATTCACATTTTCAGAACACTTCTCGATTAGCTTTATTGTTAGGTTTATGTCTAGATTAGAGAAAGGAAGAGTCTTACAGAGATGATTCCCCATAAGCCCCAGAAGAGATGGCTAGCTAATGTGTATTTCTCAGCATTCTCCAAGAGCTGTTTTATGTCTTCTTCATTGGGTTCTTCGCCTAACAAAAGAAAGTGTATTAGTCCACGAGACATTGTCATGACCAAAAGAAGAAGGTAACTATGTTTCTTTAAGAGACTGACCTGAAGAGCTGAGATAGTTATAGATGAATCTCCTCCGTTCTTCTTCACCTACAATTCCCAAAACAAATCAGTCAAATAAGAATGTGTTTTGTTACACATTCATCTTCTCGATATGAGTACCTGGGTATAGAGTGTAGTCCAAGATATGAGGAGTGTCCGAATGGTAATTTGCGGCCATTTCACAGAAGTGATTTGCTATGTCATATGCAACTGGGTTATAACTAGCGTACTCATAGTCCTGTTAAAGAATCTCATATTAGTCCTTATGTGATGATATTGTGACCTTAAGGGTAATGAGAAGAAACTTACAATGATAGTAATAGCATTGGTGTCTTCAACAATCATAATGTTACCATACTGCAAATCATTATGACAAAACCCAATCTCCTGCTGTTGATTCTCAGAATTTTGCAGCTCATGTTGCAACAAGTTTATCTCAGCTTCAATGTTGTCTAGACCAAACTCTTCTAAATCTTCAGGTGTACACAGACTCTTAGCTTGTCCAAGCCAATTCCTATCCATATGATTTCAAGATTCTTTTATTGATATGACCACTTATAGTGCTTCATTCATATTTGAGATAAAGATAAAGATAACGATTACTCACCTCATCCTGTCCCAAATTGCTACATTTCGATCACCGGGAATGTTAATACCATGAAATTCTCTTAGCTTAGCCGCAACGAGAGCAGCTACTTCCGCGTCACGTAGATCCGCAGCCGATAACGTCTGATGAAAAACTTGTAAACGTTACCAAAAAAAGTAGTAGTAACATTCATTTCATTTAATTGAAATATATAGATAGACCCAAGTCTTGATGAGACCATCAAGAACATCTCTAATGTTCTTTATTACTTAAAATTTGGTTCACAGCTAAACCGGTAATACCTACGTTTGCTATTTCCCGGTTCAACACCAATCCCAAAACCAAATCTTCTCATAGTCAAATCCAGACCCAACACAATAATTTCTCTGAAACGCTTCATAATTTATTTAATAAATCAAATTTGGATTAATGCACAAGAAACCTATTTCTCCCAAAACCAAATCTTATCTGCTCTCGGAAACAACTCATAGTTTATCTACAAACCAAATGTGGATTAATGCACAAGAAACCGGAAAGTACCGGAACATACATACCCGAGCATGAATAAACTCCTCGATTCTACCGCCAGCAAACCGGCCAAGAAGTCTAGGACCGTGACCGTGACGAGAAACAACCTCGAAAGTTCGAATCTCATCTTTCCTGTTAAAGAAGAGATCAATCCCTTCACCATAAACACGAACGAGAAGCTTCCTATGGTGAAAAGTGTTATCCTTTGTTGGCCAACTCACCATGAAAACTTCGTTAGTCATTGCACCTTTCATTGGTTCCACATGAAGACACTCGAGATCTTCAACTACATCTCCCCATTTTCCCGACAGTGTTTGAAGTACTTTCTTGAAACTGTCTGGTGATGAAATTGGGATCAAACCCAGCATTTCTTTTCTCTGTTTCTGCAGTTGTTGTGATTTCTGTAACAAGTTACGACAAAAGCTCTCTGCTTTTCGAAACATTGAATCGGAAATTTTAAAAGAAAAAAGGATTAAGAAAGGAACAGTGGAACAGAGGCAGTTTAGATTCAATGTCGGGATGAAGTTGAATTAACTTGTCTCTCTGTGTTATATTTCAGCCGAAATTTTAGGCTTATTATAGCTAAAACCCTAAATTCAAAGGATAGGAAAGTAATTATGATAATTACAAACACTAATTGGAATATAGATCCCAGTATCTGATTTTAAAAAGCCTTCATTTTCTGGTAATTTTGAACAAATTATCGATACCAAGATTCTTGACAAGTGGAAGGTACTCTGTTTTTTTTTAGTCAAAAAAAAATATATGAGTTGCTGTGCATGATGATTCTCAAGATTTGAGTAAACTTACTGAATCTTGATTAAAAAAAATGATAAGTTGCAGCTCTACTGTAACGAGTAACGACCTTAAGAAGAAATAAAAAGGGAAGAAAGAAGATGAGGAAGCTTACCAAGAACGTTGAAGATAACCCTGGAAAATTATAGGAGAAACCTAGAGAAATTTTATCTAAGGCTTAACTAAAATCAAGAATGTGGAGGAATATGGAGGATGAAGGATATAGATTTGTTTATTTTACTTTTTTTGACAACAAAAATCAACGTTGCATTAAATTTTTAAGATACAGCTTTTCTCGAAGTAGAACTCCAAGATAAAAGCCGGCCACTCCGCAGGGGAGTCTAAAACTTCAATAAAATTCTTGCAATCAGACTAAAACACCACCTCAACCATCTTTAAATCTCTCAAACACTTCATAGCCCATAAAAGAGAGTCAAATTCTGCATGAAGGGGTGAAAGAGATCGTCTAGAGCTTCTCAGACCTAGCTGAGATACTACCCCGTTAGAGATAGTGATCCACTCATGTCCACTTAGAGATTCTTTCTCTGACCATGATCCATCGGTAAAACAGACTAAAGATCCTGAAACACTTGCTTGTTCTGTGACTTCCAGTGGTGAGGTAGCCAAGTCAATGGCCCTATTACGAATATTCGCCAACCTGAACTCTTCAGCTTCTTGAGTAGCAAATGACAGCATAGAAAGGGGCATAATATCTTTGTTTTCAAAAACCTTCAGATTACGAGCCTTCCAAATGAACCAGGGAATCCACGGAAAGGCTTTCAACCCACCCTCATCACCTCCTATCTCCTTAGCAAGCCACATAAGAAAATCAATATTAGTGAATATGGATTCCGAAGGGAAAATTTCCGGAGCAGATGGGATAGACGACAAAGCCCAAGTTTGCCTCGCTGGGGGGCATTCAAAGATAACATGATTGATCATCTCATTTTTCGCTCCATATCGTGGGCTTGTCCGATCAAAACCAATATGCCTGTCTAAAAGCCTTTGACATGGCAAGATACATCCTGAAACAATTTGCCAAACAAAATGTTTTAATTTTCTCGAAGTTGGAATCTTCCATGAATGTGCCTGAAGTGCGATTACACTTGGTCCCTGAAAAGGGAGGTCACAAACTCCTCTCCGGCAGGCCTTAGCCGCCCAATACCCTGACTTAACCGAATACGCCCCCAGTCTTCGTGTGGGTCCAGCTATAGCTATCGTTCAAAAATGTGGCGCTCGGATGTATTCCAAGGATAAGTGGAACGTCCTCCGGGACGAACAAATCTTTAACAACGTCCACCTTCCAAAGTTTTGTTTCAGAATCAATCAAATCACTCACATATAGATGTGGATTTTCCTCAGCATAGCGCCTTCTCGGGGCTCTTGCTGGAGTGTCTGGCACCCAAGGTTCTGACCAAACCTTCGTCCCCATACCTGCCTCCTATAACTCTCTGTAGTCCTGACCCCAAAAGCGGTCTGGATGCCATTATACTTCTCCGTCATACGAGGAATTATTCGCTGGCTTAACATGTAAAGGATCCGAATATCTGAAATAGCATCCCCTAAGAATACGTGCTAAAAGAGAATTCAGATATCTTATTAGGCGCCATAATTGCTTAGCGAGGAGGGCATGATTAAAATCTTCAAAGGTATGAAAGCCTAACACCCTTTCTCTAGGGGTTCACATAACTTGTCCCATGCAATCCAGTGAATCCCTTTACTATCTTTTTTCTTGCTCCACCAAAAGTTGGAAATGGCGCTGCATATTTTTGAGCAGATATATTTGGGTAATAGAAGCATGACATAACATATGTCAGAAGTGCCTGTGCAACAGACTTAATAAGGATCTCTTTCCCTCCTTGGGAAAGGAATTTGGCAGACCACAGATTTATTCGACTGTTCAAGCGGTCCTAGACAAAGGCAAACACCTCAGCTTTTGACTCGTGGATTTTTTCCGGTAGACCCAAGTAGGTACCCATCCCGCCTTCTTGCTGGATGCCCATAATGCTCTTTATGTTGCCTTTTATCTCAGGCGCTACCTCGCTTCCAAACATAATTGAGGACTTCGAGAGATTTCTTTGTTGCCCTGATGCCGCACCATAAACCCTCAGAATGTTGATTACCTCTTGACTCTGCTTCGCATCCGCCTTACAAAAGAACAAGCTATCATCTGCAGATAGCAGATGTGACACCGGAGGGCTTGCTTTTGAAAATTGGAGCCCTTGAATCCTCCCAAACCACTCTGCATGGTTTAGCTGGACAATAAGAGCTTCTGTGCAGATTATAAAGATATACGGGGACAGAGGATCCCCTTGACAGATACCTTGGGATGGCTTGATGCATCCCTTTGCTTCCCCATTTAATAATACTTTGTAAGATACTGACCGAATACAATACATGACCCAACTTGTCCAACGTGTTGAAAATCCAAGTTTCAACATCATCTCCTGAAGAAAATCCCATTCCACCGTGTCATAAGCTTTACTCATATCCGGTTTGATTGCCATGTATCGTATCCTACATGTCTGATTTGTTCGGAGAGCATGGAATTTCTCTTGAGCAATAAGAATATTGTCGGTAATGAGACATCCTGACACAAATGCTGACTGAGTCTCGGATATGGTGGATGGGGGAATATGCTTCAGTCTGTTGGCCATGACTTTAGAGATGATTTTGTAGACCATGTTACACAGACTTATCGGAAAAAATTCAGACATTTCTCTAGGGCGAGATGTTTTAGGGATCAGACAAATATTAGTCTCATTAAACCGTGCATCAAAGAAATTTTTTACCGTCTTTACTAGGTCACCTCCCGTTAGACTCCAAATTTTTTGATAAAACAGAGCTGTCATACCGTCAGGGCCAGGAGTTTTGTCTGGATTCATTTGAAACAAAGCTTTTTTAACTTTGCATTCTGATACATCCATGGTAAGAAGTGTATTCATATTTTTTGTAATGATCTTGGGCACGTCCCGGATAGCATCCTCGATCAAAGTGGGATTTGATGAGGTAAAGAGATTTAAAAAATAATGGACAGCAGTGTGCTCAATTTCTTCTTCTTTCTCAACCCAGACGCCGAAATGATTAAGGAGACCCAAAATACGATTTCTAGCTCTTCTTTGTTTTGTGTAGCATGAAAGAATTTTGTATTCTTGTCTCCTTATTTTAACCACAAAGCTTTACTCTTTTTTTCCAAAACAGCTCCTCGTCATGAAAAGCATCACAGAGCTTCCATTTGAGCTGGGTAATCTCATCCGTGCCTACAATTCCATCCTCATCCGCCTAATCTATTTGGTCTGTGAGCTCCTCTATAAGTTTTCCTGCATTGAAAGAGGTATCTTTATGCCAACTCAATATAGCTTGTCTACATAACTGGATCTTCTTAAAAATATCCCAGGACCCCTCCACATCTTTGGATACCCATCCTGTATTGACAGCATCATCAAACCCTTCCTTACCCAACCACCTTTTATCAAACATAAAATTTCTCCTCTTCTTATTCTTCTTCGAGAAAATGTGAGATAAAATAGGTCTATGATCAGAGCCCCATCGCTTAAGATATTCAATATTAGTATGAGAGAATACTGAATGCCACTCTTCATTCCCTAAAGCTCGATCTAATCTGCACTTGACAACACCATTTTTTTACCTACCAACCCAAGAAAAGGAATTACCTCTAAAAGGGAATTCAACCAACCCGCAATCATGGATCATTGTATTGAAGGGAATAAAAGAGTTTTCTGATATTTACTTTCCACCTTCCTTTTCATGATGCCCTGTAATCTCGTTGATATCCCCTATAAGAAACTAAGCACCATCAAGAGCAATCCCTATGCGAGTAAGTCTTTCCCAAAAACATTCTCGGTATTTTACAACCGGATCACCATAAACAAATGACATGAATACTTTATTACCTTCAATCCAAATCTCGACATCAATCATTCGTTCATTATAAGATAAAATCGTAACAGGAAACATAGATGTATAAAAAAGAGCAAGCCCTCCACTCAGGTCCTCCGGCTATACCGTAAACAGCTTATCATATCCTAGTTGATCTTGCAAGTCTTCTAAAAATGGTCTTTGATTCTTCGTTTCAGACAACCTGGGAGGAATTTTCTTGTTATCTCCCTTAGCCGCCGAATTGTCAAGTATGTTCCAACTCCTTGACAATTCCAGGCAATCCGCTCTCATATATCCTTACTGGGTGGTTTCTGGGACCCCACCAAACCTGAAAGTGATTTAGACTTTTTGCTTAGAGCCGAAGGAAGCACCTCAGAGCGAGGGAAAATGAGGCGAGAGGAAACTGCAGGCTTTCCCACTGCTTTCATTGATGTATGCGCCTGCCTTTTCTTAGGAGAGCTCTTAACAAAAAGTGCATGTCTTTTCTTGGATGCCATACCTAGGAGCTCTCGAGATGATTTACTGGCCTTGTTCTTCAGGTCTGTTAGCTTCCTCCGGTGAACACCCTTTGACACAACAAAATTTGGGTACTCAATTCTCTCTTTTGCAGACCTTCTTTGACTTGAGGAGGGACTGGTCACTATCCATTTTTTCTTCTCTGAAGCAGAATGTCTAGGAGCCAGACAAAGAGGAAGAATTTTTGTCTGAAACCGTACGCTCCAGACTTGGCTGCTCACATCCTCAAGAAGATCATCGCTATCAACCTCGTTTTTAGACATGACGGCGTCTGGTAGCTCCTCAGCAAAAATCTCACCGTCCTCTGGAATTAAAGTATCCCCTGAAACTTCACTTTCTACAACCATATCTTTCCCAGCATTATTTCAGAATATTAAAGGGACTTCCCTTGGCAATTTTGATTTAGGTGATTCTTCAAGCTTTGAGACTCATGTAATTGATGTATCATTAGTTAATTTTGTAGGCGAAGCTTTCTCTCTATAGTACCTTTTCTCGCCTGATCTCTCACGAACCTCATAGATTGGTCTTTTATCTTCCCTCTTATTTCTGCTTAACTTTTTTTCATTCTCCTCTTGGGCCTTGAGGCGGTTGTCTTCTTCTCTACTTTTAAAAACCCTTCCACTATCAGCCTCTGTTTCGTGGGGAGTTCCAGGTCCACATACAGGAGATTGGGTCCCTTTGACAAACAAGGTAGGTGAGGTTCCGTTTTTAAGATGTGAGGGTCTGTGATCAGCCTCATAATTGGTGTATGTTCCGTGAGAAAACCCACTTTCACGTACAAGAATTCGAGAGTCTTGATGGAAGCGAGTGGAAAAGTCTCTTTTCTAAGAATAAGAATTGAAGTTATATTTATTGTAAATTTCTCCAGTAGCTCCATTTGGTGACGCCCTTCGATAACCATTTCTTCTTCTGTTTTCTTCTTCATCACGGTATCGTGAGTTTTTTGGTCGCCATTCAATTGTTTCTCCCGAGTCTTCATATCTTTGTTTTCTCTGATCCTCATCGGATCTCTGAGTGTTCTCTCTTAGACGTGGGTACATGTCTTTTCTTTTCTTTTCCAATCTGTCCCAGACGTACCGACGGTCTCTTCTCTCAGACTCAACAGCGACACTTTTTTAAGATCCATTGATGTCATTCTTTGGACCATAACTTCCTCCATCCTTTGACAAAGAAACCACATGTCGAGCTGGTAGATTTGTGTCCCCAGAAACTTGGACCTTGGGTACAGGCCTTTCAAAGCGAGTACGGTTTGCTTCCTCTTGATTCTTCCTTGGTAACTCAGCTTTTTCAAATTTCTTCTGATCTCTTTCCTCTTCTGACAGGTCTGGGCAGTTTTCATCTTCATGTGAAATCCGATAACAGGTCTTACAGTACCTCATTAGCTTCTCATAGATCAATTCGACGATCACCTCCTCTCCATCCGGGCACTGAGCTTTTTTAGCAAACCTCAAAGGTTTGGTAACATCAATGGTCACCTGGAATTTTGCTTCATTCTCCAAAATCTTCCCAACTAGACCCAATGGTTTTCCTATTGCTTTAAATGTGTTATCATTCCAGTATTGAGGCGGGAGATTCTTGACTCGGACCAAGAACATAATAGAGTTTGGAAAATCATTCTTAGTATCTGGAACCCACTTCTCAAGCGCAATATGCCAATGATTAAAATGGCACGGGCGTTTGTTTAAAACCCGGAGAAGGTCTTCCTCATGATCGAAGTCAAACTGGAATCTACCGTTTCCCAGATCAATCCCCCTTACTCTTCCTTAACATCCCAAATATGGTGTTTTGGCATTTAACAGGGGTCAAATACAACCCTAGAACTACTCTCTCAAATTAAGAGATTTAGGGGTCGAATCCACAAGGACTCTGAAAACTCACACAATAGAAACACATGGTCGAGTTAAGCTAGATCAATAAATTGTAAATAAATAAAACAATGCAAATAAAAGTAAACAAGATGAACGAGATTGAATTCAAGTGATTAAAAGCGCTAGACCTAGGGATAATCATCGGGAATAATCAGGAATGTGAACTAGGCAGTTCTATAATCAGGACTAAATTGTTTGTTCGGTTCTTAAACTCGTAACACTAATATGATATCTCATCAAACACTCGCTGCGACGGCATCTATCCTCTAAACAGAAGCAAACCAAATCTCTTTGCGAAATACCAATAAATAGAGTCTCTATGAATAACGAGTATGATATGTTTACAAAATTCCTAAACCAACTCTCGCTGCGAAAAGGCTGTTTGCTCATCTAAGATTGGGTCAGGATATCAATAACACTCTCACGCCTACCAACATTCCTATGATACCAGGATTAAGGTGATCAGTCTTAAAACTAGTGTGATAATCAAATCAAGATGAAGAACATTATAGATAACCTAACATGTCTATGCCCAATTCGATAAACCATCATAAACCTTTTGAAACCCTAGATCTAACAAGGCGACTACTCAGACATAGAAAAGAAAACACAAATCATTGTCTGAATAATACTCATGAAATAAAATAAGAAACAAAGGGAGTTCAGAATTATTTTCTCTACAAAGTTTGAGATCTGAATCTTCTCTCCAGAACTTGCTTGAAACTTTTAACTTAGAAAACTGAATACAACTCAAACCTTAGTCTCTGGGACTTCTAAAACATAGTTTAACCTTAAAACATGATTAGGCATGAAGTATAAACTTTAGAAACTTCTGGGGCAAAGTTACAATTCTTGAAACTTGATAAAACTTGAAGGCGTCTAGGGGTGGGCATTCGGGTATCCATTCGGATTTGGGTCTGGTATTTTGGGTGTACGGATGTTCGGGTTTAGAGATATTGCATCCTTTCGGGTATTTCATAATTTCGGGCGGGTTCGGATCAGATATTTTCGGATTCGGATCGGGTTCGGGTATACCCAAAGTATTAAAGAAAAACAAAAAATTGTTAAATTTAAATAAAAATTGGTGATATTTTCGTAAATATAAGTAATTTTTTGGATATTTTAGTTATTTTAGTTAATTTTGGTTTTAAAATGTTATAAATATTCGAAAATACCCTTAAACTATGATATATTTACATGAATCTCTCTTAAATTAAATGAAATAACCCAAATATCTCAACCAAAGATTTTAAGCATTTAGGTTATTACAAGTATATATATTACCAATAGATTATTATTCTGTACTTATAGTTTGAGTATATTCGGGTCTCTATTCGGGTTAGGGTTTGGGTCGGGTTTGGGTTCGGGTGTTTGGATTTAGAAATCTAAGACCCGCTCGGATATTTTAAAATTTTTGGTTGGGTTCGGATCGGGTTTGCCCCGTCATAAAGGCGTCATTCAGGTCTGGTGTGTGTCGACCAACAAAGGATATACCTGTCGGTCGACATGGACAGCAATAATCGTCTCCTTGTTGTTTTGCTCAGCTACAAGCCTACAAAAGCTCCAAAGTGCTCATTGATAGGTGTAAAATATAAGCTTAGAAGCTACTCTCTCAAATTAAGAGGTCAGTTGCAGCACTTAGGGGTCGAATCCACAAGGACTCTTAAAACTCACACAATAGACGGACATATTCAAATTAAGCTAGATCAAATAAATAAGAAACTAAAAGAAACAATGTAGTACACAAAATAGCAATTAAACGGGGTTGATTCAAGTGAATAAAAGAGCTAGACCTAGGGACATCAATCAGGAAAACTCAGGAAAGTGAACTGGGCAGTTCGTAAATCAAGTTTAAAGTGTTTATGCGGTTCTTAAACTCGTAACACTAATGTGATATCTCATCCAACTCTCGCTGCGACGACATCTATCCTCTAAACAGAAGCAAACCAAATCTCTTTGCGAAATATCAATAAATAGAGTCTCTATGATGTGTGGGTACGATATGTTTACAAAATTCCTAAACCAACTCTCGCTGCGAAAAGGCTGTTTGCTCATCTAAGATTGGGTAAGGGTATCAGTAGCACTCTTGCGCCTACCAATAATCCTACAGTACCAGTATTAAGGTGATCAATCCTAAAACTAGTGTAATTATCAAATCTAGATGAAGAACATAATAGATAACTTAACAAGACTATGCCCAATTCAACAATCCTTCATGAACCTTTTTGAAACCCTAGATCTAACAAGGTGACTACTCAGACATAGAAGATGAAACATAAATCCTTTTCTGAATAATACTCATAAAATCGAAAATAAGAAAACAAAGGGAGTTTAGAATTCTTCTCTATACAAAGTTTGAGATCTGACTCTTCTCTCCAATAATCTCCTTGAAACTTACAGTAAAACTTAGATCTTCTCCAAAACTTAGAGAATTACAAAAATTAGTCTCTGGGACTTCTAAAACATAGTTTAACCTAAAAACACGATTATGCATGAAGTATAAATTTTGAAAACTTATGGGGAAAGTTGTAATTCTTAAAACTTGATAAAACTCGAAGGCGTCATTATCGTCGTGGTTGTGTCGACTGACACAGGTAGAGCCTGTCGATCGACGTGGACAGAAATAATTTTCTCCTTGTTGGTTTGCTCAGCTACAAGCCGCCAAATGCATCCAAAGTGCTCATCAAGATCCAATCCGTGTTTGTACCTAATAAGACTCAATATATATAGAAAAGACTCCAAAACCAATACATATATCATGTCATAAAACCATAAAATCCATGATATATCAACTCCCCCAGACATAGCTTTTGCTTGCCCTCAAGCAAAACCGAAAACCAAACTAAGGAAGTAGTTTGAAAATCGCGGAACTCACCTACTCTTTAGAACATTGTGCTTACCAGTCATCATGTAATCCACATGGTACAAGAACTATTTAGAGATTAACCACCATGTACATTCACCGTAGTCACTCGCAGTCTTCTCAATACCCACCACAACTTAACAACATATCCCTTTAGTAAGCCATTTCATTGCTGGGTCTCATATCTGAATTCAGTGTTCAAGAGCCTTCTAGACTCAGCTGTCATCCTATACCATAACAAGACAAACCTCACAACAACAATGATGTTTTCGTCTCCCCCAGACTTAAATCCTTGGTTATTTTGGATCTTTTATTATTTCTTTTCTTTTGGCTATGAAGGTAGGCTATTAGAAGTGAAGAGTGGGTCACAGGATCTCTCCTACCCTCACAGCAACCCTACTCTCATCATCCCCTTAAGAAGTAGAAATGTGGGGGCATAGATTTCTCTTACCCGCTTCTACTTCAGAGAATCACTTGGTCATTCATAGACTATACCTAAAGGTTTTTTATTATTAGTAACAACTTTTTGAGGAAACTAGACATCATAATTTACTTTGGTTTTATCAAGTCAGGTATGAATGAAAAGTCAAGCTCTCAAATGCCAATTTCGTCCATGAGGTAAAAGGAACTGACAGAAATTAGCTCAGACTATAACGGGTATCTGTTGTAAGTATGGGAGTCTGAAGTTAACCGGTCAGACGGGGGTTTTCCATTAGTTGAATCTGAATAAGCTCTGCAACAATGGTCACCAGAAGACATATCAAACAACAATAGACCTAGATATAGCTCATAGTTCCTGGACAAGTTTTGACTCAATAAAACAAAAGTTTTGAAAAATAAAAGAAAAATTTGGACTGACTCTAAAAAGAATAAACATAGTTAGCAACTACCTCTCCCAGACTTAAACTATACTGTCCCCAGTGTAAATAAGCCTAAGGAAAGTGATAAAAAGAAATAAAATTGAATAGAGATTGAACTGTTATGTTTTGAAAAACGTGACCTAAGATGGTGTGTGCATGTCGACCGACACACACCCTGCGTTACGATCAATATGAGCAGGATGTGATGTTCCGAAATTATGACACCATTCAATCTGATCATGCAACTCGTTTTCTGACATTTAGATCCTGATTAAGAGCGAAACATGTCAAATAACAAGCAAATATATAACATAAAAGAGTTCAACAATACTCAATAGAAGTTAGAAACAAAATAATGACGCAAAAACAGAAGCAAAAGCAAAAATAAAAATGTCTCAAAGGAATAAGAAAATAGAAGAACTAATCCTCTTCTGAGACGGGATCTGAAGATGGAGTAGGGGTGGGGATCGGGATAGGCCAGGGCTGAGTGGGAGCTGCATCTGTCCGACAAATGCATCCGCAGCGTGAGAGTGAAGCAATCGCATTCCAGACACTCTCGAAGCTATCTGCGACATAGCTCTGAAACACAACAGTCTCCATAGGAATGGGAGGTGTAGCGGGAAGTCCATACTGAGGTGCATAAGTGTCTAGGATCAGATCATCCTCTGATGCTGTAGGCACGGACTGAGATGAGGCACCTCTGCGACGGCGGGTCTGAGGAGAAAGGGTTTGCAGCGACTGATGTGGCTGGAAGAGGAGGCGGGCCTGACTGCCTGTGATGCTCGTGAGCTCCGTCTGCGGAAGCTTCACAGAATAATCTACTCCCTCAATGCAGTATCACCAAACTCAATCCTTCCTAATCCACTTGGTGTGTGTCAAGAACCCCTCATTCTTGACGGATCTCTCAGTGAGCACATTGACGCCATCATTGCTAATCCCGCAGAAACGAAAGATGGGTGTCAACAAGCTATCCACAGACTCTAACTTGTCCCTCGTACCTCTGAATAGGCGCACCTTCAAGCCGACCAGATGATGCACAAAGATCGTGCCAAGGTTCACATCGGGATCTAGCTCGGTCCAATCCTCAGTGAACAACTCCTGAATCGCATAGCACATCAGCACCAATTCACTCTGTCTCATCTTGTTAGCCTCCATCTTACACAGCAGCGTGATCGAGTTGGCTTGAACTACGTAACAAAGAACCGGATGCCGGATGTCAGAGTGTATAGACCCGTTGGCGCTGTAAAGCCCATTCGCGAACTTACCCCAATAGTTCTGAAAATCTATTGCCATGTTCAAGGCCAGAGTACTCCCAGTCTTGGTCGGGTCAAATCCGTAGATAGTGCAAAGATCAGGGATGGAAATCCTGTACCGAACTCCCCGAATCAAGAATGTGAGGATGCCCGTCTGAGCATGCCCCTCAGGTGAGGTGTAGTAGAGCTGCACTGAGGCCATGAACTGTCGGACCAACTCCGGATAGACCTCGTAGTACTGAGTGCTCATAGTACCCAACCCAATTTTCTGCAAAGCCAGCAGACACTCATCCTTGATCTGCATACATCGCAAGGCAACACTGTCCATAGCCGGGTGGGCTTAATCTCCATGTTCAACCAAGAATTGTAGAACAAAGTATCATACTCGTCCCACTCATCAAAGATCTCACGGTTGTAACACTCGGGCTTCATCACCTCCTCCCTTGGGGTTCCATCCCAATCGCGTTGCGGTTTAATCCTCAGCCCCTCTCAATGAGGCCATGGACGATGAGAAGCAATAGGTGGAGATGGTCCACTACTGGACTCTCCTTGAGTCTCTGAAGTCCATGGTCGCTTCCCCCTAGCAGTCATAATGTACCTGAAAGAGAGACAAGAGAACAAGTCCAAGAATCAGCAAAAATTTGGAATCGATGTACCCATGTCGACCGACACGAGCATACTGTGTTGATCGACACGGTGCCAAAATCGGTGTATGAAGCATAAATTCCTCTCAATTCGAAATTCAATCAAAGTTTAAGCATAATCACTCATTAACATTATCATACCTACATTTATCCATCATCCTAAACATCTCTAAGTTCCGAATTTCATGTCAAATTAGTTCAAGTTTCATTCATAGAAATTCATGACTTTTCTATCAAATCAACCTAATTTAGCAACAATTTACACTCCAATCCTTCTAAATTCAATATAATCTACTAAGAGTAGCAAGTATTAAGACCAAATTTGAATTATAAAAGTGAGAATCTAAACCTTGAAAATTCAGATTTTAAAGATGAAATTTGAAGAAAATACCTTAGATTTTGATAGAATGGATGATATAGGAGTGAACAGAATCGAATTCTCTTGAGTTTAGGAACAAAAATCGATCAATTTGGTGAAAAATAGGAAATTTGCGAATTTGGGGTATTAGAGGCGGCTGTGTTTGCAATTTTGGAAAAAATGAATGTTGAGAAGAAAAAGAAATAAGGTATTTATACTAACCTCGGGTCCGCGTTGAGCGACACATGGTGTTTGTGTCGATCAACACGGACACAAACCTTGTGTTCCTTGGTCGAAAAATTACGTAAAGCTTCTCTCTTCCAATAGCAATCCTTTCAAATTTGTCATTAAGCACATCTAATTCCTAGGACAAAACAAAAACAAAGAAAAATTAGTGAAAGGACATAGAAAAACTTATTTACAGACTCAGCAGTGGGTTGCCTCCCACTAAGTGTTTATTTTCAGTCATTAGCTTGACTGTGTCAGAAATCAGATGGATGGAGATTCCCCGGATGAATCTGAAAGTTGGTGGAGATGAAATCTTGGAGCTGAGATCATCCTCACTTAAGTCAAGCATCTTGGGTTTCAAAACCCTATTCTTCATCTCATCCATCGTGTCTTGTCCTTTAGCCTTAATCTCGAGAGTGATGATAGCCTTAATATTGTCAAATGGTCTTGAACCACTTCCATACTGAAGCTTATATTGAATAGTATCATCAGCTTGCCTCACAAAAGTCAAAGTCATAAGGGGCTTCGCAGTCACTGCTTTTCTCTGCGGTTTCTTCTTCTTACCCACAGCTTTTGGATTCCTTGCAGTGAACTCCTTAGAGTGAATCTCATTCACTTCTTTAACAACAAATTGGGGACTCCACATAACATATCCTTCCGGATTAGCATCATAAAACACATCAGGATCAACATGTCTCAGAGAAATCCTGGTACTTAGCAAACCAAACATAGCTCTAGCAGTAGCAAGGAATGATCTACCCAAAATCAGTGGCATATCAGAACCAATATCCGTCTCAACAACATGGAAATCACAGGGAAGCAGACAATCACCAACTTGAACTATCAGATCCTCAATAAAACTCATGGATTTCTTAAGAGAAGCATCAGCCTATGTAATCTCTATTGAAGATCTCCTCATATTGCTTATTCCCAACCTTATTGCAATGTTATTAGACATGATATTGATACTAGAACCAGTATCACATAGTGAATCAGTTAACTTAAATCCAGCAATGGAAAAAGGTACAACAAAGCTTCCAGGATCTTTCAACTTAGGCAAGTTTTGGAGATAGATTCTGTCATGAGGCTGAGCATGTTGACCGACATGGCCAGATGCCTGTCAATCGATTTGTGTGGAGTCCAGACTGTCCTTAGTCGTGACTTGCATCAAATCCTCTGATAAGTTGGATGGTGTCGACCGATACGTAAGAGTGGTGTCGATCGACATGAGCTGCGTGATGAGGGTCTCAACTTTTTCCCTAGCTTCAGACTTCTCCAGAACCTCTTCTTTGACCTCTCTCTTGACCATATCTCCCCAGGACATAACAGCAGTACAAGAGTATCTAGGATTGGTATCAGTACATCCATGTAAGACGCCATCAGGGAGTTTAGTGTTCACCGCAGATTGTGCAAACTGAGTATCCAACGCCTTGATGTGGTTGTTCAAAGTCTCATACTTCCCATTAAGATTTGCATACAATGCATGTATCTTACCATTGAAGTCCACTACCATCTTCTGCTGTCCTTCAAGTATTTGGTCAAGCATATCCTTCAACTCAGAATCCGCAGTCCTAGCAGGTACATTCTGGTAAGTGGACCTTCTGAAGTTCCTAGTGAAACCACTGTTGTTTCTCTGGGCATCCTGAACCACAGGCCTGAGCGTAAATCTAGAAGAATTCTGGTTGTTTTCGTAGTTGTTTCTCTGATTGTTGTAGCCTCTGAAGATTCCCTGAGAATTGCCAAACCTTTGGCCATTAAAACCGGAACCATTCACATAGTTCAGATCCTCTTTAGTAGCTTCTTCTTCAGCTTCAAAAACCTCATCCTCTTGAGCAAAGTGAACTGAATTCTTGTTCACTAGAAGCTTATGCATAATATCCAGCTTTGCCTTTACTTCCGCCATCTGATTATTGTTCAAACCAGCAGCTAACTTCTTCCTCTCAAAATCAGCATTCTTAGTACTACTACTAGATTCCAAGTTCTCAATCAACTTGATAGCTTCCCCTGGTATCCTGGTCTTGAAGTTACCATTACTAGCAGCATCCAAAGAAGCATGATACCTCTAATCAATTCCATAAAAGGAAGTCCTAATGAGCTAGACTTCATCAATATTATGGTGCGGACAATCTCTTTGATACCCCTTGAATCTCAACCACACAGCTTTCAGAGTCTCTGCAGGTCCTTGCGTAAACTGAATAATCAAATCCCTCAAGTTTTCTGTCTTAGAATCATCATAAAAGTTGTTCAAAAAAGCTGTCTTGATATCCCTCCAAGTGGTTAACGAACCCGGTTCCAATTGTTTCAACCATTGAGCTGCTTCCCTAGTAAGAGAGTATGGAAAGATCTTGCAGAATATATAGTCTTCAGACACTCCATTGGCTTTAATACTCAAAGCCAAGTTTTCAAACTTCTCTATGTGGTCCATTGGATGTTCCGCAAGATGAGCATGGAAAGCATGTTGCCCCACAAGAGTGTAGTATTGGGGTTTCATCTCAAAATCATTCCTCTGAAAAGCAGGAGGACATATATCAGACCTGTTGGAGTAAAACTCATTGGGTCTGTTGAAATCAGCAAGTGTTCTTCCCACAGTTTCAATCCTAGCATCCAAGTTGCCCGGACTGTTTCCGTTGACCGACACCAGTGTTACCAAGTCGGTCGACATGGCCAGTTTCACCGACAGCTTCGACAACTGGGTTTCCATCAGCATCAAGTCTCAGACCTTGATCATTATACTGGTTGCCCTCTAAATCACATAAGACCCTAGTAGCATCTCTCTCAATCACAACAGTCCTAACCACTCTTATTGCTTCAGTGCTCTGCGATTAGCTCTCTCTAACCTCCCAATCTCCTCAGTAGCAACTAGTTCTTTGTCCTTGTTGCTCCTAAGTTTCATGCACCTAAGATAAGAGAAAGTAGAGGCGTAAGTAACAAAATAAAAGAAAAATCTATACTAAACTCTTACTGAAATCTAATGGTGAATTTAGAGTCCCCGACAATGGCGCCAAAATTTGATAGGTGTCAAATATAACCTTAGAAGCTACTCTCTCAAATTAAGAGGTCAGATGGAGCACTTAGGGGTCGAATCCACAAGGACTCTGAAAACTCACACAATAGACGGACAGATTCGAATTAAGTTAGATCAAATAAATAAGAAACTAAAAGAAACAATGCAGTAAACAAAATAGCAATTAAACGGGATTGATTCAAGTGATTAATAGCGCTAGATCTAGGGACATCAATCAGGAAAACTCAGGAAAGTGAACTGGGCAGTTCGTAAATCAAGTATAAAGTGTTTGTACGGTTCTTAAACTCGTAACACTAATGTGATATCTCATCCAACTCTCGCTGCGATGACATCTATCTTCTAAACAAAAGCAAATCAAATCTCTTTGCAAAATACCAATAAATAGAGTCTTTATGATGTGCGGGTACAATATGTTTACAAAATTCCTAAACCAACTCTCGCTGCAAAAAGGCTGTTGCTCATCTAAGATTGGGTCAGGGTATCAATAGCACTCTCGTGCCTACCAATAATCCTACAGTACCAGTATTAAGGTGATCAATCTTAAGACTAGTGTAATTATCAAATCTAGATGAAGAACATAATAGATAACTTAACAAGACTATGCCCAATTCAACAATCCTTCATAAACCCTTTTAAAACCCTAGATCTAACAAGGTGACTACTCAGACATCGAAGATGAAACAAAAATCATTGTCTGAATAATACTTAGAAAATCGAAAATAAGAAAACAAAGGCAGTTCAGAATTCTTCTCTCTACAAAGTTTGAGATTTGAATCTTCTCTCCAATAATCTCTTTGAAACTTACAATAAAACTTAGAACTTCTTAAAAACTTACAGAATTACAAAACTTAGTCTCTGTGACTTCTAAAACATAGTTTAATCGAAAAACACGATTAGGCATGAAGTGTAAACTTTGGAAACTTCTGGGGCAAAGTTGCAATTCTTGAACTTGATAAAACTCGAATGCGTCATTATCGTCGTGGTTGTGTCGACCGACACAGGTAGAGCATGTCAATAGACGTGGACAGAAATATTTGTCTCCTTATTGATTTGCTCAGCTACAAGCCTCCAAATGCATCCAAAGTGCTCATCAGGATCCAATCCGTGTTTGTACCTAATAAGACTCAATATATATTGAAAAGACTCCAAAACCAATACAGATATCATGTCATAAAACCATAAAATCCATGATATTTTTATCATCAGGGTCCATCTCATGTTTGTACCTAATAAGACTCAATATATATACAAAAGACTCTAAAACCAAAGCATATATCATGTCATAAAACCATAAAATACATGATATATCAACCCCCAGACTTAGCTTTTGCTTGCCCTCAAGCTAACAGAAAACTCAATCAAGGAAGAAGTTTGAAAATTGAGAAACTCACCTACTCTTCAGAAAATTGTGCTTACCAGTCATCATGTAATCCACATGGTACAAGAACTATTCAGAGACTAACCACCATGTACATTCACCGTAGTCACTCACAGTCTTCTCAATACCCACCACAACTTAACAACATATCCTTTAGTAAGCCAATCATTACTGGGTCTCATTTCCGAATTTTATGTTCATGAGCCTTTTAGACTCAGCTGTCATCCTATACCATCACAAGAAAAACCTCACAAGAACAATGATGTTTTCATCTCCCCCAGACTTAAATACTTGGTTATTTTTGATCTTTTATTATTTTCTTTTCTTTTGTCTATTAGAAGTGAATAGTGGGTCACGAGATCTCTCCTACCCTCACAGCAACCATACTTTCATCATCCCCTTAAGAAGTAGAAATGTGGGGGCATAGATTTCTCTTACTCGCTTCTACTTCAGAGAAACACTTGGTCATTCATAACTATACCTTAATGGTTTTTATTATTAGTAACAACTTTTGGGGAGACTAGACATCATAACGTACTTTGGTTTTATCAGGTCAGGTATGAATGAAAAGTCAAGCTCTCAAACACCAAATTCATCCATGAGGTAAAAGGAACTGACAGAAATTATCTCAGGCTATAGCGGGCATCTGTTGTTAGTATGGGGATCTCAAGTTAACTGGTCAAACTTGGAGTTTTTACATTAGTTGAATCTAAATAAGCTCTGCAACAATGGTCACCAGAAAATATAGCAAACAACAAATAGACCAAAAGATAACTCATAGTTTCTAACAAGGTTTTGATTCAATAAAACAAAAAATTTTAAAAATAAAAGAAAAACTGGGACTGACTCTCAAAAGAATAAATAGAGTTAGTAACAACCTCCCTCAGACTTAAACTACATTATCCCCAATGTAATTAAGCTTTAGGAAGGTGATAAAAAGGAAAAATATTGAATAGAAATTGAACTGTTATGTTTTAAAAATGTGACCTGAGATGGTGTGTGTGTCGACCGGCACACATCTTGCGTGTCGGTTGACATGAGCAAGAATATGTGTTTCCACAGTCTGACACCATTCTACTGATCAGTCTACTCGTTTTCTGACATTAGATCCTGATTAAGAGCTCCAAAAATGTCAAATAGCAAGGAAATAGATAACATAATAGGTTTAACAATACTAAATAGAAGTTAGAAAAAAGTAAAAGAAAGAAAATACGATAGATTTGCTTTCTGTTTGTTAGATAAATTTGTTTTAGATTCATATGCAAGGTAAATCTATAAATTTGTTTCCGAGTTTTTTGAGATAAATAAGTTTCAAATGAATATTCACTTAACATGTTTAA
The DNA here is from genome assembly GCA_963555745.1 of Cardamine flexuosa. Lineage (NCBI taxonomy): Eukaryota > Viridiplantae > Streptophyta > Magnoliopsida > Brassicales > Brassicaceae > Cardamine > Cardamine flexuosa. The sequence continues at coordinate 14,354,101 of OY743214.1, read as the reverse complement.
AACATATTCGTAAACATTCTTGATTTTGTTTGTTTTTTTTACTCCACATGAAATGTAAATGGGATTTCGACTACCACCCCCAAATAAGGGAAAACGATCTATTTTTCCACGAGAAGTATCGTATGGAGCCAGATAGAGCCCAAAACTAACTTCGATGCAGATACCCATCCACGAACTATGATCAATCCAATTATCCATCTCACAGAAGTTAAATTCTTAGATCCTCATATACCGGCCAACCTTAAAACAACATTATGAAACCACAAAAAACTAAACCAAACCGATACTCATACCCAATTCAAATTAAAACCCGACTCGTTTGACCCATATAATGCCCGACTCGAATCAATACAACGGTCATAAATCCCCAAATCAGAACTTCAAACCCTAAAATCACGAAATCTCAAATTGAACAACAATTCATCTCAGATTTGTGAAATTGATAGTAAGTGGTTGTCATGTTTATAATTTCGTATATGCGTAACTGCGTTTAAGGTCTTAAATTTTTCATGTGTTCCTAAATTTTGGTTTAAGATCTGCGAAGACTGAATGTGATTATTCATGTGTTCTTAAATTTTGGGTTTTGTATAATCGTTGTCATTTGATTTGTATCCAGGCATGAGTAATGTTTCTGGAGCTTCGACTGGATCTTTGAGTATCCGAAGAGGAAGAATTACGGGGGTTCCAAAGAAATGTTGGTGTGGAGAACCTGCTCTTGACTTAATCTCTCGATCAGTCCCCAATCCGTACCGTCGTTACTACCGTTGTCATTTTGCTGCAGCTCAGAAGGTAATGAAATTATTACCGATTTATATTGTTTTGGTTTGTGAAGTTTTTAAAATTTTTGGTTAGGATTTGGTTCAAAATCTCTATTTTAACGATGGTTCATATTGTACCTAGAGAATGATAACCACACATTCAAGTGGGTTGATGAGGCATTGCTAAACAAGATTGAGACATTACAAATGAAAAATGCGAGACTTCAGGAAGAAATGAAAGAGCTTGCAACCGAGAGAAATGAATTTGAGAAGTTGGTGTTTGATAAGGTTCTGTTAAAGCTTGAGAAGGAGATATTTGAGAGGGTGAAAGATGTTTTGCAAGAATCAGCATCTCGTATGAAAAAGATGATGATGTTTGTAGTCATTGGCTGCATAATAATGATGTTATGTTCTCTTTTTTTATTTGGTTTGTGATTGTTCTAAGATTGTTGTTGCTTGAAAGGCCAATCTATTGCAAGACCAAGATCATGTTTCCGAATACAAAAGAAGACAATTAACATTTTGGTCATTAACCCGAATACAAAAGAAGATACAGTTTGGTCACTAACCGATACAAACCAAAAAAATAGACATCAGTTTACTAAAACGACCAATCTTCAATCCTACTTCAATCCTACATCAGTCCTGACTATTGAGCTTGAGAGAGAGTGCCTTGAGATGGTTCAGTCTGAGAAACCTGAACCTGAGAAGCCTGCAAAACAAAAGAGAATAAGAGACACACATAAATCATCTTATTTCTGTATCAATATACCCAACTAATTCAAACAAATAAAATGATAGACAAACCTGTGATAAATCATCTAATTTCTATATCTATAAACCTAACTAATTCAAACAAAAAAATGATAGACATACCTGTGTGGTTTTCTTCTTTTTATGGAACCTCGAGTTGTGATCAGCTTGTCCACAAATTCCACAGTGCATAATCCACTTCTTCCCTTCTGGTGCCTTTTTGGTTGGAGACTCATTTTTACCTTTTTTCATTTCTTGTCAGCTTTAGTCTCTTTTTTTCTTCCTACTTGTGCTGGTTCCGGTGGAGCATGGACATTTGGTTCCTCTGTTGGAGGCCAGAACCTTGCACCCTTCAGTGGAAAAAGTCCATCTGTGTATTTTCTCTTCCACCAATCTGTCCAGAACCAATGACAAACATAATCTTCAGGTACAAGCTTCTTTTTTAGAATCTATCCATATGAATGCTCACAAGGGATCCCATAGATCTCATACTTCATGTAGGTACAAGTTTTTTTCTCTAAATTAACGTGGTAAGAACATCCACAAAGCCTTGCTTCATACATGCCATTAATGCTTCTAGTGATCTTGCAAGCAGATGCTTTCTTATTCTCTTTGGCAAGGAACTTGACATGGGTCAAATATAACCCTAGAAGCTACTCTCTCAAATTAAGAGATCACTATAGTACTTAGGGGTCGAATCCGCAAGGACTCTGAAAACTCACACAATAGATTAAACAGATTCGAGTTAAGCTAGAAGAAAATAAGAAAACTAAATAGAGCAATGCAATAAACAAAAATAGCAATTAAACGGAATTAAATTCAGATGATTAAAGCGCTAGACCTAGGGACATCAATCAGGAAAACTCGGGAAAATGAACTGGGCCGTTCATAAATTAAGTCTAAAGTGTTTGTGCGGTTCTTAAACTCGTAACACTATTATGATATCTCATCCAACTCTCGCTGCAACGACATCTATCCTCTAAACAGAAACAAACCAAATCTCTTTGCGAAATACCAATAGAGTCTATATGATAGTGCGGGTACGATATGTTTACAAAATTCCTAAACCAACTCTCGCTGCGAATAGGCTGTTTGCTCATCTAAGATTAGTTCTGAGTATCAATAACACTCTCGTGTCTACCAATAATCCTATGGTAGCAGTATTAGGGTGATCAATCCTAAGACTAGTGTAATTATCAAATCTAGATGAAAAACATAATAGATAACTTAACAATACTAAACCCAATTCAATTTTCCTTCATAATCCTTTTTGAAACCCTAAATCTAACAAGATGAATACTCAGACATAGAAGATGAAGCACAAATCATTGTCTGAATAATACTCATAATAATCAGAAATAAGAAACAAAAGGAGTTCAGAATTCTTCTCTCTATAAAGTTTGAGATCCGAATCTTCTCTCCAATAATCTCCTTGAAACTTACAATAAACTTGAAAACTTAGAATATGATCAAACTTAGTCTCTGGGATTTCTAAAACATAATTTAACCTAAAAACACGATTATGCATGATTTATAAACTTTGGAAACTTCAGGGGCAAAGTTGTAGTTCTTGAAACTTGATAAAACTTAGAGGCTTCAATATCGTCTAGGTGATGTCGACCGACACAACGGAAGCGTTTCGATCGACGTGGACAGGAATATCCGTCTCTTTGTTGATTTGCTCAGCTACAAGCCTCTAAATGCTCCAAAGTGCTCATAAGGATCCATCTCGTGTTTGTACCTAATAACACTCAATATATATACAAAAGACTCCAAAACCAATACATATATATCATGTCATAAAACCATAAAATCCATGATATATCAACTCCTCCAGACTTAGCTTTTGCTTGCCCTCAAGCAAAACAGAAAACCAAACCAAAAAAGTAGTTTGAAAATCGCGGAACTCACCTACTCTTTAGAATATTGTGCTTACCAGTCATCATGTAATCCACAGGGTACAAGAACTATTCAGAGACTAACCACCATGTACATTCACCGTAGTCACTCACAGTCTTCTCAATATCCACCATAACTTAACAACATATCCCTTTAGTAAGCCATTCATCGCTAGGTCTCATTTTTGAATTCAATTCCCAAGAGCCTTCTAGACTCAGCTGTCATCCTATACCATAACCAGACAAACCTCACAACAACAATGATGTTTTCGTCTCCCCCAGACTTAAATCCTTGGTTATTTTGGATTTCATATAATTTTCTCTTTCTTATTTTTTTTGTCTATGAAGGTAGGCTATTAGAAGTGAATAGTTGGTCACGAGATTGCTCCTACCCTCACACCAACCCTACTTTCATCATCTCCTTAAGAAGTAGAAATGTGGGGGCATAGATTTCTCTTACCCGCTTCTACTTCAGAGAATCACTTGGTCATTCATAGATTATACCTAAAGGCTTTTTATTATTAGTAACAACTTTTTGGGGAGACTAGACATCATAACGTACTTTGGTTTTATCAGGTCAGGTATGAATGAAAAGTCAAGCTCTCAAACACCAAATTCATCCATGAGGTAAAAGGAACTGACAGAAATTATCTCAGGCTATAGCGGGCATCTATTGTAAGTATGGGGATCTCAAGTTAACTGGTCAAACTTGGAGTTTTTACATTAGTTGAATCTAAATAAGCTCTGCAACAATGGTCACCAGAAAATATAGCAAACAACAAATAGACCAAAAGATAACTCATAGTTTCTAACAAGGTTTTGATTCAATAAAACAAAAAATTTTAAAAATAAAAGAAAAACTGGGACTGACTCTCAAAAGAATAAATAGAGTTAGTAACAACCTCCCTCAGACTTAAACTACATTATCCCCAATGTAATTAAGCTTTAGGAAGGTGATAAAAAGGAAAAATATTGAATAGAAATTGAACTGTTATGTTTTAAAAATGTGACCTGAGATGGTGTGTGTGTCGACCGGCACACATCTTGCGTGTCGGTTGACATGAGCAAGAATATGTGTTTCCACATTCTGACACCATTCTACTGATCAGTCTACTCGTTTTCTGACATTAGATCCTGATTAAGAGCTCCAAAAATGTCAAATAGTAAGGAAATAGATAACATAATAGGTTTAACAATACTAAATAGAAGTTAGAAAAAAGTAAAAGAAAGAAAATACGATAGAGTGGGTTGCCTCCCACTAAGCGCTTGTTTAAAGTCATGAGCTAGACGTATGGTAGTGAGTCAGATCGATGGAGGCTCTTCTAAGTCCAAAAGATGTCCATCAGGAATCGTCGTCTCTGCCCAATAATGCTTGACTCACTGACCATTGTAAAGTCTTCTCCATTGGGGTTGTTCAAGACCAAAGCACCATATGGACGAACCTCTTTGATTGTGAAGGGACCTGGCCAACGAGAACACAATTTCCTAGGGAATCAATTCAAACGGGAATTGTAAAGAAGTACCTGGTTGTTAGGCTCAAAAGTTCTGTGAATGATCTTCTTATCATGATACGCCTTTCCTTGTACAACTTTGAATTCTCGTAGGCGTGATGTCTTATCTCATTTAACTCATTCAGCTGTATCAATCTCCTTTTCGCAGCAGGTTTGATATCAAAGTTCGACAACTTAACAGCCCAGGCGGCATTATGTTCAAGTTCAACCGGGAGATGACAAGCTTTCGCATAAAGAAGATGGAAAGGTGTGGTTCCAAGTGGTGTCTTATTGGCTGTCTGATATGCCCATAGTGCATTGTCAAGTTTTACAGACCAATCCTTACGTGTCCGACCTACTGCCTTCTCAAGGATCTCCTTAATCTGCCTATTCGAAAATTCCACTTGACCACTTGTCTGTGGATGATAAGGTGTCGTGACACGGTGTTGCACTCCATGCTTCCTCAAAATTTTAGCAAATACCTTCTTGATATAGTGTGATCCCCCATCCCTAATGACTATACGAGGCACTCTAAATCTTGGAAAGATTATGGACTTGAAAATTTTGATCACAATCGTAGCATCATTGGTGGGACTAGCTACCGCTTCCACCCATTTGGATACATAATCCACAGCAACAAGGATGTACCTATTCCCAAAAGATGATGGGAAAGGACCCATAAAATCAATGCCCCAGCAATCAAACACTTCTACCTCTAGAATGAAGTTCTGTGGCATCTCATTTCTCTTACTGATCTTCCCTCTTCTCTGGCAAAAATCACAACGCGGTATAAACGCATGAGCATCACGGAATTGTAGGCCACCAAAATCCCGCTTGAAGTACCTTAGACACTGTTTTGAAAGTTGCAAAATGTCCAGCATATTCAGATCCATGGCAATGAAACAGTATCTCAGCAACCTCTGTCTCTGCTACACATCTCCTATATATCCCATCAGAACAATGTTTGAATAAGTAAGGCTCATCCCAAAAGTACCTTCGAAGCTCTCTAAAGAATCTCTTCTTTGCATAATCCTTAAGGTGATTTGGTGGTACATCTGCAGCAAGGTAGTTAGCTATGTCAGCATACCAAGGTTTGGTGGGGACAGCTCTCACTGCCAAAACATGTACGCACAAGAGTAGCTCTGGAGTGATCACTTGGCATCGTGTCCACCAACACAGGTGGAACCTGTCGGTCGACTTGTGTGTTAACTCGTCCGTCCTCATAAATTTCTCCATCCAAACTTGTTTCCGCAAAATAGACATTCTCCTCAGGTAAGAAATCGTTTATAGAGATGTCATCAGTGATCCTTATCCTTGAAAGATAATCAGCAACTCCATTCTCAATGCCTTTCTTGTCTCTAAGTTCAATATTAAACTCTTGGAGAAGGAGTACCCATCTTAACAACCTTGGTTTTGCATCCTTCTTTTGCATCAAGTATTTCAAAGCATCATGATTTGTATGAATGATGGGGTATTAAGTTTTCCTCAACGAAACCACACAATGAATAAGCTGCAAGTGCACAGAAATCAATCGTAGTACTTAAGGTATATTAATCCCACAGAGAGAGAAGATGTATTGCAAATCAAGAGGAACAAATAAAGCTAAAACTCAATAATAAAAGGGGGTTTTGTGTCACGCAAATCACGCAAAGCAAATAAAGTAAATGTAAATCAATATGAGATGAATGTTGGGCGCTTAAGGGGGTCTCTGGGGTTCAATGATCTATCTATTCTAAATAAGTTCAATGTAATGCATGTCTACTCCTAAGTCTCGTACTATGAAACACGAAAGTTTGGCTAACCTATTATCATAGAGAAAACCAGCTGAAATCCACCAATTCTATTACTCAACTATCGCATGCAATAACTAATCCATAAAACTTCATAACTAAGGGGTATGTGCTTGTTATGACGTGATACTCATCAAATCTAGGTTCCAACAAACTAAGCAAACGGTACGAATTACTTAGATGCCTAAGATCAATAGCTAATTCATGACTCTAACTATATGCATTAAGAATGAGATAAGACCAAAAGACAGTGTAGACAGATATGCAAATACAATAAAACTCGCCACTCAAAAGACAGTGTAGACAGATATGCAAATACAATAAAACTCGCCACTCAAAAGACAATGATCATCTCACCCCATTGATTGGCCCTTTAGACCCAACTAGATAGTCTACTTGGCCATGCTCAAGGTTGTCATCGATGATATGAAAGAGTAAAACATAGATCTAATGCAATAAGTTAAAGGTTTAGAGATTACTTCTTTAGATCCAAAAATAACAAGATGTAAGGACTTATCCTTTGAAAAAGTTACAAAAGAAATAGGGAAAGAGATGGTGGAACTTCAAAGCTTCAGCGAGATCAATTGGCTTCTGCGGCTCCTTGGAGACGGCGTCGGCTTCTTGAGGTGATGATGGACTTTCTAGGGGTTTTGTGGTGAACTTAGGTGGTGGTTTGAAACTTTGATGAGGCACACGAAACCCTAGCTTCATAAACTTGTATATATAGGTCTTAGGGCGCAAGACATTAGCTTCTAGGGTTTAGGAAGGGCAGACTCGTCATCTTGGTGAGTGTGGAGGCAATGGGCCGATCTTTGTGATGGGCCAAACATCTAAGGCGGTGAAGTAGGCTTTTCTTGGTCATGAGCTTAGTGACCGGGGAGCTCAAGAGGCTTGGCCTTGGTCATGAGCTTAGTGACCGAGGTTTGGTGCTGTGGCGCTGGTTTGACATAGCTTCATCTTCTAGGATGCATCTTCCAAACAGCTGAATAGATTGCTTTGATTCTTGTCTCATACGAATCTTGACTCTTAAAGCTTTCCAATGATATAGAGAACTCCAATTTTGGTTTGCTGGAAGGTCTTCAAATGTTGTCAAACTTCTGATGCTTTAAAAGTGCCTCAAAACGGGTCTTTGCTCCTTTTTGATTCATATTCCCATAAAATCTCTAAAACCTCTTGACACTAACAATACTTGATAATAGCCTATTTAGTTTTGAAATCACACCAAATCTCTCTTAAAAAAATTTGAAAACCATAGTAAAAACGGGTCAAAATACGATGTTATCAAATCCCCCATACTTAAACCTTTGCTTGTCCTCAAGCAAAATAGAATGGAAGAGAGGTTTGAAAATCACGGGAACTCACTTAGCTTGTTGGGGATGTCTGGACTTCAAAAAATTCGTCACTGGGCGTTGGAACATAGTCCAAGATTAACCACAAGGATCATCTTCAAACCTTAGTTACTCCAATCTAAAGGAGTTTTTGGGATTCCATTGTCATCTCTTTACATAAATTCATGAAATGAAAGGTACCGTGATCTTACCAAAGGGAAATCGCCTTAAAGGCAGGGAAAACTCTTCTTACCAAGGCCTTCTCCGGCATACTTTCCCTCTTTTATTTTTGTTCCAAGCTCTTTGATATCATGTTTACAGCCACCGAATTTTGTTGTTTCCGGTGCTTTGCCTTTTCTTCTTCTTCTTTTTTCTTTCTTTCTTTTTCTTTCTTTCTTTCTTTTTCTTTCTTTCTTTTGTTTTCTTTGGGACGAGTCTCCCTGGAATCACAAAGGATACACGGGTCTACGCATCATCCCTTGGCCGCTTTGACTCTTAATGTTTCCCTTACAACAAAATCCTTCCATGAGGTTGCAAAAGATACACAGGTTTACGCATCATCCTTTGGTTCACTTGGGCTTGTTTCTTTTATTTGTTTCTCCTTTCTTTTTCTTTCATTTCTGTTTTTCATGCTTTTCTGTTTCTCCGAGCTTGCGAAGAGGATGAGAGGTAATTATATGCTTGGTGGAAAACTGCGTGGCCTTATATGGTTATAATAGGTCTATGTCCAATGTGTGCCATTCCCCAAGGAAGAAATTGAATGTCAAGTTAGGTTCAAATAGATTTAGAGAAAACTTTGGTTTATCCCTACTTTCTAATGAAAATAAGCTTTTGGGGAATGTTGAATCCTCCTACGGCCTTTCCCTAATGGAACCTCAGCCAAGCTATGAGTCATTAGAGTAATCACCAGTCCAGATAATACAATAGATCAAGGTCCTCGTTCCCTAACAGTTTTGACTCAATATTTTTTTTTTTGACTCGATAAAATTGCATAAATAGGCATAATCATTGATGTAAAAAGTGGCAAAAGGTTTCAAGTTAACCAAATAGAGGTGTCAGTAAAGGATGAACATCCTCCCCCCCCCAGAGTTAATCAGACTGTCCTCGGTGGGAAAAAAAGGAGTAAAGGATGAAAGTCATGAGGACAAGTTGAGTTAAGAACAATGTCACCTGAATTGGAATGTTGGTGACTAACCGGTGTTTCTTCCCTTGAAACTTGACATCGGATGGACTTGGTTCTAGTCTATTGAATTCTTTGTGAAGATCTTCTTTTGAATGCATCTTTTCTGAGACAAAAACCTAAAGCCATCAATGATATGCTAAAACATCAATAGAGATAAATAAAAAAAGATAAGGATATAATGGTGGTGGTGTTGATGGTGAGATGGTGGTGATTTTATTTCTTTGATTTCATGGTTTCCATGGTTGAGATCTGCCCATGGTGACTGTTATGCTCCAACTATGCTTGTGGTCGGATTGGTGAAGTGATCTTGATCAGTGAAGTGACATGGTAAAAGAGGAGTGGCGTGGGGGCACTAGGGTGAGAAAACTCTGTCACAAGTAGTCGTGACCGGGGCTGGCCCTCCTTCACGCTTCAGTCACAGGCTTCGTGAACGAGGTTTTCCTTCTGAGTCCGGAAAGGATGTGGCTGCCCTCTTCTTCCTTGTTCCTTCTTCTTAGAATGCAAGTATATCATCCTTCAAAATGTATCAAGGGAATGCATACTTACTTGTGGATCCGAGATTTGGATATTCCATTGAAGGTTTACCCCTTTACGGTCCGAGTAACCTTCAAAATAGGGTCCAATGGTGAATCTCGATATCTAGCCCAATCAAGGCTAAATTTTCTTTGATGATAACCTCCCTAATATCTCGTATCCTTAGATATTGAATCTTGTGTTGATCCATCGATCCAATATCAAAATGGCCCAAGATTTGTGAATTTCCTAGATGCGGATTGCCGGCTGGGAACTCAATTTTTGATGATTGGCCATTTTCTTCTTTGAGCTTCTTTTTCTCAAATTTCTTCGACAAAAACTTCCCAAGAGTCAACTTCTAAGCGTGTGCCAAGTTGGACCACTTTGCCTCGAATAGAATTTAATATCCTTCAACTTTAGTGAAATATGCAGCGGTGAAGCTTAAAATTGAATGATCTTCTTCCCATGAATCCTTTTCAAAAAAGTGACTCAACCATTACTCCTAAAATACCCATAATATATTGAGTACCTGATCCTTGATCGTTTGGTTGAGTAGAACTTGAAAATTCTTTATGAGACTTGGTTTTGACCTAGTCCCGGCCTGATTTTCAATTTTGGCCATGACTTGGTAAAACTCAATGGATGAGGTCTGGGAAGGTTGCATTGCTTCCTAAGATAATGTAGTTAGCTCCAATAAACTCCATAAGGTCAGAAACGTACCAGATCAATAAAAGTTCTCAAAATCTCCTTAGAAACCAAAAATCGGCTCTCAGAAGTTTTTGCTCGGAAACATTGGTCACTGGCTTTGTGACCGGGGTATGGCCTTCATGGGACCTCGATCACGGGGCTTGTGACTGGGGTATGGTCTTTATGTTGTTCTTCTTCAAGTTGGAGGTGAGTTATGCTTCGTGGGGACTTTCAGCATTGACCTTGGACATAATCAAACTATTGCCTTCTGCATTCTTTAATCAAAACAACTTGACCAGACTTGTGAAATCTTCTTGCCACTTTGAAACATGAACTCCGGAGCTGCCATACTCAAAACCTCGGTCATAAGCTTCGTGACCGGGGTTGGCTCTCCTTGGGACCTCGGTCACAAGCCTTTCTACCTAGGTCGGATCCAACTTGATTCTCTTTTCTTTTTCTGCTTTTCTATTTTTTTCTTTTGTATTTTATTTTCTGTTTATGTGGAATACCTGAGATAAAAAAAGCAAAATCAAAAGCAAAAGGAAATTTGATCTATTAAAGGGAAAGAAAACTTACAAAGTGAGTTGTCTCCCACTAAGCGCCCTTGTTTAAAGTCCTTGGCTATACTTTGTCCTTTTCTTATAAAAGATGAGAAGCATCACCTGTCCTAAGACAAAGTTTCTTGGCATTGCCCTTGTCATCCTTTTGTTCAACCTCGTGGAAGCATAGTGTGTCAAGATGATTGCTTAGTGATTCTAGCTTGTCATGTAGATCATCACACCATCTTCTGGAATTTATTTGGATGTCATCATTAGGAGTATGAGGGTGCTCCTGATCTTCTCTAGAATCGGAATCCTGACCTCTTAATTCTTCATCACTTTTATTGGTTGTGTTCTCGGCCAGATCTCTCAATTTCCATGTCAATTCTGTCACTCGACTACCAAGTCCCCACACGCTTCTTACCATAGTGTTGATCTTCTTTATAAGCTCTTCCGAAGTCTTATCTTGAGTAGCAATGCGTTGCATGGTTGATCTCTCGATTCTCCTTGCTTTAACCTTTTGTAGACTTCTTTGTAACAAAGCTTTGGAACAGGTATAGTTGCGGGACTGACCATGGAAATCGTCTCTGGCATCCTCTTGTCAAAACATGAAGTTTCTTGTGATCAAGATTATAAGTTGAGGGTGGTATAGGATCTGCATGGTGGTCATATTCAACTAGACTCTGTGAGACGCCTCCATCTTCAATGTTTTCGCAAGGGATCTCCATGGCCATAAAAAAGGGCTTTTCCTTGAAATATTCTGATGTGTCTTCTTTAGTAAGATGATCACACTCTTCATAGTGGCAATCTTCATCCTCGGGCCACTCCACCGATTCATTTTTGGCTGTGAGTTCTTCCCTTAGAACTTTTCTTCTTCTTCCTTGTCATGAAGTAGGTAGTCTTGCTCATTTTTCCATTCTGCATAGTCATTTGGATTGTTGAAACCTTGTTGCAGTGCTTCAATCTTCAACTCCAAGTGTTCTTCCAGCTGATCCATGTTGCACTTCATGCAATAGAATCTCGATCCATGCTCATCAATGTCCACTCTATTAAGACCTGCTTGGATTTGTAATTCTTGAACTCGGCTTTCCAATCTTTGAATGTGGCTGGTTAGATCCAAAATTTTTGAATCAAATTCAGCTTCCATATTAGTGAACTTGGCATCAAGCTCTTCATGGTGCTTCTTTTGTTCAGAGGAGAATTGTTGCATAAGCTTCATCATCTTATCAGTGAAACATCAGAGAGTGGTGCTTCATAGCCTTCATATGACTCAATTCTCATGACTTCTATTCAATCAAAGTAATGATACATAAAGGGACATATTCGGTCCTAGTAGTAGGGACCAAAAGATAGTCTAATTGGGCGATCTCCAAGAGGATCGAGAAAGTGATGGACATCCAGAATGTCTCATCACAGGTGTACCACGAGATGGCTGAGAGTAGCCATGTCAAGCTCCAGAAGGTGAGCTAGAGAATGATCTGGCAGTGTCTCCGTCCATAGAGTTGTGTTGCGCCAACAGCTGTACAAGAGTAAGGTTGTGAAACTTCTCTGGGAGAGTGTCAAGGTTCATCCTGAAGGTTTCCTGAACCAATGCAAATCACAAAGGAAAATCAGTAGCACAATGTTCTAGAAGTTACTCTAGTTTGTAAATTTGCAAACAGAGCAATCTCTCCTCGGTAACGGTGCCAAAAACTTGATGGGGTATTAAGTTTTCCTCAAGGAAACCACACAATGAATAAGCTGCAATCAATCGTAGTACTTAAGGTATATTGATCCCACAGAGAAAGACGATGTATTGCAAATCAAGAGGAACAAGTAAAGCTAGAACTCAATAATACAAGGGGGGTTTTGTGTCACGCAAATCACGCAAAGCAAAAAACAAATGTAAATCAATATGAGATGAATGTTGGGCGCTTAAGGGGGTCTCTTGGGTTCAATGATATATCTATTCTAAATAAGTTCAATGTAATGCATGTCTACTCCTAAGTCTCGGATAATAAAACACAAAAGTTTGGCTAACCTATTGTTATAGAGAAAACCGGCTGAAATCCACAAATCTTATTACTCAACTATCGCAGGCAATAACATAGGTTTCAGAGCATTAAAATAAAGTTTAATTCTAATCCATAAAACTCCATAACTAAGGGTATGTAATTGTTATGACGCGATACTCATCAAATCTAGGTTCCAACAAACTAAGCAAACGGTCCGAATTACTTAGATGCCTAAAATGAATAGCTAGTTCATGACTCTAACTATATGCATCAAGAAGAGATAAGACCGAAGGACAGTGTAGACAAATATGCAAATACAATAAAACTCGCCACTCAAAAGACAATGATCATCTCACCCTATTGACTGGCCTTTTAGACCCAACTGGATAGTCTACTCGGCCATGCTCAAGGTTGTCATCGATGATATGAAATAGTAACACATAGATCTAATGCAATAAGGTAAAGGTTTATAGATTACTTCTTTAGATCCAAAAATAACAAGATCTAAGGACTTCTCCTTTGACAAAGTTACAAAAAAAATAGGGAAAGAGATGGTGGAACTTCAAAGCTTCAGGGAGATCAATTGGCTTCTGCGGCTCCTTGGAGACGGCGTCGGCTTCTTGAGGTGATGATGGACTTTCTAGGGTTTTTGTGGTGAACTTAGGTGGTGGTTTGAAACTTTGATGAGGCACACGAATCCCTAGCTTCATAAACTTGTATATATAGGTCTTGGGGCACAATAGATTGGCTTCTAGGGTAGGAAGGGCAGACTCATCATCTTGGTGAGTGTGGAGGAAATGGGCCGATCTTGGTGATGGGCCAAACGTCTAAGGCGGTGAAGGAGGCTGGCCTCGTTCACGAGCTTAGTGACTGGGGTGCTCAAGAGGCCTGGCCTCGGTCATGAGCTTAGTGACCAAGATTTGGTGCTCTGGTGCTGGTTTAACATAGCTTCATCTTCTCGGAGGAATCTTCCAAACAAGTTAATGGATTGCTTTTATTCTTGTCCCATACAAATCTTGACTGTTCAAGCTTTCCAATGATATAGAGAGCTTCCATTTTGGTTCACAGGAAAGTCTTCAAATGTTGTCAAAATTCTGATGCTTTGATACTGCCTCAAAACGGGTCTTTGCTCCTTTTTGATCCATATTCCCATAAAACCTGTAAAACCTCTTTCACACTAACAATACTTGATAATAGCCTATTTAGCTTTGAAATCACACCAAATCTCTCTCAAAACATTATGAAAACCATAGTAAAAACGGGTCAAAATATGATGTTATCTATCATTCACTCTAAGCAACCTAAATTTTGATTTCAAGTTTGAAATAAGTACATGTTTTTGTCGATAAGAATTCATGACTTTCCTATCAATTCAACCTTATGCAACATAAATTTACACTTAAATCCTTCTAAATTTGTCCTAATCAACTAAGATTAGAAAGTATTAAGAGCAAACCCAGATTATAAAAGTGAGAATTCAACCTTGAAAATTTCGGAATTAAGAATGGAGAATTGAAGAACATACCTTTGATTTTAAGTAAATAGATGATATAGGAATATGGGAAATGAAAATCTCTTGAGTTTAGGACCAAAAATCGATTGATTCGGTGAAGAATAGGGAAATCGCAAATTTGAGTGGTGAGTAGAGGAGGTTTTCGCAAAAATGGGGAAGATGAAGTGGAGAAGAAAAAGGAATTTAAGTATTTATACTAACCTAGGGTCCATGACGACCGACACAGGGTGTGCGTGTCGATCGACACGAACATAAACCTTGTGTTCCTTGGTCAAAACATTGTGAAAATTTTCTCCAATCCATAAGCAATCCTTCCAAATGTTTCATTAAGCACGTCTAGTTCCTGAGATAAAAAAAAAACAAAGAAAAATTAGTAGCAAGACACAGAAAAACATATTTTCAGGCTTACCAGTGGGTTGCCTTCTACTAAGCACTTATTTTCAGTCATTAGCTTGACTTTGTCAGAATTCAGATGGGTGAGATGTCTCCGGATAAATCCAAAGGTGGTGAAGACGAATTTTTTGAACCCATATCATCCTCACTCAAGTCCAGCATCTTGGGTTTTGGAACCCTATGCATCATCTCTTCCATCACGGCTTGTCCTTTAGCCTTAAACTCAAGGGTGATGATAGCTCTAATCTTGGCAAATGGTCTTGAACCACTTCCATACTGAAGCTTATACTCAATGGTATCATCAACTTGTCTCACATGAGTCAAAATCATCAGGGGCTCTTTAGTCACTACTTTTCTCTGCGGTTTCTTCTTCTTAACCGCATCTTTCAGATTCTTTGCAATGAACTCCTTAGAGTGAATCTCATTCACCTCTTGGTGACAAACCTTGTCAACATCTTCAGTAACAACCTGAGGGCTCCACATCACATATCCTTTAGGATCAGCATCATATAACACATCAGGATCAACATGTCTCAGAGAAATTCTGCTACTCAGCAAATCAAAGACAGCTTCAGCAGTAGCAAGGAATGACCTTCCCAAAATCAAAGGCATATCGGAACCAATGTCCGTCTCAACAACATGGAAGTCACAAGGAAGCAGACAGTCACCAACTTGAACTTGCAGATTCTCAATAAAACCTATGGATTTCTTCAGTGAAGCATTAGCCAATGTAATCTCTATAGAAGATATCTTCATATCGCTGATCCCCAACCTTGTTGCAATGTCATTGGACATGAGATTGATACTAGACCCAGTATCACAGAGTGAATCTGTGAATCTAACTCCAGAAATGGAACAAGGCACAGCAAAACTCCCAGGATCCTCCAACTTAGGCAATTTTCGGAGATAAATCCCATCAGGTGGCTGAGCATGTCGACCAACATGGCCAGCTGCCTGTCGGTCGACGTGAGTGTAGTCGGGACCGTCCTTAGTTGTGACTTGCATCAAATTTTCTAAGATTTGGGGTGGTGTCGGCCGACACGAGGTGGTGGTGTCAATCGACATGAGCTCCGTGATGAGAGTTTCAACTTTTTCTTGAGCTTCAAACTTCTCCAGACTTTCTTCTTTGACCTCTCTCTTGACCATATCTCCCCAGGACATAACAACACCACACTGATACTTAGGATTTGTATTAGTTCTTCCAGGTAAGACTCCATCAGGGCGTTAAGTGTTCTCTATAGATTGAGCAAACTGGAAATTCAACCTCTTGATATGGTTGTTAAATGTCTCAACTTCCCATTCAGATTAGCATAAAAAGCATCAATCTTACCATTAAAGTCTACAGTTATCTTCTGCTGTCCCTCAAGAATTTGATCAAGTAGATCTTTCATCTCAGAATCTGGAGTCTTAGCAGGTGGATTCTGGTAGTGGGAACTTCCATAATTCCTGGTGAAACTGTTGTTGTTTCGCTGAACTTCGTGAACTACAGGCTTGGGCGTAAATCCAGAGGAGTTCTGGTTGTTCCCGTAGTTGTTCCTCTGATTGTTATAGCTTCTGAAGTTTCCTTGAGAATTGCCAAACCGTTGGCCATTGAAACCGGAATCTTTCACATAGTTCACATCCTCTTCATTAGCTTCTTCTTCAGCTTCAAACACCTCAACCTCTTGAGAAAAGGGAACCAATTTCTTGTTCACCAGAAGATTGTGCACAGTATCAAGCTTTGCCTTGACTTCAGCCATCTGACTATTGTTCAAAGCAGCAGCTAACTTCTTCCTCTCATAATCAGCATTCATGGAACTATTACTTGATGACAAGTTCTAAATCAACTTAATAGCTTCCACTAGTTTCCTAATCTTGAAGTCTCCAAAGCAACCTGATACCTCCAATCAATTCCGCAAAAGAAAGTCCTTATGAGCTGGACTTCATCAATACCATGGTGTGGACAACCTCTTTGGTATCCCTTGAATCTTAACCAACCAGCCTTAAGAGTCTCTGCAGGTCCCTGAATGAAATGAATGATTAAATCTCTCAAGTCATCTGTCTTAGCATCATCATAAAAGTTATTCAGAAAAGCTTTCTTGATGTCCTTCCAAGTGGTCAATGATCTTGGCTGTAATTGCTTCAGCCAGTGAGCTGCTTCCCCAACAAGAGAGTATGGGAAGAGCTTGCAGAATAGATAGTCTTCAGACACTCCATTGGCTTTAATACTCGAAGCCAAGTCTTCAAACTTCTCTATGTGGTCCATAGGATGTTCAGCAGGATGATCATGGAAAGTGTGTTGCCCCACCAAAGTATAATATTGGGGTTCAACTTAAAATTATTCCTCTCAAAAGGAGGACATATAGCAGACCTATTAGTGTAGAACTCATTGGGTCTGTTGTAATCAACAAGTGTTCTTCCCACAGCTTGATAACACCACACTATGCATGTTTTCATCATCCTTTTATCACCTTTTAGTACAAAATTTCATTCATTGTCCATATCATTTTATGCATTTATCCTTCATATAGGGCGATTAGTGTTTTTGTATAAGCATTGCATACATTTTGCATATTTGAGGTCTTATCAGGTGCTTATGGAGCTTACGAGGCATACTAGGGTCTTTGACGTGTGCAGTCAAGCCTCATGGACTCGAGTGAAGCTTGCAGAGAAGATGAACAAACCACTCGACTCACTTACTCGAGAGCCTACTCGAGTGCCTATTCGAGACATCACTCTTCGCAGACCACTCGACTCGCCTACTAGAGAGCCTACTTGAGTACTTACTCGAGTGCCTACTCGAGACATCACTCTTTGCAGACTACTCGAGAGCCTACTCGAGACACCACTCGACTGGTAAGTCGAGTGGGCCATTTTCTCGATTTTCCATTAAAACTCGGATTTGTATTTAAAACTTGATATAAAAGCCCCTGATTAACCTAATGTCAGGGGTACGCCGCATTTTATTAGCTTAACCTAGTTTTTAGAGTTTCTCTCTCTAGTTCATCTTTTGTTCTTGAGACTTATCATATTTTGCGATTTTTTACATTGAATAACTTTTTATATAATTTGTATTTGTTCTTGGTTCCTTCTACAAAATTTTTTATCGTACCTCTCTCTGTTACATATGTTAATTTTAGAGATTTCTGGGTGTGAACGATTTTTCATGGATTTTGTGTGTGAGTAGTTAGATTAGGGTTATTAGGGGTGGATTAGGCTTGTGATGTTGTTGATCGCCTTGGATGTCTAATTTTGTTTGCAAATTTGTTGTTTTCCCTCTTGGATGAGTGATTTTAATGCTTGTTCTTTTTTGGCCTGTTAGGGCATGATTTTAGGTGGTCTCATGAGCATGAACCATGCCTTGAGCCATCAGATAGACTTTTTCCGAGGTTTAGAGTACAATAGAGTGAGGGTGGATGCATCAGACATTGATTTATGTCACGACTCCACCTATTCACTTGTTATGAACTCTTCTCGACTTAAATAGGCTGAATCTTCATGCCTGATCTGACTCCTCACATTATGATGACTGGGTTGGGTCTTGAGGCTCTCTACCACGACCCATGGATTAAGCTGGCTATGAAGTCTGTTGTTAAGGGAATCCCTTATTGATTGAGCATGTTAGTACCTGAGACTTTCTAGAGCATTCACTAGCTAGTTAATTCACCCCTATGATCCCTATAGTTTTAATATCACTTGTCTCACCAGTTTAGATCATTTGAGTAGTAGTCTAGTAGTTTCACTTCCCCATTCGACCTTACCACTCGAGTGGACCAGTCGAGTGGCCTTGTCTGCTTTAAGTTTTCTATGTTTTTGTGTCTCTGGCTACTTACTAAAGTGTGACAGCCTTTAGTGAGCTTAGTCTTTAGTTTTATCTTTTATTTTGCATTCGTTTAGGTTGATAGATTTCACCAAACAACTTTCATATTTGGCTTGAATTAATTGCTAATGTACACATCCTTTTTGCTTAGTGTTATTCACCCAATGGATTGACTCATATCTATACTATGCTTGATTGAATAACCCGTGTTCTGTTTCCATGCTCTGTTTGATTGTTTGCATTCTTATCATATAAGCAAAATACTTGTTTCAATTTGGCGTCGTTGCCATTTGGGTGTGTTTTAGTATTACAATTAGGATCTCATTTGCTTTTGTGATCAAGTTCCTTTTAATTTTTTATTTTGGATACTCACTTTGTTACACTTTAATTTTATGCAGGTACTACTCGAGCTCTCTACTCGAGCCTACTACCATACCCAATGGCGGGATCAATAGGCGCTCACGAAACTCCAACTCACCAAACACACAGACGAGACATAGTTGCACCACCTGTGAGTGATGATCTCAAGATTAGGACAGGTGTCATCATTATGGTTCAAGACAACATATTCCTTGGTAGGCCAGCGGATGACCCCATAGCGCTTCTTGATAAGTTTGAGAGGATATGTAACCTCACAAGGATTCAGGGAATCACTGAAGATGGTTTCAGATTGAGACTTTTTCCATTCTCATTAGGAGAAAAAGCAGCCCACTGGGAAACCAATCTTCAGCCTGGCTCCATAACATCCTGGGATTCTTGCAAGAGGTCTTTCCTTACCAAGTTCTTCTCATACAAAAGAACAGCAAAGTTTCACCAAGAAATCACAATGTTTTTCCAGCTGAAAGGTGAAACACTATCGGACGCCTAAGAAAGATTTACAGACTACACAAGGCAATGTCAACACCATGACTTCTCCAAAGAGTCCCTGCTATGCATTCTATACAGAGGAGTACTCCCAATGGTCCGGGTATGCCTTGACACTGCAAGCAAAGGAA
This sequence comes from Cardamine flexuosa, assembly GCA_963555745.1. Classification (NCBI taxonomy): domain Eukaryota; kingdom Viridiplantae; phylum Streptophyta; class Magnoliopsida; order Brassicales; family Brassicaceae; genus Cardamine; species Cardamine flexuosa. Next base: position 14,334,468 of record OY743214.1, on the reverse strand, counting down.
AATTCCTTAATACCGCTGTACAAGATGGATGGGAGTTTGTAGATAATTTGGCTAAGTCAGACAGCATTTCAGATGAGGAACATGAGCAAAGAATTAGGGATGCCAGAATATCTGATGAAGGCACCAGAGCTGAAATCAAGATCCTTACTGAGAAGTTTGATATGATGTTGATTCACACTAAGAAGAATCAAGAACATGCTGCACCTGATATGGATATCAAGTTATTGTTACAGCAAGTCGTCCGTAGTCAAGAACACACCACTAATGAATTGTGATCCACTAATGGCAAACTTCTTGACATCACACAGCAGATCAACACCCTCCACTCTAAAGTTTACCACCTAGAGAACAGCCAGATTAGTCATACACAACCAACAACCGAAAAAGCCCATGCTATCACCTTGAGGAGTGGCAGACAGCTACCACCAAGAGAGCCTACAAAGATCACTGAGGACAGTGAGGACCAGGGTGGGGAGGATCTCCATCAGGAAGAATTGCAACCCGAAAAAGCTGCAGAAGGGAGCTCACTCGACCATACCACTCGAGTAAGTGGTCGAGTGGCTGCAAGCCCAGAAAAAAATTCAGTACATCATAAAGGGAGAGACAAATTTTCTGAAGCATCCTCCTATGAACCTCCTTTTCCTTTCTCAGGAAGGAATAAGAAGCACCAGGCAGTTAAGTACAAGAAGTTATTCGAGAAACATCTGAAGGATGTTGAGCTTCGTATACCCCCAGCCCAGAAGTATATCAAAGATATGGTTATGGAAAAGACCAAGGAAGCACAAAGTATGGTACTCCTTACTCATGAATGCAGTGCTATCATCCAGCAGAAAGTCATATGCAGAGAAAAGCTCCAAGATGCAGGCTCTTTTACTCTGCCATGCTCGATTGGACCACTCAGTTTCAAAAATTGCCTATGTGACTTAGGAACTTCTGTGAGTCTCATGCCACTATCAGTAGCACAGCGGCTAGGATTCACAAAGTTCTCCCCTAGCAGAATCCTCTTAGTTTTAGCAGACAGGTCTGTTAGGCAACCACACGGCCTGTTGGAGGATTTGCCAGTTAGGATAGGACACCTTGAAGTCCCTACAGATTTTGTCGTCCTAGAAATGGAAGAAGAACCGAAAGATCCTTTGATCCTAGAAAGACCATTTTTGGCAACTGGAGGAGCCTTCATAGACGTCCAGAGTGGTACCATCGCTTTGAAGCTAGGAAAGGAAGTCATGCAGTTTAACATTAAGTCCTCAATGAAACAGCCAATGATGCAAATATTTGGGGTTGGAGAGATAGATGACTTGACAGAGGAATTTTTTAGAGAAGCAGTGGAGAAAGATCATCTGAAAACAGCACTGATCAAGTGTGATGAAGGAGGATACGTTCACTCTGAGATCTCTGACTATGAAATGAGTTTGAATGCGAAGGAACTTCACGGGGTTGAGGATGTTTTCGAGAGTCTGATAAAACCAGAAGGGATAACAGCATTCGAACATGTCAGTCGACCACAGTACTCGAGTGATCCAGTTGAGTCAGCAAACTCTACAAAGCACAAGTATGAAGCACCACTCGAGCTGTACACAGATAAAGCACCACTCGAGTGGTCCGAGCTCAAGGCACCAACCGTTGAACTCAAGCCACTTCCAGAAGGGCTAAGGTACGCTTTCTTAGGAAGTAAGGATACTTACCCTGTAATAGTCAATAACAAGCTGAATCCTGATGAACTGGAACTATTGCTCAGCGAATTGCAAAAATTTAGAAAGGTAATAGGCTATTCTCTAGAAGATATTAGGGGAATTTCTCCATCTATCTTCACTCATAGAATTCATCTTGAGAATGAAATGCAAACTAGTGTAGAGCACCAGAGGAGATTAAATCCTAACTTGAAAGAAGTAGTGAAAAAAGAAATCATTAAGCTTCTGGATGCTGGAATAATCTACCCTATTTCTGATAGTATATGGGTATCCCCTGTACACTGTGTACCTAAGAACGGAGGAATAATTGTGATTAAAACTGATAAAGATGAACTGATCCCAACTAGAACTATAATTGGTCACCGCATGTGCATTGATTATAGGAAGTTAAATGCTGCATCTAGGAAATATCCCTTCCCATTATCATTCATAGAAATGCTTGAAAGACTAGCTAACCACCCATACTACTGTTTCCTTGATGGGTATAGTGGATTTTTCCAGATAACAATACACCCTAATGACCAAGAATAAACAACCTTCACCTGTCCTTATGGGACCTTTACATATAGGAGAATGCCATTCGGCTTATGTAATGCCCCTGCAATATTTCAGAGATGTGTGACCTCTATATTTTCGGATTTAATACAGGAGATGGTGGAGGTATTCATGGATGACTTTTCAGTCTATGGCCTCTTTTTCCTCCTGTTTGTCTAACCTTAGCAGGGTACTAGCAAGGTGTGAAGAGACGAATTTGGTCCTTAAATGGGAAAAGTGTCATTTCATGATTATAGAGGGTATAGTTCTGGGGCACAAGATCTCTTGAAAGGGTATAGAGGTGGATAGGGTGAAAGTTGAAGTTATGATGTAGCTGCAACCTCCGAAGACTGTTAAAGACATAAGAAGCTTCTTGGGCCACACTGGATTTTACAGGAGGTTCATCAAAGATTTCTCAAAACTTGCAAGACCCCTGACAAGGCTGCTGCACAAAGAAACCGAATTTAATTTTGATGTAGAGTGCCTGAAGGCTTTCCATATGATAAAGGAGGCGTTGGTATCAGCTCCAGTAGTTCAAGCTCCAGACTGGAAGCACCCTTTTGAAATAATGTGTGATGCTTCAGATTATGCAGTAGGAGCAGTTCTGGGTCAGAGGATAGACAAGAAGCTGCATGTCATTCACTATGCTAGCAAAACCCTGGATGAGGCACAAAGCATATATGCTACAACAGAGAAAGAGATGATTGCTGTTGTATTCGCAATAGAGAAATTTTGGAGTTATTTAGTGGATCAGAAGATTATAGTATACACTGATCATGCCGCACTTAGGCACATTTATGCAAAGAAGGAGACCAAACCGAGGCTTATAAGGTGGATCATCCTACTGCAAGAGTATGACTTGACAATAGTAGACAAGAAGGGCATAGAAAATGGAGTTGCTGATAACTTGTCTAGGATGAGAATAGACGACCCGACACCAGTGGATGACTCTCTGCCTGAGGAACAGCTCATGTCCATTGGAATTCTCACTCGACAGGCGCACTCGACCTCTCACTCGAGTAAGGCTGTCGAGTCAAAGCACTGTGAAACGCATTGACACATTGGTACGCAGACATGGAAAACTACAAAGCCACTGGTTACAAACCCCTACACCTTGATGCTCACCATAGGAAAAAACTGTATAGAGATGCAGGACACTATTTATGGGACGAGCCTTGTCTTTACAAGAGAGGTCCTGACAGTTTATTCAGGAGATGCATCGCAGAGGAGGAAGTACAAGGAGTGCTTGAACATTGCCATGGTTTTTCCTATGGTTTCATGGACTCGAGTGAAGCTTGCAGAGAAGACGAACAAACCACTCGACTCACCTACTTGAGAGCTTACTCGAGTGCCTACTCGAGACACCACTCTTTGCAGACCACTCGACTCACCTACTCAAGAGCCTACTTGAGTACCTACTCGAGTGCCTACTCGAGACATCATTCTTTGCAGACTACTCGAGACACCACTCGACCACACCACTCGACCACACCACTCGACTGGTAGGTCGAGTGGGCCATTTTCTCTCTTTTCCCTTAAAACTCGGATTTGTATTTAAAACTTGATATAAAATCCCCTGATTAACTTAATGTCAGGGGTACGCCGCATTTTATTAGCTTAACATAGTTTTTAGACTTTCTCTCTCTAGTTCATCTTTTGTTCTGGAGACTTATCATATTTTGCAATTTTGTACGTTGAATAACTTTTTATATAATTTGTATTTGTGTTTGGTTCCTTCTACAAAATTGTTTATTGTACCTCTGTCTGTTACATATGTTAATTTTAGAGATTTCTGGGTGTGAACGATTTTTCATGGATTTTGTGTGTGAGTAGTTAGATTAGGGTTATTAGGGGTGGATTAGGCTTGTGATGTTGTTGATCGCCTTGGATGTCTAAGTTTGTTTGCAAATTTGTTGTTTTCCCTCTTGGATGAGTGATTTTAATGCTTGTTCTTTTCTGGCCAGTTAAGGCATGATTTTAGGTGGTCTCATGAGCATGAACCATGCCTTGAGCCATCAGATAGACTTTTTCCAAGGTTTAGAGTACAATAGAGTGAGGGTGGATGCATCAGACATTGATTTATGTCACGACTCCACCTATTCACTTGTTATGAACTCTTCTCGACTTGAATAGGCTGAATCTGCATGCCTGATTCGACTCCTCACATTATGATGACTGGGTTGGGTCTTGAGGCTCTCTACCATGACCCATGGATTGAGCTGGCTATAAAGTCTGTTGTTAAGGGAATCCCTTATAGATTGAGCATGTTAGCACCTGAGACTTTCTAGAGCATTCACTAGCTAGTTAGTTCACCCCTATTATCCCTATAGTTTTAATATCACTTGTCTCACCAGTTTAGATCATTTTAGTAGTAGTCCAGTAGTTTCATTTGCCCACTCGACCCTACCACTCGAGTGGACCAGTCGAGTGGCCTTGTCTGCTTTAAGTTTTCTGTGTTTTTGTGTCTCTGGCTACTTACTAAAGTGTGACAGCCTTTAGTGACCTTAGTCTTTAGTTTTATCTTTTATTTTGCATTCGTTTAGGTTGATAGATTTCACCAAACAACTTTCATATTTGGCTTGAATTAATTGCTAATGTACACATCCTTTTTGCTTAGAGCTATTCACCCAATTGATTGACTCATATCTATACTATGATTGATTGAAAAACCTGTTTCTGTTTGCATGCTTTGTTTGATTGTTTTCATTCTTAGTATATAGGCAAAATACTTGTTTCATAGCTTCAACCTGAGCATCCTAACCAGTGCGACCACATCCTTCAGGAGCGTGTCGACCGACAGGCACAGCAAAGTGTTGGTCGACATGAGTAGAATCGTCAAAGATTCGTCAATGCGGTTCCCATCAGCATCCAGTTTCTGACCTTGATCATTAAACTGGTTGCCCTCTAAATCACGTAAAATACCAGTAGCATCCCTCACAAGAACAACAGTCTTAACCATGTCTGATTTCTTCTGTGCTCTGCGATTAGCTCTCTCTAACTTCCCAATCTCCTCAGTAAGAACTAGTTCTTTACTCTTGTTGCTCCTAAGATTCATGCACCTGAGATAAGCGAAAGTAGATATGTAAGTTATAAAATAAAAGAAAAACCTAGACTAAACTCTAATTGAAATCTAATGGTGAATTTAGAGACCCCGACAATGGCGCCAAAATTTGACAGGTGTCAAAAGTAACCCTAGAACTACTCTCTCAAATTAAGAGATCATTGCAGTACTTAGGGGTCAAATCCACAAGGACTCTGAAAACTCACACAGTACATACACAGGGTCGAGTTAAGCTAGATCAATAAATAAAAGGTAAATAAAGCAATGCAAATAAATTGAATAGCAAATTAAACTGGGATAAATTCAAGTGATTCAAAGCGCTAGACCTAGGGACAATCATCGGGAATAGTCAGGAATATGAACTGGGCAGTTCAATAATCAGGTCTAAATTGTTTGTTCGGTTCTTAAACTCGTAACACTAATATGATATATCATCCAGCTCTTGTTGCGACAACATCTATCCTCTAAACAGAAGCAAACCAAATCTCTTTGCGAAATACCAATAAATAGAGTCTCTATGATTAGCGGGTACGATATGTTTACAAAATTTCTAAACCAACTCTCGCTGCGAAAAGGTTGTTTACTCATCTAAGATTGGGCCAGGATATCAATATCACTCTCACTACAAGAAAACATTTGATTAGCATCGAAATTTTATGTCGAATAATATCTGTTATAAATGAGAGACAGAATTACCACGCATTTACGACGAATTAGAAAATCATCGTAATATCATCGTAATGTTGCGTCAAAAGAAATCTTCATAAATCCGTAGTAACGTAACATCGAATTTACGACACAATTAGAGACGATTTTAAATTTCGTCATAAAATCGTCGTCATTCAGCGTCAAAATATATCGTTGTAAATTCGTGGTAATGTAACATCGTATTTACGATGAATAAGCGACGATTGTATAATTTGTCATAAATTCAATGTTACATTACCACGAATTTACGACGAACAGAAATTAGGTGAAAACGTTTATTTAGTGTTTACCTAACAGTTTTATGATGGAAATATTCGACGTAATTCCGTCTTTAATACGATGGCAAATTGTTGTGAAACAAATCGTTGTAAATCCATTGTATTATTTGTACCTACTACATCCAAAAATTTTCTATAAATATCACCTCTAACATTTCTAAAATCACAACTTCAAAAACAGAAAAAAATTCTAAAAACATAGAAGCATTAAAAAAAAAAATGTCTTCTGCAAGTGATGTACGTCGACAAAGAAGATGGATGTATAGGCATAAAGATTCCGATGGAAACGTGACACAAGAGTTTATCAACGGATTAGAGATCTTCATATACCAGGCGGGTCAAAAACCACTCACCATTGAAACCGGTAAAATGTTATGTCCTTGTCGGAAGTGCAAAAATACGAGATTTGCTCTTGGTGATAATGTCTGGAAGCATTTATTAAATAGGGGATTTACGGCTCACTATTATATATGGTTTCAGCATGGAGAGGGTAGTTATGGTCATCAGAATGAAGAGAGTAGTAGTAATAATAATTTTGAAGCTGTTGATAGTGCATAACCTCGTAATTTGCATTGTGGTGATCATTATCATGCAGATCAGGGAGGTCTAGAGCATGATAGGGTTCATGACATGGTAACATATGCATTTCATGAAAAAACTACGTCATTTGCTGATAATACAGTTGAGGAACGTAACTTAGATGCAAAAAGATTTTATGAAATGTTAGATGTTGCAAATCAGCCAATCTACAATGGATGTACAGAAGGTTTGTCGAAATTGTCATTGGCATCTAGGATGATGACCATTAAAACATATCATAATTTGGGTGAGGTTTGTATGGATGCATGGGCAGAATTGTTGAAAGAGTATTTTCCCGAAGACAATATGTCTGCTGAGTCATATTATGAGATTCAGAAGTTGGTTTTTAGTCTTGGGTTGCCTTCTGAGATGATAGATGTGTGCATTGATAATTGTACGATATATTGGAAAGATGATGCTCAGTTACAGGAATGTCGATTTTGTAAGAAGCCAAGATACAAGCCGCAAGGTAGTGGAAGAAACAAGATACCATACCAACGGATGTGGTACCGACCAATAACAGATAGGCTGAAACGATTGTATCAATCTAAAAGGACAGTAGCAGCGATGAGATGGCATGCAGAACATTCGCAGATGGATGGGGAGATTATTCTGATGTCAAGGCATGGAAACATTTCAAAACGGTACATTCTGATTTTGTTAGAAATATCAGGAATGTTTACCTTGGATTATGCACCGATGGATTTAGTCCATTTGGAATATCTGGCAGACAATACTCTTTTATGACCTGTTATCATCACACCTTACAACCTTCCACCGGGGATGTGTATGGAAAAGAAATTTCTTTTCTTGTCTATACTAGTTCATGGACCAAAACATCCAAAGCAGTCACTCCATGTATTTTTGCAGCCTCTTATACATGAGTTGAAAGAGTTATGGTATACTGGGTTTTGAACTTATGATTGTTCGGTAAAGAGGAATTTCACAATGAAGGCAGTGCTTATGTGGACAATTAGGGATTTTCCTGCATATGGGATGTGATCAGGTTGGACAATGCATGGGAGATTATCTTGTCCGTATTGCCTTGATAGGACAGATGCATTTCAGCTGAAGTACGGGAGGAAAACAAGTTGGTTTGATTGTCATTGTCGGTTCCTACCAATCCGCGATTCTTACCGGAGAAACAAGACATTGTTTAGGCGTAACGCAATTGTACGTGCCCTCCCACTAGTGTATTTGACTGGGGAACAACTCGAAGCGCAAATTGATCATTACGGTGCACAAGAAACAGTAAAGCATGGGCGTAATTGGCATACTCCACATAATATGCTGGACGGATATGCGGAGCATCACCATTGGCACAAGAAAAGCATATTTTGGGAACTTCCATATTGGAAGGATCATCTACTTCGACATAATCTTGATGTGATGCATATCGAGAAAAAAAATTTCGATAAAATCATGCATACAATACTAAACGTGGCATGGAGGACAAAAGATAGCAAGAACCCAAAGTTGGATTTACCTGCTATATGTAAAAGGCCTAAGTTGCACATTACAGACAATGACGAGATACCATTTCCTATTTTTCAGATGGAGGCAAATGCAAAGGCTGCGTTGTTTAGTTGGGTGAAAGAAGATGTGAAGTTTCCAAATGGGTATGTTTCTAATCTCTCTAAATGTGTTGAAGAATCCCAAAAGTTTAAAGAGATGAAAAGTCATGATTGTCATGTGTTCATGCAATGACTTATTCCATTCTCACTTACCGAACTACTTCCAAAAATGTTAATGAAGCACTTGCATATATATATATATATATATATATATATATATTATAATAATACATCCATTATTATTAATTTCTAGATTTTACTTCTAAATGTAATAAAAGTCAAACATTTAATGTGGTTCTTATAGGTATTGGTGCTTTTTTCTGGGACTTGTGCACACGTACAGTAACTGAGGAAGACATACAACAACTTCAAGCTAATATACCGATCTTACTTTGTAACTTGGAGAAGATCTTTCCTCCATGATTTTTTGATGTTATGGAACATCTTCCAGTCCACCTTCCTCATGAAGCTTCTCTAGGTGGACCTGTGCAGTTTCAATGGATGTACCCATTTGAAAGATTCATGAAAAACTTGAAAGGAAAAGCAAAAGATCTTGCTAGAGTTGAAGGCTCAATCGTTGCCGGGAGTTTAATGGAAGAGACATCCAACTTTTCATCATACTACTTTGCTCCAAAACTGCATACAAAGAAAAGAGCTACCCGAGGATATGATGATGGTGGTGTGATACCAAGATGTGTAGTTGAAGGGGTTCCAAATATTTTTGCGTAAATTGGTAGACTTGCTGTGAAGTTGAGAGAAGTTTGGTGGTCAAGTCCAGAAGATCTTCATTGCGCACACATGTATATCCTTCTCCAATGTGAGGAGATGCATTCTGTTGAGAGGTATAATATGTTTATAAAATACATTATAAAGAGAATATATGTAGCACCAAGTTTCCAATAGTTGACCATCGAGGGAATATCAGATGATGACCTGAACAAGCGCAAAGATCAACACTTTGTACCTTGGCCAAAAACACAAGTAAGTATATAAATTTTGTTGATTTAAATGAGTAAGTAATAAATATTCAATTGTATTTGGTTTTCAGATTGATTATGATGATCCGTATTATCCAACATGGTTTCATGAGCTGCTTCAAGGACCAATCTCCAAGATAACCATTGCTCCAATGTATTTCAACGAGGATATGCTTTTCATGCTTACGAGTACGGTAAACATCGTACAACAGTCAACTATGGAGTCTGTGTCAAAGGGGAAGCAGATTTTTATGGGATCTTACAAGAAATCATTGAGGTTTAATTTTTTGGTTTAGTGAAGATGAAATGTGTTATCTTTAAATGTGATTGGTTTGATCCAAGAGAGGGACCAGGTATCCATTACAGCAAATTTGGAGTTGTGGATGTTAACGCCGGCCGACGATACAACAAGTTTGAACCTTTCATCTTAGCTTCACAAGCGGACCAAGTTAGCTTCATCCCCTACCCTCGAGTTACAAACACTGGAATCACTTGGTTATCAGCAATTACAGTGGTGCCCAGAGGCCAAATTGATGTACGTGATGAACAACCAGGGTTGCAACAAGATTTATGTCCTGAGATACAGACACCGGATCAAAGCACTGATGACATTCTACTTATTGATCCCGAGAATCGAATGTTTGAGGATCTTCCAGAGGATACTGACGAAGGAACTGAGAATGATGAGTTTGACGAAACTGATGATGAGGATGATGGAAATGCAGATTCTAATGAAGCATCAGTGGAAGAATAAATGTTTTTTTTTAATTTGAATTTGTATTATATACATGTTAAGAATTTAATTTATGATTGTATTTGGAATTTCAATTTGTATTTCAAATTTCTATTTCAATAAGTATTTCCAAATTAATATATATTCTAACTATAAGTTGTATAGTATATACACTATAAAATGCATATTTTAAGGGTTTAAGGAATGATTTGTGGTTTAAGGTTTCGTAAATAAGCAAAAAATTTACAAGGAATTTACGAGGAGTCTTCGTAATTTCGTTGTTTATAAACGACGCATTTAAGACGATTTGTCGTTAATTCGTCGTAAACAACGTAGCACCACGTGTCCCTCACCCGAACTCAAACGTTTAACAACGCTTTTACGACGAGTCATCGTAAAATGACAAAACAAAAGCACCACGTGTCCCTCATGGGAAGTCAACAGTTTAACAACGCTGTTACGACGTTTTGTCGTAAATGCGTTGTAACGTTACGACGCATTTACGAGGATTTGTCGTAAATTCGTTGTAACGTTACAACGCATTTACGGGAAAACAAAATCTATATATACGCAGGGACGGCCTTCCCCCCGCATCGCCCATTCCTCCTCTACTCTCTCTCTCTCTACAACAATCGCCTTTCTCCCTTCTCTCTAGAAAAAAAAAAGTAATTTTTTGTTTTGCTTAGTAGCTAAAATTTATTGTTAGGATTATGGAATTTAAAATGGTTATGACTATAAATGGTTAGGATTTATATTTGGTTATGGAATTTAGAAATGTTTAGGATTATAAATGGTTAGGATTTATAATTGGTTATGGAATTAGAAATGTTTAGGATTATAAATGGTTATGGAATTTAGAAATGTTTAGGGTTATGAAATTTTAATTTTAATTATAAATGGTTAGGATTTTTAGCATTTTAAATATAAATAGTTCAGATTTAAAATAGAAATTTTTATGATTTTAATTAGAAATAAATATGATTTTGAATTGAAAAGTTTAGGATTTTAATTAATATGTTCTAAATAACTTATTTTTATTTAAATTTCACAGATGGTTAGAGCATCACAGGCAGCCCGACAGGGTCGTCCATCCTACGGTGATACTTTTGTACGTGGTGAGTCTAGTACTAGACTGGGATTGAGTAGTACTAGACGGAGATCGAGTAGTACAGAAGAGATCCAGAATTTTTCTTCTGGTCAAGATACAGTTCCGGAGTCTCTTTAGACACACACACCACCACATGGCGGATCTACACCACCAGTTGGAGGATCGTCTACAGCAGCAGCACCACCCCAGCCTCCCCCACCACCTCCGGGAGTTCATCCCGATTTGGGAGTTCCTCCATATGCTCCATACGCTCAGTACACGGTGGAGGATCTCCTTGTGCAGCCGGAACGAGATCATTTGCCAAAATTAGACCCGAACCGGCCTCCAAACACATATTGGTATGTTTTTTGATAAATTATCATTTCATAATTTGTTCAACATACAATTATATTTATGAACATAAGTTGTCAATGTTTTATTAATTTCAGGTTTGGAGTGGATTCTAAAGTTGGTCGTAGTGTCTCCGATACGATCAAGAGCTACTTCATAGAGCCGCATCCGAATTGGTCTCTCACACCGCTGCATATCAAGAAGACGTGGTTCAAATGTTTTGCAGTAAATTTTATTTTTTAATTTTGTAAACATTTTATATATTTTATACATATTATTTATTATGCTTTTTACTAATCACATATAAATTTTTGTTTCCAGCAAAAGTGGAGATGGGAGATTGGCATCAACGAGATGGTCAACGACGCATTCAATGATAAGGCTATGACCCGTTTGGCAGGCACCGTCTCGGATTGGAAGGAGAAATGGCAGTTCAAAGGAGATGATGCGAAGCCTCCTTACGTGACCGACTATGTATGGGAGGGCCTTGTCCGATATTGGAATGACCCTCATTCTGTTAAGGTCGCTGCAGCATGTTATTTTTCTCGTTTAACCAAGGACGTGGATGGACATTTGCCTACTCCACATACTTCTGGACAGACACGATTTGCGGGTCGGCGACTTCAGTTGATACGTCTATTTCTATATGTTTTTGTTTTTTTTTTCATTTACTTAGTTTATAATTTGTTTATGTTTTTTAGGCAAATGGAGGACCGCTTCCGTCTCTTGCGAGGTTGTTCGAGGAGACTCACAAAAAGAAATCCGGAGCTTTCGTTGATGCTAGATCAGAGAGGATCATCAATGATGTCAATGCTAAGATTGTCGAGCGTCAGACTCAGCTATCTCAGCATTCCTAGGATGGGTCTCAGGTAGAACTGAGTACGATCGAGAACGACAAGATCTATAAAGAGGTAATTTTTATTTATTTTAAATGTTTAAATCTAATATTATATATATGTATAAAAGTTATTTTAATATTGTTTTCTAAAATAACTTTCAGGTTGCTCCGAGGAAGAAGGGACAGGTTCTAGGCATGGGATCGGTTCACGATATTCTGATAGCCTCTTCTTCTTATGCACCAAGAGCGGAGGATGATCCAGTTCAGCTTCGGATCCAATTAGAAGCTGCACACGCTAAAATTTCATCTTTAGAGGTTTTTGAACAAACCACGAAGGAAAAGTTTGACAGCTTGGACACCTTGTTCAACGTTCTTGCAGCACGCAATCCGGAGTTTGCTCATGCTTTACAAGCAAGAACGACGACTTTTCAACAACCTCCACAGCAACAACCTCAGACCGAGTTGGACCGAAGAGCCGCAGAAGCTGCAGAAGCCAATCTATTTGGCGATTTAGATTTAGATTTTGTTACAAACTTTTTGTATTATATTTTTGTTTTAATTTAATTTTAGTTTTTTCAATTAAATTTAAATTACTATCTAAATTATATATATATATATATAATGAAATATATATTTAAAATTTATTATATAATATATATATATTGTTTCGTCTTTCATTTGACGTTAGATTACGTTAACTTAACGATGACATCCGTTGTTAATACATCGTAATATTTACGACGGACTAACGACGTCGGTCTAACAAATCATCGTTAATTCGTCGTAAATATTAAAACGAATTACCGACGATATTACGTGCATATCAATTCGTCGTTCTTTCGTCGTAACGGACACCACAAATTACCAACAATTGTACGTCGCAACGTTTACGACGAATTTACAACGAAAATTTACGATGTAACATTTATACGTTGAATTTACGACGAATTAGTTTTCGATGATTTTATGAGGAAGATTTAGCCTTGCAAAATATTACAATGGATTTACGACAATTACTCCACTAGGACGAGCTGGTTACGACGAATTGTCAATCGTCGTAAATTTGATGTAAATCTTCATTTACGACGAATTAACAACGAATTCTTCCGTTGTTAAAGACGTGTTTTCTTGTAGTTTCTTGCACCTACCAACATTCCTATGATACTAGGATTATGCTGATCAGTCTTAAGCCTAGTGTAATAATCAAATCTAGATGAAGAACATTATAGATAACCTAACATGTCTATGCCCAATTCAACAAACCATCATAATCCTTTTGAAATCCTAGATCTAACACGGTAACTACTCAGACATAGAAGAGAAAACACAAATCATTGTCTGAATAATACTCATTAAAATCAGAAATAGAAAACAAAGAGAGTTCAGAATTCTTCTCTCTACAAAGTTTGAGATCTGAATCTTCTCTCCAACAAAGCTCCTTCACAAACTTACAATGAAACTTGAATAACTGATATATCATGGGTTTTATGGTTTTATGAGATGATATATGTATTGGTTTTGGAGTCTTTTCTATATATATATATATTTAGTTTTATTAGGTACAAACACGGATTGGACCCTAATGACCCCTTTGGATGCATTTGGAGGCTTGTAGCTGAGCAAATAAACAAGGAGACGAATATTTCTGTCCACCTCGATCGACAGGCTTTACCTGTGTCGGTCGACACAATCAAAATGATATTGACGCTTTAAGTTTTTTTTATCAAGTTTCAAGAATTGCAACTTTGGCCCAGAAGTTTCTAAAGTTTATACTTCATGCCTAATCATGTTTTTAGGTTAAACTATGTTTTAGAAGTCCCATAGACTAAGTTTTGTCATTCTCTAAGTTTTTGAGAAGTTCTAAGTTTATTGTAAGTTTCAAAGAGATTATTGGAGAGAAGATTCAGATCTCAAACTTTGTAGAGAGAAGAATTCTGAACTCCCTTTGTTTTCTTATTTCTATTTTTATGAGTATTATTCAGACAATGATTTGTGTTTCATCTTCCATTTTCGAGTAGTCACCTTGTTAGATCTAGGGTTTCAAAAGGGTTAATGAAGGATTGTTGAATTGGGCATAGTCTTGTTAAGTTATCTATTATTTTCTTCATCTAGATTTGATAATTACACTAGTCTTAAGACTGATCACCTTAATACTGGTACTGTAGGATTATTGGTAGGTGCAAGAGTGCTATTGAGACCCTGACCCAATCTTAGATGAGAAAACAGCCTTTTCACTACGAGAATTGGTTTAGGAAATTTGTATATCGGACCTGCTAATAATAGAGACTTTATTTATTGGTATTTCACAAAGTGATTTGGTTTGCTTCTATTTAGAGGATAGATGTCGTCGTAGCGAGAGTTGGATGAGATATCACATTAGTCCCCTATCAAATTTTGGCACCGTCGTAGGGGACTCTAAATTCACCATTAGATTTCAGTTTCTAGTTTAGTCTAGATTTTCCTTTCATTTTGTTACTTACATCTCTACTTTCTCTTATCTTAGGTGCATGAATCTTACGAGCAACAAAAACAAAAACTTAGTTGCTAATGAGGAGATTGGGAGGTTAGAGAGAGCTAATCGCAGAGCACAGAAGCAATCAGAGATGGTTAGGACTGTTGTGATTGAGAGAGATGCTACTGAGATCTTAAGTGATAAAGAGGGCAACCAGTATAATGATCAAGGTCTGAACTTTATGCTGATGGAAACCCAATTGTCGAAGCTGTCGACGAAACTGGCCGTGTTGACCGATATGGCAATACTTGTGTCGGTCGACGTGATGGCGATGGTTCGGATAACTTGGATGCTAGGATATAAACTGTGGGAAGAACAATGGCTGATTACAACATACCCAATGAGTTTTACTACAATAGATCTGCTATATGTCCTCCATCTTTTCAGAGGAATGATTTTGTATTGAAACCCTAATACTACACTCTTGTGGGGCAACACACTTTCCATGCTCATACTGCGGAACATCCAATGGACCATATAGAGAAGTTTGAAGACTTGGATTCGAGTATTAAAGCCAATAGAGTGTCTGAAGACTATGTTGCTGGGGAAGTAGCTCAATGGTTCAAACAGTTGGAACCGGGTTCCTTAACGACTTGGAGGGATATCAAGACAGCTTTCTTGAACAATTTTTATGATAATGCTAAGAGAGAAGACTTGAGGGATTTGATTATTCAGTTTACTCAAGGACCTGCAGAGACTCTGAAAGCTGCATGGTTGAGATTCAAGGGGGTATCAAAGAGATTGTCCACACCATGCTATTGATTAAGTCCAGCTCATTAGGACTTTCTTTTGGAGAATTGACTGGAGGTATCAGGTTGCTTTGGATGCTGCTAGTAATGGTAACTTCAAGACTAGGACACTAGAGGCTGCTATCAAGTTGATTGAGAACTTGGCATCTAGTAGCAGTACTAAGAATTCTGATTTTGAGAGGAAGAAGATAGCTGCTAGTTTGAACAATAATCAGATGGTGGAAGTCAAAGCAAAGCTGGATACTATGCACAACCTTCTAGTAAACAAGAAGTCGGTTCACTTTGCTCAAGAGGTTGAGGTTTTTGAAGCTGAAGAAGAAGCTACTGAAGAGGATATGAACTATGTGAATGGTACTTATTTTAATGGCCAAAGGTTTGGCAATTCTCAAAGCAACTTCAGAGGTTACAACAACCAGAGGAACAATTATGGGAACAACCAGAATTCTTCTTGATTTACGCCCAGGTATGTGATTCAGGATGCTCAGAGAAACAACAATGGTTTCACTAGGGACTTCGGAAGTTCCACTTACCAAAATCTACCTCATAGAACTGCGGATTCTGAGTTGAAGGATATGCTTGACCAAATACTTGAAAGACAGCAGAAGATGATTGTGGACTTCAATGGTAAGATAGATGCATTGTATGCAAATCTTAATGGGAAGTATGAGACTTTGAACAACCACATCAAGAGGTTGGATACTCAGTTTGCACAATCTGCTGTGAACACTAAATGCCCTGACGACGTCTTACCTGGAAGTACTGATACTAATTCTAGGTACTCTTGTGCTGCTATTATGTCTTGGGGATATATGGTCAAGAGAGAGATCAGAGAAGAATTTCTAGAGAAGTCTGAAGCTAAGGAAAAAGTTGAGACTCTCATCTCAGAACTCATGTCGATCGACACAACCCTTACGTGTCTGTCGACACCACCCAACTTATCAGAGGATTTGATGCAAGTAACGAATAAGGCCGGTCCTGACTCCACTGAAATCGATTGACAGGCACTTGGCCGTGTCGGTCGACATGCTCAGCCTCATGATGGAATTTATCTCTGAAAACTGCCTAAGTTGGAGGATCCTTGAACTTTTGTTGTACCCTGCTCCATTACTGGAGTTAAGTTCATTGATTCACTCTGTGATACTAGAGCTAGTATCAATATCATGTCTAATAATGTTGCAAAAAGGTTGGGAATCAGTAATATGAAAAGATCTTCGATAGAGATTACATTGGCTGATGCTTTTCTGAAGAAATCCATGGGTTTTATTGAGAAACTGAGAGTTCAAGTTGGTGATTGTCTGCTTTCCTGTGACTTCCATGTTGTTGAGACGGATATCCATTCTGATTTGCCACTGATTTTGGATAGACCATTCCTTGCTATTGCTGGAGCTATGTTTGATTTGCTGAGTAGCATGATTTCTCTGAGGCATGTTCATCCTGATGTGATTTATCCTGCTAATCCGGTCGGATATGTGATGTGGAGTCCCCAGGTTGTTGTTGAAGAAGTGAATGAGATTCACTATGATGAGTTCACTGCAAGGATTCCGAAAGCTGCGGGTAAGAAGAAGAAACCACAGAGAAAAGCAGTGATTGCAAAGCCCCTTATGACTTTGACTCCTGTGAGGCAAGTTGATGATACTATTGAGTATAAGCTGCAGTATGGAAGTGGTTCAAGGCCATTTGCCAAGATTAAGGCTATCATCACTCCCGAGTTCAAGGCTAAAGGACAAGCCGCGACGGATGAGATGATGAATAGGGTTCTGAAACCCGAAATGCTTGACTTAAGTGAGGATGATTTCAGCTCCAAGACTTCATCTTCACTACCTTCAGATCTATCCGGAGAATATCCATCCATCTGATTTCTGACAAATTCAAGCTAATAACTTAAAATAAGCGCTTAGTGGGAGGCAACCCACTGCTGAGTCTTTAATTAAGTTTTTCTCTGTCGTTTTTACTAATTTTTCTTGGTTTTTGTTTTGTCTCAGGAACTAGACGTGCTTAATAACAAATATGGAAAACTTGCATGGATTGGAGAAGAATTACCTAATTTTTTGACCAAGGAACACGAGGTTTGTGTCCGTGTTGATAGACACGAACACCTTGGTTCGGTCGACGCAGACCCGAGGTTAGTATAAATACCTAATTTCCTTTTCTTCTCCACTCTTATCTCTTTCCTTTTGCAAAAACTGCCACTTCCAAACCCCAAATTGCAAAAACTTCTATGTTTCACCAAATCGATCGATTTTTATCCCTAAACTCAAGATCATTCGATTTGATTCATTCCTATATCACCCATTCTATCAAAATCCAAGGTATGTTCTTCAAATTTCATCTTTTAAATCTGAAATCTTCAAGGTTTGGATTTTCACTTTTTCAATCCGAATTTGGTCTTACAGCTTGCTAATCTTAGTAGATTAGGCTGAATTTAGGAGGGTTGAAGTGTTAATTGTTGCTAAATTAGGTTGATTTAATAGAAAAGTCATGAATTTCTGTGAATGGAAACTTGAACCAATTTGACATGAAATTCGGAATTTAGAGATGTTTAGGATGATGGATAGTTATAGGTTTGACAACGTCGATGATTGTTTATGCTTAAACATTGATGAAATGGCGATTTGAGATGAAATTGTGCTTGATAACACCGATTTCAGCACCGTGTCGATTGACCCTGTATGTTTGTGTTGATCGACACGAGTACACTTATTCCGGATTTTTGCTGATTTTTGTATTTGTTCTCTTGTCTCTCTTTCAGGTACATCATGACTGGTAGGGGAAGCGACCACAGACTTCAGAGGCTCATGGAAAGTCCAGTAGTACACCGTCTCTGCCTATTGAATCTCAACGTCCATGGCCTCGTCGAGAGGGGTTGAAGATTAGACCCCAACGTCATTGGGACGAAACTCCAAAAGAGGAGGTGATGAAGCCTGAGTGTTACAACCGTGAGATCTTTGATGAGTGGGACGAGTACGATACTCTGTTTTACAATGCTTGGTTGAACATGGAGATTATTCCCACCCGACTTATGGACAGCGTTGCCTTGCGATGTATGAAGATCAAGGACGAGTGTCTGCTAGATTTGCAGAAGATTGGGCTGGGTACTATGTACACTCAGTACTACGAGGTCTATCTGGAGTTGGTCTGACAGTTCATGGCCACAGTGTAGCTCTACTATACCTCACCTGAGTGGCTAGCTCAGATGGGCATCCTCACATTCTTGATCCAGGGAGTTTGGTACAGGATTTCCATCTCTGATATTTCCACCGTACGGGTTTGACCCGACCACGACTGGAACTACTCTGGCCCTCAACAGGTCGATTGATTTTCAGACTTACTGGGGTAAGTTCACGGATAGGATTTACAGCCCCAACGGGTCTATGCACTCTGAGATTCGGCATCCGGTTCTTCGTTACGTGGTTCGAGCCATCTGGAACACGCTGCTGTGTAAGATGGATGCCAACAAGATGAGGCAGAGTGAGTTTGTTCTGATGTGTTATGCGGTTCAGGGGTTGTTCACTGAGGATTGGACCAAGCTAGATCCCGATGTGAACCTTGGCGCGATCTTTGCGCATTATTTGGTCAACTTGAAGGTTCGCCCATTCACGGGTACGAGGGACAAGTAAAAGTCTGTGTGTAGCTTGTTGACTCCCATCTATCGTTTCTGCAAAATTAGCACTGATGGAGTCAACGTGCTCACTGATAGATCTGTCATGGATGAGGGATTCTTGACGCATGCCAAGTGGATTAGGAAGGATTAGGTTTGGTGCAACCACAGTGAGGGAGTAGACTATATGATCAAGCTTCCGCAGACAGAGCTCACGGGCATCACGGGCAGTCATGCCCGCCTCCTTTTCCAGCTGCATCCACGCTGTGCACCCTTGCTCCTCATAACCGCCATCGCAGAGACGCCTCTTCTCAGTCTGTCCCTACAGCATCAGAGGATGATCTGATCTCAGACTTCTCTACACTTCAGTACAGATTTCCCGCTACACCTCCCATTCCTATGGAGACCGCTGTGTTTCAGAGGTACGTCTTGGATAGCTTCCAGAGTGTCAGGAATGCGATTGCATCACTCTCACACTGTGGATGTGTTCGTCGGATTGATGCAGCTCCTACTCAGCCCCGGCCTATCTCGATTCCCACTCCTACTCCGTCTTCAGAACCCGTTTCGGAAGAGGATTAGTTCTTCTATTTTGTTTTTCCTTTGAGACATTGCTTTTGTCTTTGCTATACTTGCTTCTGGTTTGCTTCATATTTTCGTTTTTGACTTATATTGAGATATTTTTGAACTTCTTTATGTTATATATCAGCTTCTTATTGACATGTTTTGCTCTTAATCAGGATCTAAATGTCAGAAAACGAGTTGAATGATCAGATAAAATGGTGTCAGACTTTAAGAACATCACATCCCTTTTCATGTCGTTCGACACGCAGGGTGTGTGTCGGTCAACATGGACACACCATCTCTGATCACGTTTTTCAAAACATAACAGTTCAATCTCCATTCAATCTCCATTCAATCTCCATTACACTGGGGACAGTGTAGTTTATGTCTGGGGGAGGTAGTTGCTAACTCTGTTTATTCTTTTGTGAATCAGTCCCAAAAATTTTTGTTTTTCAAAACCTTTGTTTTATTGAGTCAAAACTTGTCCAGAAACAATGATGTTATCGAGGAATCAACCACACTTTACAGTAAGCTCTCATGTGACATTTGATTATATCTTGACCTGAATCCAAGACTAATGGAAAACTCAATGGCCAGTCAGATTGCTTAAGATCCCCATGTTTACAATGTCCTAGATCCGAGCTAAGCATTCTATTTTATTGATGGAATTGATGTCTGTTGGGTTTGATTTTTCGTATAAGCTTGACACTCTGGCATGTTTGATTTAAATGTGGTACTCCTCCCTATTGTCCCTAATTCTGAATTTATAACGGTGAGATGATTGTCATTAGTATAAACGGTAGGAAGAAACTTCCGATGACCATTTGTTTATTCTAATGAAAAGATCACACAGGAATTATAAATGGTTGGAAGAAACTTCCGATGATCATTTGTTTATAATCTCTGAAGTTATGGATTTAATCCTTATAATAAAAATAATAAAAATAAAAGAAGAAAAAGAAAGTAATAATAAATAATAAGTCTGGGGTAGTTTAAAGAGTACCAATAAGGTTGATAATGGATGGTTTGTTCTAGTGAAATACAGTTATAAATCTAGAAGATTCTTGACATTTAAACTGTTGGTAGGATAGAAAAACAGCGATGAAGATATTTTGGTGGATTATGTTGAGTAAACTGTAGTAGAAATTAGGAATGCTGCGAGTGCCTGCGATGAAGTACATGGTGGTCTGGTTAGAGTATAGTGAATGTGCTAGGGTTAAATTTAAAGACTTGGCTTCGAGTATTAAAGCCAATGGAGTGTCTGAAGACCACTACAAGAATATTGATTATCCATAGCACTAAAAAGATAGCAGTTAGTGTGGTTATGCTATAATAGACTTAACCCTACTATCTATTCTGCAAGCTCTTCCCATACTCTCTTGCTGGGGAAGCAGCTCAATTGTTGAAACAGTTGGAACCGGGTTCCTTATCCAGTTGGAAGGATATCAAGACATCTTTCTTGAATAACTTTTATGATGATGCTAAGACAGAAGACTTGAGGGATTTGATTATTCAGTTTACTCAAGGACCTGCAGAGACTCTGAAAGCTGCATGGTTGAGATTCAAGGGGGTATCAAAGAGATTGTCCACACCATGCTATTGATTAAGTCCAGCTCATTAGGACTTTCTTTTGGAGAATTGACTGGAGATATCAGGTTGCTTTGGATGCTGCTAGTAATGGTAACGTCAAGACCAGTACAACAGGGGAAGCTATCAAGTTGATTGAGAACTTGACATCTAGTAGTAGTACTAGAATGCTGATTTTGAGACGAAGGAGTTAGCTGCTGGTTTGAACAATAATCAGATGGCAGAAGTCAAAGCAAAGCTGGATACTATGCAGAATCTTCTAGTGAACAAGAAGTCAGTTCACTTTGCTCAAGAGGTTGAGGTTTTTGAAGCTGAAGAAGAAGCTACTGAAGAGGATGTGAACTATGTGAATGGGTCCGGTTTTAATAGCCAAAGGGTTGGCAATTCTCAAGGCAACTTCAGAGGGTACAACAATCAGAGGAACAACTACGGAAACAATCAGAATTCTTCTAGATTTACGCCCAGGCCTGTGGTTCAGGATGCTCAGAGAAACAATAGTGGTTTAACTAGGGACTTTGGAAGTTCAACTTACCAAAATCTACCTCCTAGAACTGCGGATTCTGAGTTGAAATATATGCTTGACCAAATACTTGAAGGACAACAGAAGATGACAGTGGACTTCAATGGTAAGATAGATGCATTGTATGCAAATCTTAATGGGAAGTATGAGACTTTGAAAAACCACATCAAGAGGTTTGATACTCAGTTTGCATAATCTGCTGTGAACACTAAATGCCCTGATGGCATCTTACCTGGAAGTACTGATACTAATCCTAGGTACTCTTGTGCTGCTGTTATGTCCTGGGGAGATATGGTCAATAGAGAGATCAAAGAAGAGGTTCTGGAGAAGTCTGAAGCCAAGGAAAAAGTTGAGACTCTCACACCGAGCTCATATCGATCGACACCACTCTTACTTGTCGGTCGACACCACTCTTACGTGTCGGTCGACACCACCCAACTTATCTGAAGATTTGATGCAAGTTATGACTAAGGACGGTCCTGACTCCACCCAAATCGATCGACAGGCACCTGGCCGTGTCGGTCGACATGCTCAGCTCCATGACGGAATCTATCTCCGAAAATTGCCTAAGTTGGAAGATCCTGAAAGCTTTTCTGTACCTTGTTCCATTGCTGGAGTTTAATTCACTGATTCACTCTGTAATACTGGGTCTAGTATCAATATCATGTCTAATGACATTGCAATAAGGTTGGGAGTAAGCAACATGAGGAGATCTTCAATAGAGATTACATTGGCTGATGCTTCTCTAAAGAAATCCATGGGTTTTATTGAGAATCTGGGAGTTCAAGTTGGTGATTGTCTACTTCCCAATGACTTCCATGGTTTTAAGACGGATATCGGTTCTAATATGGCACTGATTTTGGGTAGACGATTCCTTGCTACTGCTGGACCTATGTTTGATTTGTTGAGTAGCAGGATTTCTCTGAGGCATGTTCATCCTGATGCATTCTATGATGCTAATCCGGAAGGATATGTGATGTGGAGTCCCCAGATTTTTGTTGAAGAAGTGAATTAGATTCACTCTGATGAGTTCAGTGCAAAGAATCTGAAAGCTGCGGGTAAGAAAAAGAAACCGCAGAGAAAAGCAGTGACCGCATAGCCCCTTATGACTCTGACTCCTGTAAGGCAAGTTGACGATACTAGTGAGTATAAGCTGCAGTATGTAAGTGGTTCAAGACCATTTGCCAAGATTAAGGCTATCATCACTCCCGAGTTTAAGGCTAAAGGACAAGCCGCGA
Organism: Cardamine flexuosa; assembly: GCA_963555745.1. Classification (NCBI taxonomy): domain Eukaryota; kingdom Viridiplantae; phylum Streptophyta; class Magnoliopsida; order Brassicales; family Brassicaceae; genus Cardamine; species Cardamine flexuosa. Next base: position 14,311,295 of record OY743214.1, on the reverse strand, counting down.
TGGATGATGAATAGAGTTCTGAAACCCAAGATGCTTGACTTAGGTGAGGATGATCTTGGCTCCAAGAATTCATCTTCACCACCTTCGGATTTATCTAGAGAATCTCCATCCATCTGATTTCTGACAGAGTCAAGCTAATGACTGAAAATAAGCACTTAGCGAGTCTATAAATAAAATTTTCTGTGTCTTTTCAGCAATTTTTCTTTGTTCTTGTTTTGTCTCAGGACTTAGACGTACTTAATGAAAATTTTGGAAGGATTGCTATTGGATTGGAGAAGCTTTTCATGATTTTTCGACCAAGTAACACAAGGTTTGTGTCTGTGTCGATCAACACGCACATCTTGTGTCGGTCGACGTAGACCCGAGGTTAGTATAAATACTTACTTTCCTTTTTCTTCTCCACTTCTCCTTTTCCTTTTTGCAAAACCCCTAAGCTTCTATATAAACCCCAATCGCGATTTTTGAGTTCTTCACCAAATCAACCGATTTTTGGTTCTAAACTCAAGAGATTTCTATTACTTATACTCCTATATCATCCATTTATTTAACATCTAAGGATTGTTCTTCAAATCTCAATCCCTAATTTCAAAATTTCAAGGGTTTCATTCTCACTTTTGAATTCCATTATTTACTCTTAATGCTTGCTAGTCTGGACTGATTAGGATTAATTTAGAAGGAATCAAGTGTAGAATGTTGTTAATTTAGGTTGAACTGATTGAAAAGTCATGAATTTCTTTTGACAAAACCTAGCACTAATCCAATTGAAATTTTAAAATTTAGGGTTGATTAAATGATGAATTGATGATTATAGAGATAAATCTGATGGTTAATTTTGATGATTGTGCAGTATTAATCCTGATTTGACATTAATCTTGCCTGAAATTTCCATTTTTCATAAGTATATATGATTTGGTATCGCGTCGATCAACATGGCTTACCTGTGTCGGTCGACACACATGCATAAATTCTGAATATGAACTGATGTTGCAATTTCTTGTGTTTTGCAGATGACTACTAGGAGATCTTCGAGGAACAAGCATACCCGCAGAGAGGAGATTGATATTACTGATGATGAGCCCAGTGTTGAGACCATCCCAACTGCCATCATAGCCACCACACCCACTTCTGATTTTCTGGTTAATGCTCATGTCCGCGCCCCTTGGCCTAAGATTGAGTCTCAGATGATTCGGATGAAGCGTGATTGGGACAGTGATCCAAAGACCACGACAGCTAAGGGTGAGTGCATTCAGAGACCGATTTCAAAGAATTGGGATGAGTATGATACGCTGTTCTATTATGCATGGCAAGGAGTTGATATGCGTACTACTCGATTAGAGGACTTCAAGACTAAGCTAGCTTTGGACATTAGTGATGATGTGAACAACATCATTATAGAGATAGGTTTAGGTACCATGGGATCCATGCCACACACCCTCTATCTGGACTTGGCGCGCCAGTTCTTAGCTTCCTGCAGAGTTTACTATGCTGATATGAGTGCCAAGGTGGCACAGAAGGGAGTTCTTACCTTCATGTGTAAGGGTGTGAGATACATGATCACTCTCACAGATCTTTGTGATTTGTATGCCTTTAGGAGAGAGGCTACTCAGGCTACTATGGATACCGAGTGGGCAGATATCAAGACTTTTTGGTATTACATCGGGAATGGTGAGTATGATACCTGTTCATCAAAACAGACGGATGTCCGTCACTCCGCCATTAGGTACGCCCTGCGCCTCATTGCTAGCACTATCTTGTGCTGTTCCGACCCTACCAAGGCTCGGAAGTCCGATCTTATGCTCCTTTTGCTTGGAGTTCACCACATGTTTCCCGCTGCGACTTAGAGTTGTGCTATACCCAACCTTGATCTGAATTTAGGTGCTGTGTATGCTCATCATTCGGTGTCTCTGAAGACCAAAGCCTTTGGTAAGAAGCAGTTTGAGCATGTTGGGAACCTTTTGACTCCGATCTTCAGCTACTTCATTATTGTTTTGTGCAACGCCTCGAGGAAGTCCAATTACATCTCCATTGACCTTGATTATCTCAAGCATGTGACTTGGATGAAGCCCAGCAATATGTGGGTGTTTACTGATGAGGATGGTTTCGTGAAGACTGAAGCTGCCCAACATGGATTTTAGGATTAAGAAGGATCACACCAAACTGTTCTTCATGCCAGATGAGTCACTTTTGATTGAGAGTTCAACTGCAAGCTTCGATGTGGAGCTTCATCTAGTGCTGCGCCTTCAGCTACGGAGGATGATACTGTGCTGCCATCTCAGGATACTTCTACCCCAGATTTTGTTTTTCCAGTACCTCCAGAAGGTTATGAGGATGATGGTCCTGCTTTTACGAGGTACATGGTGAGTACTATGAGGAGTATGTGTCAGCTTGTTGCTTTGAGTGTTGCTTGTGCTAGACCGTCTTTCTCACATCAGCGCCACCGCAGCCCTCTCATTGATCCTTGCACTCCTCGGAGTTCTGATGATGACTTTGTTTAGTCATTTGGTTCCTAGTTTTCTTCTATTTTCTTTTGCATTTGAGACAATTTTTGTTTTTGCTTTTGCTTCTGTTTTTGCTTCAGTATTTTGTTTCTAACTTCTATTGAGTATTGTTGAACTCTTTTATGTTATATATTTTCTTGTTATTTGACATGTTTTACTCTTAATCAGGATCTAAATTTCAGAAAACGAGTTGAATGATCAGTTGACTGGTGTCAGAATTTCGGAACATCACATCCCTGCTCATTTCGATTGACACGCAGGGTGTGTGTCGGTCGACATGCACACACCAACTCAGGTCACATTTTTCTAAACATAAGAGTTCAATCTCTATTCAATTTTATTTCTTTTTATCACTTTCCTTAGGCTTATTTACACTAAGGACAGTGTAGTTTAAGTGTGGGGGAGGTAGTTGCTAACTATGTTTATTCTTTTGAGAGTCAGTCCCAATTTTTTTTGTTTTTGAAAACCTTTGTTTCATTGAGTCAAAACTTGTCCAGAAACTATGAGCTGTCTCTTGGTCTATTGTTGTTTGCTATGTCTTCTGGTGACCATTGTTGCAGAGCTTATTCAAATTCAAATAATGGAAAAACCCCAACTCTGACCAGTTAACTTGAGATCCCCATACTTACAACAAATGCCCGCTATAGCCTGAGCTAATTTCTGTCAGTTCCTTTTACCTCATGGACGAAATTGGTGTTCTAGAGCTTGACTTTTCATTCATACCTGACCTGATAAAACCAAAGTAAGTTATGATATCTAGTGTCCCCAAAAAGTAGTTACTAATAATAAAAGCCTCTAGGCATAGTCTCTAAAGTAGAAGCGGTAAGAAAAATCTATGCCCCCACATTTCTACTTCTTAAGGGGATGATGAAAGTAGGGTTGCTGTAAGGGTAGGAGAGATCCCGTGACCTACTATTCACTTCTAATAGCCTACCTTCATAGACCACATTGTTGTTTTGAGGTTTGTCTTGTTTTGGTATAGGATGACAGCTGATTCTACAAGGTTCTTGAACACTGAATTCAAAAGTGAGACCCAGCAATGAAATGGCTACTAAAGGGATATGTTGTTAAGTTGTGGTGGGAATTGATAAGACTGCGAGTGACTACAGTGAATGTACATGATGGTTAGTCTCTGAATAGTTCTTGTACCATGTGGATTACATGATGACTGGTAAGCACAAAGAGTAGGTGAGTTCCGCGATTTTCAAACTACTTCCTTGGTTTGGTTTTTTGTTTTGCTTGAGGGCAAGCAAAAGCTAAATCTGGGGGAGTTGATATATCATGGAATTTATGGTTTTATGACATGATATATGTATTGGTTTTGGAGTCTTTTCTATATATATTGTGTCTTATTAGGTACAAACACGGATTGGACCCTGATGATCACTTTGGATACATTTAGAGGCTTGTAGCTGAGCAAATCAACAAGGAGACGAATTCAATCCCGTTTAATTGCTATTTCGTTTATTGCATTGATGTCCCTAGGTCTAGCGCTTTTAATCACTTTCCTGAATTTTCCTGATTGATGTCCCTAGGTCTAGCGCTTTTAATCACTTGAATTCAATCGCGTTTAATTACTATTTCGTTTATTGTATTGTTTCTTTTAGTTTCTTATTTATTTGATCTAGCTTAATTCGAATATGTCCGTCTATTGTGTGAGTTTTCAGAGTCCATGTGGATTCGACCCCTAAGTGCTGCAACTGACATCTTAATTTGCGAGAGTAGCTTCTAGGGTTATATTTGACACCTATCAGTAACTTCAATAATACAAAACTTAGTCTCTCGGACTTCTATCACATAGTTTAACCTAAAAACATGATTAGGCATGAAGTATAAACTTTAGAAACTTCTGGGCCAAAGTTGCAATTCTTGAAACTTGATAAAACTCGAAGGTGTCATTCACGTCGTGGTTGTGTTGATCGACACAGGTGTGGCCTTTCGGTCGACATGGATAGCAATAATCGTCTCCTTGTTGTTTTGCTCAGCTACAAGCCTCCAAAAGCTCCAAAGTGCTCATCAAGTTCCAATCCATGTTTGTACCTAATAAGACTCAATATATATACAAAAGACTCTAAAATTAATGCATATATCATGTTATAAAACCATAAATACATGATATATCACTCTACGAGTGGCTAGTCATGCCATACGGGCTAACAAACGCCCCATGTACCTTCATGCGTCTAATGAACCAGGTTCTAAGGTCTTTCATTGCTAAATTTTTTGTTTTCTACATTGATGACATACTTATTTATAGTAAATGTTATTCTGATCATATTAAGCATTTAGAGGTTATTCTGAAAACTCTTCGGATGGAAGGCCTTTATGCCAACCTAAAGAAGTGCACATTTTGTACTGATAAGTGTGTGTTCTTAGGCTTTGTAGTGAGTAGACAAGGTTTATAAGTGAATGAGGATAAGAGCAAAGCAATCCATGAGTGGCCAACACCAACATCTATTGAGCATGTTCAAAGTTTTCATGGACTAGCAAGCTTCTACCGGAGGCCCCAATGACTGCTGCGATCAAGAAAAACGTGCCTTTCTCATGGGGAGAAGCTCAAGATCAGTCTTTCAACATGCTGAAGGAGAGACTCACACAAGCACTGGTTCTCCCCTGATGTGATGTTTAATGCATCAGGTTTTATCCAACCAAAGGTTCCCGCTAGTGCACGGTTGTGCACGGTAGTATAGTGGTGGGATCAAATCCACAGAGAGTAAAGAGCACTATAGATCTGTAGATCTAAACAGAACTAAGATGAAAATTTTGAAATGTTGTCACAAAAGGAAATCCGAATAAAATCCGAATAAAATCGTTAAATGAGGAAATAAAAATCAATTAAAATAAATTTTGAGATCTGGGAAATCGTAGGGATTTGAATAAATAAAAAGGATATTTAACAGGATTATCAATTTAATGATCTAGATCTAGAACACAAACACGGTACCAAAATAAATATCTTTCAAAGAGTAAATATTATTCTAACATAAATCCGCTAGGACCCTATGCTAGCATGTATTTAGCAAGTTTGATAAAGCTCACTTGTAGATCCAGATCTAACTCTTGGAAATCTGGAAATCAAGCCTACAAACTATAGACTTCGGGTAGAATAACCAACACTATCTGTATTATAAAACCCTATGAATCATTTGATAGATTCATCAACCTAACAAAAGAATTTGGTTCATAGAAGTAGAGATCTAATAATCATAACCCTAATCTATAACAATAACCTAATTAAACATTAAATCTCTTTGAATAAATCCCATCTCCCAACATGTAGATCTACTCAACCATGGCAATGGGTTGATAGATCATGATGTTGTATAATGTAAAATGCAAGGAAAGAGATGAAGACAGAGTGTAGATGTAAAAATGCAATGGAAAATATTATAGATCTAAGAAAAACCAATGTAAAAGTTTACAGATCTGAAATGAAAATGAAAATGACAGAGTAACAATGAAAACCCGTGTCTAGGTCTCTCTGGCCGCTCAGGAAATGATTCTTATATATAGGCAGTTTTCTTGGTCAAAATTCGGAGTTAATATGCGATTTGGAGAATATTAGTGATCCGGATCGATCGATCTGGCTTGGATCGATTGATCTCCTTCCTTTGATTCGTGCCACCTCATAGATTCCTTTGACGACCATTAATGCTTGGTCGATCCTCTTCATGCTTGGTTGATCCTCTTCAGGATCGATCGATCCAAAGTGTCTCCAAAATCCAATGATGTGTAAAAACGTCTAAAGTTACTCTATTTTGCCCATTTTAGCTCAAATGAAGTGCAAACCTGAAAAGACACTAAAACCAGCCATAAGGACACAAAACCTAACTCTAGACTCAATAAAACATGTACAAACAATAGTAAACACTAGTGAAAATAGAAACTCATCACACCCCCAGACTTGAATCCTTGCTTGTCCTCAAGTAAGCAACAGACAATGAAACAAAGTTTAGAAGTGGAAGTTTGAAAAATGTAAACTTACGCTTAGCTTTATAAATCCACCATGTTGATCATGTAAACCAAAAAGAAACCTTGTGAAAGGTTAATCGAACTTTTGCAGTACAACATGTACTTTACCACAAGCATAGCAAACATTACCGTACCCTAGCATCCGAGATCCAAGGGAACTTCTGAAATCTCCATTGTTGGCCCTTTCACATTCATTAAGTGTTGTGTGCAGTCTCACAGGCGGAGTCGAAATGGCTAAGGGCTAGTAACGGGGGGCCATTTTGAGGGTGATGGTTAGGCATGATAAATGAACTCCGGTGCAAGACAATGCACAAAATCACAGTGAGACGGAAACCAAAGTTGGTGCACAATCTCTTGAACCTTGGATCCCATGCAAGCTTCTATATAATGATCCTAATAGAGTTGCTGTTGGTGGTAAAATAAATAACATAAACAAATAACTAAACAAATAAAATGCTTTATTCTGGTTCCTTCAGACTTCTTTCGCTTCTCTTTCTTTTCATTGTTTTTTTTTAGTATTTATTTTTATTTTGAAAGAGAGTCTCGGGATGAGACGGATCGATCGATCTAGATAAGATCGGTCGATCCCAGAGCATTTTTCTGAGAAGGGGAAGTTGGAACCCGTTCTAACCAAGTACATTAATCCTACTAAAAATTGCACTAATAGTCAACTCAAACTAATATAGATGAAGTACTGATACTAAAAAGCTTACTCGGAAATCTTTAGAACATTTGGTTGTACCGGTCTCCATACTCCGTAGTTTTTGCAATTGGTTGCACATGCTCCTAATGTTGCGAAAGAGGACTGGGGTCTGAATGAAAAAGGGTGTAAGGGTGTAGAACTAAACTAAAAATGAGCTTGGCCATCCGGAGCTCCAATAAGAATGGGGTGCACTCTGGATGTATATGATCCTTTATGCCATATCGAGCCCCTAAGTGAGAAGATTAGTCCAAGTTAAAGGTCCAAGTAGATAGAGCCAACGTTGGATCATTCAGATTTCCAAAGGATAGGTTACTTCTGGTAAAGTTGATCCACTGATGCTGTTTCCAATCTTCCTGAACTAAGTCCAATAAATGTCAACATAAAATGGAAACCAAGAAAATTGTAAAACTCCCATGTTTTGACTCAATAAAACGACTCAAGAAAAATGAAAAAGTTTTATTTTTGAAAAATTTTGAAATTTTTTTTCGGACAAGTAAACAAAAGAAAACACAGTGTTAGTAACATAAGAAAGCAGACACCCCTTCCCCCTGACTTAAATCACTGCATCCCGCTGTGATATAAAATAAAAAAAATGTATACTTTAACACTGGAGATAATGAATTGTGGACAAGAAAGCAAATCATAAACCATGGAAGGAATTTTGTGACCAAAAGGGAGCATTGGTCTGTTCATGAACCAGTTTTCAGCTTTTTTCGTCTCAGGGATTGATCGATCCTGGGAGGATCAGTCAATCTCAGCGTCCTGAAAATTCTTGAAATTCGCATCTTCTGCGTTTTGCACCTGTTTTCGGTCAGCTCAAAACAAATAATCATCATATCTTATTTTGAAAAATAAATAAATAAAATAAAATAACTGAAGGGAAATAAAATAAAATAAAATAAAATAGTTTTATTAATTCAAAAGATAAAAGAAATTAAAAGGACATGTTGGGTTGCCTACAAACCAGCGCTTGTTTTTGCAAAGTCACTAGCTTGTGGTTGGTTTTTGGCCTTGATCTTGGGCTTTGCGGTGAAAGCCCTCATCATTTAATCCATATTTTCTTCAGTAGATTCAAAGTTTATTTCTGCTGGATCTTCACCACCATCACTTATCGGAGTCATGTTCATTGATTGAACAACATTAACATATTCCATATCTTTCACAATGAAAGCTTGACATTTATGGTGGGGTTCTGTTGACGGTCTCGACGTAGAAGGTCATAGAGGTGTTTTTAAACCTAAGTTTAATTCTCCTCTTGGGGATGCTAATTGAGGCTCTGATTTTTGCTAGAAAAGGTCTGCTCAGTATGATTCCCGTCCTCTTTTCATCCAGGGATAGGACAACAAAATCCACTAGTGCATAACTTCCCTTAAACTGAACACGAATGTTTAAGAGTTTCCCTACTAGTCTTCTTGTTGTTCCATCAGTCATCTCAAGTTCCATCGTAATTGGTGTCATGTGGAGTAACCCTAACTTCTTAGCTTGACTGAGTGGCATCATGTTTATGCTGGTACCAGTGTCAATCAGGCTATCCTGAAAGCGATACTGCCCTATGATAACCAGGAGACTAAACGTTCCAGGATCTTCTAATTTTTGGGGGAACTCTTCAACCATCTTTTTGTTGCACTCCCCCTGAAAGAAATGAGCTGCTTCTTGCATGGATGTCCTTCCAGCGATGATATCTCTCATACAATCCATGATCTGAGGTGTCATTGATTTAACTTCCCTGAAGGGTAATCTCATTCTCATCTCAGTGATTATTTGATCTATCTTTTTCTGTGTCTCAGGATTTGTTTTTCCAGGTGGTTGTGGGTTATCACCTCTAATTCCTCCTTGATCCTCATTAGCTTTCATGTTTTCAGCAGAGTTCATCTCTCTAGGTGGCTGCACAACTGATTTTCTAAACTCTTTGTGATTTCTAAAATTTTTTAGGTTTTTATTAAGTAGGGGATACCAAAATCGTGTCCACGAGGATCGATCGATCTCAACTCGGATCGATCAATCCTCTCCAAATTTTAACTTCCTATCGGAGGAGTAGGATCGATCGATCTCACTTTGTGGGTCGATCCTGATAAAGTCTGGGTTGATCTTTTCACCAAGAAAGCAGTGGCTCTTATCGTCGGATCGGTCAATCCCACGTTCAGATCGATCGATCTCAGCGGTCATTTCAGTGAAAATTTCCTCATCTCCGAACATATCAATGTACTTCAGATATTCTCTGGGATTGGTTTCAGGCTTCCCTGGGATAGTCCCTGGTAATGCCTTAACCATTTCGGCTGACCTTGCTACCTCGGTTTCCAATATACTCACATGGGCACCCAACAATTCAAGCCTCCCATTAAGATCATTGTACATATTATCAACCTTCATGTTCATTTCTCCAGCAAATATCTTCTGTCCTTCCATGATTTCCTGGAATAAGGACTCAATCTTCCCCATGAAACCAGCATTCCCAGATTGGGGGTTGAATCCTGTTTTATCATAACCAGCATTGTTTTGGAAGCTGTCTTGGTTTTGAATACTCCGAGGTGGATAAAACTGATCTCCAGAGTTCTCAACATTAGTACTGCGGTAAGACAGGTTAGGATAGTTCCTAAAGTTCGGGTGGAATCCCGGTTTTAGTAGTTTCCCTGTCCACCGAGAAAGTTGATCTCCTCAGTTTGTTCCTCCTCATCATTAAACTCTTCACTTTCCGAGAGATTAACAGATCTCTTTTGAGCTCTCATCAGAATTTCCACCTTAGTATTAAGCTCCTCTATGATCTCATCACTCGCTCGAGTAGGGTTGAATCTCCTATCATAGTCAGAAGATCTATTAGAGTCGATTGCCGCCATGTTTTCAATGAGCCCCATTGCTTCCTCTAGCGTGTTACTCATGAAGTCTCCCCTACTGGCTGTGTCCATAGCCATTTGATACTTCATTTCGACTCCATTACAGAAAAAGTTTATCCTGTCCGACTCGGTGTAGCTTCGAGGGGGACAGTCCCTTAGGTAGCGTTCCTAAGCTTCATAGAAGGACTCGATACCAGCTTGATGGAATGTGGCTACTTTGTTTTTTAGTGCTGCGGATCTAGCTTTAGTGAAGAACTGTTGTATGAAAGCAGCTCAGCATTCACCCCAGCTTGTAATAGATCCAAGACTCAAAGATTTCAGCCATCTATGAGCCTTATCAGCAAGGGAAAAAGAGAATAGCCTACAACGGAGATAGTCTTGGGGAACTCCGTTGGCTTTGGTGGTACTACAGATCACCTCAAAGATATCAATATGGTCCATTGGGTTCTCGTTAGATAGCCCATGGAGTAGATTCTGTTTTACCAGGGCGATTATTTGAGGTTTAATCTCATAATCTTGCCTCTAGATAGGAGGAGGAATAATAGTAGATTGGTTCCTATAGTAGGCAAGCTGGGCATCTTGCTCGCCTAAGGTAACCCTACGCGGAGGGACTTGCAATCCCGGCGCAGCATCTACTCTCACCCCAGGAACTCTAGCATCATTGAGAGGTCCTTGATTAACCTGACCTTCTCTCTGCCAGATTGCCTCTGCATCCTCACCATCAACAACAGGGGGGAATGTTTCTTAAGTTATTAGGGTCAGCCATACTAACCTTATCTTTTGCTTTCCTTGTGGTTTTGTTCTTCTTTGCATCCTTGATCTTTCTTGTGGACTTCCTTGTCAACTCCACTATGCTTAAGTCTTATAGATCTTTAGAAGCCTTGCTCCTTAATTGCATACACCAGAGCGGTAAAAGAAGTTTGAAAGTCAGGTCCCATTAAGAGGCTCTGGAATCGATCAATCTTGGAAAGGATCGTTAGATCTCGAGAGAAAAAGGATCGATCAATCAAAGAAGAATCGATCAATCTTGCACAAAATAGGATCGGTCGATCTTATGTGGATTGGTTGATCGTACAAGAAGTAGGATCGATCAATCTTATGTGGATCAGTGGATCTCAGAGACGTAAATAAAAAATTAAAAAATTAAAATATCCTAGAGTAGGTCTAAAACTTAGATTTAGATGGTACAATTACTCCCAGGCAACGGCGCCAAAAAATTGATGTGATCATTTATGCATCAGGTTTTGCCCAACCAATGGTTCCCGCAAGTGCATGGTTGTGCGCGGTAGTGTAGTGGTGGGATCGAATCCACAGAGAGTAAAGAGCATTATAGATCTGTAGATCTAAACAGAGCTAGGATGAAAATATGGAAATGTTTTCACAAAAGGAAATCCGAATAAAATTTGAATAAAATCTTTAAATGAGGAAATAAAAATAAATTAAAATAAATGTTGGGATCGTGGAAATCACATGGATTTAGATAAATAAAAAGGATATATAACCAGATTAGCAATTTAATGATCAAGATCTAGAACACAAACACGATACCAAAATAAATCTCTTTTAAAGAGTAAATATTATTCTAACATAAATCCGCTATGACTCTATGCTAGCATGTATTTAGCAAGTTTGATAGAGTTCACTTGTAGATCCAGATCCAACTCTTGGAAATCTAGAAATTAAGCCTACAAACTATAGACTCCGGGTAGAATAACCCTATGAATCATTTGATAGATTCGTCAACCTAACAAAAGGATTTGGTTCATAGAAGTAGGGATCTAATAATCATAACCCTAATCTATAACAGTGACCTAATTAAACATTAAATCCCTTTGAATAAATCCCATCTCCCAACATGCAGATCCACTCAACCATGCAATGGGTTGATAGATCATGATGTTGTATGATGTAAAATGCAAAGAAAGAGATGAACATAGAGTGTAGATCTAAAAATGCAATGGAAAATATTATAGATCTGAGAAAAACCAATGTAAAAGTTTACAGAGCTGAAATGAAAATGAAAATGACAGAGTAACAGTGAAAATTCGTGTCTAGGTCTCAATGGCCGCTCAGGAAATGATCTCTATTTATAGGGAGTCTTCTAGGTCATAATTCATAGTTAATATGCGATTTGGAGAATATCAGTGATACGGATCGATCGATCTAGCTTGGATCGATCTACCTCCTTCCTTTGATCTGTGTCACCTCATAGATTCCTTTGACGGACCAATCCGCTTTGGTATTGGCCAATCCTCTTCATGCTTGGTAAATCCTCTGCAGGATTGATCGATCCAGAGTGTCTCCAAAATCCAATGATGTGGAAAAACGTCCAAAGTTGCTCCTTTTTGCCCGTTTTAGCTCCAATGAAGTGAAAACCTGGAAAGACACTAAAACCAGCCAAAAGGACATAAAACCTAACTCTAGACTCATTTAAAACATGTAAAAAAAATAGTAAAAACTCGTGAAAACAGAGACTCATCATCGCACTACCAGATTTTAAAGTTATGTTTGAAGTAGAATGTGATACTTTGGGGCTAGGGATTGGAGCTGTATTCCCTCAGAGGAAGAGACCCGTAGCATTCTTTAGTGAGAAGTTGAGTGGAGCGACACTGAATTATCTGACTTATGATAAGGAATTATATGCCAAGGAATTCATCACCCACACTGACCATGAATCTCTCAATCATCTTCATGGCCAGAATTCACTCAAGAGAATACACACTAAGTAGCAAGGAGTTCATAGAAACACTCCCATATGTGATCAAGTACAAGAAAGGTAAAGAGAATGTGATCGCAGATGCTTTGTCAAGAAGGTATGCTCTTATATCTACTATGGAAGCCAAGATAATGGGTTTTGATCACCTCAAATAGCTTTACAAGGATGATCCGGAGCTAGGAGAATGTTACCAAGGACCTGGTCTCGGAGTTTACAAGGCGTTTTACTTACAAGACGGGTTCCTTTCTAAAGATAAGCGATTGTGCATACCCCAAGGTTCTATGCGTGAACTGATACCTAGTGAAGCACATGGTGGAGGTTTGATGGGTCACTTTGGAGTAGATAAGACCCTTTATGTAGTCATGGAACATTTCTTTTGACCTCACCTCAAGAAAGATGTTGAGAGATTCTGTTCCCGATGCATTGTGTGCCATAAAGCAAAATCCAGGTCACATCCTCATGGTCTTTATTTACATTTGCCTATTCCTAACGCCCCTTGGGTAGATATTTCCATGGATTTTGTCTTAGGTTTACCAAAGATTAGACATAAGGATTCCATCTTTGTTGTTGTGGATCGGTTCTCGAAGATGGCTCACTTAATTCCGTGTGATAAGACCAATGATGCCTCCCATATAGCTGATTTGTTCTTCAATGAAGTGGTACGCCTCCATGGGATACCAAGAACTATAGTCTCTGATCGTGACACCAAGTTTCTAGGACACTTTTGGAGGAATTTATGGAGAAAGTTAGGTACCAAGCTCTTGTTTTCTACTACTTGTCATCCCCAAACGAATGGACAAACTGAAGTGGTACACCGACCTCTCTCAACTATACTTAGAGCTACTCTTGGTAAATATATGAAAATTTGGCTTGATTGTATTCCTTTCATTGAATTTGCGTATAATAGGGTTGTGCACTCAGCCACAAAATTATCTTATTTTGAGATAGTTTATGGAATTAACCCTTTGTCTCCAGTGGATTTAGTGTCTCTACCTCAGATAGAACATGTCAATCAAGATGGTTTAAGGAGTAGAGAAATCATTAAAAAAACTACCCATCAAGGCTAGGGAGAATTTGGAGAAGAAAGCTGAATATAACAAGCGCAAGGCTGATCAAAGGAGGGAGGAAGTGCTGTTTGAACCAGGAGATTGGGTTTGGTTAAATATGAGACCAGGGAGGTTCCCAAAGCAAAGATCTTCCAAGCTAGCACCAAGAGGCGATGGTCCATTCAACATACTTGAGAAGATCAATGATAATGCACACCGTCTAGAGCTGCCAGGTGAGTTTAAAGTGTCCCATAATTTTAACGTTGCTGACTTGTCTTCTTATGATACAGGAGAAACAGTTTTGAGGAAAAAACCTTTTCAAGAGGGAGGGAATGATGCAGACATCGACCCTAACACCCAAGAGGATGACTCTCACTCTGTACCAGAGGTTAGAGAAGGACCCATGACACGTTCCAAATCCGAACAACTAAGGAGAAGATTCAATCTAGCTATACAAGACATTGTGAGTTCCTCGGCAGCTGGTCAAAACCAACCATATGTGAGGAAGAGCTTGTTGAATCATTCACTCATTTGAGTTTAGAACAAAACTAAGGTATGGATTTTTCTTTGGCAGGTGAAAAGATCTTTACTAGTGAGGGAAATGCATTGGAGCTTCAAGAAGCGCACAGTCTAATCTCAGCTCCAACAAAGAACAAGAGAGTGAAGGACGAGCTCCTGGCATAAAAGACGTGAGAGAGCTTCTAGAGAGTGATCCAGTAATGCAAGAGAAGCCCCAAGAATATTTCTACATCCAAGAACCAATGCATCAACGTGAAGCACAAGAAAGGGTTCAAGAAAACTCCAATCACTCTCAAACTTGTCCAGGTAAGTTGTATTCAATTTTTAATGTTCTTGCAGGGCCTATCAGCATCAACAACACCTAAGGACTTCATCAAAATGACCCAGCTGAAGAGAAATAAGTCACATAATTTGTTTCCTTATTTGGTTGTACTTTTCGTTAAAAATAAATATGTTGCTTCTGTTTTGTTTTTGCATTATCTTAGGCTTGATTTTTGCATTTTATTTTGAAAACTCGTCCCTAGGGTTAGCTGACGGACCCTTAAAAAGTCCCCATGCAGCTGTGTATTTTTTGTAACCCTTGAATTAATAAAATAATGCAGTTCTCTTCATTTGTGTCTCCTTGAGTGTTTCTTGAGAGATTAAGCTTTGCTCTTGTATTGTTTGAGTGATTCAACAAGCTAGAGTGTTTTTTTCTGTATCAGAGATCAATTCATAACTCTGTGGTATACCTCAATCCGCAAACACAAGTCATCACATCGATCCCATACGAGAGAAGCGCTCACCATCATGTAAGATCTCCATCTTCGACCATCAACTCTTCACCAAGTGAGAAGCGATCCCCAACTTGTGAAGCCACCACCTCTATCTGATACCACAAGAAAAGTTAGAACCCATAATTATCTCTCACGGAACCTTAATAGGTCATGATGGTTTAAATAATCTAACCTATGGATTTCTCTTGATCGATTTTTATCTTCTGTCTTGCCGGTTCTTCCTTAATGGATGGATCAGTGGGGGACGATTTACTTGCCTTTTTACCACAGTGGACATACTCTCACACACTCAACTTTGTAGTGATCTATTCAACTGAATACTTTCTCTACCTATCACTACTCAGCGGACCTTCTCAACTGATTTATCATCTAACTTTCTCATCTGACCTGGAACTTATACTTGGATTTTCTTTTTACTCACATCACTCCACTTCTTCTGTATCCACATCTTTCTCCATCTGCTTAACTCAAAGTCTTGGAGACAATGGCTAACAGCCTTCTTCAATGCTTTGATTCTAAGCCTTTTATACTTCTCTATATTATGGCACTTCGTCCTGAATGCCATAACTAATATATCTTCAAACTCGTTTAGATGCCTTAACCTTACGGTGTTTGCATCCTAATGAAAATGGTACAACTTCCTCCTCCTTTCAGCGTTACTCATTCTCAACATTTTTGATCAAAATCTTTGATTCAACGTTCTCCTTAATTACTTCCCTTGTATTTTTTGATCACTCATTCCTTTTTCTTGAACAAAATTGTTACTTTTCCTAAGCAACAATTTTTCTCTTTGGGACTGACCACAATTCCAATTCTCATATCCTTTGGAATTCTGGTAATCTTACCTCATCTATATTTTGGTAATCGTACCTCAATCAATTGGAATTTTTTTAGCCATACTCTAGGCTTCCCTTCTATTCTATTTTATTTATTTTCTTCTTTTCTCCTCATTACACTCTTGATTCTCAATCTGAGGAATCATCTCCTTATACTCTCGGTTTTCTCCTTTTCTTCAAAATTCCTTTGAATGTCATGTATCATCGCAAGAGTTTTCCTTTAACTCTATTAATGATTTTTCTTAACTTGATCACGTCTTCCATTCCTTTTAAATCTCCATCCTGGTTTTGGTTTACACCATACTTCTCCTCTTAAGTTCATCCACTTCCCGTGGATTTACCTTCTCCATTCGAGTTTCCTTAGTCTCCTTTGAGTTTCTCCATTCTCTTTGGTTCATCCACTTCCTGTGGATTTACCTTTGTAATTCTTCTCCTTCTACACCTTTGATCTTTCTTGGTTTCGATACATTATTTGTAATGTATATCCTCTTTCTCTCCTCTGGTTTTAGTCTTCACTTTTGGATAAAAATCTTCTCACAACCTTTCTCCATATTACCATCGACTCTTGCTAATTAACTGAACCAACTCTCCATTGACATAAGATCTCCAAATATTCTGATTCAGGTAAGGCTAATACTGATGTGGTGATTAAAGCCTCCTTGATCTTATGAAAATCTCTTTTCAGTCCCATCACTCCAATAAAAAGGTACTCATTTACCAGTTAATTGTGTATAAAGGTTTAACTATGGAGGAAAACCTATGCACAACTTCCAGTAATACCCATCTAATCCAAGAAAACTTCATACCTCGGCCACTAAAGTGGGTTGAGGCTAGTCTTGGATTGTCAAAATTTTATCTGGATCTGCGGACACTCACTGGGCTAAAACCCAGTGTCTTAAAAATCATATCTCTGGTTTCCAATATTGGCATTTGCTCCTCTTAGCAAATAACCTTTGCCTCATTAGGCATTCTTGGTCATGAGTCGCATGAATGTTGCTGGAACATTAGTGGGTCCAAACGGCATTATTACAAACTCATATTGTCCACATCTTGTTCAAAAGGCCATCTTCTACCCATCTTGGGCTAAATCCATCATCTCATATCCTCCATGTGAGTTAAGGATTGTTCAGATTCTCACTTACTTCTCCAACACCTTATACTTGGTCTACTACACGTTCTATTGTGTACAACCCGATCCTTATGATCATTCTTCAATTTTCTTGAATTTTCTCACTTATCTTTTCTTCATTGTATCTCCCTTCTTTCTCCTTTCCATACTACTACTCTTCTGGGTTCATAATTTTCATTCCCTGAAAATTATGCCATCTTGGTTCCTAATATCCCTTCCTCAAAAATTATGTCATCT
Organism: Cardamine flexuosa; assembly: GCA_963555745.1. Classification (NCBI taxonomy): domain Eukaryota; kingdom Viridiplantae; phylum Streptophyta; class Magnoliopsida; order Brassicales; family Brassicaceae; genus Cardamine; species Cardamine flexuosa. The sequence continues at coordinate 14,294,032 of OY743214.1, read as the reverse complement.
TGGTTTGTAATTTTCCTTTCCTTGGAAAATTATGTCTTCCACATAAATTTCTTCCCTTTCTTCTTCTCCATTGTTGTATTATGGCTTACAACGTGGACTTCTCCTCTAATTGATTAGCACCCAAAAATTGCTATCAACGAGTTGAATTCTCTTCACACCATTTTGGCTTTGTACTTAAGTACTTCAACGATGAGCTTCTTGGTGTAATCACATCCTTGATTAACAAATCATAACTCCTTTTCTTCAGTCACTCCTACACGGATCTTTAATTACTTTATCCTTTTACTTTGATGATCTCCAAACCATACAAAGTATCTTCTCATGATTTCTTTGTAACTCTCTTCTTGGTAATGGCTTCTCTTCATAAACACTATGCACATCAATATTTAGATGTCACATCTCTAATGTGATAAACTGGCAGAATACACATTTTGTTATGTGTATGGCCTTCAAATCAAACGGGGAACAACAACAAAACCCCTCGAGAATCATCATATAACCCTATGTTAGACTCTCATACCAACACCTTCGGTATCTCAACTCTTATGGTCCTAGGTCCTTGAACTTCCACTTCTTTCTGTTTTTAACTTTAAAACACTCTTCAACTTATAATCATGACTTCTCACAACAACTACACGGATGAATCTAACAAACTCAAATCATCTATCGAGATCACACTCAATGTTTCAAACTTGTCCACTGTCCCAACAATTGTCCTTTATCCATAATCCGGCAAGACATCTGCAAAAACATCCAAAGGTTCTAACCTATCTACCTACCTAAGGGAAGTACCAGTTTCCTAATTTCCTTTGCGACACATTTGACTCGATAAAACAGTTTTTTAAAAACCATGTACCATGAGCATAGTAAAAACCATGTTCTGATACCACTCCTATAACTCCCCCGACCCGCTCTATAACTAAAAACAACCCGGTGTGCTAGGTTGATGCTCATGGACAATCCAACTGAGGTTACCACAACACATCTGGCACTCAGCAGTTCACCCACGAGTATCATTCCTCCTGAACCCGGCCTAAGGCTTTTCAACCCGTACCGTGTCCGTGAGTTGGGTCAGTCCGGACAAGACTTTATCATTAAGACATGGGGTTTTTAGGAAAACAACCTTTATTGATTTTCAATAATATCCAAATACAAAAATCTTTGGTGGAGCTCCAAGCCTAATGCTCAAAATCGAATCAAATTAAAAACCAAACATTTTACAAAGGCAATAAACTATAGACCAGCTGGCCTAAGTCCCTTGCTCCACTACGGTTTCTCCACTAAGGTTACCTGTAAAACAACTGTGTGGGGGTGAGCGCTAGTCATTCAGTGAGTTTGGGTTCCCCTAATATATAATAATATTCCCACCCAAAACCCAAAATAACAATCAGCACACAATTGCACACAACACGCAAGTAAACAAGCATGTAAACAATCAGAGAAATAATTGTATATATGCAGCAGAATGATCCTAATCAATTCTAAGAAATTCTAAGCATTCATGCACTTTCAATTTCTTATAGTTCATGTGATATGTATTTCCCATAAGGCAATGTCTCCATCTTTTAGCCACAAAGCATGGAAAATAATACATTCCTTCTGACCTGTTTCCCACAAGGTCTTAGTCTACATCGTCATGTAGGGTTTTCCGGTAGCTAACCGCTCAAGCCATTGGGATAGTAACAACATCACACTAACCATTAGTTAACATATGCAATTATAAACTCTAATCATGCATAACTATAACTAACTACTTAGCATGGCTATAAGAATCTAATTCAAATAACCTCAAGCAAACAAGCAATACTAACAATAGGCTAGTATATCACAAAATCTATCACCTTAAGGCTAACTCATCTAACCGATAATCTAATGAAAACTACCTAGCAATCAAAAGGAAATCTAAAGGATAACCTTAGGCAATATCTAACTATACTATCTAACTTAAGAAGATAAAACCTATCTATACGCTAAGGTCCTACTGAATTAACGAAGTAAACACGCAATTCAAGCAAGAATACCTGTGTCTTTCGACATTTAAGCAAATAAAGCATGTAAACAATCAGTCAAGGGAAACAAACAAGCAATATGCATAAACAATCAATCTTGGTACATGATGTCCTCTCATTGCATGCACCCACATGCAACAAACATAACCCCAAACTCACCTATGCCTAGCTACTAGCCTCCTATGACTCAATTAGATCTAGGCTCCTACTTGAATCTCAAAGACTCCAACCTTGGCTCTACACATCTTCTAACTCGGGAAATATTTTATAGAACAATCGGATAGGGAAAAGCCTTATCCGAACAGCATTTCACTTAGTTTTTGGTGTGAAAAATGAATTAAAATACGAAAAGAAAACTGAGTATTAATAGAGAAAGGTGGTCGGTTTGGTAAGCATGAGGTGGACTCAATGCTTATCAATAATGGCACTAATCATATCCTAGATGCAGACACATGGACCTTAGGTGGCAACACAAGGAACACCTTATCTGAAAATGACATTAATTTTATCTAGATGGTCGACACTCAGACACAAGGTGGCGAGACATGAGTGCTTGGAACCAGCTATCAACACCTGCCCCAATGAATAATCATCAGCTGTCATTGACTTAGTAAAATTAGGCTAGCAGGTAGGTGATGCAGCTACTTCCTTCCTTAAGCAGCTCAAGCAGGTCAAGCAGCTCAATGATGTGGTCAAACCTGGACCACTCATTTTGCTCTTTTACGGAACATTTCTGGATTGTCCTCGATCCGTTCCATGACCGCATCCTACAATTTCAGACTCGTTCCGAGACCTACCCAAACCTAGTTTCTCGGACAACTGTAGAAATTACTCAATCTAAATTAGATTTTCTTCTTTCAAAACCTTACTTACCTCGAGCAATAGGGTTAACTTGTCAAAGCATGCCATGTCTTCACCTCATGGATTTAATCTATTCGGTCTTACTCAATTCTTTAGCCGGTAGCCATTCCTTGATCGATTATCGGGCATAAATGCCTTTGTCGATCAATTTTCCTTGATAGCCAACTGCCCGTGCCATATGCGATGCCACTCAATCATTTGTTTACTCATGTTTTTAGATTTAGATCAGGGGTATTACAACCACCATCTCACGATCGACTACCACCACCATTCTATCTTATTTTATTATATTTATCTATCTTTTGCATATTATTGATGGTTTTTAGGTTTTTGTCTTAGAAAAGATGCATTTAGAAAGTTCTTCATAAAGAATTAAATGGACTAAGACCGAGTCCATTTGATGTCAAGTAACAAAGGAAGAAACACCGGTTAGTCACCAACAATCCGATTAGAGGTGACATTGTTCTTAAACCTAAATATTTCCTTATGGATGTTCTATCCTTTACTGATACTTTTGTTTTGTTGACTTGAGACCTTTTGCTACTGTTTACATTGATAATCATGCTGTTTTATTTGAGTTGAATGGTTTTTGTTTTATTGAGTCAGAACTGTTAGGGAACCATGATATTGTTCTATTGGATTATCTGATTGGAGAACACTCTGATGAATCTTGTGCTAGCCATGGAAATGCTGTTGGTTTATCAGTGATATCAACACCACATTTGAGGAGAATAGGTATTATGATGCCTCCAACAGCTAGCTACACGTTATTCATCATTCTTTGGTTCTTGAGAAGCGTGTCTATGCAACTCATAAGCTACTTGATCAAAACCATCAAGTTCCCTACTAGAGCTCTGTCACCCTCCTTAGGAAATGGTGCATGGCCCTTGAGATCTTTGGCCAGCATGTGGAGCTCTACATCATTCATTGTCTTGGTTATCTTTCTTGCAAACAGGGTGCTTGCAATAGATTTTTGGAGGTACCTTATCGTTGGATGCCTGATCTCTGAGCTTGTATAACTGGAAGACTTGAACCTATCCTCGCCTCCCAAGTGATGCCAGAATTTGATCAACTCGTCTTTCTCATAATCCTGATTAGGCCTTTCTCGAAAGAAAAAACATCATCTATAAAACTCAAGGGAGGCGTAAATCTTTTGCCTCTGATGTTGAAACTTATGAAGCCTCGTTCCCCATTGTTGACTTCCCTTTCCTCCTCAGTGTAGATATTAATTACCAGAGTGCCAAGGAAGTGGCAAGATTCTTCATGGAAACAGTTGTAAGGCTTATTTGTGATGCAAATCTGTGTTTTGGCATAGCCTCCCTACTTCCTTGCAGATCCCAAGTGCTTGCATAGTGTTCCTATATGGGTATCTTGCCCCCAAGAACTTCATGTTTTTCAAGGAATTGATCTTCCTTTTTATCATTCTGGGTCTGTTCCCTATCTTCAATAAACCCTTCATTGGATTCACTATCCTCCACATTCATCTCTTCTTCACTCTCTTCTTCAACCTCTTCTTGAATCACTGGAATTTTTCCCATTCTGATCTCATCTCTGTTCCTGGAAAACTCACTTTAGGCTCTTGCTGTAGCCATTGATTTTCTCGTCCTTCCAGATTGGTTATCAAGGTTCATGAAATAAGAGAAAATTAAAGGTTTAGTATGCAATTTGATTAGACTCGACGTGATTACTCGATCCGAGTGGTCGAGTTGCATGAGATTTTTCTCATTCAAACTCTGACACGATCCACTTGGTCGAGTCACCTGGTCGAGTGAATTTAATTCCTATTTCTCAAATCAAATTTCAATCTTATTTTCATGAAAGCAAGGATCTAGAAAGAAAACATATTTTCCATATCATTTATTAAGGTTCAGGTTCAGGTTCATATGTTTGGCAAATACTTCAAAAACAAATTCAAAACTTTGTCAAAACCGGATTGATTCAGTCATTTAGATCAATGTTATAAACAATATCTATCATCCTAAACCTTATATCTTCTGTTTTTAGAAACATGCAACCGATAAAAGTTTAAAAACAGAGAATGCAATTTTTCCAGATTTAGTTTTTGATAAAATTGTTCAAGAGGTTTGAGAATACTTACATGTGAGCATTAGAATCAAAGTTTGAACCAGACATGCTTCATTTAAGATCAAAAAGTTTTAAAATCCAGGAGATTTTTAAGGTTTGAAATCACAAAAGCTTTTAGAGAGAGAGGAGCGTGTGAGGGTTTTTAAATCAAGGAGATAGGGTTTTTGGGGTGAGATTAGATGAGTGGCTGAGATATAAAATTAGAAAATATCTAGATCAAACCTGGCCACTCGACCTGGGGATCGAGTGGAGTAGTCGAGTAGATTCTCTAAACCTTAAAACCTCTTCTTCTCCTTTCAATATGGTCCATTTCACCAGACTCTGATTTCCTAGAATACAAAGCACTAAAGAAAAACATGAAATTACCAAAATCTTAAAGCATAAATGAGAATATGTACAGTGATAACCTTGGGACTTCCTCCCAAGTGAGCTTGTTTAAAGTCTCTTACCTCAACTTCACTTACAGAGATTAGGCGTAATATGGGACATTGAGAGGCTCTAAGGTCCCCTCTTGGTCTATTTTTGTCGAGTTCATGAAGGGAAAAGTCCTGGTTGCATATGAGAAATTTCTACGAACGCCTAGCCATTCAGCAACTAATATGGGTAAGAAACTTCTCTCATTACTGTTGACCCCATATACGAGACTTCTGAATGCGTGCACCTCATATGTGAGACTTGCTATATCCTTCTTGAGGGACTCGATCACTTTTCCCTGTGTTTCAATAAGTGACTCGATCAAAGGCATCAAGTGATGAGGTCAAGAATGCATGGTGCTTCGTCTGTTGGAGCTTGAGCTCTCCACTCTTGATTCAGCATCTGACTCCATTCCAAGCCCTTTTCCTTGTTGGAGTCTCCAACTGGTTCTCAAGGGCCTGCTGTGCATAGTACTCTTCCTCTTCATCACTTTGAAAGTCTTTGCGGTATAGCCATTCCATTGACCCTGATGTGATGTTGGAGGTTCCACTTCAGTGCTAAGAGGTATGTAGCTTGGTAAAGGAGCTTCTCTTGGTTTACTCAGGCTTTCTTCAACCTCATGGTTGTTGATTTCAACTATAAAGAGTTGTCCATCAACTGTAAGCTTCTGAGGATTCCTCTCAATATCAAACTTCATGTGCAGATCTTTTTGAAGCTTAAGCTAAATCTTTACTTCCTTGACGTCTATCACAGCCCCAACACTTGCTAGAAATGGCCTTCCAAAAAGTAAGGGGTTCTTAGGCCCTTCATCCATTTCCAACACCACAAATTTGGTGGGAACCTCAATGTGACTTATCATGATTGGAAGATCCTCCAACAAGCCCAGTGGTAGCCTGATTGATCTGTCTGCTAATACCAAAGACAAATTACTTGGCTTGAACTTCTCATAACCAAGATTCTTCGCAACTGATAGAGGCATAATGCTCACTGATGCTCCTAAATCATACAGAGAATTCTGGAAGACATTCTGATTCAAAAAACAAGGTAGAGTGAATGATCGTGGGTCCTCAAGCTTCCCTTGAACCAAAATCTTCTTCTCTATAACAACCTTACACTCATGTTGCTTCTTGGCTGCTAACTCCTTTGCTTCAATTCTCTTTAAGAATTTGGCTCTCAATCTGGGTTGATTTAGGGGAATAAGCTCATAGACTTCTCTTATAGGCATCCTAGCTTCAGCTTCTTCAAAGCATTGATTTTCCATACTGGTCTTTTGCTAGGTTGACGACTTTAGCAATTGATCTCTAGGTTTTCTAAGCCAACTAATCATTGGTTATATTATCCTGAATCTATAGTTTATAGACTTGAAAATTGTCAGCCAACGAAAGTCGAGGTTGGATTATCACGTGAACTCTATCAGACTTGTTTATAAATGCTAGCATAGGGTCCTAACGGATTTATGTCTAAGATAATGATCACATAAGAAAGGTGGTTTATTTGTTTACTGTGTTCTGAGTTAGATGTCCTATTAACTATTAAATACTTAAACTTCCCCGATCCAACTCTTGTTTTATTGATTTTTATTCCAATTTTATTTTGTGGATTTATATTCAGATTTGGGACAATTTTTATTCTACATTCTAGCTATGTTTGAGATCTATAGATCTACAACGCACGTTGTTCCCTGTGGATTCAATCCCCATACTATACTACTGTGCACTTGCGGTGTTGGTTGTTCGGGGGGAAAATGTCAAAAAAACATAAACTTTCAAAAAGTGTCGAAATAAACGTGAACTTTCAAAATGTCATTTAAATCATAAAGTTTGGTTTGATTTTACGGTTGTATGTAATCCTCTTCTTGTTACACATGTATCTTTTCTTTTACTTATTTTATAGGTTTTTGAATTACCTTCTCTCTCTCTCTCTCTCTCTCCCTTTCTCCCTTTCTCTCTCTCTCTATTTCCCTCGATGGCTCTCTCTCTATTTTACTTTTCTTCTCTTACACATGCATTTACCTTTCGTCTCTGATATAGAATTACCTCTCTCTCTATATATTTGTTTTACGGTTGAATTTAATCCTCTTTTTCTTACACGTACATCTCTTTTTCTTAATCACCTTTTTTATAGGTTTTTGAATTACTTTTCGCTCGCTCTCTCTCTTTCTTTTGCAGTTGTATTTAGTCTTCTTCTTCTTACACATGTCTCTTCCCTTTCACCTATTTTATAGGTTTTCAAATTGCATCTTTCTCTTTCTCTCTCTCTCTTGATTTTACAATGATATGTTGTCTTCTTATTCTTACACAAATACCTCTATCACTCTCTATTTCTTTTATGGTTATATTTAGTCTTTGTATTCTTAACACATATGCCTCTTCGTCTCTGAACCATATAAATGAGTTTGGCCATATAAAGGAGTTTGGTCAACTCATAAACTCATTTAACTCTCAACATATCTAGTTATGGGTTGGATTATCAATTTTGACACCCTAACTAAAACAATTTTTCTTCATTAACTAAAATCAAGTGATGGAGTATGTTTATATTGTTTAATTGTCTATTAGCAGCTTCTGTTTAATCAAAACGACCAATCTTCTGACAACTATTTGACTAAGCCTATGAACGACGCTCCTAAATATAACATAAATAAATGTAACATTAATAAACATCTTTTTTTAATCCAAAATTAGATTCCCATCCCATTTTTTTCCTATCAAATAACTTGAGACTATTAAAATAATCTTTGATTTTTTTTAAATAACTGTGACATTATTTCATGACATAAAAATAATCATCATATACACATACATATAAGGCCCAACATACAAATAGAGATATATACACATGATTAAGAAATATAATTTTCTTCTTACCTTCCAACAAAATCACAGGATAAATTAATTGTAATATATTGACTAAATTATGCTTTTTTTCTTTTGTCATCACTGTCTATTCAACCTAACATCATTTAAGATGAATAAATACACCTTCAATAATCAATATGAAAATAATTTAAATTTCACGGTATGTAAATCAGATATATTTTCTTATATCAAGATGGATTATGTTAACTGGTTAGTTGATGAGATATTTTTTATTCTGCTTAAATTTTAAATATTAGAGTCTGACATTTTTGTGATATTAATTAACATGGAAGAAAGTTGAGAGATAAATTGTTAAAACAACAGCTCGACAAATATATCTAAAAGGTTTTGTACTTGGATGCAAAGTTTCCATTATATTTTGTTTTGGTCATAATGATACCAACAGTCTTGTCTTGGATTCGAGTCTAGTAATAAAATTTATTTACAACAAAATATCACAAAAGAAAAATGGTACAGTATATGATTGATGAGTTTGAGCTGCCAAAAAACAAAAGCATCTAAAACAAACTCCCTAGAAGCAACTGGAGAAATAAAAAAACAAATAGTTAAAGCCGTATCTTCATCTTCGAGTATATATATCAAACATTGTGTTTAAACATTTTTTGGTAACAAAATATTATTTAAGATTGCATAATAATGACTAAAACCCCTTAACTAAATTCATAAACTTTTTTCCAAAATAAACATTCGAGTGTGTTGGATTTGTATTACCATGTACAAAATCTTTATTTCCACAAAACAGAGAGATCATGCATTGTTATCGTTAGAACCCAAATCATCATCAGTCTGGAGAAAAATGACTAAGAAATATAAAACAATTGAGAGACACAAAAAGAAAAAAAACCTTGCCTATGGACAATGTGATGGGCATCATCAAGAACCAGAATTAACCCTTTTTTTGCTGCATCAAACAGATGATGAATCTCTGATGCAGCAGCTCCTCAGACAGTTGTAAGAACATCTCCACCAGAGCTAAGAGCATATTCAAGTCACTATTGACAAACACATTAGATAGAGCAATAATAATAGAAATGTAAAAAACAAGAATACTCACAGAGTTCTTAGGGATCTGATTTGCAACAAGGGTTTTACTGGTACCGGGAGGTCCGAAAAACAACGAAGACTGACAAACAACAGAGTCACGGCCATTAATGAGAAAACTACCAAAAATGTAACCCTTTGAAATTTTACTTTCAAACGGACCCTCTACTATTTCCAAAAGGTTTCTCATGGGAGCCTATTTGAAAATAAAATTTTAAAAGGGTGCAAACTAGAAGTTTTTACAAGATATTTTGACATTATATGTATATATATATATATTATATACTCAAAAATATCCCTAAACCCTGATATATTTACATGAATCTATTTAAAAGTAAATGAAATACCAAAAAATATCTAATATACCCAAACATTTTAAGCATTTAGATTATTACAAGTATAGATATTACCATATATTATGTACTTATAGTTTGAGTATGTTCGGGTATCTATTCGGGTTTAGGTTCGGGTTCGGGTCGGGTTCGGGTTCGGGTCGGGTTCGGGTTTGGATGTTCGGATTTAGAAATTTAAGACCTGTTCGGGTATTTTAAAACTTTGTATCAAGTTTTTTCGAGTCGGGTTTGGGTGCAGGTTTTTGGTGCTGGCTTTTTGCGCAGCCCTAGTTCTTAGTGATCTGATTAGTTTTAAAATCAGTTATCCACTCTATTTGTTTCTTCATATACAAAATAAAATAAAGAAAAAATAACTAAAAGAAAGAAAGAATTGATTATACCTTATCCATTATATATTCGAAGACAGAAAACAATACAATACAACCAGTCTACCACCACAGTCTGCTCCATTTCCATAACTGCAAATAAATAGTAGTCAATATTAGTTATTATCAACAATAGGTATCCAAAATTTTATACTATGAATATACAAACAATATAACTTTTAAAAGATAAAGCCAAGCTAGAAAAAGCCGTGATTTAGAATATTCCAAATATATATATATATATATATATATATCATATATGGTAAGTCAATATTTAAATGATTTATAATATTCCAAATATGTTTTAAAAATATCCCATATCGGTTGCTTACATCTTGGTTAATTTGTTTTATAATTCTGAATCAAGATATTTTTTTCAATAAATCAGATGAGGAAATTAATTAAGTTTCTATATTTTAATATATCTTGATTAATGAAAATATAAATTTTGCTAAATTTTTAACTCTTATCATCCGAAATAAATATGTAGATATTTCAAATTTGATTTTTTTTGTTTTCTTATTGTAAATCCTTTTTGAAAAAATCTACTAAATAAATATATTATTTAGTTAGAGTATGTTAAAACTATAATATAAATTTGTACATGATGTTTCCTCTAATCATTGTTATGAGTTTAAATATATACGAACTCATATTCGTTTTAAAAAATTGAATCATAACATATGTTGAAAAAATCATACATAAGTTTACTGTAAATATAATGTGATGATATTATTATTTATAAAACATATGATCACATCTAAAATTAGAAGGGTTATTATTAACAAATAATTAGTTTGATTCAGTTAAAAATCAGAAGAGAGAAAGAGAAAGAAATTAATTTATTAGTATTTATTTAATTAATGAGTGATTAAGGAAATAAAAATGTTAGATATGATACATGTATAATGGCAAATATATAATTAATCTAGTAATGTTTGTCTTATTATAAAACTAATCAAAGAATGATTACGGTGATGACACATAAGCAGTGGCAGCTCCGTAATATATCATGACATTACAAGGTCAATTTCAAAAGTGTGTCTCTCAAATAATATATAAGGGATGTGGCAGTTAATCTAATTAAGAAGGCTATTTGTATCTTTGAGGAAGGTTTTCCTGAAACTTCTATCTTTATGAATAAATTAAATTATAGGTTTGACAGAAAAAAAATTAGGAGTACAAAAGAACCCCTAACAACCTTTTTTTTTTTTGCTGATACAAAAGAACTCCAGCCAGAGATGAATAAATGCATATGTTGTATGAAAAGAAAAAAATCATTATTTACTAATCAGGATTTTATTAGTTCTTGATGAAAATTAAATACTTGTTATCTCTAAACATATGCTTAAACCTCCATTTATGACCATTTAGCAACAATTTCTTGAGCTGCAGTTGGCTGGAACTTGTATATCCTATAGAAAAAATGCATCTTAAATGCCAGATTGAAACTTGAAATTTAAGTTCATTTCAATAGAGACACTAAGAATACCATCGGAAAAAGTATATAGAATCATATAAACCTCTATAAAGATCTCATCTATATCTTTTTCTGCCTAAAGTCAAAAAAAGAAAGAAAAAAAATAGTTAATTCTATAATGAAAATAACTCATACAAGTAAGATAGTGTAGGTCATGTGTATTCCTGCTAACATCAAGAGACATACCTAATGTTGAATTACAATAATACAGACATTAAATTTTGGGAGAAAGATCAAAAAGTGGTTATCTGATCTAATTCTTCTCTTGTAGATGTCTCGATTGGAAAATGATATAAAAAAAAAATTTCCAAACAAAACAGATGAAATATATACATAAAGAGAGATAAAAATCACAAGTTCGATGTGTTCTTAAGGAAAGTAATAAACTTTCTCTCCCACCTGGAAGATCACACAATGGTCCAGCAAACATATTCCATAATTGTTTCATGCATATAGCTATCAATTCTATCAAAACAAAACAAAAAAAATATATTACCACCAAATATATTTCTAGAAAAATAAAAATGTCAAAATTTCTTACTTATGCCATTATTAGGCTATGCATTCTCAATTTTAATATTTTCCATTAGTTTGTGTCCAAAAGATTTTGGAAATTATAAAGCAAAAGTTATCAAAATTATTTTTTTAGCCGTTAGAGAAATACCACTATATTTCTCTTTCCCAACTTTTTCTATGCATCTTTAGCCCAGTCCTCTAATTTGTCTTTGGAGAAAACTCCTATACAAAAAAGCCTACTAAGCCCAAACCTAATCCTAACTAATTAGAAGTCATATTTAAAAGGAACCTTAGGTTTACTACCTCATTAGCCACCCCCAAATCTAAACCCTAGAGATAACACAAGAGAGAGAGAGAGAGAGAGAGAGAGAGAGAGAGAGAGAGAGAGAGAGAGAGAGAGAACAGATTCGATCGGTTCTGGAAGAAAGGGAAAACAGAGAAGGATAAATATTCCTTTTCATATCAGAATTTCTGGAGAGATGCAAGTGACCAAGATCTTGCCACAGCCAAAAGACTGTTCTAAATCGGACTTACGGTTCGAATGTTATGACCAAACTTCAAGCACAGCTCTCTATAGATCTGATTCTGCCCCCGGCAAACTTCAGAAGCAGTTTCCCGATGCATAGAGAGTTATAAGACGATACACATATCATTTGAAAGATCTTGATTTCAGATTCCCACAGGTGCTTACAGATCTGAATCCCGATGAAAAATCTTAATGCACTCTCAGTTTGAAGATGACGGTGGCTGCTACCAAGTTTGAAGAAACCATAGTATTAAAGATCTAAATTCAGAAAAGGAAAGCAGGGCAAAGGTGAGGACTATGATAAGTGGATTTTTATATGTTCTGAAGATGGTACAATAGGTATGCTTAGACCTAGACTAGGATTGAATGCAGTTATGTTGTTAGAAACAGCGATTTAATATTAATGGATAAACAGAAACAGAGAGTATCAGAAAGCATGAAGTAATAAAAATTAATAGCATGCATATGATTGTTAGTAACTAAGTGTAGAGTTATGGTACCATACTGAAAATTGTGCAGGGTGTATCTTGGTTTTCATGGTGGTCTCGACATATGGTAACAATTGGGGAATATCATATGGCGCGGCCAAAAAATGGCTGATGCTTTAGTATGGACATCCGATGAACGCATAGAGTATAACTTGCATGGACTAACAGTACATGAAAACAGTTTTGTGTTTCATATAAGTGATGTATGATGCCTTGATTGGTCCATGTTGTTGACTCATCTAGGTTTATAAATTGAATGCTTCGAGTGCCCTAAGAAATGTTTAAGAATACATGTTGTAACAAGTTTAACATGCATGTAGAATCTGGGTAAACCGTCAAACCAATTAACTGACGTCTCTTAACTTTAGATGCATGAAAATCGAGCTAAGGAAAACTATTGTCCGGTCCGGTTTGGGAAACCCAAAGAACCCAAGATCAGGATGTTACAATTGTTCTCTTTATAAATAGAACAATATTTTAAAAATTAATTTATTTATATATAAATTATCAAATTATACATAAAACTAAATTAATAAGTTTTTGTATCTCTTTTCCTATTAATGAGAAAACTACCAAAAATGTAACCCTTTGAAATTTTACTTTCAAATGGACCCTCTACTATTTCAGAAAAAATTTTCATGGGACCCTATTTGAAAATAAATTTTTAAAAAGGTGCAAACTATAAGTTTTTCCAAGATATTCTGACATTATATATATCTAGATATAATTTTGGTGGTAATACTTGTTTTCTAGTTTTTTATGGAATATAGAGTTATATGCACAAAAAGATATGGAGTTATGTGCTGGGTCATTGTGTATCTTCAATATTCCGTGTGAAAATTTATTACTTTCTTCAGGGGCATATTGAACATGTGAGTTTTTATCTTTCTATGTATATATCCCCTGTTTAGTTTATATAATATTGCACATTATTTCATTACATTGAAGAAAGATGTTAGAAATAATAAAGATTTCACAATGTGATGAAATAACAAAGGCAATATTGTTTTATAAACCAAACATATGGGATATACATAGAAATAAAGAGAGAGAGAGCGAGAGATAAAAACTGATGTGTCCCTGAGGGAAGTAATAAACTTTATCTCTTTCATTTCTAAGATCACACAGTGGCCCAGCACCTTAGTTTCCTAACTTTTCATGTATATAACTCTCAATTTCATCAACAACAACAAAAAAATTACCACCAAAAATATATTTCTAGAAAATAAAAGAATATCAAAATTTTGTACTTATGTCATTATCATGATGTGCATTCACAACTTTGATATTTTCCATTATTTCTTGTCCATAAACAATCTGGGAATAATAAAACAAACATTATCAAAACTATATTGGTTAACTGTTACAATACCACTATCTCTCTTTCCTCAGCCTTTGTTTTTATCTCTTTACCAAGGTAACAATATTAAAAATATTTGTATTTATATAAAATGTGCAATGCATACATAAATTTAAAGACATGTTATAAACTATAATTTAATATGTTTATATATATATATATGTGTGTATATATACATATGTACATATTATACGTGATTTAATTAACTAAATAAAATTAGAAAAAGGACAAAAATTGATGTAGAGGGAGATGGAAAAGTGTGAAATATTTTTCATTGATTTATTGTTATAACTTATAACTAACTTCTTATGTCTTACAAAATGTCACACATATTTATAATGAAAATGAGAAAGTGATGCAACAGCAAGTGTGTTGTAAATTGTGATGAAGATGAAAAAAATGACATGTGTAAGATGATGAGGATAGCACATTCAAAGACATGTGTCTTCTGTGTTGTAGAGAAGGAAAAGTTTCTTGTGGTGGCATAAGATGGATAGTCATATTTTGCTCATGTTTACATAACACACCCCCTTGAGTACCCATCATTTGTAACATATTGTGTATTGCGCACTAAAAACATTATCATGCAAAATCCATTTGGGATAAAACCATGACAAGGAACAAAGAATACAATGAGCGCAATCCCCCCTGGTAAACATATGTATAAAAGTTTCTTGTATACATTTAGTAGATGACATATTCTGATACTATGAAATATGCTTTCTGAATGTTATAGTAGGAATCACTTAAATAAAGGGATCTTATGCGTTGTCACTTGAACGAATATACTGAATATCAATGTCTTGATTTTTATTGAGCTCTTGAGTGTAAGAAAAAATTTGGGGGGGGGATATGTTTTGTTTTGTCGCTCTTGATAAATCTTCTTTGATTTGGGTGACACATGCATCATTATCTTCATAAAGCTTTGTCGGTTCTTTATTAGTAGTTATTCATCTTGCTTCTTGTATGTGATAAATCAAGATCTGAACTAGATGCATTCTCCACATGCTTTATGAAGTACACTAATTTATGCATAATTTAATGAAATGGTGGCCAACATTTGTTTTTCTTAATGCCACGAGATTGCAGTTCCTCCAATTGTGAAAATGTATTCGGTTTGGGATCAAATTTTATGTGGATCTAATAAATATCCTACATCTGCACAACCAACTACACCAAACTCGGGTTTTCCAGAATGAAATAAGTCAATCATACATTTAAGATAACATAAGTTATATTTGATCTCATCTTAATGTCTACACATAGCGGTGGGTTATATTCTTCAAGTAAATTAGAAGCAAAAATTATATTCTTGTCTAATACAGTTTATAAGATATAAAAATCTACGAATTATCTTTTTATCTATACTAGGTCTAAGTGGATCGTCTTAAACATTCAAATTAAGGTATATTGACCATTGGAGACTTGGAGTACTCAAATATTTGTTTTTTCCATATAATAAAACATTCTAAGATCCTTTTGTATGATTGATTGATTCAAAAATATTTCATCTTCAAAATGCTATATTTAGAGCCAGAGACAATCTTGGATATTTTTAACTCTTATTTTATAGGTAAAACTACCAAAAATAGTCTCTTTTGAAATTTTAATTTTAAAGGGTCCAAAAAAAGAATTACTTCTTATAGTTAACGCAATAATTTGATTTCGCACACATCCTCTTTTGAAGTGCTTAATATATCATATTTTGATAGATGTTCAATTGAATAATTAAGACAATTTTGTCTTCCAAGATTTTATTTCCAAATAACTACTCTAGAGTTTTAATGTTGTTTCAACATCATGTTTAAAAGTTCTCTGACATCATAATTATGATATCATATACTATCTTTTAGTGATTAAGCTCTTTAAACATTTTCTCATGAGACGCATATCAAGTTGCTCTTATAGCATCAACTATTTATTTATTGGGTATTTTAGCAAAAATGGCATGACATACCATTCGTTTTATATATCACATTATCTTTTTGATCTTTTTACTGTTGCTCAACAAGTTCTCCTTTTTTATTGAGATTTATGTAGAGTGGACTGCCACTTTTACTTATTGGCAAATACTTGTATCTCTATGCTCATCGATATAGCGGAGATTCATGATCCTCATTAATCATATATCACATGCTATATCACTTATATTGTCAACAATATTTTTTTCTTTGGTTTAATGTATCACTTAATGAGATGGTCAATCAAGATCTCTTCATCATTATCAATGATTGCATTCTGGTACATGATTATATATTTATTAACCATTGTCAACGTTATATTGCTCTTCTTTAGGAGTCTAATATTCTTATCAATAATTAATTGTTCCTTTTACTTTTTTGAGGAATTTATTTATTTATGGAGTCAAAGTAGTCTATCGCCATAAACTTAGTCCTTCATGGAAATATTTGGAGCATTTCAACTTTAATATGAGAATGAATTATCCTTTGAATTTCATGTTCATATTTATTCATATGAGGATCTATAATGATAATAACATTTTATGTTTTTTATGTAACTTTTGACTCGAATTTCCAAATTTACCATTAATCTATAACTATTTATCTTTGAACTTATATGATTAACCACTTATTAAATATGAGCATATAAATATAAATTTTTTTTTTTGTTAATTTGTGTGAAACGTGTCAAAATGACATTCTGCTGGAAACAGAGGAATATAGATGAACAAACCTTCAAAAATATATTTTATTTCTAATTTTCCCTATTATTTATGATTTAAACGACTTAAACTTAATCTAAATCTTAACAAACATTGATCCATAATTTATATGGATTGATTTTAGTAAAGGCTCAATAAACACACAATATAGAGAAAATAAATGGGAAAAATGTCTAAAACGCGTGAACTGGCATTCTTGGAACATTTAAACCCTCAACTTATGAAATGCTGTTTAAATGCTGATGTTTTCCGTTTACTCGTAATTAAATAACAAACTTTTGTTGACTGTGCCATTTGAGTCAAAACTTACGTTAGCAAGTTTTGTTCGACGTCGTTTGAAGTTTTATAAAAAATCATCAACTTTCAAATTTGGACATTTAAAGCCTCAACTATTTAAAAAAAATATCGTTTAAATACCTCAGTTGAAATTGAGTTTATAATTAAATGTCTATCTTATGTTGATTTTGCCATTTGAGGAATGATTTTAAATCAATTGATGGAGTATATTTTCTAAAATGACTGCACCCCTTTTTCTTAAACCAGATAATAATATGCCATATTAATATCTCAAAATTCCAAATTAAATTCTACAATTTACATAAAATCACCAATTAATTCTACAATTCAGATTAACTTGTGTATTCAGAAATCTAGGGTGCAGACGTCGAGGAAGTTTAGGAAATTGTGGAAGTTTTGTCACACAAATTTTTGTTGAGTGGCTAAGGTGAGTGCATGCCCATAAGCTTATCTAAGCGATTTAATTATTTGATGTGTTTTAAATGAATGTAGGCCGTTTAATCTCTGGTGGATCTAGATCGAGTGTTTCATGAGATGGTTGATTGGTTGTTTGGTATTTTCGTGTTTAATATGTTAAATAATTTTAAATCGTTTTTGTATATAGCTTGTAGATGGCAGGATTGCCTCACTAAGTATTTATCAAAATACTTATGCATCTCCTTGTATTTGATGCAGGAAAAGTAAAAGTGACCGTGGAATCATGGCGAAGAGAGGAGGATGATTTAGGACTCGTTCTGTGAGGTTTTGGTTTATTAGATATTTATGGGTAATTTTGGAATATTGATATAATGATGGTTTAATAAGGTTAATCTGAATTAATTGAATTAATTGGTGATTTTTTGTAAATTATAGAATTTAATTTGGAATTTTGAGATATTAATATGTCATATTATTATCTGGTTTAAGAAAAAGGGGTGCAGTCATTTTAGAAAACATACTCCATCACTTGATTTAAAATCATACCTCAAATGACAAAATCAACATAAGATAGATATTTAATTATAAAGTCAATTTATTCTTAGGTATTTAAACGATATTTTTTAAAGAGTTGAAGCTTTAAACGTCCAAATTTGAAAGTTGATGATTTTTTATAAAAATTCAAACGACATCGAACAAAACTTGCTAAGTTCAGAGATAAATAGTTATAGATTAATGGTAAATTTGGAAATTCAAGTCAAAAGTTACATAAAAAACATAAAATGTTGTTATCATTATAGATCCTCATATGAATAAATATGAACATGAAATTCAGAGGATAATTCATTCTCATATTCAAGCTGAAATGGTCCATATGTTTCCATGAAGGACTAAGTCTATGGCGATAGAATACTTTGGCTCCATAAATAAAGAAATTCCTCAAAAAAAGTAAAAGGACCAATTAATTATTGATAAGAAGATTAGACTCCTAAAGAAGAACAATATAACGTTGACATATGGTTAAAAAAATATATAATCATGTACCAGAATACAATCATTGATTATGATTAAGAGATCTTGATTAACCATGTCATTAAGTGATACCCTGAACCAAAGAAAAAGTGATTGTCGACAAAATAAGTGATATAGCGTGTGATATATGATTAAAAAGGATCATGAATCTCTGCTATGTAGATGAGCATAGAGATACAAGTATTTGCCAATAAGTAAAAGTGGCAGTCAAGTTTACATAAATCTCAATGAAAAAGGAGAAATTGTGTAGCAATAGTCAAAAGATCAAAAAGATAATGTGATATATAAAACGAATGGTATGTCATGCCATTTTTGCTTAATTACCCCATAAATAAATGGTTGGTGCTATATGAGCAACTTGATTTACGTCTCATGAGAAAATGTTTAAAGAGCTTAATCACTAAAAGATATATGATATCATAAGACCATCTCCAATGTATTCTCCTTTTTTTTACTCTATAATAGAGTGACTCTATTATAGAGGGGTGTTTTACTCCAATGTATTACTTTATATTTTACTCTATAAAAGAATATTCTTATATAAATTCTACTTTTTATTTATTAATAAAATCTTCTGTTTCTAAAAATTACAATTTGACCCCATTTCTTTTACTTCTCACAAATTTTAACAAATGATCATATTATTTAAATTAAACATTCATTATATTTTTAAAAATACATTACATAATATTAAAATAACAAAACATAGCAGATTTTAGTTTAAACACCACCATTAGTGTATTTTTCCCACAAATGATCAATTAACGCATTTCGAAGTGAGAAATGACCTTCTCTATCTTTGATGTCTATAAATCGACTAAGAAATTCTTCAAATCGGATATTATCATTCTCTGCAATCTGAACCTCTGGAGGCGGAGCTTCTCTTGCAACTTCGATTGGTGCTTCAAGATCACGTTCATCCTCGACTATCATATTGTGTAAAATGATACATGTAGTCATGATGTCATGTAACACATTCTTTTTCCAAAATCGAACCAGTCCTTTCACAATAGCAAACCGCGATTGGAGAACTCAAAATGTGCGTTCTACATCTTTTCTACAAGCTTCTTGTTGGGTAGCGAAATATTTTTCATTGGACCCATTGGCTCGTGAATAGTTTGTTCTATGGTTGACCGTTTTGGATAAATACCATCGGCTAAATAAAATCCCATATTATACTCTTTTCCTTGAATGCTATAATTAACAGGAGAAGCAATACCTTGAGCAAGATTGATATCATGTCATATCCACAGATCATAATCTGCTACAGCTTCAAGAATTTATTGTAGGTGATCCACTACGACCTGCAAATTCTTCCACTTCCAATGCATGCAATCTAAGCTACCAAGCATTCCAGGAAAACCTCATTTTTCCCAATGTAAAGAAGTCTGGAATATCACTTGGTGTTGGTGACCATAGGTATTGCTCAGAAAATATTTCCACTATGGCTTGACAAAATCTTTTCATGCTTTCGATTGATGTTGATTCGCTTATTCTTACGTACTCGTCTGTGGTATCTGCAGGAAGACCATATAATAGCATCCGAAAAACGGCCGTTATTTTTTGCATGCATGTATCAATCAATGTAAAAACAGACGTCCAAGTGGTGCTTCTAATGAAGATATTGTGAGTATTAATATACATTTATAATTTTTGTATCTTTATTTCAAATATTTAACTTTTGTTTTAAGTAATTATTTGTTTTAATGTTATGCAGTTGAATCAAGCTAAATCAATTCTAAGCGAAGATCCAAAATACAAAACAGGTTGGCAATTTGAGCATGTTTGGAGTATTATTAAGAACTTGGAAAAGTTTAAAGATGATGTCACCCCTCCTAAACGTGTATCAGTCCCATGTGGTTTCGAGAATGCATGTTTTGAGTCAGAAAATCATAATCTTGATTCTCCCTCACAAACATCTCCAGGCTTATCTTCATTTTCCTTAGGTTATGGTGATGAGATTGGCGGATCTCCTTCTCCACGTCCAAGTGGAATAAAGAAATCCAAAATGAAGAGAAAACTCGTTGATGAAACAGCCTCCGTTATCGATACCTTACAAGAAGGAAATAAACAAATTTTGGATCAACTAAAGAAGACAAGCCCACAACGAGAATATCACTTGGAGATTCAAAAAACGAATTATGCATTGGATGGGTTGAAGCTGGAAAACAAAATTTTATTTTATGATTTAAATTCAGTTCAAAATCCAAATGTTCGTGCATATTTTCAGTCTGAGCAAGACAGAATTTTACAAAAGCGACGTGGCCAACATGGTAATCAAGAAGCTCCTCCTCCACCTACTTCATTTGGACAATATTTTAACAATATTGGTGGATCTGAAAGCAATTTACCTGACTACAAAATCACTACTCTTTGTTTCTTAATTTTATGAATGTTTTATTTTATTTTATGTTGCTTGTTTTGATTTTTTGTGTTGTTTCTTTTTTTTTTATGTTGCTTAATTTTATTTTATGTTTCTTAATTTTATTTTTTGTTTTATTTAGTTAAGCTAATGATATTAAGGTATAAACTAAAAAAGATTTATAATATAACGGACTAAAGTATAAATAAAAAAGTTTAACTCTAAAATAGAGGAAAGAATAGAGTTACTCTATATATAGAATAATTCTTTCCATTCCTCTATAATAGAGTCAGATATAGAGTTAGATTGGAGACCATTTTACTCTATAATAGAGTTTAGAGGAGAAAATAGAGGTAGATTGGAGATGCCCTAATTATGATGTCAGAGAACTTTTAAACATGATGTTGAAACAACATTAAAACTCTAGAGTAGTTATTTGGAACTAAAATTTTGGAAGACAAAATTGTCTTAGTTATTTAATTGAACATCTATCAAAATATGTTATATTAAGCACTTCCAAAGAGGATGTGTGCGAAATCAAACTATTGCGTTAACTATAAGGAGTAGTTCTTTTTTTGGACCCTTTATAAATTTTAAAATTTCAAAGGACACTATTTTTGGTAGTTTTACCTATAAAATAAGAGTTAAAAAATATCCAAGATTGTCTCTGGCTCTAAATAGAGCATTTTGAAGATGAAATATTTATGAATCAATCAATTATACAAAAGGATCTTAGAATGTTTTATTTTGGATACAAGAAGCAAGAGGAATATGTCATCATTAAATCATGCATAAATTAGTGTACTTCATGAAGCATGTGGAGAATGCATCTAGTTCAGATCTTGATTTATCACATACAAGAAGCAAAAGGAATAACTATCAATAAAGAACCAACAAAGCTTTATGAAGATAATGATGCATGTGTCACCCAAATCAAAGAAGATTTTATCAAGAGCGACAAAACAAAACATATCCCCCCTCCCCAAGAATTTTTCTTACACTCAAGAGCTCAAGAAGAATCAAGAAATTGATATTTGGTACATTCGTTCAAGTGTCAATGCATAAGATCCCTTTATAAAAGCGCTTCCTACTATAACATTCAGAAAGCATATTCATAGTATCAGAATATGTCATCTACGAGATGTATACAATAAACGTTTATACATATGTTTTCCGGGGGGGATTGCGCTCATTGTATTCTTTTCTCTTGTCATGGTTTTATCCCAAAATGGATTTTCCGTGATAATTTTTTTAATGGGCAATACACAATATGTTACAAGTGATGGGTAATCAAGGGGGTGTGTGTTAAATAAACATGAACAAAATATGACTATCCATCACATGCCACCACAAGAAACTTGTCCTTCTCTACAACACAGAAGACACATGTCTTTGAATGTGCTATCCTCATCATCTTACACATGTCATTTTCTTCATCTTCACCATAATTCACAACACACTTTCCATTGCATCACTCTCTCATTTTCATTATAAATATGTGTGACATTTTCTAAGACATAAGGCGTTAGTTATAAGTTATAACAATAAATCAATGAAAAATATTTCACACTTCTCCATCTCTACATCAAATTTTTGTCCTTTTTCTAATTTTATTTAGTTAATTAAATCACGTATAATATGTAGATATATGTATATACAGACATGTTTATATATATGTATATATATATATATATTTGAAATTACAGTTTATAACATTTCTTTAATTTTATGTATGCATTGTACATTTTATATAAATACAACAAAATTTAATATTGTTATCTTGGTAAAGAGATAAAAACAAAGGCTGAGGACAGAGAGATAGTGGTACTGTAACGGTTGACAAAATATAGTTTTCATAATGTTTGCTTTATTTATTCCCAGATTTTATATAGACAATAAATATTGGAAAATTCGAAGTTGTGAATGCACATCATGATAATGACATAAGTACAAAATTTTGATATTCTTCTATTTTTCTAGAAATATTTTTTTGGTGGTAATTGTTTTGTTGTTGTTGATGAAATTGAGAGTTATATACATGAAAAGTTATGAAACTAAGGTGCTGGACCACTGTGTGATCTTAGAAATGAAAGAGATAAATTTTATTACTTCTCTCAGGGATACATGGAACATATCAGTTTTTATCTCTTGCTCTCTCTCTTTGTTTCTATGTATATTCCATATGTTTGGTTTCTAAAACAATATTTCATTTGTTACTTCATCACATTGTGAAATCTTTATTATTTCTACCATCTTTCTTCAATATAATGAAATAATATGCAATATTATATAAACTAAACACGTGATATATACATAGAAAGATAAAAACTCACATGTTCAACATGCCCCTGAAGAAAGTAATAAATTTTCTCTCTCCCATTTTGAAGATACACAATGACCCAGCACATAACTCCATATCTTTTCGTGCATATAACTCTATATTCCATAAACAACTAGAAAACAAGTACTACCACCAAAATTGTATCTAGAAATATATATATATAATGTCAGAATATCTTGGAAAAACTTCTAGTTTGCACCCTTTTAAAAAATTATTTTCAAATAGGGTGCCATTTATTGAAATAGTAGAGGGTCCGTTTGAAAGTAAAATTTCAAAGGGTTACATTTTTGTTAGTTTTCTCATTAATGGGAAAAAGATACTAAAACTAATTAATTTAGTTTGATATATAATTTGATAATTTATATATAAATTAATTAATTTTTAAAATATTGTTCTATTTATAAAGAGAACAAATGTAACATCCTGATCTTGGGTTCTTCGGGTTTCCCCAAACTGGACCGGACAATTTTTTTCCTTAGCTAGATTTTCATGCATCTAAAGTTAAGAGACGTGAGTTAATTGGTTTGACGGTTTACCCAGATTCTACATACATGCTAAACTTGTTACAACATGTATTCTTAAACATTTCTTAGGGCACTCGAAGCATTCAATTTATCAACCTAGATGAGTCAATAACATGGACCAATCAATGCATGATACATCACTTATATGCAATACAAAACTGTTTTCATGTACTGTTAGTCCATGCAAGGCATACTCTATGCGTTCATAGAATGTCGATACCAAATCATCAGCCATTGTTTGGCCACGCCATATGATATTTCCTAATTGTTACCATATGTCGAGATCACCATGAAACCCAAGATACACCCTGCAGAACTTTCAGTATGGTAACACAACTCTACACTTAATTACTAACAAGCATATGCATGCTATTAATTATTATTACTTCATGCTTTCCAATACTCTCTGTTTCTGTTTATTCGTTAATGTTAAATTGCTGTTTCTAACAACATAACTGCATTCAATCCTAGTCTAGGTCTAAGCATACCTATTCTACCATCTTTAGAACACATCAAAAATCCACTTATCATAGTCCTCACCTTTGCCCTGCTTTCCTTTTCTGAATTAGGATTTTTAATAGTATGGTTTCTTGAAACTTGGTAGCAGCCACCATCATCTTCAAACTGAGAATGCGTTAAGATTTTTCATCGGGATTCAGATCTGTAAGCTCCTGTGGGAATCTGACATCAAGATCTTTCAAATGATATGTATATCATTTTATAACTCTCTATGCATCGGGAAACTGCTTCTGAAGTTTGCCGGGGGCAGAATCTGATCTATAGAGATCTGTGCTAGAAAATTTGGTCATAACTTTCGAATCGTAAGTCCAATATAGGACACTCTTTTGGCTGTGTCAAGATCTTGGTGACTTGCATCTCTCCAGAAATTCTGATATGAAAAGAATTTATCCTCCTCCGTTTTCCCTTTCTTCCAGAACCGATCGAAACTGTTTCTCTCTCTCTCTCTCTCTCTCTCTCTCTCTCTCTCTCCTTATCTCTAGGGTTTAGATTTGGGGGTGGTTAATGAGGTAGTAAACCTAAGGTTCCTCTTAAATATGACTTCTAATTAGTTAGAATTAGGTTTGGGCTTAGTGGGCTTTTGTGTTTAGAAGTTTTCTCCAAAAGCAAATTACAGGACTGGGCTAAAGATGTCATAGGAAAAGTTGGGAAAGATAAATATAGTGGTATTTCTCTAAGGGCTAAGACAGATAATTTTGATAACTTTTGTTTTATAATTTCCAAAATCTTTTGGACACAAACTAATGGAAAATATCAAAATTGAGAATGCATAGCCTAATAATAGCATAAGTAAGAAGTTTTGATATTTTTTATTTTTCTAGAAATATTTTTGGTGGTAATATGTTTTTTTTGGTTAGAATTGATAGTTATATGGAATCAATTTGCTGGACCATTGTGTGATCTTCAAAAGGTGGGAGAGAAAGTTTATTACTTTCCTTAAGAACACATCAAACTTGTGTTTATCTCTCTTTAGGTATATATATCATCTATTTTGTTTGGAATTTTTTTTATATCAGTTTCCACTCGAGACATCTACAAAAGAATAATTAGATCAGATAAACCACTTTTTGATCTTTCTCCCAAAATTTGATGTTTATGTTATTGCAGTTCAACATTAGGTATGTCTCTTGATGTTAACAGGAATACACATGACCTACACTATCTTACTTGTATGAGTTATTTTCATTATAGAAATAACTATTTATTTTTATTTTTTATGTTTGACTTTAGGCCGAAAACGATATAGATGAGATCTTTATAGAGATTTCTATGATTCCATATCCTTTTCCGATGGTATTTTAGTGTCTCTATTGAAATGAACTTAAATCTTAAGTTTCAATTTGGCATTTAAGATTTATTTTTTCTATAGGATATACAAGTTCCAGCCAACTCCAGCTCAAGAAATTGTTGCTAAATGGTCATAAATGGAGGTTTAAGCATATGTTTAGAGATAATAAGTATTTATTTTTTATCAAGAACTAATAAATTCCTGATTAGTAAATAATGATTTTTGTCTTTTCATACCACATATGCATTTATTCATGTCTGGCTGGAGTTCTTTTGTATCAGCAAAGAAAAAAAATAGTTGTTGGGGATTCTTTTGTACTCCTAAACATTTTTTGGGTCAAACCTATAATTTCATTTATTCATAAAGATAGGAGTTTAAGGAAAATATTCCTCAAAGATACAAAGAGCCTTCTTAGTTAGATTAGCTGCCACATCCCCTATATATTATTTGAGAGACACACTTTTGAAATTGACCTTGCAATGTCATGGTATATTACCGAGCTGCCACTGCTTATGTGTCATCACCATAATCATTCTTAATTTTATAATAAGACAAACATTACTAGATTAATTACACTATTTTCCATTAGAGATGTATCATATGTAACATTTTTATTTCCTTAATCACTCATTAATTAAATAAATAGTAATAAATTAATTTCTTTATCTCTCTCTCTCTTCCAATTTTTTAACTAAATCATACTAATTATTTGTAAATAATAATCCTCCTCATTAGATGTGATCATATGTTTAATAAATAATAATATCATCACATTATATTTACAATAAACTTATGTATGATTTTTTCAACATATGTTATGATTCAAAATTTTTAAAATGAATATGAATTTATTTATATTTAAACTCATTACAATTTATTAGAGAAAATATCATGTACAAATTTATATTACAATGTTAACATACTCTAACTAAACAATATATTTATTTAGTATATTTTTTCAAAAAAGATTTACAATAAGAAAACAAAAAATTCAAATTTGAAATATCTACATATTTATTTCAGATGATAAGAGTTAAAAATTTAGCAAAATTTATATTTTTCATTAATCAAGATATATAAATATATAGAAACTTAATTAATTTTCTCAACTGATTTATTGCAAAAGAATATCTGGATTCAAAATTATAAAACAAATCAACTGATATTTAAGCAACCGATACGTGATATTTTCAAAACAGATTTGGAATATTCTAAGTCATTTAAATATTGACTTAACCATATATAATATATTTTTAAAAAAATTGGAATATTTTAAATCACGGCTTTTTTCTAGCTTTGCTTTATCTTGTAAAAGTTTCATTGTTGTCATATTCATAGTAGAAACTTTTGTATACCTATTGTCGATAACAACTAATATTTACTACTGTTTATTTTCAGTTATGGCAATGGAGCAGACTGTGGTGGTAGATTGGTAGTATTGTATTGTTTTCTGTCTTCGAATCTATAATAGATAAGGTATACTCAATTCTTTCTTTCTTTTAGTTATTTTTTCTTTATTTTATTTTGTATATGATGAAACAAATAGAGAAGATAACTGATTTTAAAACTGATCAGATCACTAAGAACTATGTGAGTATTCTTGTTTTTTACATTTCTACTAATATTGCTCTATCTAATGTGTTTTCTCAATAGGGACTTGAATATGCTCTTATCTCTGGCGGAGATGTTCTCATGGAAAAAAACAAAGAAAATTATTATGTCCAAAGATGAACTGAAAATTGACTTACAAGTGGAAATGCAAAATTATCCATGAGATATCTAATGGTATTTACTCAATGCCGACACTAGTTTTCCTAGGAAATCAAGATTCCATTATCAAAAAGGGCTAAGTTATTTATCAAAATGATTATTTTGGGATGGTGTTTTTGATAAAATACAATATGACCGTGTCTGTTGTTTGTGAGTCTTCGTTGTTTTTCAAACCTCCCAGTACCAGTAAAACCCTGGTTGCAAATCAGATCGCTAAGAACTCTGTGAGTATTCTTGTTTTTTACATTTCTACTATTATTGCTCTATCTAATGTGTTTGTCAATAGTGACTTGAATATGCTCTTAGCTCTGGTGGAGATGTTCTTACAACTGTCTGAGGGTGACAAAACTCAAGTAGGGAACTCGATGGTTCTGATCAAGCATCTTATGAGTTGTATATACACGCTTCTCAAGAACTGAAGGATAATGAATAATGCGTAGCTAGCTGTTGGAGGCATCATAACACCTATTCTCCTCAAATGTGGTGTTGATATCACTGATAAACCAACAGTATTTCCACGGCTAGCATAAGAATCGTCAGAGTGTTCTCCAATCCAGATAATCCAATAGAACAAAATCATGGTTCCCTAACAGTTTTGACTCAATAAAATGAAAACAATTCGACTCAACTAAAAAAGCATCATTATCGATGTAAAAAGAGGAAAAAGGTCTCAAGTCAACAAAACATAAGTATCAGTAAAGGATGGAACATCCTTCTTCCCTCACCGTCATTGATGGGAAAATAAGAAAGAGAAAAGGATGAAAATCATAAGGAAAGATTTAGGTTTAAGAACAATGTCACCTCGAATCGGATTGTTGGTGACTAACCGGTGTTTCTTGACATCGAATGGACTTGGTCTTAGTCCATTGAATTCTTTATGAAGAAATTTCTAAATGCATCTTCTCTGAGACAAAAACCTAAAAACCATCAATAATATGCGAAAGATAAATCAATATAATAAAAAATAAGATAAAGATAGAATGGTGGTGGAAGGCGATGGTGAGATGGTGGTGGTGGTTTCTATTTGATGTCTTTATTGCCATGGTTGAGATCTTTCCATGGTGACTGATTGATCCAAATAATGCTTTTGGTCGGACTGGTGAAGTGATCGGATTGGAATGGTGAAGCATTGGATGTTGATCGGTTGATCGGAGGCACTAGGGTGAAAAGCTCGGTGAAAGGGGGTCGTAACCAGGGCTGGCTCTCCTACGCACCTCGGTCACGACCATTGGTGACCGAAGTTGGCCCTTCTTGACAGGAAACGACATTATCTTCTCTTCATCATTTGATTCTTCAATTGGTACACTAGTACTATGTCAATCCCTCTTCCCAATTGAATCTTAGGGTGCATACTTACCATATGATATCGAGATTTGGACATCTTTTGGAGCTTGTTCGATATTTGGTCCGAACATGGCTCTGTATAAGGTCCAATGTAGAATCTTGAGATCTAGCCCGATCATGGCTATGTTTTCTTTGATCATTGCTTCCCAAATTTTCTCATATCCTTAGACAGTGAATCTTGTGTTGATCCATCAAACCCAATTGCAACATTATACAAAATTCACAAAATTTAGAGTCGCGGATCAGTTTCGGTAAAGAACAGAGGAAATATTTTTACTCGGACTTCTTTTTTCAAGTGTTTCCTTGGTCATCACTCTCAAAATACCCAATTCTCATAGAGTACCTGATTATAGCTCATTTGACCAAGTTTTACATAGAAATTCTCTTACCTTAGTGAATCTCATAGCCGCGAAATGGTGTCAGCTAGGATCTTCATGTTGATAGTTGCCCATCTTTGAATCTGAGCACGTTTTTCTGAATTTTCTTCGATCAAGACTTCCCAATAGTCATCTTCTCAGTGAGTATCGAGTTGTAGCCCATTTGATCGAATGGATTTAAATATTCACTCCCCTTAGTGAGATACAAGGTCGCAGATCAGTTGCAATACTCAAAAGCTTATAATCTTCCAGCGTTGAATCTATCTTCCAAAAGTGTCTCAATCATTACTCATGAAAGACTCATATGATATTGAGTATCCAGTCTTGATCATTTGGCCGAGTGGTACTTGAAGATTCTTCACAAGACATGAATGACTTAGTCACGGCTTAGAACGGATGACGGAGCCTTGACTTGGTCAAATGCAATGAATGATGTTGGGGAATGTTGCATAGTTCCTTAGGGTTGTGTTGTTAGTTCTGGAAAGCTCGATAAGATCAGAAGTGTACCAATCAACAATCTTCTTGAAATCTCCTCAGAAACTCAGAAAACTTGAAATCTGGGAGAATGGGTTGGAAACCTCGATCATAGGCCCTCGTGACCGAGGTCCAGCCTTCTTGGGACCTTGGTCACGGCCCTCTGTGACCTAGGTTTAGCTTGTGATGTCCTACTTCAAGTTGGAAATGAGATTTGTGTCGTTGGGACTTTCAACGTTGATTTCATTGACATTATCAATCTGTTGCCTTCTGCATACTTTGATCAAATGAACTTGACCATACTTGAGATTCTTCTGGCCACACAAACAAATTTCTGGAGGCTGACACACCCAGACCTCAATCACAAGCCCTCGGGACAGAGGTTGGCCTTCCTTGCGACCTCGGTCACATGCTTCTGTGATCTAGACCGGCTCCAACTCTCTTCCTTCTCTTTTTCTGGTTTTCTATTTTCTTCTTTTGTATTTTTTTTTGTTCTTATGTAAAACCTGAGATATAACATGCAATGATGAAAATCAAAATAATCTAAAAAGGGAAAGGAAAACTTACAAGTGGGTTTCCTCCCACTAAGAGCTTTTTTAAAGTCTTTGCTAGACTTGATTCTTCTCCAGTGTGAGGTGAGAGGAGTTCTGATGTGGTATCAGCTTTTACCCAAACCAAAAGAGTCTGCAAATGCACGGTTGTGCGCATCAGTATAATTGTGGGAGTGAATCTACAAAGAGTAGAGTGCACTTTAGATCTGTAGAGAAACAGAGCTAGGATGAAGAATATTAAATGGTTGTCACGAAGAAAATCCGAATATACATCCGAGAATAACTAAATATGGAAATAAAATCATCTAAACCAAATTTTGGGGTGTGGATAATTGCAGGGATTTAATAAATAAAATAAGACATCTAACAAGATTAACAGTTCAATGATCTAGATCTAGAACTCAAAACACTATAGACAAATAAACCACCTCTCGCATGAGAATATCATCTTGGTCATAGATGCGCTAGGACCCTATGCCAGCATTTATTAACAGGTCTGATATTGTTCACCTGTAGATCTAACCTAGACTCTCGTTGGCTGACAATCTCAAGCCTATAAACTATAGATTCAGGAAAGACTAAACAACACTAGCTTTATTAGAAACCCTAGTGATCATTTGATAGATTCGTCAACCTAACAAAAACATTAGTTTCATATAAATACAGATCTAATAATTATAACCCTAATCAATAACAATATCCTAATTAAACAATAAAATCCCTTTGGATATATCTCATCTCCCAACAAGCAGATCTACTCAACGATTGCAAGAGATTGATAGATCAATAGTGAAATATAACATGAAATGTAAAGAAAGAGATGAAGACAGAGTGTAGATCTATACTTCAATATTGATATATCATGGATTCTATGGTTTTATGATATGATATATGTATTGGTTTTGGAGTCTTTTGTATATATATTGAGTCTTATTAGGTACAAACACAATATGGATATTTATGAGCACTTTGGAGCATTTGGAGGCTTCTAGCTGACCAAATCAATATGGAGACGGATATTCCTGTCCATGTCAATCGACATGCTTCCCTTGTGTCGGTCAACATCACCTAGACGATAGTGAAGCCTCCGAGTTTTATCAAGTTTCAAAAATTGCAACTTTGCCCAAGAAGTTTCCAAATTTTATAAACCATGCTGAATCGTGTTTTTAGGTTAAATTATGTTTTAGAAGTCCTAGAGACTAAGTTTGATCATATTCTAAGTTTTTCAAGTTTATTGTAAGTTTCAAGGAGATTATTGGAGAGAAGATTCAGATCTCAAACTTTGTAGAGAGAAGAATTCTGAACTCCCTTTCTTTCTTATTTTTGATTTTTATGAGTATTATTCAGACAATGATTTGTGTTTCATCTTCTATGTATGAGTAGTCACCTTGTTAGATCTAGGGTTTCAAAAGGGATTATGAAGGAAAATTGAATTAGGTTTAGTATTGTTAAGTTATCTATCATGTTCTTCATCTAGATTTGATAATTACGCTAGTCTTAGGATTGATCACCCTAATACTGGTACCATAGGATTATTGGTAGACACAAAAGTGTTATTGATACCCCGAACTAATCTTAGATGAGCAAAAAACCTATTTGCAGCGAGAGTTGGTTTAGGAATTTTGTAAACATATCGTATCCGCACTATTATAGAGACTCTATTTATTGGTATTTTACAAAGAGATTTGGTTTGCTTCTGTTTAGGGGATAGATGCCGTCGCAGCGAGAGTTGGATGAGATATCATATTAGTGTTACGAGTTTAAGAACCGCACAAACACCTTAGACTTAATTTACGAACCGCCTAGTTCATTTTCCCGAGTTTTCTTGATTGATGTCCCGAGGTCTAGCGCTTTAATCATATGAATTTAATTCCGTTTAATTGCTATTTTTGTTTATTGCATTGCTCTATTTAGTTTTCTTATTTTCGTCTAGCTTAACTCGAATCTGTTCAATCTATTGTGTGAGTTTTCAGAGTCCTTGTGGATTTGATCACTAAGTACTACAGTGATCTCTTAATTTGAGAGAGTAGCTTCTAGGGTTATATTTGACCCCTGTCAAATTTTGGCGCTGTTGCCGGGGACTCTAAATTCCCCGTTAGAATTTAGTTAGGGTTTAGTCTAGATTTTTCTTTTTATTTTTTTTTACGCACGCCTTGATTTTCTCTTATTTCAGGTGCATGAAACTTAGGAGCAGAAAGGACAAAGAACTAGTTGCTACTGAGGAGATTAAGAAGTTAGAGAGAGCTAATCGTAAAGCACTCAGGAGATCAGAGATGGTGAGAACTGTTTTGATTGAGAGAGATGCTACTGGGATCATACTTAATTTAGAGGGCAACCAATACAATGCTCAGGGTCAGAGACTTGATGCAGATGGGAACCCTATCGTCGAGATTGTCGACAGTTCTGGTCATGTTGACCGATAGGGTAATGTTGGTATCGGTCAACGTGAAGGAGACGGAAATTGTCTGGACAACTTGGATGCTAGGATTGAGAATATGAGAAGGACACTTCCTTATTTCAACAGACCCAATGCGTTCTACCCCAACAGGTCTCCTATATGTCCTCCTGCTTTTCAGAGGAATGATTTTGAGTTGAAACCATAGTACTACACTCTTGTGAGACAACACACCTTCCATGCTCATCCTGCGGAACATCCAATGGACCACATAGAGAAGTTTGAAGACTTGACTTCGAGTATTAAAGCCAATGGAGTGTCTGAAAACTATCTATTCTGTAAGCTCTTCCCATACTCTCTTGCTGGGGAAGCATCTAGATGGTTGAAACAGTTTAAACCGGGTTCCTTAACCACTTGGAGAGACATCAAGACAGCTTTGTTGAACAACTTCTATGATGATGCTAAGACAGAAGACTTGAGGGATTTGATTATTTAGTTTACTCAAGGACCTTGCAAAGACACTAAAAGCTGCATGGTTGAGATTCCAGGGATTTGATTATTCAGTTTACTCAAGGACCACAACATTGATGAAGTCCAACTCATTAGGACTTTCTTCTGCGGAATTGATTGGAGGTGTCAGGTTGATTTGGACGCTGCTAGCAACGGTAATTTCAAGACTAGAACACCAGTGGAAGCTATTAAGTTGATTGAGAACTTGGTGATAAGTAATAGTACCAAGAATGCTGATTTTGAGAGGAAGAAACTAGCTGGTGGATTGGAAAATGATCAGATTGATGAGTTTAAGGCAAGACTTGATTCCATGCACAATCTTCTAGTAAACAGGAAATCAGTCAAATCTGCTCAAGATGTTGAAAACATAGAACAAGAGGATTGATAACATCGTATTTTGACCCTTTTTTACTATGGTTTTCATATTGTTTTAAGAGAGATTTGGTATGATTTCAAAGCTAAATAGGCTATTATCAAGTATTGTTAGTGTCAAAGAGGTTTTACAGGTTCTATGGGAATATGGATAAAAAAGGAGCAAAGACCTGTTTTGAGGTAGTTTCGAAGCATCAGAAGTTTGACATCATTTGAAGACCTTCCCATGGACCAATATTGGAGTTCTCTATATCATTGGAAATCTTGAAGAGTCAAGATTCGTATGGTACAAGAATCAAAGCAATCCATTCAGCTGTTTGAAAGATGCATCCCAGAAGATGAAGCTATGTGAAACCAGCGCCAAAGCACCAAACCTTGGTCACTAAGCTCGTGACCGAGGCCAGCCTCCTTCACCGCCTTAGAAGCTTGGCTCACCGCCTTAGAAGCTTGGCCCATCACTAGGCTTGGCCCATTGCCTCCACACTAATCAAGATGACGAGTCTGCTCTTCCTATATATACCAGTTTATGAAGCAAGGGTTTTGTGTGCCTCATCAAAGTTTCAAACCACCACCTAAGTTCACCACAAAAACCCTAGAAATTCCATCACCACCTCAAGAAGCCGACGCCGCCTCCACGAAGCCGCAGAAGCAACTTTATCGAGCTGAAGCTTTGAAGTTCCACCATCTCTCTCTCTATTCTTTTGTAATTTTGTCAAAGGAGAAGTCCTTACATCTTGTTATTTTTAGATCCAAATAAGTAATCTTTAAACCTTCACCTTATTGCATTAGATCCATGTTTTACTCTTTCATATCATCGATTACAATCTTGAGCATGGCCGAGTAGACTATCCAGTTGGTCTAAAGGGCCAGTCAATGGGGTGAGATGATCATTGTCTTTTGAGTGGTGGGTTTTATTGTATTTGCATATCCATTTACACTGTCTTTCAGTCTTGTCTCATTCTTAATGCATATAGTTAGAGTCATGAACTAGCTATTGATCTTAGGCATCTAAGTAATTCGAACCGTTTGCTTAGTTTGTTGGAACCTAGATTTGATGAGTATCGCGTCATAACAAGACCATACCCCTTAGTTATGGAGTCTTATGGATTAGGATTGAACTTGATTTTAAAGCTTTGAAACCTATGTTATTGTCTGCGATAGTTGAGTAATAGGATTAGTGGATTTCAGCCGGTTTTCTCTATGATAATAGGTTTGCCGAACTTTCGTGTTTCATAGTCTGAGACTTAGGAGTAGACAGACATTACAATGAACTTATTTTGAATAGACAGATCATTGAACCCTAGAGACCCCCTTAAGCGCCCAACATTCATCTCATATTGATTTACATTCATTTTATTTGCATTACGTGATTTGTGTGACACAAAACCTCTTTTTACTATTGAGTTCTAGCTTTACTTGTTCCCCTTGATTTGCAATACATCTTCTCTCTCTGTGGATTCAATATACCTTAAATACTATGATTGATTGCTGTGCAATTGCAGCCTATTCATTGTGTGGTCCCTTTGAGGAAAACTTTATACCCCATCAAGTTTTTGGCGCCGTTGCCAGGGAGAGATTACTCTGTTTGCAAATTTACGAACTAGAGTAACGTCTAGAACATTGTGCTACTGATTTTCCTTAGTGATTTGCATTGTTTCAGGAGACCTTGAGGATGAACCTCGACGCTCTCCCAGGGATGTTTCGCAACCTTACTCTTACGCAGCTATTGGCGCAACACAAATCTATGGACGGAGATACCTCCGGACCACTCTCTAGCTCACCTTCTGGAGCTTACCACGGCTACTCTGAGCCATCTCGTGGTACACCTATGATGAGACACTCTGGATGTCCATCACCTTCTTGATCCTCTGGAGATCGCCCAATGAGACTATCTTATTCTTTTAGTCCACACTACTTGGACCGAATATGTCCCTCTATGTATCATCACTTTGATTCAAGAGGTGTCATGAGAATTGAAGCATATAAAGGATATGAAGCACCACTCTCTAATGCGTTCACTGATAAGATGATGAGGCTTATGCAACAATTCTCCTTTGAACAAAAGAAGCATCATGAAGAGCTTGACACCAAGTTCACTAAGATGGGAGCTGAATTTGATTCAAAGATTTCAGATCTAACCAGCCACATTCAAAGATTGGATAGCCGAGTTCAAGAAATCCAAAATGCAAGCGAGTTTTAATAGAGTGGATATTGATGAGCATGGATGAAGGTTCTATTGCATGAAGCGCAACATGGATCAGCTGGAAGAACACTTGGAGTGGAAGATTGAAGCACTGCAACAAGGTTTCAACAATCTAAATGACTATGCGAAATAAAAAAAATGAGCTAGACTATCTAATCTACAACAAGGAAGAAGAAGAAAGGGTTCTAAGGGAGAACTCGCAGCCAAAGCTGAATCGGTGGAGTGGCCCGAGGATGAAGTTTGCCACTATGAAGAGTGTGATCACCTTACTAAAGAAGGCACAGAAGAATATTTCCAGGAAAAGCCTTGTTTTATGACCATGGAGATCCCTTGCAAAAACATTGAAGATAGAGACGTTTCACAAAGTCTAGTTGAATGTGATCACCATGCGGACCCTATACCACCCTCAGCCTATAATCTAGACCTCAAGAATCTTGTGTCTTAACAAGAGGATTCCAAAGACGATTTCCAAAAAGTTAGTCCCGTAACTACACCCGTTCCAAAACTTTGTTACAAAGAAATCTACAAAAGGTTAAGGCAAGGAGACTTGAGAGATCAACCATGCAACGCCTTGCTACTCAAGAGAAGAATTCGGAGGAGCTTATAAAGAAGATCAACACTATTGAAAGAAGCGTGTGGGGGCTTGGTAGCCGAGTGACATAATTGACGTGGAAATTGGAGGATCTGGCCAAGAACACAACCAATAAAAGTAATGAAGAATTAAGGGTCAGGATCCCGAGTCTAGAGAAGATCAGGAGCAGCCTCATACTCCTAATGAGGACATCCCAGTAAGTTCTGGAAGATGGTGCGGTGATCTACATGACCAGCTAGAAGCACTAAGCAATAATCTCGATACACTATTCTTCAAAGAGGTTGAACAAGAGGACGACGAGTGCAAGACCAAGAAACTTTGTCTTAGGACAGAGGATTCTTCTCATCTCTCATAAGAGAAAGACCAAGTCTAGCCAAGGACTTTAAACACAGGTGCTTAGTGGGAGGCAACCCACTTTTTGTTCCACAAAAAAAGAAAAGAAAATACAAAAGAAGAAAATAGAAAAGCATAAAAAGAGAAGAGAATCGAGTTGGAGCCAACCTAGGTCACAAGGCCCATGATCGGGTCCCGAGGAGACCCAACCCCGGTCACGAAGCCTGTGACCGAGGTTTTGAGTATGGGAAATCCGAAGTTCATGTTTCTAAGTGGCAAGAATATTTCACAAGTCTGGTCAGATTCATTTGGCCAATGCATGCAGAAGGCAACAAATTGATTATACCGAAGATCACTGCTGAAAGTCCCCACAAGCATAACTCATCTCGAATTTGAAGAAGGACAACATCAGGCCCATACCCCAGTCACAAGGCCCGTGACCAAGGTCCCATGAAGGCCACACTCCGGTCACAAAGCCAGTGACCGAGGTTTTCTGAAAAAAACCGCCAAGAGCCGATTTCTGGGTTCCAATGAGATTTTGAAACTTTTGTTGATCTGGTACGTTTCTGACCTTATGGAGCCTATTGGAGCTAATTACATCATCTTAAGAAACTACGTAACCTTCCCAGACCTCATCCATTGAATTTTACTAAGCCAAGACCAAAGTTGAAAACCGGGCCGCGACTAGGTCAAAACCAAGCCTCATGAAGAATTTTCAAGTTCCAATCAACCAAACGATCAAGGATCAGGTACTCAACATCTTATGGATATTCTAGGAGTAATGGTCGAGCCACTCTTTGGAAAAGGATTATGGGAAGAAGATCATTCCATCTTAAGCTTCACTGTTGCATATTTCACTAAAGTTGAAGGATATTGAAATCTACTCCAACAAAAGTTGTCCGACTTGACACACGCCTAAAGGATGACCCTTGGGAAGTTGTGGTCGAAGAAATTTCAGAAAAAGAGACTCTGAGAAGAAAAGGGCCAATCATCAAAAATGAGTCCGCAGCCAGCGACCCGCGGCTAGGAATTTCACAAATCTTGGGCCCTTTTGCTATTGGTTTGATGGATTGACACAAGATTCAATATCTAAGGATATGACAATATTTGAAAAGTTATCATCAAAGAAAATGTAGCCATGATCGGGCTAGATTTCAAGATCCACCATTGGACCCTATTTTCAAGGTTACCCGGACTATGAGGGGGTGAAACTTCAATGGGAAATCCAAATCTAGGATCCACAAGAAGAAGAGGGCAGCCATAATTCATTCTGGGATCGGAAGGACGGCCCGAGGTGTGAAGAAGGGCCCGCCCCGGTCACAATACTTGTGACCGAGGTTTCTCACCCTAGTGCCTCCACGCCAGTCCTCTTACACAATGTTACTTAACTGATCAAGATTACTTCACCAATCCGACCATAAGCATATTTGGAGCATATCAGTCACCATGGGAAGATCTCAACCATTGCAATATTGTTGACAAAGAGATAACATCACCACCATCTCACCATCGACACCACCACCATTCTATCTTTATCTTTATTTTATT
Organism: Cardamine flexuosa; assembly: GCA_963555745.1. Classification (NCBI taxonomy): domain Eukaryota; kingdom Viridiplantae; phylum Streptophyta; class Magnoliopsida; order Brassicales; family Brassicaceae; genus Cardamine; species Cardamine flexuosa. The sequence goes on along the minus strand of OY743214.1, from coordinate 14,255,723 downwards.
TACCTTTATTTATATATTAGCATATCATTGATGTTTTTTAGGTTTTTGTCTCAGGAAATATGCACTTAGAAGAGATCTTCACAAAGAATTCAATGGACTAGAACCAAGTCCATGTGATGTTAAGTTTCAAAGGAAGAAACACCGGTTAGTCACCCTCATTCCGATTAAGGTGACACTGTTCTTTAACCCAACTTTTCCTTATGATTTCCATCCTTTTCTCCTTCTTGTTTTCCCACCGAGGATGGTGTGGTTTAAGTCTGGGGGGAAGGATGTTCATCCTTTACTTACACCTCTATTTTGTTGACCTGAGACCTTTAGGCACTTTTTACATAAATGATTATGCATATTTATGCGATTTTATAGTCATAAAGTTTTTTATTGAGTCAAAACTGTTAGGGAACAAGGACCTTGATCTATTGGATTGTTTAGACTGGTGATTACTCTAATGAATCACAGCTTGGCCAAGGTTCAGTTTAGGAAAAGCCGTAGGAGGATTCAACATTCCCCAAAAGCTTCTTTTCGTTGGCAAGTAAGGGTAAACCAAAGTCGTTTCTAAATCTATTTGAACCTAACTTGACATTCAATTTCTTCCTCAGGGATTGGCACTCATTGGACATAGACCTATTTGAACCATACAAGGCCACACAATTTTCCACCAAGCATACAACTACCTCTCTTCCTCTTCGCAAGCTCGGAAAAACAGAAAAGCAAGAAAAATAGAAAAGCAAGATAAACAGAAAAGAAAGAAAGGAAAGGAGAAACAAATCAAAGCAATAAGCACAAGTGAACCAAGGGATGATGCGTAAACCCGTGTATCTTTTGCAACCTCATGGAAGGATTTTGTTGTAAGGGAAACATTAAGAGTCAAAGCGGCCAAAGGATGATGTATAGACTTGTGTATCCTTTGTGATTCCAGGGAGACGAGTCTCAAAGAAAAAAAAAGAAAGAAAAAGAAGAAAGAAAGAAAAAGAAAGAAAGAAAAAGAAGAAGTAGAAGAAGAAAAGGTGAAGCACCAAAAACCACAAAACTTGGTGGTTGTAAACATGATATCAAGGAGCTTGGAACAAAAAGAGGAGAGGGAAAGTATGCTGGAGAAGGCTTAGGTAAGAAGAAGTTTCCCTGGCTTTAAGTCGATTTCCCTTTGGTAAGACCACCGTACCTTTCACTTCATTAATTTATGTAAAGAGAGGACAATGGAATCCCAAAAACTCCTTTGGATTGGAGTAACTAAGGTTTGAAGATGATCCTTGTGGTTAATCTCAGACCATGTTCCAACGCCCAGTGACAAATTTTTTGAAGTCCAGACATCCCCAGCAAGCTAAGTGAGTTCCTGTGATTCAAACCTCTCTTTCATTCTATTTTGCTTGAGGACAAGCAAAGGTTTAAGTTTGGGGGAGTTGATAACCTCGTATTTTGACCAGTTTTTACGATGGTTTTCATATTGTTTTATAAGGCTAGGGTTTCGTGTGCCTCCTCAAAGTTTCAAACCACCACTTAAGTTCACCAAAAAGACCCTAGAAAATCCATCACCACCTCAAGAGGCCGACACAGCCTCCAAGGAGCCGCATAAGCAACTCGATCTTGCTGAAGCTTTGAAGCTCCACCATCTCTCTCCCTATTCTTTTGTAACTTGGTCAAAGGAGAAGTCCTTACATCTTGTTATTTTTGGATCCAAAGAAGTAATCTCTAAACATTTACCTTATTGCATTAGATCTATGTTTTACTCTTTCATGGTATCGATGACAACCTTGAGCATGGCCGAGTAGACTATCCAGTTGGTTCTACAGGACCAGTTAATGGGGTGAGATGATCATTGTCTTTTGAGTGGCAAGTTTTATTGTATTTGCATATCTGTTTACACTGTCTTTCGGTCTTATCTCATTCTTAATGCATATAGTTAGAGTCATGAACTAGCTATTGATCTTAGGCATCTAAGTAATTTGAACCGTTTGCTTACTTTGTTGGAACCTAGATTTGATGAGTATCGCGTCATAACAAGCACATACCCCTTAGTTATGGAATCTCATGGATTAGGATTGAACTTGATTTTAATGCTTTGAAACCTATGTTATTGCCTACGATAGTTGAGTAATAGGATTGGTGGATTTCAGCCAGTTTTCTCTATGACAATAGGTTAGCCAAACTTTCGTGTTTTATAGTCTGAGACTTAGGAGTAGACATGCACTACATTGAACTTGTTTCGAATAAACAGATAACTGAATCCTAGAGACCCCCTTAAGCGCCCAACATTCATCTCATATTGATTTACATTAATTTTATTTGCTTTCAATGATTTGCGTGACACAAAACCATTTTTATTATTGAGTTCTAGCTTTACTTGTTCCTCTTGATTTGCAATACATCTTCTCTCTCTGTGGATTTGATATACCTTAAATACTACAATTGATTGCTGTGCACTTGCAGCCTATTCGTTGTGTGGTCCCTTTGAGGAAAACTTTATACCCCATCAAGGGTAAGTGCAATGAGGAAGATGTGAATTTTGTGAATGGTTCTAGGTTTATTGGTCAAAGGTTTGGAAACTCGAGAAACTTCAGTGGTAATGTTCAGAGGAATAGCAATGGAAGTAATCAGAATTCTAGGCCTCTGCCAAGACAAATTTATCGCCAAGAGTTTCAAGGAAAGAGCTCTACTGAGAACTATGAGAACACTTTCTGTCCGAACCCTCCTGCTAAAACTTCTGAAGATGAGATCAAGGTTATGCTTAAAAAGATCTTGGAAGGACAACAACAGCTGAAGACAGATTTTGATGGCAAGATTAATGCCTTATATGCAGATTTGAATGGGAAGTTTGAGACTTTGGATAATCATGTCAAAAGATTTGATGTTCGAACTTCACAATCGGCTAGTTCTTCCAAAGGAATTGGAGAGAGACCTGGTTCACCTTGTCTTGCAGTTACCTTGAGGAGTGGAAAACAACTAGATAATGTGCTGAGAAAAGGATTTTCATCTGAAGAAGTGATAGATCTTGAATAAATGGAAGATAAAGAATTTCCCGAGACACTCGTTCCCGTGCCGATCGACACAGATACCCCGTGTCGGTCAACACGCATGGGAAATCCAGCCATAAAGATCTTGGAAATAAGAACGAGAGGAGTATTCTTGATGATGTCAATCGACAGGCTCCTGCCTATGTCGGTCGACAACCTGTCGAGACAACTCTGATTCGGCCTAAACTGACTTCGAAACAATAGGAGAGAGTCTACAAACCTAAGATCCCATTCCCTAATGCTCATAAGAAAACCAAAAAAAGTTGGAGGATGCTAGATGCAAAGTTATCATTGATAAGCTAATCGTTGAGATTCCACACATTGACGCTGTTAAGACATGCCCTATGATTAGGAGGTATGTTAAGAGAATGGTCACCAAGAACTTGAGTACAAAAGAAGGGGTTATGATGATTTCAGCTCAAGTTAGTTTTGTAATCCAGAACAAGATTCCAGAGAAACTTTCAGATCCAGGGAGTTTTGTTCTAGGATGTACTATCTTCTCTGAAAGATTTGGTAGATCTCTTTGTGATCTTGGTTCTAGTGTAAGTTTGATGCCGAGGTCAGTTGCATTAAAGTTGGGTATGATGGATCTTCAGCCCATGAGAATCACACTTATACTGGCTGACAGGTCAGCTCGGATTCCTGACGGTGTTCTGGAAGATGTTCTGGTCAAGATAGGTAATTGCCTTATTCCCACCGATTTTGTGGTATTTCAATATGAAGAGGAACCCAAGGACCCATTTATTTTAGGAAGACCCTTCTTGGCTACTGCTGGTGCTATGATTGATGTGAGAGCAGGGAGAATAGGTTTGAACGTTGGTGATTTGGTAATGAACTTTGATATGAACAATCTGATACAAAGACCAACTATAGATGGACAAACCTATTATGTGGATATACTAACTAACCTTGCTGAGGATATATTCAAGGAGATTAATCTGGATGATCCACTAGAGAGAGCTTTGCTTACTTCCACTGAGGAAGCACGTTATTTGGACATTGAGGCTGCTGGTTATGCTAAGTTGTTGGATGATAATGGACAAGTTATGAAGCTGGTTACTACGGAAATTGTTGGCAAAACATCCAACTGTGTTGATCGACACAGGACGGTCATGTCGGTCGACACAATCCGTGATTGGAGCGTCGCAGCAGCTCCAAAGCTTGAACTTAAAACTCTCCCTTAGGGGCTCAAGTATGCATTTCTTGGACCTAATAGCTCTTATCCTGTTATTTTCAATTCAGATTTAAATTCTGTAGAACTTACCTTTTTGCTGAGCAAGCTGCACAAGTATCGCAAAGCTCTTGGCTATTCTTTTGATGATATTACAGAATTCATCTTGAGGACGATGCGAAGATATCTATCGAGCATCAGAGGAGACTGAATCCGAATCTGAAAGAGGTTGTTAAGAAAGAGATCATGAAATTATTGGATGCGGGAGTCATCTTCCCAATTTCCGATAGCAAGTGGTTCAGTCCGGTGCATTTGGTTCAAAAGAATGGAGGAGTGACAGTGATAAAGAATGATAAGGATGAGTTGATCCCTACTGGAACAGTGACTGGTCACAGGATGTGTATAGATTACAGGACGCTCAACGCAGCAACACGGAATGACCACTTCCCTTTGCCCTTTATTGATCAGATGCTTGAGAGGTTGGCTAATCATCCATACTATTGCTTTTTGGATGGATCAGATCCCTATTCACCCAGATGACCAAGAGAAGACTACTTTCACCTGCCCTTATGTTACTTTCGCTTATGCTAGGATGCCTTTTGGTTTGTGTAATGCCCTAGCTACTTTTCAGAGATGCATGATGTCCATATTCTCTGACATGATTGAAAAGTTTATGGAGGTATTTATGGATGATTTCTCTGTTTATGGCCCTTCCTTCAAGGATTTTTTGAATAATTTATGCTTGGTGCTTAAGAGATGCGAGGAGAAGTATCTAGTTCTGAACTGGGAGAAGTGTCATTTTATGGTTATAGATGGTATTGTGTTGGGGTATTGATTTAGTGGGGCCCTTTCCATCATTTTTTGGGAATAGATACATCCTTGTTGCTGTGGATTATGTTTCTAAGTGGGTACAAGCGGTGGCTAGTCCTACCAATGATGTAGCTGTTGTGATCAAGCTTTTTAAGTCGACAATCTATCCCAGATTTGGAGTGCCGCGCATAGTCATTAGCGATGGTGGATCACACTTCATCAATAAGGTATTTGCTAAACTTTTGAAGAAGCATGGAGTATAGCACCATGTCGCGACACCTTATCATCCGCAGACAAGTGGTCAAGTGGAAGTTTCGAATAGGCAGATTAAGGAAATCCTGGAGAAGACAGTAGGTCAGACACGCAAGGATTGGTCCGCAAAACTTGACAATACACTCTGGGCATATCGGACAGCTTATAAGACCCCACTTGGAACCACACCTTTCCATCTTATTTATGGTAAAGCTTGTCATCTACCGGTTGAACTTGAACATAATGCCGCCTGGGCTGTTAAGGTACTGAACTTTGATATCAAACTGGCTGCGGAAAGGAGATTGATACAGCTGAATGAGTTATATGAGATAAGACATCATGGTTATGAGAATTCAAAGCTATATAAGGAGAGGACTAAAACATATCATGATAAGAAGATCATGCGCAGAACCTTTGAGCCAAATGACCAGGTACTCTACAATTCTTGTTTGAATTTATTTCCTGGGAAATTGCGTTCTCGTTGGTCAGGTCCTTTCACAATCAAAGAGGTTTGGCCATATGGTGCTTTGGTCTTGAATAATCCCAATGCAGATTCACAGTTAATGGTCAGTGAGTAAAAAATATTGGGCTGAGACAAAGATTCCTGATGGACATCTTTTGGGCCTGAAAGGGCCTCCATCGACCTGACTCGCCACCATTACGTCTAGCTCATGATTTTAAACAAGCGCTTAGTGGGAGGCAACCCACTTTATCGTATCTTTTTACTTTTTATTGTTGTTTCTAACTTATATTGAGATATTGTTGAACTTCTTTGTGTTATCTACCAGCTTCTTATTGACATGTTTTGCCCTTAATCAGGATCTAAATGTCAAAAAATGAGTTGAATGATCAGATAGAATGGTGCAGAATTTCGGAAAATCACAACCCTGCTCACGTCGATCAACACGCAGGGTGTGTGTCGGTCGACATAGACACACCATATCAGGTCACGGTTTTCAAAACATAATAGTTCAATCTCTATTTAATTTTATTTCTTTTTATCACTTTCCTTAAGCTTATTTACACTGGGGACAATGTAGTTTAAGTCTGGGGGAGGTAGTTGCTAACTATGTTTATTCTTTTGAGAGTCAGTCCCAAATTTTTGTTTTTCAAAACCTTTGTTTTATTGAGCCAAAACTTGTCCAAGACCTATGAGCTATCTCTTGGTCTATTTGTTGTTTGCTATGTCTTCAGGTGACCATTGTTGCAGAGCTTATTCAGATTCAACTAATGGAAAAATCCCAAGTCTGACCGGTTAACTTGAGAGCCCCACACTTACAACAGATGCCCGATATAACCTAAGCTAATTTCTGTCAGTTCCTTTTACCTCATGGATGGAATTGGTGTTTGAGAGCTTGACTTTTCATTTATACCTGACCTGATAAAACCAAAGTAAGTTATGATGTCTAGTCTCCCCAAAACGTTGTTACTAATAATAACAGCCTTTAGGTATAATCTATGAATGACCAAGTGATTCTCTGAAATAGAAGCGGGTAAGAGAAATATATGCCCCCATATTTTTACTTCTTAAAGAGATGATGAAAGTAGGGTTGCTGTGAGGGTAGGAGCGATCCCATGACCCATTATTCACTTCTAATAGCCTACCTTCATAGACAAAAAGATAAGAAAGAAAAAAATAAATCATATGAAATCCAAAATAACCAAGGATTTAAGTCAGGGGGAGACGAAAACATCATTGTTGTTGTGAGGTTTGTCTTGTTATGGTATAGGATGACAGCTGAGTCTAGAAGGCTCTTGGGCATTGAATTCAAAAATGAGACCAAGAAATGAATGGCTTACTAAAGGGATATGTTGTTAAGTTGTGGTGAGTATTGAGAAGACTGTGAGTGACTACGGTGAATGTACATGGTGGTTAGTCTCTGAACAGTACTTGTACCATGTGGATTACATGATGACTGGTAAGCACAATGCTCTAAAGAGTAGCTGAGTTCCGATATTTTCAAACTGCTTTCTTGGTTTGGTTTTCTATTTTTCTTGAGGGCAAGCAAAAGCTATGTCCGGTGGAGTTGATATATCTTGGATTTTATGCTTTTATGACATGATATATGTATTGGTTTTGGAGTCTGTTGTATATATATTGAGTCTTATTAGGTACATACACGAGATGGATCATTATGAGCACTTTCGAGAATTTGGAGGCTTGTAGCTGAGAAAATTAACAAGGAGACAGATATTCCTGTCCACGTCGATCGACACGCTTCCCTTGTGTCGGTCGACATCACCTAGACAATATTGAAGCCTCCGAGTTTTATCAAGTTTCAAGAATTGCAACTTTGCCGCAGAAGTTTCCAAAGTTTATAAATCATGCCTAATCGTGTTTTTAGGTTAAATTATGTTTTAGAAGTCCCAGAGACTAAGTTTTGATCATATTCTAAGTTTTCCAAGTTCATTGTAAGTTTCAAGGAGATTATTGGAGAGAAGATTCAGATCTCAAACTTTGCAGAGAGAAAATTTTTGAACTCCCTTTGTTTCTTATTTCTCGTTTTATGAGTATTATTCAGACAATGATTTGTGTTTCATCTTCTATGTCTGAGTAGTCACCTTGTTAGATCTAGGGTTTCAAAAGGGATTATGAAGGAAAATTGAATTAGGTTTAGTACTGTTAAGTTATCAATTATGTTCTTCATCTAGATTTGATAGTTACACTAGTCTTAGGATTGATCACCCTAATACTGGTACCATAGGATTATTGGTAGACACTAGAGTGTTATTGATACCCCAAACTAATCTTAGATGAGAAAACAGCCTATTTGCAGCGAGAGTTGGTTTAGGAATTTTCTAAACATATTGTACCCGCACTATCACAGAGACTCTATTTATTGGTATTTCACAAAGAGATTTGGTTTGCTTCTGTTTAGGGGATAGATGTCGTCGCAGCAAGAGTTGGATGAGATATCATATTAGTGTTACGAGTTTAAGAACCACACAAACACTTTAGACTTAATTTACGAACCGCCCAGTTCATTTTCCCGAGTTTTCCTGATTGATGTCCCTAGGTCTAGCGCTTGATCATCTGAATTTAATCCCATTTAATTAATATTTTCGTTTATTGCATTGCTCTATTTAGTTTTCTTATTTTTGTCTAGCTTAACTCGAATCTGTTCAATCTATTGTGTGAGTTTTCAGAGTCCGTGCGGATTCGATCCCTAAGTACTACAGTGATCTCTTAATTTGAGAGAGTAGCTTCTAGGTTATATTTGACCCCTGTCAAATATAAAAATTTTTTAGATCTGACAATGAGGGGAATACAAAGGAAAATGGTAAAAATTGTATCTATGTCTTTTTGGCCGCTCAGGAAATGATCAGTTTATATAGAGATGTTTTTAGGTCAAAAATTAGAGTAAATGCTTCATTTGGAAAATATTCATGATTAGGATCAATCGATATGATTTGGATCAATCTTCTTCTTAAGATTGTGCCACCATATAGATTTTTCTGACTGGTCGATCCTCTTTTTGATCAGTCAATCCCAGAGTATCTCCATGAATTCCTTGAAGTGTAAAAATGTCCAAAGTTGCTCCATTTCATCCATTTAAGCTCCACTGAAGTCTCAACCTGTAAAGACACTAAAACGAACCAAGAGGACGTAAAACCTAACTCTAGACTCAATAAAAACTTATGAAATTAATGGTAAAAATGGGTAAAAATAAAGACTCATCAAATAACCACAGACATGAATCCTTGCTTGTCCTCAAGTAAGCAACAAGAAAATGAAACAAAGTTTAGAAGTATAGGTTAGAAAAATGGGAACTTATGCTTAGCTTTAGAATCCACCATGTTGATCATGTAAACCAATAATAAATCCTGTGACAGGTTAATTGAAGTTTAGCAGTACAACATGTACTTTACCATAAGCATAATAAACATTATCGTATTCTAGCATCTGAGATCCAAATGAACTTCTGAAATCTCCATTTTTGGCCCTTTAACATTCATTAAGGGTTGTGTGTAGTCTCACAAAGGGAGTCTCAATCACTAAGGACTAGTAACGGGGGGGCATTTTTAAAGTGAGGGTTAGGCCTCGCTGAATGATCACAGTGAGACGGAAGCCAAAGATGGTGCACAACTTCCTAAACCTTGGACTCTAAGTAAGCTTCTATATAATAATCCTAATAAAGTTGCTATGGTGCCTAAGATAAGTACTAACAACAAATAATAAAAAGGTTTTATTCTGGTTCTTCAAACTTCTTTCTCTTCTCTTTTGGTTTTTTTTTTTTTTTGAAGAGATTCTCGGGATGAGATGGGATCGGTCGATCCCAGAGCTTACTTTCTGAAAAGGGAAAGTTGAAACTAGTTATAACCATGTACAATACAACTGCACCAATAGTCAACTCAAACTAATTTAGATGAAGTACAAATACTAGAAAAATTACTCAAATATCCTTCGAACATTTGGTTGTACCAGCCTCCATACTCCGTAGATTTTGCATCTGGTTGCACATGCTCCTAATGAGTGAAAGATGACTGGGGTCTGAATGAAAAGGATGTAAGGGTGTGGAACCAAGCTAAAAATGAGCTTGGCCATCCGAATGTGTGTGATCGTTTATGCAATATTGAGCCCCTAAGTGAGAAGATTAGTCCAAGTTAAAGGTCCAAGTAGATAGAGCAAACGCTGGATCATTCAGATTTCCAAAGGAAATGTCACTTCTGGTAAAGTATATCCATTGATGGTGTTTTCAATCATCCTGAACTAAGTACTATAGATGTCAACATAAAATGAAAACCAAGAAAATTGTAATAAAATTCTCATGTTTTGACTCAATAAAACGACTAAAAGAAAAAAAGATTATTTTTTTGATAAAGAAACAAAGAGAGAACACAGTGTTAGTAACACAAGAGCATACACCCCTTCCCCCAGACTTAAATCACTGCATCCCGCTGTGATATAAAATCAAAGGAAAAAGGTGCTGCGAAACAACACTGGAGATAATGAATTGTGAACAAAAAAGCAAACCATAAACCATGGAAGGAGTAATACGACCAAAAAGGAGCATTGGCTTGTTATCAAACTGATTTTAAGCTTCTCTCGTCTCAGGGATCGATCGATCTGCAAGAGGATTGGTCGATCTCAGCATCCTGAAATTTCTTGAAATCTGCATTTTCTGTGTTTTGCACATGTTTTCAGTCAGCTCAACACAAAAACATCATTAGATAATATTGAGAAACTCTGAATAGAAACTGTGGAATGTTGGAATTTCCTTGTTCAGTAATTGTTGTCATCATATTGCTATGTGGAGGAAACAAAATGCCCCATACTGTAAAGACAAAATTGAAGATTTGAAAAAGGTTTTGGAGGAAATTCAAAATGACGATAATCGAACACAGGAGGAGCTAGTTAAAGTAACTTTAAAGTTAAAAGAATCTTACAAGGATGAGGAAATTTATTGGCAATAGAAAAGTAGGAATACATGGTTAGACAAGGGAGATGAGAACGCTAGTTTTTTTCATGCTCAAACTAAACAACCGCGGGCAAGAAATCGAATCATTGGTCTTCATATTTCAGGAGCTTTTTGGGTTGCGACGGATAAGGACATTAAACAGGTAGCGGTACAATATTTTGATGAATTGTTCTCTTCATCTTCGCCAACAGAATTCAAGGAGTTCTTGAGAAGTTCCTTCACGACTAACTGATCAAATGAATGAAATGCTAACAATTCCCGCGACGGAGGATGAAATTCATATAGCACTTTTTATGATGCATCCGGAAAATGCACCAGGTCCAAATGGAATGACTGCGTTATTTTTCCAACGATCTTGGCAGGTGATTAAGAGGGAAATTCTTGATTTGGTAAATAATTTCTTGGTAAATGAAAATTTTGATCAGAGGCTAAACATGACAAATATTTGCCTCATCCCTAAGACAGAAAGATCAAGTCGAATGACGGAGTTTAGGCCAATAAGCCTTTGTAATGTGGGTTACAAAATTATACCTAAAGTTCTTTGTCAATTGTTAAGGAAAATTTTACCATAATTAATCTCGGAAACTCAATCAGCTTTTCTTTCAGGTCGGTTAATATTAGATTATATTCTCATTGCCTGTGGATACAGGATCCACACCAAATATATTATGTAAAAAGAATTTGTAAACGAGTAATTATATTTGCTCAAGTATGTTTTTCTCTTAATATGAACTCCAAAAAGGACCCCCCTTTTACAATCCTCTCCCCACTATTTATACACTTTGTGAATATAAATGCTAATTAATAAATTACAACTAATTCTATGATTCTCAATTTTTGATTTGGTCTTAAATGTTGTAACGTTTTGTTCTTTCATATAGCTTATTTTCTTGACCTCATGACATAAATCCTTCTTGCGAACTCCTTGTCTTCTCCGAGCTTTCGTTATGAATTGAACTCTTCGAGTTTGCTGATTATTTCTTCTCAAAGCGAAGACTCCTATTTCGAACCGGACTCTTCTTCTTTATTATTGCAGTACTATTGACACATGTCCAAATCTTAATGGTGGTAGATCCTTGGTTTGGGATATGGTATCAACATTTTTCCCCCAAGTCTTGCGAGCTAATTTTTAGTTCGGGAGATTTTGAGTACTAAATATAAACTTCCTTGTTCATTGTGTCCACTTGTCATCGCATCCCTTAGATTTCGTAATTTCTTGATGTGATTCCCTTGATGCAAGTTCTCATTTACTCCAAACTTTTTATAAAAAATGAGGAAAAACTACCCCACTTCCTCCATCAATCTCGAGGCAGTTTTTCATCCGTCCGTTTAATAAGGTAGACTTTTTTTCTTCTTCCTTTTACTTATTCATGACTTTTCACTTTCCCTTTCCTACATATTTTTCTTCATTTAAGAAATTTCTACACTCTTCCTTCCTTGTTCGCGATTTCTCAACTTTTACCTTCCTCATATATGGCAAATACTTCAAAAGCTTCTTCCATTGTTCCTCCCACGATGTCCAATGATAAATTAGGTCATCATCCTCCATCGATAGTCAAGAAGGAAGGAGATCTTCAAACTTTGAAAACCCTCTATTAAAGTTCCATCGGAGGTCAAATTTAATATCCCGACTCCCGAAGAATTTTTCTAGTAATTTTAGATCTATTGGGCTAAGTATTAGTCAGCCCATTAGTCTTTAAATAAACTTATGGGTCTGCTGAACATAATGGATAGATTTAGATAGAAATTGACAAAACTTTACAAAATCAGAAATATTTATAGTTAGTTAAATTAAATCTTATTATATAAAGATGATTGATTTAAAGTTAGTAATTCGTCTCATCTTGAAATGTGTCAATTAAAATGATCAGATTTTGACATATGTTTAATTAAATAAAACCATTCATTATCAGGAAATTTTTTTTTAAAAATAATATATCCTCAAAATAAAATAATCAATATAATTTTACAAAAAAAAAGTATCCTTTAATTATTAGTAAAAGAAATTCAATAATTAATAATTATCCTATTAAAATTAGAAATAACAGGCCAGCAAAAAAAGAAAAAAAATATAAATAATAGGATGATGAAAGGTGTCGGTTGATTATCTTATTATATAAAAGAGAATTATTCAAAGTTAGTAACTCGCCTGATTGTGACATGTGTCAATAAACCCATAAATTAAAATCACATAATCTAATTATAGAGTTAGATCTTGCTTTACATCTACTAATTTGGATCCAGAAGAGAGGCAAGGTGTTCAGACTTTTGCTGACGTTTGAAGATGGTAGTGGATGAGAACCAACGGATAGAAAAAAAAGCATGTGATCCAAAGATATGAATAAATTTGAGAGATGGTGACGGAAAGATTGAGATAGAAAATGTTTATCTAAAAACACCAAGAGATAAGAAATCGTGAAGGTGCAAGAAAGAAAAGATCCGAATCAGAGAATTTCAGCAGGCAAACAAAGATCTTGGTAGAAGAATATCTTGCTTATATATGTGTGAGAGAATAGCCACCGGTTACAAGATTTGTTTTTCCAAATCTTACACTAGACATTCGGGGTTGGATCATATGTTTTAACTTTTCGGGTTTAGAGGCATGTGACCCATTCATATACAATAATTTTTGGTTTGCTGAGTTTGATTCTATATGAGTTCAAATCAGGTTCGGATACAAGAAATATCAAAACAAATACATATACAAATTTTGGCTAGATTTGGTCAAAATTTCATAAATCTAACTAAGAACTTTCAGATATTCTGATTTTTTTTTTATATATAATTGTTGGTAATTGTGTTATATTAAATCGAACTATCATTAATACTTTTCGGTGTATAATTATATTTCAAATATTTAAATTATACCATTAATATCATATATTTAATTAAATTAAATTAAATTTATATTTTACAAACCCACTCATCAGGCGGGTCCTAATCTAGTACTTTATATAATTGGATCACAACTTCTGTTTTTCTTCAGATTGAATGAGCTTCTACAGGTTCCTGAGAGACTAACTTGTTCAACATATCAATAAGTTGATCAAAGTCATCTTGTGATCTAATGAGACTCAATCGTACAAAGTTATCCTCTGATCCAAACACATTTCCACTTCGTCCTGTTATCTTTGCCTTTCTGAAAATCTCATAGCAGTTTGTGTCTTCTTCTATATCACTCTTCACCCATGCATAAGCTTAGCTAACACAAAGTTATAAATTTTATTTAGTTAGTACGTACTAAACCAAAGTCACACTTTCTTGCATTAGAATAGCAAACTTTACCAGGAGTAAAGGCTTTAACTTTCTTGAAATAGTTGCAATACTCAGGTTTGATTGTTTAAAGCGAGAACCGCGTAGACTGGACACTGTAATGACCCATGTCTGGAATACGAATCCAGAACGAGTAAAAAAAATTTACGAATTAAAAAGGATAGTCGGGAAATTAAAGGAAAGACGAGAGGATAAGCCTAGGAGAATTTTTAGCAAAAGAAATCATCAAGTATGAATCAAAATCTTGAAAGGAGAAGGATAAGGAAGATCGTTTGAAGGGAAGTTAAAATGGGAGAAAATCGGATCAATAATCAACAAGTTAAAGGACAAACTTGGTGACAAAGTTAAAAAGAGAATCGTATGAAGAAAAACAGGAAGGATTGTCAAGGAAAAATAAAAAATCCTTGATAGAAATATAGGAAATAACGAATAAAAGATGATGGAGGATCTTTGAGAATGACTCGGAAATATTATTAAGGAGGAGAATGAATTTCCAGAGTTATGGTTCATCACCAGAAATACTGTTCACCATGGGAAGTCAGAGGTATCAAGCAACGGGGTAACTAAGAAAATAAACGCATGGGAAGAATTGATGGAGGATACTATTCGGAACACTAATGCAAACACTATTTCGCAGCAGCCTTTAAAAAGTGAATATTACATGAACAGTGTAAACACTGTTTGGGGGACAAGAATGGGACCAGGCGCAATGCATGTCCGAGGAATTGTCAAGGGACACATGAAATGGAGACTAGACGTTGCATGAATGAAATGTGGCGTTATGATGGGGCCAAGACGAACACATGATCAAGCCTTGAAAGGAAAGCTACCGAGTATGTCGTAAAGCTTGCATGACCGCAAGGTGGCATTTGAACATCTGAAACACGCCAAGGACTGACCAATAGAAGAGAAGAACTGTAGCATGCATAAATAGTGAACAGTGCACAAACAGTAAAAACACTTTTCGGGAGACAAGAATTGATCAAGCTCAGCGCATGCTTGTGTATTGTCAGATGGAACCAGAGTTAAAGCTGCACTTACGCAAGAGTGTCAAAGGAGACATGAGATGGAGCTATAGCAAATGCATGACCGAGTTATGTCGGAAGCAATCAGAGATGAGGCCAAGGATTCTGCATGGACGCAAAATGGCGAAGGAAATTTGTTAACAAGGAAATGCATGTTGACAGTTGTGGCATGAACGAGAAGTGGCGAGCCACGAATGGAGGACAAGTGTTGCAACGAGAAGGAAAGCTAAACCGCATGGAGGACAAGTGTTGCAACGAGAAGGATCTCCAAGGCTTATAAATACAAGCCTTGCTTCATCATTTTCGCACACAAACTTCGATCCCTCTCTAAAAAAGCTCAAGATATCTCCCATCTCTCTAGAAAGCTTAAGAACTTTTTACAAGTGAAAGAAGAAGAAGATCTAGCCGTGAGAAATCAAAGTTAAAGAAGAAGAAGATACAGCCGTAAGAAATCAAACCAAAGGAGAAGAAGAGGAAGCCGCGAAGAAGACGAATCCGAAGAAGCCAAGAAGATCAAGATGGAGCCGTGGTGATTTCAAACAAAAACCGAATCAAAGAAGGAAAGTGAAGCCAAAAAGATTCAAGCCATGATTCTTAAGATTTTTCATAAAAATCCAAGAAGATTCATCGAGGTTAATTGAAGTTTGAAGATCAGTCCTTTGATAATTTCAAACCATACAAACCCTAAAGAAGATCCGTGAAACCTCCAATATCAGTCTACATCTACGTTGAGGGTAAGAAAGCAATTGCATGTCGAGTTAGTTTTAGTCTGAATGTCGAGCCTCATCCTTAAACCATGCCGTTACAACAATCTATAGCAAGTGAAGCGTGATCGTGATAGTGGAACAAGCAGCAGCACCTGATTCTCATTCTCACAAACCATGTCTGGCCATCCAGTCGGTCATTCTTCACAAGTACTGTAAGTCCTTGGTAACCCTTGTGTGTTTGTTTGTAGGTCTCGGTGACCTTTCTATGTTAGTTGTGTGTTGTAAGTAGATTTTTGGGTGGTACTGTAGTGTGAAGTGAGTGGATTGATTGATCGTTTGGTAGAATAGTTGCATGCATATAACACCGTAAATCAAAAATGGATATAAGTAAAATTATCAAAACCATTAAAAGGACTTAGGGTAATAGATGCATATAACACCGTAAACTGGATATGGACTTAAGTAAATTATCGGAACCTTAATAAAACACTTAGGATATATTGCATTAATTCGGGAATACTCAATTGAGCGGGTATTGACGAATGGGTGATTTGGTGAAGTTATATGGGTAGTATAATGACATTGGATTGTCTGGTTGTGTGTTAGATTTATTGAGTAGAATTTGTTTGTGTCGTACAAGCGTTTGATGTGGTGTAGTTATTAGTTATTTGTTTAAGTTATTGTTTGAGTGTGGTTAGTTTGGGGTGTTACATTGGGGAGTTTAGAGTTTATGAGATTGGTGAGTAATGACTCTAGGTGGGTCATTGCTCATGTCAATTGTAGAGAGTCTAGAGCTTAACTGGGTAGAATAGGATTAGGGGGCCTGGTGTGGATCATCTTGTGATATGTGGATTACTTGATGGTGGTTGAAGCATGCCAAAGATACGGAAGTATAATCACGTATATCTGCCGGGTATGCAACCCC
This sequence comes from Cardamine flexuosa, assembly GCA_963555745.1. Taxonomy (NCBI): domain Eukaryota; kingdom Viridiplantae; phylum Streptophyta; class Magnoliopsida; order Brassicales; family Brassicaceae; genus Cardamine; species Cardamine flexuosa. The sequence continues at coordinate 14,239,132 of OY743214.1, read as the reverse complement.
ATGGAACGGGAGTGTGTCCATGGGTAAGTACATTTCGCGAAGCACGGAGGACCAACCAGTGAGTTGACACATGATGATGCTAGTGCCCAGTGCCTTGGTCAACCTGTGTGTCTCGGGTGAGTGGATCGAGGAGGTGGTATGCGAGCTAAAGATCTGTGTGATATCAGTGGTCGTAGTGGAGTGTGGAGTTAGAGTTTAGGTTAGAGTTTGTGTGGTTAAGTAAAGTTATGGAGTTGAGTAGTTGAATTGAGAGTAGTGTTGTGGTTTTCTGAGTGTGGCTTGGAGACCAAGTGTCATGGTTGTGTTAGTAGAGTAAGTGTAGTAGTTGTGTGGTATCATTCGGGATTGAGCCCGGATGATATGTTTGTGTGTAGAGTAGTATCCTTCGGACTGAGCCAGGTGATACTTTTGTGTGTTGATTGTCGTATCTTCCGTGAATAGCTCGGAAGATTCTTGTGTGTAGATTGAGTGTTAGTTTAGTGTCAAGTCTTTTGCTTGTGTGCTTTGATGATGTATGTTTTGCAGGGTTTACTGTTTCTTAGTTTTAGGGTAACCCAGGCTTGCGAGTTACATTAGGTTTCTTAAAACCGTTTGTTTTTTTTGCAGGATAGTTAGGTTAAGGCTTGGTGCACTAGGGACCGAACTTGTTGTTTTAGCTGCATTTGCTTTTGTTTGATAGTGGTTAAAGATACGTATTTTCTAAATTATGATCCGAATATATATAAGTATTTTTATATCGGATTTGAATAGTATGACTCGATAGTAAAAAGGAAATTGATTCTTGTTGTTTAAATGTTGCAGGGGAAATATATATTGCTGATACTAGAGCTTGTCCGGACCTATGCAACAGACGGATAGAGGTGGATGGTTGTAAAGCCGAAGATCTTAGCCTGACGGATCAATGATCGAGGAATGGATCTCGTGGACTCGGGGGTTGTTTAGGAATTTTGTTGTCTAAACCAAGCAAACAACTTTTTCGCAGCGAGAGTTGGTTTAGGAATTTTGTAAACATATCATACTCGCTAATCATAGAGACTCTATTTATTGATATTTTGCAAAGATATTTGATTTGCTTCTGTTTAGAGGATAGATGTCGTTGCAGTGAGAGTTGGATGAGATATCACATTAGTGTTACGAGTTTAAGAACCTCACAAACACTTAAGACTTGATTTACAAACTGCCCAGTTCACTTTTCTGAGTTTTCCTGATTGATGTCCCAAGGTCTAGCGCTTTTAATCACTTGAATCAACCCCGTTTAATTGCTATTTCATTTCTTGCTTCGTTTCTTTTAGTTTCTTATTTGTTTGATCTAACTTAATTCGAATATGTTCGTCAATTGCGTGAGTTTTCAGAGACCTTGTGGATTCGACCCCTAAGTGCTGCAATTGACCTCTTAATTTGAGAGAGTACCTTCTACGGTTATATTTGACCCCTGTCAAATTTTGGCGCCGTTGCCGGGGAACTCTAAATTCACCATTAGATTTCAGTTAGAATTTAGTCTAGATTTTTCTTTTATTTTGTTACTTACATCTCTACTTTGTGTTATCTCAGGTGCATGTATCTTAGGAGCAACAAAATCAAAAACTTAGTTGCTACTGAGGAGATTGGGAGGTTAGAGAGTGCTAATTGCAGAGTACAGAAGAAATCAGAGATGGTGAGGACTGTTTTGATTGAGAGAGATGCTACTAGGATCTTACGTGATAAAGAGGGCAACCAGTATAATGATCAAGGTCTGAGACTTGATGCTGATGCAAACCCAATTGTCAAAGCTGTCGACGAAACTGGCCATGTTGACCGACATTGCAACACTTGTATCGGTCGACGTGATGGCGCGCTCTGGATAACATGGATGCTAGGATTGAAACTAAGGGAATAACACTGGATGATTACAACAGACCCAATGAGTTTTACTCCAACATGTCTGCTATATGTCCTCCTGCTTTTCAGATGAATGATTTTGAGTTGAAACCCCAATACTACACTCTTGTGGGGCAACACACTTTCCATGCTCATCCTACAGAACATCCAATTGACCACATAGAAAATTTTGAAGACTTGGCTTTGAGTATTAAAGCCAATGAAGTGTTTGAAGACTATCTATCCTGCAAGCTCTTCCCATACTCTCTTGCTGGGGAAGCAACTCAATGGTTGAAATAGTTGGAACCGGGTTCCTAAACCACTTGGAGGGATATCAAGTCACCTTTCTTCACTAACTTTTATGATGATGCTAAGACAGAGGACTTGAGGGATTTGATTATTCAGTTTACTCAAGAACCTGCAGAGACTCTGAAAGCTGCATGGTTGAGATTCAAGGGGTACCATAACATTGATGAAGTCCAGCTCATTAGGCCTTTCTTTTATGGGATTGATTGGAGGTATCAGGTTGTTTTGGATGCTGCAAGCAAGGGTAATTTCAAGAGTAGAACACCAGTGGAAGCTATTAAGTTGATTGAGAACTTGGTGATTAGTAATAGTACCAAGAATGCTGATTTTGAAAGGAAGAAACTAGCTGCTGGAGTGGACAATGATCAGACTGGAGAGGTTAAGGCAAGAGTTGATTCTATGCACAATCTTCTAGTCAACAGGAAATCAGTCAAATCTGCTCAAGATGTTGAAAGCATGGAACAAGAGACTGACTGCAAAGAGGAAGATGTGAATTTTGTGAATGGTTCTAGGTTTGGTGGTCAAAGGTTTGGAAACTCCAGAAATTTTAGTGGTAATGGTCAGAGAAATAGTTATGGAAGCAATCAGAGTTCTAGAGCTGCGCCAAGACAAGATCTTTGCAAAGAATTTCAAGGATGAAGTTTCACTGAGATCTATGAGAACAGTTTCCATCCAAACCCTCCTGCTAAAACTTCTGAGACTGGGATCAAGGTTACGCTTTAAAAGATCTTGGAAGAACAACAACAGCTGAAGACAAATTTTGATGGCAAGATTAATGCCTTATATGCAGATTTGAATGGGAAATTTGAAACTTTGGATAGTCATGTCAAAAGATTAGATGTTCGAACTTCACAATTGGCTAGTTCTTCCAAAGGAATTGGAGAGAGACCTGGTTCGCCTTGTCATGCTGTTACCTTGAGAAGTGGGAAACAACTAGAGTCTGTGCTGAGAAAAGGATTGTCATTTGAAGAAGTGATTGATCATGAAGAGGTGGAGGAATTTCCCGAGACAGTCGTACCTGTGTCGATCGACTCAAAACTCCCATGCTGGTTGACACGCATGGGAAACACAGCCATAAAAGTTTTGGAAAACAAGGACGAGAGAATAATTCCTACTCATGTCGATCAACAGCCCCCTGCCTATGTTGGTCGACACAGTGCCGAGACATAAAACTTTTTGCCTAATCCGACTTTGAAACCTGAGGAGAGAGTTTATAAACCCAAAATTTCATTCCCTAACAGTCATAAGAAGACCAAACAAGAGTTGGAAGTTGCTAGATGCAAAACTATTATAGATAAACTAATTATTGAGATTCCACTCATTAACGTTGTTAAGACATCCCCTATGATTAGGAGATATATTAAGAGAATAGTCACCAAGAACTTGAGTACAGAGGAAGGGGTTATGATGATTTCAGCCCAAGTCACTTCTATAATTCAGAATAGGATTCCAGAGAAACTTTCAGATCGAGGTAGCTTTGTTCTAGGATGCACTATCTTTTTTGAGAAGTTTGGTAGATCTCTTTGTGATCTTGGTTCTACTGTGAATTTTATGCCTAGATCAGTTGCACTGAAGTAGGGTATGACAGATCTTCAGCCCACGAGAATCACACTTATACTTACTGACATATCAGCTCGGATTCCTGATGGTGTTCTGGAGGATGTTCCAGTCAAGATTGGTAATTGCCTTATTCCCACAGATTTTGTGGTACTTCAATATGAGGAGGAACCCAAGGACTCATTGATTTTAGGAAAAACCTTTTTGGCCACTGCTGGCGCTATGATTGATGTGAGAAGAGGAAGAATTGGTTTGAATGTTGGTGATTTGGTAATGAACTTTTATATGAAAAAGCTGATACAAAGACCAACCATAGATGGATAGACCTACTATGTGGATACACTCACCAACCTTGCTGAGGATATATTCAAGGAGATTCATCTGGATGACCCGTTGGAGACAACTTAGTTGCTTCTCCTGAGGAAGCACATTATTTGGATATTGAGGCTGCTGGTTATGCTAAGCTATTGGATGACAATGAACAAGTCATGAAGTTGGTTACTACAGAACCCATCGACAGAACATCGAGTCATGTCTATCGACACAAGACGGTTAAGTCGGTCGACACAACCCGCGATTGGAGCGTCGCAGCAGCTCCTAAGCTTAAACTCAAAACACTCCCTAAGGGGCTCAAGTATGTGTTTCTTGTTCCTAATAGCTCTTATCCTGTTATTGTCAGTTCATCTTTAAATTTCACAGAACTTACCTTGTTGCTAAGCAAGCTGCGCAAGTATCGCAAAGCTCTTGGTTACTCTCTTGATGATATTACAGGTAAATCTCCAGAATTGTGCATGCATAGGATACATCTTGAGGATGATGCAAATACATATATTGAGCATCAGAGGTAGCTGAATTCGAATTTGAAAGAAGTTGTTAAGAAAGAGATCATGAAGGTATTGGATGCGGGAATCATCTTTCCGATTTCGGAAAGCAAGTGGGTTAGTTAGGTTCATGTGTTTCCAAAGAAAGGAGGAGTGACAGTGGTAAAGAATGATAAGGATGAGTTGATCCCTACTAGTACAGTGACTGGTCACAAGATGTGTATAGATTACAGGAAGCTCAATGCAGCCACAAGGAAGGATCACTTCCCTTTGCCCTTTATTGATCAGATGCTTGAGAGGTTGGCTAATCACCCATACTATTGCTTTTTGGGTGGATACTCAGGGTTTTTCCAGATCCCTATTCACCCAGATGACCAAGAGAAGACTACTTTCACCTGCCCATATGGTACCTTCGCCTATGCTAGGATGCCTTTTGGTTTATTCAATGCCCCAACTACTTTTCAGAGATGCATGATGTCTATCTTCTCTGATATGATTGAGAAGTTTATGGAGGTATTTATGGATGACTTCTCTGTTTATGGCCCTTCCTTCAATGATTGTTTGAATAATTTATGTTTGATATTTAAGAGATTTGAAGAGAAGCATTTAGTTCTGAATTGGGAGAAGTGTCACTTTATGGTTAGAGATGGCATTGTGTTAGGAAATAGAGTTTCAGAGGCTGGTATTGAGGTGGACCGTGCTAAGATATAGGTTATGATAAGTTTGCAGCCACCGGATTGTGTGAAAGCAGTTAGAAGTTTTTTGGGACATGCCGGTTTTTATATGAGATTCATCAAGGATTTCAGCAAGATTGCTAGGCCACTTACTGCCCTGCTATGCAAAGAGGTTAAGTTTTATTTTACACCTGAATGTCTTGAAACCTTTGAACACATCAAGAAAGCTTTGACTAGTACCCCTGTTGTGCAACCACCAGATTGGGAACTACCTTTTGAGGTGATGTGTGATTCAAGTGATTATGCTGTTGGTGCTGTGTTGGGTCAGAGAAAAGATAGAAAGTTGCATGTTGTGTACTATGCGAATAAGACATTGGATGATGCTCAAAAGAACTATGCAACTACTGAGAGAGAATTGTTTGCTGTGGAGAAGTTCAGAAATTATCTTGTGGGTTCTAAGGTTATTGTTCATACAGATCATGCTGCTTTGAAGTACTTAATGAACAAGAAGGATGCTAAACCAAGGTTGTTGCGATGGATACTTCTTCTCCAAGAGTTTAATACTGAAGTTAGAGACAAGAAAGGCATTGAGAATGGAGTTGTTGATCATCTTTCAAGGATAAGGATCACTGATGACGTGCCTATTAATGATTTTTTACCAGAGGAGAACATTTATTCTGTGCAAACAAGTTTGGATGGAAAAACTTTCAAGGACGAACATGTTAGCGCTCATGCCGACCGACAGGCTTCCCCTGTGTCGGTCGACACATTGCCAAGTAAACGCTCCGGAACTTCTTTGGTGCGTACATGTTCTGCATTGAGAGCTGTCCCCATCAAACTTTGGTATGCTGATATTGCCAAGTACCTCGCTGCTGATGTACCCCCTAATCACCTTTACGATTATGCAAAGAAGAGATTCTTTAGAGAGCTTAGAAGGTATTTTTGGGATGAACCTTACATATTCAAGCATTGTTCTGATGGGATGTATAGAAGATGTGTAGCAGAGACAGAGGTTGCTAAGATTCTGTTTCATTGCGATGTATCTGAATATGCTGGACACTTTGCAACCTTCAAAACAGTGTCTAAGGTACTTCAATCTGGATTTTAATGGCCTACAATGTTTCGTGATGCTCATGCATTCATTGCATGCTGCGATATCTATCAGAGAAGGGGAAAGATCAGTAAGAGGAATGAGATGTCACATTACTTCATTCTAGAGGTAGAGTGTTCGACTGTTGGGGTATTGATTTTATGGGCCCTTTTCCATCATCTTTTGGGAATAGATACATCCTTGTTGTTGTGGATTATGTTTCTAAGTGGGTAGAAGCGGTGGCTAGTCCCACCAATGATGCAGCTGTTGTGATCAAGCTTTTTAAGTCCAGAATCTTCCCCAGATTTGGAGTGTCGTGCATAGTCATTAACGATGGTGGATGACACTTCATCAGTAAGGTATTTGCTAAACTTTTGAAGAAGCATAGAGTACAGCACAATGTCGCGACACCCTAACATCCGCAGACAAGTGGTCAAGTGGAGGTTTCAAATAGACAGATTAATGAAATCCTGGAGAAGACAGTAGGTCGGACACGCAAGGATTGGTCCGCGAAACTTGACAATGCACTATGGGCATATATGACAGCTTAATAGACCCCACTTGGAACCACACCTTTCCATCATCTTTATAGTAAAGGTTGTCATATCCCGGTTGAACTTGAACATAATGCCGCCTAGGGTGTTAAGTTGCTGAATTTTGATATCAAACCTGCTGCGGAAAGGAGATTAATACAGCTGAATGAGTTAGATGAGATAAGACATCGCGCCTATGAGAATTCAAAGCTGTACAAGGATAGGACTAAAGCATATCATGATAAGAAGATCATACACAGAACTGTTGAGCCAAACGACCAAGTATTCCTCTACAATTCTCGTTTCAATTTATTTCCTGGGAAATTGCGTTTTCGTTGGTCAGATCCCTTCAAATCAAAGAGGTTCGGCCACATGGTGATTTGGTCTTGAACAATCCCTATAGAGAGGATTTCACAGTCAACAATGAGTCAAACATTATTGGGCTGAGACGAAGATTCCTGATGGACATCTTTTGGACCTGGAAGAGCCTCCATCGACCTAATTCCTCACCATTACGTCTAGCTCATGACTTTAAACTAGCACTTAGTGGGAGGCAACCCACTCTATCGTATCTTCTTACTTTTGTTTTATTTTTTATTATTTCTAACTTATATTGAGTATTGTTGAACTCTTTTATGCTATATATTTGCTTGTTATTTGCCATTTTTTGCTCTTAATCCGAATCTAAATGTCTGAAAACGAGTTGAATGATTAGAAAGAATGGTGTCAGATTTTTGGAACATCACATCCTTGCTCATGTTGATCGACACACAGGGTGTGTGTCGGTCGACATGGACACACCATCTCAGGTCACGTTTTTCAAAATATAACAGTTCAATCTCTATTCAATTTTATTTCTTTTTATCAGTTTCCTTAAGCTTATTTACACTGGGGACAGTGTAGTTTACCTCTGAGGAAGGTAAATGCTAACTATGTTTATTCTTTTGAGAGTCGGCCGCAAATTTTTTTTTTTTTCAAAACCTTTGTTTTATTGAGTCAAAACTTGTCCAGGAATTATGAGCTATCTCTTGGTTTATTGTTGTTTGCTATGTTTTTTGGTGACCATTGTTGCAGAGCTTATTCAGATTCAATTAATGGAAAAACCCTAAGTCTGAACGGTTAACTTTAGAGCCCCATACTTACAACAGATGCCCGCTATAGCCTGAGCTAATTTCTGTCAGTTTCTTTTACCTCATGGACGAAATTGGTGTTTGAGAGCTTGACTTTTCATTCATACCTAACCTGATAAAACCAAAGTAAGTTATGATGTCTAGTCTCCCCAAAAAGTTGTTACTAATAATAAAAGCCTTTAGGTATAGTTTATGAATGACCAAGTGATTCTCTGACGTAGAAGCGGGTAAGAGAAATCTATGCCCCCAGATTTCTACTTCTTAAGGGGATGATGAAAGTAGGGTTGTTGTGAGGGAAGGAGAGATCCTGTGACCCACTATTCACTTCTAATAGCCTATGTTCAAAGACAAAAAAAGGATATTAATAAAAGATCCAAAATAACCAAGGATTTAAGTCTGGGGGAGACGAAAAAACATCATTATTGGTGTGAGGTTTGTCTTGTTATGGTATAGGATGACAGCTGAGCCTAGAAGGCTCTTGGGCATTGAATTCGAAAGTGAGACCCAGCAATGATATGGCTTACTAAAGGGATATGTTGTTAAGTTGTGGTGGGTATTGAGAAGACTGCGAGTGACTATGGTGAATGTCCATGGTGGTAAGTCTCTGAATAGTTCTTGTACCATGTGGATTACATGATGACTGGTAAGCACAATGTTCTATAGAGTAGGTGAGTTCCGTGACTTTCAAACTTCTTTCTTGGTTTGGTTTTCTGTTTTGCTTGAGGGCAAGCAAAAGCTAAGTCTAGGGGAGTTGATATATCATGGATTTGATGGTTTTATAACATGATATATGTATTGGTTTTGGAGTCTTTTCTATATATATTGAGTCTTATTAGGTACAAACACGAGATGGATCCTGATGAGCACTCTGGATGCATTTGGAGGCTTGTAACTGAGCAAATACACAAGGAGACGAATATTTCTGTCCACATTGATATACAGGCTTTACCTGTGTTGGTCGACACAACCTAGACGTGAATGACGCCTTCGAGTTTTATCAAATTTCAAGAATTGCAAATTTGCCCCAGAAGTTTCCAAAGTTTATACTTCATGCCTAATCGTGTTTTTAGGTTAATCTATATTTTAGAAGTCTTAAAGACTAAGTTTTGTAATTCTCTAAGTTTTTGAGAAGTTCTAAGTTTATTGTAAGTTTCAAGGAGATTATTGGAGAGAAGATTAAGATCTCAAACTTTGTAGAGAGAAGAATTACGAACTCCCTTTGTTTTCTTATATATATTTTTATGTGTATTATTCAGACAATGATTTGTGTTTCATCTACTATGTCTGAGTAGTCACTTTGTCAGATCTAGGGTTTAAAAAGAGATTATGAAGGATTGTTGAATTGGGCATAGTCTTGTTAAGTTATCTATTATGTTCTTCATCTATATTTGATAATTACACTAGTCTTAAGATTAATCACCTTAATACTGGTACCGTAGAATTAGTGGTAGGCGCGAGAGTGCTATTGATACCCTGACCCAATCTTAGATGAGCAAACAGCCTTTTCGCACCGAGAGTTAGTTTAGGAATTTTGTAAACATATTGTACCCCCTAATCATAGAGACTCTATTTATTGGTATTTCGCAAAAAGATTTTGTTTGCTTCTGTTTACAGGATAGATGTCGTCGCATCGAGTGTTGAATGAGATGTCACATTAGTGTTACGAGTTTAAGAACTCTTTTAATCACTTGAATCAACCCCGTTTAATTGCTATTTTGTTTCTTGCTTTGTTTCTTGCTTTGCTTCTTGCTTTGTTTCTTGCTTTGTTTCTTCTAGTTTCTTATTTGTTTGATCTAGCTTAATTCGAATCTATTCATCTATTATGTGAGTTTTCATAGTCCTTGTGGATTCAACCCCTAAGTGCTGCAACTAACCTCTTAATTTGAGATAGTAGCTTCTAGGGTTATATTTGATCCGTGTCATTAAGACATTTCATTGCTGCATCTCACTTTCGAATTCAGTGTCCAAGAGCCTTCTAGACTCAGCTGTCATCCTATACCATAACAAGACAAACCTCACAACAACAATGATATTTTCGTCTCCCCCAGACTTAAATCATTGTTTATTTTGGATCATTTTTTATTTTCTTTTCTTTTGTCTATGAAGGTAGGCTATTAGAAGTGAAAAGTGGGTCACATGATCTCTCCTACCCTCACAGCAACCCTACTTTCATCATCTCCTTAAGAAGTAGAAATGTGAGTGCATAGATCTCTCTTACCCGCTTCTACTTCAGAGAATCACTTGGTCATTGATAGCCTATACTTAAAGGCTTTTATTATTAGTAACAACTTTTGGGGAGACTAGACATCATAACTTACTTTGGTTTTATAAGGTCAGGTATGAATGAAAAGTCAAGCTCTCAAACACCAATTTCGTCCATGAGGTAAAAGGAACTGACAGAAATTAGCTCAGGCTATAGCGGGCATCTGTTGTAAGTATGGGGATCTCAAGTTAACCGGTCAGACTTGGTGTTTTTCCTTTAGTTGAATCTGAATAAGCTCTGCAATAATGGTCACCAAAAGATATAGCAAACAACAATAGACCAAGAGATAGCTCATAGTTCCTGGACAAGTTTGGACTCAATAAAACAAAGGGTTTGAAAAACAAAAAATTTGGGACTGACTCTCAAAAGAATAAACATAGTTAGCAACTACCTCCCCCAGACTTAAACTACACTTTCCCCAGTGTAAATAAGCCTAAGGAAAGTGATAAAAATAAATAAATTGAATAGAGATTGAACTGTTATGTTTTGAAAAATGTGACCTGAGTTTGTGTGTGCATGTCGACCGACACATACCCTGCGTGTCAATCGAGATGAGCAGGGATGTGATGTTCCAAAATTTTGACACCATTCTATCTGATCATTCAACTCATTTTCTGACATTTAGATCCTGATTAAGAGTAAAAAATTTCAAATAACAAGCAAAAATATAACATAAAAGAGTTCAAAAATACTCAATATAAGTTAGAAACAAAATACTGAAGCAAAAACCAAAGCAAAAGCAAGAAAAAAATAAAAATGTCTAAAAGGAAAAAGGAAAAATATGAACCAAATGACTAAACAAAGTCATCATCAGAACTCTGAGGAGTGTGAGGATCAACAAGAGGGCTGCATGGGCGTGGAGGTGATGAGGTAGCATGGGCATAAGTTACACCGGAAGCAATAAGCTGCCACATACTCCTCATAGTACTCACCATGTACCTCCGAAACATAGGACTATCATCCTCATAGCCCACTGGGGGCTTCGAAAACACAAAATCGGGAATGGAAGTATCTAGGAGAAGTGGTGTCTCTGGAAGTGGCGGAAAAGTCTCATCTTCTGTAGCCGCATGCGCGGCACTAGACGAAGCTCCTCGGCAAAGCCTACGGCTTGAACTCTCAACCAACAATGTCTCATCTGGCGCGAAGTACAGCATAGCGTGATCCTCTTGCTACGGAAAAACATGTCAGGTTACTTCACATTCTTCACTGTGCCATCTTCTTCAGAAAATACCCACATTTTGTTAGGCTTCATCCAAGTCACATGCTTAAGATAGTTAAGATCCATGGTGATATGATCTGATTTGCATGTGGCATTGGACAAGACTATACCAAAATAGCGGAAGATCGGAGTCAAAATGTTTCCAACATGCTTAAACTGCTTCTTACCAAAGGCCATGACTTTCAGAGAAACCAAATGATGAGCAAACATAGCACCCAAATTCAGATCAGTATTGGGGACATCATACTTCCAAACCGCAGTAGGAAACATGTGGTGAACATCAAGCAAAAGGAGCATAAGATCTGACTTATGGGCTTTGGTAGGATCAGACCGGCACAAGATGGTGCTAGCATATCTAACAGCGAGATGACGAACATCTATCTGCTTCAAAGAACCGGTATCATACTCACCATTCCTGATGTGGGACCAAAAATTCTTGATGTCGCCCCACTCTGTATTCATAACAGCCTGAGTAGCATCTCTCCTGAATCCATACAAGTTAACACAGATCAGGGATAGTGATCTTATACCTCATACCTTTGCAAATGAAGGTTAGAACTCCCTGCTGTGCCACCTTAGCACTCTCATCAGCATAGTAGACTCTGCAGAAGGCTAAGAACTGGCGCGCTAAATCCGGGTAGAGAGTGTTATGCGTGTGTGCCATAGAGCGTAGCCTTATCTTCTCGAGCATGTGGTGGACGTCGTCAGCAATGTCAAGAGCTATCATGGCTTTCCAATCCTCCAACCGAGTAGGCCTCATATCAACACCTTGCCAAGCATTATAGAACAATGTATCATACTCATCCCAATTCTCTAAAATAGGTCTCTGAGTACACTTCCTCTTGGCTGTCTCAGTATTTGGATCACTGTCCCAGTCACGCTTCACCTTAATCATCTGAGTTTCAAGCTTAGGCCAAGGAGCTCGGACGTGAGCATTGACCTGAAAATCAGAAGTGAGTGTGGTGGCTATGATGGCAGTTCGGGTGGTCTCAACACTGGGCTCATCATCAGTAAGATCTATCTCCTCTCTGCGGGTACGCTTGTTCCTCAAAGATCTCCTAGTAGTCATCTGTAAAACACAAGAAATCGCAACATCAGTTCATATCTGGAATTTGTGCGGGTGTGTCGACCAACACGGGTGAACCATGTGGATCGACACAATGACAAATCGTATACACTTATGAAAAATGAAAATTCCAAGCAAGATCAATGTCAAAACAGGATGAATACTGCACAATCATTTGGGTTTATAGGTAAAAATCGGATGATTTGGTGAAGAATAGAGAAATCTCGATTTGAGTTTATATAGAAGCTTAGGGTTTTGCAAAAAGGAAAAGGGGAAGTGGAGAAGAAAAAGGAAATTTGGTATTTATACTAACCTCGGGTCCGCGTCGACCGACACAGGGTGTGTGTGACGATCAACACAGACACAAACCTCATGTTCCTTTGTCGAAAAATTATGAAAAGCTTCTCCAATCCAATAGAAATCACTCCAAATTTGTCATTAAGCATGTCAAATTCCTGAGAAAAATAAAAACAAAGAAAAATTAGTTAAAAAGACACAAAAAAAACTTATTTAAAGACTCACCAGTGGGTTGCCTCCCACTAAGCGCTTATTTTCAGTCATTAGCTTGACTTTGTCAGAAATCAGATTGATGGAGATTCTCCGGATGAATCCGAAGGTGGTGAAGATGAAGTCTTGGAGCTGAGACATCCTCACTTAAATCAAGCATCTTGGGTTTCAAAACCCTATTCATCATCTCATCCATCACGGCTTGTCCTTTAGCCTTGAACTCGGAAGCGATGATAGCTTTAATCTTGGCAAATGGCCTTGAACCACTTCCATACTGCAGCTTATACTCAATAGTATCATTAACTTGCCTCATAGGAGTCAAAGTCATAAGGGGCTTTGCAGTCACAGCTTTTGTCTGTGGTTTCTTCTTCTTACCCGTAGTTTTCGGATTCTTTGCAGTAAACTCATCAAAGTGAATCTCATTCACTTCTTCAACAACAATATGGAGACTCCACATCACATATCCTTCCGGATTAGCATCATAGAACACATCAGAATCAGCATGCCTCAGAGAAATCTTGCTACTTAGGAAATCAAACATAACTCCAGCAGTAGCAAGGAATGGTCTACCCAAAATCAGTGGCATATCAGAAATGATATCCGTCTCAACAACATGGAAGTCACAGGGAAGAAGGCAATCACCAACTTGAACTGCCATATTCTCAATAAAACCCATGGATTTCTTCAGAGAAGCATCAGCCAATGTAATCTCTATTGAAGATCTCTTCATGTTGCTTACTCCCAACCTCATTGCAATGTCATTAGACATAATATTGATATTAGACCCAGTATCACAGAGTAAATCAGTGAACTTAACTCCAGTAATGGAACAAGGTACAACAAAACTTCCAGGATCTTCCGCTTTAGGCAATTTTCAGAGATAGATTCTGTCATGGAGCTGAGCATGTCGACCTACACGGCCAGGTGCCTGTCGATCAATTTTGGTGAAGTGAGGACCGTCCTTAGTCGTGACTTGCATCAAATCCTCTGATAAGTTTGGTGGTGTCGACCAAAACGTAAGGGTGGTGTCGATCGACATGAGCTCCGTGATGAGAGTCTCAACTTTTTCCTTACCTTCAAACTTCTCCAGAACTTCTTCTTTTATCTCTCTCTTGACCATATCTCCCCAAGACATAACAGCAGCACAAGAGTACCTAGGATTAGTATCAGTCCTTCCAGGTAAGACGCCATCAGGGCGTTTAGTGTTCATAGCAGATTATGCAAACTGAGTATCCAACCTCTTGATGTGGTTATTCAAAGTCTCATACTTCCCATTAAGATTGTCATACACTGCATCTATCTTACCATTTAAGTCCACAGTCATCTTCTGCTGTCCTTCAAGTATTTGGTCAAGCATATCCTTCAACTCAGAATCCGCAGTTCTAGGAGGAAGATTCTGGTAAGTGGAACTTCCGAAGTCCCTAGTGAAACCACTGTTGTTTCTCTGAGCATCCTGAACCACAGGCCTAGGCGTCAATCCAGAAGAATTTTGGTTGTTCCCTTTGTTGTTCCTCTGGTTGTTGTAGCCTCTGAAGTTGCCTTGAGAATTGCCAAACCTTTGGCCATTAAAACCGGAACCATTCACATAGTTCACATCCTCTTCAGTAGCTTTTTCTTCAGCTTCAAAAACCTCAACCTCTCGAGCAAAGTGAACTGACTTCTTGTTCACCAGAAGGTTGTGCATAGTATCCAGCTTTGCTTTGACTTCCGCCATCTGATTATTATTCAAACCAGCAGCTAACTTTTTTCTCTCAAAATCAGCATTCTTAGTGCTACTACTATATGCCAAGTTCTCAATCAACATGATAGCTCCCCCTGGTGTCCTGGTCTTGAAGTTACCATTACTAGTAGTGTCCAAAGAAACCTGATACCTCTAGTCAATTCCGCAAAAGAAAGTCCTAATGAGCTGGACTTCATTAATAGCATGGTGCGGACAATCTCTTTGGTACCTGATGCATTCCTGATTGTCTCCTACAATGCAAGTCAAGGAAAGGACAATAAAAAGAAGGCAATGGATTACCAAGGAGCAAGAAGAAACCAGAAACTGAATCTTGGAACCAGAAGAAACCGGAAACAGAATCTTGGAACAAAAAGAAATCGGAAACTGAAGCATGGAAGCTCCGAAACATTGCAACTCATGCATAAGGTCCACAAGAAAGTGTGTCAAGGAGTACAAGGGAATCACCAAGTATCCATGGGTTTCTTCCTGGCCAAAACGTTTCATCAAGACTGGCGAGTGTCCTTATCATCCAATGGTACTCAAGAGGATCACTTGGACCTTAAGGGTTGTATTCATGCCACATTGGTTGTGATACACGTTCAAGATGGCTAAGGCTTTGGCCATATGATGCACTAGCACTCTTTTTCTCTTAGTTCGGTTTTGTCCCAATGGGTTCGATCCACATATGCTCATCTTTGGCAACCCTTAGTTGGATCCATTGCATGGCCCGTCTACATCTTTGGCGTGGCCCATGAATTCTTATCTCGCTATCTTTATTTGAATTTGATATGTGTTTATTTCATGGTCTTTGAGTGTTCATGAGGCATGTCTCGTAACTCTCATAGCCTTTATCATTTTGTCTTTTCTCATTCTTGCCTCCTCTCCTTTATATTGAGGCTGAGATTTCTTTGTAACACCATCTATCTTTTAATCAAAAACCCTTTCAAATTATAGATCATTGTTCCTCCTTTTTCGTGTGATTCGAACTAGGAAAACACTTAGGTTATTTCGTGTGATTCGAATAACCAACCCGTCTCATCAAAAGGCTATTTCGCATCCTTTTGTGGCGACATTCGATCCATTAAATCGCAAGGTGCTTGTTAATCAGGTATTGAAACACGTCACATTGATCTCACCCCTTGAATCTCAACCATGCAGCTTTCGGAGTCTCTGCAGCTCCTTGAGTAAACTGAATAATCAAATCCCTCATCTCTTTTGTCTTAGAATCATCATAAAAAATGTTCAAGAAAGCTGTCTTGATATCCCTCCAAATGCTTAAGGAACCCGGTTCCAACTGTTTCAACCATTGAGCTGCTTCCCCAGAAAGAGAGTATGGGAAGAGCTTGCAGAATAGATAGTCTTCAGACACTCCATTGGCTTTAATACTCAGATCCAAGTCTTCAAACTTCTCTATATGGTCCATTGGATGTTCTGCAGGATAAGCATGGAAAGTGTGTTGCCCCACAAGAGTGTAGTATTGGAGTTTCAACTTAAAATCATTCCTCTGAAAAGCAGGAGGACATATAGCAGACCTGTTAGAGTAAAACTCATTGGGTCTGTTGTAATCAGCCAGTGTTCTTCCCACAGTTTCAATCTTAGCATCCAAGTTATCCGGACCGTCGCCATCACATCAACCAACACAAGTGATGCCATGTCGGTCGATATGGCCAGTTTCGTTGACAACTTCGGCAATTGCGTTTCCATCAGCATCAAGTCTCAGACCTTGATCATTATACTGGTTCCCTTCTTTATCTTATAAGATCCTAGTATCATCTCTCTCAATCACAACAGTCCTAACCATCTCTGATTGCTTATGTGCTCTGCGATTAGCTCTCTTTAACCTCTCAATCTCCTCAGTAGCAACTAAGTTTTTTCTTTTGTTGCTCATAACATTGATGCACCTGAGATAAGAGAAAGTATATATGTAAGTAACAAAATAAAAGAAAAATAATCTAGAGTAAACTCTAACTGAAATCTAATGGTGAATTTAGAGTTCCCGGCAAAGGCGCCAAAATTTGATAGGTTTCAAATTAAACCGTAGAAGCTATTCTCTCAAATTAAGAGGTCAGTTGCAGCACTTAGGGGTCAAATCCATAAGGACTCTGAAAACTCACACAATAGACGAACATATTCGAATTAAGCTAGATCAAATAAATAAGAAACTAAAGGAAACAAAGCAAGAAACAAAATAGCAATTAAACGTGGTGGATTCAAGTGATTAAAAGTGCTAGACCTAGGGACATCAATTTGGAAAACTCAGGAACATGAACAGGGCAGTTCGTAAATCAAGTCTACAGTGTTTGTGCTGTTCTTAAACTCGTAACACTAATGTGATATCTCATCCAACACTCGATGCAGCGACATCTATCCTGTAATAAGAAGCAAACAAAAGCTTTTTGTGAAATACCAATAAATAGAGTCTCTATGATTAGCGGGTACAATATGTTTACAAAATTCATAAACCAACTCTCGCTGCGAAAAGGCTGTTTGCTCATCTAAGATTGGATCAGGGTGTTAATAGCACTCTCGCGCCTACCAATAATAATACGGTACCAGTATTAAGGTGATCAATCTTAAGACTAGTGTAATTATCAAATCTAGATGAAGAACATAATAGATAACTTAACAAGACTATGCCCAATTCAACAATCTTTCATTATCCCTTTTGAAACCCTAGATCTAACAAGGTGAGTACTCAGATATAGAAGATGAAACACAAATCATTGTCTGAATACTACTCATATAAATAGAAATAAGAAAACAAAGGGAGTTCAAAATTGTTCTCTCTACAAAGTTTGAGATCTGAATCTTCTCTCCAAAAATCTCCTTGAAACTTACAAAAAACTTATAACTTCTCAAAAACTTAGAGAATTACAAAAGTTAGTCTCTGGGACTTCTAAAACATAGTTTAACCTAAAAAACACGATTAGGCATTAAGTATTAACTTTAGAAACTTCTGGGGCAAAGTTGTAGTTCTTGAAACTTGATAAAACTCGAAGGCGTCATTCACGTCTAGGTTGTGTCAACCGACACAGGTGAAGTCTGTCGATCGACATGGACAGAAATATTTGTGTCTTGTTGATTTACTCAGCTACAAGCCTCCAAATGCATCCAAAGTGCTCATCAGGATCCAATTCGTGTTTAGACCTAATAAGACTCAATATATATAGAAAAGACTCCAAAACCATTACATATATCATGTCATAAAACCATAAATCCATGATATATCACAAGCCTTGAAAGGAAAGCTACCGAGTATGTCGCAAAGCTTGCATGACCGCAAGGTGGCGTTTGAACATCTGAAACACGCAAGGACTGACCGATGGAAGAGAAGAACTGTAGCATGCATAAATAGTGAACAGTGCACAAACAGTAAGCAATAAGTATGGACCAAGCTCAGCGCATGCTTGTGTATTGTCGGATGGAACCAGAGTTAAAGTTGCACTTACGCAAGCAATAAGTAAAATTATCGAAACACTTAAAACACTTAGGATAATAGATGCATATAACACCGTAAACTGAATATGGACTTAAGTAAATTATCAGAACCTTAATAAAACACTTAGGATATATTGCATTAATTCGGGAATACTCCATTGAGTTGGTATTCACGAATGGGTGATTTGGTGAAGTTAAACAGGTAGCATAATGACATTGGATTGTCTGGTTATGTGTTAGATTTATTGAGTAGATTTTGTTTGTGTCGTACAGGCGTTTAATGTGGTGTAGTTATTAGTTGTGTGTTTAAGTTATTGTTTTAGTGTGGTTAGTTTAGGGTATTATTTTGGGGAGTTTGAGGTTTAGGAGATTGGTGAGTAATGACTCTAGGTGAGTCATTGCTCATGTTAATTGTAGAAAGTCTAGAGGTTAAGTTGGAAGAATAGGATTAGGGGGCCGGGTGTGGATCATCTTATGATTTGTGGATTTCTTGAGAGGTGGTTGAAGCATGCCAAAGATACGGAGGTATAACCATGAGGGGGTTGTCTCGTATAGCTGCCAGGTATACGACCCCATGGAATGTGAGTGTGTCCATGGGTAAGTACATATCGCAAAGCACGGAGGACCAACCAGTGAGTTGGCACGTGATGATGTTGATGTCCAATGCCTAGGTTGACATGTGTGTCTTGGGTGAGTGGATCAAGGAGGTGGTATGCGAGCTGATAATCTGTGTGATATCAGTGGTCGTAGTGGAGTGTGGAGTTAGATTTTAGGTTAGAGTTTGTGTGGTTGAGTCAAGTTGTGGAGTTGAGTAGTTGAGTAGAGAGTGGTGTTATGGTTTTCCGAGTGTGGCTCGGAGACCAAGTGTTGTGGTTGTGTTAGTACAGTAAGTGTAGTAGTTGTGTGGTATCATTCGGGATTTAGCCCGAATGATATGTTTGTGTGTAAAGTAGTATCATTCAGATTGAGCCGGGTGATACTTTTGTGTGTTCTTTGTCGTATCTTCCGAGAATAGCTTGGAAGATTCTTGTGTGTAGATTGAGTGTTAGTTTAGTGTCAAGTCTTCCGCTTGTGTGCTTTGATGATGTCTGTTTTGCAGGGTTTAGTGTGTCTTAGTTTTATGGTAACCTAGGCTTATGTTTGTTCGTTTTTCAGGATAGTTAGGTTAGGGGTTAGTACACTAGGGACCAAACTTGTTATTTTAGCCGCATTTGCTTTTGTTTGATTGAACTGACCTTCGATTGTTCGAAGTAGTCAGCCACCCGGGTCACCCCTAGGCAACATAGGTCATAGAGCGGTTTGGGGGCACTAAAGTTGAAGTGTTATCAGAGCGTGGTTTTAAAAATGCTAAATATACATTTCCCAACCTTGTTTTAATCAGTTTTATCGAGTCAAAAGAAAAATAGAGTCGCAAATGCAGCATTTTAGGTTCTCCATGCCCAACCATAGGAGTTTTCTTTCTTTCTTGTAGTAAAGATGAGAAGTAACTAATTTTACCAAGTTTTTGGTGTTTTAGTATGTCTTCAGGTAGTGTGAACCAGTGGAGCAACTCGATTGGAATGGCAGATGATGGTAGTGGTGATGGTGGGACAGAGGTTTCGATGAAGGTGAATGTGGGATCAACTGGATCCGAGAGAAGAAACATGGGGTATTCACACTCAGATTACTCGAGCGAAAGGAATTCCTTG
This sequence comes from Cardamine flexuosa, assembly GCA_963555745.1. Classification (NCBI taxonomy): domain Eukaryota; kingdom Viridiplantae; phylum Streptophyta; class Magnoliopsida; order Brassicales; family Brassicaceae; genus Cardamine; species Cardamine flexuosa. The sequence continues at coordinate 14,219,263 of OY743214.1, read as the reverse complement.
AACTCAGTCATGAGTTACTACGATTCAATGAGCAGTGGTGAGAACAGTTGGGAAACATTTGAAGACCTTCACATGCGCCACGTTTGGAGTAGTCTATATCTATGGAAAGCTAGAAGAGTCAAGACTCACCACGGACAAGAATAGAAGTAATCCATTCAGCCGTTTGGAAAGTACACCCCGAAGAGTGAAGACATGTCCACCTCGGTCACAAGCCCCGTGACCTCGGTTCGCCCTCTTGAAGACCTCGGTCACTACCCCTAGTGACCGGTGCCAACTTACTCCATCCAAAGGACCTCATCCCATGACCAGGCTTGGCCCATTGCCTCCACACTTATCAAAATGACGTAGTTTTGATGCCTCTTGACCAAATTTCGTGGGAGACCCTATATAAAGACTCCTTAGGGTTTTGGAAACCCTAAGCGCGTCTACTCACAAGAAGAACGCCCAAGGACAGCCTCTCTAGGAGCCAGACAAGGAGATACACGACCTCATAAAACCTCTCAAGCCGCCGCTTCATCCTCCTTTGTCACCTCAACCTAGAAAACATCTCCTTGAAGTTTCATCTAATGTTCTTCATTGCTTCTCTTTTCTACTCTTTTTACTTGCTATTGGGAAGACAAGATCTCTTCTCAGACATCTACTCTTTTTACTTGCTATTGATGTTTTCTATGATGTCTTTTGCGTTTCTTTACACCAGGAGCGAGTAATTCTACTGTTTGGTTTGATGGGGTAATATCTTAGGAAAACACGGTTGCATTCACTTAGGTTGTTAGATCCGATTTTCATCTAGATTATGAGTTCTCCTGGGATATCTTTTACTTAATGCATGTTGTTTGAATTGATCACTGGTATATCATGGATTTTATGGTTTTATGACATGATATATGTAATGGTTTTGGATTTTTTTCTATATATATTGAGTCTTATTAGGTACAAACACGGATTGGACCCTGATGAGCACTTTGGAAGCTTTTGGAGGCTTGTAGCTGAGAAAATCAACAAGGAGTCGAATATTTCTGTCCACGTCGATCGACAGGCTTTACCTGTGTCGGTCAACACAATCAAGACAATATTCACGCCTTCGAGTTTTATCATGTTTCAAAAATTGCAACTTTTCCCCAGAACTTTCCAAAGTTTATACTTCGTGCCTAATCGTGTTTTTAGGTTAAACTATGTTTTAGAAGTCCCAGAGACTAAGTTTTGTCACATTCTCTAAGTTTTTGAGAAGTTCTAAGTTTATTGTAAGTTTCAAGGAAGTTATTAGAGAGAAGATTTAGATCTAAAACTTTGTTGAGAGAAGAATTCTGAACTCCCTTTGTTTTCTTATTTCTATTTTTTATGAGTATTATTCAGAAAATGATTTGTGTGTCATCTTCTATGTCTGAGTAGTCACCTTGTTAGATCTAGGGTTTCAAAAGGGATTATGAAGGATTGTTGAATTGGGCATAGTCTTGTTAAGTTATCTATTATGTTATTCATGTAGATTTGATAATTACATTAGTCTCAAGATTGATCACATTAATACTGGTACCATAGGATTATTGGTAGGCGCGAGAGTGCTATTGATACCCTGACCCAATTTTAAATGAGCAAACAGCCTTTTCGCAGCGAGAGTTGGTTTAGGAATTTTGTAAACATATCGTACCCGCTCATCATAGAGACTCTATTTATTGGTATTTCGCAAAGAGATTTGGTTTGCTTGTGTCTAGAGGATAGATGTCGTCGCAGCGAGAGTTAGATGAGACATCACATTAGTGTTACGAGTTTAAGAACCGCATAAACACTTTAGACTTGATTACGAACTGCCCAGTTCACTTTCCATTATTGCAGAGCTTATTCAGATTCAAGTAATGGAAAAACCCCAAGTCTGACCGTTTAACTTGCGATCCCCATATTTACAACAGATGCCCGTTATAGCCTGAGCTAATTTCTGTCAGTTCCTTTTACCTCATGGACGAAATTGGTGTTTGAGAGCTTGACTTTTTATTCATACCTGACCTGATAAAACCAAAGTAAGTTATGATGTCTAGTCTACCCAAAAAGTTGTTACTAATAATAAAAGCCTTTAAGCATAGTCTATGAATGACCAAGTGATTCTCTGAAGTAGAAGCGGGTAAGAGAAATCTATGCCCCCAGATTTCTACTTCTTAAGGGGATGATGAAAGTAGGGTTGTTGTGAGGGTAGGAGAGATCCCGTGACCCAATATTCACTTCTAATAGCCTACCTTCATAGACAAAAGAAAAGGATAATAATAAAAGATCCAAAATAACCAAGGATTTAAGTCTGGGGGAGACGAAAAACATCATTGTTGTTGTGAGGTTTTTCTTGTTATGATATAGGATGATAGCTGAGTCTACAAGGTTCTTGAACACTGAATTCAAAAGTGAGACCCAGAGATGAAATGCCTTACTAAAAGAATATGTTGTTAAGTTGTGGTGGGAATTAAGAAGACTGCGAGTGACTACGGTGAATGTACATGGTGGTTAGTCTCTGAGTAGGTGAGTTCCGCGATTTTCAAACTACTTCTTTGGTTTGGTTTTCTGTTTTGCTTGAGGGCAACCAAAAGCTAAGTATGGGGGAGTTGATATATCATGGATTTTATGGTTTTATGACATGATATGTGTATTGGTTTTGGAGTCTTTTCTATATATATTGAGTCTTATTAGGAATAAACATGGATTGGGCCCTGATGAGCACTATGGATGCGTTTGGAAGCTTGTAGCTGAGCATATCAACAAGGTGACGAATATTTTTTTCCACGTCGATCGACAGGTTTTACCTGTGTCGGCCGACACAATCAAGACGATATTGATGCCTTCAAGTTTTATCAAGTTTCAAGAATTGCAACTTTGCCCCAGAAGTTTCTAAAGTTTATACTTCATGCCTAATCGTGTTTTTAGGTTAAACTATATTATAGAAGTCTCGAGACTAATTTTTGTCACATTTTCTAAGTTTTTGAGAAGTTTTAAGTTTATTGTAAGTTTCAAGGAGATTATTGGAGAGAAAATTCAGATCTAAAACTTTGTAGAGAGAAGAATTCTGAACTCCCTTTGTTTTCTTGTTTCTATTTTTTATTAGTATTATTCATAGAATGATTTGTGTTTCATCTTCTATGTCTGAGTCACCTTGTTAGATCAAGGGTTTCAAAAGAAATTATGAAGGATTGTTGAATTGGGCATAGTCTTGTTAAGTTAACTATTATGTTCTTCATCTAGATTTGATAATTACACTAGTCTTAAGGTTAATCACCTTAATACTGGTACGATAGGATTATTGGTAGGCGCGAGAGTACTATTGATACCCTGACCCAATCTTAGATGAGCAAACAGCCTTTTCGCATCGAGAGTTGGTTAAGAAATTTTGTAAACATATTGTACCCGCTCATCATAGAGACTCTATTTATTGGTATTCCGGAAAGAGATTTGGTTTGCTTATGTTTAAAGTATAGATATCACATTAATGTTATGAGTTTAAGAACCACACAAACACTTTAGACCTTATTACAAACTGCCCAATTCAATTTCCTGAGTTTTCCTGATTGATGTCCCTAGGTCTATCGCTTTTAATCACTTGAATTCAATCACGTTTAATTGCTATTTCATTAATTGCATTGTTTCTTTTAGTTTATTATTTATTTGATCTAGCTTAATTTAAATTTGTCCGTCTATTGTGTGAGTTTTCAGAGTCCTTGTAGATTCGACCCCTAAGTGCAACAACTGACCTCTGAATTTGAGAGAGTAGCTTCTAGGGTTATATTTGACACCTATCAATCACCAAGTACAGATTTAGGGGAATAGGAGCGCTATCCTCGTAAACTTACTTCTCGGAACTAGTATTACCAAAGCTTCGTGTTATAACCTGCGATAGTTGAGTTATAGGACTTTGTGAACTTAGCGAACTTGTTTATACAGCTGGTCTAAGCATGTTGTTGCCTGCGGAAGTTGAGTACCAGGGTGTGGTGACTTAAGACGCCTCTGTCATGAACTATGGCTTGGGTGTGTATCCGCATTTGTAGTTGAGAACCATTGATGAAAACTTATCCCTTAGATCTATACCCTATTTGTTAGAACCGTGGAAACCTTTGATAAACCCTCGACGCCCAACCTCTTAATCATATAGCTTACAAATCAGTCATTCAGTTTGCTTTCATTCATTCATTTGCAGTCATTCACTAGAAAACCCAAAACCAAAACCCCATATTGCATTGTCTTAGTTAGATATCTTTGCTTGAATTCAATCTGCGTACTTGTTACTCTCTGTGGGATCAATACCTTAAGTACTACTACTGATTTGCTGTGCACTTGCAATTCATTCATTGAGTGGTTTCCTTGAGGAAACCTTTACGACACATCAAGTTTTTGGCGCCCAAAGCCTTCTAATGATTCCGTTAAGGCAAATATCCAATAATAAGATATACGACTGTTATGTAGACTTTTGTTTACCGAGGGTTCGAATCCCTACCTTTGAATTCGATAAGATCTCTCGTCTAAGATACTTTGAATTTTTCATTTGAATTTTTTAATTGTATTTTACTATTTTGTTCTCCATATCTCTGTAATCCTTTCTTGTTTCTATCTTAAGATATGTGGTGCATGAGAAGGAGCCAAAACTCTGAAGCCGTCACTCCAATCCAAGATATAGTGTAATGACCCTCTATCTTACCTAAGGACAAATATTCGGAACAAGTGGGAGGAGATGTTACGGAACCTTGGAAATGCGTGTGATGTCCCAAGGAAACATATTAAACAATAAGGTCTTATTGCCGGAGAGAACTTATGATGAAAACATGGAGAAGTTTAGTCAATATGCGGTAAAAGAACATGGGATATGCGATGGAAACCAACATTCCAAACCATGTACCGTTAAGCAAGAACTAGCTTGGAAGTCATGATCGGAAGGAGTCATGATGGTTGACCGGCGAAGTCAAAGGTTGACCGGCATTTACAGGCATTGACCGGCGAGTCAAAGGTTGACCGACAGAAAACTTGGCACCCAAGTTTCTTTTGTCACATGTCCAAAAACGTGTCAGAATTTCTAGAAGCTTTCACCACTTGTCACGAAGACAACCCTGGGCTTGACAGCTGCTACGATACTTGTCAGGAAGGGTGTTAAGAGCCTGACAGCTGCTAGGACACTTGTTGTGATGCTATGCCAAGCTTGTTGGGCAAGACTCCTCTCTAAATCCTATAAATAGAGAGCCTTAGCTCTTCATTCTCCACATATATTTTCATGGAGCTGAGCCGGAGAAGAAGAGGAGAAAAGAGTTAAGGCGTAGAAGGAGAATTGTTGTGGTGTTATCCGTAAATCCAGTCTGTTCCGCACAAGTGTTCACCGAGTATTTCAGATCCAGATCCGAGTTCTTCAGCCATTTACCGTGAGTCACGAAGCATGTGAAGTAGCACATGATGATTGGGTTTGGTTTATTTGTTGCATGATTTATTTTGTTTAAGCATGAATTCTTTTACATTTTTTTGGTTTATCATGCATGGGTGGGGAGGTTGTGTAATTATCCCAAGGAGGGATATTTACTAGAACTAGGAAGAGTCTGGGTGAGGGGTTGTCCGGATATAGGTGTCATATAGACCCTTTATTCTGGCAATCCGGGTGGCTGTCCATCTTACGAGATCAGGAGGGCAGCGGATCTTACGAGATCTTTATGGTTTGACGAAACCAGAGGATGTTGGAGGACCTGTGTGGTCTCAGCATCGTTTGAGAGACGCCAAGGGGGCGTGTGAGAGTCTAAACTAAGGGGGAATTTGCATTATTGAGTCTAGATTAAGGGGAAAATATCATTTTGAGTCTAACAAGTTATACTTGTTATCCTTGCATATTTATGATTGTTGAGCTTATTTATTGTGCTTCCGCTTGATGATTGACTGATTACTTGTTGGATTTGTTTGTTGTTTGGGGAATGGATAGAATTATTTACTAATGTTTATTGTATGTAATCCCGGCCTCACTAAGTAATGCTAGATTACTTATGATTCTATTTTTTGTTACAGGAAACCATAGGGGAATTAGAGAGCTACAGAACAATAGGACACCGGAGTAGTTTCATGCCATTTGCTAAAAATGTATGTTTAAATGATATTGTGTAATATTATTTTGGGCATTAGGCCTTGGCCAGACAATACTTATCCTTGTAAAACCTCATTTCTATGAAATATATGGATTTTCTATTCTAAATAGCGAGCCATGGCTGGTATAGGTCCTGCCCGGACCAACATAACACTAAGGAGAATGATCGGGTTGCAAAGCCTTATTCATGATCCAAAGTGGAATAGTGACTGGAATAGTTTGGTTTAAGTCTTGATTTGTTCTTGACCCTAATCAAATTATTCTAGTTACTATATCTTTTGGTAGACATGAATGTTTTGTGACTTGTCCGGTCATAGAGCTGTTCGTGTTTGCGACACATAGACCAACTTGAACGCGAACTCAGAAAACTCCGGAGACAACAACTCATGGCCGAATTAAGGAACCAAGATAAAGGTGACCTTGATTATCACTAAGCTGTTGCCAATGATGCTGAGAGGCAACAGATGCAAGATGAGGATGATAACCCCATCTATGGATCTGAAGAAGCACCCGTGAATCCTCTGGAGATTCACAACCAAGCTCCACGTGAATATAATGATGTAGGCATGGGAGATAATATCAATGTTCCTCACCAGCCTCCTTATGTTGTCCATGCACCTCAACATGCCAATGTTGGTGCTAGACAAGCTGCTTATGTGCACCCTCTTAGGCGTGCCAATCAGAACTGTACAATAACCGACTTTGACATACGTAATCAGTATCCACAAGACCGAGCTGCCATACGTGCTCCCAATCCACCAAGGCATGACTATGAGATTAAACCTCAAATCATTGGTCTGGTGAAGCAAAACCAGTTCCATGGACTCACCACGGAACATCCTATGGATCACATTGATCATTTTGAAGACATCTGCAGCACTACGAGAACCAATGGAGTTCCTGAAGACTATTTGAAGTGTAAGCTTTTTCCTTTCTCTTTAGCCGACAAGGCTCATAGATGGTTGAAGTCTTTATCCCTGGATCGATCACTACTTGGGAAGGATGCAAGTCAACCTTTCTCAATCACTTCTACACAAAGTCGAGATCCAACTCTCTTAGGAATAAACTTCATAGTTTTCAACAAGGACCTATCGAGACATTCAATGAAGCATGGGAGCGCTTTAAGGACTATGAACGTGATTGTCCTCACTATGGCTTCAATGGAGGTAATATTCTAAGTACATTCTATAGAGGATTACATCCGAAGTTTCAGTTGTCCCTCGACACGGCCAGCAATCAAGATTTCACCACTAAGACTGTCCTAGAAGGAAGAGCTCTCATTGAGAACCTTGCTGCAAGTAGTAGCAACTCTTGCACTGATTCTGATAGAACCACACGTTCTAGTGATTCTTATGCTAAGCAGATCACCGAGATTACGAACATGATGAGCCAGCTTTTATGGAATCAGAACCGTGCTATCAATGCTTGTGGTATGGTTGATGGTGGAAACAATGATGGTTTCCATGAGTTTGATGATTCATTGGATCAAGAAGAAGATGTTAACTATATTGGTACCCAAGGCTCCTTTCCGAACCGCGGCTACAACAACTACAACAACAACTTCTGGTATAATTCTAACCTATCTTATAGGAATCCTAATGTTGAGAACCCTCAAGACCAGACCTATCCGCAGCAACAGCAGAGACCATTTCAGAATCAGTTTCAAAACAATAACAACAACTTTGGTGGCAACTTTCAGCCGTGACCTCCATTCAACACTAACAACAAGGTGCCCTTTCCAGCCGCACAAGCTCAAACTCCAATACCACAAGGTGATAGACTTGAAACTATGATGAACTACCTGTTTCTCACCAACAAGCAACAAGAGATATCAATGTCAAGGTGGATAACATCTATGGCGAATTGAATGGTAAGTTTGAAGGCCTTTCCACATTTTAGAAGAAGCTGGAAACTCAGGTACTCAAACCGAGAATCAAGCCCCAAGACAAGTTGGTGTACTTCCGGAAAAATCCGAGGAGAATCCAAAAGGTTATTGCAATGTAATCTCCACCATCCCAGCCTTTACAAGGCATGTGAGTTGGCCATTGGTTCCACTTTTTGATTCTGAAGACATGGTGCGCATGACACGTACCTTGGAAGATGACGAGCAACAACACTATCCGATGAAGAGACTACCAAAAGTAGAAGATACTGGACACTTTGTTTGCTCTTGCTCCATAACAGACATTGAATTCTCTAACTCTCTATGTGATTCCGGTGCTAATGTCAATCTTATATCAAGAAATGTTGCTGAGAAACTTTGACTTAGAGGCTTGTCTCAGTCCAACTTGAGTCTTGTGTTTGGAGACTCATCGCAGAAGATCCCGATGGACTAGTTCGTGATTTGCAACTAGTTGTAGAAGACTGCATAGTCCCTACAGATTTTCACATTCTTGAGATGGATGAGAAGAATCAGAGACCGTTGATTTTGGGAAGACCGTTTCTTGCCACCGTTGGAGCCATCATTGACAACAACAACAAGAGAATAACATTCACCAATGTCAGCAAAAAGGTGTTATATCCAAGTCTCTCTACTATGAAGCCGTGAGCTCCACCATATGATGAAGATTAAATAGATCCCAAGGTTGATAAGACCAATGTGGGAACTAAGAGTTTCATTAAGAAGACTCGGAAGATACCATTAAAAGCCTCCCTAGCAGCCTCAGATTTCAAAGATCAAGATCATTGTTCCTCCGAAACTTAGCAAAGAGAGCAAAGATCGGATTGTAGAGATGCTAAGGCACACCAAGGAAGTTCTTCTTCATGCCAAAGTGTTTGAAAATTCATCAAAATGACAACTTGTGATAGAAGCTGGAGCTGACTATCAAGATCTTTAGGAAGCTAAGGAGATATCAATCTCCAAGGCTACACCTTCTCAAGCTTAATAAGCTTTCCAAGTCTAGCCAAAGACTTTAAACAAGTACGCTTTGTGGGAGGCAACCCACTTGTAAGTTTTCTTTTACCTTTCTTTTGATCTTTGCATGTTTTATTTCAGATTCTACATAAACAAGAAAACCAAATACAAAAGAAGAAAACAGAAAAACGAAAAAGAAGCAGAAGGTCAGCCTTTGTGTCAGGTTGGAAATGACCAAGGCGACATGAGGCCAAACTTCGGTCACAAGCCCCATGACCGAGGCCCATACAAGGCCCTACCCCGGTCACAAGATCCATGACCGAGGCTCCGAGAAGGACACACCTCAGTCACGAGCCCCGTGACCGAGGTTTTTGAAGATTTTGGCCAAAATTGTGTTTGTTACACCTTTGATCTAATGGAGCTTTCCCGAACCATCCTTAATACCCTAGGGAGCTATGCAACCTTCCCCAACCAAGTCCATACGATTTTACTAAGTCATGGCCAAGGATCATTCTGTTTCCAAGCCGCGACTAGGGCATTCATGACCCATTGAAGAATTTCAAGTTCCACTCGTCCAAATTACCAAGGATCAGGTACTCAACACAATATGGATGTTCTAGGAGTAATGGCTGAGTTAATTTTTGGATAAGGACTCATGGGTAGGAAATCATTCTATCTTAAGCTTCACGGTTGCATAATTCACCAAAGTGGGCGGATATTGAAATCTACTCGAGCAAAAGTAGTCCAACTTGACACACACTAAGAAGTTGACCATTATGAAGTTTTGGTTGAAGAAATTTCAGAAAAAGAAGCTCAGATTTAAAGATGGCCAACTTTTCATTCCGCTACGAAAACCACCAAGGTAAGAGAATTTCCAAGTAATACTCGATCAAATGAACTATAATCAGGTACTCAATATAATTGAGTACTTTTGAGAGCGATGATCGAGGAAAATCTTAGAAAAATGAAATTTGAAACTAGAAATTATCCCAGTTCCTTGTCGCAACCAACCTGCGACAACATGATCACCAAGCCGCGACTACGGATTTTGTGAAACATGGAGAAGCATGCAAATGGTTTGATCAAATGCTTTGATATTGAATATCTAATGATATGAGGACATTTAAGAGGTAATGATCGAAGGACAAATTGTAATGCACGGATTAAAAGTCGAGATTTTCCAATGGACCATCATTTGGGACCTTTCTTGGGAAATATCGCAAAAGAATCCAACCAATCTTCATCCCATCAAGGTAAGTGTTCTTCCTGGTCTATGTAATCATTGTGAGATGACATTCTACTTTACAGGTTGAGAAAAACAATTTCCAAGATGTATTTGGCAAAAACCAAAGTTTTGACCACGAGGAGCCAAAACCCCGGTCACGAGGCCCGTGACCGAGGTGCCAAGAAGAGCTAGCCCCGGTCACGAAGCCCATGACCAAGGCTCTTCACCAAGCCGGCCCCCGATCCACCCGGTTCCCGTTTGCTCAAATCTTTGATCCCAAGCCATCTTGATAGTTTCCCAGTCCGTTTTTACAACCTGTCAATCAATGGACTTCCCGTTGAACCATCTTTTACAACCAACAAAACAGATCATTCCCGGAACTCACTTTAAGTTTTCGTGAAACCCCAATCCCATGGGCCTCACAGGTAAGTTTCCCTTCCTTTTCACAAAACCCAACATTTTTAGGTTAAAACATGTTTTTATATTGAAAAGAGGATTTAAAGATTCAAAAAGCTTTTTATCATCTCTCCAGGTCTATTGGGAGATAGATCCCTTTGAATTCAAACTTTTCAAAACTAGGATTTTAACAAATTGATTGTAAACTCTAATACCCAATCATTAAGAGATCACAAATCTCTTATCATATTCATCAAGCACCAAGGTACCAAAAAATGGAAGCTAGGACCTTTAAGAAGAAATTTCGGACCATCACTAATGATGAGATGATAACTAAGATGATACATGACAAAGCAACACATGGGAACAAAGGCAAAGAATCTAATGATGAAGGGGCCAACTCTATGAACAAGAGTGATGGGATTCAAGATGATAGTGATTATGATACACCAATCATGCTATGTGTGCCACGCCATCTTAGAGCTAGAGTAGCTCACCGCTTACACCAACAACGCAAGAAGAAGGAGCTGCCTTTGTCCTTTGTTGGAAAGAAGATGGATGAGAGTCTTGATTATCTCACACCACTCTATGGGTTCAAGCTTTTACCCACCTTGAGAGTTGAATACACATCCTTGCATGCTCTTGAATTGGCAAGTGATGTTGAATGGATGTTGAATGCTCTAGGACTCAGCACTTTCCTAGCATCTACTCGCTAAGAGATTATGAAGAAGAGATAATGCAATTTCTTGTCACGGTCACACTAGCCAATCCACACACAGAAGCCCCATTGGCGCGAGACGGAAAGCTCTTCTTCACCATCAATGGTGAGAACCACCACATCTCCATTCTTGATCTTGAGAATGCACTTGGATTTGAATACCAAGATGCTATTGAGTTTGGACAAGTTGACACTAATGCTTATTGGCAAAGCTGTGGACAAGGAAGTTTTGATAGTGGCAAAAGACCAAAGTCGCCTCACTATCACACCCATCGATCAGGTATGTACACAAGCTTCTCACCAACACTCTCTTCTCACGCACAGCCCAGAACAATGTGATTAGTGATGAGCTCAATATCTTGAGCATACCTTTTGTTGAGCATCCACGGAGAGCCAACTATGCTGCCCTCCTAGCCAAGAGACTTGTAAAGATCAAGCATGATGCTATCACAAGTAGAGACAAGCAAGCTTGCATAAGCTTTGGAGGAGTCATCACTACCATCCTTGAGACCACTGGAGTCAACATCATGGACCATCCTCACACAATCAAGGACAATCATTTGGACCTTGTAAAGCTTGAGAAGATGAAGATACTTGAATGAGCACGGATCAACCCCGACCAGATTGGATATAGGTACCATTCTACACCATATGCCACAAACACCATACTACTTCCTAGCCTACTGTTCCACGCCTTAGAGACGGCATCACGAGTTGGTACCCATTTACGAATGAGTATCACTCATCTTTTCCCGAAGACCGTCTACCACTCACTATTGGTAAGTTTACCAAGGCCAAGGTGATTGCTTCATTTGCTTCTCAACACGTCACACGCAACCCTCCGGGGAGTGACACCACTACTCTTGAGGAGGAGAGAGCATTACGGATTGCAGCAGAGCAACAGCTAGCAGAGTACCTCGCAGCCACTACACTTGCGGAGAGGATGACCTCAGATCCCGGACAACATGATTAGTCCACCACCGAGCACCAGAACCTCCTGAGAAGTTGAAGGTTCACTAGTTTTATTTCTATCTTTATGCACTTCGTTTTTATTCCCTCTTTTATTTTTGCTGTTCACACTGAGGACAGTGTGATTCAAGTCTGGGGGATTTTATCCATTTACTTACGCATTTTTATTTCTCTTGAGTCATTTTGATGTCTTTTTATTCGATTTAATGCAGTTTTATTGAGTCAAGTTTGTAGAAAACTATGACCCTATGATATGATGAATTTGACTTAAAGCATGTTCTGATTCATTCCCTCAAGACAAGTTTTACAGGATTCACTAATAAACAGACAACACCTAGAAGCTCACTGCTGGACCTTTCTCCCTAATGTCTCATCCTATGGAGAACGCGGTTGGAACGGATGTTAACTCCACTCTACTTGAACCATAATCCTAACTTGAATTATTTCTCATGAGCCCATTAGATCGGGGAAATGAGCAGCACATTCATGACTTCTTATCCCTTTTACCACTCTTTGCTGATCTTGAATGAGCTCATTTTTAGTGGTTTCCCCTTACACCATATATTTCTTTTTAGACCTCTCACCAATCTCTTTTTCGATCTCGTTGGCAGATATGCGTAAAAACGCGAGAGAGAAATTCCCGACACAGTTTTCCAACGACTTGAAGATGGAGAGCTTGAAGGAATCAAAGAAGAGATAGAGAGAGAGTCACGATTTGGTCTACAAAACACTACACCTCGGAATCAACAAGAAAAGGTACTCACATCTTGTGCTTGAGACTTGTAAATTTATGTACCGTTTCCCCTTTCACCAAAAAGAAAAAGAAAAAAAAAAGAGAAAAAGAAAACGAAAAAGAAAAGAAAAGAAAAAAAAGAAAAGAAAAAGAAAAGAATAAGAAAAAAAAAGAAAAAAAAGGAAAGAAAACGGTTACAAAATTATCTCATAAGCACGGAAAATCCCGAGAAGAAGGTTATGAAGAAAAGAAATTATGAAGATGGTGCAAAGAACCCCACAGAAACAGCTAAGTCTGGGAGAATCACAAGAAGAAAAGAAGTAAAGGAACAAGGTGTTGAAATGAAGAAGTAGTTGGAAGCTGTGAACATCAATGGGTTCATACTCTCTTGCGGGTCTGCGACATAGCTGCCCTCCGAAATCATGGTACATTCTAAACACTTTAAACTCCACTTAAACACCAAAAGCCTTTTCATACCAAGTGCCGTCTACCTCGAATGATGCTCCCACTTGAGAAATCCACGCTACCTTTAATGATTGTAAGGAGTTGACCGAAGTGAATTCCAAAGTCTCTGGACGGTTTGCGATGGAAGGATCAGATTTTGAGAATTCTGTGAGTCATCTGTTATGAATCCATGAGAAAGTTTTGACTGAGAATCCATGTACTAACACGTTTGCAGGTCATCTATTATGAACCTCGTCTCTGATCATAGGAGAGTCTTCGTGATTTTCAAACCTCTCCACCAGTCTTGAATTCTTATTTGTTTGAGGACAAGCAAAACCTTAACTCTGGGGGAGTTGATATCATCGTATTTTCGCCTATATTTCATATGTTTTTGGCAGGGAAATCATGAAGAAACAAGAGATTATAGAATATTTTTGGCCACTTTCTACCATTTGCACTTCCCGAGACATTTGGGAATTTTGGAACAAAAGGGACCAAAAGCCAAGCAAAACACGTTTCAAGGCAGTTTTGGAGCATCAGAAGTTGAGAAATATTTAAAGACTTTTCCATGGGCCAATTTTGTAGTTCTCTACATCCATGGAAAGCTAGAGGTGTCAAAATTCACCTCGGATAAGAATCGAAGCAATACATTCAGCCGTTTGGAAGATACACCCCAAAGAGTGAAGATATGTCCACCTCGATCACAAGCCCCATGACCAAGGTTAGCCCTCTTGAAGACCTCGGTCACTACCCCTAATGACCGGTTCCAACTTACTCCGACCTAAGGACCTCATCCCATTGCCTCCACACTTATCAAAATGACGTAGTTTTGACGCCTCTTGACCTAATTTCATGGGAGACCCTATATAAAGACTCCTTAGGGTTTTGGAAACCCTAAGCGTGGCCACTCACAAGAAGAACGCCCAAGGACAGCCTCTCTAGGAGCCAGACAAGGAGATCCACGACCTCATACAACCTCTCAAGACGCCGCTTCATCCTCTTTTGTCACATCAACCTAGAAGACCATCTCCTTGAAGTTTCATCTATTGTTCTTCATTGTTTCTATTTTCTACTCTTTGTACTTGCTATTGGGAAGCAAGATCTCTTCTGTGACATCTTGAGAAGTTTCCTTTAAACCCCCTTTGTTATATGGAATTGTTATATTGATGTTTTATATGATGTCTTTTGCGTTTCTTTACACCATGAGCGAGTAGTTCTCTTATTGGGTTTGATGGGGTAATATCTTAGGAAAACATGGTTGCATTTACTTAGGTTGTTAGATCCGATTTTCATCTAGATTATGAATTCTCCTGGGATATCTTTTACTTAATACATGTTGCTTGAATTGATCACCAACCACTGATTTAGGATAATAGGAGTGCTATCCGCGTAAACCTACTTCTCGGAACTAGTATTACCGAAACTTCGTGTTATAACCTGCGATAGTTGAGTTATAGGACTTTGTGAACTTAGCGAACTTGTTTATACGGCTGGTCTAAGCATGTTGTTGCCTGCGGAATTTGAGTACCAGGGTGTGGTGACTTAAGACGCCTCTGTCATGAACTATGGCTTAGGTGTGTATCCGCGTTTGTAGTTGAGAACCATTGATGAAAACCTATCCCTTAGATCTATACCCTATTTGTTAGAACCATGGAAACCTTAGATAAAACCTAGACGCCCAACCTCTTAATCATATAGCTTACAAATCAATCATTCACTTTGCTTTCATTCATTCATTTGCATTCATTCACTAGAAACCCCAAAACTAAAACCCCTTATTGCATTGTCTTAGTTAGATATCTTTGCTTGAATTCAATCTGCGTACTTGTTACTCTCTGTGGGATCGATACCTTAAGTACTACTATTTATTTTTTGTGCACTTGCAGTTCAATCATTGTGTGGTTTCCTTGAGGAAAACTTTACAACACATCATGCGAACCGGTGGAGCAACTCGATTGGAATGTCAGATGATGGTAGTGGTGATAGTGGGACAGAGGTTTTTATAGAAGTGAATGTGGGATCAACTGGATCCGAGAGAATAAACATGGGGTATTCACACTCAGATTACTCGAGTGAAAGGAATTCGTTCAACTCAGTCATGAGTTACTACGATTCGATGAGAAGTGGTGAGAACAGGGGAACTGCTAATTATATGTGGGGTGATATGAACGGTAACGGTTACCATCGCGAGGACACGGTGGTAAATCAGATGACAGAAGCCGCACGTTCGAGAGTATTTGAGTTATTGGGAGGAGAACAGGTGCAGGATGAAGTTATGAAAGTATGGGAGCATGGTGAAGCAAGTCATAACCCTATTCAGATTGATAGTGACACCGCAATCAAGGAGGCAGACTTGGAGTCAGAAACAGAACTGGAGCAGATGTGGAGACGATCTGAAAGGAGGATGGAAGGAGTTTATCCAAGATTTCTCAGGATTGGCAGGGATCAAGTGGATCCAAACCTTAATACACTCATGGAGATACAACCAGAAGAAGAAATCGGAGTTGGCCCAAAATGTGAGGCCGAGTATAACCAGATGTTAGAGGAAGCTGAGGGGGAAGTGAATGGGATCTTTCCACCCATTCTTAGATGTAGTCCGGAGCAGATATACTCAATCATTGATCCACTCATGGAGATACCACAAGAAGGAGGCAGAATTGAAGGTGAGGATGTAAATGACACGAATGCATGGGTGCACCATGTACGAGATCCGAAGGACAAAGAGTTTACGATAGAACTGGAGACGGTATTGAGGGAAGCTGGATACGAGGAGCGTATGGCTAGATTAGCATCAGTTAACCGAGCCAACTACATCAAGATAAGTTTAGATGAGAGTACGGAAGAAGACCCAGAAGAAGATCCCAAAGAAGAACCAGAAGCTGACAACTCAGAAAATGGAGTCCCGAAGACGTAACAGCCCAGCCCGCAGGTGATAACTATCTCGTCTGACTCGGAGCCATCTTGGGGACAAATTCATCAGTTGGGTACTTGACTGCTATAAGGGTCAGAGTTTTGAGGGATGGGAAAGAAACTGAGGAAAACGAATCCATAAGAACCACATTGTTTAGCAACAAAGTCTTAAGCAAGCCTGCAGTATACAAGCTAGTTGGAAGTACCACTGGAAACCAACTAGGATAAGTAGCAATCTTGATACTCAGCATATGCACCCCGCGTTCAATAGTAGTTCTAGCACATACTCCAATATCTATAGCAGCACTCTTTTGACTAAGTTTGACACTCAAACTCTGTATAAACGGAGCCTTGTGTAACATCAAAAAACTGTGAATAAATCGAGTGAATCTCATGGATTCATCATCTTTACATGTATTCCGATCATATTTAAGTTTTGGTACATGCATCCAAAGAAATTTCCATCTTTTTGACAAAATCATCGTGGTCACAACATCTTTTGTTGGTAATAATGACAATATTTCCAAGAGCCATCAGGCAACTCGCTTATCACATACTTACCATCCAGGCCTTTATTTATATCCAAAGTTTTACACCTCCACAGAAACGAAAACATTGGATACTGAGTTTTGCTTTCACTGAAAAGTCAATCTCTGGATTTTTAATCTACACCCCTTTTTGACAAAGCCATATTACTAGGACTATGTATAAATAAGGGAACGTAAAGGCACCCAAATTCTAAAACAAACAGGACTTGTAACAGATTCCGAAACCAAATCCCAATGCAACCAGGAGTTGGCAAATAATCAAATCAATGATAAATTTGTAAGCCAAAAAATAAAAACTAAAGTGACTTGATTATCCAAAGTTTTTTTTTTACAATTCATCTTTAGTTGAAAAGTTTTATTACTAAAAACCTTTTTTTAATACATCAACTTTAATATCATGCATCTTTTTCAATCTGAACAACTTTTTTTCAAAGAACATGAATGAATTCCCAGATATTAGCTGAAATTTATATTGACTTATTACTTTCTCTTATTCAGAAGGTCTCATTAGAAGCATCATCCGGTTTAAACTGAGTGTACCGAGCAATCTGGTTCAAGTTTACACTTGTAATTAGAAAAGTGTCCTCTCTCTCTCAATAGTTGCCGTGTGACGGTGTGAGTTTATGCATGTGAGGTTGTTAGATCGAATTAAGTATTATAATTTTCTTCTTCATCATTAGTGAGTTTTATAATATAGAAAAATAGTAAATCTAAAGTGGTTGAGAGAGATTTTGTAACGCTTGTAAGAACTCGAATTTGAGCTAAGTACTTGTGGATTCGAGAGTTCTAGTCCGGCAAGACGAAGATTCTACACAGAAGGCATGGTGAAATCTCAAAACTAAATATTAATCAACTCAGTAACAAGTAAGTGTGAAACATGTTATATTCCACCTGACTTGGAAGAAATAAAAAAAAAACTTGAAAAGAGAATGAAGACCTTGTTTGCGACAAAATAAGAAAAATTCAAACAGCGTTTCAAACTTTATTTGTTCGAATGTCTTATCAAAGCTAAAAGCCTAAAATAGTATAGCATCCAATTGTAAAAATGAATTTCGAGTTGAATAAATAACATTTTTTTTCCAATAAAAAACCTCTAAGGTCAAATCAAGAAAAAGACCAAGTTCAACATCAGTTATGTTAACGGTATCCTTTCATAGTGTAAAAATAGTCACTGAATATCAGACACTTTACCAAACACTACATATGATAAAACTGAAAAATGTGACATAAAAAAAAAGAATAACCAAAACAAAATAATATTTCAAGATTTGAGTTGAAAACATCAAGTTTTCAAGATTTGAGTTGAAACCGTCAAGTTTTCAGATTGAATCAGCTCCAACATGTTCATGGGAGACTAAGTTCTTCAAAACATTACTAAGCTGATCAAAATCGTCTTGTGATTTGATGAGACTCAATCGCACAAACCTTTCTTCTGATCCAAACACTTTACCATTGCGTCCTGTTATCTTTGCCGCTTTGAAAACCTCATAGCAGTTTGTATCTTCTAATCTCTCACACTTCACCCACGCATAAGCTTTTCAACCAAAAAAAAAAAAAAAAGTTATATATGTTTTATATAACACCAAACCAATGTTCTCGTTTTCTTGCATTCCAAGAAACTTACAAGGAGTAAAGTCTCTAACTTTCTTGAAATAGTTGCAATACTCAGGTTTGATTGTTTCTAGCGAAAAACGCGTAGACATGGACAAGATCTTGTTAAGTATCTTCCATCTTTTCTCCAAAGTTCCATAACCAAAATTGAATATCTCCTCGCCTCCATCACCAATCACTACTTTGAGCAATTGAAGAGCACGAAGCTGTGTGTCTTTTGAAACTCCAAGAGTACTTAAAGCTATATATCTTTTCATTCTTTCATAAACAGATTTGTCTTTTACCAATGCCCATCTGAAACAACAAGAGAAACACTTGTGAGTTGTGTGACTTGTGACCATTCCAAAGCTTTGTCTGGAGTACAAGCAAATCAAATCACCCGAATCTTGAGCCAGCATGGCCTGTGGTCTTTGAGAGACTAAACAAACTCAAATCTTCATCAGTTTGATGTGTAATAGGTGTGAAATAAGGCCAATAGTAAGCATGATCATGAACTGTTTTCACATTAGAACCATCAAGAACCGCTATTTTAGGGTTCCCATCTGGATTATTTGGAGATGTTACTATCTCTATAACTTGTGTGACGTTATCATTACGTTGCTTCCACACATGTGCATCTCCTTCAAACTTGAGATGGGCAGAACGAAAGAACTCTGCTTGTTGTTGATAAACCTGTACACACACACACACACACACACACAAAAACTGATCATAACCACCAAATTAATTGATTTGTTACATACATAGAGTAAAAAAATAGAGGTTTTTACTTACATTGTAGTATGGAACAGAGCTCACAAGTCTTGAAGGAGATGATGATGGTGAGTTTGTAAGGGACAAGGCATGAACAGCAGCTGCAACTAATTGTGTAGCTCCAGTTCCAAAGATTATGAATCTGTCATCAGTAACTGCATTTCCCACTATATTATGCAGCTTCTTAATGCTCTTCTTTAGCTCTGCCGAAACCAATGAGCCAAGCTCTTCAAAATGATAACTCATCCTGTGCCATCCTGACTCAACAACCGCACTTTCCTCTTTCTTTTGCATCCAAAAAGGCTCCAAGAACAAAGGGTCTCCTCTTCAAAACCCATAAAAGAAGAGAAGAAACAAATTTAATCCATAGTGTATTCTTAAAAAGATGATTTTCTAGAGTTTTCAAAAACAATAATTGTTTAATTGTATCAACAATATTGTCCAACAATAAACAATTTCTAATAACTATCAACCAATAGTAATTTAATTATTTTTAATCAATGCTTGTTGAAATGTATTAGCAAAAGAAGCTAGAAAATCAATTTTTGTAGAACAAGAAAAAAAAACACTAGACAATCAAGTTTTTAAGAACGGAACTTTATAGTTTGGTTTGATCACAACCATTGGAAAGAAAAAGATCATAAGTTGTTACATACGAGTCAGCATCGACCGGACAATCTGGGAGAAGAATGGAGCAATCTTTGCCTGTGTAGCAATTGTTGCACTCACAAGGAGGTTTATGGCCGTCAAGAACACCAATACCGTCCAAGTAAGCTCTGCCATGGCCTGAGCAAGAAACAGAGGCTACACCTTCTGCCTCTGCAGCGGCTCTATTGGTCCAAGTCGGACTCCATATACTGACATTGCTATAAAGAATATGAACGATGAATCCAAGATTCAAGATGATTGATGCTGCAATGAGTATCTTCTTCTCCATTATCTCTATTTTGACCTGCAGAAAATAATGATTGGAACTTTTCTGTGCTTATGTATATTTTTAGTAGGGAAAAACACCCACAACATTATGTCATAGATACAAACTTTGTTTTAAAAATTGAATGAGACAGCTTAACTTGCAATCGTGGTTATATTAAAAGAGAGGAACTTGTTATCCTTACAGAAACAAACCATTATATTAAGATTAAAAAAAATCATATTACATTATCAAATTATTAGGTGAATCATATGATCGATGACTATTTAAGGAGATTTTACTACTTTTTTATACTCTTTCTATCCCAGCTTACAAAGATAGTGGTCCAGTGGTTGAAATTTGAAAAACATATTAAACAAATACGTATATAACATTTTTAAAGACAAGCTCAAATGAAGATATAAAAAATCAAAAACTCACATAGAGGTTTAACGAACATAATAATGCAATCTAGATCAATACCGTCCAAGTAAGCTCTGCCATGGCCTGAGCATGAAACATAGGCTGCAGCTTCTGCTTCCCCAGCAGCTCTATTGGTCCAAGTAGGACTCCATATGATGAAATTGTTATAGAGAATGTGAATAGTGAATCCAAGATTCAAGATGATTGATGCTGCAATGAGTAGCTTCTTCTCCATTAATTATCTTTACTTTGACTTGCAGAAATAAAGATTGACTTTTTTTTGTGTGCTCATGTATATTTTAGAAGGGAAAACACACACCACTTTATTAGAGATAGAAACTTTAGAATGTAGTGTTGAATCATAGAATTCAGTTAGGGTTTTTGATGTTATAGCTGCACTTTGAAGAAAGTTGCATACGTACCCTTGTGAAGGGATCAAGTCATCAGTAGTTCATAGAGATTTGTGGGGGTGAATAAGGCGATTTGTGCCTCGATTACTCGATGTGTTTTAAGGTTATTAGATGTCTTGTCATGATTTCTCTCTTTTGTGATGATTTCTAGATTATCTCTTGAAGAAGAGGGAGCTCTTTATTTATAGTGATTTGAGAAGGTTTAGAACTTCCTTTTCCTTATTGAATTAGGATTGTCCTTTCGTCCAAGATTCCCTTTTCTGAGTTGATTAAGTAGGTTTAAGTTTTCATGGGCCAATTTGATTGGGATTTGAGAGAAGTCGGTCTTGATTTGGGTCGGATCTAAAACAGGGTGCTAAATCCGGTACCAACAGTTATTCCCCCCGCAGTTCGTTAGAATGAATGTTGAGTTTTGACGAAGTAAGAGAAAATGATCTGATGTAAACTGAGATCGACTTCATGTTGGTTTGAACTTGTCTTGGAGACTTGATGAGAAGTTGAGTTCAGCTTATAGACTTGATGCGAGGCTAAGCTCAGCTTTTAGACTTCATGCGAGGCTGAGCTCAGCTTTTTTTGGAATGGATGCGAATCTGCAAATGAGTTTCGACTTATACCTTCTAAATTAATAGTCGAGCCCCGATCATGCGGATGTCGCCTTACTTATTTCGGGTGACCTCTTGAAAATCTGGCCCCAATTATGCGGAACTCGACTTCTTTGTCTTGGGCGATCCTTTGGTTTGCGAAGCTAGACCTCGGCTTCTTGCTTTTGTAATTTTGAAGGTTTAGATGCAAGGAGCGACCCTGACTTATACTTTTTCTCTTAAATATATGTAACAAATCGAGCTCTAGAGTATGCGGATGTCGGTTTATTTACTCTAGGTGACTCCTTCTAAAGTCTGGCCCCAATTGTGCGGATGTCGACTTATTTGTCTTGGGCGACTCCTTCAAAGCATAGACCGGTTCTAAGTATACTTAAATCATACCAACAAATGAATACCTGGCCAGAGCATCATTGTGAAGAAGAAGAAGAAAGTAAACCAGAAAGTACAAAGTGCGAGGCGTAGCTCGGCTTTCATGAATGACGAGGCTTGATGCTGGGTTCAGATGTGAGCAAAATTCCCATGTATCTAGAGTGGAAATGAAGATTACTGATTTGAAAGCTTATCTTGGCCATGGTGATAGATGGAGATGGTGTGAATTGGAGATGATGGTGTTAAGGCTTATCACGTTTGAGTGGTCGGAGATGATATTGCTTGGTATAAGACCAACTTCTACTAAGTGTTCTAAAATACATGTTTGAAGAAACACCATATTTTTGTTCTAACTTATAATTTTTCTTTTCTTGATTTCCTTCTGTTTTTTTTTTCTTCTCAAGAAAAGATTGTTTTATCCTTGCTTTTTCTTCTCAAAAATTTGTCCACGGTGAGCTGGGATAGTCAAAGATCAATGTGTGATTGTTAAAGGCGAGCTGAGATTGTCAAAGGCAAGCTGGACTGTCAATGGCGAGCTGAGACTTGTCAAAGGCAAGCTGAGACTTGTCAAAGGCGAGCTGAGACTTGTCAAAGGCGAGCTGAGACTTGTCAAAGGCGAGCTGAGACTTGTCAAAGGCGAGCTGGAGTAATCAGAGGCGAGATGGGAATATCAATGGCGAGTTAGGACTCTTAAATGGCGAGCTAAGCTATTTAATGGAGAGCTAAGCTATTCAATGGCGAGCTGGAACAGTTAATGGCGAGATGTTTAACTGCGAGCTGATGAGTTTGTCAAGCTCGAGTTAGGCGAGCAATAGAGCTTTAAATAGGTTGACGATTCAGACGAAGTCAAGCTCTTTTGAAAGATAAGTCTTGGGGCTTTCCTTTGATATCTTATCAGTTTCTTGGTTCCTTGTGGTTTGTTGGAAAACCGGTCTCAAAGTTTGTCGATCTAACAGAGGCGGACTGCGTTTTAAGGTTTCGAACTGGTTGTACATCTTTGAGGAGAACGAAAATAACTTTTCTTTGACCGTTCTGATTGAGGTGAGGTCAAGTGTTCTGGAAAGATAACACTCGGGGCAATCCGTGGATAAGTCGTGCTTCTCCTAGTTCGTCAAACTGCGTTGGGAAATTACTTCACAAATAGGCAATCTGGATATGCTCTAAATAGTTTGCACAACTTCTAGGAGAACGACAATAACTTTTATGCGATAGCTCCAATTGAGGCGAGGTCGAGTGTTTGGGAAAGATGGCATTTGGAAAAATTCATGGATAATTCGATCTTTTCCTGGTTCGTCGAACTGTGTTGAGAATGTGCTTTGTAATGAGGCGACTTGGATTTGTGCTTCAAGAATTTGGAAAGAGGTCGTCTGTTGCAAACAAAACTGTGATAACTTTTTAACTACAGCTCGGAATGCAGAGAGGTCGACATCAATGAAAAGATGATTGGTGGGGCTTTATATGGATAGGTTATGCGTAACCTGGGTCGTCCTAATGCGTCGTGAAATCATCTTGAAAGATGGTGACATGAATCTTCGTTATAGGTTTTCGAGCAGAGTGTGTCTATTCCAGAAAAACAATGATAAATATCGGTATACAGCTCGGAATAAAACAAGATTGGCTTCTACGAAAACCTGATTCTCAGGGAAATCTGTAGATAGGTTGATAGTCACTTGGTTTGTCGAGATACTTCTGGAAATTGCTTTGCAAGGAGGCGTTTGAGATATTTGTTTTAGAGTTTTGTTCTGAGTACGTCTTTTGTAGTAAAACAACGATAAATCTTTGAAAAAATGTCAGATTTCAAAAAAGTTGGCTTTTATGGAAATCTGATGCTCGGGGCTTTCCATGGATAAGTTGATCCTCACCTGAGTTGTCCTACTTCGCGGGCAAAGCACCTCACAATAAAACAGTTTGGATCTTCATTTTGGGTTTGGTTTAGATAAATCATGTTATAGAAGAATGGTCATAACTTTCATCACATCATTCGGATTGAAGCAAGGTCGGCTTCAATGGAAAGGTGACTCTTGAGGGCTTCTATTGATAGGTTGTTTCACTTGGGTCGACGTGAATTGTCGGGAGAGTGCCTAGCAATGAGGCGGCTTAGATCCGTCTTCTAGGTTTTCGAACAGGATTCGTTGGTTTCAGTAAAACGATGATAACTTTCTCGGGGCTTTCAAATGAGAAGTCAACTTCTATGGAAAGCTGATTCTCGGGGCTTTCAAATGATAGGTTAATCATCATCTGGGTCAATGTGCTTCGTCGGGAAATTTCCTTGCAACTAGACGTCTTGGATGTGTCTTCTAGGGTTTCGGACTGAGTTTGTTCGACCTGAGGTCAAATCCTATGGAATGATGATCCAAGTGGCTTTCTATGGATAGGTATATTGTTACTTGGATCGCTCTACTCCATCTGAAAAGTGCCTCGCAATGATGTAGCTCGGATATGTTGGTTCCGATGTGGATTTTGACCTTCAGGTCGGATGATACTATCTACTTCACCATCTTTGAAAAAAAAAAATTTGTAAGAGTCCCCACAGATGGTGCCAACTGTTGAATCACATAATTCAATTAGGATTTTTGATGTTATAGTTGCACCTTGAGAAAGGTTGTGTACGTACCCTTGTGAAGGGATCAAGTTATTCATAGTTTATAGAGATTTGTGGGGGTGAATAAGGCAATTTGTGTCTTGATTATTCAATGTGTTTTAAGGTTATTAGATGTCTTGTCATGATTTTTCTATATTGTGATGATTTCTAGATTATCTTTTGAAGAAGAGGGAGCTCTTTATTTATAGTGATTTGAGAAGATTTAGAACTTCATTTTTCTTATTGAATTAGGATTGTCTTTTCGTCCAAAATTTCCTTTTTCGAGTTGATTAAGTAGGTTTAAGTTTTCATGAGTCAATTCGATTGAACTTTGAAAGAAATTGGTCTTGATTTGGATTGGATTTAAGACGGGGTGCTAAATCTGGTACCAACATGTAGTCAATATTTTTATTGAAAAATCTGTTGAAAATTGAATGAGACAACTCAACTTGCAATTCTTGTTATATTGAAAAGAGGAGCCTGTTATCATTATAAAAGACAAACCATTATATCAAGATTTTTGAAAAGCCATTATATTATAGCTCGGATAGGATCTAGCTCAATCGGATTATATAAAGGTTCTTGATCTAGATTGCATTATTGCCCTTTTTTAATAGTCAAGTAGATGATAGATTCTAATAAAATTTTGAGAATAATTCCAAACCCACGATAATTACAAAGCTGTACAAAATCAGAAAATATTTGGTTTTAATATAATAGGGTTCTTGATCTAGCTTGCATGCATGATCACAGGTTGGATGTTAGGTATGTGTTATCTTGTTTGTTGATCCGATGTTTTTTTTTTTGTCGTGTAACTCGTGTTATTTAATTTTTGTGTGTGATTATTAATTTATTATGAATTATGGACAAGGACGCTCAAACATAATGAAAATGATAAATTTAATAATAAAAATTTGAGAATAACTCCAAGCCCACAATAATTACACGAAGCTGAACAAAATCAGCATAATATAAGGCCAGTATAACGCTAGCTACTAGCTAGGACTAAAGAGGTCTAAAGACCTTATATAATTGGATCACAACTTCTGTTTTTTTCAGATTGAATGAGCTTCTACAGGTTCCTGAGAGACTAACTTGTTCAACATATCAATAAGTTGATCAAAGTCATCTTGTGATCTAATGAGACTCAATCGTACAAACTTATCCTCTGATCCAAACACATTTCCACTTCGTCCTGTTATCTTTGCCTTTCTGAAAATCTCATAGCAGTTTGTGTCTTCTACTATCTCACACTTCACCCATGCATAAGCTTAGCAAACACAAAGTTATAAATTTTATTTAGTTAGTACGTACTAAACCAAAGTCACACTTTCTTGCATTAGAATAGAAAACTTTACCAGGAGTAAAGGCTTTAACTTTCTTGAAATAGTTACAATACTCAGGTTTGATTGTTTGAAGCGAGAAGCGCGTAGACATGGACAAGATCTTGTTTAGTCTCTCCCATCTTTTCTTCAAAGTTCCATAACCAAAACTGAATATCTCATCGCCTCCATAACCTGTCACTACTTTGAGCAACTGAAGAACATGAAACTGTGTGTCTTTTGAAACTCCCATACTAGTCAATTTTATATATTTATCCATTTTGTCATAAACATCTTTGTCCTTTACCAATCCCCACCTGCAACAAAAGCAAACACTAGTGAGTTTGTTGTGTTTAAAGATAGTATTTGGAGACAAAAGTTAAATCATATTAATCACCCGAATCTTAAGCCAGCATGACCTGTAGTCTTTGATAGACTTAACAAACTTAAATCTTCATCAAGAATTCTTTTCACATTAGGACCATCAAGAACGCTCTTTTCAGCTTCCCATCTGGATTATTAGGAGATGTCACTATCTCTATAACTTGTGTGGTGTTACTCTGGCTCCACGCAGATGCTTCTCTTTCAAACTTGAGATTAACTGAGTTAAAGAACTCAGCTTGTTCTTTGTACATCTGCATACACACAGACTGATCAGACAAAACATACGAAAACGTACTTTAACCTAATCAGAAGAGGTTAAGGCCTGATTTTACTTACAGCGTAGGATGGAACAGAAGTCAAAAGACTTGAAGGTGATGATGAGTTTGTCGTCAAAGATAAAGCATGAACAGCTGCTGCAAGCAATTGTGTACCTCCAGATCCAAAGATTATCAATCTGTTATCTGTAACAGCGTTTCCCACTACACTATGCAGTTTAATAACCTTCTCGAGCTCTCAAGACACACATGTCCCATCTTGATATATATAACTCATCCTATGCCATCCCGAGACCAAAACCGCGCTGCTTTCTGCTTGTCGCATCCAGAAAGGCTCCAAGAACAAAGGGTCCCCTCTTCAAACACACATAAAACAACAAATTCAATCCAACTTTACAGATTGGTTTAGTCATAATGATCAAACATGGTGTTAAAATTGCATACGAGTTAGCATCGACAGAACAATCTTGAAGAAGAATGGAGCAATCTTTTCCTGTGTAGCAATTGTTGCACTCACAAGAAGGTTTATGGCCATCAAGAACACCAACACCGTCCACATAGGCTCTACCATGGCCTGAGCATGAAAAAGAAGCTACAGTTTCTGCTTCCCCAGCAGCTCTATTGGTCCAAGTCGGACTTCATATGATGAAATTGTTATAAAGAATATGAATAGTGAACACAAGATTCAAAATGATTGACACTGTAACAAGCAGCTTCGTCTCCATCATCTTTACTTTAAAACTTAATCACAACTAGAGAGTCTGTTGAGTATAAAAGGTGAGGGGATCAATTACAAAGGAACCTTTTTAACCAAAAGTATTACAAAGGAATCAAAACAAGTGTTAAGTACTTGATAAAGATGTCTTAGCATTTTTGGCATAAATTGAAAGACTTTACTTACACCTTTGTCAATGACGAATGGATCACATATTTACTGGACGTTATTTAAAGAATGCATTGATCATAATATGGTTTAGTACGCAACTTAATAATGTCTACATGAAGTTGAAGTTGAAGTTTATGGAATAATATCATACTAGATTAAAACCCGCGCTTTGCAGGGAAAGAAAATATATATAAAATTTAAATTTAATAAACTTAAATATGTATATGTTTTGAGATTTTTTTTCTATGTTTTTAATTAATCCAAATTTAATAAATTTGATTGTATTGAAATGTGTATAATGTTTAGTCTAGGTCAGTGTATTACAAATCGGATTCAGACTCTTTGTATCAGACTCAAATAATCTGAAATCATTGGATAAGGATGATAGAACTTATTTGTTTGACAATCAATAAATATTTTTCCAACAAATTGTTAAAGTTGAGTATTGTAATAATGAGCATACCAAAAGAAAAAAAAATCAAAACCTATAGTTTTTTGTTTTAAAACATCATTTTCACCGGTGGAATTATATATCTTTACAAAGTAGAAGGTTTTGGGGATTTATCATATTCATCCTTTTTTTTATTCTCCATCCCTTAACTCAGTGATTCTAGTAACGGTTGATAATAGCTCAAGTACAAATTTATAAAAAACACTAATCTTACTTGAGCTAATTTGGGAATACTTAATATCATGTGTTATAACGGACGTGAACAAAATAACAAAAAACATAAAGAATAAGACATAAATTTACGTAATTTATCAACGATTTTGTTAGATACGTCCATGGGAAAAGAGAGAGTTTATTAAAGATTTTCGGAATACATTGGAGGCTAAGGTTAAGAGAGTATTAATAAGAAACCCTAACTAACAGAGCCCTAATTAATCCTCAGCGGGTTGGGCCTAATATGGGCCCAACAGAACCCTGATTAACCTCAATGGAATGAGCGTAATATTATGGGCCCAATCTATTCAAGTCACATCTAACAAATCTCCACCTTGACTTGAATCCTCCAAAAAACAGATGTACCAAACTTCTCCATCAGACAGATGTACCATATTTCGCCAACAGACTGTTGTAAACTTCTGTTGCAAACAAACGTACTAGACTTTTCTCTTTTTTCCTCAGATGTCTTATTAGCGGACCAGATGCTTCTCAAGTCAACTGGTAAGTCAAGCCAGATACTTCACTGAGCCAGAATGCCTCACTTGGCCAAATGTTTCATCAGGAACTTGCTACTCCTTCAACAGTTTGATGCTTCGTCGAGCCAGAATTTCCTAATAAGACCCAGATGTTCCCTCACAACCCAGAGTGTCTTCAGAAGTAAGATGCTCCGTCGAGCCAGAATGCCCCACTGGGACCAGATGTTCTATCAAAGAACCAAAAAACTTCTCTAAGACCAGATGTTTCATCAGAAGCCAGAATGCACTTCCTTGGACTAGATGTTATGTGAGAACTTGCTGCTCCACCTGGAGCCTGATGTCCATCCACAGACTTGATACTCCGTCAGGATCCTGATGCTTCACCTGGAGCCTGATGTCCCCCCCAGGGACCTGATACTCCGTCAGAAGCTTGTTGCCTCAACAGAGGCCTGATACCCTATCAAGGGCATGCTCGCCCTTCAAGGCGACTAACAGCTTGAGATATTCAGCAAGTCTAAACAATGTTTAAACTTGCTATGAGGAACCGGCTTAATGAACATATTGCAGGGTTATCAGAAGTCCCTACCTTCTTCACTTGAATCCTCTTTTCATTTCTCAGGAAATGATATCTCACATCAATATGCTTGGTCCTCTCATGATGAACCTGATCCTTGGCTAAACAGATCGCACTCAAACTGTCACAATACACTGTAGCCTGATCATGATGCAAACCCAAATCGCTGATAATCCTTTTAACCAGATACCCTCCTTAGCAGCTTTTGTCAAAGCCATGTACTCTGCTTCAGTAGTTGACAATGTCACAGTTGGCTGCAAAGTTGCTTTCCGGCTAATCACAAAGTTACCCAAAGTGAATACATAACCAGTCATCGACCTTCTGTTGTCTACATCACCCGCATAGTCAGAATCAGAATAGCCTGTTACCAAGCATGAAACCTCACCTCTATATATGAGACCAACATCAGACGTACCTTTCAGGTACCTGAAGATTCTCTTCACCGCAAGCCAATGTTCTTTTCCTAGTTGTCCCATAAACTTGCTAACAACACTGACTGCATGTACAATAGTCTTGTACAGACCATTGCATACATCAAACTTCCTACAGCGCTTGCATAAGGAACCCGAGACATATAATTCTTTTCATCTTCAGACTAAGGGATACACAAAATTAGATGAAGATATGCAGCACTTGGTGTATCAATAGGCTTTGAGGACGACATTTCAAACCTATCCAAAATCTTCTGAATGTAACCTTTATGTGACAAGAAAAGCTTCTTATGAGTTTTGTCTCTCAGAATTTCCATTCCCATAATCTTTTTCGCTGCACCCAAATCCTTCATCTCAAACTCAGCACTCAGCAAATCTTTTAATTTATGAGCATCACACACCTGTTTGGCAGCTATCAGCATATCATCCACATACAACACCAGATAAACGTATGATTCATCTTTTAGCTTATTGTAGTAAAACACAGCAATCATACAGACATCTGATGTAGCCTACCTTCATCATATAGCTGTCAAACCTCTTATACTACTGTCTGGGAGACTGCTTAAGTCCATGTAGAGACTTGTTCAACCTGCACACGTGATTTTCCTTACCAGGGACCTGAAAACCATCTGGCTGAGTCATATATATTTCCTCCTCTAGCTCACCATGAAGAAATGCAGTCTTCACATCCAGCTGCTCAAGTTCCAGATCCTGATGCGCCACTATTGCTAACAGCGCTCTGATGGACGTGTGTCTGACCACCCGTAAGAAAATCTCATTGTAGTCCACGCCTTCTGTCTGACTAAAACCTCTAGCAACAACTTGAGCCTTATACTTAAATCCTTCTGCTATTGATATCCCTTCCTTTTTCTTGAAAATCCATTTACACGTAACAATCTTTCTCCCTTGTGGTTGTATGACCAGATTCCAAGTATTATTCTTTTGATGATATTCCATCTTATCTCCCATTGCAGCAAACCATTTCTCAGCCTCAGATCCTGAGATAACTTCTCTATAAGTGGATGGCTCATGCGTGTCCACCTCTTCAGCAACCTGCAATGCATATCCTGTCATATCCTTATAACCATATCTTTGAGGTGGTCTTATTCCAACTCTTCTTACTCTGTCTTGAGCAATACTACGAGATACTATTGTTACTGATAGTGTAACATTAGGCTGTTGATTTTCTGTCAGACCATCAGCAGCATGTGGGTCTTGACTCTGATTGTGTTCCTGCTGATCACCTCCTTGATGATTGTTCTGCAGCTCCACATGTTTGTCAAAACTACAGTTCTCTTCTTCAGACCTTGTATAGTATCCAAGCATAGAACTTTCATCAAAGACCACGTTCCTGCTCAGAATCACTCTATTCTCTGATGGAGACCAGATCCCGTATCCCTTTACGCCATCTCCATAGCCCACAAATACTCCTTTTTTGCTCTTGGTTCTAATTTTCCTTCACTGACATGATAGTAAACTGTGCAACCAAAAACCTTAAGATGAGAGTAATCAACAGATTTGACTGACCACACCTCTGCAGGTATCCTGCACTTGATACTAGTGTGTGGTCCACGGTTGATTAAGTAGTAAGTTGTACTTACTGCTTTCGCCCATAACCTTCTTTCCAACCCAACATTTGAGAGCATACACCTTGCTCTCTCCAACAGTGTCTGATTCATCCGTTCAGCTACACCATTCTGCTGTGGCGTATTCTTGACTGTGTGATGTCGAGCAGCCCCTTAATCCTTACATAACTGATTGAACTCTGATGAACAAAATTCCAGACCATTGTCTGTTCGCAGCCTCTTGATCTTTTTTTCTGTTTGATTTTCCACCAGTATTTTCTACTCCCTGGAATTCTTGAAAGCTTCATTTTTGTGCTTTAACATGATGACCCACGTCTTTCTTGAATAATCATCAATAAAAGACACAAAATATATGTGACTTCCCAAAGAATCAACCTGAGCTGGACCCCAACAATCATAGTGGATATAATCTAACGGTGCCTTTGGTTATATGAGCAGCCTTAGTAAACTTACAACGATGGAGCTTCCCAAACACGCAATGTTCACAAAATTCTAGACTCTTGACCTCATGGCCACACAGAAGATTTTCCTTAGATAGAATTTGCATCCCCATCTCACTCATATATCCAAGTCGCATATGCCATAACTTAGTCATATCTTCCTTGTGAATCTCTGGAGATGCAACATTCACTGAACCTGAAACTGTGGACCCTTGTAGAATATACAATATACCACGCATGACACCCTTCAAAATCACATCAGGGCCTTGATTTACTTTTAGAAATCCATCTCCACCAGAATATTGAAACCCTCTGCTATCAAGCAGGCTCACAGATATCAAATTCTTCTCCATTGACGGAACATGTCTGACATCATTCAATGTAAAAAATCTATCATCATGTGTCTTTATCTTGATTGAGACGATTCCTGCCACCTTGCTTACCGAGCTGTTGGCCATCTTAGTGTTGCCACCATCTACAACTGTATACCTTGAAAAGCACTATCTCCTTGGACACATATGATACGAAGCTCCTGTATCAAGAACCCACACATTACAGGCTTGTGTGTCTCCACCAGCAACCAGAGCAATGCCCTGTTCAGACTTGATGTCATCTTCTGCTACAGCAGCAGAACCAGATTATTTCTTCTTAGGGCATTCAAACTTCCAATGCCCTTTCTCCTTACAGTAATTACATATATCATCTGGCTTAAGACCCTTAGAAAACAGCCTTTTGTTTCTGTTATTACTATGTGATGCGTTCCTGATTGGGCCTAACAATGCAAGTCAAGGAATGAACAATAACAAGAAGGCAATGGACTACCAAAGAACAAGAAGGTAAGGCTTTGGCCATATGATCTACTAGCACTCTTTTTCCCTTAGTTTGGTTTTGTCCAATGGGTTTTCCAAACAAAGATTTTAATGAGGCTTGTGGCTCATATGCTCATCTTTGCCAACCCTTAGTCTGATCTATTGCATGGCCTATCTACATCTTTGGCATGGCCCATGAACTCTTCCCTCACTCTCTCTAGTTTGAATTTAAACTTGTGTTTATTGCATGGTCTTTGAGTGTTCACGAGGCATGTCTCGTAACTCTCTTTGCCATTATCGCTTTTTTTCTTCTCCTTCTCGCCTCCTCTCCTTTATATTGAGGCTGAGATTTCATTGTAAAACCATCTATCTTTTAATCAAAAACCCTTTCAAATTATAGATCATTGTTCCTCCTTTTTCGTGTGATTCGAACTAGGAAAACTCTTAAGTCATTTTGTGTGATTCGATTGACCAACCCATCTCATCAAAAGGCTATTCCGCATCCTTTTGTGGCGACATTCGATCCATTAAACTGCAAGGTGCTTGTTAATCAGGTCTTGCAACCTCTCACATTGATCTCACCCTCTCGTTGTCAAAATTGGGAAGTGTTTCCTCACGAGGAATGCATCACTATGTCTCATCCCGTTGCTGCCACTGGCTACTAGACCAGCAGCCTGATTATCTGTAGATGTATCAGCCGCCTGACGACGCAACTCCCTGCTGTGAAGAGCAGATCTAACTTCTTCCAAAGTAACTTTATCTTTATTGACAATGAATAACTCCACAAAATTCTCATATGATTGTGGTAGAGATACCAATAGAAATAAAGCAGCCTCTTCATCTTCATCTTCAACCTTAACATCAATATTACGGAGATCTAGTAATATTGAGTTTAACTAATCTAAATGATCTTTGAGTTGTGTATCTGGCTGCATTCTTAATGCAAACAGGTGCCGTTTTAAAAGCAATTTTTTTCTGTAGAGATTTTGTCATGTACAAACTCTCTAACTTCTTCCACAGACTGGTAACAGTCGTCTAATCATAAACTTCAATGATGACTTCATCTTCAAAACACAACAAGAGTGTTGTTTGTGCCTTCTCTTCAAGAGTAGCCATCTTAGCAGCGTCGCCTCCCTTGTCTTTCGACAGCGCCATCTATAAACTTTGTTGTTTTAACAAAGCTTTCATCTTGATCTGCCACAGACGAAAACTGTTCCTCCCAGAAAACTTGTCAATCTTCACGTTCATCGCAGACATCTTCTCACCAAATTACAGATGCGGAAAAAACCTTGAGCTCTGATACCAGTTTGTTATAACGGATGTAAGCAAGATAACAGAAAACGTAAAGAACAGGACATAGATTTACGTGGTTCACCAACGATCTTGTTGGCTACGTACACGAAAAAAGAGGCAGAGTTTATTACTGGAGATAATACAGATTTTCAGATTACATTGAAGGCTAGGGTTAAGACAGTATTAAATAAAAATTTATAATTAACAGAGCCCTAATTAATCTTCAGCGGGTTTAACATAATATGAGCCCAACAAAACCCTGATTAACCTCAACGGAGTGAACCTAATATTATGGGCCCAATTTATTTAAGTCATATATAATATATAATATCATGTAACATATTAATTTAAAGTAATGTTGTTCTATAATCTATACGGTTTCTAATTTGTTTTAAAACTACTTGCATTAAGTCATTCGACCATGCAAGCTCCAGATTTACCTTCCTAAGAAAGAAATAAGGGGAGCAGAATTTCCAGTTTTCTTAGGGCCAAATACAAAGTACTGAAAGACATTACTTTCTGTTTGCTGTTTCTTACGAAACCCTAATCTTTTCATAAATAGCAACAAAACGAAAATTAAAGAACGACCACGGCTTCTTGAGGATAACATAGCTTTTAGGTAATACAGAACCACAATATTAATGTTGGATGCTTAGAGAAACGATCACACATGTATCAAGGTCATATAACTGGAAAATTCCACTCAGAAATTTCATTGCTTCGTTCGTTAGCTCGATGCTAGGCATGTAATAAAAAAACATGGAGAGCAAAAATATTTAAAAGCAGGCCAGACAGTTTCTCATATCCATTAAGTAACATTACAATTTAAAGATATTCTTTTAGTAAAGTACTATCTAAAACAACACAAACCAAATCAGGAGAATACTTTGCTGGAACGGGTACTCGGCGTTGAGTTCTAAAGAATCATTGTAACTACATTTCCGTAGGATATCTCACTCTGTCTCGGGGCGACCTTTCTCGATGTACATAGAGAACAAATAAAAAGGAAACCCGGAAATATAAAACCAAGATTAGTTACTCCATCTGGTTGCTTTTCTAGTACCACTCTTTTAACTCCCCATAAATAGGAAACCAAAAATATTTACCTATTAACCAAATTTTCAGCATCATATAAAAGAATGAAGAACTTTCATGAATACAACAATCAGTGGCTAACAGATAAATAGAACCTGAAAATTATTCAACAACGGTCATTAAGGACACCATTCAAATCACGATCACAAAGGTTGAATATTCTTTGTCCTGTCCTATTGAGAATCGCTTTTTGATGCAAAGTAGAAAACATCAAAAGAACTCAATTGTTTTTTTCAGTATTATCTGTTTCTTCTTAATTGTTTTGAGAAACGAAAGAAAAACCCTTATGTTCTAGTGACCTCTGAACTGATTCACTCCCGTACCCATAAAATACGATTGTTAGTGAACCACGACCAAAATAAACAAATAAATTGACGCAAGAACAAAAAGAAAACAGAAGTAAATAGACTAATTTTAACATTAATCAAAATCAGTTCAGTGTCAAAAAAATGTTTGCCGGGATAGAAGATGAACTTTCTATACTATTTATAGGGGAATCATGAACTTAGAGAGTAAGACAAAATTTTAAAAATCAAATCTGTATGATTTAAAATTAAGCAATGATTACGTTCATTGGTATTTTTTATTTGGAAACATTTTAATTAGTAATAAATCAATGATTTCCAAGATTTAATTTGTTATACAATTTTGAAATCATAGATTTCTTTGGAATAAATTGATTTAATGATTTTAATTCTATTTCTATATATGATCATGTTTTTAATTTGTAATTATAACAAACTGAATCTTTATGTATCTAACGTACAAAATCCGAAATTTGAAATTAAATTTAGTGAAAATTTCAGTTTGTTAAAGATTATTTTAAAATAATAATTAATAGATATGTGTTCTACATATTTAATATCTACCGGTTTTATAATTGATAAATTATAGAAATATAATTTTATTTTGTTTTCATGACTTATGTTGTACGTTTGGAATATAAATTTTGTAAACTGATTTTAAAAGAAAAATAAGTATATAGTGATAGTAAACTAGAATTATACAACTGAATAAAACAATAGATATGTGATATTTAATATTAATATATAACACTAACGAATTAAAATACTTATATACATATATATATACTAATTCATTTAACTAATAAATAATATTTTATTTGCAAATATTTTAAATTTAATTAATTTATAATTATGATAATATAATAGTAAAGTATTATTAAAATTTTATCAGATTATATAAATATTGTATATTAGTTATTTTAATGCTATAGTTATTTGAATGAGTTATATTAGTTAGTTATATAAATATATACAATGTAAATTATGTGATTTTGGCAAAAAGTGTAATTAGTCTAGTAATGGTTGTCTTATATTAAAATTTCTCTAAAAATCGACGTAGTGTCGAGACATCAGCATAACATTTTTGTAAATACCATATTAGGGTAAGGTTATTCTTAAAAGTGTCATTTTCAAATAATATATATTTGATTCAAAACTTCCACTTAAAATACAATTAAATGTTTTTGGTTAGTTGAACAAAAGAGGATGATATATTTTTTTAAAGAAAAAAACAATAGAATCAAGCAAGATACGTATAGAATCTAAATACTTCATCTCCAACTAAAACATCAAGAAACAAGAATGATTTATGAATTTTCTTTAAAAACTTCACTTTTTTCTTTTTTCCGTTTTTAAAAAAACTACTATTTTATTTTTGTATTTTTAATATATATATTTTAAATTTTAGTTATTTGTTAGATAGTTTAACATTTTTCTGATCCCCTTTATCTTTTTAAAAAAAACTTCACTTTTTTTTTTCTGTTGGGATTTATGAATTTTAACTGATGATTTGGATTAATAATTACTGAATTTTTTATTTTTTATAATATAATATGACACATGGCAAGATCTAAATGATTAGTGACACATGTCAAGATCTCGTCAGTTATAATTTTGACATGTATTAGCTTCTAGTGATTTTTTGAAACAACTGCACTCGATATATATATATATATTTTTTGCACATGGAAATAATGAACTAATGTCCATACATTAAACATTCAAAACCATACAATAGCAACCATTTACATAAACGACCACGAAGGTCAACAGTTCTACTGGTTCTAGCAATCCTAATCATCCCCTCTTCACTGCCTCGATTCCACGATCATGCCTTATCTTTACTTGCATCAACAAAGGTGATGCATCAACATTTGGTAAACCAAACGCTGAGTGAGATTGGTCCTCCCAACAACAGGTTATATGAAAGCCACACGCAATTTCAAACAACCACAACAACAAGAAATCAACACACCACGCATTAATTTCTACTTGATCAAATTCACGCATGAAAATAATTCACAGCCACAGCCCTATCAATTCCTAATCATCAACCCATGAAAAGAAATCAATAGCATATATGACTAACCACTTAGCAATTCAAAACCCATGAAAAGCTAAAACTCACAAGCTTAGTAAACACACACTAAAACTCCACAATGACCCATAAAATTCACCAAGAACCCACGAAAATCACCATCACCAAACCAAGCAATAATACACAATTAAATCTTAACAAGGCACAACAAGCAACAATCCATGCTTCTCTAACAACCCCACAAACCCCCACACAAGGCTTAATGTTAACCTTTGGTCACAAACTCACCTTGAAAACAAAGATGATTCTTGAACCAAAAACAACAATCACCCAACCAGCAGTGACTTCCCACTCGCCAACAGTAGCTCAACTCACCCTTTGCAAATCTTCCCCTAGATGTCCTGAAGCTACCCACAAAATTTCGTAGTGATCAGACCGAAGGTTCACTTGTGATCTTCCTTTGAATACACACTGGTCCAAATCGCGTCTGAGACAGAACAGTTCATGAAAACGCCTATAATTCTTTGAATATTGACTCAAATCAATATCCGCAAAAGGTCACATCTAGATATAGGTCTTAGCTACAATCCCAGAAAATTTCGTTACCTTTGCCTACTATTTGCTAGGTCGAAACTCTTTTCTACCGGACTCTGACAGTTCTGTCTGTCCCTCCCTTCACCAAAGCTATGGAAGGATCTAGCCTTAGATGGACTTCACAAGCTCAAGAAGATCTCTCCTCCTCCTCCAAGCTCCACGCCCAACCCTAAGCACCAACCACTCACTTTTTCAAGCTCCACAAGCTTCACACACCTTTGATCTCGCAAGATCCAAGCTTCTCACAAGCTCATCAAGCCTTTCTCTTCTTCTTCTCTCTTCTTCTTCTCTCTTCTTTCTCTTCTCTCACAAGCTCAAGAAACTCACTTTCCCCCCTCACAAATGGCGAGCTCAAGAAGGAGAAGAAGAGAAAACCAATTTTTGCTTCCCACTTGTTACTTTTGAGAAAAACCCCACAACTTTCGAACCAATTTATGACACCCCCGGAACAAATCTAAATTAATTATTTCAACCCCATAATTAATTTCTCGAGACTTGTTTAAGGTTCATAAACTCAAAAGAGTTTCCAAAATTAATTAAATTAACTAATTTTCAGAACACGGACGTTACATTTTTTTTTATAAATTGACATGTGGTAAAATCCGAATGATTAGTGGCACGTGTCAAAGTCTCGTGAATAATAGTTTTGACATGTGTCGGCTTCTGGTGAGTGCAACCCAAGTTTATATAATAAGATACTAGGTGATGGTACCCGCGCCTGGCGCGGGTTATTAGTATTAGTTTTGTGTTTTAATTTAAAAAAGTCATAAAATAATATTAACACAACCAAAAAGAAATTTGACGAGTAATGTGTAATCTAATATGCCATTATGTTTTGGAATATTTCTTTGTAAATAACATTTCAGGATGTTACTTGAAGCTTACATTTCTCATCTAATATTAAAATCTGCAAACCATCTCATGACTTAACTCGAGAAAGAGTTATACAATTAATCATGTGAGAAAATTGGACGGGAAAGATATAGTCCGACACTTGATAGAGTTTGATCCTGACTTTTGTTTATGGTTATCGTGAATAATTATAACAGGAAATTGTCTACGCCTCATGGTGGAGAAATAAACATCATGAGAATCAATAATTTTCAGTCACATCCTATGTTGTTAGAATTTATATTTCAATCACATGGTCAGCTAATTTGGTAACATAAATTATTTTACCATTGCACAAACCTTCCTTAGAATCAATATTCCAAAGAAGCATTATTAGAACACCAAGCTTCAACCAAAAATCATGATTAGGCAATCCAAAAAGATTAACGCTATTCAAAAACTCTTGAGAATAAATCATCATATCCGCTTTTGTACTTTATGTGGGTTCAATACTATCTAAGCTTAAGTAACTTTTTTCCTCACCTAAATACATATGCATGTTGTTAAAAACATTTGAAAGCATTAACGTCATTAAAAATTGAGAATCGTGCTACCTTCAAAATTGGCGAGCATAAAATCACTAATTATACCAAATGTTTATTAATTAGGCTTGGTATGGCTCTTACTTTCCGATAGGTAATCCATCCTACTACTACTTCAACCCAATCACGCATAACTCTGGAATTCTCTTTGGAAAGTGACGAAAAAGATATGAGCATTTTAGTGACATAAACAGCTAAATAAATTCTCTTAAGTGCTCCTCATGCACCACCCTATACCAGAAATTGGGATGTTACAATCACCCCACTAACAAATCACAAAATCCTTGTTGCGCACCAAGACTGCCACCCCCGATGGTGTGAGCCCACTTGTCTTCATACTCATCTGGCTTTGGCTCTGAAACCAAATTGTAAAGTCATCGTTGATGAGCACCCACGCCCTCTCTCGGCCTGTGAGCCCCACCCTTGTCCGACGACTGGTGCGCTCCTCCCAGGAGGCTCAGAAAAACATGTTACTCTCCCTATAAATCATCACATGATATTTTTTATGTGTTTTGTTCTCACTCACACAGTACCAGAAATGATTTTATGATAGGCCACAAATCCTAGAACTACTCCTTCCCAAACTCTTCTTAAGTTTTCTGTGCTTAAAGGAAATAGAAAAAATTCTATTAATTCTTAATAAATCTCAAAATCAAAAGCATGATTAATCTTCTTAGGGATGTTAATATGGGTAAACCCACCCCAGTTAAACTCATCTCATTTAAAACCCATCCCATTTAACCTCAACCCCATTTAAACCCCTCATCAAATTAAAATCAACTCATTTAAATTCATTTAGACTCGTTTAAACCCACACCCATTTAACCCCACCCTGTGTGTTTTCACCAAAATTTTGTGTTTCTTATGTAACAAATCATGTGTTGCATTTCCGGCCAAAACTGTGTAATCCCGCCGAAATTTTATTTTCCATATTTTCTATAACAAATCAGGAATTCTAGCATTTTCTACAAACTCACTTTTTCCTTGCAAAAAAAATCATATTTTTCTGCCATAATTGAGTTTTCCCGCCAAAAGTTTGTTTTCCTATATTTTCTTAAATAAATCATGGTTTCCCTTATTTCCTGTCAAAATCGTATTTACTTCAAAACTTTGTTTTCCCGCCAAAATTGTGTTTTCCTATATTTCTATAACAAAATCACGTATTCCTGCATTTCCTGCCAAAATTTTTATTTACTATATTTTATGTAACAAATCACAATTTCCTGCAAAAACAGTGTTATTTGGCAAATTCATGTTTTATATATCTTCTCCAACAAACTTTGTTTTTCTGCATTTAACCTCTAAACCCATATTTTCCCTAAAATTAAATTTTTCTCGTTTCTGCATTTTCTTGCCAAAAATATGTTTTTCTATATTTTCTATAATAAAACATGTTTTACCGATAAAATCGTATTTTCCTTCAAAACTATGTTTTCCTGACAAAATTTAATTTTCCTATATTTTCTATAACAAATCATAATTATCCGCATTTATGCAAAACCATGTTTTCCTCCCTAAAACTTCCCCCCCCCCAAAAAAAACATCGTCTTTTTCCAACACAATAATGTTTTCCCTCCAAAATTATGTTTTCTTTTATTTTCTTAAATAAATCATGTTTTCCCGCATTCCCACCAAAATTGGATTTTCCTTCAAAACCATGTTTTCGTGCAAAAATTGTGTTTTCATATATTTTCTATAACACATAATGTTTTTCTGCATTTCTTGCCAAAATTATTTTCCCACCAAAATTGTATTTTCCAATATTTCCTGTAACAAATACCACAGTTACCCGCATTTCTCGCAAAGCTGTGTTTTCCGGGAAAATCATTTTTATATATTTTCCCCAATAAACTACGTTTTACATATTTTTAACCGTTAAAACCACATTTTCCCTCGAAATTATGTTTTTCTTATTTTTTGCATTTTCTCGACATAATTGTGTTTTCCTATATATTTTTATAACAAATTAGGTTTCCCGCATTTTCTGCCAAAATCATTTTTTCTTCAAAACCCCGTTTTCCTCCTAAAATTGTGTGTTTCCTATATTTTATATAACAAATCATGTTTTCCCGCAATTCTCCCCAAAATCGTGTTCTTTCATAACCATTTTTTTCAGCCAAAATTGTGTTTTCCTATATTTCATGTAATAAATAACCATTTCCTGCATTTTCTGATAAAAAAAAAAATTTCCTCGAAAAATCATGTTTTATATGTCTTCTCCAACAAACTAAGTTTTCCGCATTATTAGATAAAACTGTGTTTTCCCTCAAAATTATTTTATATTGCTTTTCGCATTTTCCCGTTAAAACCATGTTCTATTTTAAACTTAAATTTTTCCTGGAGTTTTCAGTTACAATTGTGGAATTACAATTGCCAGGCAAGTTATGGAATTTTGTTTTACCACAAAAGTAATATTTTCCCACCAAAATTAAATGTTAACTATAAATATAATTTATTTCTATCACGAGGAACTCATTCTTTTTCTTTCTCTCTATCTCTCTTCTTCTTTGATTCAAAATCTTTTCACCAATCCATGTTCTATTCCTCAATTATCATTCTCGCTTGCCTTATCCTTGTCTTTTAATCTCAAATTTCATTGTTAGGCAATTTGTTTGTGATTTCATGTTTTTTATTTATTATTGAAACTCTTCTTTGTACTCTTGTGACTCACAAGTTACTTAATTTTATTTTTTTTTTGACACTTTTTTACTACTATACAATTTTGTTTGATTGTTAGGATTTATATTTAGAATAAAAATAAATGCAAAAAGTTGCATTTAGGCAATGAATGCTTTGTGATTTTTACG
Source organism: Cardamine flexuosa (assembly GCA_963555745.1). Classification (NCBI taxonomy): domain Eukaryota; kingdom Viridiplantae; phylum Streptophyta; class Magnoliopsida; order Brassicales; family Brassicaceae; genus Cardamine; species Cardamine flexuosa. Next base: position 14,177,307 of record OY743214.1, on the reverse strand, counting down.
TGGTTTTTGGTTTTTGACTTTTTTGGTTTTTGATTTTCTCTCCTAAAATATCATATTAGGGAGATTATGGGTTCTTTTCACAAATATAAAAAAATCATCAAAATCCAGATTCACTATTTTTTAGGGAATCATGTTTTTCCAAAATCATGAATAAATTAGATTTATGGAAAATCTAAAACCAAAAACCACTTTAAAAACCAATCCCATTTAGCTCATGGAACATGAGAAACTACAATGGAAGTATGGCTTGGCTAGCACAAGATCACTCTGGAAACCCTCTGTTTTACAGCCGCCGTTTCTTTTCAAATGTTAGATCTGAGCTGGAGAAAGAGCTTATGAGTTACATGTGGCAGTAAAATCTTGGAATTGTCTCGGGTAGTAAGTATTATATTCTGAAATTACCGTACCAAATCCGATATCAAATTACTCGGAACTTTGACAATATTTATAGTAACAAAAAAATAACCATACAAGCATATGATAATATATATATATATATAAGGAGTTGTTCCCAGTAAAAAGAAATAAATTCTCCTAACTTATTTATCAAAGATAAAAATAATATCAATCATGAAAGTATTGACATATGCAATCCACATGTAAGATGATAATCCTTTCTACCAGAAAAAGAAAGATCGTTTCAATGAAAGTGACAACAGAGAAAAAGAAACAAAATCAAAGAGAGCTAGTCAATTAATGTTCAACGTACCATTGCAGCAACATAGTTCCTAAAATACGAATGAAACCCCGGTAAAATGTCAAAGAAACAAAAACAAAACCCACTGTTTTTCATGACTTACTTAATAACAAACCATGCATATTACAGAAGAAAAAACACAACTATCCCGCTTTCAGATAAAAATTTATATAGAATCTTTGAAAAATGGATAAATAACACATAAATCGAGGGCTATGAAATTTATCAAATTAATTCAAAATATGGATCAAACTTAATACAAAATCATTAATAAACATACTTTCCAAATTATTTGGACAGACCTAAGGTTAAGGTTATAAGAGGCCTACGATGGAGAGGAAGTACCCACACCTTGCTCAGGGTGTAAATTCTATTAGTAATTTTGTGTATTAATATTGTTTAATTTATTTGAAACAGAAAAATTAATATTATTAATTAACTATCAGCAAAATTAGCTAGGGAATATAAATTTAGATCTAACTCAATCATTAACAAATAATTGCATAAATAATTTTCTCTGGCTGCATCATTGCACACAACACAAGTGGAAGTAACTCCTCTGCTTCCTCTGTTCTCTATCATTAGTTAGTGTTTTGGTGTTTCTTGGTTTATGTTTTCGAACCCAAAACACAAATCATAATAATGATTGTAAGGTTATGTGTGGTACAGTTACGTTGTTAGGCCTGAGCATAACTTCATTCGGATGGCTAATGAACTTGGTCGTGTTCTTGATCAAGGAATTCAACATCAAAAGAATTGCTTTGGCGCAGATTACGAATGTTGTCAATGGATGTCTCAGCATGTTGCATGTTGTTGCAGCCAATATAGCCGATTCTTTCTTTGGAAACATTCCCATTATCTCGTCCTCTGCCTTCATTTCTCTGGTTGTAATCTCGGTTCTCTTAAGTGTTCTTATACAAAAAGCTTACCAGTTCTTAAACGTTTTCAAGGCACCACGGAGGTAAGAGCCAGAAAACAATTTACCAATTTAGTTACGCTGGCAATCAGACCGTGCTTTCATGTCTCTCCACCTTCACCTACAAAGATTCTTGGACAAAAAAAAAATAAAAGAAAAAAAAAATTCTTGGACAATACATTATCTCAAATTTTCAATTAAGCTGAATTTTAACATTTGATCTATCTGAACGGTCCGATTCGGTTACTGTTTAGTCTCCATCCTCTATAAGACGCCGCGTCGCACTCAAAAACCGTTGACATTTCATTCTTTCTTCATCAAGAAGTGTCGTTACATAGAGAAAAAGAATGGAGGGAAAGAAGTTCGGAGTGCCGGAACCGATTCACGGATTCGAATCTACAACTTGTGCGCCACCATACTCGCTGCCACTCTCGGTGCTGGCGGTATATGCAATGGTACAGTATTTTCTGCTCCGTGTCTCGGGCCGGTTCTGTGATCGGACAGATGGGATTGTGATTAAGCAGCTTAAAGAATAAACAAATTCCAGTATCTTTGTCGAGACGGACCCTTCTGATTCTACGTACTGTGTCATCAGGATTGTTCGCCGTCTTCGGTACAATTATTGAAGTCTCCACGGCACAAAAGACGTTGATTAGGGCTTTCGAAGTTGTGAACGTATTCCGTACTGCTGGTGAGGTCTCATGTAGGCTGTTAAGAGAAGCTAACTATGTGGGTGCTGTGATAGTTGATTATGGTGGTGGTAAATTGATAGAGATAATAAGGAAAGAAACTGGTTCTAGTGTCGATATATTCCAAGATGATTTGCCAAGTTGCGCAAAACCTGGTGACGTAATAGTGAAGGTACGTACGAACTCGTGATTTCAGTATTTTGTTTTCTTGATAATGTTATAAAATCTCTGAATCTTGAATGCTCTAGGTTTTTCCTAGAATCTCTGTTATAACGGATGTGAGTAAGATAACAGAAAACGTAAAGAATAAGACACAGATTTACGTGCTTCACCAACTATCATGTTAGCTACATCCACGGAAAAAAAAGACAAAATTTATTACTGGAGATAATACACATTTCAGGATACATTAGAGGTTAGGGTTAAAAGAGTATTAATAGTAAAACCCTAATTAACATAGCTTTAATTAATCCTCAGCGGACTAGGCCTATTATGGGCCTAACAGAACCCTGATTAACCTCAATGTATTGGGCCTAATGTTATGGGCTCAATCTGTTTAAGTCATATCTAACAAATCTCCACCTTGACTTGAATCCTCCAAACAGATTTACCAGATGCACTGTTCACAGTACCCGATGTATCAGATTTCTCCATCAGACAAGTGTACCAGACTGCACCAACAACCTGTTGCACCAACAACCTGTTGTACCATCAAACAGTTGTGCAATGTCAGATGTACCAGATTTCTCTAGGTGACAAACGTATCAGAATCCTCTTTTTCCTAAGATGTCCCATCAGAGACTTATTTCTTCTTCAGAAACATGTTGCCTCTTCAGAGACTAGATATCATATCTTGGCCAGTTGCTCCATGAGGAACTCGCTTGCCTTAATGTTGCATTATGTCTCATTAGAGGACTTTATGTCCCGCTATGCAACAGTGTGCCTTTCCTGAATCTTGATGTTTCACCAGAAGCCTAATGCTTCACCAGAAGTCTGATGTTTCACCAGAAACCTGATGTTTCACCAGAAGCCAGATGCTTCGTCAAGCCAGAATGCCCCATTGGAATCAGATGTTCCATTAGGAACTTGGTTCTTTCTCAGAAGCCTGATGTCCCTTTAAAGGTTGGGTGTCCCATCAAGAACCATAACACTTTATCAGAAATCAGAATACCTTTTCTTGGGCCAGATGCTTGTCTTGAGCCAGATGTTTCATTAGAAGCCAAAATCACTTTCCTTGGGCCAGATGCTCTGTCGAGCCAGAATAAGTTTCTTTGGGCGATGTTCGTCTCGAGCTAGATGTTTCATCGGAGGTGAGACACAAAAAACCTGCTGATTATTCTGAAACCAGAATGTCTCTTTGAGGCCAGATACTTGGTCACAAACCAGAATGCCCTACCTTGGGCTAAATGCTCTTTCAAGAGCTTGATGCCTCTCCAGAAGCCTGATGCTTTGCCAAATTACCAGACTGCCCTTTCTTGAACTAGATGCTCCTTGATGAGCATGATCCCTCTTCAGATGCCTGATGTCTATTCAAGGACCCGATGCCCTACCAGGAAACTGATGCTCTACCTTGAGCCTGATGTCCCTTCACGGACCTGATGTCTCTTCACAGACCTGATGCTATGCATGCAGCCTGATGCTCCACCTGGAGCCTGATGTCCTTCCACGGACCTGATGCTCCACCTGGAGCCAGCTGCCTCTACAGAGGCCTGATACCCTATCAAGGGTTTGCTCACCCTTCAGGGCGACTAACAGCTTGAGATATTCAGCAAGTCCAAACAATGTTTAAACTTGCCTTGAGGATTTAACTTAGTGAACATACCTTCAGGGTTGTCAATAATACTAATCCCTTCCTTGTTCACTTGAATCCTCTTTTCACTTCTCAAATCAGTAGATGAATACTCATTATCCATCTCTTCTGATCTCTGCAATGCAACCCACACCATATCCTCATAATCATATCTCTGAGTTGGTCCAACTCCAATCCTCCCTATATGATTTTGAGCAATACTCTGGTGTGTATCTTCAGATGGTATAACCTCTGGTTGGTTAGGTTGTAGAAGACAAACTTATGTATGTAGCTCTTGACTCTGTTTGTCAAGGCTACGATTCTCTGTTAGAGACAATTTTCCAGCATACGTCTTGCACTTGATACTTATGTGCGGTCCATAATTTACCAAGTAACAAACCATGCTTACTGCTTCTACCCATAACCTCCTGTCCAACCTAGCATTTAAGAGCATACACCTTACTCTCTCTAACAGTGTCTGATTCAACCATTTTACTACATCACGTTGATGTGATATATCCCCAACAGTGTGTTGTTGGACAGCTTCAACATCTCTACACAACTGATTGAATTCTGATGACCTAAACTTCAGACTACTGTTCGTCTGCAGCCTCTTGATCTTCTGATAACACTGAAGATCTTCATCAGACACTTGCACTTCTCCTTCACTTATATGACCTAGTCTTTTCCATTCATTAGTCATATAATCTCTGTGAATCGCTGGAGATGCAACAACTGAAACTGAAACTGTGGACCCTTGTAACATATACAATGTACCACGCATGACACCCTTCAGAATCACATCAGGACCTTGACTGACTTTCAGAACTCCGTCTCCACCAGAATATTTAAGACCTCTACTATCAAGTAGACTCACAGATATCAAATTATTCTTTATTAATGGAACATGTCTGACATCCTTCAGTGTGACAAGTCTACCATTATTGAGCCGATTCCTTCAACCTTGCTCACCGAGCTGTTGGCCATCTTAATGTTACCACCATCTACAACTGTAGAAGTTGCAAACTACTATCTCCTTGGACACATATGATATGAAGCTCCTGTATCAAGAATCCACACATCAAAGGCATGTGTGTTTCTACCAGCAACCAGAGCAATGTCATGTTCAAACTTGATGTCATCTTCTGGTACAGCAGCAAAACCAGATTGTTTCTTCTTAGGGCATTCAAACTTCCAATGCCCTTTCTCCTTACAATAGTTACAGATATCATCTGGCTTAAGACCTCTAGAAAATAGCTTTTTGTTTATGTTACTACTATGCCTCAGCCCGTTGCTCCCACTGACTACTAACCCAGCGTCTTGATTATCTATAGCTGCATCAGCTGTCTGAGGACGCAACTCTCTGCTGTGAAGAGCAGACCTGACTTCTTCCAATGTAATTGTATCTTTATTGACTATAAATGATTCCACAAAATTCTCATATGATAGACGCAACTCCCTGCTGTGAAGAGCAGACCTGACTTCTTCCAAAGTAATTGTATCTTTATTGGCTATAAATGATTCCACAAAGTTCTCATATGATAGTGGTAAAGATACCAACAGAAGCAAAGCAGCATCTTCATCTTCAACCTTAACATCAATATTACGCAGATCTAGTAATACTAAGTTTAACTGATCTAGATAATCTTTGAGTTGTGTATCTGACTGCATCCTTAATGCAAACAGGCGCCGTTTCAGAAACAATTTTTCCTGTAGAGATTTTGTTATGTACAAACACTCTAACTTTTTCCACAGACCGGCAGCAGTCGTCTGATCAGAGACTTCGATGATGACTTCATCTTCAAGACATAACAAAATCATCGAGTGTGCCTTCTCATCTAGAGTAGTCATCTCAGCAGCGTCGCCTCCCTTTTCTTTCGACAGCGGCGCCCATACACCTTGTTTCTTTAACAAAGCTTTCATCTTGATCTGCCAGAGACTGAAACTGTTTCTCCAAAAAAACTTTTCCATCTTCACGTTCATCGCATACATCTTCTCACCAGATTACAAATGCAGAAATCCCCAGAACCTTGAGCTCTGATACTAGTTTGTTATAACGGATGTGAGCAAGATAACAAAAAACGTAAAGAACAAGACACAGATTTACGTGGTTCACCAACGATCACGTTGGCTACGTCCACGGAAAAAAAAGCAGAGTTTATTACTGGAGAAAATACATGTTTCAGGATACATTGAAGGCTAGGGTTAAGAGAGTATTAATAGTAAAATCCTACTTAACAAAGCCTTAATTAATCCTCAGCGGACTGAGCCTACTATGAGCCCAACAGAACCCTGATTAACATCAACGTACTAGGCCTAATGTTATGGGCCCAATTTATTCAAGTCACATCTAACAATCCTAGTTAAAGATGATTAATACGAATTGAATTTAGTATAGTTTTCTTAGTTTAAGTTTTAAAATTTACATGTTTTCTTTTCGTTTAAAGGACTTGGACTAAACAATGTACTGGTCAAATATTAGTCGTTATCTATGCTAGGGTTAGCATTTTGTAGATGCTTGTGTTCTCAGAATCTTATAGTTTCTCATGCTCAGTGGACCGACCAAATTTGGCAGATCGATGGACAGGTTCCTGAAATGAATAATAGAAGTGGGGCGTTTATAAAAGTTCTGTACGTAAAGCAGAACCCAAAATGTATTAAAGACAACAATCAAGTTGTGCAGGTACTAAAAGTTTTTTTTTTAAACCGTTTGGTACATTCTCTGATATAGTTCATAAAGCAAATTTTTCTTATCATCTTCTTGTCACATTTTTCCTATATCGCCAATGGCTTCACTTTCTCCGGACTCCTTAAGTGTCTCTGTCTTTGCCACTTATCGGGAAAGAGTAATGATGGCTCACCAACATTGTCTCTAGTCATAGTCTCCTATTCTTTGTCATTCTTATCGTTTTCTACATGAGAATTTTATTATTGAGATATATTTATAAACCAAAGCAACACAAAAAAACTAACCAACACATATAAAAAGAGAGAGCCTAAAAATGGCCTAACCAAAGCATATAAACAACAGAGAGCCAAAACATTTACCAGATATCTATATAGAGGTTGGTGATTGTAGTTAAGAGTTGTAAATGCTTATGGTCTTAGCCAAACACAACTTTACAAAATATAAACCATAAAACATGATAAATAAAAAATTTAAGCATCGTTCAATATATGTAACACACATATTAAAAAGAGCATACAACTTAAATCATATATTGATAAAAAAAAAAACTTAAATCAGTAGAGATATTTCTTTTGCTCTCGTACAGACGCATTTGCTTAAAAGGGGTTCTTTTGATTTAAGAATTAAGATCATATGTGCCTATTTTTAGAAGGAAAAAGGAAAGAGCAATATGATTCCATATATGATTACATACTTTAGAACTGTTCTTGAGAAGCAATGAGGAGATTATGGTTACATCATTACCGAGCAAACAGATATGATGGTACGCCCATTGGATATTCTTGCAAAAGAAGAATGCGACACCTGGTGTAATTTGATATACTTGTACATGCTATCATATACCAAACACACACCAGTTCGCAGAATTGCTTAAAGCTTCCAAATTTTTCCGGCAAGATAGTAGCAAGAAGAGCCTCCTGTTGCCTACCGATATTGGCACCACTAGTTATGGCTACAACATTCACATCCTTTAGGCCATAGTATTTACAGTATGCTTCAGCTCCATGAAGCGCAAGAGCGCCCCTGCTGGTTCTACTATGTTCCGTTTCTCCTCAAACATGTCCTGTAGAGACACAAGTAGATGATTATCTACAATGCAGTCTGCCGATGCTAAAAACTCCTTTAACTGCTAGACCATCTGCAAAACCCCCAATCTTGTCCAATATCACCCTCTCACCGTGATGCAGTGACAACGCCATTGCATTAGCATGCAGCTGGTTCTACACCAATGATTTGGGAATATTATGAAAATTCTAACTAATCTAAAAGGCAATACCTTGTTCATAACAGTTGCACTATTTTCAGTAAAATGTTTGATTGTTAAGGATGATAAAACATATATGAAAAAACTCATTTAGTACCATGAAGAAATGGCAAAAGGTGTTCTTATCATGCCATATATCCGAACAGAGAGATATTTTGATCCCATAATGCCAGCAGTACCTACAGGAAGAAACAGTAACCATCTCAGATGAAACACACTGGGACAAAAAAGGTTGTTACATCGACTTCTAATGCAGCTGACAAAACTCACCATCTGAGGAAACATATGGAGAGTCGATGTTTATTTTTCTTTTACCTCGTTTTTTCTCACTCAATTCAAATAAATTTTCACCGGAGATAGAGGAAGGTTCTCCACAACAGCCTACGCGCGGGTCTATTTTTATTGATTTGTTTGTTATATGTTTTTGTATTTATTTAGTTTTATATGTAGCTAGAGTATTTATAATATTTTTATTTTTATCATATATATTGAATAAAGATTTGAAGATTATTGAAATATGATATATCCGTCTTTGTAATGCTTGCACATAAACTTTTGATAAAATGTCATCTGCCTTTATGACTTGAAATATGCCTTGCATATTATTTTCACTTGATTATATGAGAAATTTTGGGTCAGCAACCACCATCTAATCATTATATTCACTGGTATATTTTGTTTCACTTATAGGTGCATTTTCATCTCCTAACACTTAGCAATCATGCTGTAAAACATCATATTGAATCTTTAAGTCTTATGTTTTGTTTCAGAGCGAAGACTTTGCAAGAATCCCGTAAATATGATTGTCTTATTGAAATCTCCACATCATTGTCACTGTTATAAAACTTTACATTATTTTTGCAAGCATAATTGGTTATCGCGGCTCCTTTGCTTTCTTGATGAGATATATCTGTTTCTATAAATAAAAATTAAGATTAATATGAGAATTTCATCTCCAACACCTCCAAATATAAGAATCATCATGTTTAGATAAAACTGATCTTCTTTTAGCTACCCTGAAGATGAAAAAAATGGCTACAACAGAGGATGCCAATAAACACTTCTTAATGATTTTTAACAGTCGCTGAATTCATGTATGTTAAAGTGTATAAAAGCAAATACATATATTCTTTAAGATTTCTGAACTATTGAACCATTTTTTCTCAAGTCGGTAGGAAAAACAATAAGGGTAATGAAATGTCATGGGAAATTTTGCATATGTTTATTTATTTTAAGAATCAATATATTTGTACGTTTTTCAATAAAAGAAATTCACATGTTTAATTCTTTCTAACAACTAAAAAAATATTTTAAGTATCGATACACTTTTCAACATCAAATGTGGCAATGTTTAGAAAAAAAATAAAATATATTTATACAAATTTATTACAACACCAATGTGCTTTTGTTTTACAGTTTTATTAAAAGAATAACACAACAAACTCTTTTAGCGTTTAGACATTCTCAATTAAATTGTTCTCTCCTCAACATTTTGTCGAATAATAGTGAATATATATTACCTCATCTCCTCAACATTTTGTCAAATAATAGTGAATATATATTACCTCAAGGAATAAGAATTTAGATACAATTGCTTTAAAGATAGTGAGAGCTTTTATGGCTAAAATAAATTAAAAAGGCAGGATGATTGAGTTTGGATCTATGAGTAGGTGAACCAGCTGGACAGCAGCCCACAACAGCCTTTGTGGTATCTTTGAGGAAGAAATGTAGCCCGAATAATTTATCAGCATACATCAAATTGAGTAAATAGTTCTTTTTGGATATCGTTTTATGCTCATTTTCTCAATGTTGCAGCGATCTAAATACCTTTGTGACTTAGCCACATCATTTCATTCCGGTGACATTGCCCCTTGCATTTAGGGGGGGGGGAACGTCATCGAAATTGTGTGTCATGGGCTTTTAAGTATGTAAATAACATCTTTTAATACAACGATTTAAATATTCATATTAAAAATTTAAAATGGTGACAACCCTTTTAAAATATGTAATTAAATCAATCATATAAACTTAAAAGAAAACCATTACCAAAACTCTTCCATGACTTTTTAGTACCCTTGGTGTTTTTGACACCAACATGGAGAAAATTTGGTTCTATGGGTTAGCAATTTTAGAAAATAGTAGTTGCTTTTATTTTTACACTTTATAACATAAAAAATACATGGGTTCAACGATCATCCAACATCATTAAAAAAGAGTTATATTATATTTTTTAACTCTTTCCAGCTCCATGGTAGCTGTAAAAGAAGAGCAGTTGAACTCAAACATGATCATTCTTAATATTCTTGAATACTTTCTTCTAAACTTTCTAATATGCTAACCACACTTGGTTTATCTATTCAAGTTGTTAGAAATTAATTTCTCAAATTAGCCTTTTCTGTTTTAGGAAACAACGAAATCACATTGAGAAAACAAAGGAGTTGTGAGATATATACACTTGCAATAATCATGTAACTTTTTGAAAAAACATATACTATATAAATAGAGATTCAGAAATATTATGTGGCAAATTGTATTTATTTTAAAGAGTGCTGATTTTTTAAATATTAAATTATTTCTTAAATAACTCTTAGAAAATATGAATAATGAATAACTATTTTTAAAAAAATTCAAGAAATAATAAATTAAGGCATAATTTTCTTATATATTAAATTCATAATTTTTGTAATTTGTATTATTTTTTTGCTTTCTGGCAAGGATTTTTTTCTAAGTATTTTTTACATATAATGTTTTCTTTTTAGTTTGTGGCGGATTATCATTAAATTTTATGTAAAATACTAACGTGGACCAATAAAAGTATTTTTTTAATCATATGTGGACAACTGAATAACACTATACCATGAATTTTAGGCCCCCAATTTTAAAATATTTGTTTGGTATATTGATGAAATATATATATTTTAGTGTCATTATACTTAAGTTTATTCTAAGATCCTTTATATAATTGATTGATTCATAAATATTTCATCTTCAAAATGCTCTTTTTAGAATCAGAAACAATCTTGGATATTTTTAACTCTTATTTATATGTTAAACTACCAAAAATAGTCTTCTTTGAAATTTTAAAATTTTTAAAGGGTTCGAAAAAAGAATTACTCCTTATAGTTAACGCAATAATTTGATTTCGCACACATCCTCTTTGAAAGTGCTTAATATAACTTTTTTTTTATAGATATTCAATTGAATAATTATGAAAATTTTGTCTTCCAAGATTTTATTTCCAAATAACTACTCTAGAGTTTTAATGTGGTTTCAACATCATGTTTAAAAGTTCTTTGACATCATAATTATGGTATCATATATATTTTTAGTGATTAAGCTCTTTAAAGATTTTCTCTTGAGACTCAAATCAAGTTGCTCATATAGCATCAACCATTTATTTATTTGGTATTTTAGCAAAAATGGCATGACATACCTATTAGTTTTATATATCACATTATATTTTTGATCTTTTGACTGTTGCTCTACAATTTCTCCTTTTTTATTGAGATTTATGTAGACTTGACTACCATTTTTACTTATTGGCAAATACTTGTATCTCTACACTCATCTACATAGCGGAGATTCATAATCTTCATTAATTATATATCACACGCTATATCACTTATATTGTCGACAATCATTTTGTCTTTGGTTCAATATATCACTTAATGACATGGTTAATCAAGATCTTTTACTAATATCAATAATTGAATTATGGTACATGGTTATATATTTATTAACCATATATAAACGTTTATTGTTCTTTTTTAGGAATCTAATATTCTTATCACTAATTAATTTCCTTTATTTTTTGAGAAATTTCTTTATTTATGGAGCCAAAATAGTATATCACCATAAACTTAGTCCTTCATGGACATAAATGGAACATTTCAAACTTGAATATGAAAATTAGCCGTGGGCCTTTGGAATTGTTGGGTTTTTCGGATCGGGTTTCCAGTTTTTTGGGTTGTTTGGTTATCAAAAATTCTTCCAAATTGAACCGAATAAAAATTAGGTTCAATTCAGTTCAGTTGTCCATTTATTCGGTTTGGTTTCTTAACAAAAATTCAATTCCGAATTAAACGGAATTTTATTTTTTTCTAGTTAATTTGGTTCATTCGGTTAACCAAAATAAAATTACAAGTCCAAAATAAAAAAAATTACAACCCAATTAACAAATGGACTCAATTAACAAACAAAATTAATAGGTCCAATACATTTCAAGCCCAAATCCATTAAACAATTAGGGTTAGGGTTTTGCGGTGGCTGTGACTGCGATGGTAATGACGGCCGGTGATCGTCTCGCCACGTGAACTGACGGCAAAGCCCACAATATCCTTGGTTGCAGATCTTTCGTCGTCGTTGTTACAGATCCCTAAATCTGTGATGAAAAAGAAGATCCACCGAACCACCAACCGGATCTATGATGTCGTTCAGAACACAGATTCGTCGCCATGGTGGAGAGATGAAGAAGAGAAATAGAGCAGATGGAGAATAAGAAATAGAGAGATGAAAACAGAGACAGCGCATATGAAAAAGAAATAGAGAGATGGAGCTGGTGAAGAAGTAGATGGAGAAGAAGAAGAACGAATTGTGAGAGGTAAACGAAGACCACAGAAAAACGAAGAAGAAAAATGAAGAAGAAAGGAGGAGATGATGAAATCATAAAAACGGAGAGGAGAATACCGAGAGGTGATGATTAGGAAATTAGGGTTTTTTTTCTTCTTTCATATGATGTTTCCTAAACCAAATAATCGATCGGTTTTTGATGTTCTGAACCGAAGCCCATGATGAGAATGAATTATCCTCTTAATTTAATGTTCATATTTATTTATATGAAAATCTATAATAATAATAATATTTTATGTTTTTATGTAACTTTTGACTTGAATTTCCAAATTTATTATTAATTTATAATTATTTGTTTTTGAATTTATATGATTAACCATTTAAATATGAGCATATAAGTATAAATTAAATTTTTTTTTAATTTGTGTGAAATGTGTCAAAATGACATTTTTCCAAAAACAAAGGAATATAGATGAACAAATCTTTAAAAATATATTTTATTTCTAACTTTTCGTATTATTTATGATTTAAATGATTAAAATTTAATCTAAAACTTAACAAACATTGATCTATAATTTATATGGATTGATTTTAATAAATTATTTTATAACCTAAAAACCCTAAATTTAAAGAACCTAAACAATATAATCTTACATTAGATAATAAATGGCTCAATAAACACACAATGAAAAAAATGTCAAAAAAAACACAAATTAGTATTTTCGATAAACTTTCATTGACCAGATAGCCACCATCTATGGATAGTTGGACAAACATGAAATCCAAAGACACTTTGATAAACAAAACCTTGTTGTTGTAGCATATCTTCACACTTGCAAATGAATGTCCTTCCTTCTCATCAGCTCCACATATAATCACATCTCTAAGTCCAACATATCTTCTTTTGTAGTATGCTGGACCAAGGTATATTCCCTACCATAAAACAAGATTAGAAGAAATCTTTTCTCTGAAAATTTTCTAACTAATACAACTTACATCTCCAAGATGATCAATCTCTGGACTGAACACGTGCAATTTAGCTCCTACTGGACCATGTGCCAATAACTTCAGTCCTTCATACATACTTGTAGTCTCAACCACTTGTCCTTTCATGGATACGCGAGCAGACCTTGATCCCAAACGTTTCCAATCTTTTTCTTTCGGTATTCCTTCTTCCATAGCAAACTTAAGCCCATCTTTGACAGTGAGCTTGCAGCAACCCTTATCCGTTTCTCCCTGCTTAGGACAAGCGTTATCCACCAAATACTGAGCTGAGTACTCAATCTACACATTGTCCAGCTTAAGTATAAGCCTTGCTGTGCTTAACAGATTAACCGCTAACATAGCCGCAGATGTATCTGCAAAAAAAAGCAAATGGATATTAACACAAAGCAAAGATGCAAGGAAAATAATTTTCTACAGTCTAGAGTAATATCTTACTCTGCTCTTGGTCATTCTCAGTGCTTCCAGTTTGGAACTTAGGATCAGAGAAATTGGCCATCTGCAATTACATATGGAATTTACAATGTTCAGTAAAACTATTTTGAATGTACACAGGAAATGAAAGGAGGGGATTGAGAAAGCTAATCAAAGTGAACCAGTTTTCACAAATATGTGTCAGTCATTTTCTCAAAGAAGGGAGAAGGAAGAAGAAACATTCATTCAAAATCAAACATCGAAAGAAGATAGAAACAAATCAGCAATTACAAAACAAAAATCAAGCAAGAAGCTTTCGAGCTAAACCAAAACCTAAAACTAACACCAAGCAATAAGCGTTCAAACAAAACCAAAACCAACTAAAATCAAGCAAGAAGATTAAAACCAAAGCTCTTGATACAAAGAGTAATCAACCTAGCAAAGAAAGATAAACGAAGGCAAATGAGAAACAAAAATAAGAAAATGGAGAACCTTATCGGAGGCGGAAAGAGACAAAAACGGTGGAATCGGAAGCAGAGGAGGTGGAAGTCCGAATCTCTGTCTGCATGGAGGAAGAGAACAAAACACTATTTTTATCCCACCAGTCACTTAAAAGGACTTCAAACTCATTCATTTAAGAGCCCAATTTGGAGAGTTTTTTTGGGGGTTGCGATGTTTAAACCCTAAACTTATGAAATACTGTTTAAATGCTGATATTTTTCGTTGACTTGTAACTAAATAGCAAACTTTCATTGACTTGGTCATTTGAGGCACGTCGTTAAATTGACGTTTACGACGTTAAAGATTCTGTTAACAACTTCTGTTAATTCAAAACGACATCGTTTTCAACTTTCTAATTGGGACGTTTAAATCCTCAATTTTTTTTTAAAATGTCGTTCAAATGCCAAAGTTTTCATTGAATCCATAATTATATGTCTAACTTATGTTGATTATGTCATTGATGCATGACTTTAAATCAAGTGACCGAGCATGTTTATAGAATTAAATTGTCTGTTATCAGTTTCGGTTTAATCAAAGCAACCAATGTTCCGGCAACTATTTATCCTTCATCTTCTCTTTCTACTTCTGGTCATTTTATGTAGATCCAACCATAATCATGGAGTAAAAATTCTTCTCAAATAAAATCCGCCTTTAGAGAAACATAATCCAAGAAAGTCTTTACCACCTAGAATATTTGGAAAATTTCCATGAAATTCTCTAAAAAAGCTAAAGAGATACAGTTTCTTAAGCATTGGTGATATCCATGTGGCAAAGGCTTTTTTGGATTCCAATCTCTTGGTTACTCTCATGAAATTCTTTCCAAAGATTCTTATGAGAATTCTATGATAATTTTTCAAATACGAGAAGCAAGAGGAATAACTGCCAATAAAGAACCGACAAAGCTTTATGAAGATAATGATGCATGTGTCACTCAAATCAAAGAAGATTTTATCAAGAGCGACAAAACAAAATATATCCCCCCCCCCTCACTCCCCAAGATTTTTTCTTATACTCAAGAGCTCAAGAAGAATAAAAAAATTGATATTCGGTACATTCATTCAAGTGACAACGCATAAGATCCCTTTATAAAAGCGTTTCCTACTATAAAATTCAGAAAGCATATTCATAATATCAGAATATGTCATCTACGAGATGTATACAAGAAACGTTTATACATATGTTTTTCAGGGGAATTGCGCTCATTGTATTCTTTTTCCCTTGTCATGGTTTTATCCCAAATAGATTTTTCCATGATAATTTTTTTAATGAGCAATACACAATATGTTACAAGTGATGAGTACTCAAGAGGGCGTGTTAAATAAAAATGAGCAAAATATGACTATCCATCACATGCCACCACAAGAAACTTGTCCTTCTCTACAACACAGAAGACACATGTCTTTGAATGTGCTATTCTCATCATCTTACACATGTCATTTTCTTCATCTTCATGACAATTCACAACACACTTGGTGTTGCATAAATCTCTCATTTTCATTATATATATGTGTGACATTTTGTAAGACATAAGGCGTTAGTTATAAGTTATAACAATAAATCAATGAAAAATATTTCACACTTCTCCATCTCCCTCTACATCAATTTTTGTCCTTTTCTAAATTTATTTAGTTAATTAATTCATGTATAATATGTACATATGTATATATATACACATATATATATATATATACATTTTAAATTACAGTTTATAACATTTCTTTAATTTTATGTATGCAGTTCACAGTTTATATAAATACATAGAAAATTAATATTGTTCTCTTGTAAAGAGATAAAAACAAAGGCTGAAGAAAGAGATATAGTGGTATTGTAATGGTTAACAAAATATAATTTTGATAACGTTTGCTTTTTTATTCCCAGATTGTTTATGGACAAGAAATAATGGAAAATATCAAAGTTGTGAATGCACATCATGATAATGACATAAGTACAAAATTTTGATATTATTTTATTTTTCTAGATATATTTCTTTGGTGGTCATTTTGTTGTTGATGAAATTGTGAGTTATATACATGAAAAGTTATGAAATTAAGGTGCTGGACCACTGTGATCTTAGAAATGAAAGAGATAAAGTTTATTACTTCCCTCAAAGACACATGGAACATATCATTTTTTATCTCTCGCTCTCTCTCTTTGTTTCTATGTGTATCCCATATATTTGGTTTATAAAACAATATTGCCTTTGCTATTTCATCATATTGTGAAATCTTTAATATTTTTACCATCTTTCTTCAATGTAATGAAATAATATGCAATATTATATAAACTAAACAGAGGATATATACATAGAAAGATAAAAACTCACATGTTCAACATGTCCTTGAAGAAAGTAATAAATTTCCTCTCTCCCATTTCGAAGATCACACAATGATACAGCACATAACTTCATATCTTTTTGTGCATATAAACTCTCAATTCCATAAACAACTAGAAAACAAATATTACCACCAAAATTATATCTAGACATATATATATATATATATATATATCTTATCTTATATACTATTAAAACTGAAGTACAAATTTGTGATATTCATGTTTCCAAACACCCTAAAACATATTCTTACATCCAAACACCAAATAATTATTAATGTATTCAATTATTTTAATATTTAGTTTCTATATTTTTCTTCTTTCTAAATAAATATTAAATTAATTCTCTACAATCATTTCTTTATCTAATATTATTATTTTAATAGTATGAGTTCTTATTCTCCTATAATCTTTGCTTGATTTTATTTTCACATTATTTTTAATTATTATATAATCAATACAATTTATAAAATTTTAGATTTTTCTATATATATTGTGATTCAAATTTTTTTGAATGGATATATACTACTCAGTTAATAAAAATAGGTGTGTGTATTCAACGTTCCACATTGGTAAAGTTGCCAAATAAATTGTTACCCGCAAGATAGATAGAAGTAAATCTGACATAGAACTTTGTTGACCGCATATATATCAGATTTTGTCCTCGAAATGGTAGATCGGTTTACAAACTACCAAATTTTAACAAAAATAAGTAAATTATATATATATATATATATATATAAATTAATAATTGTATATAGTTGATGAAAATAATATATGATATATTTGAAAATATAAAGAGTTTTATGATTAGAACATTTATGAAAATGGAGTATTAAAATTTTTCTATTAAAAAATTGTTTATTTTATAAAAAAAGATTTAAATTAAGTAAATAGTCAAATCTTCGGACCAGCTCGTTATCATGTGAATATAGTGTGACACATTTGCACATAATAGCTACTTACAAAAAATTAAAATGGAAATATAGGTTAACTAACCAACAAGACTAACATTTTATAATTTAATAAAGTTAAAATTAAATATAAGTAAAGAAAAACAATTATATAAATGAAATGAACAAAATTTAAAAAATATAAATTATATAGAATACTGACCAGAAAATATTAGACAACAAAATATAAATATATGTTATATTGATTAAGAAAACATTGACCCGCGGTGTACTGCGGGTTCAACTCTAGTACATATATATATATATATATATATATATATATAATGTTAGAATATCTTGGAAAAAATTTTACTTTGCACCTTTTAAAATTTTTATTTTCAAACAGGGTCCCATGAGAAAATGTTTTGAAATAGTAGACGGTCCGTTTGAAAATAAAATTTTAAAGGATTACATTTTTGGTAGTTTTCTCAAATTTCTTACTTATGCTATTAATCGGCTGTGCATTCACAACTTCGATATTCACCGGTAGTTATTATCCAAAAAAAAGTGAGAATAATAAAAGAATCATTATCAAAATTATAGTTTTTTAAACCGTTACAATAACACTATCTCTTATTCCTCAATTTTATTTTTTATCTCTTTACCAAGAGAACAATATTATAAAAATATGTATTTATATATAAATGTGCCAAGCATATATAAAATTAAATAAATAAGTTTTTTTTAGTACCCCTTTTCCTATTAATAAATGTTAATATGTTAGATTAAAGAAATAAAAATGAAATCTATGAACATTTAGACAACAAGCAACCATGATTAATCATGAGAGTAAAGATTAGCATGTTACCCTATGGTTAATAAAATACAGAGAATTGCTTGGTATTTCTAAAGACTATATGTATACAAATATGCTTTAAATTTTTCTTAACACATTTTTTTTGTGTGATAAACTTTTGTATTAAAGTAGGCATGTGTTTATAGAGAAATAAGAACACATTAAAGTTTATTTAGATGTAATATTTAGAATAATATTTTAGTTTTGTTACCAAAAACTAGATAAAGAATAAAGCTACAATACTTGAAAATAAAAAAAATTACAATACTAATGGAAAGAAATTAAAGTTACAACTAGAAATTAAAGTTACAACTAGAAATTAAAAACTTACTCGAAATATTTGTGAAAACTCAAATTAAATTTATATAATCAATAGTACTATTAGTTTGACCAAACAAAATGAAACTTCATAACTATGATTTCATTAGGTTTCTAAACATAAGTACAAAATATTACATTATGAGAACCAAAGATCCAATAAAATATCGTAAGAAAAATAATATTAAAGGACAAAATATTATTCTTCTAATATAAATGTGTTCATAGATAATCATAAAGCTTCTAAATATACACTGTGCTAAATTAGTGATATATTCAAGTATTATTAGTTTTACTAATAATAAATAAATCGAGCAAACATTAAATTTTGATATCAGATTTAAAAATGATAATACTTTAGAAAAATAATTTATGTTTAAGATACTTTTATTGATATCTACGAAGTAAAAAAACGTTTTCAGCTTTCTTCCTTTGATTAAAATGGTTTATAAAAATAACTCAGACCTTCTTGCAAGATACAAGTATATTCGTTGTAAGCATATTTGCTTTTATTAAATTGAAAATATACTCAGTCCTTCTTGCTTTTATAATATTGGTTTATTAAACATTTTTTACAAAAGCATATTCGCTTACAAATAGTCTTTAGAAATACCAAGAATTTTAATGTAATTAATTTAGCATAGGTAACATGATAATTTATAATTTTATGATGAATCATGATTACTCGTTGTCTATTTTTTCATAAAATCAAAATTTTATTTCTTTCCTCTAACATATAAACGATTATTAATGGGACAAGAGATACTAAAACTTATTTGATAATTTATATAAATTAATTAATTTTTAAATATTGTTCTATTTATAAAGAGAACAAATGTAACACCCTGATCTTGGGTTCTCTGGGTTTCCCCAAACCGGACAGGACAATGTTTTTCTTTAGCTCGATTTTCATACATCTAAAAGTTAAGAGACGTGAGTTAATTGGTTTGACGGTTTATCCAGATTCTACATGCATGCTAAACATGTTACAACATGTATTCTTAAACATTTCTTAGGGCACTCGAAGCATTCAATTTATCAACCTAGATGAGTCAACAACATGGACCAATCAATGCATCATACATCACTTATATGCAACACAAAACTGTTTACATGTACTGTTAGTCCATGCAAGGCATACTCTATGCATTCATAGAATGTCCATACCATATCGTCAGCCATTTTTTGGCCACGCCATATCATATTTCCCAATTGTTACCATATGTCGAGACCACCGTGAAACCCAAGATACACCCTGCACAACTTTCAATATGTTACCACAACTTTACACTTAACTACTAACAATCATATACATGCTGTTATTTTTTATTACTTTATGCTTTCCGATACTCTCTATTTCTATTTATTCATTAATGTTAAAATCGCTGTTTCTAACAACATAACTGCATTCAATCCTAGTCTAGGTCTAAGCATACCTATTCTACCATCTTTAGAACACATAAAAATCCACTTATCATAGTCCTTACCTTTGCCTTGCTTTCCTTTTCTGAATTAGGATTTTTAATACTATGGTTTCTTGAAACTTGGTAGCAGCCACCGTCATCTTCAAACTGATAATGCGTTAATATTTTTCATCAGGATTCAGATCTGTAAGCGCCTGTGGAAATCTGACATCAAGATCCTTCAAATAATATGTATATCGTCTTATAACTCTCTATGCATCGGGAAACTGCTTCTGAAGTTTGCTGGGGGCAGAATCTGATCTATAGAGTTCTGTGCTGGAAGTTTGGTCATAACTTTGGAACCATAAGTCCAATTTAGGACACTCTTTTGGCTGTGGAAAGATCTTGGTGACTTGCATCTCTCCAGAAATTCTGATATGAAAAGGAATATTTATCCTCCTCCGTTTTCCCTTTCTTCCAGAACTGATCGAATCTGTTTCTCTCTCTCTCTCTCTCTCTTTCTCTCTCTCTCCCTCTCTCTATCCCTTTCTCTCTCTCTCTCTACTTATCTGTAGGGTTTAGATTTGGGGGTGGCTAATGAGGTAGTAAACCGAATGTTCCTTTTAAATATGGCTTCTAATTAGTTAGGATTAGGTTTAGGCTTAGTGAACTTTTGTGTTTAGAAGTTTTCTCCAAAAACAAATTACAGGACTAGGCTAAAGATGTCACAGAAAAAGTTGGAAAAGAGAAATATAGTGGTATTTCTCTAACGGCTAAAACAGATAATTTTGATAACTTTAGCTTTATAATTTCTAAAATCTTTTGGACACAAACTAATGGAAACTATCAAAATTGAGAATGCATAGCCTAATAATGGCATAAGTAAGAAATTTTGACATTTTTTATTTTTCTAGAAATATTTTTTGTGGTAATATGTTTTTTTGTGGATAGAATTGATAGTTATATGCATGAAAAAATTATGGAATCTATTTTCTGGACCATTGTATGATCTTCCAAAGGTGGGAGAGATAGTTTATTACTTTCCTTAAGAACACATCGAACTTGTGATTTTTATCTCTCTTTATGTGTATATATCATCTGTTTTCTTTGTTCATTTTTATGTATCTATATCATTAGGTATGTCTCTTGATGTTAAGAGGAATACACATGACCTACACTATCTTACTTGTATGATTTATTTTTATTATAAAATTAACTTTTTTTTTCTTTTTTATGTTAGGTATGTCTCTTGATGTTAACAGGAAACAAGATTTTGAGACAAAGATTTGTTCTAAATCTTGTTTCGTGGTAGGAAATATACTATTGAGATCAAGAAGGCTGCCTATCCTATATGGCTGTCTATATTGAGATCAAGAAGACCGACTATTCTATAAGGCTGTCTATTCTATATGGCCGTCTATATTGAGATTAAGAAGACCGTTCTATTCTATATTGTTAAAATAATATATCCGTCTCCTTATTACTATAAAAGGACGAAGATTTATGTTGTAAAATTTTAACCTAGCATTTTATTTTTTCTCAGCCGCTTTTGGCTCTAATGGATCTGTCTCTTTTCTCTCTATTCTTCTCTTCATTTCCGCATCAATCTTATTAAAATCTCATGGTATCAGAGCAAGTTACTGACTCTCACATGCTCTTCACGATTTTTTAATCTCTCTTATTTCTTTGGTTTCAAATTCTCTAAATCTCTATTGACAGCAGATCTGTTGGGCTCTTCATCTCTAAGTGTTTTTCATCAAATTGTGTGTCTTTTCTCAGCATATCTGGTGTTTCTATTGCCAGAGCTTGAGCTTTCTTAGTCAATCCCGAATTTTCTTTGCAAAGATTGTGTTTTTGTTTCTTCTTAGCAACATAAAAGAAAAAAAAAATGTTTTGCTCTTCTTCTCATCAACACTCAAGTTCATCTAACATTTTGAGGCATGGATTCTTCAAAACCAGTGGTCATTCCAGTTACTCTCAAAGGTGTTAACTACTTGTTGTGGACGAGAACTACCAAGACCGCTTTGTGTGGACGTGGTCTTTGGAGCCACATTGAAGAGAAACAAGCCTCAAAGGGAACTGGGAATGAAGATGGTAAGAACAGTGTTGAAGTCTCAAGTATTGATGATGGAAAATGGTTCCAAGAGGATCAAGGTGTACTTGGTTTGCTTCAAAACTCTCTTGATGCTCCAATACTTGAAGCTTACTCGTATTGTGAAATAATTAGGGAGTTGTGGGACACTCTCAAGAATGTTTATGGGAATGTGTCTAATCTTACACGTGTGTTTGAAGTGAAGAAAGCGATCAATAGTCTCAGCCAAGAAGAATTAGAGTTTACTAAGGACTTTGGGAAATTTAGATCACTTTGGGCAGAACTGGAAATGCTTAGACCATTTTTGGTGGATCTGTTGGTGCTTAAAGAAAGAGGTGAACAAGACAAGGTATTTGGGCTTCTTCTCACATTGAACCCAATATACAACGATCTGATCAAACATATTCTTAGAGGAGAGAAGCTACCAAGCTTAGAAGAAGTTTGTTCCCAAGTGCAACGTGAGCAGGGTTCGGTGGGACTCTTTAGTGGGAAAAGCGAGATGGTCATGGTTCACAAGGTCTCATTCAAGCATGATTATAGGAGGACCTTGATTTGTGACCATTGCAAGAAAAAAGGACATATCAAAGACAAATGTTGGATCCTACACCCACATCTCAAGCCGGCCAAGTTCACAAAGCTCAAGCAAACTACTCCCAAG
Source organism: Cardamine flexuosa (assembly GCA_963555745.1). Classification (NCBI taxonomy): domain Eukaryota; kingdom Viridiplantae; phylum Streptophyta; class Magnoliopsida; order Brassicales; family Brassicaceae; genus Cardamine; species Cardamine flexuosa. Next base: position 14,154,226 of record OY743214.1, on the reverse strand, counting down.
AAGCCACAAGTGATCAAACTCAAGCGGGTTCATATAAGCAAGGAGAGGAGCTGTCTATGGTTGCTTACACCAATGATGTTGTGAGGAATTCAGACCTAGAGGCTCTTATCAAGTCTATCGCCGCTCTTACTAATAAGTAATTTGGTATCACTCACTTAGCCTCTTTACCAAATTCACCAAGTAAAACATTGATTATTGATTCTGGTCCTTCTCATCACATGATTAGTAACCTCAAACTCATTAATAATGTTAAACCTGCTAGTGGAAATGTGATAATTGCTAATGGTGATATGATTCCTGTAAGAAGAATAGACGATTTAAAACTTTGTGATAAGAACTCTAAAGCTTACTTTATGCCAGAATTTACTTCTAATCTTGTCTCTGTTAAAAGGGCAACCCATGATCTTAATTGCTATGCTATCTTTGGTCCTAATAGCTTTCATTTTCAAGATATTGAGAGTGGAAAACTTATTGGAGAAGGAAACACCAAGGGAGACTTGTATGTTCTTGAGTACCCTTTTACCAAATCTGCATCTCTTTCTTTTAAATCTTGTTATGCTTTAAGTTCAAATAAAATGTGGCATGATAGAATTGGTCACCCACATGCTCGTTCTTTAGAAATAATGTTACCCCATGTTGTCTTTGATCATAATAGTTGTGAAGCTTGTATTCTATGAAAGCATTGTAAAACTGTTTTTCCTAAGTCATCAACTATATATGAGAAATGCTTTGATCTTGTGCATTCAGATGTATGGACTGCTTCATGTTTATCTAGGGACAATAATAAATACTATGTTACATTCATTGATGAAAAATCAAAATACACATGAATCACATTACTGACATCTAAGGATAGAGTATTTGATGCATTTGTTAATTTCCAATCATATGTAACTAACCAGTAATGCCAAGATCAAGGTCTTTAGGTCTGACAATGGTGGAGAGTATACTAGCCACAAGTTAAAAAAACCATTTAGCAAATCATGGGATTCTACATCAAACAAGCTGCACGTACACTCCACAACAAAATGGTGTAGCTGAGAGGAAGAATAGACATCTTATGGAAGTTGCAAGATCCATGATGTTTCACACCAATGTTCCGAAAAGATTTTGGAGTGATGCAGTCATGACAGCTTGCTATCTAATCAAGAGGATACCAACAGGGATTCTAAATGATAGAACTCCATTTGAGGTATTGAACGAAACCAAACCCTCTATTGATCACTTACGAGTTTTTGGGTGTGTTTTTTTTGTACTAAGACCAGGTGAACTAAGGGATAAGCTAGAAGCTAATAGCACACTATGCATGTTCCTTGGATACTCAACTACTCAAAAAGGCTACAAGTGCTATGACTTCTCAAGAAACCGAACCATTGTGTCAAGAGATGTCAAGTTTATTGAGCACCAAGGGTATTTCGACAAGAAAGATTAGGGAATTTTGAAAGATTTGGCAAGATCTCCATCAGATAGAGCTACTAGTCTTCAACATCTCTTAAGTCATCTTGGTAATCCTCCTTTGAGAGAAGACCATTCGGATACTACCAGAACCAATCAACAGGAGTTGGAGACATCAGAAGCACAACCCAATACTGACATTGGGAACACTCATGTAACTCATGTACCATTCAGCCCGAACTAACACCACTTGACATGGAACAAGACCAAGATCAAGATGAAGAAGTTGTTACCAAAGAAATGGTTCAAGGGAATCAAGACCATGTAGTGGAGCAAGAAGAAGAGACTTTGCCTTCCCTTAGGAGAATCACACGTCAAAAGATCACTAGAGACTACTACAAAAATAAAACCGTGGCACATCCTATACAAGCTGTTTGTTCACTTGACCTTTTGCCAACTACTCATCAAGCCTTCTTTGGGAAAATTGATGCTCAATGGATTCCACATAGTTATGAAGAGGCCAAAGGAAGTAAAGAATGGCTAGGAGCTGTTGATGATGAGGCTGGGGCTATGGAACGTAATCATACATGGGATGAAGTAGATCTACCTTTGGGAAAGAAGGCTGTTAGTTCAAGATGGATCTTCACTATAAAGTATTTGAGAAATGGAGACATTGAGAGGTACAAAGCTAGATTGGTTGCAAGAGGGTTCACACAAACCTATGGAGATGACTACACAGAAACATTTGCTCCGGTAGCTAAGCTTTATACTGTTAGAGTTGTTCTTTCATTGGCAACGAATCTGGATTGGGAGTTATCGCAAATGGATGTGAAGAATGCCTTCTTACAAGGAGAACTTAAGGAAGAAGTTTACATGACTCCACCACCAAGCCTAGAAGACTCCATTGCTCTCAGAAAATTGCTAAGACTTAGGAAGGCTATCTATGGGCTGAAGCAATCTCCAAGAGCTTGGTACCACAAGTTGAGCTCCACTCTCAAAAAAAGAGGATTCAAGCGATCTGAAGCTGATCATACCCTGTTCACTCTTCAAAGTTCAAAAGGAATCATTGTGGTCTTAGTCTATGTGGATGACCTCATCATTTCCGGCACTGATAAAGACAGTATTCAAGAAACTAAATCTTTTTTTATATCAAAGATCTTGGAGAGCTAAAATATTTCCTAGGGATTAAAGTATGCCGCTCTCCGGAAGGCTTATTTCTTTCACAAAGGAAATATACTCTTGATTTGTTGACTGAGACAGGTACGTTAGGAGCAAAGCCAGCCAAAACTCCACTTGAAGATGGCTACAAGGTCAAGCGAAAGGGGGAGAAAAAGGACAAGAAAGATCTCCAAGAAGAAGATCTATTAGACAAACCATATGCAGATCCTCTCCAATACCCAAGACTAATGGGTAAGCTTATCTATCTGACTCTAACAAGACCTGACTTGTGTTTTGCTGTGAATCAGGTGAGTCAATACATGCAAAACCCCACAGTTTACCATTGGAACATGGTGGAGCGGATACTCAGATATCTCAAAGGGAGTCCAGGACAAGGCATATGGATGGGAAAGAATAAGAATGCCGAGATTGTTGGTTATTGTGATGCAGACTATGCTGGGGACACAAATGATAGGAAATGATAGGAAGTCAACCACATGATATTGCATATTTATTGGAGGGAATTTTGTGACATGGAAGTCTAAGAAGCAGAAGGTAGTGTCATGTTCAAGTGCTGAATCCGAGTATAAATCAATGAGGAAGCTCACGGATGAACTGATTTGGCTCAAGGCTCTACTCAAAGATTTAGGCATTGAAACCACAAGACCCATCACGATGCATTGTGACAATCAAGCTGCTATACACATTGCCAGCAACTCAGTGTTTCATGAGAAGACCAAACACGTAGAAGTTGACTGCCACAAAGTTTGAGAGAAGATCGAAGAAGGAGTCACACTACCATGCTTTACAAAGAGTGAAGACCAACTAGCAGATATCTTCACCAAAGCCGCGAGTCTCAAGGTTTGCAACCATATCTACAGAAAACTCGGGCTTGTGGATCCAACTCATACTTGATCATATCCCCTACTCATAGACGTTATGCTCTTTTCATCATCATAGACTTTTTCCCAAGTAGTTTTTTCTATGATGAGGTTTTTACCGAGGTAATGCCTATGTAGGTCCAAGTTTAGCCTTTGCTCACCAACGGCTAAGCTTGAGGGGGAGTATTGAGATCAAGAAGGTCATCTATTCTATATGGCCATCTATATTGAGATCAACAAGGCCATCTATTCTATAAGGCCGTCTATTCTATATGGCCGTCTATATTGAGATCAAAAAGGTCGTCTATTCTATATGACCATCTATATTGAGATCAAAAAGACCGTCTATTCTATATGTTATATGGCTAAAATAGAATGTTTCAATTATAGTCTATATTGAGATCAATAAGGCGTTCTATTCTATATTGTCACAATAATATATGTGTCTTCTTATTACTATAAAAGGACGAAGACTCATGTTGTAAAATTTTAGCCTCGCATTTTATTTTTTCTCAGCCGCTTTTGGCTCTAATGTATTTGTCTCTTTTCTTTCTATTCTTATCTTCATTTTTGCATCAATCTTATTAAAATCTCATATACCTTGATCCATCGTGTTACGAAAGCAGCTATGTTGGACTTAGAGATGTGATTATATATGGAGCTGATGAGAAGGAAGGACGTTCATTTGTAAGTGTGAAGATATGCTACAACAATAAGGTTTTGTTTATCAAAGTGTCTTTGGACTTATGGATGGTGGCTATGTGGTCAATGAAGGTTTATCAAAGCCAGGACGTCTTCTTGTTGACTTTTGTGTTCTGCGGTTATCTAATCGAGTAAACCAGAGCTTATAGGACTTGTAAGTATCTGAAAACAGTATGCTTTGTGGTACTTGTTGTGGTTCAAACTTAAGGTGGAGACTGATTTTCTGTAAGTTGAGAAGTTTTAAGTACCTAGAAAACAGTGTGGATTTTTGTAAACTTGGAAGATTGAAGCTTTATTAAGATTATTAAGATAGATAAATAACTTAGATAATGAAAGAGCTCAAAAATGTATTCGATAGGTGAAGATGTATTCGATAGGTTCTATGTTTGCATAGCAGCACTCAAAAATGCTTGGAGTGGGTGTTGCCGGCCAATCATTGGTATGGATGACATATTCTTGAAAGCTGCAGTTAAAGGAGTTTTGCTAACAGCTGTTGGACATGATGCAAACAATCAGATTTATCCAATTGCATGGGCAGTTGTACAAAGAGAAAATGGACCTAATTGGTTAAGGTTTGTTCAGAATTGAAGGCCGACTTAGAAATTCAAACAGGGTTTGGGATAGTCATCATATCGGATAGAGCAAGAGTAAGTACTTAGTCTTTTTTGTCATTTATCAGATCGGATAGATAGAGTTTTCATATGTTTTATGTATTAAGTTTTCTTATTTATTTTTTTCTGGGACTTCTTAGTGCTGTAAGAGATGAGTTACCATCTGCTGAACACAGAATGTGTGTTAAGCATATTGTAGAGAACCTGAAGAATAATGGTCATGCGAACAAAGATCTTATCAAGCCGATGGTTTGGAAGCTAGCTTGGAGTTATACACAGGTTAAGCTTTCACTTCTCCTTGTGTTTTCTGATGTTGCATCTATTAAGTGTTCTAAGTTTTCTCTTTGTACACAGGTTGAGTATCAAGAGCACCTGAAGAACTTGTTTGACTACAGTCGAACTCTCTATGAGTCTGTGATGAAGGAGAAACCTGAGACTTGGTGTCTGCCATTTTACAAACTTGGAAGCTGCTGTGAGAATATCGATAACAATGCGACAGAGTCATACAACTCTACTATTACAAAAGCTCGAGCAAAAGCTTTAGTACCAATGTGGGAGATGATTCGAAGGCAGAATTTGGCTAGGATCACAAAGAGAAGTCTTTTTCAAAGAATTGGGATGGAAAGTGTTCAGAGTATGCAAAGAAGACACTTGCAGATTTAAGGAAGGAAACTGATAAATGTGAGAGTATTCCTGCAACTCATGGAGTCCATGAAGTCTTCCTCTATGGCAATTCATACGCAGTGAATCTAAAGAATCAAACTTGCTCTTGTGGAAAATATCAAGTCACAGGTTTGTATCATTTGTATTCTCTATTCCCTTTAATGGTTGTGTTCATTGGTTTGTAATTGGGTTTATTTTTGTCTATGTGTCCTAGGTATATCCTGTGAACATGCCTATGGAGCTACTATCAATTAATGCAGGTTTGGATGTTGATGACTATGTGTCAGCATGGTTTTGCAAGGAGATGTGGGAGTTGACTTATGCTACCAACATGGAACCTGTTAGAGGTCCAATGTTCTGGATGAAGAGAACTGATCTGGTTGTCGAGCCTCCTGAACTTGACTTACCTGGAAGAAAGAAGAAATCAAAGAAAATCAAAAAGAGAATCAAAGGTAAGCATGAATCGCCAAAGAAGAAGAAGAACCAGGTTCAAAAATTGCCTAGGACAGGCCGAATCATTACTTGTTCAAACTGTGGTCAAGAAGGTCATAATTACTTGGGTTGTAAAATTCGTCCAAAGAAGAAGCCAAGGAACTATCAAGAATCAGAGACAGTAGAGGTACGTCATACTCTTGAGTTTTCTGTTTTTTGTGCTTAGATCTGTAGGTGTTATAAACGGAATTTCTTATGCTTTTCAGGCTTCATCCTCATCTCAAGTTCATATTCAGGATTCATCCTCATCTCAAGCTCACATTCAACAATCTGATTTGATTCCCCTCACCCAACCCTCTCAAATAACCGACTGAAACAATGATTTGTTGCTGTTATGTTATTTTCATGGTTTTCAAACAATGATTTCTTTTGTAGGATTTAAAACAATGTTATGTTAAGCCGTTTGAATGTTGTTTATTTTGAACGGTGAATTCAAGGATTTCTTTTGAATTGTTGTTGTTTATACTCTCTATCAAATCTCCATAGTAAATCACTTTCTCCTAACATCAAGCTCATAACATCAGAACAAATAGTCATTCAATCATAACAAAAGGTCATACAAAAGACATCTAAAAAAAACTTGTGATCATAACCAACTTCTCAAACAAGTCTTATACGCTTGTGCAATTTCTCAAATCAGCCAAACTAAGTCATCACAATTTCTCAAATCAGCCAAACTAACTCATCACAATTTTTCCACAAATCCATCCTATTACTCCTACAACCAACGCACTTATCCCAACTCTTTTAGCCATCTCTCAAGCCATCTGTGGACCCATTTCTTGAATTGTTTCCTTCGCTATCATCATCTCTTCCTTAATCTTCTCTTTGATCTCTTCCTTCAGCTTATCTTTCATCTCTTCTTCCATTTGTTTCTGAGCCTCTACGTTCTTCACCATCTCCGTTTTCAGTTCGTTCACTACATCTACAAGTCTCATGAGCTACATCACCATTCTTATCTCGTCTAGGAAAGCTTCGTCTATCCATTTGAAGAGATGTTCCTCAGATTTTCTCTACACAACCATTAAAATGATGGAGATAACGACGGAATGTGGTAAAGAACATTGCTAATCTACAAAAAAAAACTCAAATTACTAACTTGCAATGCAATCTCACATCTGTAGAATTGGCGATATGAATTCTCATCTGTTTGAGAATAGTATGTCGTAAGTTTCCTCCCACACCAACACCTCGTTGGAACGCCACTGACTTGTCTGCGATTGAACCGAGATGATGAAGAAGAATCTCTCTCTCTCTCTCTCTCTCTCTCTCTCTCTCTCTCTCTCTCTCTCTCTCTGTGTGAGAAGCAAGATGATGAACCCTAAACCCCCAAATCGATTTAATCGATTTAATAGTCGTTAAGTCGGGTTGGGTTCGGGTTAAATCACAATTGGGCAATCGTAATTTTGATAAACGCGGCTTTGTTCAATTAAACGTGATTTATCAAAGACTGATCGCCAATTTCGATTTTCGAAATCATATGTGGAATTGTGCCAAAAAAACAAAAACAAATATGGTGAGAAAAATAAAGCAATGTCAAATAATGGGGATGAAAATCAAGAGTTTAAGAGGTTGGGTGGATAATCGCAGAAGCAGTATTATAGGGGGATATATACAGCCAACCCAATATTCTATAGTCAAAGTGCATCATTTAGACTTCTCAACTGTAGTTAGTTGTAACAAATCTATATACAGTGGAAAAGATGTGGAGAGGCAAAACCGATTATCAAATATATTGGTTTTGGAGCTATCAAACCGATTAGTTCGGTTCGGTTTGAATAGTATTTCCCACTTTTCAGAGGGTTCATGACGAAATCACTCTCTCAATTTTGTTGCTCTACCTTCACCCACTCTCTCATTTTGGTTAGATCCTAGACTATGATCTATCTGCTCCTGAATATGATTATCTTCTTTCTTCACCGTCACCTTAATTTTGTTTTCTTCTTCCAATGGTTTTAGATGGATCATGGCGGTATTGTTTCCAGTAGCGGAGATGGATCTCACACATCTTTCCCTGGTAAAATTTTCTCCCTCTGTTTTCCTCGAGGATTTTCTTTTTTTTTTCTTTTTCTTGTAAGTGTTGGAATGTTTTATGTTGATTTTGAAATGAAATTGGAGCAATTCAAGAACAAGGTAACTTCTCTTGGTTATGTAAGATAACTAAAAATATATATTTGATCGACTTGCCTAGAAATTTTTTTTAGAGTATCTTCTGATCTTTTCTTTACCTTTACTGGCTAAGTCTAGTGAACCTATTTATTGTGTGATATGTTCTTCTCTTTTTTTATATGTGACTTGTAGATTCATTAGCATTCAAGAATATCAAGAAGCAGATCAATGGTACTTTTGGCATAGTCTGTGTTAAACAAGATGATCCATGTCAAACCTTGCGTGTCCTTTATGGTAACGGTTTCAATCACATCTTAGAATAAAAACCAGTTAATGAGATGAAGAATCTAAAGAAAATTTGATCTTGTTTGTAGAGAGTCTGATAGCAGGAGGATTAGCTGGTGTTATTGTGGAAGCTGCTCTATACCCAATTGATACAATCAAAACTCGAGTACAAGTATGTTATGATCCAATACAAGCTCGTGTTTTTACGTTATTCTAGTTTCAGGGAAAGTCCCACTAAGTCCTAGTTACAGTAGTGACAAACTATATTGGTTTGATATGGTTTAGGTAGCTAGAGATGGAGGAAAGATCATATGGAAAGGGCTTTACTCTGGTCTTGGTGGAAACCTTGCTGGTGTCTTACCGTAAGTATTTAGTTTTTTTTTTTTTTAAGAAAAGATGAAGATGATATGAAAGCATATTGAAATTATGTTTTGTCTTCTATGTGTAGTGCTTCTGCTCTGTTTTTCGGTGTATATGAACCAACTAAACAAAAGCTGCTAAAGGTTTTACCAGAAAAGTTTAGCGCGGTTGCACATTTGGTATGTATAAAACTTAAAATAATCCTTAATAACAAAATTAAGATTAGTGACATATTAGCGAGTTTTATAAGCTGAATCAGGCTGCAGGTGCTTTAGGAGGTGCTGTTTCATCTATTGTTCGGGTACCAACAGAAGTAAGCTTCCTTCTTTCTTCTTGTTTCTTTGGTTTTTGTTCTGTATTGGTTTTATACTTCTTGTCTAGACTAATGAGGAAACTTCAACAGGTTGTTAAACAGCGGATGCAAACCGGACAATTTAAGTCGGCTTCTGATGCTGTTCGCCTTATTATAGCCAAGGAAGGTTTTGGAGGCATGTATGCGGTATATATATATAAATTCTATTTTTTTACCATTTGCTACTTAAGTTTGTTGTTCAATTAATCATATTGTTTAATAGACTAATCTTATTTTTCGAAAACAATCAGGGTTTTGGATCTTTCTTGTTGCGAGATTTACCTTTTGATGCGCTTCAGTTTTGCGTATATGAGCAAATACGGATTGGATACAAGTTGGCTGTAAGTTTTTGTTTGCTACATTGCAAAGTGAAAAATATCAAAACATCCTCTTTTGCATACTAATAACAGTCAGAGATATCCATATGTTTAGAACAGGCGAGAAGAGATCTAAATGATCCAGAGAACGCAATGCTTGGTGCCTTTGCTGGTGCTGTCGCTGGAGTTTTAACTACTCCTCTTGACGTAATCAAAACCAGATTAATGGTTCAGGTTTGTCAAAACAATGAATCCACAAAATACTGAAAAAGAACATGTTTTCTTGGATTCATTCCACAGGAGAATAAGAAGCTCAAGTAATATTCTACCCACTTTTTCCTTTTCGCAGGGCTCAGGAACTCAATATAGAGGAGTTTCGGATTGCATTAAGACGATAATAAGAGAAGAAGGGTCATCAGCTTTATGGAAGGTGAACCAATTTCTGCTCTTACCTTTCGATTTTTTGACTTTTATGTTTATGCAAAAGTTGTTGACAGTGCTGAGACTATGTATGTATATACAGGGAATGGGTCCAAGGGTTTTGTGGATAGGTATTGGAGGTTCAATTTTCTTTGGTGTTTTGGAAAAGACAAAGCAGATTCTTTCAGAGAGAAGCCAAAAGAGTCACAATGCTTAAAACAGTTTGATTCTATTCTTGTCTACATCATTCTTGTTTCTTGATGTTTTTAGTTGGAGATAAAGTATTTAGATTCTATACGTATCTTGCTTGATTCTATTGTTTTTTTCTTTAAAACAAATATATCATCCTCTTTTGTTCAACTAACCAAAAACATTTAATTGTATTTTAAGTGGAAGTTCTGAATATGACATTATTCCATAAACTTCAACTTCAACTTCATGTAGGCATTATTAGGTTGCGTACTAAACCATATTATGATCAATGCATTCTACCTTCTTTAAATAACGTCCAGTAAATATCTTATCCATTCGTCATTGACAAAGGTGTAAGTAAAGTCTTTCAATTTATGCCAAAAATGCTAAGACATCTTTATCAAGTACTTAACACTTGTTTTGATTCCTTTGTAATACTTTTGATTAAAAAGATTCCTTTGTAATTGATCCCCTCACCTTTTATACTCAACAAACTCTCTAGTTGTAATTAAGTTTTAAAGTAAAGATGATGGAGAAAAAGCTGCTTGTTACAGTGTCAATCATTTTGAATCTTGTGTTAACTATTCATATTCTTTATAATAATTTCATCATATGGAGTCCGACTTGGACTAATAGAGCCGCTGGGGAAGCAGAAACTGTAGCGTCTGTTTCATGCTCTGGCCATGGCAGAGCCTATGTGGACGGTCTTGGTGTTCTTGATGGCCATAAACCTTCTTGTGAGTGCAACAATTGCTACACAGGAAAAGATTGCTCCATTCTTCTTCAAGATTGTCCTGTCGATGCTAACTCGTATGCAATTTGAACACCATGTTTGATCATTATGACTAAACCAATCTGTAAAATTGGATTGAATCTGTTGTTTTTATGTGTTTTGTAGAGGAGACCCTTTGTTCTTGGAGCCTTTCTGGATGCGACAAGCAGAAAGCAGCGCGGTTTTGGTCTCGGGATGGCATAGGATGAGTTATATATATCAAGATGGGACATGTGTGTCTCGAGAGCTCGAGAAGGTTATTAGAAAACTGCATAGTGTAGTGGGAAACGCTGTTACAGATAACAGATTCATAATCTTTGGATCTGGAAGTACACAATTGCTTGCAGCAGCTGTTCATGCTTTATCTTTGACAACAAACTCATCATCACCTTCAAGTCTTTTGACTTCTGTTCCATCTTACGCTGTAAGTAAAACCAGACCTTAACATCTTCTGATTAGTTTAAAGTACATTTTCATATGTTTTGTGTCTGATCAGTCTGTATATATATGCAGATGTACAAAGAACAAGCTGAGTTCTTTAACTCAGCAAATCTCAAGTTTGAAGGAGAAGCATCTGCGTGGAACAAAAGTAACATCACACAAGTTATAGAGATAGTGACATCTCCGAATAATCCAGATGGGAAGCTGAAAAGAGCGGTTCTTGATGGTCCTAATGTGAAAACAGTTAATGATTATGCTTATTACTGGCCTTATTTCACACCTATTACACATCAAGTTGATGAAGATTTAAGCTTGTTTAGTCTCTCCAAGACTACAGGTCATGCCGGATTAAGATTTGGGTGATTAATGATTTTAACTTTTCTCTCCAAATACTATCATTAAACAAAGCTTTGGAATGAACACAACAAACTCACTAGTGTTTGTTTGTTTTGTTGCAGGTGGGGATTGGTAAAGGACAAAGATGTCTATGAAAAAATGAATAAATATATAAAATTGACTAGTATGGGAGTTTCAAGAGACACACAGTTTCATGTTCTTCAGTTGCTTAAAGTAATAGTTAGAGATGGAGGCGATGAGATATTCAGTTTTGGTTATGGAACTTTGAAGAAAAGATGGGAGAGACTAAACAAGATCTTGTCTATGTCTACGCGTTTCTCGCTTCAATCAATCAAACCTGAGTACTGTAACTATTTCAAGAATGTTAAAGACTTTACTCCTGGTAAGTTTCTATTCTAATCCAAGGAAGTGTGACTTTGGTTTGGTACTAAATGAAAATTTTATAACTATGTGTTTGCTAAGCTTATGCGTGGGTGAAGTGTGAGAGAGCAGAAGACACAAACTGCTATGAGATTTTCAAAGCAGCGAAGATAACAGGACGAAGTGGAAATGTGTTTGGATCAGAGGATAAGTTTGTGCGATTGAGTCTCATCAGATCACAAGATGACTTTGATCAACTTATTGATATGTTGAAGAAGTTAGTCTCTCAGGAACCGCTAGGAGCTTATTCAATATGAAAAGTTGAATGTTGTGATCCAATTATGTGAAGTATTTAATTAACTAAAAATATTTCTGATTTTGTAAAGTTTTGTCTAGGCCTGGGCATTCGGATTTTCGGATCGGACCGGATCAAATTTTTCGGATAGAGAAAATATGAATCCGTTCGGATTATAACAGGATTTTGGTTTGGATCAGTTTGGATCTATTCAGATTCGGATCGGATTTGTATCCAAAATCCGAAAAAAACAAAACACCCGAACAAATCCGAAAAATCCCACAGAAATCTGGCCAAAACTCGAAACAAATCCAAAAAATCTCAAATAACTCCGGCCAAAACTAGAAACAAATCCGAAAAATCCCAAAGAAATCCGGCCAAAACCTGAATAAATCCAAAAAAACCAAAAAACCCGAACATATCGAATATCCAGCTAGAATTTATGGGATATGTGTATGAAATTACTCTTCTAATCTAGGGTTTTGTTTGTAATTTTTTTTTTTTGTTTGATTCAATTATTCAGGTTGATCACAAGCTATAAATGAATTTTTGATTAGCAGAATTGTATTCTCTTGAGAAGAATATATAAATGATTAGAAGAGGGGAAGCTAAACAAGCTCGTGGCAAAGAATGGAGTCAAAGGTTGAAGGAAGATAGAATAAGCTAATTACCAGATCCGTTGATATGTCATATATACTTTCTCATCTACCACTGAAGGAAATTGTAAGAACAAGTAGATGGAGAAGTCTCTGGCTTTGGATTCCTCGTTTGGACTTGCATTGGTGTTACTTCTTTAAATTCAATAATGCCTTATTGAGTTTCGGTGACAGGTTTTTCATTTTTCAATTCCAAAAGGGTTTCAAACATAGACAGTCTCAAGTTACATGTTGATGAGAATGATGCATATTATCTCGCATCATGGATCGATGCCGTAGTTAAGCGTAAGATCCAACATTTACATGTTCCGAGAGATGCCTGTAAGCCTTTATGTCATTGAGACACTGGTAAGCTTAAAACTTCATGAGCTTACCTTGGTTGATACGGAGTTTGTTTCCTTACCTTGTTTAAATGAGATTTTGTATCCCAATGAGGCCACTTTTGAGAAGCTTGTATCATCTTGTCCTGCACTAGAAGACTTAAAGATTGGCGTGTTTTGGAAAGATGGAAAAGTTTTTCGGGTGATCTCTCAGTCCGTTTTATACGACGTTCTTCTAACCGGTTTGATTCTGTTCCGGGAGTTGTGATTGATGCTCCTCTACTATGCTCTTTGAAAATCAATGATAGCGCATCAGAAATCTTTATAGTAAGCAATCTGCAGTCCACTGCCAAGTTATATATTAATATCGAATTTGCTTTGGAGGATTTTGACGATGCAAGCTTGAGTCGCGTCCGTAATTTTCTGCCTAGGATCTCGAATGTCATGGATATGAAGATTTCTGAAGAAACTTTCAAGGTATATGTCTTGGACATGGACATTTTTGTAACCCATGAATACTTTCTGTATTGTTTTAGGTCATTCATCACTATTCCAAATTCGAACCGCTACCTCAATTTGATTACATGTCCCGCCTGCATGCTACAATTTTTTTATCCGATTTGAAAGTGTTGCCGACTTTTCTTAAGGGCTACCCGAATCTAAAAGACTTTATTTTGGTGATGATCTTCTATACTATACATCCTATGTTTTTTTTCCTTAGATATTGGATTATGAATTTGGAGATACGCAGGAGATGAATCAAATAAATTTTCTGGTGGGATCTCGAGGGTCATGGATATGACGATATGTGCATACACTTTCAAGGTATGGACTATGAATAATGCACATTTTCTATAATGAAAGTGTCTAACCTTTCTGTTAATTTGGTTTTAGCTCATGTACAAATACTCGAAATTAGAATCGCTGCCTCAGTTTGGTTACTTGTCCCGCCTGTGTCTTATTCTCCGTCTATCCATTTTGAAATGGTTACCAACTTTTCTTGAGAGATTTCCGAACTTGAAATCCCTCAACCTGGTGATGATCTGTTCAACCCAAGGTTCAAAAAAGTCCTAGGCGCTAAGCGGGCGGTGACCCTCCGCCTAACGCCTAAAACGCTTAGTCGGAGCCTAGGCAATTTAGGCAGTTTTGTAATAAAAACTATATATAAAAAATTATATTATAACATAATGAAATTATAGAGTAGGTGAACTTAGATTTTCATATAAAATATTATTTTAAGTTTGAATTTAAAATTTACTAATTTTGTTTTAAAAATGATGAGTCATAATTTTTTTTATTTTAGAAAAAGAAGAATCATATCTTTTATTTTAGAACTTCTAAAGATGGATACAAATATATTTTAAAATTTTAAATGAGAATGTTTTTTTGTAATTTTAAATATTTTTAAAAATATTTCTAAAAATATATATATATTTGAATATATTTATTAAATCCGTCTAGCCCGCCTAATGATCGTCTAACCCGCCTAATGACCGCTTAATAATCATAAAATCCACAAAATTTTACCATTTGCTTAATATAACCGATTTTGACAAAATCGAAGCGGGCTTTGGGCGCCTAGCGCCTAGGCACCGCCTAGACGGCCGTGTAGCCCGCTTTTTTTAACACTGGTTCAACCAAATGAGTTTTTTTTTTTCTTTTCTCATCCATATGAAGATTTTCGTGTATCTTACCATTGCGTTTTAATCCACTCTCTCTTTTTCCTCAGGCATTGGAAGATAACTTTGAGAAAATGGGTCCTGAAGAGACAAATCAAATAAGTTTTTCATCTGTTCCCGAGTGTTTGCTATCGTCGCTTGATTTTTTTTATTACGATATCCACTTCTCAGGAAATGCTGCAGAAATGAAGCTGGTAAAGTACTTCCTAGAGAATTCAGCAATCCACAAGAAACGCTCTCTACGTTTAGGTTCTGTCAAAAAAAAGATGAAATCTTCATGGAACTCCTCAAAATCCCTAGACGCTCTAGCACATGTCAAGTCGTTGTATACTGATTCGTAAGGATAAGAGATCATTGTGAAGCTTGTCTCTAAATGTTGATGTAGGCTTTCTCATGTTTGTTTCTTTAGAGTAAATGGAGATGAAACTGTTTTTAATGTACTTTTTGCAAGAGAAATCGTGTTGTTTTTTATGCAATGAAGCTAGATTGAAACCCGCGATACACCTTGGATCAATTATTTTTAAATAAAATTATAGTATTTTATTAATTTATTTACTATTTATAAATATTGGTATTTTAAACTTATTATAACTTTTTATGTTAAATTTGTTCAACTAAAAAACCGAACTAAACTGAGTAAAATAAAATATTTAAAATTGAATGCATTATAAGTCAAGTTTCATGCTTATTTGTATTTGGAATCATTTTGGTTATTTATTAATTTATATATATATATGTGTGTGTAATTTACACCGATCCACCAATTAGCAGACAAAGTTTGATATCTTTGCGGTCCACTATAGGCTTATTCATGATGCCCGCTTTTTTCTGAGCATAAAATTTTATGTCTATATTTATCTTATGTCGGATTTACTTGTATATATCTCGTATGTCACTGATCTGATTGACTTCTCTGCCAATGTGAGATATTAAACATACAATTTTGCTTTATTGATTGAGTTAATATATATTCATTTATAAAAACTGAAATCACAATATATGCATAGAAATCTAAAATTTTATTAATCATATGTATTATATAATAATTTAAAATAATATGAAAATAATATCAAACAAAAATGATAAGAGAATCATAATTCATACTATTAAAATCACAATATTAAATAAGTAAAAGTTTATAGAGAAATATTATATAAAAAATGATTATAGAGAATTAATTAGTTAAAAAATATTTGGATGTAAAATTAAGATAATGGGTGTTTGACAATAGGATTTGTTTATTCTTTTCTTATGTTTTCCTTATTCGATATTTCGACTGTGGAGGTTTTAGTCTTTATTATGTTCGTTAAACCTCTATGTGAGTTTTTGATTTTTTATATCTTTATTTGAGCTTGTCTTTAAAAATGTTATATACGTATTTGTTTAATATGTTTTTCAAATTTCAACCACTGGACCACTATCTTTTGTAAGTTGGGATAGAAAGAGTATAAAACTAGTAAAATCTCCTTATATAGTCGTCGATCATATGATTCGCCTAATAATTTGATAATGTAATATGATTCCATGTTAAGCTGTCTCATTCAATTTTCAAAACAAAGTTTTCAATTAAAATATTCTGAGTATTTTGTATCTATGACATAATGTTGTGGGTGTTTTTCCCTACTAAAAATATACATAAGCACAGAAAAGTTCCAATCATTATTTTCTCCAAGTCAAAATAGAGATAATGGAGAAGAAGCTACTCATTGCAGCATCAATCATCTTGAATCTTGGATTCACTGTTCATATTCTTTATAGCAATGTCAGAATATGGAGTCCAACTTGGACCAATAGAGCCGCTGCAGAGGCAGAAGGTGTAGCCTCTGTTTCTTGCTCAGGCCATGGCAGAGCTTACTTGGATGGTGTTGGTGTTCTTGACGGCCATAAACCTCCTTGTGAGTGCAACAATTGCTACACAGGCAAAGATTGCTCCATTCTTCTCCCAGATTGTCCGGTCGATGCTGACTCGTATGTAACAACTTATGATCTTTTTCTTTTCAATGGTTGTGATCAAACCAAACTATAAAGTTCCGTTCTTGTCTAGTGTTTTTTTTCTTGTTCTACAAAAGTTGATTTTCTAGCTTCTTTTGCTAATAAATTTCAACAAGCATTGATTAAGAATAATTAAATTACTATTGGTTGATAGTTATTAGAAATTGTTTATTGTTGATACAATTAAACAATTATTGTTTTTGAAAACTCTAGAAAATCATCTTTTTAGGAATACACTATGGATTTAATTTGTTTCTTCTCTTCTTTTATGGGTTTTGAAGAGGAGACCCTTTGTTCTTGGAGCCTTTTTGGATGCAAAAGAAAGAGGAAAGTGCGGTTGTTGAGTCAGGATGGCACAGGATGAGTTATCTATTTGAAGAATTTGGCTCATTTGCTTCGGCAGAGCTAGAGATGATCATTAAGAAGCTGCATAATATAGTGGGAAATGCAGTTACTTATGACAGATTCATAATCTTTGGAACTGGAGCTACACAATTAATTGCAGCTTCTGTTCATGCCTTGTCCTTGACAAACTCACCATCATCATCTCCTTCAAGACTTGTGAGCTCTGTTCCATACTACAATGTAAGCAAAAAGCTAAGTTCTTGACTTTATGTAACAAATCAATTTATTTTGTGGTTATGAATCTTCTGATCAGTCTTTGTGTGTGTGTACAGCTTTATCAACAACAAGCAGAGTTCTTTAATTCTACCATTCTCAAGTTTGAAGGAGATGCACATGTGTGGAAGCAGCGTAATGATAACGTCACACAAGTTATAGAGATAGTAACATCTCCTAATAATCCAGATGGGAAACCTAAAATAGCGGTTCTTGATGGTTCTTGATGGTTCTAATGTGAAAACAGTTCATGATCATGCTTACTATTGGCCTTATTTCACACCTATTACACATCAAACTGATGAAGATTTGAGTTTGTTTAGTCTCTCAAAGACCACAGGCCATGCTGGCTCAAGATTCGGGTGATTTGATTTGCTTGTACTCTAAACAAAGCTTTGGAATGGTCACAAGTCACAACTAACAAGTGTTTCTCTTGTTGTTTCAGATGGGCATTGGTAAAAGACAAAGCTGTTTATGAAAGAATGAAAACATATATAGCTTTAAGTAGTATGGGAGTTTCAAAAGACACACAGCTTCGTGCTCTTCAATTGCTAAAAGTAGTGATTGGTGATGGAGGCGATGAGATATTCAGTTTTGGTTATGGAACTTTGAAGAAAAGATGGGAGATACTTAACAAGATCTTGTCCATGTCTACGCGTTTTTCGCTAGAAACAATCAAACCTGAGTATTGCAACTATTTCAAGAAAGTTAGAGACTTTACTCCTTGTAAGTTTCTTGTAATGCAAGATAGCTGAGAACATTGGTTTGGTGCTATATAAAACTTATACGTTTTTTTTTTTATTGAAAGCTTATGCGTGGGTGAAGTGTGAGAGATTAGAAGACACAAACTGCTATGAGATTTTCAAAGCGGCAAAGATAACAGGACGCAATGGTAAATATTTTGGATCAGAAGAAAGGTTTGTGAGATTGAGTCTCATCAAATCACAAGACGATTTTGATCAGCTTAGTAATATGTTGAAGAAGCTAGTCTCCCACGAACCTGTTGGAGCTGAGTCAATCTGAAAACTTGATGTCTTCAACTCAAATCTTTAAATATTATTTTGTTTTGGTTATTCTTCTTTCTTTCTTTTTTTTGTCACATTTTTCAATTTTATCATATGAAGTGTTTGGTAAAATGTCTGATATTCGGTGACTATTTACACTATGAAAAGATACCGTTAAAATAATTGATGTTGAAATTGGTCTTTTTCTTGATACCTTAGAGGTTTTTTATTGAACAAAAAATGTTATTTATTCAACTCGAAATTCATTTTTACAATTGGATGCTATACTATTTTAGGCATTTAGCTTTGATAAGACATTAGAACAAATAAAGTTTGAAACGCTGTTTTATTTTTCTTATTTTGTCGCAAACAAGGTCTTCATTCTCTTTTCAAGTCTTTTTATTTCTTCTAAGTCGGGTGGAATATAACATGTTTCTCACTTACTTGTTACTGAGTTGAGTAATATTTAGTTTTTAGATTTCACCATGCCTTAGGTGTAGAACCCTTCGTCTTGCCGGACTAGAACTCTCGACTCCACAAGTACTTAGCTCAAATTTGTGTTCTTACAAGCGTTACAAAATCTCTCTCAACCACTTTAGATCTACTATTTTTATATTTTATTAAAACTCACTAATGAAGAAGAAGAAAATTATAATACTTAATTCGATCTAACAACCTCACATGCATAAACTCACACCGTCACACGGCAACTATTGAGAGAGAGAGAGAGAGGACACTTTTCTAATTACAAGTGTAAACCTGAACCAGATTGCTCGGTACAATCAGTTTAAACCGGATGATGCTTCTAATGAGACCTTCTGAATAAGAGAAAGTAATGAGTTAACTAACACTATTTAAGTCAATATAAATTTCAGCTAATATCTGGTAATTCATTCATGTTCTTTGAAAAAAAGTTGTTCAGATTGAAAAATATGCATGATTTAAAGTTGATGTATAAAAAAAGGTTTTTAGTAATAAAACTTTTCAACTAAAGATTAAAAAAAAGGTTTTTAGTAATAAAATCTTTCAAGTAAAGATGAATTGTAAAAAAAACTTTCAGTTATATATTTGATAAAAAAAATGTGGATAATCAAGTCACTTTAGTTTTTGTTTTCTGGCTTTTATTTATCATTGATTTGATGATTTGACAACTCATGGTTGCATTAGGATTTGGTTTCTGAATCTGTTACAAGTCCTGTTTGTTTTAGAATTTGGGTGCCTTTACGTTCCCTTATTTATACATAGTCCTAGTAATATTGCTTTGTCAAAAAGGGGGTGTTGATTAAAAATCCAGAGATTGATTTTTCAGTGAAAGCAAAACTCAGTATCCAATGTTTTCGTTTCTGTGGAGGTGTAAAACTTTGGATATAAATAAAGGCTTGGATGGTAAAGATGTGATAAGCGAGTTGCCTGATGATTTGCTCTTGGAAATATTGTCATTATTACCAACAAAAGATGTTGTAACCACGATGGTTTTGTCAAAAAGATGGAAGTTTCTTTGGATGCATGTGCCAAGACTTAGATATGATCGGAATACATATAAAGATGATGAATCCATGAGTTTCACTCGGTTTATTCACACTTCTTTGATGTTACACAAGGCTCCGTTTATACAGAGTTTGAGTGTCAAACTTAGTCAAAAGAGTGGTGTTATAGATATTGGAGTATGTGCTAGAACTGCTATTGAACGCGGGGTGCGTATGCTGAGTATCAAGATTGATACTTCTCCTAGTTGGTTTCCAGTGGTACTTTCAACTAGCTTGTATACTGCAGGTGTAACATCCGTGTTCCGGGAATCATAAGTTGAATTTATTTTTTTGGATTAAAGAGCTGAGTTTTACAGATTTTATTTAAATCAAATAAAAATTTGGGGTGTTAAAATGGAGAATCAGAAAGTTAGGGGTTGTTTCTGTTTGATTAAAAGTCTTGATGGGTTAAATTGATAAGACTTGAAGGTCTGGGGCGGCTATGCAAAGATCACAAAGTCAGGCGACTTAATATTAATTTCAGAGAAGTTGTGAGCAACCCTAATCTCCTACAGTTTAATGAAAACGAAAAGCTGCAGTCTTCTTCTTCCTTTCACGTCGTTGCCTTCATCAAGAAGAAGAGATAGAGAGACGACGAGCTGGTGGCTGCGTGAGAAAGGAGAGAAGAACTGAGCTTCGTGGTGATCATCACATCGTGCCGTTGTTGGATCGTGGAG